>OY757019.1:92145979-93509582 GCA_963580285.1 Lucinisca nassula | reverse complement strand
CGGAATCAAGATTTGGGGGGTATAACATGGTTTTGTATTTAACAGTTTCGATAGATAGCATTTTTATGCCCCCCAGAATTCGGGGGGGGGGGGGGGGGGGGGGGGGGGGGGCAAATGGTTTTTGGTCTGTTTGTCCGTTTGTCTGTCTTCAAAAACCTTAACATTGGGCATAACTTTTGAATGGTAATAGATAGAGCTTTCATATTTCAGAGGTGTATGCCTTATCACAAGACCTTTCCAGTGGTTACATAATTTTTTATCTTTTGACCTTGACCTTTGACCTACTTTTTTCATTTTTTTCAAACTTTAAAATTGGACATAGCTTTCGATTGATATGTGATATGGTTTTCATATTGCACATGTGCATTCCTTGTCACAAGACCTTTCTAGTGGTACCATAATTTTTGACCTCGTGACCTTGACCTTTGACCTACTTTTTAAAAACTTTCACATTGGCCATAACTTTCAATTGGTAAGTGGTAGGGCTTTAATAATTCACATGTGCATTCCTTGTCACAAGAGTTTTCTAATGGTACCATAATTTTTACCTCATGACCTTGACCTTGATGTTTGACCAACTTTTTAAAAACTTTAACATACCGTAGTCCATAACTTTCTATTGGTAAGTGATAGGCCTTTCATATTTCACATGTGCATTCTTTTTCACAAGACCTTTCTAGTGGTACCATAATTTTTGACCTCGTGACCTTGACCTCCTTTTTAAAAACTTTTAAATTGGCCATAACTTTCGATTGGTAAGAGGTATGGCTTTCATATTTCACATGTGCATTCCTTGTCACAAGACCGTTCTAATGGTACCATAATTTTTGACCTCGTGACCGTGACGTTTTGTTTTTGTTTGATTTGAGGTTTAACGTCCCCGTCAACACTGTAAAGACTTTCTTTTTAAAAACTTTAACATTGGCCATAACTTTCGATTGGTAAGTGATATAGGGCTTTCATATTTCATATGTATATTCTATGTCACATGACCTTTCAAACGATCCCATAATTTTTGACCTTGTGACCTTGAACATTTGCCATACCTTTCGATTACTTAGTGATACTGCTTTCATATTTAACATGCGATGTCCGGGGGCATCAGTGTTTCACAAACACATCTTGTTATAATTTAATTTTTTTAGACATCTCACCACATTTCAGCACATTCCAATTCTAAATGTTGTCAAAACATCAATTTCAGTGAAAGATAGGTTTATGAATGTACCAGGATGGTACAAGCTGCTTTAATAAATATAATTGTTATCTTTGTCTTTTATATACCCATCCAGTCTTCAGCATCAGTTGATAAATCTAAAGATCTCGGATGAGTGTTTCATTTTATATGAAATTTATAATACCTTATTTACCGTATGTGTTCCGAAACAGGCCTGAGCAAACAGTGCAGACCCAAATGAGGCATCTCATCAGGGTTTACACTATTTGCCACTCATGGAGCTGTTTTTTAGAAGCAACATCTGGAAGTAAATTCTACTTCAAATTTTAGAACAAGTTTGGCAAGTTGAGGTGTTCGAAAAACTTAGGGTTAATACAGTACACACCTTTGGCGAGTAACTGTTAACAATTCTGTTAGGGATCTATTGCTTAACAAGTTGGCTTTATTTCATCTACATTGACGAGGGTGGCATCATCCTGATACTTGTCATTACTGCCTGTCATCATCACATGAACAAGTCCATGAAATTAACACCCCCTTAACCACACTTTAAGGGTTTACTGGGGTATATATTATGTTTCTTCTGCTCTAAGACAAGTTATGGGTATTCGTTAGAACCGCCTCAATGAGGCGTTTCTAAAGAGCACTGACAACCTATGTTTGCGGTATAAATAAGAAAAATATCACAGATTTTCATGAGAAAAAAAAACTATTTTGGAGATGCAAAATAAATGCACTATGTCACACGGGTGGGTTATTGTAATGTTATCTAATTATAGAAGTCTAGGTACATCAAGGGCTACAAGATGATGTGCCACAGGAATGAGGTCAGATGAGCACCATCATTAGAAAAGCAGTTTCCGGGGTTTCCGACTAGGTAGCGCATAAAAAGGTCTGCTCAGCTACACAGACTGGCCAGATTTTACATTTTAGATATAGAAACTAGAGGTACAGTAGAACACTTCAATGGCTTGACGAGTTGAACCCATTCTTGAGTCCGCAAGAAATTCCTCCAAATACGATATAGGGATAACTTGGGGAGATTTTGTTCTTTTATCTTCTAATCACATCGAGATAAGGCTATTCCAGTGAGTATACACAACATATATGATATAGAACACCGAAAAGATATCCCACAATTAACTCCATTATGCCTCCTGGTATGGAATTTATAGTAACCCTCAATGGCTCGAATTACCACTGTCTCCAACAAATTTTCATGGTCCCAAAGTGTTCGAGCAATCAAATCCACAAACACTGAGGTGCTAATCAGACTGCACAGAAGCACAGCCTCATCTCCACCTTTTTTGCAACAGGTTTTCTCATGACATGACACATTTGATTTACACAGGACATTTCACAGGGATGTATGATAAAACCCAGTTTTGCCTGAACATTTTATGAAGCCAACAGGCTTTGCATTAAAGTTAACCAGTTCTATGAAAACTACGGGACCCATAGAAACCTTGTAAGGACAGTAAAGGTGCTTATCAGACTGCTTTGATTTGTATGCAGATCTGGTTTCTTAGTTCCGAGGCAAAACCATATGCAGAGTCGTGGCTCAAGTCAAAACAGTTGAGAGAAATGGGTGCACCTTCAACCTATAATCATAGGGGTCTGCTCTTAATCCTTATCCTGCTGCATAAACTCATTGCATAAACTATCAACCAATCTAAAGTCTTGATATATTTGTTCAATTCACCAACTGCATGACAACAGTGAAGATCCTGTTCAGAAGCCATCTGATTCGGATCTCACTGTTTGCAAAGGTAGGGTTCTCGGGAAGCAAATTCTTTCCTTTGATTGTAGATCATATTTTTAGAGGCACTGAGCTAATAGGAAAGCAAACAGGAGTCACAAAGTTGTCTTGTTTGAAATGATGATTGAAAAATCTGCCAAGTATACCCTTATCCTGCTGATCATAACCCCTGTCTTTGCACTGTAGATCCAGAAAGCCATCTGATCTGGATTTACACTGTTTGTCATGCAGTTTATGAATTGATCAAGTAATCTGATTGGTTCATAGTCAGAAATGGGTGTAGCAAAATTAATTTATTCAGCATGATAAGGGTTTGGTGTCTCTAATGGGAGCAGGCCTCATATTTTTCAGGCATATGCAGGATTTCAGGCTTTTAGGGCTTGATTGTTTTTTTATTTTTTCTTGATTTCAGGCTTTTTAGATTTTGATTTTTCCTCCTATATTCTGTTTAAAATGACTTTAACACTTATCCTCTGAATAAAATTATTTTGCTACACCCATTTCTGCCTATTCACCAATCACATTATTTGATATAATGCATTCAAGTCAAACACTGCATTACAACCAGTGTAGATCCTGATCAGATGGCTTCTTCAGAAGCCATCTGATCTGGATCTACACTGTTTGCAAAGGTATTGGTTGTCATGTACAGCAAGATGAGGGTTAAGGCTGCAAAATCAGGTATTTCAGGCTTTGAAAAGCTTGGTCAGTATGAGGCCTGTGGGAGCTGTGGGTTAATTGTTTTGATTCCTCATCATTGCCTTCACTTCTATTTTAAGATGTGTTTACACTAGCACTACATTCATTCAAGACATAGAGGATCTTACATGAGTGTTCATGTATTATTGAATTTATTAAACGAGTTGAGGAAAAGGGATAAAATGCGAGGCTTGCTGAGCATTTTATCCCTTTTCCTCAACGAGTTTAATAAATTCAATAATACATGAGCACGAATGCAAGATTCTATTTATCATATGACATTTAAAACGCAGTTTATTCACGATTGTTTACAAAAATGTCAATATTCCGCCATAAGTAAACGCGACGTCGTTAAGGACGTCGTACATGTAACGTTACGGGACGTATCTAGCTAATTTGCATATTTAATCCACTAGTGGATTATCGAAAATAATACATGACGTTATTACATTCTCAGACGCGACGTCATATGATAAAAAGTTGATCAAACAAAGTTGATATGTATGTTCACACCAGGCACCAATCTGATAGACCAATTAGCATCTACATTAGGAACCAAACTGGTCCTTTTGCAAAAACATCAGCTGAATCCAGATGAAGTACCATTACAATCCTAATAATGCGAACACCTAGAGAAATTGCTGTAATTTTCCTAAAATTTTAACAAATTTGTTTCATGAACCAGCAAGGATCAGACGGTACAGACGGAATGGCAAACTGATCTGGGTCCGCACTCTCTGCTTAGACCTATCTGTCCCAATACTAAGGATCTTTATGGTATACCCCAGTAATAATCTAAATTGAACTGGATCAAGTTCCTTTTCTCTAGTAGTGTAAACACAGCTTTGATTCAGTTACTGACACGTCAACATAAATGTTCTCGGCAAACTGAATGGTCCTGCCCATTGTGGAACCCTCGATTTGCACAATAATTCTGAAATTGTGCACGTACAGTTCTACAATTCTGCATGGGATTTGGAGATCGAACAGGCTGAAAGCAGAGATTGAAGGAGCAAGCAAAATCAGCATATAATGAAATTCTGCTATTTAGACCAGTTAAAATTGATACTAGTTCTGCTTTTGAAAGCATATTTAGAAGTTTATTCATTCCTTCTGATTTTTACACCCAGTGTCCTAGTAAAGAGACCAATTTGAACTGTACCAAAGGTGGTTCTGATATTGGAGTTTTACTATAGATCTATGTCAATGATCCTCTGAAAGAAATCTTGAGCGTTTTTACTGTTATAAAGTATTATAACATAAATTTTAATGCACTGAATTTCTTTTCTTTGAACTGAAATTTCCATAAGATTTTCATATCAAGATTCATAATAGCAACCAATACGCAAGTAAACCCAGAAACATTTTTAATTGTTGCTATTTTTCTCCCATCCTAGCTCTGACAGTACATTGACAATTTCAGATTGGTCTTGCACAAGTTAGAAATTCTCACTTTGTGCAACAAAGTGAGAACTTCTAACTTGCTTATGACAGTTCCAGTATTGTACCAATTCCCACTTTGTACAGAACATATACTTCTATCCATGGCCTTCACTTTCCTTTTGGCAGGTCTATCAGTTTGAAAGTGCTTAATATCAAGGCCGTTGTAAGAGAGTTTATTATATACAGTAAAATTCCTATATTAGGACCACCTTTGGGGCTGTTCAAAAGTGGTCTTTAAGACCACTTTTGAACAGTCTTAAAGGTGGTCCCTGACCAAAGGACCTTGTGTGCAGAAAATCCAAACAAAGAAGAACTGCACCCTTCTAAATAAGTGTTTTAAAGCAAACTTAGTCTTAAGTATAGGTGGTCTTAATAGCGGAAATTCACTGTATATGTATCTACGAAAGACTGCTAACTACTACCAGTTTTCAGACTCAAAAACATCACCATGCATGCTCTGAGTCCCGGTATTTGTTGCTACGTTAAAAAGCAGCCAAGTGTAACACGGAACCAGTCCTGTGAAATGATCCATCTTTTCGTGTTTGAAAAAATGACTATTGGAAGCAAAAAAGGTATAGTTCGAACAAATTGACCTGATACTGGTGAACTCTATTAACATAATTTCATACTCGACTGAATGCATATATTTATCTTCGCCGTTTTCCAAAGATGGGGCTATTGTTATACAATACACAGAGGTCGGTAAATGTGCCGCTATTCACGTGATGCCAAAAATTCACGAGAAGTTTACGAAAGCCGACGAATTAGGCGATAGCATTGACTAATTTATTCCATGCATAAAGGTCAGTCTCAGGTCAAATTGTTCGCACTATATATGTATATGATAATCACTATAGTAACGTGATCTGCCGCACAGTATCACGTCTATTGGATATTTCTAGATCTTCTGCATCTTGTGTGGTATGTTGCTATGGAAACATCCGCTTTATGTGATACAATGTGGCAGATCAGGTTACTGTAGTAATAATGCATACACCACAACGTCATTATCACATGGTTCTTTATAACACGGTTATGGATATAATACTGTTCTAATATGGATCCTAAAATGATATTTTTAATGTAAAATTAATTTTAATTAATAATATACCTACCCATCACTACAATTATAGCCTTTTCACCAGACGCAGGTCTGGGTCAGTCTGACAAAAAAAATTCTAGCCAGAAATGCCACCGGCATGTCCCTTTTCCCGTGACCTCCCCAGCGTCGAGTCCTGATTGGTCGCTGATGTCACATGACCTATCAGACCAATAGGCAGGCGATACAGGTCACGTGACCGCAATTTTCGCGCCGAGAGGTCATTATTTCTTTCAGGAAAACAAATATTTCAGGCGGGGCTGGGAGGCGGGACATGCCATTGTAGTGATAGGTAGGTATATTATTAATTAAAATTAATTTTACATTAAAAATATCATTTTAATATCAAATATAACTACCCATCACTACAATTATAGCCTGAATTCAAAGCAAGTGGAGGGTTGGATGAAAAATAAAGTTATACATACCTAACTCCTCTAACCTTGGTTGTTTATACCCCTTTTAATATCAAATATAACTACCCATCACTACAATTATAGCCTTTTCACCAGACGCAGGTCTGGGACAGTCTGACACAAAAAAAAAAAAAATCTAGCCAGAAATGCCACTGGCATGTCCCTTTTCCCGTGACCTCCCCAGCGTCGAGTCCTGATTGGTCGCTGATGTCACATGACCTATCAGACCAATAGGCAGACGATACAGGTCACGTGACCGCGATTTTTCGCGCCGAGAAGGTCATTATTTTTTCAGACTTGCTTGGGATAGGATGTCAAACTACATTCCATGGAAGAATGAATAAACGGATAAGTGTTTTATTCTTTTTTGATTTTGCACTTACCTTGAGTTTCCACAACGTACTTAGGCTTTTTAAGCTTACTGTTTATTCCGAAATTCTTAGAGACTTTATTTCGCGTGTTTCTGCCGACATTACATGTGTAGTGGTTGTCCGCCATTTTGAATTTTCACTTGGAAGTTTTGTTTATCATGTGATCAACCGTTTTTGGTTTTTGATAAGCACCACACTTCTTTTCATGTTATGTGCCAGGGTATACGCTCGTATTATTCCTGGTAATGTTTTAATAGAAGTCGGCGTTGTGGAAACTTAAATTGCCAGAAAAGAGGACGGTTTTTGTGCGTGTTCCTTCCACTTCCGGTATCGGAAGACGTTGTATCGCTGAATAAAAATTCTCAGCATTAATTTAGTTTTGAACATGTGCAAGTCCCGTCTTCGTTTAGCACTTATAAATCCCACGATGCAGATGGATAATATTCAGGTCCCTTTGTGGCCTTTCTATAGTATCTTCTAAACAGAATCCATCCAATTCGTGTGGGTCACCTTTGCCGAATCAAGATGAGCCAGTCTATGTCCCCTCCTCCCATTTGGGCCTGGGTTGACTAGGATAGGTTCGTCCACCGCCCCGTAGAGACCCTGCTAATAATTGCGGGGACTCCGGGGTGCGGGGAACCTATGCCCAAAAATTTTTTCCGAATCCATGTTACATACGAATTTTGGTACGGTTCCGATCCCGGTTTTTATCGGGTAACCTTTCCGGACCTTCGGTACTTAGTTTACCTTGGTCATATGCTTCTTTCCTCTTATTATGATAAATTTTTGTTATCATAATCATTTAATTGGATTGTTTTCCCTTGTAAAACATACAGACTTGGGCATCGTTTATTGGAATACCGTGACTATTGCAAGTCAGTCCGGGGCGTTTCAGTACGGAGTCGTTTCGGCCTGGGTCGTTTTCGGCCCGAATTTGCACCTGGATCGATTCGGCCTATTTCGGTGGGTCGTTTCGGCCTTGGGTCGATTCGGCCTAGATCGTTTTAGGCACGGCTCCTTGAATGCTCAATTTTGATTCGGCAATTTCGCATGTTCAGTGCACGATACACAATAAAGGGCCTAACACTGGGGAAGTTTAATTGAGCCTCGAGTGTTTTGCCCCTAGAGCTGAATCTGGGCCTAGTGAATTATCCTCTGGGAATATATCAATACTCAGAGGTTGGTCTTTTTTCGTCTTTACTAATTAGCGATTATGAGAAGGACATATTTAGAGCCTCATCACCTATTGATTCTAAAACTATAAGCGGACCATGTCTTCCCAACGTTTTCAGAATCAAGCTTCAAGACCGGGGGCACTCGTGCGAAAAGAACTTGGAACATTGGTTCTAACAACAAAAACATCAATTTGTTTTGTTCTTATGAAATTCCAAAATTCTACCCAGATTCAGACTCTGTATATATGACGTCAGGGAAATTGGCATTACTTCCTGTTTCGACGCTCTAACATTGGAGCTTCTTACCAGGACTATTATTAAGTGGGTTCTCATTATGACTGGTATTCTAATTCTACCCACTTTGCCTTCAAACAAGAGCATTCCGACCATATAGCTGCTATTCTAATGCTTTTGTTTATTTCCCGGTCATTTTTTCACATGCCATGGCGGTCTACCACCATGTTGCATGTTTGGCGCAACTCTGCTCTTGATAACTGGTTCAGTTTTTACTGAGCATAGTAAATGAAAACTTAGAGCCTCAGCGCCTCTTGATTCTAAAACTATAAGCGGACCATGTCTTCCCAACGTTTTCAGAATCAAGCTTCTAGACCGTGGGCATTCGTCTTTTTTGAAGTCTTCGGAGAGCGTATCAAGTACAGGTACCGCAACCAAGAGACGCTCTTCGACTACTTCCGATGACTTTTAAGTGCTTATCACCCTCGACTAGAAGATCTCAATCAGTCCTCGTCTACTAATAGATCATTCTCAGATCAGGGTACACGGTCCTTTCGTTCCAGAGGTCGGACTGGAACGAAATCTCCCAATAGAGGAAGACACAAGTCTAACAAATGACTTTCTTCCTTCCCCTCCTCTTCATCTTCTCCCAGTAGGAGCCGAGCTTTTTCAGTTCTATCAAACCTTGGCTTCTTTTATTAAATATTTTTTGAGTTTTATGAGTTGTGAGAAAGGGTTACTGGATTGCGTTCGTTAGGAATCCTTTCTCTTTCTCACATGCAAATACTATTTCTGGTAAATAGTATCAAGAAAAGAAATCTTTTTATTGGAAGAGGAAGGGTTCTTCTCCAAAAGAAAGCCGTGTAAGTAGAAAAATTTCTCCTTTCCCCAGGCTTCTACAGGCGGATCTTTCTGTTCGAGAAGAAAATGGGAAAATCGACTCATCATCGAGTTCTCACACTTAACACAGATGATGCAAGTCGATCATTTCAAAATGGAAACTTCGTCCTCGATTAGTCAGGTCAATTCTCCCAAATTCGGGGACGATTTCCGTAGTTTTTAAAGGACGCTTACCTTCACATCTCCATCCATAGGTCATTATGCAAATTCCTTCGTTTCACCTTGGATGGAATTTTGTGTATCAGTCCGTTGCCTTTCCTTTGTTGGATTTGTCAACGGATCAATGAAAGGAAAAGAAGAAAATGGGAAAATCGACTCATCATCGACTTCTCACACTTAACAAGATGATGCGAGTCGATCGTCTCAAAATGGAAACTTCGTCCTCGATTAGTCAGGTCAAATTTCCCAAATTCGGGGACGATTTCCGTAGTTTTAAAGGTCGCTAGCCTTCACATCTCCATCCATAGGTCATTACGCAAATACCTTTGTTTTCACCTTGGATGGAATTTTTGTGTATCAGTCCGTTGCCTTTCCTTTGTTGGATTTGTCAACGGATCAATGTTTTCCCTGTTCACCAACTTATTGGAAATTAATTAAGCAGCTCTCATCATAGAATTAGGCCCCAATCTCGTGTAGTGTTCCGATGATGGGTTTTGTCATCATTTTTACAGATACTGTTTATCATACCTTGTCCTAACGTGTACAGGTTATTGTGAATTTAGATTTCATACACTTTATCGAGAAGTTGAAATTGACTCTACCTCAAAGATACTTCTCCAATTTTTTTTTTTTTTCACTCTCCGAAAAACTTTCGATTTATGTCAGGGGTTTGTTTCCCCTTTTTAGAACTTAGTAATTGGATCCAGTTTCCCTGGACAATCTCATCTTAGACCTTTCCAGTTTATTTTTGCTAATATTATCACTGGAAATACCATACGGTCTAAAGGAGCAATAAATTCCATTATCAAGATTGCTCTCTACGATTTATGAATCCCTCAGTATCAAATGGGGTCTCCTCTTTTAGAGACTATTCCCTATTTGTTTTTTCGCATGCCAGCCTTTCAGGTTGTTTTTCCACTTCGAACCTCAGGGATTAGTTGTTCAGGGAACGTGGGGCCTATATTAGGCGGGGTTATATATATATATATATGTGTGTGTATGCGTATATGTATGTATATATGTATATGTGTATAAACATTCTGAAACTTCAGAAAAATTTCCTTGGTTTATCAGTTCTTCATAGCTCCAAACTGAGGAACAGCTTCATTATTGTTACTCCAGACAAATGAATAGTGTAGTTTTTTCTACTTATCAGGGAGTGACTCATTACTCTTCCCTGTTGGCTTTTACATGGAAGATTATAACTTGGTGTCTTCAGGAAGGTATGTCTATCCTTGTCGGACACCTCCAGGGCAGATTATGTCATTGGGATCGCCCCTATAGACCAGTTCACCATCCGTTCTCTACAGGGCGTTTTCTCAAATGGAGAGAACCTTTATTGGGCTTTTTTTAATCAAATGTCCAAACAACTCGGTTCTCCAATCAACTTCCTTTGTGTTTCAAGTTTCAGATCACCTGGAACGTGCAGTTGATTTAAAATCTCTAGATTGGGGGAATCTTTTACATATGCGTTTACACCATTCAACTGAATTCCTCTAGTTCTAGGTAAAAATTCAAGCGTCCAAAAGCCGAGCTATTCTGATTACGCCTCCTATGGCCTCAGAGATCTTGGTTTTTTAGTCATTCTGAGCCTAGTCTCAAGACTTGCAACCAGTCTTCCAGTAGTTCCAGATCAAATATCTAAAAGGTGTGGGTCAAGCATTCCATTTCAATCCAGAAATGCTTTACTTACACATCCAGATGTTGTCAGGAATCAAACCAGAGGAGGACACTTTTCTGGTTTCTCTGCCGAGTGTATCTTCAAATATAGAAAGATCTCCACTCTCAAGTTTTACTCTGGAAGATGGAAGATATTTTCTAGTTGGTGTAGAAAAAGGGAAATAAATCCAGACAATTCCTCTAGGGAGGTTTTTTTACTGGATTTCTTTTTCTGTCTGTTCTCTACCCTTCAATTTCTATTTCATCTAAGAGAAGGGTACAGATCAGTAATCTCGAACATGTTAAAATTTTAGTCGGCTTCACACTTTTTCATTAAACCCTACCATCACCAGCTTATTAAAGGGGTTTTTTCACTATGCCGACAGGTTTTCAGGACTTTGAATCCAAATGGAATCTTGCATGGGTGTTGTGGTCTTTTCTAAACCACCTTACGATCCGGTGAATTCAGCTTCTTTTATTCATTTGATAGTCAAGCTGTATTTCATTTGACATTGGCTTCAGTTCGTAGAAGTTATAGTCATGCTTTGCCAATTACAGAGGGTTGTTTTCAGGTATGAGAAGAACAATGACTTCTTTTTCTCTTCTCATTCAACCTATTTTTGTTTCAGGCTATAAATAACCTTGTCTGAAACTACTATTTGTCCTGTCATTTCCAGGATTCGTGGATTGTAGGCTAATGTGAATTTTTTGTATACATTAGAATGTTTAAAACGTTTCGAGATTATCATGAGAATTTTTTCTTTTCAATCAAGGGGTTTTGGATATATTTCTAACCATCCTTGATTGCAAAGTGGATTTGTAAAGTGATAAAGCTTCTACCAGTATATGCTAATTTCACTTCTGCCCTATTATCATTCAGAATACAGTATGAGGTTAGAACCTTCTACATTTTGGGCATATTGGAACTCCGTTTTTTTTCTTCAGAATGTTTTTTCTTACTGCGTAATGGATGTTCCAACGCTACTTTTCATCCCTTCACCTAAGGTGCTTGGTTCCCATTCGTAGTGGTACTCATTCCTTGGGTAGTTTAGTAGCTTCTCAATCTATTATGAGCAGCACTTATTTTGGGATTTTATTTTCCTTGGTTGTTTGTTAGCCTGTTTGAATAGGTATGAACCTTCTATTTTGACTCCGGTTCCTGTCCATTTATCTTCTCCACTTGTGAATTTTGGATTTGGATCCCTTGCAGTCATCGTGGATACTCTCTTACATTACCATCATTGGATGGTTTTAAAAGGGGTATAAACAACCAAGGTTGGAGGAGTTAGGTATGTGTAACTTTATTTTTCATCCAACCCTCCACTTGCTTTGAATTCAGGCTATAATTGTAGTGATGGGTAGTTATATTTGATATTAAAATGATATTTTTAATGTAAAATTAATTTTAATTAATAATATACCTACCCATCACTACAATGGTATGTCCCGCCTCCCAGCCCCGCCTGAAATATTTGTTTTCCTGAAAGAAATAATGACCTTCTCGGCGCGAAAATCGCGGTCACGTGACCTGTATCGTCTGCCTATTGGTCTGATAGGTCATGTGACATCAGCGACCAATCAGGACTCGACGCTGGGGAGGTCACGGGAAAAGGGACATGCCAGTGGCATTTCTGGCTAGATTTTTTTTTTTTTTGTGTCAGACTGTCCCAGACCTGCGTCTGGTGAAAAGGCTATAATTGTAGTGATGGGTAGGTATATTATTAATTAAAATTAATTTTACATTAAAAATATCATTTTAAAACCATCCAATGATGGTAACGTAAGGGAGTATCCACCATGACTGCAAGGGATCCAAATCCAAAAATCACAATAAGTGGAGAAGATAAATGGACAGGAACCGGAGTCAAAATAGAAGGTTCACACCTATTCAAACAGGCTAACAAACAACCAAGGAAAACAAAATCCCAAAATAAGTGCTGCTCATAATAGATTGAGAAGCTACTAAACTACCCAAGGAATGAGTACCACTACGAATGGGAATCAAGCTCCTTAGGTGAAGGGATGAAAAGTAGAGTTGGAACAACCATTACGCAGTAAGAAAAACATTCTGAAGAAAAAAACGGAGTTCCAATATGCCCAAAAAGTAGAAGGTTATAACCTCATACTGTATTCTGCATGCTAATAGGGAAGAAGTGAAATAAGCATATACCGGTAGAAGCTTTATCACTTTACAAATCCACTTTGCAACTAGAAATGGTGTTTGTAAAACACAATGCCCCCAACCTTTGCTTGTCCTTAGATGGCAAAATATTCAACAAATATTGTTAAAGACTCAAAAACATACAACAAGAATTCCCCCGAAGGCTATGTCGCGCCTGTGGAGGCGCAAAGTCACCAAACCATGAAATCTAGGTCAAGGTCAAACATGGATGCCTGCATAAAAATTTCACTCCTAGTTCCAAGCATGTACCAAGTATCATCAATGAAACTCTTAACGAGAATTCTATGTTTTTTAATTAAAGGGGAAATAATTCAAGAAGGGGAGATAATTTGGACAAGAAAAAAAATACGGGTCAACTATTTTTTCATGAGGAACTCATATATGAAATTTCAAAACACTAGCATACACGGTTCTGAAGATATGCTATGCACCAGAAAGCAACACAATTGAGTAGCAAAAAATTACAAAGGGCCATAACTCTAACAAAATTTTATCGAATTGGTTGAAAATTTAATCAGGTAGTCTCCTCCTTAGTCCCAATCACTATACCAAATATCAAGGCTGTAGCTCAAATACTTTTTGAGATATCTTGCTAACGAGAATTCTATGTTATTTAATTAAAGGGGAAATAATTCAAGAAGGGGAGATAATTTGGACAAGAAAAAAAATACGGGTCAACTATTTTTTCATGAGGAACCCATATATGAAATTTCAAAACACTAGCATACACGGTTCTAAAGATATGCTATGCACCAGAAAGCAACACAATTGAGTGGCAAAAAATTACAAAGGGCCATAACTAAAATTTTATAGAATTGGTTGAAAATTTAATCAGGTAATCTCCTCCTTAGTCCCAATCACTATACCAAATATCAAGGCTGTAGCTCAAATACTTTTTGAGATATCTTGTTAACGAGAATTCTATGTTATTTAATTAAAGGGGAAATAATTCAAGAAGGGGAGATAATTTGGACAAGAAAAAAATACGGGTCAACTATTTTTTCATGAGGAACCCATATATGAAATTTCAAAACACTAGCATACACGGTTCTAAAGATATGCTATGCACAAGAAAGCGTGACGTACGAACGGACTAACGGACGAACAAGCCAGAAGCAATATGCCCCCCAACTTTTTTAAAGTTGGGGGCATAATCAAGGATGGTTAGAAATATATCCAAAACCCCTTGATTGGAAAGAAAAAATTCTCATGATAATCTCGAAACGTTTAAAATTAAAACGTTCTAATGTATACAAAAAATCACATTAGCCTACGATCCAAGAATCCTGGAAATGACAGGACAAATAATAGTTTCAGACAAGGTGATTTATAGTCTGAAACAAAAATAGGTTGAATGAGAAGAGAAAAAGAAGTCATTGTTCTTCTCATACCTGAAAACAACCCTCTGCAATTGGCAAAGCATGACTATAACTTCTACGAACTGAAGCAAATGTCAAATGAAATACAGCCTGACTATCAAATGAACAAAAGAAGCTGAATTCACCGGATCGTAAGGTGGTTTAGAAAAAACCACAACACTAATGCAAGATTCCATTTGGATTCAAAGTCCTGGAAACCTGTCGGCATAGTGAAAAACCCCTTTAATAAGCTGATGATGGTAGGGTTTAATGAAATGTGTGAAGCCGACTAAAAATTTAACATGTTCGAGATTACTGATCTGTACCCTTCTCTAAGATGAAATAGAAATTGAAGGGTAGAGAACAGACAGAAAAAGAAATCCAGTAAAAAAACCTCCCCAGAGGGATTGTCTGGATTTATTTCCCTTTTCCTACACCAACTAGAAAATAGCTTCCATCTTCCAGAGTAAAACTTGAGAGTGGAGCTCTTTCTATATTTGAAGATACACTCGGCAGAGAAACCAGAAAAGTGTCTACCTCTGGTTTGATTCCTGACAACATCTGGATGTGTAAGTAAAGCATTTCTGGATTGGAATGGAATGCTTGACCCACACCTTTTAGATATTAGATCTGGAACTACTGGAAGACGGGTTGCAAGTCTTGAGACTAGGCTCAAAATGACTAAAAAACCAAGATCTCTGAGGCCATAGAGGCGTAATCAGAATGGCTCGGCTTTTGGACGCTTGAATTTTTATACCTAGAACTAGAGGAATTCAGTTGAATGGTGTAAACGCATATGTAAAAGATTCCCCCAATCTAGAGATTTTAAATCAACTGTACGTTCCAGGTGATCTGAAACTGGAAACACAATGGAAGTTGATTGGAGAACCGAGTTGTTTGGATGTTTGATTAAACAAGAGGCCCATGGGCCACTATGCTCACCAGAGCTCAGGTGGGTACTGCCAAATTGCAGCCATGTATTTTAATATGATATCATTTTAATCTGCCAAATGAACCCCCATATCCAAATGAGCATCCATGTGGACTCAGTATATGAAACATTAGGCCTTTTATGAAGTAGAGGGGGTGGGGCATGGACCCAATGGAGCCCTGGTTGGTATCACTAAATGGGTCTTATCACAAGAACAAGAATATATATGGTTTAGCAGTGGGGATCTGCATGGCTGGAGATATAAGTGGAGGGGTTGGAGCATGCCCTGTCATTCCCAGGAAAGCCCAAGATTGTTGTCCCTAAATGTGTCTCATCATAAGGACCAAGTATATATATGGTTTAGGGGTGGGAATCTGAACGGTTTTCAAGATATCCTTTCATGAAGTAGAAAGGAGAGGACTGGCCCCTGCGGACACCCCTACAGTAGGTGTGCTAATAATAAGGAACAAGAACATATATGAATATGGGGTGGGGATTTGAATGGTTTCTGAAATATATGGCCTTTTATGAAGTGGAAGGGCGGGGCACATTGCCTCAGCACAAAGAGACCCCCAAGTTGGTGTGACTGAATGAGTCTTATCATAAGGAACAAGAATATACATGGTTTAGGGGTGGGGATCTGAACTATTTCTGAGATATGTGGCTTTTAATGAAGTCAAGCGGTGGAGCAAGGCCCGGGCATGCCCCGGGGACTCACAAGCTGGTGTCAATGAATGTGCCTTATCATAAGGAAGATGAATATATATGGTTTAGGGGTGGGGCTCTGAACAGTTTCTGAGATATAAGGCCTTTTGTGAAGTGGAGGGGTGGGGCAAGGCCCAGGGAGACCCCCAGGTTGGTGTCAATGAAAGTGTCTTATCATAAGGTACAAGAATATATATGGTTTAGGGGTGGGGATCTGTAAGGTTTCCGAGATATTGTGATATTATGAAATGGAGGGGGTGAGGCATGGCCCCAGCACATCCCTGGGGACCCCCAGGTTGGTGTCACTGAATGTGTCTCATCATAATGAACAAGAACATATATGGTTTAGGGGTGGGGATCTGAACAGTTTCTGAGATATATGGCCTTTTGTGAAGTGAAGGGGTGGGGCATCGCTCCGGCGAACCCTGGAAGACCCCAATTTGGGGTCAATGAATGTGTCTTATCATAAGGAGCAAGAATATATATGGTTTAGGGGTGGGGATCTGTAAGGTTTTTCCGAGATATTGGGCCTTTTATGAAATGGAGGGGTGGGACATGGCCCCGGCGCATCCCGGGGAACCCCAGTTTGATGTCACTGAATGCGTCTTATCATAAGGAACAAGAGTATATAGGGTTCAGGGGTGGGGATCTGAATGGTTTCCGAGATATTGGGCCTTTTACGAAGTGGAGGGGGTGGGGCATGGCCTCGGCACATCCCGGAGGACCTCCAGGTTGGTGTCACTGAATGCGTCTTATCAATAGGAACAAGAATATATATGGTTTAGGGGTGGGGATCTGTAAGGTTTCTGAGATATAAGGCATTTTATGAAGTACTGGGGGCGGGGCATGGCCCCGGCACAACCTACTGGACCCCCAGGTTGACATAAAAGCATATGGCTGAGAGAAGTTTACTAAAGAATCATTTCTATGAAAGTTTTGTCAAAATATCTGCAAAGGCTTTGTAGTTAATGCCATTTTTCAATTTTCCCCATTATAAGTCTATGGAAAATCTAAGTTGCCATAGCAACCAAACTAAAGAGCCGAATTTCATAAAAAACACAAAACCTGTAAAGGCAAATATGGTGAATATTTCCATAAACTCTCAGCCTCATAGAGCATACGGTTTCTGAGGAGATGATTTTTTAAGTATTTTTGTTTCTATTTTTTCATTTTGGTTTCCATGGCAACCAATACAAATGAGCAGTAGGCCTAAAATCATATGGCAGATAGTAGATTGCCTAAGGAATATTTCTATGAAAGTTTTGTCAAAATATCTGCAGCGGCTTGGCAGTAAATGCCATTTTTCAATTTTCCCCATAGCAACCAAACTAATGAGCCGAATTTCATAAAAAACAAAAACTTTCAATCCCCCAACCCAAGGATGCTACAGATAAAATTTGGGCTGAATCGGTCCAGTGGCTTCAGAGAAGAAGATGTTTGAAAGTGTTGACGTCAGACGACGACGACGACAACGACGACGACGACGACGCCGGACAACTGCCTATCCTATAAGCTCCCCCGGAGCCTTCGCCTCTGGTGAGCTAAAAAGGCCCAATAAAGGTTCTCTCCATTTGAGAAAACGCCCTGTAGAGAACGGATGGTGAACTGGTCTATAGGGACGATCCCAATGACGTAATCTGCCCTGGAGGTGTCCGACAAGGATAGACATACCTTCCTGAAGACACCAAGTCAGAATCTTCCATGTAAAAGCCAACAGGGAAGAATAATGAGTCACTCCCTGATAAGTAGAAAAAACTACACTATGGTCATTTGTCTGGAGTAACAATAATGAAGCTGTTCCTCAGTTTGGAGCTATGAAGAACTGATAAACCAAGGAAATTTGTCTGAAGTTTCAGAATGTTTATACACATATACATATATAGATACATATACGCATACACATATATATATAGCCCCGCCTAATATAGGCCCCACGTTCCCTGAACAACTAATCCCTGAGGTTCGAAGTGGGAAACCAACCTGAAAGGCTGGCATGCGAAAACAAAAACAAATAGGGAATAGTCTCTAAAAAGCGGCGACCCCATTTGATACTGAGGGATTCATAAATCGTAGAGAGCAATCTTGATAATGGAATTTATTGCTCCTATAGACCGTATGGTATTTCCAGTGATAATATTAGCAAAAAAAACTGGAAAGGTCTAAGATGAGATTGTCCAGGGAAACTGGATCCAATTACTAAGTTTCTAAAAAAGGTTAACAAACCCCTGACATAAATCGAACGTTTTTCGGGGCGTGAAAAAATGGAGAAGTATCTTTGAGATAGAATCAATTTCAACTTCTCGATAAAGTGTATGAAATCTAAATTCACAATAACCTGTACACGTTAGGACAAGGTATGATAAACAGTATCTGGAAAGATGATGACAAAACCCATCATCGGAACACTACACGAGATTGAGGCCTAATTCTTTGATGAGAGCTGCTTAATTAATTTCTATTAAGTTGGTGAACAGGGAAAACATTGATCCGTTGACAAATCCAACAAAGGAAAGGCAACGGACTGATACACAAAATTCCATCCAAGGTGAAACGAAGGTATTTGCGTAATGACCTATGGATGGAGATGTGAAGGTAAGCGTCCTTTAAAACTACGGAAATCGTCCCCGAATTTGGGAAAATTGACCTGACTAATCGAGGACGAAGTTTCCATTTTGAAATGATTGACTCGCATCATCTTGTTAAGTGTGAGAAGTCGATGATGAGTCGATTTTCCCATTTTCTTCTCGACCAGAAAGATCCGCCTGTAGAAGCCTGGGGAAAGGAGAACTTTTTCTACTTACACGGCTTTCTTTTGGAGAAGAACCCTTCCTCTTCCAATAAAAAATTTCTTTTCTTGATACTATTTACCAGAAATAGTATTTGCATGTGAGAAAGAGAAAGGATTCCTAACGAACGCAATCCAGTAACCCTTTCTCAAAACTCAAAATATATTTGATAACAGAAGCCACGGCTTGATAGAACTGAAATAGCTCGGCTCCTACTGGAAGACGATGAAGAGGAGGGGAAGGAAGAAAGTCATTTGTTAGACTTGTGTCTTCCTCTATTGGGAGATTTCGTTCCAGTCCGACTTCTGGAACGAAAGGACCGTGTACCCTGATCTGAGAATGATCTACTAGTAGATGGGGACTGATTGAGATCTTCTAGTCCAGGGTGATAAGCACTTAAAAAGTCATCGGAAGTAGTCGAAGAGCGTCTCTTGGTTGCGGTACCTGCACTTGATACGCTCTCCGAAGACTTCAAAAAAGACGAGTGCCCACGGTCTTGAAGCTTGATTCTGAAAACGTTGGGAAGACATGGTCCGCTTATAGTTTTAGAATCAAGAGGCGCTGAGGCTCTAAGTTTTCATTTACTATGCTCAGTAAAAACTGAACCAGTTATCAAGAGCAGAGTTGCGCCAAACATGCAACATGGTGGTAGACAGCCATGGCATGTAAAAAATGACCGGGAAATAAACAAAAGCATTAGAATAGCAGCTATATGGTCGGAATGCTCTTGTTTGAAGGCAGAGTGGGTAGAACTAGAATACCAGTCATAATGAGAACCCACTTAACAATAGTCCTGGTAAGAAGCTCCAATGTTAGAGCGTCGAAACAGGAAGTAATGCCAATTTACCTGACGTCATATATACAGAGACTGAATCTGGGTCGAATTTTGGAATTTTATAAGAACAAAAAATTTATGTTTTTTGTTGTTAGAACCAATGTTCCAAGTTCTTTTCGCACGAGTGCCCACGGTCTTGAAGCTTGATTCTGAAAACGTTGGGAAGACATGGTCCGCTTATAGTTTTAGAATAAAGAGGTGCTGAGGCTCTAAATATGTCCTTCTCATAATCGCTAATTAGTAAGGCGAAAGAAGACCAACCTCTGAGTATTGATATATCCCCAGAGGGTAAAACACTAGGCCCAGATTCAGCTCTAGGGGCAAAACACTTGAGGCTCAATTAAACTTCCCCAGTGTTAGGCCCTTAATTGTGAATAGTGCACTGAACATGCGAAATTGCCGAATCAAAATTGAGCATTCAAGGAGCCGTGAGATGGCAATGATCGTATTACAAACATCGTAATATTGTCCCGCCCTAGATGACTTCAGTACGGGTAACAGATTGAGTAATCTGCGATGAATTTATGCATCTAATAAAAAGGACCTAAAACGATCAAGGCCGAATCGACCCAAGACCGAAACGACCCACCGAAATAGGCCGAATTGACCCAGGTGCAAATTCGGGTCGAAACGACCCAGGCCGAAACGACTCAGTACCGAAACGTCCCGGATTCACTTGTAATAGTTACGGTATTCCAATAAACAATGCCCAAATCTGTATGTTTTACAAGGGAAAACAATCCAATTTAATGATTATGATAACAAAAATTTATCATAATAAGAGGAAAGAAGCATATGACCAAGGTAAACTAGGTACCGAAGGTCCGGAAAGGTTATCCGATAAAAACCGGGATCGGAACCGTACCAAAATTCGTATGTAACATGGATTCGGAAAAAAAAATTGGGCATATGTTCCCCGCAGTCCCCGCAATTATGAGCAGGGTCTCTACGGGGCGGTCGACGAACCTATCCTAGTCAACCCAGGCCCAAATGGGAGGAGGGGACATAGACTGGCTCATCTTGATTCGGCAATGGTGACCCACACGAATTGGATGGATTCTGTTTAGAAGATACTATAGAAAGGCCACAAAAGGACCTGAATATTATCCATCTGCATAGTGGGATTTATAAGTGCTAGACGAAGACGGATCTTGCACATGTTCAAAACTAAATTAATGCTGAGAATTTTCATTCAGCAATACAACATCTTCCGATACCGGAAGTGGAAGGAACACGCACAAAAACCGTCCTCTTCTGGCAATTTAAGTTTCCACAACGCCGACTTCTATTAAAACATTACCAGGAATAATACGAGCCTATACCCTGGCACATAACATGAAAAGAAGTGTGGTGCTTATCAAAAACCAAAAACGGTTGATCACATGATAAACAAAACTTCCAAGTGAAAATTCAAAATGGCGGACAACCACTACACATGTAATGTCGACAGAAACACACGAAATAAAGTCTCTTAAGAATTTCGGAATAAACAATAAGCTTAAAAAGCCTAAGTACGTTGTGGAAACTGAAGGTAAGTGCAAAATCAAAAAAGAATAAAACACTTATCCGTTTATTCATTCTTCCATGGAATGTAGTTTGTCACGATCCTACCCCAAGTAAGTCTGAAGAAAAAATGACCTCTCGGCGCGAAAATCGCGGTCACGTGACCTGTATCGCCTGCCTATTGGTCTGATAGGTCATGTGACATCAGCGACCAATCAGGACTCGACGCTGGGGAGGTCACGGGAAAAGGTACATGCCGGTGGCATTTCTGGCTAGAATTTTTTTTTGTCAGACTGACCCAGACCTGCGTCTGGTGAAAAGGCTATAATTGTATTGATGGGTAGTTATATTTGATATTAAAATGTATAGATTATATAGAAAAATGACCATAAATGGTCATTTTTCTATATAATCTATACATTTTTGATTGGATATAACACAGTTTCTGCTTTGGACCCCATCAATAGTGTTATAAAGAGGTTTAAGGTGTATATTGCTTTTGTTTAAGTAAATGCTAAGGACAAACTGTAAAGTTTAGCCAGCCTCGGTAGCTCAGTCGGAAGGGCATCTGACTGGTGATCAGGTAGCGGGTTTTATACCTGCCGGGGTCGGCAACATTCTTTTGTGGAGATTGATCCTAAAATCTTTTCTATGGTCATTCTCTCCCTTCAGCTGATTCCAGAAGGGCAGTTGTCAGTTTCTGGCGAAAGAATGTTCACTGTACTGGTTAACGGCTTATGTATAAGTTTGCCAAGAAAAAGTGTGGACAGGTAAACTGACCAGCTCAAAAATGACCTAAATAGTGTTAACGTGAACCTTTGAACTCTTAATACAAACAAAAAATAGGCTATTTTGATGTTTAACTGTTTTCTGTAATTTTAATCCTTTCAAACTTCTGTTTCTCAAGTGGTCTAAGGTTGGCATGATTAATCAGACAATCCATTACAGGGAATGGGAACACCTGGCAGTTTTTTTCCGCCATTTTTGAAAGGGAGACAACTTTTGGGACTTTCTGTTCGCTTTCCTTGAAGCTCTGTCCCACGGAAAAAGGGGTCTGCTCTTACAGGGAAGAATTTGCTCCTTAGGAGCAAATTCTTTCCTTTAAGAGTTGACCCCTATTGTCATGGGAGACAAAAATACTTTCGCAGGAGTTGCCTCCCCTGAAGGTGTTCCCATTCCCTTAATTGATCGACAAATTCCACAAAACTGACAATCATTACTGGTTTGCTAGTAATTGATTATTTGTTGAGTACAATTTACAACACAACATTGTGACTAAAATAGCTGGTTGATTAGCAAACAGTGCAGACCCTGACGAGACACTACTGTGTCTCATCGGAGTTTACACTATGTGCCAAAGTATTATATAGGAGTCATGCTCAGATAGAAAGCCAGAAAGGTAAAATTATGACCAAATCTTCACTGATTATTGATCACATAATAATTATCTTTTCAGCTCTGATTTGCCAGACCTAGTCTATCTTTAATAGAATTTGAACAAATTTATTTTTGTTGCAAATAGGTTATTCAATTAGACTTCTTAAAGAGAATGACAGAGTTTGAAGTTTTGTGGGTTTGTGGAATACAAAGTCGTAGGAATTCCACTGCAAACTTTTGAAAATATGTGAGTGTCACTGATGAGGCTTAACTGGCCAAAACACACTAACCTGACCCAGTGACAAACTTGAACACTCCATAATTTTCTGGCCTCCGCCCATCGGGGCTTGAAGAAATAGACTGGCTGCATGATGCTTCCACGCAGAGCTAAAACCAACCGTACACTGGTAAACCGCTTGGAGGATCTAAGCCTGTCCAGGCAAAGCGAATCAGACCGTCCATGCTTATAAACCGTATTGGTTTCATTGGGCGACAGGGCATGAGGTGTCATTTTATCTCAATTGTGGGTGAAAGTGCCCCAAAATTGGAAGCAATGTCTCCAAAATGACCTTTACAGTGTTGACTGTGACGTTAAACCTCAAATCAAACAAATCCATGATTTTCAGTTCTGTTTTTAGTCCTTGCTTCCAAAGGATTACCTTTCTATAGAACATTGAACACTTTGGTTGATGATACGGTTGACAGATTGACAAATAGGGACCAGTTGTTCAAACCATTGTTAGCTTAGTGAGCTCCTTAGTGATGAAAGTGTTAATGTTCAACAGTTCAAGTAAGTCCAATTCCTAATAATATCATTTGTGATGAAAACATGAGAGCAGCTTTTGCAAATGCAAAAGCTGCTCTCATTTTTTCAGCAAAAATCATTAGCCTATTTGTACCAGTAAATGTATCAAAGTTTTAACGATACTTTAACTAATGACAGTGTTTGTTTTGATTTGGAGCAACTGGACCCAGATGGTTAACCAGACTTTTACAAAGTGCCATTCTTACAGCAGGCAAGATACAAACCACAAAATTTGAATCCAGTTAGTATTTGACAGAGTTAAACAACAGATAATATTCTGAAATTTATTGCTTCACTGTTTCAATTTACACATCTATGCACTTTGTTGGCATCAGGTCAAAACACACTTGCTTACCATACTTGTTTGTTTGTTTCATTTGAGGTTTAACGTCCCTGTCAACACTATGGGTCTTTTTGGAGACGTGGGTCATTTTGGAGACGTTGCTCCCAATTTTGTGGGACTTTTACCCAACATTGAGATGAAATGACATCTCAAGCCCTGTCGCCCAATGAAACCAGTAGGGTTATAAGCATGGACGGTCCGACTCCCACCGCTTTGTCTGGGCAGGCTTTGATCCTCTAAGCGGTTTACCAGTACTCGTGTGCGGTCAGATTTCAGCTCTGCGTGGAAGCATTATGCAGCCCATCTGTTTCTCCAGGCCCCGATGGGCGGGGGCCGAATGCTAATCATACTGTATTCTTAAAAGCTCCAAAACTGACTTTTTTTTTTTTCAGAGGAAAATTTAAGACAGTTCTTATTTCTACTACAAAATTGAGGCAATTTTATCTAGTACTCACATCCGTCTACAAAACAGATTGTGAGTACTAGATAGAATTGTCTTATTAAGGCAGTTCTTAAGGAGTCCTGACAATATGGTTTTGAGCAAAAATGAAGAAAATGCATAATCTTGCAAATTCCACTTCTCTGGTAAATCCTACTTTTCACTGTATAATGTGAGGTAGACAGGTTCTTTTGTTTGGGGGGGGGGGGGGGTTACGACCCTTTCAAGATTATTTCACTTATGCCAAGCCAATCCTAATAAGTGGGTGAAAACTAGAATACACAGAGAAAAAACCCTGACTTTCCGTTGCAGAACTTGGCATCTTACATGTGGCCAGAGCAAGGCGCGAATGACAGCAGTGAGACCGAATGATTAAGGGTTGGCGCTCTTATCTACTAAGCCACAGGGGCCTGTAGACAAAGGAATTCATTGCACAGTTGAACAGAATGTGTAACTTTTTGGTCATGTTTTGTTGTTGACTGATTCAAATGTCTATTTCTGATTCTGTATGATCTACTTAGTGCTTATCCAGCAACTTGCTGTTGTTTAATTTCTTCTATCTGTGGTTGTCCAGATTCTGCTGTGTGAGGACCAGGGATGGCAGATTTATTCTGAAAACATATAAAATAGTGCCAAGTGCTATTAACCCTTTTTGTACCAAATGGAAACTTCCTCCTTATATATAGTCCACTTAAAAATTTAGGGGTGTCGGGTTATGTTTTCTTCAAAGTCTATTTGGAAAATGACTGAATTTTTAGGGAAACAGTGGAGGCCCTGATCAGACGCCTCATTCTGCGGCATCTGATCTGGGCCTGCACTGTTTGCCAAGTACCCCTTTTGGGGTTTCAGGTAGTAAATGGGTTAAAGTTGACATTAACAACTGAGGTAATGGCCAAATGTGAATGACTCGGATCATAGCTCCAGATAAGGTACTTTTTTCATCCGAAGTACTGATATTTTTCTTATTTCTGCACAAAAAGCGGTTACTCATTAGCACCTCATCGAAAACATTGTGGGAACTCATTAGAAGCATCTCGACACTCGACAGGGTGCTATCTGGGGCTATGGACTCGGTATAAGAAGATAGAAACATATGAGCAAGCGAAACAATTTTACAATCAGGGATCAGTTGTTCAAAACTAACACCATCGTTAGCTAACGTATCATTAAAACTTTAATCATTCAATATGATGAAAATACTAATATTTTTGCTGAAAAAATGTGAGCAGCTTTTGCATTTGCATTTGCAAAAGCTGCTCACATTTTTTCAGCAATAATAACAAAATATTAGGTTGTGTACTTACTAGAACAGTTAACAAAATGACCACTCACAAGCTCATAAAGCTAACGATGCTTTGAACAACTGGACCAGTTGTTCAAAACTAACGATGTTGTTAGCTATCATTACAACTCATCATTTGATACGGCAAATGTTTGTTTGAATGGAGGTTTAACATCCCCCTTAACACCATTTTCGTCATTTTGGAGACATTGCTTACAATTTTGTGGGACTTTTACCCGACACTGAGATGAAATGACATCTCAAGCCCTGCCTTCCAATTTTGTTTGTTTGATTTGAGGTTTAACGTCCCTGTCAACACTGTAAGGTCATTTTGGAGATGTTGCTTCCAATTTTGTGGGACTTTTACCCGACACTGAGATGAAATGACATCTCAAGCCCTGCCACCCAATGAAACCAATAGGGTTTATAAGCATGGAAGGTCTGACTCGCACCGTTTAGCATGGGCAGGCAGGCTTAGTTTAATTTCATGCCGGTAGGTCAGGCTTCAGATTCTCTGATGGTTCCAGCATAAAGGCTTACTGAGAATTAGTATCTAATTTTATGTATTGGTGCCTGATGCTCTGTCTCTGGCCGGGTCCATCAGAGTCTAACTGTTGGTCTTTGTTTGCTCCAGCATTTCAGTGGTTTCTTGCTGTTGAGTCCTCCCCGTTGTTTCATCTCTGTGGTTGTTTGATTTTTGTGTTCACTGAGATGTTGCACTGATGAGTTAGGGGGCCTTCATGCAGACTGAACAAATTATTTGTCTAAATCGCGACGGAAATAAGGGCACGCAAGATTGTGGCCATGTAAAATCGATTTAAGTCCCCCCCACAGTGGTATTTATTTCATTGACTGTTCCAAGGCAGTTCTTCTGTCATGGTTTATTTTTGTTATGTCTTGTCTTTGAGTGTGTGTATCGCTTATATTATTTTGCTTTGGATAACCAATTGGTCATTTTGTGGGAAAGTAACTATCCTTTTGGCTTTCAGCTAATGATGTTTCCATTAGGGTCTAGTTGTTTCATGTTTGTGTTTCTTTCCCTTGGTGTCTCTGATGGGAGCTGTGAGCTCTGATGGGAGCATAGATGGTATGACTGGCATGGGTTACCTGATCATTGCCTTCACTTCTATTAAGATCCTCTAAGCGGTTTAGCAGTACTCATGTGCAGGTCAGTTTCAGCTCTGCCTGGAAGCATCATGCGGCCCATCCATTTCTTCAAGCCCCGATTGGGGGGGTTGGGGGCAGCTCTGCCTTCCTATGACACCAATAGGGTTTATATGCATAGATGGTCTGACTGGCATCGCTTTGCCTGGGCAGGCTTAGACCTTCAAAGCGGTTTACCAATACTCATGCGCGGTCGGTTTCAGCTCTGCATGGAAGCACCATGCAATCCCGATCTATTTCTCCTTGTGTCGTTTTTCATTATGCAAAACTACTTGCATTTTTCCAGCAAAAATGCAAGATATTGTTCTTGCTAGAACAACTGTTGATATTGTACTTAGTTTGCATCAACAGTTAACATTCTGACCACTAACACGCTTGATAATGATGCTTTGAGCAACAAGGCTCTGATGCCATTTATATGCTTCTGACACTGTTTTATAGTTTAAGGATGTCTCTTGAGGGTAATTTTGCTTGGTCTCTCAAAGAAAAACAGCAGGAGAAAAGTGCCAGAAAAAATATCGGGGAGATGAGAGGTACTGGGTAGTTATCTCTAATACGCATTCAATTAACAGGACAAGTTCCCTGCTCAACTGAGTCAAGCTTGAAAAAGAGTTTGAAACCTCAAGGTCCAGGTTTACTCACCATTCGTTTTGAATGTTTCACTAAAAACTCCCAGGTCCAGTAGTGCATCTGAAAATAAAACAAGATGTGTATGTGAAACATGAACATGCATGTCCCCGGCCATGGTCATTTTTTTTCCAATGTTGTTCTCAGTTCAAGGTCAAGGTGACAGGTCAAGATTTTTTGTTGAGTGGGAAGCCCTTGACACAAAGAACCTATGTGCCACCCATACCCCATAGCACGATTCGTTACAGCATGAATTTGGATATAACTCTGTTTTGGTTTGGACCCCATATTTTCCCCAACCAACATTTATAAATATTATCCTAGGATTCTAACAGGTTTTAACCACAACAACTTTATTTTCCTCCCACTTTTGACTGCAGTAATACGGTAGCCAACACGGTCAATTACAATACTTATTGAATTTATTGCAGGCCTCCAAACATGTCATTTAGCAGACTTAAATATACAGTATATAAACTTGTTTAGCTTGACACATGATAAACATGAACTGCCTTCGGCACAATCAAAAGTGTTGGCTTAGCGAGATAAAGAGATTAAAGAATTCAGTTACGAAAAGGGAAAAAAATATTTATCATGCTCTGTTAAGGATCACTGCTCAGCAGAAATTTTAAATATCAATGCAGACGATGTGATCGGTCAACTGCAATAAAACTGATTTTCTAGAGCCCCATGTAAAAGAAAGTCAGAATTATAAAACACATTCATGATCAATTTTAGCGGTAAAAAAATCATTCAAAGACCATGTGCGCCATTAAAAATCGTTTCAAATGGCTAAAATATTAACAGTATGTAATTCAAATTTCTCCTAAGTGTTGACCATTGTCCGGTTCCAAACCCTAACTTGGTAATTATACCATTATACTGTAGATCGATATGGTCCCGGACGCTCAGTAACCAGGAACCAGCTATCAAAATGGCGTCATACAAGCTGTCAGATCCAACGATTTTCTGGATATTAACGTGGTTTATCAGCTGTTTTGATTAAAGAGACTTGTTTGACTTGATAAGCCATGGTATTTACTGCCATTGATTAGTTCTAAACACATTTTAGTTGGTAACTAGAAATGGGTCCAGATGACACAGATGCCCCCGCTAAGGGCCCCGCCTCACCCCGAAAAGCCATGTTGCAACAAAATTTTCTAAGTGTGTGACCTTGTCATCAGGAACATTTGTGAGAAGTTATATTGAAATTGGTGAAAAAATGTAAGCGCTAGAGCAATGACAAAGTTTTTCTAAAACTAGCCTCAGTGACCTTGACCTTGAAAGTCGAACTCGCTCGAGGTATTGTCATAAGGAACATTTGTGTGAAGTTATATTGAAATCAGTGAAGAAATGTAGTCGCTAGAGTGATGACAAAGTTTTTCTAAAAAAAGCCACAGTGACCTTGACTTTGAAAGTTGAAATTGCTCGAGATATTGTCATAAGGAACATTTTTGTGAAGTAATATTGAAATTGGTGAAAAAATGTAAGCGCTAGAGCAATGACAAAGTTTTTCTAAAGGGCTAGAGCAATGACAAAGTTTTTCTAAAAATAGCCACAGTGACCTTGACCTTGAAAGAGGAACTTGCTAGAGATATTGTCATAAGGAACATTTGTGTGAAGTAATATTGAAATTGGTGAAAAAATGTAAGCGCTAGAGCAATGACAAAGTTTTTCTAAAAATAGCCACAGTGACCTTGACCTTGAAAGTCAAACTCCTTCGAGGTATTGTCATAAGGAACATTTGTGTGAAGTTATTTTGAAACCAGTGAAGAAATGCAGACGCTAGAGCGATGACAATGTTTTTCTAAAAAAAGTTAGTGACCTTGACCATGAAAGTCGAAATGGCTCCAGATATTGTCATAAGGAATATTTGTGTGAAGTTATATCGAAATCGGTGAAGAAATGTAAGCGCTAGAGCGATGACA
The DNA here is from genome assembly GCA_963580285.1 of Lucinisca nassula. Taxonomy (NCBI): domain Eukaryota; kingdom Metazoa; phylum Mollusca; class Bivalvia; order Lucinida; family Lucinidae; genus Lucinisca; species Lucinisca nassula. Next base: position 93,480,226 of record OY757019.1, on the reverse strand, counting down.
AAGTTTTTCTAAAAATAGCCACAGTGACCTTGACCTTGAAAGTGGGACTTGCTAGAGATATTGTCATATAGAACATTTGTGTGAAGTTAAATTGAAATCGGGGAAGAAATGTTAGCGCTAGAGCGATGACAAAGGTTTTCTAAAAATAGCCACAGTGACCTTGACCTTGAGGCCAGGACCTTGAAAGTTGAAATTGCTCGAGCTATTTTTATAAGGAACATTTGTGTGAAGTTATATTGAAATTGGTGAAGAAATGTAGGCCCTAGAACGATGACAAAGTTTTTCTAAAAATAGCCACAGTGACCTTGACCTTGAGGTCATGACCTTGAAAGACGAACTCGCTCGAGATATTGTCATAAGGAACATTTGTGTGAAGTTATATTGAAATCAGTGAAGAAATATAGGCACTAGAGCGATGACAAAGTTTTTCAAAGAATAGCCACAGTGACCTTGACCCTGAGGTCTTGACCTTGAAAGTTGAACTCGCCCGAGATATTTTTATAAGGAACATTTGTGTGAAGTTATATTGAAATTGGTGGAGAAATGTAGGCGCTAGAGCGATGACAAAGTTTTTCTAAAAATAGCCACAGTGACCTTGACCTTGAGGTCATGACCTTGAAAGTCAAACTCACTCGAGATATTGTCATAAGGAACATTTGTGTGAAGTTATATTGAAATCAGTGAAGAAATATAGATGCTAGAGCTATTTTGTGCGAGGGGACTTTAAGTCTGTGACCTTGATCTTGAGCTCATGGGCATTGGTGGGGTATCGCTGAATAAAATGGACAGGTATCTAACATCATACCAAATATCAACTCAATCCATCGCACGATTTGGAAAATATCAACTCTTAAAATATCTAATTAAAAATTTCTCAGTATGTGACCTTGACCTTGAAGCCATAGGCATGAGTGGGGGTATTGCCAAATAAACATTTGGACCTGTATCTATCATCATTGCATACATAAGCCAAATCCATAATATAGTTTGGAAAATTTGAGCTCTTTAAAATCTTTCACATTAAAATTGTCTAAGTCTGTGACCTTGACCTTGAGGTCATAGGCATGGGATGGGGTATTGCTGAATAAAACATTGTACCTATATCTATCATCATATGAACCAAAGCCATCATAAAAGTTCAGGTTCTACCAGGTACAAATACCTTAACTTGAGTCTTTGACATGGAAAATTTCTAAGTCCATGACCCTGACCTTGAGGGCATGGGTGGGGGTATCGCTGAATGAAACTTTGGACCTATATCTATAATCATACCAAATATGAACCAATTCCATCAAATGGTTTGGAAAATATGAGTTCTAAAATGTTCAAGTCTACCTTAACCTGAGTCTTTAACATTGAAAATTTCTAAGTCTGTGACCTTGACCTTGAGGTCACAGGCATGGGTGGGGGTATTGCTTAATAAAACTTTAGAACTATATCTATCATCATACCAAAGATGAACCGGTTCCATCAAATGGTTAGGAAAATATGAGTTCTAAAAGTTCAGGCTCTACCTGTTACAATAACTTAAACCTGAGGTTACAGGATCCCGTACGTACGTACGTACACACACACGTACAGACGGACGTACACATGTATGCACGTACGGACAACCGAAAAACTATATGCCCCCGGCATCATATGATGCGGGGGCATAAAAACAGTTATTAACAGGACCACACATCATCTTAATCACCATAGTGTCAATGGTTGATCTGTGACAAATACGGTCAGTGTTTATAACAATTCGGTTATCTAACACGGTCGGTTGGTTGGACCCGGAGTTCCATATTATAACGAGGTTGAGCTGTATTTTTTTTCTTTTAATTAGGTCATAGGTCAGATCTGATCTGTATCTATATTGTTTGAAAGATAAGACATATTCAGGCTCAGCAGGACAAAGGTTAATACAAGAATTCCACCACAGGCTATGCTGCACCTGTGATTGTACTTGATGAGAAGTGGACTTAACATTTTCTGTGCTGTGGTTAAACTAGACGCTACAAAAACGGCCATATTTTGAGTCTACTGTGTTTGATGACGAGAGATATAGCAGTTCCTAACTACTACATTACAGAGATCCATTCCTCCTGATCCATTCCTCATTACTAAGGTCCCGCCCATTGGGGCTTGAAGAAATAAATGGGCTGCATGATGCTTCCACACATAGCAGAATCTGACCACACACAAGTACTGGTAAACTGCTTAGAGAATCTAAGCCTGCCCAGGCAAAGCGGTGCGAGTCAGACCGTCCATGCTTATAAACCCTATTGGTTTCATTGGGCGACAGGGATTCAAATGTCATTTCATCTCAATATCGGGAAATAGTCCCACAAAATTGGAAGCAACATCTCCAAAATGACCTTTATAGTGTTGACGGGGACGTTAAACATCAAATCAAACAAACAAACAAAACATTCCTCATTACTTACAGAAATATCTCGAGGGAGAGCTAAACCTTGAAATCTCTTCAGCTGTCCATATCTGCTACTCTGTATATCATGAACCTGAAAAATTGCAAGTCATACAACTTCAAGGGAATTAACTCTAGCATACAATAAGAGTGATAAGCCATTGCTCTTGACAAGACTGCATATCGAAGAATATTTCAGAATATTTTTTCTTATTTCTCCACGAAACTGTATGCTTTGGATACTTGTTAGAATCACCTCATTGAGATGACACTAGATCTAACAAGTATCTACAAGATATGTTTCTTACAAGAAATAAAAGAAATAATCCCATAATTGGGTATAATATTAGGTCCATGTAATCAAATCTGACGCAAACCTCACTTATATTATGGGCCCCGTCAAGCGATTTTGGTACTTATCGCCTATGCGAGCAGCGAAGGTTCAGGCAAGGCTGGGCATCCGTGCAGTCTCCCCAGAACCTTCCCTGCTCACTCATACAAGCAGTGAATCAAGAGGAACCTTCGAAGACACAAATTCGCTTGACGGGGCTCATATATCCTTGTTACTCCTCCCAATCTACAGTTACAGACCAGCCAAATCTAAGTTTTGATTTTGGAGTTTAACAGTTTAGTCATGACTACAGTCGAACTTCAATGACTCGAACACCTTTGGGACCTCGAAAATCTGTTCGAGACAGGGGTAGTTTGAGCCACTGAGGGTTACTGTCATGAGGCATAACGAGATATTTTTAGACATCTTTTCGGTGTTCTATAATACAAAACGTATGCTGTGTGTACTCATTAGAATCGCCTCATCAAGGCGATTCTAATGAGTACACACAGCATACATTTGCAAGATAAAAGGACTAAAATCTCCTCACTAATCCCCCACTATTTCTTATGTAGAGGATTTCGCTAGGGGCTCAAGAATGGGTTCGACACATTCATGGTAAACAAGCCATCGGTGTTCGAGCCATCGAAGTTCTACTGTATTAAGATCATTTTGAGCTAAACTATTACCAAACCACACTATTCCTGGGCAGTCTTGTACAGAAGTGGTTATACAATGACATTGCTAGACAATGACATATGTCCTACTTGAATCAGCAAAATGGACAGAATGGAGAGAATGACCATTGGAAAGATTTCATGATCAATCTACACAGAGGATATTTGACTTTTTCAGTGTAATTCTAAGATCAATTTTTATTTCACCGAATGTACAGTTGAACCTGCGGGGACGACCACCTGTCTTAAGCGATTTCCTGCCTTGAACAACCTTCATGCAATCCTCCAAAGCGATTTTCAATGTTAAATTACCTGTCCTGAGCGCCCACCTGCCCAACGCGACCAGCGACCACTTAAAACTTGTCCAAATTGTAAAATTTACCTGCCGTGTGCAACCAAATAAGTTAATTGTGATACAGGAAGTACCAGTACCAATAAGTATCTCTCTTCATGTTGTCTTTGGAAACCGTAATTATGACACTGATTATGACAAGTGCAGGGATTAAAATTAATTGTTTGCCAATTATAATCAAAACATGCACTGATTGACGCTAATTTAATTGTTTGGTCATAATGCGTGACGCAACTTAGGGTTTGAATAGGCATGAAAAATACCGAATGAATTACGGTCGTCTTGGCAAACTATCATTGCGACTTGTATCGGCAGCTCGGCAAACTACAACCATGACTTCTATCGGCATCTCGGCAAAATACCACCGCGACTTGCCCATATCGTGTAATCTATTTTTTAATTGTTTCATTTGAAAACACCATTTTTCAAAAATCTTTTGAATTCATAGTTTTCTCATTATTATACATTTAAATTAATAATCAGTTTTTTTAGCTCGGCTGTTTTCGAAGAAAATGACGAGGTATTGTCATAGCTCTTGCATCATTCACGTCGTCGTCTGCATCGTCGTGCAAAAACTTGGACATTTTGTAATATCTCATTACTGAACATATTTACTTGAAACTCGGATTAGTTGTTCATTATGAAAAGGGGAACTCATACCAATAAGTGAGGTAACCCTCAAAATATTTTTGGCAGTTATGCCCCTTTTTTGACTTAGAATTTTTGCAGCCAAGCGTTGGCACCCGCATGCAGTGCTCTTGTTTTTAAATTCGGTTAACTTTTAGAAGCAACACTTTTTCTGTAGATAAATGCATATATTTGAATAATGATCTCATAAATTGCATGTGATTTAAAAAAAATGAGAACAAAACAACATCTTGATTTATCCTCCCTGCCTTAAGAGACCACCTGTCTTGAGAGACCACTTTTTGTTCTTCCCAAAGGTGGTCTCTCAAGACAGGTTTGACTGTATACCAAAAGAAGTATTTTAAAGAGGGGCATAGCCACAAGTGAAAATACTTCTTTGGTGTTCATGAGTGAAATAAACAAGAGGGCCATGATGGCCCTGGATCGCTCACCTGATCCTATTGTACAAACGGAATTGTGGGTAATATATAGTGGAGTGGAGGGTTTGAGCAATTTTGGTTGGACCCAAAGACCATTTCTGTGAAATTAATTCAAAATCAGTCTGCCTGTTTAGGAGTAGAAGTCATTTTGAGAAGTAGAAGCCATTTTTGATGAAATGACATCTCAAGCCCTGCTGCCCAATGAAACCAATTGGGTTTAAATGTATTGATGGTTCCACTTGCACCACTTTGCCTAGACAGGCTAAAACCTTCAAAGTGGTTTACCAATATTCCTGTAGAAGCACCTTGCAGCCAAGGTGGGTGGGGGCCAAAACTTTAAAAAAAGACATCTGTCTCTAAAAGGAAGCAATTTTAAAGGAATGTTCTATGAGTGACCCTCTAACAATATTGCTAAAAATATTTTGCTTAACTGAAAATGATGGCCACCACAGCTAAAAACCTCAAACCTCATTCCTGTCAAATAATTCCATAATCAATCCACTGGTTAAGGAGAAGAAGTTGTTTAAAGGTTTTGTTCACCAGAGCGGCATAGTTTGAGCAATTTTGGTGGAGGGTCACCCAAGGAACATTCCTGTCAAGTAATTTCAAAATCCATCCACTGGTTAAGGAGAAGAAGTCGTTTAAAGGTTTTTCTATTTTTAGCTCTGGCAGCCATCTTGTTCACCAGAGCAGAATGGTTTGAGCACTTTTTGTAGAGGGTCACCCAAGGAACATTCCTGTGAAGTTATTTCAAAATCCATCCACGGGTAAAGGAGAAGAAGTTGTTTAAAGTTTTTTCTATTTTTAGCTCTGGTGGCCATTTTATTGAACCGAGCAGAACGGTTTGAGCAATTGTGGTAGAGGGTCACCGAACGAACATTCCTGTAAAATAATTTCAAAATCCATCCACTTGTTGAGTAGAAGTCATTTAAAGGTTTTTCTATTTTTAGCTCTGGCGGCCATTTTGTTGACCTGTTTGTTGGAACGGTTTGAGCAAATTTGGTAGAGGGTCACCCAAGGAACATTCTGGTGAAATAATTTCAAAATCCATCCACTGGTTAAGGAGAAGAAGTCGTTTAAAGGTTTTTCTATTTTTAGCTCTGGCAGCCATCTTGTTCACCAGAGCAGAATGGTTTGAGCACTTTTTGTAGAGGGTCACCCAAGGAACATTCCTGTGAAGTTATTTCAAAATCCATCCACGGGTAAAGGAGAAGAAGTTGTTTAAAGTTTTTTCTATTTTTAGCTCTGGTGGCCATTTTATTCAACCGAGCAGAACGGTTTGAGCAATTGTGGTAGAGGGTCACCGAACCAACATTCCTGTAAAATAATTTCAAAATCCATCCACTTGTTGAGGAGAAGTCATTTAAAGGTTTTTCTATTTTTAGCTCTGGCGGCCATTTTGTTGACCTGTTTGTTGGAACGGTTTGAGCAAATTTGGTAGAGGGTCACCCAAGGAACATTCTGGTGAAATAATTTCAAAATCCATCCACTGGTTAAGGAGAAAAGTGTGTTTAAAGTTTATTCTATTTTTAGCTCTGGCAGCCATTTTGTTAACCCGAGCTGAACAGTTTGAGCAATTTTGGTGGAGGGCCACCCAAGGAACATTCCTATTAAGTGATTTCAAAATCCATCCGCTGGTAAAGGAGAAGAAGTTGTTTAAAGGTTTTTTTTATTTTAAGCTCTGGCGGCCATTTTGTTTACCCGAGCGGAACAGTGTGAGCAATTTTGGTAGAGGGTCACCAAACAAACATTCCTGTGAAATAATTTCAAAACCCATCCACTGGTTATGGAGAAGAAGTCGTTTAAAGGTTTTTCTATTTTTAGCTCTGGTGGCCATTTTGTTCACCCGAGGGGAACAGTATGAGCAATTTTTGTAGAGGTTTGCCAAAGGAACATTCCTGTGAAATTTCAAAATCCATCCACTGTTTAAGGAGTAGAAGATGTTTAAAGGTTTTTCTATTTTTAGCTCTGGTGGCCATTTTGTTCACCCGAGCGGAACTGTTTGAGCAATTTTGGTAGAGGATCCCCCAAGGAACATTCCAGTGAAATAATTTCAAAATCCATCCACTGGTTAAGGAGAAAAAGTCGTTTAAAGCTTTTTCTATTTTTAGCTCTGGAGGCCATTTTGTTCACCCGAGCGGAATGGTTTGGGCAATTTTGGTAGAGGGTCACCGAAGGAACATTCCTGTGAAGTAATTTCAAAATCCATCCACTAGTTAAGGAGAAAAAGTCGTTTAAAGCTTTTTCTATTTTTAGCTCTGGCGGCCATTTTGTTCACCCGAGCGGAACGGTTTGAGCAATTCTGGTAGAGGGTCACCCAAGGAACTTTCCTGTCAAGTAATTTCGAAATCCATCCACTGGTTAAGGAGAAGAAGTTGTTAAAAGGTTTTTCTATTTTTAGCTCTGGCGGCCACTTTGTTCACCCGAGCTGAACGGTTTGAGCAATTTTGGTAGAGGGTCATCCAAGGAACATTCCTGTGAAACAATTTCAAAATCCATCCACAGGTTAAGCAGGAGAAGTCGTTAAAAGAATTTTCTATTTTTAGCTCTGGCGGCCATCTTGTTCACCCGAGCGGAACACTTTGAGCAATTTTGGTAGAGGATCACCCAAGGAGCATTCCTGTGAAATTAGATCAAAATCTGTCCAGCAGTTTTGGAGGAGAAGTTGTTTAAAGCAAAAGTTGACGACGGACGGACGCACGGACGCACGGACGGACGACGGACAAAGACTGATCCCAAAAGCTCACCTTGAGCACTTCGTGCTCAGGTGAGCTAAAAATTGAGCTTACACTGAAAAAAATATATTTTTCTGTTTGTTTCATGCTTTCAATTGTAATTTTTAACACATTTTAAAAGCATCCACCATCATCACAGAGAACAATCATTTTCCAGGGCGATTTTGCGTCTGCTTTCAATTGTAATTTTTACCACAATTTAAAAGCATACACCATCATCACAGACAACAATCTTTTTCCAGGGTGATTTTGCGTCGATTTAGAGGTGTTCAGCGTTTTGACTGGGTGTAATATCGGGTTTAAACTGAAAGTTTGCACCTGGAAACCAATTGGGCCCGTCAAGCGATTTTGGTACTTATCGCCTATGTGAGCAGCGAAGGTTCAGGCGAGCCTGCGCATCCGTGCAGTCTCGCCAGAACCTTCGCTGCTCGCTCATTCAAGCAGTGAATCAAGAGGAACGTTCAGACAGAAAGCCATATCCCTGGCCCCTCTGAATGGCTGGGCATGCGCAGTTATAATTTGTCATGACGGAATGCTCGAAGACACAAATTCGCTTGGTGGGGCTCAATTTAGAATGCAACTTATCAAATAACTTGAAATTTGCATTTAAATAATATCCACAGTTGCCAAGCTGACATTGATATGGTTTAGCTAACTCACTTTTTCACAAAGAATACTGTATAACTTTTGAGGATACATAGAATTCACAAAGAGTGAAACATAAATATCATATTGTCAATCATTCATTGAAAAGCATATAAGAAAAAAAGAATGTTGGCTACCCAGTGGTCATTGAACCCATTGCAGGCTGAACCTTGGCAAACAGTGCAAGTGGCACTATCTGCTATCAGAGAAGAAGGTTTTTGAAGGATTTCCCTATATAAGCCCAAATAAAACCGGTGGGCCCAAGGCTATAATTTCAACAATTTTGGTAGAGGACCACTAGATGAAGCTTCATACCAAATATCAAAGATTTGGGCCTAGCGGTTTCAGAGAAGAAGATTTTTAAAGGATTTTCCCAAGTGTAAGTAAAACAGGTGGGTCCTGGGCGCCGCCATTTTTGGCTCTAGGGCTATAATCTGAACAATCTTGGTAGAGGTCCACTAGTTGAAGCTTCATACCAAATATCAAAGACCTGGGCCTTCAGGTTTGAGAGAAGATTTTTAAAGCATTTCCCTATACAAGCCCATGTAAAACCTGTGGGTCATAGGGTGGGTCCAATTTTGGCACCATGACTATAATTTGAACCAACTTGGTAGAGGTCCACTAGATGTAGCTTCATACCAAATATCAAAGACCTGGGCCCTACTGTTTTAGACAAGAAGATTTATAAAGGATTTCCCAATACAAGCCAATATAAAACCGGTGGGCCCAGGGTGGGGCCATTTCTGGACCCAGGGCTATAATTTGAACAATCTTGGTAGAGGTCCACTAGATGAAGCTTCATACCAAATATCAAAGACTTGGGCCCAGCGGTTTCAGAGAAGAAGATTTTTAAAGGATTTTCCCTATGTAAGTCTATGTAAAACCGGTGGGGCTATGAAGCTTCATACCAAATATCAAAGACTTTGTCCTTCTGGTTTCAGACAAGAAGTTTTTTAAAGGTTTTTGCTATTTTTTCCTTATTTGTTGCTATGGCAACCATAGTTCTGCTTGGATTCCAAATCTCTGAACAACTTTCAGTTAGTACCTCCCAAGGATCATTCTGGTGAAGTTTGGTCCAAATTGGCCCAGTGGTTTAGGAGGAGATGTCAATTGTTGACAGACGATGGACGACGGCCGATGGACGACGGAGCACAACCCGATCAGAATAGCTAAAAATTTGGACACCTTGAGGACTTGCTGTAATTATCCTAAAATTTTAACAAATTTGTTTCTTGTTCCAACCAGGAGTTCACAAAAAGGTGCGGATGGAGCAAACAGTGAAAACCCTGATCAAACTACTCCAGTACTGAGGATCATTATGGTAATTTATTTTACATTCATTGAAGTAGGAACAACATCATGTCACAATGGGGTTCACTAATTTTGCTAATGAACGTAAAAAAAATCTTCATGTCTTAAGGGGAATGGGAACACCTGGTAGATTTTACCGCCATTTTTCAAAGGGAGAAACTTTCGGGACTTCCTGTTCGTTTTTCTATAAACTCTGTCCGACTGAAAAAGGGGTCTACTCTTAAAGGAAAGAATTTGCTCCTCAGGAGCAAATTATTTCCTTTAAAAGTTGACCCCTGTTGACATGGGAGACAAAAATCTTTTGCAGGAGTTGCTTCCCCTGAAGGTGTACCCATTCTCCTTAAACAAAATCTTCATACTTACAGCAGAAACTTGAAATCTTCCTATCTGCCCTGTAGTTGAGATGAGAGGTCCTCTACAGATGTCAATATGTTCCCCAACTCTGTAAAGTGTCACTGTCCCTTTTTCATGTGAATCCTCGGCTATTTCTGGAATCTGTTGTGTTTTAAATCTGTTGTCCTCGAACATTGACATGGCAACAGATTCAGGAACATTTAGTCTCTCAAAATGAGAATCTTCACCCATTAATGGAGCCATTTCTAATGACAAGGCTAAGAGCTCCCTCTGAAACATAGGACAAGAAGACGGGTTGAAACGTTTAAGGTAACAGACCCTATTATAGAGTATTACACTGTATAATTTGTGGGTAAATTGTTTTTTTTTTGTTTTGTTTTGGTTTTGGTTTTACGGCCCTTTCAAGATTATTTCACTCATATCGAGCCGATCGTTAATCAGAGGTGGGTGAAAACCGGAGAACCCAGAGAAAATCTACCTGACCTTCCGTTGCAGAACTTGGCGTCTCACATGTGACCCAAGCCAGGTTCAAACCACAGTGAAGAGAGACCTAATGATTAAGGGTCAGCGCTCTTATCTACTAGGCCACAGAGGCTCGTTTAAGGTCGATCGTTAATTGACCCAAAGTTATAAGAACAAAATTTCTATTAGTGCTAGAGTCGATGTGACTCTCAATGATTTGTAGGAAATCCATGTACCTTATATATAGAATTTTATCGCAGTGAGGTCAACATGTTTGCATAAAAGGATTATCTGTAGAACCTGGGCTGGAATCATGGGTTGGGCTTGGCAAACAGTATAGACCCACTTTGATCAGGGTTAAACAGTCTAAGTCCCTGTTCAGGCCCATTTTCCCAATCTACACAATCGACCCACCAGTACTCTCAATACTTTGATTCTTTTATTTTTATTTTTTAGACATCCTATAGAAGTACACCAAAACTGCTTTATAACACTGTTAATGAGGTCCAAAGCAGAAACTGTGTTAGTTAAACAACCATGTTATATCCAAACAAAAATGTATAGATTGTATAGAAAAATGACCATTAATGGTCATTTTTCTATATAATCTATACATTTTTGGGATTCATCTTGAAACCGTGTTATTTCCAAAACCGTGTTGTAACAAACCATGTTATAATGAGGTTCTCGTATATTAATAATATGCTTTTAGGTGGTGTATCACTACAAGTCACATAACAGGCTAGCTTTCTTCATGTCTTCTTTACAGAGAGTTACATCACAATCTCCGTATAAAAACTAGAAATGCATCCATAGGACACGGATGCCCCCGCCCGAAAATATGTCTATGTTGTATTCATCCATAGAAAGTTATTGACAGTGTTTAAGTTTTGGACCCTTTTTATGCCATTTGACCTCTAAGTATGACCTTGGAGGTACGGATCTGGGTTTGCACGTGACACATTGTCTCATGACGGTTAACATTTCTTCAAAATAATTTCAAAATCCATCCAAAATTAAGTAAGTTATTGGCTGCGTTTAAGTTTCGGACCCTTTTTTGACATTTGACCTCCAAATATGACCTTGAACTTGGAGGTACGGACCTGGATTTTGCATGTGACACATCGACTCATGATGGTTAACATTTCTCCAAAGTAATTTCAAAATCCATCCAGAAATAAGAAAGTTATTGACTGCGTTTAAGTTTCGGACCCTTTTTTTGACCTTTGACCTCTAAGTATGACCTTGACCTTGGAGGTAAGGACCTGGGTTTTGCACTTGACATGTCGTCTCATGATGGTTAACATTTCTGCCAAGTAATTTTAAAATCCATCGAGAAATAAGGAAGTTATTGACTACGTTTAAGTTTCGGACGCACGGACGGACAGGGGCAACGCTATATGCCCTTTCCACCATTCTTCGAATGGCGGGGGCATAAAAATTTGATAGAGGTCCACTAAATGAAGCTTAATATTAAATATTATAGGCCTGGGCCACCTGGTCTCAGATAAAAAGATTCTTAAAGGTTTTCCCTATATACGAAAATAGAAGTGGAGGCAATGATCAGGAATCGATACAATCAACCCACAGCTCCCATCAGAGACACCAAAGGGAAAGACGCACAAACATGAAACAACAGACCCTAATGGAAACATCAACAGCGGAAAGCCAAAAGGACAGTTACTTTCCCACGAAATGGCTATGTAAAACATGTAGGCCCTCTGGCGAGGCCATTTTTGGCCCCTAGGCTTAATTTGAATAGCGCTTCTAATGAGTACCCATGACATATGTTTTTGTGCAGAAATAAGAAATACAGTACTTTTTGGATGAACTAGAAATGTGTCAATACAACACAGATGCCCCCGCCCATGGGCCACCCCACCCCCCAAAAAACTCATATTATAATAACACCTGTCATTGGACAGCATAACTTGCCTGGAAAAGTTTCCTTGAGGTCATTGGCGTAGGTTGCAGTACTGTTGATTAAACCTTTGAAAAGAAACTATCATCATACAAAATATGGACTCAATCCATCAAATGGTTTGGAATATATGAGTTCTTTAAAACGTTAACATTAAAAATTGCTAAGTCTGAAACCTTGACCTTGAGGTCATGGGGCAGAGGTGGGGTTATGGTTGAATGAAACGTTTGACCTGTACCGGTATCTATAATCATTCCAAACATGAAGCAAATCCATCAAATAGTTTAGGAATTATGAGCTCTAAAAAGACATAACATAAAAAAATTTCTAAGTCTATGACTTTGACCTTGAGGTCATGGGTGTGGGATATGGCTGATTAAAATTTTGGACCTGTAACTATTGTCATACCAAATATGAAGCAAATCCATTGTATAGTTCAGACAATATGGGCTATTAACATACTTAAATTTGAAAATTTCTATGTCTGTGACCTAGACCTTGAGGTCATGTACATGGGTGGGGGTACAGCTGAATATCACTTTGGACCTTTATCTATCTAAGCACTAAATATAATCACAATCCATCATATGGTTTGGAAAATATGAACTAAAAGAAATAAAAATTAAAATTTCTAAGTGTGTGACCTTGACCTTGAAGTCTTAGGCATGAGTGGGGGTATTGCCAAATAAACCTTTGGACTTGTATCTATCATCATAGCAAATATAAACCAAACCAGCATATGGTTTTGAGATTGCTATACCTTTGAAAACTTTAACATTAAAAATTTCTAAGTCTGTGACCTTTACCTTGAGGTCATGGGCATGGGTATTGCTGAATGAATCTTTGGACCTACATCTGTCATCGTAACAAATATGAACCAAATCAATAAAAAAGTTCAGGTTTTACCTGGTACAAATATCTTGAGTCTTAAATATTAAAAATTTCTAAGTTGGTGACATTGACCTTAAGGTCATATGCATGAGTGGGGGCATTGCTGAATAAAACTTTGCACCTATATCTATTATAACACCATATATGATCCAAACCCATAACATGCTTTGGAAGATATAAGCTCTTTAATAATAAGGTTCTACCTGGTACAAATAGCTTAACCTGAGTCTTAGTCTATGACCTTTACCTTGAGGTCATGGGCATGGGCAGGGGTATTGCTGAATGAATCTTTGGACCTACCTCTGTCATCATAACAAAAATGAACCAAATCAATAAAAAAATCAGGTTTAACCTGGTACAAAAATCTTAACTTGAGTCTGAAATATTAAAAATTTCTAAGTTGGTGACCTTGACCTTGAGGTCATAGGCATGAGTGGGGGCATTGCTGAATAAAACTTTGCACCTACATCTATCATCACACCATATATAATCCAAATCTTGGAAGATATAAGCTTTTTAATAATAAGGTTCTACCCGGTACAAATAGCTTAACCCGAGTCTAAGTCTATGACCTTGACATTGAGTACATAGGCATGAGTGGGGGTATTGCTGAATTTAAAATATGCACCTATATATATCATCATACCAAAAATGAACCAAACCCTTCTTATACTTTGAAAGAGATGAGCTCTTAAATAATAAGCTTCTACCTGGTACAAATACCTGAACTTGAGTCTTCAACATTAAAAGTTTCTAAGTTCATAACCTTGACCGTGAGGTCATAGATAGGCACTGGTGGGGGTAGTGCTGAACAAAAGTTTGGACCTATATCTATCATCATCCAAAATATAAACCAAATCCATCACACGGTTTGGAAAATATGATCTCTTAAAAGTCCAGGCTCTACCTGGTACAAAAACCTTAACCCGAGTCAACGTACATACACACTTTCGTACAGAAGGATGTACACTCGGAGGCAAGTACGCACCTACCCACGGACACACGTATGGAAAACAAAAAACTCTATTCCCCCCGGCATCATACGATGCCGGGGCATAAAAAAGCTCCTTATCTGTTATGAGAGTATGATTTTCCTTCTTGAAAGAAACAGATATGTTGCGGGTACTTGTTTGAAATCGCCTGGAACAAGACAATTTCTTACTTTTACTCCCAACATGTGTTGTTAATGAAAAAATAAGAAAAAAATATCCAGAAATTAAACTTATTGCACCTCGCCGGCCACGGTAGCTCAGTCGGATGCGTGTCTGACTGGTGATCAGGAGGACACGGGTTCGAAACCTGCCGGGGTCGGCAACATTCTTTTGAGGAGATTGATCATGAAATCTTTTCTACGGTCATTCTCTCCCTTCCACTGATTCAAGAAGGGCAGTAATCAGTTTCTGGCAAAATAATGTCCACTGTTCTGGTTAACCGCTTATGTATAAGCCTACACAGGCAAAGTGTGGATAGGTAAACTGACATGCTCAAAAATGACATAAAAATTATTGACCATATGTATGGAGTTAAACTCCAATACAAACAAACAAACATGACATTTTTAAAGTAAAATTAATTTTAATTAATAATATACCTACCCATCACTACAACGGTATGAATTGTAGTGATGGGTAGTTATATTTGATATTAAAATGATATTTTTTTAAGTAAAATTAATTTTAATTAATAATATACCTACCCATCACTACAATTCATGCCATTGTAGTGATGGGTAGTAACTAGTTATATTTGATATTAACTCTTATCATGCTGTTCACGACAACCCCTATCTTTGCAAACAGTGTAGATCCAGATCAGATGGCTTCTGAAGAAGCCATCTGATCAGGATCTACACTGTTTGGCATTCAGTTTATGAATTTGTAGCAATAAATTAAATCAAGTAATTTGATTGGTTGATGGACAGAAATGGGTGTGGCTTAACTGAATATTCAGCAAGATAAGGGTTAAAAAAACTTATTACGCCTCCCTTTTTGGAGCCAGGAGCCTGATATTTCTCCTAATATCTGGAACTAAGGCAGACATATTTTGACTTCATGTGCATGCATATCAAAGGTAAATATCTACCTCTGTTGGTTTCCAGCTGGGTAATTTCAAATCAACATCATGAGCAAAGCTACCATGTTCAACTGAAAATAAACAAGAAAATCTGACCTTGCTGAATAAGTTCATGACTAGTACACCCCAACCTCTTTATAACACTATTGTTGGGGTCCAAAACAGAAATCGTGTTAGTTAAACAACCATGTTATATCCAAGTAAAAATGTATAGATTATATAGAAAAATGACCTTTTATGGTCATTTTTCTATATAATCTATACATTTTTGGGATCCATCTTGAAACTGTGATATATTCAAAACCGTGTTATAATGAACCATGTTATAACGACGTTGTGGTGTACCTGATTGTTAAGAAAGGAAAAACTAGAGCTTTCACTAAAGGTGATGAATACCCCCACAAAAACTGCCTTGATAGTTCAACAGCGGCATTTTGCAATTTTTTCACTTGAAAGGGGCCATAACTATGTCGAAAATTGACGAATTGAAGTGGAAATCGAACTTGACATGTATTTTATGATGTTACATCAGTGTACCAAAAATTATAAAAATCGGTGAAGCGCTTTTTGAGTTATCGTCTGGAAACCAAGTCAACAGACAGACCGACCGACAAGCTCACTCCTATATACCCCCCCCCCCCCCAAATTTCATTTGTGGGGGTATAACAAGAATTCCAGAGCAGGCAATGTCCTGTCTGTATGGTATTACGTTTATGCTAGGGAAGATGCAAATTTTGTCAGATAAACAAATGGACAGACAGAAAACTGAACTCCTATATTGGGCCATGCATAAAGCATGGCACAACAAAAAGTGTTGTGGTTAACCCAATTTAGATGAGACAGCCCAAACAGGGGCACTAGCAAACAGTGTTGGTCCAGATCAGATGCCATTTCCTGTGGCATCTGATCAGGGCCCACACAGTTTGCAAAAGGTTTCGACATTTTCTATTAGTAACAAGCTGACACCCATAAAATTGATTTGGTTTAGAGTTTTACAGTTATATCTCAACTGTAAAGGTCATGTTAACCCATTGTATACTAGTGGACTCTTCCATTACTATATGCTGGACAAATCCATTTGTCATAAAAGCAGTGGGAGGCATATATTTTCATTTTTGTTCTATTTTGATGGAAAAATCTGTTAGCAAACGGCCAAAAAATTTGTTTGGAAAATGGCTGAACTTTTTGCAAACAGTGTAGGCCCTGATCAGACGCCGCATTCTGCTGCATCTGATCTGGGCCTGCACTGTTTGCCAAGGTACCCCTTTAGGGGAGGTACCCCTTTAGGGGTTTCCCGCCTGCAATGTGTTAAACTGCTCAGTTGACCTAACCACACTTTTCCTGGGCAGATTAAACCAGTAAAGTGCACTTTTCTTTTGTCAGAAACTGACAACTGTCCTTCTTGATTCTGACAACTGTCCTTCTTGATTCTGACAACTGCACTTCTTGATTCTGACAACTGTCCTTCTTGATTCTGACAACTGCCCTTCTTGATTCTGACAACTGTCCTTCTTGATTCTGACAACTGTCCTTCTTGATTCTGACAACTGCACTTCTTGATTCTGACAACTGTCCTTCTTGATTCTGACAACTGTGTGTGTGTGTGAATTCGGGTTTAACGTCGCTTTCAACAATTTTTCAGTCATATCACGACGGTGTCTGGTTGCGACAGGGAGCTCAATGCTCACGTTTATAGTGCTGCCTCACTGAAGTATCATGTCCCAGACACATTACATGATACCACACCCAGTCACATTATCCTGACACTGGATCGACCAGTCCTAGCTCTACCCCGTAAATCTGAGTGCCAAGCGAGGAGCAGCTAGTACCATTTTTAACGACTTTGGTATGTCCCGGCCCGGGATCGAACCCGAGACCTCCCGTTCCCCGGAGCGGACACTCTACCAACTGAGCTATCGGGGCCGGTTTCTGACAACTGTCCTTCTTGATTCTGACAACTGTCCTTCTTGATTCTGACAACTGTCCTTCTTGATTCTGACAACTGTCCTTCTTGATTCTGACAACTGTCCTTCTTGATTCTGACAACTGTCCTTCTTGATTCTGACAACTGTCCTTCTTGATTCAACAGATAGGAGACAAAGACCATAGAAAACATTTCAAAATCAATCTCCAAGAAAAACTCTAGCCGACCTGACAGGAATACCTGTGACTGCCTGGTAACCAGTAAGTCATGGAAAATAATCAGGATTCCAACATGAACACATTTTCAAATTTCCATGACTTTCCCTGATGGTGGCAATTGTGCGATGCAAATGTAGATACATATGCAGTTTGAAGAAAATCGGTGAAAAAAAACACTATATCGATCAGAAAAGCCCCAAAACCATTTATAAGGAAATGACAAGGGCCATATCTCTGTCAGAAATTGACTGATTTTATCCATTAACAACCCAAAACCATACATACATTGTATAATGTGTGTGCAAAATCTGCAAAACAACTGTGCAGGCAGATGGATAGACATCGGAGGGTGTATCATTATACCCAACCACAATCCTGAGGTGGGGTATTAAAGTGATCAGCATGCCCGTATCTCCCACCTGCTGAGATACTCCACCTGGTACTCACTGCCAAATAGCAGGCAAATCCCGTAGTGTTTTCATTTACAGTAAAATTCCTATATTAAGACCATCTTTGGGACTGTTCAAAAGTGGTCTTAAAGGCCATTTTTGAACAGTCCCAAAGGTGGTGTCTTAATAGGAGACACTGGGTGTAGAAAACACAAAGAAAGAATAACTGAACTGTCTCAATAATCTTTTAAAAGCAGATTTAGTCTTAATTTTAGGTGGTCTTAATAGCGGAATTTTACTGTACTTTGAAAAAACTTACCTTTTGATTTAGGAAAACTACATAACTCAACAAAATATTCATCTTTGAAGGAAGTCTCCAACAGGTGACCCAATAGAAATGCACATGTCCACCAGAAAGTCTACAAAAATAAAATGTATATTAGCTCATACACAGTTTACCATACTGGACACATATTAATGAGCTTTAGTGTTTCTTATATTGTTCCGGCCCCGTCAAGCGATTTTGGTACTTATCGCCTATGCGAGCAGCGAAGGTTCAGGCGAGCCTGCGCATCTGCGCAGACTCACCAGAACCTTCGCTGCCCGCTCATACAAGCAGTGAATCAAGAGGAACCTTCAGACAGAAAGCCATATCCCTGGCCCCTCTGAATGGCTGGGCATGTGCAGTTAAAATTTGTCATGACGAAATGCTCGAAGACACAAATTCGCTTGGCGGGGCTCATTCATTATCCCCACACTTTGAGAAAAGCATAAGGGGATATTGTGAACACCTCCGTCTGTCCACTATCTCCTCCTTAACCACTGGCTGTAATGCAACCTAATTTGGTACTTAGCTTCCTTACATGATGAGGGCGTGCGAGAGCAGCATTAAATTTGGGTGCGCCCAGTCCTTGCCCTATACCGTCCACTTTAGTAAAAGCCTAATATCGGAGAAACTGTTAAGAAGATCCCCACCCCTAAACCATACACATTCTTGTTCCTTAGGTTAAGACACTTTCAGTGCCACTAACCTGGAGGTCCTCGGTGGTGTGCTGGGGCATGCCCCACTCCTTCCATTTCATTAAAGGGCTTATATCTCAGAAACCATTTGATCCCCACCCTGAACCATATATATTCTTGTTCCTTATGATAAGACACATTTAGAGATGCCAACTAGGGTGACCCCTGGGTTGTGCTGGGGCCATACCCCACCCCTCCACTTCATAAAAGGACAAATATTCCAGAAACCATTCAGATCCCCACCCTTAAACTATGTATACTATTGTTCCTTATGATAAGCCGCTTTCAGTGACACCAATCTGGAGGTTCCCCGGGGTGGGCTAGGGCAATGCCCCACCCCCTCCATTTTTATTAAAGGCCTTATATCTCAGAAACCATTCAGATCCCCACCCTGAACCATATATATTCTTCTTCCTTATGATAAGATGCATTCAATGACACCAACAAGGGCATGCAAGACCAGCGTTATCTTTTGCTGTGGCAGAAGCGTGGGGATTTGCGATGACATGCCATCGACTATGCACTTATGTTATATATTTTGGATGCAAAGACAATCAGTGTAGACCCTGTTTTAATCTGTGTGCATACCGTAATGATCCTAAGTAATGGGACAGATAGGCCTAAGCAAATAGTGCATGCCCTGATCAGACTGCTCCTTCAGGAGCAGTCTGATAAGGGTCTACACTGGTTGCCATTCCCACTGCACCTTTTGAACTCCTTGCTGGATAATGATACAAGTTTGTTATAATTTTAGGAGAATTACAGAATGTCCTCAAGGTTAGGGCTGGCTAATCGGAGCTGAAAAGATAATAGATTATCAGTCCTGCCATTGCGATCGATAATCGATTAGTAATCGTTAAGGTTTCTGTCATAATTTTACCTGTCGGGCTCTCTTTCTGAGCATGACTCTTACCATATGTTGCACTTTACCATATGTATATTTGAACAGACAGGCCTGAGCAAACAGTGTAGACCCAGATGAGACGCCGCATAATGCGGCGTCTCATCAGGGTCTGCACTGTTTGCCACTCATTCAGCTATTTTAGGCATAACTTTGGGTAGTAAATTGTACCTATCAAGTAATCTATTAAAAGCAAATCAGAAATGATAATCATTTCTGTGGGATTTATCGACCGATTAACCGATTATATGATTAATCGTGTCAGCCTTACACAAGGTGTCTGAATATTTAGGATTTTTACAGTATTATCTTTCTTGTCACATTTGACAACATTGATTGTGTAGACAGGTTGTCTACAATACATGTATTTTTTCACATTTGATAGACAACAAGAAACACTGATGCCCCCGGACAGCGCCATTCACAAGTTAAGCCCAATGTTGCAAATGTTAAAATTTTGAAAAAAGTAGGTCAATGGTCATGGTCATGAGATCAAAAATTGTGGTACCTCTGGAAAGGTCTTGTGATAAGGTATATACATATGAAATAATGTGAAAGCTCTATCTATTACCATAGCGTTTATACGAATTCCAATAATGAACTATTAATAGACGGCACTAATTTTAGCATCCTGCAGCATGGCTGTGACGTCATCAATTTCAGACAAACAAATGTATACGAAATGCGTGTAAATGCATAATCTGACAGGTGAAACCATTATCTCTTTGCGTTTTTCACCAATTGTTTCATGTTCAGAGGTAAACATCCTTTTGTGGTGTCCAGTACATCTTTTGTTCGGTTTTACGGTTCTTTAAAGATAATTTGACTTATTCCCAGCCTGTAAGCCAAAACGGAGTAAACTACCTGTCCTTCCTCTCACATATGGTCTGAGCAAGACTTGAACCACAGTGTTGGTGGCTTAGTGATGGTCAGCGCTCTTACCAAATAGGTCACGGAGGCTTCGACATTTATTTATCTATTTCTTTTTTTCAAGTCCTTAGATTAAGGGCAGTCCTGGTCTAAGCAAATAGTGCGGACCCAGTTCAGACTGCTTCTTCTCAGTCTAATCAGGGTCTTCACTGTTTGTCATTTTATCTGCATCTTTTGGTCTTATCTGAATGTCAGGTCTTCTTATT
Organism: Lucinisca nassula; assembly: GCA_963580285.1. Classification (NCBI taxonomy): domain Eukaryota; kingdom Metazoa; phylum Mollusca; class Bivalvia; order Lucinida; family Lucinidae; genus Lucinisca; species Lucinisca nassula. Next base: position 93,459,406 of record OY757019.1, on the reverse strand, counting down.
TTTCCCAGAAAATAGGATTCAGCATTTCATTTGTTTGTTTGATTTGAGGTTTAAAGTCCGCGCCAACACTGTATAGGTCATTTTGGAGACGTTGCTCCCAATTTTGTGAGACTTTTACCCAACAATGAGATGAAATGACTTCTCAAGCCCTGCTGCCCAATGAAACCAATAGGGTTTATAAGCATGGAAGGTCCGACTCGCACCGCTTTGCCTGGGCAGGTTTAGCTCCTCTAAGCGGTTTACCAGCAGCAATCGTGTGCGGTCTGTGTCAGCTCTTCGTGGTAGCATCATGCAACCCATCAATTTCTTCAAGCCCCGATGGGCGGGGCCGCATTTCATGCAAATTTGTCTGGGTCTGAGAAAAGTAGGGATGGATTTTCTTCATTGTTTTCTTCAAAACAAAACTGTTGTTGCTGTTTTCGAGTTTGTTTTGTTTCTTCGTGGTTATATAAAACCGATAATAACAATAATAATAGTAATAATAATAATAATAATAATAATAATAATAATGCAATCAATTATCCAAAAACTTTGATTCTACAGCCGTAAAAAGTCACAATGTATATATCAATTGACCTGTGCGTATACGTATCCTTTGGAAGCAAAGAATACACTGAAGAACTTAACACGTAAGACGCCATACACGAAAACAGTCGTCTGCTTTGTCATCTGCCGGTTACTTCAAAACTCATTTGTTTTTTGGCAAACAATGTGGACCCAGATCAGACTGCCCCACTAGGAGCAGTCTGATCTGGGCTGGGTCCACACTGTTTTCCTGGATGATTAAAAAAAACAAAAAAAAAAACAAGAAGATCAGCAGACGACATAAGCAGATGGCATTTTCAAGTGTAGTTTTTCTCGGCATTTTAAGTGGGCCAGACTAGCTAGTTTCGGCCAATTAGGCCTTATTATTTTCGTGAATTAACTCCGTGAAATGAACACCTCCATAATCCACACTTATATAGAGAAAACCATGCTGGGGTTTACTGGGGTAGTCAATACTTTTCTTATTTACGCTCCAAGACATAGGTTGTGGGTACTCGTTAGATTCGCCTCTATGAGGCGGTTCTAACAAGTACCTACAACCTATATTTGACTTATAAATAAGACCTCTATCACACATTTTCATCTGTAAATTAACCATTTTGGGTATGAAAGAATACACCTGCATTAATTGTTTGTCCGAAAATCGTCACGTGACCGTGTGGAGCTATATTAAGATATCGTTTTTTCCTTTTCGTGACGTAGGCAACCTGGCAATTCGTATAAACGCTATTCAAAAGTTATGCCCAATGTTAAAGTGAAAGACCACCTAATAATATAATTACCGGTTACTTCATTTGCAAGAAAAAGTTACTGTAATGATTAATCTCTGACTTTTCATAACGATAACACACCCGTGCGATGTAGTGCATTTTTAACATCTCCTAAATGGTTACTTTTCTGACGAAAATCCGTGATATTTTTCTTATAAATACTGCAAACATAGGTTGTGGGTACTCGTTAGAACCGCCTCATTGAGGCGGTTCTAACGAGTACCCAGAACCTATGTCTTGGAGCAGAAATAAGAAAAATAATGAATATCCCCGTAAACCCCAGTTTTCTCTATATAAAGTGGGGTGTAAGGGGGTGGTCATTCCACGGACTTGTTAGCGTGATGTATTACCAAACTGAAATCTGCTAAGGTAATTAAATCTTCATTTAATGGTTTCAGTGAAGCCTTCTGGCAGCGGCCACATTTTCTCCAAGGTAATCCAAATGTTTCCCAGCATTCTACCTGTTTGCTGAAATCCTGACCTCATGCAGCCCATTGGAGCTCTATGTCTCTCTATGTAGCTATTAAAGGAGAAGTAATGAGGCTCTCTAATCGGGTTGCACTCTCAAAAATCCTTAAATAGGCTGTCAGTTCAGGATCTTACATATAGGCTTCATTATGTCTTTGTATGAAAATAAAGACTTTGAAGACAGTTTTCCTGAGTTTGGTGCTATTGTTTCATTGGGTGGCATTCTTCTCAATGTCGGGTAAAACTAAAAAGTCCCACAAAATTGGAAGCAGCATCTCCAAAATACCCTAAATGGTGGTGATGGGAACGTTAAACATCAATTCAAACAAACAAAACCTGTTCTACCTTAAATTTCCTACAAAACAATTGTTTTCTGTAATCCTTGTCTGATCTACAGTTAATCACTTTGTATTCCAGACCTTATATTTACAGCTTCTACACCTGTACACTGTTTGCATAAAATCGAGGACTTTTTGTGAAAATGAAAACATATAAATTATGGGTACTCAAAGGAATCGCCTCATTGAGTACCCACAATCTATGCTTCAAACTGAATTAACCCATTTAGTACCAGAAAGGTACCCTGGCAAACAGTGCAGGCCCAGATCAGACGCTGCAGAACACAGCGTCTGAGCAGGGCTTACACTGTTTGCAAAAAGTTCGGAGAGTTTGCTGATAAATTTTGAGGAAAACACAACCTGACAGCCCTAAAATTTGAAATGGACTCCTGATATACATAAGGAGGAGGATTCCATTTGGTACAAAAAGGGTTAAGAAAAATATCACAAAATACCATGTGAAATGCCATGAAATGTTACATAAAACTGTCAAGGCGTGTTAACATAATGATTGGTTAAATGATACTGATAGGCATTAATTAATGAAGAAAAGAAAGGAAACAAATTGCGAGAATACTCAACTACTGAGGGAGGCAATTACTGAAGATGATGATGATGAAGTAATCAACAAACCGAAAACAGCTATCTTCAAAATATGTAGCACAAACAATGTTATGCTTTGCATAAACAAATGTCTTGATGTTGAGATTCACTGTTCCAAGATTATGAATCCATTTTTCACATAACTCTCTATTTTTCTTAGGTCAGGGATAGCAAATCAGCTAATTCCTTGTCCTATTATCACAGTGCAGTATTTGGCTTTTCAAGAAGGCATTTTTATTTTAAAGTTCACTTTCTCCTCTAAAATCCTCAGCTACTAAAATACCAAGATTTGTTAGCTATCACATGAACTGAACAAACTGTTCAGTGGTCAATGCAGGAGATATAATCTGTAAAAATGTCTGACACCCTATAAACAACTTTAATGAGTCATTACAGTTAATTAGAGAAACAGTTTAGGACAAGAATATGATTTTATCATTCCTCAATGGTGTTATTGTAAAATGGATCTGAGAAAAAAAAGGTGGTCATTCACTTTAAGGCTTTTGTAGACAGGCAAACAGACAGAGAGACCAAAAACAATATGCCCCACAATCTCGATTCCGGGGGCATAAAAATGCTGATATTTGACAGACTTACTGTTATTTCATAATGGACACCGGAGTTGACAGTGTCAAACAATAGACAGTACTGAATACGACAAAGACAAATCATGCACACAGACTTGCAAAGCAAACACTACAGTCAAACCTGTCTTGAGAGACCACCTTTGGGAAAAACAAAAAGTGGTCTCTCAAGACAGGTGGTCTCTTAAGGCAGGGAGGATAAATCAAGATGTTTTTTTTTTTTTTTTTTTTTTTTTTTTTTAATCACACTATGCAATTGATGATATCATTATAAAATATATGCATTTACCTACAGAAAAATGTTACTTCTAAAAGGTTATTTTAAGATGAATTAAAAAAAAAAAAAAAAAAAAAAAAAAAACATGAAGACATGTATTAATTTAAATGTATGATAATGAGAAAACTATGAATTCAAAAGATTTTGGAAAAAAAATGGTGTTTAAAACTGAAACAATTAAAAATTGATTACACGAATCTGTTCACGTCATGATAGTAGTTTGCCGAGCCGCCGATACAAGTCGCAATGATAGTTTGCCGAGACGGCCGTAATTCGTTCGGTATATTTTCGCACCTATTCAAAGGCTAAGTCGCGTCACGCATTATGACCAAACAATCCAATTAGCATCAATCAGTGCATGTATCGATTATAACACTTATTTTTAATCCCCGCACTTGTCATAATCAGTGTCATAATTTCGGTTTCCAAAGACAACATGAAGAGAGGTAATTATTTGTACTGGCGCACCGGTTAATCTCCCGGTGTCACAGTAAACTTACTTGGTCGCACACGACAGGGAAATTTTACAATTCGGACAAGTTTTAAGCGGTCGTTGGTCGCGTTGGGCAGGTGCGCGCTCAGGACAGGTAATATAACATTGAAAATCGCTCGGGAGGATTGCATGACGGTCGTTCAAGACAGGAAATCGCTCAAGACAGGTGGTCGCTCCCGCGGGTTCAACTGTATAGTGAAACTTCAACAACTCAAATACCTTTGGGAACACGAAATTTTGTTCGAGATAGGGTAATGAAAATCAATAAATAATATCCGTCATAGTTGTTCACTGTCCTTAGCTTCCATACTGTGATAACTGCTTTGTCTTAGCAACAGATATCTTGTGGGGCTCTCACAATCACTTGCCTCTAAACACAAAGGCGCATAAGATATTGTGGGATTTCATTTTGTTGCGAATCTTGTTTTTTGTACATCTTTGATATACCATACCTTATTTTGTAATTCACAATCTTCATCCAACATATGTAGTAATTCTAGTTCACAATCTGACTCTAGTGGTCTATGCATGTCCCAGGGAAGGCCATTTACTAATGCTAGAACACTTCTCTTCATCAGAAACTCATTTATATCTGTAGGAGTAAAAGTATTGTAAACCATTATTTCCCATACAATAGATACTTAAGTATTTACTGAATATATCGGGACAGATAGACCTGAGTAAACAGTGTAAACCCAGATGAGACACCACAGTATGGTATCTCATCAGGGTCTACACTGTTTGCCACTCATCCAGCTATCTTTAGACACGATGTTAATATCGGATATTGAATTGTACCCTATTTATCGAATGTATTTGGACAGACAGACCAATGGTCAATATTATTCATTTATTGCCCTTTTGTGAGGGAAAGCCCACCCAAACACAATATTACCTGTCAAAGGTGAGCAAATCATCACATTCCCCTCAGAATGGAGCGCTGTGGTGCAGTGGTAAAGCATCGGATTGGAGATCAAGAGGTAGCTGGTTTGATCCTCGCAAGCGGCACATGCTGTTTCCTTAAGCAAGAAACTTTCCCTTTGGTGACTCTGATGGGAGCTGTGGGTTAATTGTATTGATTCCTGATCATTGCCTCTACTTCTATTTTATCCACATTGCTTAGTACTGGTTCCTGCCCAGGCAAAGAGGGCCACGTGGAAGATTAATACTAGTACTAAATGTATTACCCTCTATAAATAAGGTAGATTATCATTATATTTAATATTATTATTAGAATCAGAATCAGAATTGCTACTGGTGACACGTCAAATAATATTCATACACCAGGACTTGTGATGGTAAGTTAGTCCCTAGCGCTCACCAAGGAGGTAAACTTAGCTACACAATCCTCAGCACCTTCAGCCGTTGAAATAACCAAATCGGGAAGGGCATTCTAATCTCTAATGGTTCGAGGGAAGAATAATTCTTTATAAATGTCAGTTCTTTCAGCAAGGAATGATGATTTCTACAGTGTCTAGCTGGGGGAACAAGGTCATCTGTTGGGATGCTGGCAGCAGCCTTTAGACCTTTGTATAAAAGTATGAGCCTACTGTCTTTTTTCTTTTTCATGAGAGACTCCTAGTATTCCAGTCATGCTCCAAGTTTCAGCAGTAATTGCTTGTTACAAACCTAGCAGCTCTATTCTAAACGTTTTGCCCCTCACACAAGGGCAACAAATGATGTATTATACCAATATTGCAGGGGACTATGATAATTTATGGTCCTAATTTGTAAATAAGTAGTTTAGGTCGTAGTACCAAAGCGTTAATCCAAAATCATCAGTCCATAGACAAAATGGCAAATATCAATGTTCAGATCAACAGACATGGACTCCAGAAGAGTGTAATCAGGCATCCGTGGATAGTATGCATTACTTGGTAAGCAAGCTTCGCCCACCATGCCCATCGACCCGAACGAAGAAAAGGTGTAAATGCCGAGAAGGGTATGCCCCAGATTTTGGAAGTCTTTCTATGGCTTTCCATTGGCAAACATGTCAGAAACAATTCTGGAAATGGCCACATTGTACGGATCAACAAGATCATGGTGCCTCCCATAGAACTTCTCTAGTGTTGATACCAGTTTGGTTTTTTGATACCCCTGGCATAACAACCTGGTAGTGAGCACCTTCCCACGTTCCATAAAGTCCTGATACTTGGAACAGGCTCTAGCATAACGGATTAACTGTGAAATGTAAACTCCATATGCTGGTGCAGACAGGATATTACTGCTCAGGAAGGGAAAGTTAACAATGGGAAAATTGAAGTCATCTCGTTTATCGTACAACCTAGTAGTAAGCTTCCCGTTGTCAATATAGAGATAACAATCCAAGCATGAGGAGGAGGTTGCTGTCTCTGTTGTTTCCTTAATTTCAAGTTCACATGGATAGATGAATTCCAAGTACTCTCCGAATTTAGCATTTTTCAGAGACAACAATTCATCTATATATCTGTAGGTGATATTGAATTGTTGTGCAAGGTGTTTCTTGCTTGCTTTGAGGAGACCTTGTACAAACTCCGCCTCATACGAGTACAAGAACAAGTCGGCAAGCATCGTGCACAATTAGTATGCCAATTGTTAGCTGAAATAATAGGCCACTGAACTCCACAAAAATATTGTCAATTAGATATATTCCAGCATCCTTATGACATCTGCATCAGTGTACTTTTGTGGTGCATCAGAGTGATCTCGAACGAAGTATGTGTCTTTGTAGCCAAGGACAACATACTGGTAGCGACGGTTAACATTTTTGTGGAAAAAACATTGATTTATGATTTCCTTGAGTTTAGATTTCAATTTATCATGAGGAATAGTTGTGTAGAGTGTTGAGAAATCGAAAGATTTTATGCTGTTTACTGAGAGAAAAGACTGTGACTGAAGATGTTCTAGAAGCTCTTTGGAGTTTTTCAAGATCCACATCTGATTCACACCACTCCTGGCATATGCAGTGTCACAATATTTCTGAAGGCCATCTTTAACTGCAGTAAGGATTCGTGTTAGGATCTGTGAAAGAGGCTTGGTTGAGCACTTTGCTGAACCCGTGATATATCTCTGCTTGTACGGATTCTTGTGAAGCTTAGGAATCCAGTACAACTTTGGAAGTTCCATATCTTCCTCTGGGAGGGAAATTCCAAAAGAAAGCATCACCGATTGGTGGTTTTGCAGAATTTCATCTTTGGACAAAGAAGAAAGATTGTATGCTGGGTTGTCATAGTGCTCAAACCAAGCTCTTCTTTTAAGCAATTTATATTGTGTGTTTTGCAAACAAACACATTACTGTTAGATGCTTTGTCAGCTGAACTAAGCCTAAACACTATACTTACGCATAGCACAGTTATATGGAGTAGACAAATTTTTATTCATCAGCAAGGTACAGTTCTCAGGCTGGCCTTTATATTCTACTTGGATCTTCTCAATTCTTTTTACAAATGATAATTGTCTGTTCTTCTCCTCATCAAACAAATCATTGCGCTTCTTTCTCACTTCATTGTTGGTAAGATTTCTGCTGTTGGTTGTGCATAGTCCTGAAAAGCAAAATATTATCCCTTTTTGCACCAAATGGAATCTTCCTCCCTATACATCGCAGGAGTCTATTTCGAGATTTAGGGGTGTCAGGTTGTGTTTTCTTCAAAATTTGTTTGGAAAATGGCTGAACTTTTTGCAAATAAAAAATAGTGTTGGCCCTGATCAGACACCGCATTTTGCGGCGTCTGATCTGGGCCTGCACTGTTTGTCAGGGTACCTGTTTTGGGGTTTCTGGTACTAAATGGGTTATTAGCATAATAATACAAGTACATGTATGCATTACGAAAACAAACCTATCCAAAAAATTTTACAACCAAAAACTGTAAAAATTCTGGTATTTTTCATATTTCTGTTGAAAACAGATTGTTGGTACTCCTTAGAACCCCCATATTTACTGTAGGTATTCAGACAGACAGACTTGAGCAAAGTGTAAACCCAGATGTGATGCTGCAGAATGTGACCTAGTATCGGAGAAACAGTGTTCAGATCCCCACCCCTAAACCAAATATATTCTTTTTCCTTATGATACGACGCTTTCAGTGACACCAGCCATATGGACTCCCAGGGTGCATCGGGGCCATGCGCCACCACCTCAACTTCATTAAAGGCCTAATTTCTCAGATAAATTTAGGTCCCACCCTAAAACATATTCATGTATATTCTTGCTCCTTATGGTAAGATGCATTCAGTGACACTAACCCTGGAGTCCCCCGAGTGCACCAGGGCCATGCCCTACCCCCTCCACTTCATAAAAGGCCTAATATCTGAGAAACTGTTCAGAACCCTATCCCTAAACTATCATCTCCTTAACCAACCGCTGGAATGCAAACAAATTTGGTACATGTCTTCCTTACATAATCAGGGCATAATCATGGTACTAGAACAGTGTTATATTTGGCTCTGCTAGAAGCATGGGGATATGCGATGGTGTGCCATCGACTGCACACTCTAGTTTTTGTTACATTTTTTTATTCAGTGTCAAGAGTGCAATAGACTTTCCATATCGGGTTTGACACAATATCTGTAGCTGTTATGACAGTACACTCTGATTAGACTGATATGAGTAGATAACAGACTAACCACATTTTTCCACATTTAAATAAGGAAGTGTCTAGAATGTCGGTACCGTCAACAAAAAATAGGCTCTGGTGAGAATGCACTGATGCATAGCCACACCTGAGCCTTCGCTTTTCTCAAAAACTTCCATTTTGTAATCTGTACATTTCGCAAAAATTATTATCAAAATTAACAATAATGGAAATAAATTTATTATTATTAGCTTCCATATTATTGTTTATACATAACGGAAATTGAACTATCAACCATAGTGCAGTTTATATTTTACTTTTGGTCCTTTGAGATCAGCGTGAATATTCTGAGAAATCAGAAATAATTTATTAGTTTAGACTTAAATTCTAGACAGGTTTTTAATTATTTGGACCTCTTTTTGATTTAAATCAGTCTTTGAATCGACTGCCTATTCGAAATTCGCAAAATTGCAGTATGCTTCCTCTGGCTTTCGTTGCCGGATCATTACAGGGTCACTGATGAGGCTTTATTAGCCGAAACTACGTAGTATGACCCATCTTCTTTCTTATGAATATTTTCATTGCTCTTAAAGGAACTCATTTTTGATTTTTATTTGAAACCAGTGTTTGTCGCAGAAGTTTGTAAAAATAATTATGATGTGCTGCAAACAACCTGTTACCTGATTGAGCGGTCAAACAACCTCAAAGATATCTTAAAGTTTAAAGATCTTATTGTCATACATTATCACCTCAAACACATCACACACTTCAGAAGCCTTTGTAGTTTTCTATGAAGACATTATAATAATACCGTATTCGCCCTAATTACCGCACATGCTCCTATAAGCGCACACCAAAGCTATTTTTGATAAGGAAATGCATAAGCGCACACTTTAGAGTAATCTCCCCTTGAAGGTCTCATAGTAAATCTATAAAAAAACTTACCATTATTTCTTCCAACAGTGGAGGCAATACTTAAGTATCTTTTTCCGTCCCATTAAATATCAGTATGCATCATCTTGGAAGCTGTTGTTTTCGTATCAAGTGTGCGCTAATTAGGTAGATTTTTCACCATGATTTTATATCACGATTTTGAAAAAACTAAGCGCACGGTGCGGTAATTAGGGCGAATACGGTAAGCTGCATCGTAAGACAAGAGGGCCATGATGGCCCTGGATCACTCACCTGATCCATAGAGTAACAAGTGGGCCCCGGGGAGGGCCACTACTGACCCCAGGGCTACAATGTGCATAAAGTTGAGGGAGGTCTAAAAAGGTGAAGCTTCATACCAAATATCACCAAAGGCTATAATATGAACAATCTTGGCAAAGGTCCACTAGATGAAGCTACACACCAAATATCAAAGACGAAGGGCCTTGCAGTTTCAGAGAAGAAGGTTTTTTTAAAGATATTCCCTACATAAGCCTATGAAAAACCAAATGGCCCCGGGGCAGGGGCATTTTTGGCCTCAGGGCTATAATTTTAACAATCCCTTTAAAGAGGTCCACTAGATGAAGCTTCACACCAAATATCCAAGACCTGGGCCTTGCTGTTTCAGAGATGATTTTTCAAAGATTATCTCTATATAAGTCTATGTAAAACCAAAGGGCCCTGGGGCGGGGGCATTTGTGGCCCCGAGGGCTATAATTTGAACAATCTTGGTAGAGGTACACTAGATGAAGCTCCATACCAAATATCAAAGACATGGGCCTTGCAGTTTCAGAGAAGAAGATTTTTAAATATTTCCCTATATAAGTCTATGTAAAACCAGAGGGTCTCGGGGTGGGGGCATTTTTGGCCCCAGGGATATAATTTGAACAACATTCATAGAGGTCCACTAGATATAAATTCACACCAAATATCAAAGACCTAGGCCTTGTGGTTTCACAGAAGAAGATTTTTAAAGATTTTCCCTATACAAGACCATTTAAAACCAAAGGGCCCCAAGGCGGGGGCATTTTTGGTCTCAGGGCTATAATTTGAACAATCTTTGTAGAGGTCCACTAGATGAAGCTTCATACCATATATCAAAGACCTAGGCCTTGTGGTTTCACAGAAGAAGATTTTTCAAGATTCTCCCTATAGAAGTCTATGTAAAACCAAGGGGCCCCGGAGTGGTGGCATTTTTGGCCCCAGGGCTATCATTTGAACAATCTTGGTAGGGGTCCATAAGATGAAGCTTCATACCAAACATCAAAGACCTAGGCCTTGCGGTTTCAGAGAAGAAGATTTTTAAAGATTTTCACTATATAAGCCTATGTAAAACCAAAGGGCCCGGGGGTGGGGGCATTTTTGGCCCCAGCACTATAATTTGAACAAACTTGGTAGGGGTTCACCAGATGAAGCTTCATTCCAAATAGCAAAGACCTGGGCCTTGGGGTTTCAGAGAAGAAGATTTTTAAATATTTTCCTTATATAAGACCATGTAAAAACCAAAGGGCCCAGGAGCAGGGGCATTTTTGGCCCCCACACTATAATTATACCCCCACAAATGAAATTTGGGGGGGGGGTATATAGGAGTGAGCTTGTCGGTCTGTCGGTCGGTTGGTCTGTCGGTCGGTCGGTCTGTTGACTTGGTTTCCAGACGATAACTCAAAAAGCGCTTCACCGATTTTTATAATTTTTGGTACACTGATGTAACATCATAAAATACAGGTCAAGTTCGATTTTCACTACAATTCATCAATTTTCGACATAGTTAACTTATGGCCCCTTTAAAGTGAAAAAAATTGCAAAATGCCGCTGGCAGTTTTTGTGGGGGTATTCATCACCTTTAGTGATAGCTCTAGTTAGAACAATCTTGGTAGGGGTCCACTAGATGAAGCTTCATACCAAATATCGAAGACCTGAGCCTTGTGGTTTCAGAGAAGAATTTTTTAAGAAGCATTTTTGGCCCCAGCACTATAATTTGAACAATCTTGGTAAAGGTCCACTAGATGAAGCTTCATACCAAATATCAAAGACCTGGGCCTTGTGGTTTCAAAGAAGCATTTTTGGCCCCAGCACTATAATTTGAACAATATTGGTAAAGGTCCACTAGATGAAGCTTCATACCAAATATCAAAGACCTGGGCCTTGTGGTTTCAGAGAAGAAGATTTTTTAAGTTTTCGATGAAAAAAAATCTATTTTTGGCTCCTGTGACCTAGATGTGCAACGGACCGGAACCTTTTGAACAACTTTGAAAGGGGACCACCTAAGGATCATTCCTGTGAAGTTTGGTCAAAATCCGATCAGTGGTTTAGGAGGAGACATCGTTTGAAGAAATTGTTTACGCACGCACGGACGCACGCACACACGACGGACAAAAAGTGATCCCAAAAGCTCACCTCATCACTATGTGACGGCGAGCTAAAAACAGGTTAATTGCATATATGCTAACAACAAAGGTGCAGATCAGCCTACGCTTCTGTGTAGTCTGCTTAGAGTATGATCCCTTTCTTTCTATTGTGAGAATAATGTTATATCAGTTTCAGCAACAAGATCTAGTCATACCTCCATGAGTCACAAGCACACACCTTCGTGTGGTGCCGGCTAGAAACTGGGGATCCACAGGGTAACATGACAGGTCAAAGCAATTAAATCTGTTTCGAATAAAGTCATTTATCTAGATTCTAGGCGGCAGATGATGGAAATAACAAAGAATTAATAATATATTACAGGCACTCTAGCCAGCCCTATTAGACTTGGCTAGAGAGCCACTACCAGCATTCTAGATTGCAAGAATGCCGGTACTATGGTGCCTTTACCGGTGTCACAGGACGTTTTGGTCCTGAGTCGTTTCGGCCCAATTTTTGGGGCGGGTCGTTCCGGCCCGAAATTTTTATCACCATTTCAAAGCATTGCATTGTAATCTATTGCATATCTGAGATCAGCCTGTGCTATTGCTATCTTTGCTTATTCTGCTATAAATAACAGAGAAGCCATAGAGGGCTCCTTTGAACAGCGAATACTCTGATCACAATGCCAGGTGCAGGCTGATCATATACAATTGGTGGAGCAGTTTTGCCTTTTTCACAAATTACAAATGTTCTGAAACAAGAGAGCCTAGAGGGTCAACGACATAATATTCCTGTGAAGTTTGAATCAAATTGGCCCAAGGGGTAAGGAGGAATTGTCGTTTGAAGAATTTTTCTATTTTTAGCTCTGGCGGCCATCCTGTTAGTCAGAGCGGAACAATTTTAGCTATTTTGGTAAGGAGTTAACGACATCATATTCCTGTGAAGTCTGAATCAAATTGGCCCAAGGGGTAAGGAGCAGTTGTCGTTTGAAGATTTTTTCTATTTTCAGCTCTGGCGGCCATCTTGTTCGCCGCGTTGAACGATTTTAGCTATTTTGGTAGGGAGTCACCTAACTAACATTCCTATGAAGTTTGGATCAAACTGGCCCAAGGATTGAGGAGGAGTTCGTGTTTTGACGTAAATTTACAAAGTTTTTTCTGTTTTTAGCTATGGCGGTCATTTTGCTCATCAGAGCGAAAACATTTTAGCTATTTTGGTAGTGGGTCATCTAAGCAACATTCCTATGAAGTTTGAATGAAATTGGCCCAAGGGTAAAGGAGGAGGAGTCATTTGAAGAATTTTTCTACTTTTAGCTCTGGTGGCCATCTTGTTAATCAGAGCAGAATGGTTTTATCTATTTCTTTAGGGAGTCACCTACATAACATTCCTGTGAAGTTTGAATCAAATTGGCCCAACGGTTAAGGAGGAGTTTGTGTTTGAAGCAAATTTACGAAGTTTTTCTATTTTTAGCTATGGTGGCCATTTTGCTCATCAGAGCAGAACCTTTTCAGCTATTTTGGTAGATGGTCACCTAAGCAACATTCCTATGAAGCTTGAATAAAATTTACCCAAGGGTACAGGAGGAGTTGTTGTTTAAAGATTTTTTTTCTATTTTTAGCTCTGGCAGCCATCTTGTTTGTCAGAGCACAAAGATTTTAGCTATTTTGGTAGGGAGTCATTTGGGCAACATTACTGTGAAGTTTGAATCAAATTGGCCCACGGGTTGAGGAGGAGTTTGTGTTTGAAGCAAATTTACGATGTTTTTCTATTTTTAGCTATGGCGGCCAGTTTGCTCCTCAGAGCAATACCGTTTTAGCTATTTTAGTTGAGGGTCACCTAAGCAACATTCCTATGAAGTTTGAATTAATTTGGCCCCAGGGTACAGGAGGAGTTGTAGTTTAAAGAATTTTCTATTTTTATCTCTGGCGGCCATTTTGTTCAACTGAGCGGAAACAGTTTGGCTATTTTGGTAGAGGGTCACCTAAGCAAAATTCCTATAAAGTTTGAAGATTTTTCTATTTTTAGCTCTGGCGGGTCACTTCAGCAATATTCCTATGAAGTTTTATTGAAATTGGCTCAAGATATCAAAGACCTGGGCCTTCTTGTTCCAGATAAGAAGGTTTTTAAAGGTTTTCCCTGTATAAGCCTATGTAAAACCTGTGGGCCCCGGGGCCGGGCCATTTTCGGCCCCAGGGCAATAATATGAACAATCTTGGTAGAGGTCCACAAGATGAAGCCTCATACCAATTATCAAGAACTGGGCCTTCTGGTTTCAGACAAGAAGATATTTAAAGGTTTTCCCTATACAAGCCTATGTAAAATCAGTTGGCCCCTGGGCGGGGCCATTTTTGGCCCTTGGGCAATAATTTGAACAATCTTGGTAGAGGTCCACTAGATGAAGCTTCATACCAAATATCAAAGACCTGCGCCTTGCCGTTTCAGAGAAGAAAATCTTTAAAGGTTTTCCTAAAAAAAGCCTATGTAAAACCAGTGGGCCACGAGGCGGGGCCATTTTTGGCCCAAGGGCAATAATTTGAACAATCTTGGTAGAGGTCCACTAGATGAAGCTTCATACCAAATATCAAAGACCTGTGCCTTTTGGTTTCAGACAAGAAGATTTTTAAAGGTTTTCCCTATATAACCCTATGTAAAACCGGTGGGCCTTGCCCCGGGGCCATTTTTTGCCCCAGGGCTATAATTTGAACAATCTTGGTAGAGGTCCACTAGATGAAGCTTCACCCCAAATACCAAAGACCTGGGCCTTTTGGTTACAGACAAGAAGATTTTTAAAGGTTTTCCCTATATAACCCTATGTAAAACCGGTGGGCCCCGCCCCGAGGCCATTTTTGGCCCCAGGGCTATAATTTGAAAATCTTGGTAGAGGTCCACTAGAAGAAGCTTCATACCAAATATCAATGACCTGGGCCATATATATACACCATACAATTGTTCAAGTGCCAGTGGTCTGAGCCTGCACCTGTGTCTGATAATGCACCCATGTCTGCTAATGCACCAGTGCCTAAAACAGTCTCCAAAGCTAAGACTGCAACTCGGTCTAAGACTGCACTCAAGAGGAAGAATGCACCTGTGTCTGATCCTGCACCTGTGTCTGATAATGCACCCATGTCTGGTAATGTACCCATGTCTGATAATGAACCAGTGCCTAATACAGTCTCCAAAGCTAAGACTGCACTCAAGGGGAAGAATGCACCCATGTCTGATAAAGCACCCGTGACTGAACCTGCACCTGTGTCTGATAATGCACCTGTGTCTGATAAAGCACCTGTGTCTGATAATGCACCTGTGTCTGATAATGCACCTGTGTCTGATAATGCACCTGTGTCTGATAATGCACCTGTGTCTGATAATGCACCTGTGTCTTATAAAGCACCTGTGTCTGATAATGCACCTGTGTCTGATAATGCACCTGTGTCTGATAATGCACCTGTGTCTGATAAAGCACCTGTGTCTGATAATGCACCTGTGTCTGATAATGCACCTGTGTCTGATAATGCACCTGTGTCTGATAAAGCACCTGTGTCTGATAATGCACCTGTGTCTGATAAAGCACCTGTGTCTGATAAAGCACCATGGTCTGATAATGCACCCATGTCTGATAATGCACCTGTGTCTGAAAATGCACCTGGGGCTGAAAATGCACCCTTGTATGAAAATGGACATCTGTCTGAATATCTATTTGAAAACATGTCTGTGTCTTCAAATTCATCTACTGAAAGCTCGTTACAGTCTGAAATTTTGTCTCCACATGCACACTTTGGGTCACCTCTCGAACGTCAGTCACAGCAGGAATTATTTTGCTCTCCTTCTGCTGATTCAACCGTTCTTTCGAACAATATTGATTTGGCGGATACTGAAATTTCTGAAAATATGGAAACTAAATCATGCATCGAAAGTTTTATAGATCCGTCAAGGTGTCTGCCTTTTAAGGAAATTCCTAAAAACAATTTTTTGAACACAAACAGACTTATCGAAACTGTTTCTTCTTTTTCTAAAAGTGAAGTTTTGAAAGAGATGCCTCGATGCCAGAAAGAAAATGTTTACTTTTTGCTGGATAATACTGAAAATATTGACAAACAAGAGGGCCATGATGGCCCTGGATCGCTCACCTGATCCATATGATAGAGTAACAAGTGGGCCTCGGGGAGGGCTATTATTGACCCCAGGGCTAAAATGTGCATAATGTTGAGGGAGGTCTAAAGAGGTGAAGCTTCATACCAAATATCAACAAAGGCTATAATTTGAACAATCTTGGCGAAGGTCCACTAGATGAAGCTACACACCAAATATCAAAGACCTGGGCCTTGGGGTTTCAGAGAAGAAGATTTTTTAAAGATATTCCCTACATTAGCCTATGTAAAACCAAATGGCCCCGGAGCGGGGGCATTTTTGGCTTCAGGGCCATAATTTAAACAATCTTGGTAGAGGTCCACTAGATGAAGCTCCATACCAAATATCAAAGGCATGGGCCTTGGGGTTTCAGAGAAGTAGATTTTTAAAGATTTCCCTATTTAAGTCTGTGTAAAAGCAAAGGGTCTCGGGGCGGGGGCATTTTTGGCCCCAGGGCTAATAGCCTATAATTTGAACAATCTTGATAGAGGTCCACTAGATGAAATTTCACACCAAATATCAAAGACCTAGGCCTTGTGGTTTCACAGAAGAAGATTTTTAAAGATTTTCCCTATATAAAGTAGAAGTAAAACAAAGATCAGGAATCGATACACATCAAAGACACCAAAGGGAAAGAAATACAAACATTAAGCGACCAGACCATAATGGAAACCTAAACAAAAGAAGGCCATAAGGACAGTTACTTTCCCACAAAATGGCAATATGGCCATCCAAAATTAAAAGACACAAATGATACACACAGTAAGTAATTAACAACAACATAAATAAATCGCCACAGAAGAACCGCCTTGGAACGGTCAGTGGAAAGATTTCCACTGGGGGGCTTAAATCTATTTTACATGGCCACAATTCTCGCCCTTACTTCCGCTGCGATTTAGACAAAAAATTTGTTCAGTCCGCATGAAGGCCTCCTGACTCATCAGTGCAACATCTCCGTGAACACAAATAATAAAAGAACCACAGAGGTGAGACAACGGTGAGGACTCGACAGCAAGAAACCACTGAAATGCTGGAGCAAAAGAAAACCAACAGTTAGACTCTATAAGTTATAAGTCTATGTAAAACCAAAGGGCCCCCGAGACAGGGGCGTTTTTGGTCTCAGTGCTAAAATTTGAACAATCTTGGTAGACGTCCACTAGATGAAACTTCATACCAAATATCAAAGACCTAGGCCTTCTGGTTTCAGAGAAGAAGATTTTTCAAGATTTTCCCCATATAAGTCTATGTAATACCAAAGGGCCCCGGAGCGGGGGCATTTTTGGCCACAGGGCTATAATTTAACTATCTTGGTAGAGGTCCACAAGATGAAGCTTCATACCAAATATCAAAGACCTAGGCCTTGTGGTTTCAGAGAAGAAGATTTTTAAAGATTTTCCCTATATAAGTCTATGTAAAACCAAAGGGCCCCGATGCGGGGGCATTTTTGGTCTCAGGGCTATAATTGAACAATTTTGGTAGAGGTCCACTAGATGAAGCTTCATACTGAATATCAAAGACCTAGGCCTTGTGGTTTCCGAGAAGAAGATTTTTCAAGATTTTCCCCTCTATAAGCCCATGTAAAACCAAAAGGCCCCGGGGTGGGGGCATTTTTGGCCCCAGCACTATAATTTGAACAATATTGGTAGGGGTCCACCAGATGAAGCTTCATACCAAATATCAAAGACCTGGGCCTTGCGGTTTCAGAGAAGAAGATTATTAAAGATTTTCCCCTTTATAAGGGGTGGGGGGGGGGTAACTGGGCTTTGTGGGGTGAAGCTTCATACCAAATATAAAAAAAATGGGCCTTACAGTTTCAGAGAAGAAAATTTTTAAAGATTTTCCCCATATAAGTCTATGTAAAACCAAGGGGCCCCAGAGCGGGAGCATTTTTGGCCCCAGGGCAATAATTTGAACAGTCCTGGTAGGGGTCCACTAGGTGAAGCTTCATACCAAATATCAAAGACCTGGGCCCTGTGGTTTCAGAAAAGAAGATTTTTAAAGAGTTTCCCTATATAAGCCATGTAAAACCAAAGGGCCCCAGAGCGGGGGCATTTTTTGCCCCAGCACTTTAATTTGAACAATCTTGGTAGGGGTCCACTAGGTGACGCTTCATACCAAATATCAAAGACCTGAGCCTAGCGGTTTCAGAGAAGAAGATTTTTAAAGATTTTCCCTGTATAAGCCCATGTAAAACCCAAAGGCCTTGTGTGTGTGTGTGGGGGGGGGGGAGGGCTGGGCCTTATGGGGTGAAGCTTCATACCAAATATCAAAGACAAGGGCCTTACGGTTTAAGAGAAGAAAATTTTTAAAGATTTTCCCAATATAAGCCCATGTAAAACCAAAGGGCCCCAGAGCGGGGGCATTTTTGGCCCCAGCACTATAATTTGAACAATCTTGGTAGGGTCCACTAGGTAAAGCTTCATAACAAATATCAAAGACCTGAGCCTAGCAGTTTCAGAGACGAGATTTTTAAAGATTTTCCCTATATAAGCCCATGTAAAACCAAAAGGCCCCGGGTTGGGGGCATTTTTGGCCCCAGGGCCTGGGCCTTGTGGGGTGAAGCTTCATACCAAATATCAAAGACATGGGCCTTACAGTTTCAGAGTAGAAAATTTTTAAAGATTTTTCCCTAAATAAGCCATATAAAACCAAAGGGCCCCAGAGCAGGAGCATTTTTTGCCCCAGCACTATAATTTGAACAATCTTGGCAGGGGTCCACTAGGTAAAGCTTCATACCAAATATCAAAGACCTGGGCCTACCGGTTTCAGAGAAGACTTTTAAAGATTTTCCCTAAATAAGCCCATGTAAAACCAAAGGCCCCGGGGCGGGGGCATTTTTGGCCCCAGGACTATAATTTGAACAATCTTGGTAGGGGTCCACTAGATGAAGCTTCATACCAAACATCAAAGACCTGGGCCTTGCGGTTTCAGAGAAGAAGATTTTTAAAGATTTTCCCTATATAAGCCCATGTAAAACCAAAGGGCCCCCGGGCGGGGACATTTTTGGCCCCAGCACTATAATTTGAACAATCTTGGTAGGGGTCCACTAGATGAAGCCTCATACCAAATATCAAAGACCTGGGCATTGCGGTTTCAGAGAAAAAGATTTTTCAAGATTTTCCATATATATATAAGTCTATGTAAAATCAAAGGGCCCCGGAGCGGGGGCATTTTTGGCCCTACGGCTATAATTTGAACAAGCTTGGTAGGGGTCCACTAGGTGAAGCTTCATACCAAATATCAAAGACTAAAGGGGGGGGGGAACCTGGGCCTTGTGGGGTGAAGTCATACCAAATATCAAAGACATGGGCCTTAGGGTTTCAGAGAAGAAAATTTTTAAAGATTTTCCCTATATAAGCCCATGTAAAACCAAACGGCCCCACAGTGGGGGCATTTTTTGACCCAGCACTATAATTTGAACAATCTTGGTAGGGGTCCACTAGGTGAAGCTTCATACCAAACATCAAAGACCTGGGCCTAGTGGTTTTAGAGAAGAAGATTTTTAAAGATTTTCCCTATATAAGCCCATGTAAAATCAAAGGGCCCTGGGGCAGGGGGCATTTTTGGCCCCAGGGCTATAATTTGAACAATCTTGGTAGGGGTCCATTAGGTGAAGCTTCATACCAAATATCAAAGACCTGGGCCCTGCGGTTTCAGAGAAGAAAATTTTAAAAGATTTTCCCTATGTAAGCCCATGTAAAACCAAAGGGGCCCGGAGCGGGGGCATTTTTGGCCCCAGCACTATAATTTGAACAATCTTGGTAGGGGTCCACTAGATGAAGCTTCATACCAAATATCAAAGACCTGGGCCTTGGGGTTTCAGAGAAGAAGATTTTTTAAGATTTTCCCTATATAAGCCCATGTAAAACCAAAGGGCCCCAGGGCGGGGGCATTTTTGGCCCCAGCATTATAAATTGAACAATCTTGGTAGGGGTCCACTAGATGAAGCTTCATACCAAATATCAAAGACCTGGGCTTTACGGTTTCAGAGAAGAAGATTTTTAAAGATCTTCCATATATAAGCCCATGTAAAACCCAAGGGCCCTGGAGCGGGGGGCATTTTTTGCCCCAGCACTATAATTTGAACAATCTTGGTGGGGGTCCACTAGATAAAGCTTCATACCAAATATCAAAGACCTGGGCCTTGCAGTTTCAGAGAAGAAAATTTTAAAAGATTTTCCCTATGTAAGCCCATGTTAAACCAAAGGGCCCCCGTGCGGGGGCATTTTTGGCCCCAGCACTATAATTTGAACAATCTTTGTAGGGGTCCACTAGATGTAGCTTCAGACCAAATATCAAAGACCTGGGCCTTACGGTTTCAGAGAAGAAGATTTTTAAAGATTTTCCCTATATAAGCCCATGTAAAACCAAACGGCCCTGGGGAGGGGGCATTTTTGGCCCCAGCACTATAATTTGAACAATCTTGGTAGGGGTCCACTAGATGAAGCTTCATACCAAATATCAAAGACCTGGGCCTTAGGGTTTCAGAGAAGAAGATTTTTTAAGATCTTCCCTTTATGAGACCATGTAAAACCAAAGGGCCCCGGAGCGGGAGCATTTTTGGCCCCAGCACTATAATTTGAACAATCTTGGTAGGGGTCCACCAGTTGAAGCTTCATACCAAATATCAAAGACCTGGGCCTTGCAGTTTCAGAGAAAAAGATTTTTAAAGATTTTCCCTATATTAGCCCATCAAAGGGGCCCGGGGCGGGGGCATTTTTGGCCCCAGCACTATAATTTGAACAATCTTGGTAAGGGTCCACTAGATGTAGCTTCAGACCAAATATCAAAGACCTGGGCCTTACGGATTCAGAGAAGAAGATTTTTAAAGATTTTCCCTTTATAAGTCCATGTAAAACCAAAGGGCCCCGGTGCGGGGGCATTTTTGGATCCAGCACTATTATTTGAACAATCTTGGTAGGGGTCCACTAGATGAAGCTTCAGACCAAATATCAAAGACCTGGGCCTTACAGTTTCAGAGAAGAAGATTTTTAAAGATTTTTCCTATATAAGCCCATGTAAAACCAAAGGGCCCCAGAGCGGGGGCATTTGTGGCCCCAGCACTATAATTTGAACAATCTTGGTAGGGGTCCACTAGATGAAGCTTCATACCAAATATCAAAGACCTGGGCCTTGCGGTTTCAGAGAAGAAGATTTTTTAAGATTTTCCCTATATAAGCCCATGTAAAACCAAAGGGCCCCGGAGCGGGGGCATTTTTGGCCCCAGCACTATAATTTGAACAATCTTGGTAGGGGTCCACTAGTTGAAGCTTCATACCAAATATCAAAGACCTGGGCCTTGCGGTTTCAGAGAAGAAGATTTTTAAAGATTTTTCCTATATAAGCCCATGTAAAACCAAAGGGCCCCGGAGCGGGGGCATTTTTGTCCCCAGCACTATAATTTCAACAATCTTGGTAGGGGTCCACTAGATGTAGCTTCAGACCAAATATCAAAGACCTGGGCCTTATGGTTTCAGAGAAGAAGATTTTTAAAGATTTTCCCTATATTAGCCCATGTAAAATCAAAGGGGCCCGGGGCGGGGGCATTTTTGGCCCCAGCACTATAATTTGAACAATCTTGGTAGGGGTCCACTAGATGTAGCTTCAGACCAAATATCAAAGACCTGGGCCTTACGGTTTCAGAGAAGAAGATTTTTAAAGATTTTCCCTATATAAGCCCATGTAAAACCAAAGGGCCCCAGAGCGGGGGCATTTTTGGCCCCAGCACTATAATTTGAACAATCTTGGTAGGGGTCCACTAGATGAAGCTTCAGACCAAATATCAAAGACCTGGGCCTTACGGTTTCAGAGAAGAAGATTTTTAAAGATTTTTCCTATATAAGCCCATGTAAAACCAAAGGGCCCCGGAGCGGGGGCATTTTTGGCCCCAGCACTATAATTTGAACAATCTTGGTAGGGGTCCACTAGATGAAGCTTCATACCAAATATCAAAGACCTGGGCCTTGCGGTTTCAGAGAAGAAAATTTTAAAAGATTTTCCCTATGTAAGCCCATGTTAAACCAAAGGGCCCCGGAGCGGGGGCATTTTTGGCCCCAGCACTTTAATTTGAACAATCTTGGTAGGGGTCCACTAGATGAAGCTTCATACCAAATACCAAAGACCTGGGTCTTGCGGTTTCAGAGAAGAAGATTTTTTAAGATTTTCCCTATATAAGTCCATGTAAAACCAAAGGGCCCCGGAGCGGGGGCATTTTTGGCCCCAGCACTATAATTTGAACAATCTTGGTAGGGGTCCACTAGTTGAAGCTTCATACCAAATATCAAAGACCTGGGCCTTGCGGTTTCAGAGAAGAAGATTTTTAAAGATTTTCCCTATATTAGCCCATGTAAAATCAAAGGGGCCCGGGGCGGGGGCATTTTTGGCCCCAGCACTATAATTTGAACAATCTTTGTAGGGGTCCACTAGATGTAGCTTCAGACCAAATATCAAAGACCTGGGCCTTACGGTTTCAGAGAAGAAGATTTTTAAAGATTTTCCCTATATAAGCCCATGTAAAACCAAAGGGCCCCGGAGCGGGGGCATTTTTGGCCCCAGCACCATAATTTGAACAATCTTGGTAGGGGTCCACTAGATGAAGCTTCAGACCAAATATCAAAGACCTGGGCCTTACGGTTTCAGAGAAGAAGATTTTTAAAGATTTTCCCTATATAAGCCCATGTAAAACCAAAGGGCCCCGGAGCGGGGGCATTTTTGGCCCCAGCATTATAATTTGAACAATCTTGGTAGGGGTCCACTAGATGAAGCTTCAGACCAAATATCAAAGACCTGGGCCTTGTGGTTTCAGAGAAGAAGATTTTTTAAGTTTTTGGTGAAAAAAATCTATTTTTGGCCCCAAAAACCTATATGTGCAACGGACCGGAACCATTTGAACAACTTTGAAAGGGGACCACCTAAGGATCATTCCTGTGAAGTTTGGTCAAAATCCGATCAGTGGTTTAGGAGGAGATGTCGTTTAAAGAAATTGTTTACGGACGCACGGACGCACTGACGCACGGACGCACTGACGCACGACGGACGACGGACGAAAAGTGATCCCATAAGCTCACCTCGTCACTACGTGACGGTGAGCTAAAAAGCAGGTGGATACAGCATGGAATTTTGGGACGAATGTGGAACCTGGGATTCTGCATCATTATCAAACAAAACAACATATTTTGTTCACTATAACGGTCGACTGCGTTCAGTTTTGAAAAAAGACTCTGTATATGGAATAGAAGTAAAAAAGCAATTTGAATCTTTAGACCCACAGCCTGAGGAGAGCCATGTTTTAATTCTGAAACATATTATGTCACTTTGAAACGAGATAAAAATTACAAAAAACGAATATCTTGGTTTGAGGACATCCCTAATTTAACTTCTGAAGAGTATAAATTCCTTTGTGTGGCAGAGTATTTGGGAACTTTTCCTGTTGAAGTGTTTTCAACTCATGGGAATGCAAGAAAGACGAATCAGGAGTATATAAGGACCTCGCCAAAAACTAAAGAAAACATTTTGATAGCTGTAAAATCTAAAAAGACAGTTAGAGAAATCTTTAAAGAACATTTTGGATCAGATCATGCACCGCGCGCCTCAAAAATGGTCGAGAGAATGAAAACAAAACTATCAAAGTCAGAAAATCCAGCCAATCACCAAAATAATGCTGACGATATTCATGCAATTTTGGGACTTACAGCAGTTGAAAATCCTTTTGTTCGTGAGGTTGTACAATTAGCTGGAAAACCGCCCAAATTTGATTGGTTATACTGATATTCAACTGAAACATCTGGTGAAAGCAAGCAAAACATCTGTGGTAGGCATTCACAGAACTATCAATTTAGGCCCCTGTTTTGTTACTACCACAGTTTTTCAGGACAACAATTTGAAAAGGAAAGGAAAAGACATTTCACCAATTCTTTTGGGACCTATGTATCTGCACTAGGACGGAACTTTCCATACCTACCAACGTTTTTTCACTCATTTGGCAGCTGTTCTGGAACAACCTTTGTTTGAAACTGAATTGGGGACCAGCGATCTAATTGTAGGGTCTGACGAAGAAAAAGCTCTTGTTAAGGCAGTTAAATGCAGTTTTCTGGATGCCAAACTTACTCTTTGCAGCCCCCATTTATCTATCTATCTATCTATCTTCTGATACTGCGTTGGTCACATTTGACCATTACCGCAGGTGTATATTACATACACTCCAGGTTTTGCAGGATGAAATCCTACACAGTAATCATGTAATTACGGTAGGGATCTTTAACCTGCACAGGGGATGGTTCTCCCTGCACAGGGGGCCTCCAGTTAACGTCCCGATCCGAAGGACGGTGCACTATATGACATTCATCCCTGCAAATGAAGCCAATGGAGCGTGTTCGGACACCGAAATTTTATCGCCGCTGCCGGGGATCGAACCCGGGACCTCTAGCATCAGAGGCAAGTGCACTAACCACTGAGCTATCATGCTCCATTTGGAAGAAAATTTGAAATGTCAGTTAAAAAATAAGATTGGCATGCCAGACAAAAAATCCGCTAAAATTGTTGAGGAAATTTTTGGCCCAGACGGACTGACAAGTTTGGATACGTCAGTGTCTTTTGCGGAAAAAGCTTTGGAAGTTTTAAGAAAA
This sequence comes from Lucinisca nassula, assembly GCA_963580285.1. Lineage (NCBI taxonomy): Eukaryota > Metazoa > Mollusca > Bivalvia > Lucinida > Lucinidae > Lucinisca > Lucinisca nassula. The sequence continues at coordinate 93,434,746 of OY757019.1, read as the reverse complement.
TACGGAGAAAATTGTGGTTCATATCTTACACAAAAACTGATCCCAACAATCAAAGGCCATGTATTTGAAATAACAAAATCTGATAAAAGATTACCATTGAACTGGAAAAATAATCACTGCGAGGCCATGAACCACATTTTTGAAACTAAATTTGAATTGGAAACTGGCGAAAATTCCGCAGTTGGTAAAAATGCTTCAAAAAGAAATATTGTTTCAGGAGGCTCTGACGGGATGTGCTCTCTGTGGCGATGGAAATTTTGAACTTTCGGCGGAAGCAATGTCTTTGAGAGTACCGATGATTATTTGGAAACAAAAGAATGAAAATGATAAGGATACGCTGTTTCGAAAATTTCTATCATTTGGAACAAAAAAAAACTGTCGCAAAAATAATAACATCAACTGACAGCAAACTTGTCATTCCGGCAACCACGCCTGTAGCAAGAAAACCGGGACAATCCAGAAAAAGAGTTTGCAGGGACAAAACAGTGACCGCTCCAAAACGACGAAAATTAGTAAATGATTAACCATTGTTACATTTGGCTTGCCATTTGGAAAAATTGATTCTGTAATAAATTTTTTGGATATTTTCCTTATTAAAACCCAACATGGATTGTGGGTGCACTTTAGAACGCCCACCAAATCGTAAGCAATGTCTCCAAAAATTATCTAAACGGTGTTGACGGGACGTAAACAATGAAAATGTTCCAATAGAAATTTAGAAGCCTTCGTGGTGCAGTGGTTACGCTACTCGCCTTGTAAACCAGGGATCGCAGGATCGATCCCGGGCTTCTCCAGACTTTCGGATGAGCCTTTAAACCGAGGTCCCGTCTCTGTATGACCTTAGCTGTTGGTGGGATGTAAAACTAAAACTCACTCCAATAGAAATTTCCGATATTTATCCATATTTTTGCAACAAACATACATATATTATATTGTGGATACTCATTAGAACGGCATCGGCAAGGCGGGTCTAACGAGTACCCACAGAATAAGTTTTGAGCAGAAATAAAAAAATAATGTTTACACCTGTAAACCCCACATCATATAGAGAAAACTGGGGTTTACGGGGTATACTTTATTTTTCTTATTTCTGCTTCAAGACATAGGTTGTGGGTACTCGTATGAACCGACACAATAAGTTTTGATGATTTATAAGAAAAATATCAAGGATTTTCATCAGAAAAGTAGCCTTTTCAGAGATGTGAAAAATGCACTATGCTGCACGGGTGACTTATCATAATGGATTCACCCCCGCCCATGATGCTTGCACGCAGAGCTGAAACTGACCACACGAGTGCTGGTAAACCGCTAAGGACTAAGCCTACCCAGGCAAAGCAGTGTGAGTCAGATCGTCCGATGCATACAAGCCTTCTGGTTGGGCTTGAGATGTCATTTCATCTCAATGTCGGGTAAAAGTCCCAAGGTCTCCAAAATGACCTAAATAATCCTGGTTAAACCGGCTTTTATATTTGTAAAATGAGACGACATTGTTTTTGAGCCTGAGATACCCCTGTAAAATTCACTTTTTTGCTTATAAAATGAAGTGACTTTGAATATAAAGAGGGGAGAACTTTCTTGTCGGTAAATGCGGTAAAACTTCTGAATAAAGCATGTTGCCTTTTCCTCCAAGCACCTTTAAATTTGGCCAAAAGTAATTTCTAACTCAAGAATAACATTAAATTTATCAATTTAAGCAATAATAGCAAACACACGAAGTGTTTGCTTTACTGTAGAGAGGCTGGAACAACATACTTAGACACCCAAATCTCGCCTGGAATCTCGTTCAATTTCTCGTGATAATCCGCCATCTTTACAGAGTTCATGAGAATTGTATTCACATCCCAAAACCAGAAGGAGTCAAGTCCCATTACAAAAGAAACACAACTAGAGCTCTCACTAAAGGTGATGAATACCCCCACAAAAACTGCCTTGATAGTACAACAGCGGCATTTTGCAATTTTTTCACTTGAAAGGGGCCATAACTATGTCGAAAATTGACGAATTGTAGTGGAAATCGAACTTGACGTGTATTTTATGATGTTTCATCAGTGTACCAAAAATTATAAAAATCGGTGAAACGCTTTTTGAGTTATCGTCTGGAAACCAAGTCAACAGACCGACCGACAGACCGACCAACCGACAAGCTCACTCCTATATTCCCCCCCCCCCCCCCCCCAAATTTCATTAGAAATTTCACTTCCTATGAAGTTGGAATGAAATTTCATTAGAAATTTCACTTCCTATGAAGTTTGAATGAAATCGGCCCAAGGGTAAAGGAGGAGGAGTCATTTGAAGAATTTTTCTATTTTTAGCTCTGGTGGCCATCTTGTTAATCAGAGCAGAATGATTTTATCTATTTCTTTAGGGAGTCACCTACATAACATTCCTGTGAAGTTTGAATCAAATTGGCCCAACGGTTAAGGAGGAGTTTGTGTTTGAAGCAAATTTACGATGTTTTTCTATTTTTAGCTATGACGGCCATTTTGCTCATCAGAGCGGAACCTTTTCAGATATTTTAGTAGATGGTCACCTAAGCAACATTCCTATGAAGTTTGAATAAAATTTGCCCAAGGGTACAGGAGGAGTTGTTGTTTAAAGATTTTTTTCTATTTTTAGCACTGCCGGCCATCTTGTTTGTCAGAGCACAACGATTTTAGCTATTTTGGTAGGGAGTCATTTGGGCAACATTACTGTGAAGTTTGAATCAAATTGGCCCACGGGTTGAGGAGGAGTTTGTGTTTGAAGCAAATTTACGATGTTTTTCTATTTTTAGCTATGGCGGCCAGTTTGCTCCTCAGAGCAATACCGTTTTAGCTATTTTAGTTGAGGGTCACCTAAGCAACATTCCTATGAAGTTTGAATTAATTTGGCCCAAGGGTACAGGAGGAGTTGTAGTTTAAAGAATTTTCTATTTTTAGCTCTGGCGGCCATTTTGTTCAGCGGAGCGGAAACATTTTGGCAATTTTGGTAGAGGGTCACCTAAGCAACATTCCTATAAAGTTTGAAGATTTTTCTATTTTTAGCTCTGGCGGCCAACTTGTTCAGCGGAGCGGAACAATTTTAGCTATTTTTGTAGAGGGTCACTTCAGCAATATTCCTATTAAGTTTTATTGAAATTGGCTCAAGGGTTAAGGAGGAGTTAGCATTTAAAGCAAATTGTTGACGCCGCACGACACACAACGCACATTGACCGATCACAATAGCTCACCATGAGCACTTTGTGCTCAGGTGAGCTAATAAGCCTATGTAAAACCAGTGGGCCCCTGGTTGGGGCCATTTTTGGCCCAAGGGCAATAATTTGAACAATCTTGGTAGAGGTCCACTAGATGAAGCTTCATACCAAATATCAAAGACCTGAGCCTTCTGGTTTCAGGGAAGAAGATTTTTAAAGGTTTTCCCTGTATAAGCCTATGTTAAATCAGTGGGCCCCGAGGCGGGGCCATTTGTGGCCCCAGGGCAATAATTTGAACAATCTTGGTAGAGGTCCACTAGATGAAGCTTCATATCAAATATCAAAGACCTGGGCCTTCTGGTTCCAGACAAGAAGATTTTTAAAGGTTTTCCCTATATAAGCTTATGTAAAACCAGTGGGCCCCAAGGCGGGACCATTTTTGGCCCCAGGGCAATACTTTGAACAATCTTGGTAGAGGTCCACTAGACAAAGCTTCATACTAAATATCAAAGAACTGGGCCTTCTGGTTTCAGACAAGAAGATTTTAAAAGGTTTTCCCTATATAAGCCTATGTAAAACTAGTGGGCCCTGGGGCGGGGCCATTTTTGGCCCCATGACAATAATTTGAACAATTCTTGTAGAGGTCCACTAGATGAAGCTTCATACCAAATATCAAAGACCTGGGCCTTCTAGTTCCAGACAAGAAGGTTTTTAAAGGTTTTCCCTGTATCAGCCTATGTAAAACCAGTGGGCCCCGGGGCGGGGCCATTGTCGGCCCCAGGGCAATAATATGAACAATCTTGGTAGAGGTCCACAAGATGAAGCCTCATACCAATTATCAAAGACCTGGGCCTTCTGGTTTCAGACAAGAAGATTTCGGCCCTGCTGAACAGGCAGAAAATGCCCTGTTATTTCACTGCCTGGAATAGAACCGGGGGTCTCTAGCATCAGAGGCAGGTGCACTAACCACTGAGCTACCACTACTGGCAAGGTTGGGCGGCCAAATACCAAAATTTGGAGAACAATTTCATCAGAGTAATGCCAGGATGTTAAATTTTGCTCATGATAGTCTTATGAATTTGATAGTGAAGCAGTGCAATACAGCTGTAGCTTCACTGTGGTGAATTCTCACCTTGACTATCCAGTGTTAACCTCTGACCTTAAGTATTGTTTTCTCTGTTCCTTTTGTGGCTTATATTTTTTTTTCATTTTTGGGGGGAAAAAATATGACGAAATTGGTAAAAAAATTAGGCTATTTGGCATTGGGAATGGAGCCGAATTTCGGCCCTGCTGAACAGGCAGAAAATGCCCTGTTATTTCACTATCTGGAATAGAACCGGGGGTCTCTAGCATCAGAGGCAGGTGCACTAACCACTGAGCTACCACTACTGGCAAGGTTGGGCGGCAAATTCCACCCCCAGTATTTACCAGTGGATTTACCGGCTTGGAAAATACTTGAGTGGCAAATACCGGCAAATACTGGCAAATTGAATTTTTTAGCTTCAAAATACTGCAGAAATCTTTACAAATTTGAATTAAAATAGTATAATGGAACCAAATGAGTAAAAGAATGTTAAAAGTTAATATCTATGTAAGTTTACCAACCTACGGAATATAATATGTCTCAATTTAAACATGTTGAACCAGCCAAAAAGTGAATCTAAGACTAAAATTTTGAAATTTTTAAAACAAAAAAAAACAAAAACACATGTATCTTTTTAAATCAACAATAAAAATGTATGTAGAAAATTCCCCTGTGCACTTGGTTTAATATTGTCATTTGCAACAATTATCTTAAGTTTTTGTATTGACTAACCTTATCAGATGAAGATCAGACTGAGCAAATCTGTGTCTTTTAAACACACTTTTGTATGGAATAACCATGTTTTAAAATTTTGGGATAGTAACAACATTTTACTATTGTCAAAAACTTCAATTTCACAGTAAATAGCTGTCACAGCCTGTGGAGCATATGGGCTAGATGACTAAAACAACAACTCTCATGACTTGTCTATTCAAGAGAGCACAGGATAGCCAGGGGCAAGGATGGACTAAAGGATTTCTTACATGCTTTTCAATGAATGATAGAGATTTATCAGTGAAATATAAATCGATATTTTCACTGTTTCAAACAGTGAAAATACGATTTTTTATTTTTCACTGTTTGGGACTACTTTTTTCTTCAAATCTAACTCTAATTTCAATTTTATCTTTGTCAGATAATGAACAATACTGAAATGTGTTCTAATTGACGCATAGCCCGTTCATGTGTGACGGGGACGTTACTGACGTCATTTATGACGCTGACGTCACGTCTTTTGTCGCGCGACGTTAGACTTGCCAGCAACTTCTTTGGAAAACTACTCTCTCAATTTTTTCATTAATCATTCATAATAATACCATCCCAGGCCATTTCTCAGGTGCAAACTTTCAGTTTACACCCAATAGTATACCCACTAAACACGATGGACACCACTAAATTGACGCGAAACGAACAGGAACAAAGATAATTTTCTCCGAATGTGAGCGACACCATTAAAGACGCTAAATATTGCCTTTTGAAGCATGTAAGAAACAGAAAATTTGATTTTTTCAGTGCAAGATCAAATTTTATTTCACTCATGAACACCAAAACTGCTATTTTCACTCGTGGCTACGCCACTCGTGAAAATAACAGTTTTGGTGTTCATTCGATGAAATAAAATTCGATCTTACACTGAAAATATCAAATATCCTCTATGTCATGTTATATATGACTTTAAACAATTCAATTAGTAAAAGTTCCGATGAGGTAACATGCCGCAGCAGGACAGGCAGCCCCCATGGGAAGGTAATACTTCACAATAACCGCGCCACCCGTTAACTTGGTTTTGAACAAGTTACCCTAAGAGCCGGACCGTGCCTTTGTGGGGGGACCCCCCCTCACAAGCCCGGCCCGCCCTGTGCACAGAATGGGAAGCCAAAATATGTGACAGATGGCGGGGTCATATTAGCACAAGCATAATATGCACTAATGACTTTTGTTTGTATTACAGGTACAGGTGGGACCCCGGGGGACAAGAAACTGAACACAACTACACTGATCCGAGCGCACACATGGGGTCCCAAAGCACTAATCCGACTTTTCTATTTCAGGAACGAGAGGAGGCTCGACGGAGCCCGTCAGGACAACATCCTGAGGGCACCTGGGAGAAAGCCCGTACTGGGCTCCCCCTAGGTACCAACAGAATGAAGTCCCCTGAAGTAGGCAAAGCGAAGGCATAAATACTGCCAGAACCGAGCATACAAACGGGGACAGGTCACACGCTAAATATCTTTATAGGCGGGGCAACGGCAATATCAACCATTTGCTAGGTATTTGGAAATAGGAAGTCCCTTAAAAATGCCTTTTGGAAGACCATTCAAAAATAAAAATTAGCGGGATTGCAAAACGGCTGATTAGCCTCATCACTGCCTTTCCCAAACAAACACATACCTCCAAACACATCACGAAGACACACCTGTCCAATTTTGAACCCCACTTGCATAGGCAGGTCTCCGTGGTGAAAGCACGGGTACTAGGACTTTTTGCAATAGCCGGAATTGGCTGGTCTATTAGTCACCCATCCTGGCTCACTTTAGATGCCTGTTCAAAATTAAAAAATTCATGCGTTATCACCCTTTAACAAGCATCGTGACCGAAGGCGTTTTCTTTGCCATGTCAGGGGTGGAGGCAGAGAATAATGGAAGCCAGAACTGATAATGTATGTTAGCTTTTTTCCTCGGCCAGACATTTGAAAACAGGGCTGTGCTCTGACACATTTGGCAGTCGAAATTGGCAACACGTCATCACATACTAGAGCCCGTCTTTGGTCTGATTCCTGCACTCAAAATTCTAAAATCGCTATAGAACTGTGTTTCTTAGGACAAACGCTGTACCTTGGGTGCGATTTGTGCCTTCCTCCGATTAAGAGTTCAGTATATTCCCATTGGTCAGCTGACACCTGTCGAATTGACAAGTGCCAGCACATTGGAGGCCCTGGGAAGAGCAGTTCATAAACTAATCCCATTTAGCGAGATGGGGGTAGCCCCTATGTGCTTTTAGCGCCCGGTTACCTTACAAAATCTATCAAGTCAATTAGTAAAAGTGAAATTATGTGGCTGCTGGTAGGTTCAAAATAGGCTGTTTTCATTAAATTACTTTTTTATATAATTAAATTACATAGTAACCATGGTAACAAATACCAGAGTTAAACTATTTTAATAAAATGTAACCTCTACCGTTGAAATTGCAAATATATACCTGCTGAGTAAATGGTTTTGTTTTAATTACAGGGTGGAAAATTCCATTTTCCAGTATTTGCCGGTATTTTCCAGTATTTGCCGGTATTTACCGGTAAATGCCACTGGCATGGAAAATACTCATATTTGCCGGCATTTTGCCAACCCTGACTACTGGTATTTTTGATGTTCTACACCAATATCAACTACCTACATGTACGTCCTCCTTTGCCGTATTTTATAAGATACACTCTGGTATAGTGTCTCTCCCTAAAGATAAATACTCGACCCCTGTAACAGTTTCGACTCAAACAAGGGCATCAAAAGTAAATAACACACAATACCATAGGTACCAGGCCAATAGTGATGCCCTTAAGCATTTTCCCCCCACAGAACTATTCCTCAGTGCAATTGTCTTCCCTCGTCTGCGGTAGATGCCAAGACCACAGATGAGTTCAAAGACCGACAGAGGAGTTCAAAGACTGTACAGTATAAATTGGGACTCAGAGGTATGCGTTTTAGTATACCTCTGCTAATCAGATTGTAAATAGGGTCGGGTATAAAAGCCAAGGCCGCGCCGGGCCGGGCCTACCGAAAATTTTATTTTTAGTCTCTAGGTACAAGTAAGATATATATTTTGGTGAATGTGGGATTAAATTATTATGAATTAGATATGTTATAACTACAAGTAGTTTCACTTATCTATATTGCTTATTTATCTTTTAACCCTTCTCTTGCTGAATATTCATCTTAGCCACACCCATCTCTGACTTCGAACCAATCAGATCACTCGATGTAATTTATTCCTACAAATTCATAAACTGAATGTCAAACAGTGTAGATCCTGATCAGATGGCTTCTTCAGAAGCCATATGATCTGGATCTACACTGTTTGCAAAGATAGGGGTTGTTGTGAACAGCAAGATAAGGGTTAATAACTGTTTTCCGAAATCCAGGGGTATAAAAGCCAAAGCGGCGAAAAAGTATTGACAATTCCGAATTTCTTTCAAATTCATCGGTTAAATTACTTCTTTTTGGCCTTATGATATTTGAATTTGATTATACTTATTATGTGTTCGTGATAATATCAAATATACTATCCAGAATCACCTTAATTGATCGAATTTCTTATTTTATTTTTGTTTCTACTTTTAGAATTACCTTATTACAGAAGAAGACCGAAAAGGACCGAAAGGGAGGGCACACAACGACCGAAATGATCCGAATCGAATGACGACCCATGGTGTTAAGTGATATCAGGCTGTTATCCCAGTGGACAAAGTTTGTACATGTGACGTTGTTTCAATGATTGGTCAAGGACTTTAGGGTTTTACGACGTTGATTCAACGTCGTTAAAATGACACTGGGATACTTTGAAAGGGAAATAAACAATCTTGTCCATCAAACTTTTTTTAGGAAAAAGTAAAAAAAAAAACTGTTCCAAGCAGGCACTCCACGTTGAATCAAGGTTGAAACAACGTTGATTCAACGGTATGTGCTGCAGGGTTCTGTTTACTGCCAGTAGGAGCTCTTTACTGACTGATGTTCAGGAGGACGCGGGTTCGATACCTGCTGAGGTCGGCAGCCTTCTTTCGTATAGGTTGAACATGAAATATTTTCTTCAGTCATTCACTCCCTTCCAATGATTCAGGAAGGGCAGTTGTCAGTTTTTTGTGAAAGAATGTGCACACTCATTTATAAGGAAGAAATGGACCAGGACAACTTGTTCTAATTTTTAATTTCTACATCCATCACACATCCACAGTAAGCTGTCTGACTGAAGCATATTAATAAGCAATAATAATACAATATAGGTAAGTATCAAAACATAATTAATATGTCTAAAACATGATTAAGAAATATATGATGAGTTTCATAAAGCTCTATCTTTAGTTCCTACCATTCAGATAGTATATTTAAATGCCCTTATCATTTATCTGACATTGCCGACCGTTGCGGTTCATTACGACGTGGCCTACATAAAACCACCAAAAATACGGTTATTACAGATACTAAAAGGAATTGACTGGAATAATAACAATAAAAGGTTTAGAAAATACTTTTTGGGAGTTGTCATGTACAGTTTTTCACACATCCATGTCTTTTTCATTCAAATTCGATCAACACATCGTTTAAAATCGCCTTGGCTTTTATACCCCTAAAAAATTGCATAATTGCAATAAAACAAAAATTAGGGCACCAATAAAGAACACAAAATATGCTGAGTATCACATTTGATATAATTAACATTATCATATTAAAATTTACCACTAACATTTCTTTTTCGGTTAGAATTCCGAAAAATAAAATCTTGAGATCGACAATTTTTGGCTCGTCCCGGCCTTGGCTTTTATACCCGACCTGTAAATAGTTTTAAGGACTCATCCAACGACCCCCCCCCTTTTTGTTTAGCCAAATATGACCGACTCAGTATAGGAAGATAGATAGGGGTGTAAATGAGTGTCTTTGCTCAAAAGGCAGTGCCTTTATTTCATATTATAGTTTAAGTTTGTGTTAGAAAGTTTCTTGTCACCATAAAAAAAAGCTCTTGTCACCTCTTGTTACCAATTAGCGAGACCCATTCTAACATTTTGCATGGTACACTGGTTATACTGACTGGTCTGAAATTTTCTGGACTGTTTCTGTTACCAGGAATGCACAATCAGTGCGAAATGAAACAAACTGAAATGACCGGTGACAGGACATCTTGGCCCCTAACAAACTCGGCCCCTAAAATTAGAATATGTATATATTAGTGTTGGAATTGACTTATTATCAAACTATTACACATATTTTTAATGTACATGTGCCTAATTACCTTTTGAACTCATTTTGATGAAATTGAGTAACCCATCTCACATGAGTTAAATGAACCTAATGCCGTTGATTAAACCAGTGTATGACACGCTGCTGTGGGTCCACTGTCACTCAACTTCCGATGTAATTAATAAACTGGTTGGCGTGTAATTATATACATCTCTGTCACTTAAAACAGACTAGCAGCACTTACAAAAAATGAACCATGTTGTTTTAATTATCATTTGCAGGGTTTGACCATTCCACAGCCATTAGCCTTTTTTTCTATTAATACCAATGATTTTGATTGTTTGACACCCCGTCAACATTGTATAGGTCATTTTGGAGAAGTTGCTTCCAATTTTCTTGGGCTTTTACCCGACCTTAACCCATGAGGTACAGGTGTGGTCATTTAAGAAATGAATTTTATTTTTCTGCTGTTCTTGAAAGTATGACGGCCCCCGCCCGTCGGGGCTTGAAGAAATATATGGGCTGCATGATGCTTCCATGAAGAGCTGAAACCAACCCGCACACGAGTACTGGTTAACCACTTAGAGGATCTAAGCATGCCCAGGCAAAGCGGTGCGAGTCGGCCCGTCAAAGCATATAAACCCTATTGGTTTCATTGGGCAACAGGGCTTGAGATGTCATTTCATCTCAATGCCGGGTAAAAGTCCCACAAAATTGGAAGCAACGTCTCCAAAATGACCTTTACAGTGTTGACGGGGACGTTAAACCTCAAATCAAACGATAACAAATCATGAAAGTATGAAAGCAGCGGATCGCCTGCAAACTAACACCGAAGGGGTTCATATAAACTTTGCTAGCGCTACACTGTCATTCATACTTCATGAACGGCAGAAAAATTAAGTTTCCTTCTTAAAACATTATTTTTCATATGTCTGCTAAAAAAAAAAACAGATTCTATCGAGCCCCCGTAATCTATGTTTCCAGCAAAAATAAGAAAAAATAGCACAATTTTTATTATCTTAAAATTTCCGTTTTTGGCCAAAAAAAGTGACAATGTATTTGAATAGGATTGTTTTCGGAATGAACGTCGCCAACGCACAATCAGATCGTGGAGAACCATGTATATCATAAACTGTATTGTCTTCTATTTGTTTTTGTTTGTTTGAATTGGGGTATAACGACACTGTCAACACTATGTAGCAGTATTTAGGTCATTTTGGAGACGTTGCTTCCAATTTTGTGGGACCTTTACCCAACATTGAGATGAAATGGCATCTCAAGCCCTGCTGCCCGATGAAACCAGAAGGTTTATATGCATTGGACGATCTGACTCACACCGCTTTGCCTGGACAGGCTTAGTCCCTAAGAAGTTTACCAGTACTCGTGTGTGGTCAGATTCAGCTCCGCGTGGAAGCACCATGCAGCCTAAACTATTTCTCCAAGCCCCGATGGGCGGGGACGAATATTGTTTTCAATATGTTTACATTTGGTTTTTCACTGGAAATGTTAATATCACAAAAAAAAAAAACGCCTATTCTAAAATATTGAATTTTTCACCACCCAAATATGAAAATTTTCAGATGAAATATAAACATATTTTGCTTATTTCTAATATAAACATAGATTTTGGGTACTTGCTACTGATAAAACCACATTGACAGGGCGATTCTAACATGTACCAACAATCTATGTTTTTGAGCAAACAGATTTGGGTACTTGTAAAAACGGCATCGGCGAGGCGGTTCTTACAAGAACCAACAATCTATATTTTTGAGAAGAAAAAAGGAAATTGATATAAACCCTAGTAAACCCCAGTTTTACTATTGACCTTATTTGCATTATTAAATCACGCATAATCACGCTCTCGTTTCCAAGCGAGATTTCGAGCTTGGGGGGGGGGGGGGGGGGGGGAGTCACGTGATCATCTAATATGGTCGCCAACGTTACTGTCTTGTTAAACACGTTAAAGTCGTTGTAATTATTTACGTTTTTCTTGAAGTTTTGCCGACCAAATAAGATAAATAGTGAAGTGATAATTCCGAATATTGTTTTATTCATATTTGCTTGATGTTATTTAAATGAAATATTGATTTTCGAACGATTAGACAGTGGCTGAAAGGCACTTATTTCGCAACAACAACGAGTGTACGGGGGTATACAAAAAGTGCTAAAGGAGTTACACATCTTATTTTATTTGTGCCATATTTTGTGGTAATCCTACTGTAGAATGGGGCAGGGGGTGAGTGTAAATATATAGTCGATGAGTTGGAGATAAATTTCAAATCTATCCAAACAAATAAAAGTAAATATAAAAATGACCTGTTATTAAGGGTCACAAGATGGTCTGATCCATGAGGGTTGGATCCACTACAAAGTGAATCTGATTCCCCAATGATTTTCTTCTGATTAAATGACAACAGCCTCCAATTAATCTCAGGGGTTCTCAATGTCTCCAATCCTGCCCATGTTTTCATCTGTAGTTTTTTTTTTAGTAACACTAATGGTCAAATGTGACCGACGCAGTATCAGTAGAAAGGAAGGAAAGAAAGAACAGTATATGTACACAAATAAGAAAAGCACCAGATACACCCACACAGACAATATAATATACAGCTGTAGTTGTCAAGTGATAACTTCATAGCTTTAACCCATTAAGTACCGGGAAACTTGGCAAACAGTGCAGGTCCAGATCAGACGCCGCAGAACATTGCGTTTGAACAGGGCCTACACTGTTTGCCAAAAAAAAAAAAAATCAGACTTTTTCCAAATTAATTTTGAAGGAAACACAAGCAGACACCCCTAAATTTTGAAATGACTTTTGAAAGTCATGCCTTTTTATTATACCATTCAGGCTTTTCTGGAAACCTGTGGAATGAGCAAACTGCTCCCTTTGAGAGTACATGGCTACAACCTGGAGCACAAAAGAAGTCATTCTGGCCCATAATTTCCCGTTATAGACCGATAGAAACTTAGAAAAAGATCATAAGTGAATGCATGATCATCTCCATGGCACTCACACTTACGGAAAGCATTGTTTACACAACCACATTTTCACTAACTCCTTGTTGTTGCGAAGTAAGTGCCAAACAGCTCACCAGTTTCAGCCACTGTCGTTTCGTTAGAAAATCAATATTTCATTTAAATATGAAAATGAGGCAAATGAAAATAAGATAATTGAAATAAGAAACTTGTTCAAAGAAGAGGAGGAAAGGGCGAGAAAACAGTACCTGGATGAGGTAGTGAGAATGATGGACCCATCTAAACCAAGCCAGTTTTGGAAAGTAGTTAATCGAGAAAGGAAACATGAAACAAAAAGTGTAGTGCAACCCATAAGAAGGGAGGATGGTTCTTTGGCAGTGTCGGACGAGGAGATATTTGAAGAAATGAAGAAAAGATATGGGAAGGAGTCACTAGATGTTAAGGAATATGACGAAGAATGGTTCCAGTTGGTGGAAGGTGAAATGGGTCAGAGATTGGCTAGTGAACAATTGGAGATCCAGAAGAGAGGCTTCCATGATACATGTGGACATGAAAATAGCGACTTGTACGTGGAAGAGGTTGAGGCAGCTATAGCATCACTTAGTAAAAACAGTGCACCAAGCCCAGAGGAGAAGGTATTCAATGTGATGATAAAGAGAGGAGGCGATTCAATGGTTAGGGGACTATTTTACATCTTCCAGAAATGTTGGCGGAAAGGTTGTCTTCCAGATGCTTTCAAATTAGACCCAAAAGTAATGCTACCCAAACCTTCAAAATTGGATTACAACACAGTTAGATCATATCGGCCCATAACCCTTGAGAGTGTAATTGGCAAATTATTAGAAAGGGTGGTATGCTACAGACTAGTATGGAAATTAGAAGTTGAAGGAGGCATAGCTAAAACACAGAATGCTTATAGGAGGCAGAAGTCATGTGTCCAAACAGTGATTAGAGTATGCAATTCTATATCAGAGGCAAGGAACAGGAAAGAACATACAGTTATGGCTGTGCTAGACTATGAAAGCTGCTATGAAAGGATCTGGAGAGCTGGTCTGCTGCATAAGGCGTTTGAAAAAGGTATTTGTGGTAGGATGTGGCTATATTTGTTCAATTTTCTCAAGGACAGACAGTACTTCATTCAGGTCAATGACTATAAGTCTCCATTATTTCAGTCAGCAGTTGGCATACCCCAAGGGTCAGTCATTAGCCCTGTACTATGTAACTTATACACCAGTGATGCGATGGACAGGGTGAAGGGGAAACATGCAGAGTATGCTGATGATGCGACTATATGGGAGAGCAAGGTTTCTCTGAAGGAAGCCTGTGTATGCGTTAGTGAGGACCTTGCCAGGGAGAAAGAATGGTGCATGAAGTGGAACATGAATGTCGCCTCAGACAAGACAGAGGTTGTGGTGATATCACATGATGGAAAGGATCCTGAAGAAGAGGTTACAGTTAAATATGGGGAAGAGGTCCTGAAGCTAACACAGTCAAAGAAAGTGCTTGGCATTACAATAGACAGTAAGTTGAATTTCAAGGAACATGTACAGGAAAGAACTCGAGCAGGATTTGGAGCCTTAAGATGTATAGACAGTTTTGTGCAGGGCCAGAGGGGTTGCAGTCAGTCAATTTACATGAAACTTTACAAGTCCCTAGTTTTGCCAGTGATGGAGTATGGTGCTGCAGTCACTATTGCTGCTGATGCAGAATGCTATAATGAATTTGGTAAAGTTCACAGGTGTGCCATGTTAAAAGCATCAGGCTGTCTTCTTAACAGCACTAGTACAGAGACTTTAGAAATTTTAACCAACAATCCGCCAATTGACCTTGAACTTAAATTGAGACAGGCACAAGAGATGGTAAGGATTAGTGCCAAGCATGGTGACGATCCCCTGAGAGAAGATTTTGACAATTGGATCGCGGGAGATAAACCAACAGGATGTAAACCCACAATCCTGCATTTACTGATGACGCGGTTCAGAGAGATGAGTGGAAAGCTAGAAGTTGACAGTATAGAGAAGGATTTTAGGTATGAAAAGGATATGATGGGATTGATGAAAGTTATGGCGAAAGCGGAGACAGAGGAATTCAATAATACCAAAGAAATTCAAGAACAGCGAGTCAGAGACATTTTAAGTCAGATAAGAGAAGATGAGATTGTGGTGTTTACAGATGGTTCAGCATTAAGCAACCCGGGACCTACAGGAGCAGGGGCAGTGATCTATTTGGAAGGCTATGGTTCCTCCCCAGTTCTTTTAAAGAGAGGGGTTAGTCCACTGAGCAATAACTACACTGGTGAACTTGTAGGTATTCAGCTAGCATTGGAGTTCCTAGCAGAGCTGTTAGATGCGAGACAACTAGTTGACAGGAGTATACACATTTTCACCGACTGTCAATCTGCAATAATTTCTGCATTTGCGAACCAGATTCCAAAGAATAAAGTGGATATCATACTCCGTATTAAAGAAGCGTCAGAGAAACTAAGAGCAAACAGGAACGAAATCACTGCCCACTGGGTCCCAGGACACAAGAACATTGAAGGGAATGAATTGGCAGACAGACAAGCAAAAGAAGGGGCTATGGAGATGACAGGAGAGAATGTGGAGGTGCCAATCAGTATGGATAAGAAGGAAGCTGTGCAGGAAATCAAGAAACAGATGAAAGAGAAGTGGAATAGAAAGTACCAGTTGTCTGAGAAGGTGGATTATGTACAAGATGTGTTTACAGAGGCAGGAAAGAGAAACTGTTATGGAGAGGGTGATAGACAAAATTTTTGTGTTTTGAATCAACTGTTGTCAGGCCATTCGAACCTAAACAGCCATAAAGCAAGGAGAGATAGGACCAAATCTAAAATGTGTAGTGAGTGCCAGGAAACTGAAGACTTGAACCACTATATATTCCAATGTGAAGCATACAAAGAACAGAGAGAGGTTTTACTAAGTACTGTGGAGGGAATATTAAATAGAGAAGGTCTGAATACAATTGGAGATATTGATATGCGAGTTCTAAATGGCTGTGTTGAGGACATAAGCAAGGAGGGACAAAACGATCTTATTGGTGCACTGCTAGAGTATATACAGTGCACTAATAGGTTTAATTAATTTTCAAAATTTAAGCTGAGTTACGCATGCACACGAGCAACATTAGTATATGGTACAACGTGTTTTGGCACATATGAGAAGAAGAAAAGCACAAGGAGGCCATAAGCAGCATGATATTGCTTAAAGATCAACAACAACAACAACATTTAAATAACAGCAAGCAAATAGGAATAAAACAATATTCGGAATAATCACTTCACTATTTATCTTATTTGGCCGGCAAAACTTCAAGAAAAACGTAAATAATTACAACGAAATTATCTTGTTTAACTAGGAAGTAACGTTGGCGACCATATTAGATGATCAAATGACCCCCCCCCCCAAGCTCGAAATCTCGCGAGGAAACGAGAGCGTGATTTAATAATGCAAATTTCGTGAATAAAAAGTGTGGTTGCAGGTGATTAAAATTATATAGACATGTTTTCGTGATGCCTCATTTATGGTGGATAAGTTTTTTTTTTTTCTCTTTTTTCTCGTATTACTGCTACTCGCTCACATCTGAGCATTACGAGCAGGATTTCCTGGGTGGTAACCAGTACTTTCTGTTTTTTTTTGTTTTTTTTTAAGCAATGTGGATGAAGTGCCTTGCTCAAGGGAACAACACTTTGGTCAGCGTGAGGCTCGAACCCGCAACCTCTTGATCACTAATCCGATGCGTTTCATATTAAAAACGATAAATATGCTCAAACTTTCTGTGAAACTACCTATCCACCTTCCAAATTGACTCTCGGAAACAAAAACATTGTATTTTAGGACCTAAATGCTGCCAGGGACTGAGTTTTTAGGGACGGAGTTGATGGGGGCCGAGTTTGCTAGGGGCCGAGTTTGTCCGGGGCCGAGTTTGTTAGGGGCCGAGATGTCCATAAATCAAATGACCGCATAAACTTTTTGGCCTACGTTTCGCCTTTACTGGTCGAGAAAGAACAGGATCTTTGGCACACAAGCTGCAAAATCGTCTGGCAAGCATGATTTCTTCTTGTTCTCTTCTGTGCAAAATTGTACTGCTACACCGGGTAGCATATAATCGAATCGTAACGGTCCATAGAAATACCGAAACGCACCCGTATTTACCGAAACGCACCGGTTACCCTAAAGTGCAAAACGGTGCGTAAATTTACAGGAACGGACCTAATTACCGGAACGTACCGATTCCTTCCTTTGCTACAGAAAACAGCGTGTTGTTGTTAATGGTGAATCTTCAGTATGGGCGCCAGTTTTGTCTGGAGTCCAACAAGGGACCGTTCTTGGTCCTCTATTGTTCTCCCTGTACATCAATGATATTTCCACTGATATTGACTCAGAAATAAGACTGTTCGCAGATGACTGTGTTTGTTACCGGGAAATTAGAGATACAGATGACTCACTGAAACTTCAGGCTGACATAGATAGATTAGGATGTTGGGCCAGAAAATGGGGCATGAGATTTCAACCAGTTAAATGCAATATTATGCAGATAACAAGGAAGAGATCTAATAAAGTTGAGGCTTCTTACACCTTAGAGGGAACGGTCCTCGAAAATGTGAATTCCATTAAATACCTTGGTGTGACAATCACTCACGATTTGAGATGGAATACACACATTAGCAATATGTGTACAAAGGCGAATAGAACACTTGGTTTCCTGAGGCGAAATCTTCATCAGTGTCCTCAGGATGTGAAAGAAACAGCATACAGGGGACTTGTTCGCCCAATCTTGGAATATGGTAGTTGCATCTGGGACCCAAGCGGAGTGGTCCTAAATGAAGAAATTGAAAAAGTTCAGAATAGAGCTGCTAGATTTGTAACTGGAAATTATTGCTTTGAAACTGGGAGCATGACTGGAATTCTAGGAAAATTAAGATGGGAGTCTCTAAAGAAAAGGAGAAGAGACAGTAGGCTCATACTCTTATACAAAGGTCTAAAGGGTGCTGCCAGCATTCCAACATATGACCTTGTTCCCCCAGCTAGGCCTTGTAGAAAACACCATTCAATGACGTTTCAGACCCTTACTGCAAAAACGGATATTTATAAAGAATCGTTTTTCCCCCGAACCATTAGAGATTGGAATGCCCTTCCCGATTCTATTATTTTGACGGCTGAAGGTGCTGAGGATTGTGTAGCTAAGTTTACATCTTTGGTTAGAGCTAGGGACTAACTTCCCATATCACAGGTCCTGGTGTATGAATGTCATTTGACGTGTCACCAGTAACAATTCTGATTCTGACCGGCACGGACCCATCCCCACCCCCTTTTTATGCATTTTTATTAATACTTTTTATATTTTCACCTGCATATTAAGGTGATCATTAAATGGATACCATTTTTGCGGGTCCTTTGATTTTCATTGTGTAATATTATGAAACTTAAACATTGTTAGATTGCAGTATGACCATAGTGATACAGAACTGCTTTGGATTATTTTAGACGAGATTAATCAAACTTATATATTCTTGTAAACCCCATTTTTATCTACAAAAATATGGTTTTCCAGGGTGTTCATCGATAACGTGATAATGTTTTGTTCATTTTTCTGTTGGTATGTTTGTCACCCCTTAGCACCCCTTTGTGGGATATACACTATTTTCTCATTTCTGCTGTTGATCATAGATTGTGGTTGCGCACTAGATCCTTCTCATTTGGGCTTTCCTAACGAATACTCACAATCTGCATCTGCGTTTAAAGAAGGTATAAGAAACACATTCCAAATTCACATCTGAAATGTCTATAGCCATGTTGCGGCTTTTTTCTTTTCTTTCTTTTTTAATCTCAACTTCATTCATCTATTTATTTATCTATCTATTTATTTATTTATAAGATTTTTCCTGTGCTTTTTTTCGACCATTTACACCTCCTTCACACCTAGTTAAAAGACTTACCCATGGTCTTATCAACATCTAAGATAATTACATTATCCACACCTACTCAGGCACACTTTCATGTTTATTGGTTTGTTTTACAAAGATTATCACTGTAATATACTTATCGATTCCTGATCATTGCCCCCACTTCTATTTTTTTAATCGCATTGAACTGGCGGAATTTAAATCGACTGATAAATTATTGTGTGTTTTTTTTATTTTATTTTTATTATTATTATTATTTTGGAGATTATTATCAAAAAATCAAACCCCAAGGGACAAGAAATTTTGATTTGAAATAATAGTAGTTTGAGATAAAAGGATTTGAAATCTAATAAAAAAAAAAAATAGAAGAACTGAAAAGTGGCCAAAATCTAGTTTCACTTAGGCAGTAGATGGAGATATCAGTGTTTGAGATAACGAGAATCAACTGTAACATGACTCAAAATAGCGAAATAACATCAAGTTAACAAGTCAGTATAATGAAGACCCCAGAAACCCCACTTATATAGAGAAAAATGGGATACAAGGGGGTATTCATTATTTTCCTTACTTTTGCTAAAAACATCGATTGTGGGTACCCGTTAGAACCGCATAACTGGGGCGGTTCTGACGAGCTCCCTCACCTTATGTTTGCAGTATAAATAAGAAAAATATCACAGATTCATCACGCGAACAAGTCCGTGAAATGAAGACCCCCCCTATACCCCACCTCATATAGAAAAAACCTGGGGTTTACGGGGGTATTCATTATTTTTCTTATTTTTGCTCCAAGACATAGGTTGTGGGTACTCGTTAGAACCGCCCAATGAGGCGGTTCTAACGAGCACCCACAAACTATGTTTATAGTATTTATAAGAAAAATCATCAAGGATTTTCATCAGAAAAATGGCCATTTTGGAGATGTGTAAAAATGCATTATGTCGCACGGGTGTGTAATCGTCATGTTCATCAGAAAACTCAAACATTTTTTAGATATGAAAGAATGCACTGTGTCACACGGATGTGTTATCGTCATGTTAATTAATAAATGGATTCGTAAATTGGTGATATATTTATTTAAAACGCACACGCATGCATCAGAGTGTCATAATATCTGGTTCTAGAAATAACTATTTGGATGAATATCTGTAATGTTTTTCAACTTATTGCTGCTCCAAACACCACTAGGGAAGTGATTGTGGTGGCTCAGACGCACTGGGTGAGATTATTATGAACTGATCCATATTCCACATTTTACAAATTAATTTGTGAACAAGTGCATGCACAATGTAGATATAAAATGAAAAAAGTGTGTATTTTATATAAATGTCCTAAAAATATGGTGGAAACCGGGGTGAAAATGGTCCGTTCCGGTAAATTTACGCACCCAGTGCAAAAAGGAGTCCTTTTCGAGAATACAGACAGAACTACATAAGAGATAACCGAGTCTGTTATACAACAAACGAAACCATACGAGATTTGACTGAACGCCAAATTGTAATTAACCTTGACAATTCATTAAGTTATTACAGTATCTAGAGTGAAAGATACCCTGGAGCTGTATCAGCTACCTTCTCTCAATGACCTGAGACACAACTGTAGCGTGTACCGGGTCGTCCACGAAGTCAAGCAACGCGGTCACCCATCCAGGTACTAACTGCAATCTCCGTTGCTTAACTTCGCGAATAAGCCAACCATTCTACCCGCGTCGCTAAAAGAGCCGGCTCCTGCAGCAAGGCTGTTGAAGTGGTATTTACCCATAACCGTTACAAAACCAACCCACCAAAGAATCCTGGAAAAATACAGTGAAACAAGCGATAAGTGAATACTGGACAGAAATTTTTAAACGTGAAGCGAAAGAGAAGTCTACATTGAAATTTCTGGATACTGAATTATTGAAAATTGAAAAGCTAGTCTTCAGTCAGACCCCATGGGTCATTGGCGACTTCATGAGGGGCTGGCAGATGGACGTGCTTACCAATAAACCACCGTCATTCCCGTGGTGTTCCACAACTTCAGGGGGTACGACTCCCACCTGCTCATGCAGACTATCTCGAGGGTCGAAGGCAGAGTCTCCTGCATCTCCAATAACACAGAAAAATACATCTCCTTCTCTCTCGGGCAGCTCCGTTTCATCGATAGCGCCCAGTTCCTGCTAGCTTCCCTTGACAAGCTGGTGGCGGCAAACCAGCCTGGAGCTTTCCAGATCACGTCCCACTACGAGCCAGACCAGTAGAGGCCCCAACTCTTGACCGGAAACATTGTCTACCCCTAAGAGTATATGGACTCATGGGATCGCTTCGCCGAGACCAAGCTCCCTCCGAATGAGGCATTCTACAAGCTCGCCGACGAGCACACCAGGTGTGGGACCCTGGGGGACTACCACGACCTCTACAATTGCACAGATGTTCTCCTGTTGGCAGATGTCTTTGAGGAATTCCGAAAGACCTGTCTGACGCAGTATGGCTTAGACCCAGCACACTACTACACACGCCCGGGCTTTCATGGGACGCCCTTCTCAAGAAGGAGTGGAGCGAGCTCGAGCTACTCACAGATTATGACCAGCATCTGTTCATCGAGAAGGGGATGCGTGGAGGCATCTCAATGGTCTCAAAGCGCTATGCCAAGGCCAACAATCCTCTATTCGAGGATTACGACCCAGAAAAGCCTAGTAGCCACATCCTCTACCTAGATGCGACCAACCTCTATGGTTGGGCTATGAGTCAATATCTCCCCCACTGAAGGCTTTCGGTGGGTGGATGCATTGGAATGCCAGCAGCTCGCAAAAACATTGCAGAGCAACCTACATATAGTCAAGATATAGTCAAGAGGGCTACATCCTAGAGGTGGATATGGAGTATCCAACAGAGCTGCACAAGGCACAATACGCTTACCCGCTAGCTCCAGAGCGCATGGTGGTCCAGAAGGAGTGGATGTCGGAGTATCAGCACGACCTTACTAATGGCGTTGGGGTGGCGCATACCGAGGTCTAAAAACTGGACCCGAACCTCCACAACAAGGACCGCTATGTGCTCCACTATCGGAATATACAGCTATACATGTCTCTGGGTATGCGTCTAACCAAGTTTCATCGTGCCCTACGGTTCCAACAGAGCCACTGGATGGAGCACTACATCCGGATGAATACTGAGCTCCGGAAGAAGGCCACCAGTGACATTGAGAAGTATCTCTACAAGCTCATGAACAATTCGGTCTTCGGCAAGACGATGGACCGGAGAACCTCCGCATGCGTGTCGACGTCAAGCTGGTCCGCGCCAAAGAGGAAGATAAACTCAGGCGACTCATCGCCAGCCCAGCCTTTGCCAGAGCCAACATCTTCGACGATGATCTTTCAGCAGTCCAGATGCATACGAGCCGTCTAGTGCTCAATCAACCGATTTACGTAGGTATGAGCATTCTAGACTTTTCAAAGACCCTGATGTACGATTTCTATTACAACCGGCTCCAGAGGCAGTACGGAGAATGCTGTCAGCTCCTCTACACAGACACTGACAGCCTCCTCCTCGAAATCGAGACAGGGGATGTCTATGAGGAAATGGCCAAGCACCAGGACCTCTACGACACGTCCGACTTTCCGAAAGGCCACCCGCTGCACAGCAAGAGAACAAGAAGATCCTCGGAAAGATGAAGAACGAGTGCGCCGAATATGTGGGCATGCGACCGAAGATGTACACCATCCTCCAGGCATCTGGAAAGAACATCAAGAAGGCCAAGGGAGTGAGAAAAGCAACTGTCAAGAAGCGCATCAGGCACGAGCAGTTCAAAGAGGCTGTCTTTGAGAAGGAAACCTTCCGCAATGATATGGATGTTCTTAGGTCAGAGTGCCATCACATCTACGGGTAGCATCTCAACAATATGTCGCTATCGCCCTTCGATTCCAAGCGCTGGATCGCAGAAAATGGGGTGGACACACTGGCTTATGGTTACAAAGATGTAGATGGTGAAACCGTTGTTGCGCAACAAGAGATGGATGCATACATAGAGATGCTCAGCTCTTGAGAACCCCATTCGGAGGAAGCTGTATGTTGGGTGGCATAACAAGGGGTTCTTCGCGCATAAAGCCGCGCTGAGGTCCATCCTGTAAGTGATACACCACGGGCTCGTCGGGCTTGGTTACTGCGCGCCCGAGCCGGTGCATATCCAGGGACCATATGGGATCAGTCGCTCGCCGGCGCCCCCTTCAAGCTCGCGTGGCTGGTACAAATAGCAAACGCCGACGCCGGGTGTGAGTTTTGTCTCCTCGAAACCAACAGGACGACCAGGAACTACAGAGGAGGGCTTTTGTGTGCTGCGGAGCAGCATTTTATCCCTTATAGCCTCAGAAGGCTTTTTGTCGGTCAGTCGGATGTCCTCGCCATTCAAGGCTACCACAACGGCAGGCAACCTTTACACCCACTCTGCAGACCGCTGACTAGACTGCACCATCTCCTGAGCGTACTGGTGCCCAAAGAGCCGCTCAACCAAGGTACGATTGAAGCGCCCAGTAATGCCCTGGTTCCGATGTCAACCCGACCGCGCCAAACCTGGACAGAGTGCTTTGACAGAGCCCATGAAGTCACGGCCGGGGTCAACCTGGAGCAATTTGGGCCACCTCAACGGGCCACGCCTATAGATGCGAGAAAAAGCTTCAGCAACCTCTTTTGTCTCTTTTGTGGCCAGAGGCTTAGCCTCTTTGTAGCTGGAGGCTACATCAACCACGTTAAGGGCGTATTTGTATGTGCGCTTCTGAACTTGGTCGTGCGGCAGAAAGAGTAGGTCAGCTTGATGGACCTACATCGGTATGGTGATGTCGAATTTTGGTCGTGGAATGTGCCGCGGGGCGGCGAGGTAGATCTGCCAGATGGCCTACTTCTTCAGCCCAGCTCGGCCCAGCTCGGACCACATCTTTTGAGGTCTTAGCAGCAGATGGCATCAAGACCCTCCAGTAACCCTTAGGGCTGTAATAAATATCCGCAAGGCAGATGGACAACTTCCGATCCATGTATTTGTTGTTGTTCTAGTAAGTGTCTGACGGAAACTAAAAAGAGACCTCGGAAAATGAACAACTGTTGCGCAATAATCTAGGCGAGTTTGTAGGCCACAAGGCCGGTCACAAGGCCGGTCACGGCCATCCCAAGGATGATAAAAAGCAAACTCGCGTTTTTTGCGCATCGTTCGGGACATAGAAATCGGAGAGCTGGGGCTCGGGCCCTAAGGGGTCAAGGTTATGCGCGGCGACCTGTGCGCGCATCGCGTTATCGGCGTCTTTGAATGTTAGAAAGGCGTGCCCCTGGCGGAGGAGGTCCTCAGTGATGAAATCAATGCGCTCGGTCCGTTTTCGAGAGCAAGCCGCTTGTGCAGCCTGCAGCTCTTCTATCGCTTTGTCGTGACGCTCGCGCTCTTCGTCTGAGCCCCTCCCCAGCTTGCTAAACAAAACAGTTACTCCCACTAAAGGCCAAGGCATTAACGACCCCCCCCCCCCCCCCCACCACCCGACGAGCATAGCAATGTTTGCCATTGTTACAAAGTAACTATTACTGCTGCATTATATCAGCAGGGATAATCCCCTGTTTAATTAGAATTCCCTTGTTGCCATGGCGAACACGACGTCCACGACAAGCAAACTCGCATCACGGGGCATGAAGTCTAGCTTCGGGGGATGGCTTCCAAACACCGCCTTGCCAATCCGTGCGTATCCTATGACAAGGCCGGAGAGCATTGCGCTATTATATAGCGAGTTAACGATCGTTTTACCGTCGAATGCTGGAGTTGTCATGGTTGTTGTTGCTGAAGGCTACACTCAAATATAGAATGGATCTGGGCTGGTCTCTAATTGTTTCACGCCCCATGGTTTATCCTGTTGCAGCGCGCGTTGCGCAGCAACGGCACGAACCTGCCGACCCTGCGGCTCCGCCTGCTGACCCGGCGGCTGCGCAGATAACTTCGTTGACAACGAGGGGTTCCTTGAGCAGTCGTTCTTCATTGGCCTTCCGAGCGGCGGCACGACCGGCCGCGACCTTTTTCGGGTCTTTAAGCTTCGTCATTCGTTGCGTTACTGGCTGCGCCAGTAGCGTCGCAACGTCCGCCGTTGGCGTCGCAACGTCCACCAGCTGCGTTGCAGCGTCCGGCTGCTGATCCTTCCCTGCAGTCTTCGTATTCTCCGCCACCATCGTATGATGAATTGATGGGGCAGCAATGTTCATCTGGTATGCTTGAGAATGATTAAGGTTACGGTGAGCGGAGCTAACCACGTGTCATAGCGGTGCTAGAGTTCGCTGGGAGGGCCTTGAAGTGCGCTACCTAGAAACGGATCGCTTTGAAGATCGCGAATGAGCCCTTGTTGGGACGAACATCCCGACCAGTCCCGCATACAGCCCGAGAGCCGCGTTCGAAATCGTCTTTGACATGTCTGCCCCTAATCGGGCGGAGTAACGGGCGTAGAGCCTCTCGACCTCAGAGTCACTCAGCTCCTCGACCTGGTCGACGGTCAAGGCCTTTCCGTGAGCCACAATTCCGTATTTCCTGGCCGACCCTCCTGCTACTGTTGCACCGAGCATTTCGCGGAATTCTCGCACCCTGTCATTTTTCCGTGTCCCTTGTTGTTGCTCTGCAACATGCGTCGCAGCCGTGTCTGGCGCCGCCGGGTCGTCAAGCATCTGGTCTATCAGCTCGTCACAGTCCATTCCTATCGTGGTTTTGCAACAAAGGCGGACCCGTCGAAATGTGCGCAAAAAGGCGAACATCATTATGTGCCTCATCGCCCGAGAAAGGACCAAAAAGTCATGCTAGGCGCAGTCTGATCTCAGTCGACACTAAGCACAGTCTAATCTTACTCTTCGCTCGGCTGTCTGATCCGTCTATGCCAGCCGCAGCTGATCACAATCTTCGTTAGGCGCAGTTTGACCTCAATCATCACTAGCCGCAGTCTGATCTGAGTCTTCGACAGGCACAGTCTGATAACAGTCTACAGCAGGCATAGCCTGATCTCAGATTACGCTAGGCGCGGTCTGATTTCAGTCTTCGCTAGGCACTGCTTGATCTCCGCCTACGCAAGCTAAGTCTCACCTTAGTCTTAGATAAGCGCATTCTGAACTCAGTCTTCGCTAAGGACAGTCTGATCTCAGTCTACGCAAGGCGCCGTTTTATCTCAGTCTTCGCTTGGCGCAGTCTGAACTTACTCTTGCTATGCGTAGTCTGATATCGATCTTCGGTAAGCGCAGTCTTTTCCCAGTCTTCTCTAGGCGCAGTCTGATCTCACCATTAGCTAGGAACAGTCTGATCTCAGACTTAGCTCAGCTCAGCTCAGTACGATCGCAGCCTTCGCTAGGCACAGTCTAATCTAACTCTTCGTCAGGTACAATCTGAGGCGCAGTCTGATCTTTTACTTCTAGGTGTAAGCTGATCTCAGCCTTAGCTAAGAGCAGTCTGGTCTTAGTTTTCGGTAGGCGCAGTCTGATCTCAGTCTTTGCTAGGTGCAATCTGGGGCCAGTTGTTCAAAACTAACGACGTCGTTAGTTAACGTATTGTTAAAACTTTGATCATTAAATATGGCAAATATGCTGAAATTTTTGCTGAAAAAATGTGAGCAGCTTTTGCGGATGCAAAAGCTGCTCACATTTTTTCAGCAACAATACCAAAATTTTCGATATTCTACTTGCTAGAACAGTTAACAATATGACCACTAACGAGCTCGTTAAGCTAACGATGCTTTGAACAACTGGGCCCAGATCTCCATCTTCGCTAGATTCAAGTCTGATCTCAGTCATCGCAAAGCACAGTTTGGTCTGATCTCAGTTTTCGCTCGGCGCAGTCTGATCTCAGTCTACGCTAGGCGCAGATTATGCTCAGTCTTTGCTAGGCACAGTTTCATCCAAGTCTTCGCTAGGAACCGCCTGATCTCAGTTCTTGCTCGGTGCAGTATGACCTCTGTCTACGCAAGGCGCAGGTTGATCTCAGTCTTCGCTAGATGCAGTCTGAATCAGTTTTCCCTCGGCGCTGTCTGATTTCAGTCTACGCTAGCCTGTGTTATCACTGAGACAGAACCCAACATTACCTGATGACAAAAATAAGATTTGGGACAAAAGGAATCCATAAAGTTCACAGTGAAGACTGATCAGAGAGCGCGGATACCAGTCTACGCTATTGGCAGTTTGATCTCCGTCCTCGTTAAGGCACAGTCTGATTTCAGTCTTCGTCAGGCACAGTATGTTCTGTCTACTCTAGGTGCAGTCTGATCTCAATCTTCGCCAGGCGCACTCTGACCTCAGCGTTCGCTGGGTGCAATCTGATCTCTGTCTTCTTTAGGCGCAGCCTCATCTCATACTTGGCTAGGCGCAGTCTGATCAGTCTTTGCTAGGCGAAATATGATCTCAGTCTTGGCTAGGAGCAGTCTTATCTAACTCCTCGCTAGGCGCAGTGTGATCTTAGTCTACGCAAGGCGCAGTTTGATGATGATCTCAGTCTACGCTAGGCGCAATCTGGTATCAATCTTCGCTAGGCGCAGCCTAACCTCTAACTTCGCTAGACGCAAACTCATCTAAGTCTTCGCTGTTTGCACTATGATCCCAGTAATCGCTAGGCGAAGTCTGATCTCAATCTTTGCTAGGCGTCGTCTGATCTCAAACTTCGCTTGGCGTAATCTGAGATCTGTGATGGTCTGTGACAATTGGCTCTCACGTATGACCCGAGCGAGGCTCGAACCACAGCGGTGAGAGACCTAATGATCAAGAGTCAGCGCTCTTAACCACTTGGCCACGGAGGCCCGTCCCTATATGAGGTTTTTGAAACAGTTAAAACTGTTATTTTTACAACATTTAAATTCTATTTAAATCAAAGCACTGAGAGTGCTGATGGAGCGTAGCTTTGATAATTTGATTTAGCGTCTGATTGGTATTTTAATTCAGGCTCATATTGATCCAATGAACATAGCTGTTTGAAACTATTCTGGGCCAGATAGAAATTAACTCACGCTAAGGTGTAGACCCAACACCAACCATCACGAAAACACGCCTGTACAAATACATTGTCAATTTTTCCGCAAAAAATGGAAATTTTAAGAAACAAAATTGTGATATTTTCTTATCTCTGCTCAAAACATAGATTGCGGGGACTTGATTGAACCGCCTTGACGGGGCAGTTTTATCAAGTACCCACAATCAATGTTTTTGAGCAATACAGCAACCATGCAGTTCTACAGTTTACTTGAAGATTTCTGCTGAGTTATAGTTCGTGCAATAACTGCGACTTGCGCAATTGTTTGGCGGTTTTAAAGTTATTTTACGTAATCAGTTTTTGAAAAAATTACCTTGGGGAGGTTATTTATCTTGCATTAGACATTCTCCTTGGTTACGTCTTGATGATGTTTATCTTCATGTGAAAAATTATCATAATTTTCCAGCAGTTTATAAGTTATACATCCGTAATCAGTCTTTAAAAATTGCCTCGGTGAGGCTGTTTATAAAGCTATCTGGCATTAGACAATATCATGAGCTTGATCTTGTCAATTTACATCTGCATGCAAAACATTATAAAAACATACCCGTCGGTTTGAAAGTTATACGACCATGTCAGTGGGTGAATTTTTACCGGCTTGCCGAGGCTAAAATAAAGAAACTGGACATTCAGGAATCGCGTTGGTTAGATCTGTACATTATCTATCTGTATGCTTACAGTTTTCAAAAATATTCCAAGTAGATTAGAAGTTACACTTCGAAATAATTTTTCAGTTTGCCTAGGCAAGGCCGTTTGTAAAGTAATTTGGCATAAGGCAATTTTGCGGGTTATGTATTGTCAATGTCAACCTGCATGCCGCAAATGATCAAAGCCGGGTTTGGATGTTATACTCCGTATTCATTTTTTTATATTATTTTGCCTCGGCGAGGCCATTCATAAAGTAATCTTGCATAAAACAGCCTCATGGGTTAGATATTGTCAATATCAATCCGAGTGCCAAAAATGATCGGAATATTCAGAGAGGTTTGAACATTATACTCTGTTAACATTTTTCTAAATATATATTGCATCGGCGAGGCTATTTATGAAGTGATCATGCATACGACAGTTTCTTGGGTTAGTTATTGTCAATATCAATCCATAGGAATATTTGAAGAGGTTTAGGGGAGGTTATTTATCTTGCATTAGACATTCTCCTTGGTTCTTCTGTTGCGGTTTATTTATGTTGTTGTTTGTTACTTACTGTGTGTATCACTTGTGTCTTTTTATTTTGGATGGCCATATGGCCATTTTGTGGGAAAGTAACTGTCTTTATGGCCTTCCTTTGTTTAGGTTTCCATTATGGTCTGGTCGCTTAATGTTTGTGTTTCTTTCCCTTTGGTGTCTTTGATGGGTGGGGTAAGTTAATTGTATCGATTCCTGATCTTTGTTTTACTTCTACTTTAGACATTATACTCCGTTATTATTATATAAAAATAAATTGCCTCGACGAGGCCATTTATGAAATGATCTGGCATTAAGGCAATTTCTTTTGTTAGATATTGTCAATACAGCACAGTGCACAGTATTTTACCGGAAACCAACAACGGCCCTTCTTGAATCAGCGAAAGGGATAGAATCACCATGGAACAGATTTCACGATCAATCTCCTGGAAAGAATGTTGCCGAACCCGGCAGGTATCGAACTTGCGTCTGAGCTGATAATTTGCTTTATTTATGGTCACATGCCTAGGACGCAGACAGGTCGCTTTAAAAAAGTAACACTGCCCCCCACCCCCCCCCACCCACACGCACACATTAACCCATACTCTGAGTATATGTCTAGCAGCCTCTTTAGGGACAAACATAGCAGACCCAGATCAGACGCTTCAACAAGTGGTGTCTCATCTGTGTCTAACCTGCAAAATTTACTGCTTACAATATAAGCCTTGACGTGCACCTGTCCAAACTCACTCTGTCTTATTTTGGTAATACATTATCGACCCACACTGCGTACTTTTAACCCATTTTAAACGAATGGAATCCTCAACACCTTATATCAGTATGGAATGAGTTCATTTTAAAATCAGGGATGTCATGTTGTGGCTTCCACGAAATATTTGGCAAAAATGGCTGAACCTTTTTGTAAGTATGCAGTGAAGGTCATAATGAGACCGCGTCCTGTGGTATCTGATCTGGGTTTGTCCTGTTTGCAAGTTGCCAGGTTTGGAATTTTATGGTACAAATGAGCTGTAAACTGGGTTATATGAACTGAACTATAAAAAGATTAGACTGCTACACAGTTCATCTATTAAAAATATTCATCTATTCCGTTTGAAATAGGTGGTCTGTGAAGCAGTCTATAAGAAGATGCCGCATGGCGTAATAATCTACTATGTTAACACGGGGTACTATGTTCTCACTGGTGATTGGGTCATATGCAGTTACACCAAAAGTAGTGCCGGAATCACTTCTCATTTCACTGGAGCTACGCTGCAACAGCTACGCTCCAGTCCTGTTTAATACCTTTGCGATATTTTCTTCTTGTTTTCTATATATCACCTATTCGGGGAGGTGGTGGTGGGGGGGGGGGGGGCATGTTGTTTTGCCATCTGTGCTGTATGTTTTGTTCCCTCTAATCACTCTTCCGCTTTGTTCTTTGGTAGGCTATGTTCTATGACTGTGTATAGGCATTTTATCTTCCTATTTTATATGTTTCACAACCTGTAGTAGTGTGTTTGGTTTAGCATTGTTACCACATCTTGAGGAGCAAATGCAACATTTTTGTCTTTAAAAGTCGATGAAAGTAACGATCTTGTTGCAAAGAATAAGGCACTGAAAACCGCGTTGAAAAATTCCAAACGATTTTAAAGATACAAAGTTTTAAATATGACCTTTTGTCATTAGTTCCCAAAAAGGTTTTACATTGTTCATTAATATTCATTAGGGATTGTATGAGGTTTTTGAAACAGTTAAAACTGTTTATTTTTACAACATTTAAATTCTATTTAAAAAGCACACACTGACAAATTTTAGTGCTATATTGTTTATATTGCCGTAAAGGATATTATTGATAAAATGAACTTAAATCGTGATGAATCTGATGATTTTTTTTGGTGTAGATTTCTTTTCAAAAATTCACTTCAAAATATCTAAATTTCATTTTCTGGCTTAAGTTGACATTTTTTCTTGCGATTTCTTTTTGGGGGTTGTTCTAATAGAAAAAAACATAATTCTTATCATTTTTGACATTTTATCATTTCATTATATATTTTAAAATTGTTTAAACTTTAATTAAAATTTCAATTTAAATGGTTATATTTTAGTTAAACTTGCCTACACGCAGAGTTAATCGACCAACCGTGTAGCACTCTCAGCGCTTTGATTTCTTGCATGTTGGTAAATTTCGCTCTCGGGAGTTATTGGTGGTCCAACGGATACAATTTCAATAATCGCCACAAACAGCAAGGAACATTAATATAGATCGACTTCAACTGCACATTGCAAAGTCGACAATTTAATCTGCCATCAGTATATCGCATCTAAGGAAACAGTATCAGGGACTTTTAATTAACAAACTTGAGACATGTGTATTTTTATTTTAAATAAATATCCGGGATAAGTGGTTTTGCATGGTTAATGCATGATTATTCCAGACCTTTAGTACAAACGAAAATAACGAGAGACAAATATCACTGTTTAAAGTCCATGACTGAGAAAATGGATATCTTAGTACTTTCTATCTGTCCTATAATAACATCTTATAACAATGCATGCTGTCTGTACACCTGTATTTTGACCTTTCTTCGGCACAGACTGAACTCTCTCTTCACACAACTTCTTGATATGACCCATATAACTAATTTTCTATGACCGAACTGCATTTTTATCAGATCACATTTTTTTTCTCTCTCCAGTCATTATCTTTTAATCGAGACGCGTTTTCAGCAGAGAGGACTTATATATGCATTGAAAATTTGCTTCCTCCTGCCATTTATGACAGGATTTGGTGAGCAATGTTAACATTAAGCCATACCTTTGCAAACAGTGTGGATCCTGGTCAGATCAGGATCTTCATTGTTTCTCATTCAGTTTATGAATTTGTTGCAATAACTTGCACCAGGTAATCTGATTGGCTGATAATCAGTGGTGGGTGTGGCATATTTAAATATTCAGCAGGTCAATGGTTAAATGCATTTATTCTTGTAACAGTAGCACACACCGTGTGTCCATAATTGTTTTATTACCCCTTGTGATATACTGTATATAGCTGATCAAGGACGGTCCTTAATAGGGTGATTGGTAGTTCTTGTTGAATCTCCTGACAGGTGCCCTTAAGGGGAAAATCAATAACGTACATGAAAATGTATACTCACCGGAAAAAGAAACTTATTTTTAAATTGTCACTTGCAAAATATTTTAATGAAATTTGAATTCCAATAATGTAAATTATCATTGGTGGCATGTCTGATTTATTGTAGAAAATGTTTAATGAAAGCTACGATTTAACGGGTAAAGCCACAGATTAAAGGCATGGGTCGAAATTTTGGTGTTCAAGTTTCCATTGAGTCAAACATTTTGTGTCGCGAATGTGATTCCCATTTTTACCAATTATTACTCATCATCTAACGTTGGGGATATTGTTTACAAAATGAAAATTTTCACAATGTTTGAAATGATATCGGCCTTTAAATATTGGACCAAACCACCGGAAGTTAGCGAAAAGTATGGCATTTCTGATTGCCATTTTTATTTTAATCAATATTTAAGACACAGTTGTAGATGCTAAAACGATTGAAGGTACTTTTGGATCGATTTTTGGCTTGAAACATTATTTTGAATTTCGCTGAAAAAAACACAAAAAAAAACAGCTTTTGAGATTTCAATAAAAGGTTTGTTTCTCTATAAGTTTTAGATTTCATGTTTGTTTTATTCCTTGATTTTAACTTATTACCTATAAGCAAAAATATTGAAGTGAAAATTCGATTACAAGCAGATTTTGCCAAAAAATGGACTTTTTTACATTTTCCCCCAAAAATTTTATTTTGAACACCAGATTTTTT
This sequence comes from Lucinisca nassula, assembly GCA_963580285.1. Lineage (NCBI taxonomy): Eukaryota > Metazoa > Mollusca > Bivalvia > Lucinida > Lucinidae > Lucinisca > Lucinisca nassula. Next base: position 93,401,655 of record OY757019.1, on the reverse strand, counting down.
TTTAATTGTTACAGGAGTCATGTCTATAGTTAGTCAAATCCTTAATCAGTAACTTTTAACTGAAATATCCACTTGTTTTGTCAGGCGAGACAATTTAACAAGAGGGCCATGATGGACCTGGATCGCTCACCTGATCCACAGAGTAACAGGTGGGCCCCGGGGAGGGCCATTAATGACCCCAAGGTTATAATGTGCATAATGTATAGGGAGGTCTAAAAAGGTGAAGCTTCATACCAAATATCAACAAAGGCTATAATTTGAACAATCTTGGCAAATGTCCACTAGATGAAGCTACACACCAAATATCAAAGACCTGGGCCTTGCGGTTTCAGAGAAGAAGATTTTTTTAAAGATATTCCCTACATAAGCCTACGTAAAACCAAATGGCCCCGGGGCGGGGGCATCTTTGGCCTCAGGGATATAATTTAAACAATCTTGATAGAGGTCCACTAGATGAAGCTTCACACCAAATATCAAAGACCTGGGCCTTGCTGTTTCAGAGAAGAAGACTTTCAAAGATTATCTCTATATAAGTCTATGTAAAACCAAAGGGCCCAGGGGCGGGGGCATTTGTGGCCCGAGGGCTATAATTTGAACAATCTTGGTAGAGGTCCACTAGATGAAGCTCCATACCAAATATCAAAGACATGGGCATTGCAGTTTCAGAGAAGAAGATTTCCCTATATAATTATAAAAAATCAAAAATGAGTTACTTTAAGAGCAATGAAAACATTCATAAGAAAGAAGATGGGCCATATTACGTAGTTTCGGCTAATAAAGCCTCATCAGTGATCCTGTAATGATCTATGTAAATCTATGTAAAACCAAAGGGTCTCGGGGCGGGGCATTTTTGGCCCCAGGGCTATAATTTGAACAATCTTGATAGAGGACCACTAGATGAAATTTCACACCAAATATCAAAGACCTAGGCCTTGTGTTTCATAGAAGAAGATTTTTAAAGATTTTCCCTTATATAAGTCTATGTAAAACCAAAGGGCCACGAGGTGGGGGCATTTTAGGTCTCAGTGCTATAATTTGAACAATCTTGGTAGAGGTCCACTAGCTGAAGCTTCATACCAAATATCAAAGACCTAGGCCTTGTGGTTTCAGAGACGAAAATTTTTCAAGATTTTTCCTATATAAGCCTATGTAAAACCAAAGGACCCCGGAGTGGGGGCATATTTTTGGTTACAGGGCTATAATTTGAACAATGTTGGTAGAGGTCCACAAGATGAAGCTTCATACCAAATATCAAAGACCTGGGCCTTGCAGTTTCAGAGAAGAAGATTTTTAAAGATTTTCCCTATATAAGCCTATGTAAAACCAAAGGACCCGGGGCGGGGGCATTTTTGTCCCCAGCACTATAATTTGAACAATCTTGGTAGGGGTCCACTAGATGAAGCTTCATACCAAATAGCAAAGACCTGGGCCTGTCAGTTTCAGAGAAGAAGATTTTTAAAGATTTTCCCTATATAAGCCCATGTAAAACCAAAGGGCCCCAGGGCGGGGGCATTTTTGGCCCCACACTATAATTTGAACAATCTTGGAAGGGGTCCACTAGATGAAGCTTCATACCAAATATCAAAGACCTGGGCCTTTTGGTTTCAGAGAAGAAGACTTTTAAAGATTTTCCCCATATAAGCCCATGTAAAACCAAAGGGCCCCGGGGCGGGGGCATTTTTGGCCCCAGCACTATAATTTGAACAATCTTGGTAGGGGTCCACTAAATGAAGCTTCATACTTAATATCAAAGACCTGGGCCTTGCGGTTTCAGAGAAGAAGATTTTTAAAGATTTTCCCTATATAAGCCCATGTAAAACCAAAGGGCCCCGGGGCGGGGGCATTTTTGGCCCCAGCTCTATAATTTGAACAATCTTGGTAGGTGTCTATTAGATGAAGCTTCATACCAAATATCAAAGACCTGGGCCTTGCGGTTTCAGAGAAGAAGATTTTTTATGTTTTCGGTGAAAAAAAATATTTTTGGCTCCTGTGACCTATATGTGCGACGGACCGGAACCATTTGAACAACTTTGAAAGGGGACTACCTAAGGATCATTCCTGTGAAGTTTGGTCAAAATCCGATCAGTGGTTTAGGAGGAGATGTCGTTTGAAGAAATTGTTTACACACGGACGCACGCACGCACGCACGCACGGATGCACGACGGACAAAAAGTGATCCCAAAAGCTCACCTCGTCACTACGTGACGGTGAGCTAAAAATGTATAGTTTCTATTTCCGGTCAGTATATATTAGACATATACATCACTAAATTTTAAAACAGGAGGATAAATAATAAGAAAAAAGAAACAAATATAATTTACATGTTTACTATTTTGTTCTCCGGCCCCCGCCCATAGGGGCTTAAAGAAATATATAAGCTGCATAATGTTTCCAAGCAGAGCTGAATCTGGCCCGCACACTAGTACTGGTAAACCGCTTTGAGGAACTAAGCCTGTCCAGGAACTGCGGTGCGAGGCGGACCGTCCATGCTAATAAATCCTATTGGTTTCATTGGGCGACAAGGCTTGAGATGTCATTACATCTCAATGTCGAGATGTCATTACATCTCAATGTCGGGTAAAAGTCCCACAATTGGAAGCAACGTCTCCAAAATGACCTTTACAGTGTTGACGGGGACGTTAAACCTCAAATCAAACAAACAGACAAACAAACAAACTATTTTGTTCTCATTATAAGCATGGTATAAGCATTATATGTAAGGATATTTTTTAGGTTATATTTACAAAAAACGATTTTAAAATACATTTTTCAAAGGTCAAGTGTAAACAATAAAAATAATGAGAATGATGATGATAATAATGGTGATGATGATGATGATAATGATAATATTAATAATAATAATAATAATAATAATAAAACAATAATAACAACGATTATAATAATGACAATAATTATAATTATTGCCCCGTTGAGCCAATGTATACTGAACCGAAAAAGAAACGCAACTCCAAATATAAATGCGAGTATTTGCAGGAATAATCATGTCTGCAGAAAATCGATTTAATGGCGCAATAATATAATCATTCCTGAATGTAACTACCATAGAGAGTTCAATTTCCAGTGAGAATGTTTGGAACACAAATCCGTTTGGTCATAGAGGTAGTCATTTCACAAGTTCAAAACATAAGCAGTTAATAGCGAGTATGTCCTCCGTTTGCACTCAGTCCTGCACGCACACGCCTGATCATTGACAGGATTAAACGATTGATCTCTGGCTGGGGAATAGCATTTCACTCCTGTATGAGCGGCTGGGGGCGGTTACGTACGCGCCTATCCAAGACGTCCCACAAATGTTCTATAGGAGAGTGATCTGGACTATACGGAGGCCAGTGCATCACGTCAACGTTGTTTTGCTGAAGAAACGCCATGCTGAGCCTTGCTACATGCGCCCGAGCGTTATCCTGTTGAAACGTAACGTTGTGCTGTCGTACATATGGAACAACTACCGGTCGTAAAACGACGTCAACGTAACGCTGAGCCGTCAAAGATCCATCAATGAATACCAGGGGCGTTCTATGACCATAAAATATGTCAGCCCACACCATAAACCCACCCCCTCAAAATCGATCTCGTTCAACCAAACAGTTGTCACGATAACGCTCTCCGTCACGCCTATACACACGTTGACGGCCGTCAGCTCTGTATAACAAGTACCTGGACTAATCAGAAACCATAACGTTACGCCACTGACGAAGGGGAAACAGGTTTGGCCTATGTTGTGTGAACCACGCCATTCTAACCTGACGTCGTCGTGGTGTTAATGGCATACCAACGTACGGACGACGAGAACGTAAGCCAAACTCTCGAATGCGATTCCTGACAGTATCTGCACTAATTCGATTGTTGTGTGTTCCTGGTGTCACCTGAGACGTCTCGACGGCTGTACGGAACCGATTACGAAGGTGGGTTAGACGGATGTATCGGTCCTGTCGACGTGTCGTGACGCGGGGACGTTCACTTCTGGGACTGTCATTTGTCGTTCCCGTTTGTCGTAGACGCTGGTACAAGCGAGTTATCGTCGATTTAACGGGCCTCCGTGGCCTAGTGGATAAGAGCGCTGACTCTTAGTCATTAGGTCTCTCACCGCCGTAGGTTCGAGCCTCGCTCGGGCCACGTGTGAGACGCCAAGTTCTGCAACGGAAGGTCAGGTGGTTTTTCTCCGGGTACTCCGGTTTTCGCCCACCTCTGATTAACGGTCGACTCGATATGAGTGAAATAATCTTGAAAGGGCCGTAAAACCCAAACCAAAAAAAAAAAAAAATCGTCGATTTACTCACTTGGAAGTCCCTTCCGATGACAGCCTGAGATGTCCCACGTAGAAGCATTTGGACCGCTACTGCACGAGGAAATATTGAAAACAACGAATTGCCAAGTGGAGCGTTAAACTGTACAGATATCGCCCAAATGTTTTCTGCATAAGAAAGTTTAAAAAGTATGAAAGTAAATCGGAAAATGTTTTTTTTTCAGTCAACCTGATGGTTGCATGAAAATCTCTTGGGTTAAAAAGTTGTGTTTCTTTTTCGGTACAGTATATTTCTTCCTCCTGTCCTTAATATTTTAATTACCATAAAAATAACACTACCATGTGACATAGCACATCCTTTCATTTCTCAAAAAGAGTCATTTTTGATGAAAATTTAAAATGTTTGTCATTTTTATATTCTATAGGTTATGGGTTCATGTTAGATCCACCTCATCGAGTTGGGTTCTAAGAAGTACCCACAATCTGTCATTGAACAGAAAAAATATGGAAAATGATGTATGCTCCTAAACAACAGTTTTATATATATAATGTGGGGTTTAGATTAGTGTTGATAATATGATAAATATGTATGGGACAAGACAATGTTCCTCAGTTATAGCCAAACACCCATCATATTTGTTCCCCCAGACAACAGTGAGTAAATTATTGATTTTCAGGATCGGGGCTTGAAGAAATAGATGGGCTGCAGGATGCTACCACGCAGAGCTGAAACCGACCCCCAAACGAGTACTGGTAAACCGCTTAGAGGATCTAAGCCTGCCCAGGCAATGCAGTGCGAGTCGGCCCGTCCATGCTTATAAACCCTATTGGTTTCATTGGGCGGCAGGGCTTGAGATTTCATTTCATCTCAATATCTGGTAAAAGTCCCACAAAATTGGAAGCAACGTCTCCAAAATGACCTTTACAGTGTTGACGGAGACGTTAATCTTAAAATCAAACAAAATCAAGTTGACTTTCCCCAAGGAGGCAACTTACATAGGACTTCTCTTCTGTCAGCATTGAGGGCTAGATAATATTATGTAATGAAATGATAGTCCTCAAAAACCAAGAATAAATGCCTTTAACATGTACACATTGGTGTCGTCGTTGACATTGTATCAATTTCGCCTCCTGTCCTGACACTATGAAAAACTCTCGTAGACTCGAACAAGAGCTGAGGCCCAGCATTGCCTACAATTTACCTGTGCGCCCGGCGAAGAATCAGATCAGCCTGCGCATCAATATAGTCTGACCAGAGACTTCTCTTGCTGCATGAAGGAGCATTGGGCCCTTAGCTATCCTTCGAGCGCACAACGAAGACTCTGATCAGACTGCGCATCCGCGCAGGCTGATCTGAGTCATGGATGGGCGCATATCTCTTAGTGTAGGTTTTGTCGTGCGCTGGCTCACAACTCTCTTGCTCATTTCTCTAACAAAAGATCGGACAGAGCCATTGAAGTCTGTCTGAACTATTTATATGCAGTTTTACGCAAGATTTGTTTGATTAGAGGTATAATGTCCCCGTCAACACTGTATAGGTCATTTTGGAGACGTTGCTTCCAATTTTGTGGGGGGACTTTTACGATGGGCGGTTTACGCAAGAAGTGTAATATATTCTAAAACGGGTAATTCTTTGGAAGCAAGGACTACAGAACAGAACTGAAAACGGTAGAGTGTACATGTTTTTTCTGGGTCAGAATAGGAGGCGTAACTAGCTAAATCTGTTTACAACCAAGTGACAAGCCATAATCTTGCACGGATAGCAGAGCTATGTGATCAATATTTTCTTGCTGCACTTGACCGTTAGAAAAATTTGGAAGTGTTGCGGTACACACACTGCAGATACCATTACGATAACACACACATGTGACATAGTGCAGTTTTTCACATCCCCAAATTGGCTACTTTTCTGATGAAAATCCGTGATATTTTTCTTATTTAGACAGCAAACATAGGTTTTGGGTGTTCGTTAGAACCGCCTCAATGAGGCGGTTCTAACGAGTACCCACAACCTATGTCTTGGAGCAACAATAGGCAAATTAATGGATACCCCTTAAACCCCAGTCTTCTCTATATTAAGTGGGGTTGAGGGTGGTGTTCATTTTACGGACTTGTTCACGTGATGCCAATGTTATTCGTCGCAGTCCTATTGACAAAATGTTTTGCGGAAATTATGTTTTCCAAATGTAGATTTTCTCTGCATTTGATGCTCGATTGTCTTCATTACATTTTTGACACAATTAAGAATGAAGATTCCTCTGCAGTAATTTCATCATAATATTTCAGTTTTGCAGTGAATACCACTCTGTCAATCTTTTTCATTACAAAACGTAACGTTCTCTCTTCTGTCTTGTCTTCCCATGTGTATACATTTATTTTGTCATCCATACGAGCTTCTCCGAAGTAATCCACACGGATAGTTTCAATGGCATACTTTCCTATATCTTTTGTGAAATAGTTGTACTTTCCCCAGTCAGCTGCCAAAGCACCGACATCAGAACACCACTTTAAATATACAGACTGGTTCACATGAGAATTTCTGTCACAATCGCTCTTTAATGCTTTAACCTCGTAACAAAACGCGTCTGCAGGAACAGGGACTGCGCTTATCTTTTCGGTTACCTTAACAGTAGCTCCTTTTCTTTTTGCCAAGGCCGCTTTCGCACTAGTATTAAACCATCCAGGAAACGGACATGATTTTCTTGTTCTGGTATCAACGTATGCATACTTTGTAGTATCTGATTTCAGCTTTTCTCCTGATTTATAGTCAAACATATCCTGAGTTATCGTCATCGTTGTCTTTCCAACATCACTAACATAAGCGACAAAGCGCAACGGCTTGATGTAACCCCAAATGTCATCGCGTAGATTATAATGGACACTCTTCCCAATAGTGAATTCAGTGCATATGAAAAACCAGGAATGTATGTCATCACTGATAAGGTCACGAGAGAAGAACGCTCCATGTGTTGTTAAGATGGATAAACTAATTAATTCGACTGTATTGCTGATTGAAGACAATGTCCATTTACCTGAAATAAGACAAAATGTGTAAGATACTGAAATTGAACAAGCAACAGTTGGTGGAATTAATACAAGTGAATGCTAGTATGTTCACTGACTGATTTTTATGCCCTTTTCAATAGTAGAGAGAGAGAGAGAGAGAGAGAGAGAGAGAGAGAGAGAGAGAGAGAGAGATGGGCAACTGAGCTGCGTTTCGGTTTTGCTGGAGACAAAGAGTTTTGTGGATGAAACACTCGTACTTCTGACAGACAAGGATGCCTTATAGGTGTATAGTGTAACCGTTTAAGTAGGTAGGCTTTAATGGTGGTTAATCCAGCCACGGTTGAAAACTTTGCTTCCCCTTTTTTTCACGCCTGATGGACGGGCCTCAGACTCCTGATACCTTAGATTGTAAGGACTCGGTGTATTTCTATCCGGCATCTGGCCATATAATAACTGGGAATGTAAACAAGAAGTGGAGGCAATGATCAGCAATCGATACAATCAACCCACAGCTCCAATCAGAGACACCAAAGGGAAAGAAACACAAACATGAAACAACTAGACCCTAATGGAAACATCAATAGCGGAAAGCCAAACGGACAGTTACTTTCCCACAAAATGACCAATAGGCTATCCAAAATAAAATAATATACGCGACACGAACACCCAAAGACAAACCATTACAAAAATAAACCGCGACAGAAGAACCGCCTTGGAACGGTCAGCGGAAACGAATTCTAGTGGGGGAATTAAATCGATTTTACGTGGCCACAATCCTCGCCCTTATTTCCGTCGCGATTTAGACAAATAATTTGTTCAGTCCGCATGAATGCCTCCTTACTCATCAGTGCAACATCTCCGTGAACACAATCAAACAACCACAGAGATGAAACAACGGCGAGGACTCGACAACAAGAAACAACTGAAACGCTGGAGCAAAAGAAAACCAACAGTTAGGCTCCGATGGGCCCCTTTTTGTACCATATGGAATCTTTCTCATTATATAAAGCTGGAGTTCATTTCAAAATTTAGGGGTGTCAGGTTGTGTTTTCATCAAACTTTTTTTTGGAAAATGGCTGAACTATTAACAAACAGTTGAGGCCTTGATCAGAAGCCGCGTTCTGCGGCGTCCGATCTTGGCCTGCACTGTTTGCCAGGGTACCCGTTTAGGGGTTTCCAGTCTGAAATGGGTTAATAAGTGTAGGGAACAAACTTCCGCTGCCTTAAATGAATTCGGTAGTCGATGGTGTAAGCGAGAGTATGTTGAGCATAAAACCCTTAAAGAATAGAACCTTAGCATTTATTTGATGTTGAAAAAGACCACAACTGTCATATTAACCGGCATATTGTAAGTTAAATCAAACTTGACCTAGCTTTCATGATTATATAAAATATCAATTCAGTGTAAATAATTATTTCAGTCACAAACTACTTTTATGTGCTATAAAAGCAAAGCGAATAAAACCGATGTTATTGAGGCGTTTAACTCTACCTCTCGATATTTGGATGATCTTTTAAATATTGATAATGTTTATTTTGATCAAATGGTTGGTATTCTTTATCCAAAAGAATTACAGTTAAATAAGGCTAATTCAGATGACTCTGAAGCCCCATTTTGGACTTACTTTTGCCTGTTTCTAATGGCACTGTCTCTTCCAAAATTTATGATAAAAGATGATGTTAATTTTGGAATTGTAATTTTTTCTTTCTTGGACGGTGACGTCCCTAAGGCTATGTCTTATGGGCTTAACTTAACTGTTACTTGGCCTTGTGCCGTTGGTTCATGTTTCGTCTGTTTTTGTGTGTGCCTCTGTGTCACTTTCTATAGGTGACTTGAGACGGCTGCGTTCTTGGATTGTGGCCTTTCCTGAGTGATCATTTCTTTCTAGTTTTTATATGTCACAGCTTATTCGTTTTGCTACAGCTTGCTGTCATGTTGATGACTTTAAAGATCGCAACAAAATTTTAACAGCTTAACTTCTAAAACAAGGCTTTCGGTATCATAAACTGCGCAAAACGTTTTCAAAATTTTATCGTCGACATTACGACATGATTTCTAAATATGGCATTTCTTTGAAGACACTTCTGCAACAGGGACTGCCGGATTCTGCGTTTTATGGGATTTAGATTATAAATTCAGAAGAATACTAGGTAGTGATTCTTTTTCTGGTCATTTCAGAAAAAATGTTGCTAAAGAAAAGTGGTTATAGCATGGGTGTTATGCGACAGACCGCGTGTTTGGTTGTCGACCCTTTTACACTGGAAAACTTTGCTTCGCTCTTTGGTTGCACGGCGATGGGCCGGACTCCGGACTCTTTGAGGACGGCCCCACCCTAAATCCTTTGAATTCGGGAATGGTGGAGCCGGATATTTCCTGGGTTCGACCCTCCGTGATCTAACTGGTGGTTTTCTTCTTCTCTGACGTCGGATTGTTGTTAAGTCTTCAACCTTGATTAATGATAATATTAATCTATACATAACCATGTCATTTTGTCATGACTCACTGTTGAGCTAGAAAGCCTCCATTCGGATCAATTTGTTATTGTTATTTTGTTTGATACTGTACTGGAACTGATGGTTGAAATTTCATAAACTCCGGAGTAGAACCCCCCCCCCCACACACACACACCCCACCCCAGTAGTTTTACTACTGACCGTCCCAAGGCGGTCATTCTTTTGCAGTGTCTTATTTGTTATTTGACTTTATGCCATTGGTTTATGTTCCGTCTGTTTTCGTGTGTGCCTCCGTGTCACTTTCTATAGGTGACTTGACACGGCTGCATCTTAAATTGGGGTCTTAGTGACCTTTTCTTACTAGTTTGAAAAAGGACAATAACTCCCAGAATAACTGGTGGATTTTATCAGAAATGAAAGTTGACCTGTACTTTCAGGTTGCATACCATTGTATATGAATCCAATCAACCCACGTTTTCAAAAGATACCGCATGGAAATCGTTTAATCCCCGCCGCGAAGCGGAGTGGGGATTATAGAAATGGCCTTCGTCTGTATGCCCGTCCGTCTGTCCGTATCACTTTCTTGTCCGCTCCGTACCTCTTGAACCATTTGATAATTTTTCCTTAAACTTTGGTCAAATATTCTTTTCAGTGAGCTGATGTGCAGAAGCCATAAATAAACCATGCCGACTCAAGGTCAAGGTCACAGTTGAAGGTCACATGTTTGCATCTTTGAATTTTGTGTCCGTTCCATATTTCCTTTACCCCTGAAAGGATTTTCATCAAACTTTAGTCAACTATCCCCCCTCAGTGAACTGATGTGCAGAACTCATAAATAAACCATGCAGACTCAAGGTCAAGGTCATAGTCGACGGTTACGAGTTTCAATCTTAGAATTTTATGTCCGTTCCATATCCCCTCTACCCCTGGAAGGAGTTTCAATAAACTTAAGTCAGATATTTCTTTCAGTGAGCTGATGTGCAGAACCCATAATTAAACCAACCCGACTCAAGGTCAAGGTCACAGCTGGATGTCACAAGTTTGAAACTTTGAATTTTTTTATCGTTCCATGTCTCCTTTTCCCCTGGAAGGAATTTCATTAAACTGTGGTCAAATATCCCCCTCAGTGAGCTGCTGTGCTGATCCCAAAAATAAACCATGCCTACTCAAGGTCAAGGTCACAGTATAAGGTCACGAGTTTGAATCTTTGAATTGTGTGTCCGTTCCATATTTCCTTTACCCCTGGAAGGATTTTCATTAAACTTTAGTCAAAATCCTCCTCAGTGAGCTGATGTGCAGAACCAATAAATAAATCATGCCGCCTCAAGGACGAGGTCACAGTTGAAGGTCACGAGTTTGCAGCCATCATTTTCTGGCGCGATGTCGCGATATTCTCGCATTTGTGACAAGAAATCGCATACAAATCCCAGGGGTGAGAAAAAAATATCGCACGGTGGAGTTTTCGCATTTCATGCCGCTTGGTCCCTTTTTCGCACATATGGTCCATTTCGAGACTTTCGGATCGTTCTTGCCGATCGGTTTCTAAACTATAGCCTGTGTTTACGGTTGCCCGACCGACCCTTATATTTTACCGCCGTCCCCAATCTGTTTTTTTTTTTCGGGTTTCCGGGCCGATTTCTCAAAAACATTTTCGGAACTTCCGGTTCACTTCGGCAATTTCGGAAAAATTCGCAGTGTGGCTGGCCGTAAGGAGGGCCTGGTAACATGTCAGTCTACAATTGTGAGCTGCCATTTTCCTAGACGCTCTTTGCCTCGGACGGCTATCGCTGTACGATTACTCTCTGTGATCAGAAGTCTGTTGTGACAACAAGAATTATCCGAAACGTGTTTTCACACCTGCTGCGGTAATTAGACATGTGTACGCTGTTGTTTGTTCACGCTTCAACAATCATAAATAACACGGTCGACTAAGGCAGACTGATGTCGTCATAGAATCTATGCAGTCCGAGCAGTCCAGATTTTTAGCTAAAGGTCTGAACTTTGCTATTGCAGCAGAAAATGTATCGGTAAAAGAGTATTTTATTGTAAAGTAAAAAACGTTAGTTTCTTCCACAAACTGAAGCAGATCAGTTACGTTCTGAGGTCACGTGCCTTATAAAGATTACCAAATCCCCCAAATTCAATGACTCCAAGGAGGAGCGGAAAGCGCTTCAGTAGTTTTGTAAATACAAGGACATTTGCGTTCTACCTGCAGATAAGGGGAAGGCAACTGTAGTCATGAACACTTCCACTTATGAAGAGAAAGTAAATATCATGATAAGTGATGAAAGGTATGAAAAGTAAAACAAAAGGACCCATCGCTGATTACAAAAGAAACTTGGTCAGTCTGCTTACAAGGTTCAAAAGGGAAGAAAAGATCACAGAGCAGCAATAAATGTATCTGCATCCCACGTCAGAAATCATACCCGTATGTTCTGTACACCAAACATCTACAAGGCAGGGAATCCACTACGCCCTATTGTAGACTACAGTGCGTCCACCCGTGAAAACCATTACAGTTCATTCTAACTGCTACGTACTTTACCTTCAGAGGTACCATACATGAATAGAAGCATCCGTGGTGTAGTGGTTACGCTACTTGCCATGTAAACCAGGGGTCGCAGGATCGATCCCGGGCTTCTCCAGACTTTCGGATGGGTCTTTAAACCGAGGCCCCGTCTCCGAATGACCTTAGCTGTTGGTGGGACGTAAAACCCAAACACTCACTCACTCACCATACATAAACAGAAATGTGGCACTTTCACGGGCAGCCCAGTGTCGCCTATAGTCGCGAACTTATATATACTCAGTCAAAAAAGTTCCTATACCTAAAATTGATTCCGTTGCCATAGTTACTACAGATGAAAACAACACAAAATTTGTTATGTTTTGGTAATAGGACACATTTTTCTGTGCAAAAGCTTCATTTGTTTTTGTTTACTGAAACCCATTATCGTAAAGTATTGCTCTAAACACCCAAGGGGTCACTATGTCATTTTCGCAGAGAAAATCATGAAAAGTGCTATGATTTAACATCATAAAAAATTCACTTTACCCCAGATTTCTAAAATTTGATACATGTTACATTTCATTAGATACCCTTTGCGTCGATTCACAAAAGATTAGGAACTTTAGTTGCATCGGCTACGAGAAACAGGCGATCATGTATTGACCTCCGATTATTAGAAGTTGTGTCAAATGCTGCTTTCATTGGAAACTCCATAGAAAATCGCAATCGGTAGTGCTACATGCTACATGAATTTTCTGCATTATTTACCATCTCGATGAACAGCGATGGTGGAAACAAGGCGTTTTATTTAAAAATGGCAAACATTGAATGACAGGTATAAGAATAACAACAGTTCGAAAATTGCTATATTTTTAATTGCAAGGGAGATAAGCTGAGAATTTCACAAATTAAAACCATGCTTATAATGCTAGATCACGAAATATTGTAAAATTAAAGTGCTATCCGATGTTCAGAGGATAACGTCTTCCATCATAGACATAAAAAAGATTATCTCCGCATGCGCAATGCCCATTTCTTCCAAAATCGTTCTAGGCACATATTGCAAGACAACTCTTGGGTAGAAAGGTCTGGGCAAATACAAGTTTGAGCATTCTCTAGCTAACCGTCCGATTCCCATGCCTACAGCTATATTTAACTCATTAGCTATCTGATATTTTGTAAGTTTCACCCGGAAGTTGGTATAGTTACTTTTTTGACTCAGTATATATATAGTTCTTAGAAAGTGCGACAATTGCTACAGCTCCTCTTGAGTGCAAACCAAGTTTATGGAAACGGTATGTGAACGACGTCTTGGATAGGATAAAACGGGGCCGGCTACAGAATTTGCCAGACCAGTTAAACACTGTGGACGAAACAGGAAGAATTAAATTTACTCATAAGGAGTAGAATGAAGGGGCCAAACGGTTTCTCGATATGCTTATCGTGAGGAAACCGGATAAAAAAGATAGACCATTGCTACAGCTCCTTTTGAGTTCAAACCCAGTTTATGGAAAGGTATGTGGACGACGTCATGGAACGGATAAAACAGGGTCAGCTACATAATTTGACAGACCACGGTGAAAAAGGAAGTATTAAATTTACCCATAACGAGTAGAGTGAAGGGTCATACGGTTTCTCGACACGCTTATTGTGAGGCAACCGGATAGAAAGTGAAGCCGTTGGTTTACCGCAAGAAACCCACACGGACCAGCACTTACACTTTACCTCACATCATCCCCACCAGCATAAGCTTGGAGTGATACGGACATTTTCGTTTGTTTAACGTCCCCGTCAACACTGTATAGGTACTCGTGTGCGTTCGAATTCAGCTCTGCGTGGAAGCATCACATTACTACAACACGCCTCTACAAATACATTATAATTTTACCACCGAAAAACTAAATTTTTAGATGATAAATTTTGATATTTTTCTTATTTCTGCTCAAAATATAGATAGTGGGTATTCGTTAGAACCGCCTCATCGAGGTGGTTCTAAGAACCGCCTCATCGAGGCGGTCCTAACGAGAACCCACAATCTATATTTTAGAGCAGAAATAAAAAATAATAATGTTTACCCGGTAAACCCCACTTTTTCTATATAAAAGTGGAGTTCGAGGGGGTCAAAATTATATAGGCGTGTTTTCGTGATGGTGCATCCCATATATTTCTTCAAGCCCCGAAGGGCGGGGGCATGTGATACGGGCATTACTTGACAGGTGTTATGACATGGTAACAGAGGAATTTGATCCAGACAATGAGGTTAAGCATGTCAAACGGGCACTTTCCAGTTGTGGGTACCCTAATTGGGCGTTTGACAAAGGGAAAGACCAAATTACGGACAAGAGAAAAGATGGAAAACGCATAAGAAAAAGGCTATATGCAAAGACCAGAAATCCCGGCTACTAGTCGTTATCCCATACGTGAAAGGACTTTCAGAAAGTGTAAGTTGAGTGTTTAAGAAACATCCTGTAGCAACAATTATCAGTTACCCCATATATATGTTGCATTGTAAGGCATTGACCTGATAAAGATATACTATCCCAGGACAAGTGAGCTTTATCACGTCAATGTGACATTGCACTTTTATGAATGAAGTGGACTACCGGCAAAAAAAAAAACGGCTAAAATGTTATTTTTACTGGAAAAATTGAAAAAAATACATAAAAATATCAAAAAGAAAAATAACGGTCAGCTGATAATAAATACACAGACCGATTATATTCCGCGCCGGGATGTTGGGACGCACTGAGGACAATCGATAACGGATCGTAAATTGCCAATTTGAAAATTTACAAGGGGATAAACTGATAAATAGAATACCAGATTCGTGTCTTTTGATATCAGGTTAGTATGACCCATCTTCTTTCTTATGAATGTTTCCATTGCTCTTAAAGGAACTCATTTTTGATTTTTTTTTATCAGGCTCAGCTTCGAGAACGCATGTAGAATCGCGAGGCTTGCCTCGCGATTCTACAAGCATTCTCGAAGCCTTGCCTAATAAACTTGATATCAAAAGACACGAACCTGGTATTCTCTATCTATGCACCCCCACCAGACATTACGTAACATTTTAGTACATCCAAAAGACAAACAAGAATCTGAAAATAAATGTGAAGTAGTGTACAAAATTCCGTGCAAGGGCTGTGATAAGGTTTATATTGGGGAAACTTGGCGAAAATTTGGGACAAGAAAAAATGAACATAGAAAAGACTCTGCAAGCAACACCAAGAATTTATTTTTTACTCGATCAGGAAGAAAACAATCTTTGACAGAAATAAACAAAAGTGCGATCACAGACCGCATGAACTGCATAGATTTGGAGGGCTCGCGTAAAGTAGACAGTGAGGGTGGGGTGAGGATACACGGACTAGACAGATTAAGGAAGCGATGCACAACAGGTTGCACACATCGGTCATGAACCGGAATGAGGGTGCCTACAGTCTCTCTCGGATCTATGCTCCTGTTTTCGCGACGATAAGGAGAGTGGCGGAAATTCCCGAAGGCGAGCGAAAATGTCAATCGCGGAAACCATAGGGGACTGAATCATGAAAAAAAAAATAGATTTTTTTTTTTGTACTATATTAGAGACAAGGGGGGAAACTTCGTCTCAATTTTTTGGGGGGTTACCTCATTTTACCCAGTGTATCTTTTTCGCAAATGCAGTTTTTCACCTGCTTAATATGAATTATACAAGTTAAATAAGTCCACTTTGCAACAATAATCCGCCTCTGTCTGCCACTTGCAGGAAACATGTTTTTCTCGCATGGATTAACTCAGCAACGCAGAATTCGGCATAAACGTGTGACAAAAATTTTCAGGTTTTCATCAATCACAACCGAACTAGTGATACGGGGGTGGGGGGACTTTTTTCGATTTCACCCGTTGTCTTTCATTCAACTTTAACTCTCTTTGCCAATTTGAATCCAAAAAGTTGTACTCGCAGCTCAAAATTTAGATTGTGCTACTTTTGCTTCGCTTTCCGCAGTGTTCTGTCAATGATCGGTACAGAAACCCATAATCGTCGTGTTTAAAAAGCGGGACGTGCAGGACAGATATAATCCGGAACTTTGAAAACTACGTCCGGCAGTGGAGTAGCTGTTGTTACTGTTAAAATGTGTGTGATAGCCTTGATTTCTCCTTTGATTTTTTTAACATATTCTGTTAGGACTACGTATACACGTATTACGCGGATAAGATAACTGGATGGTCTTTCTACGTATAATGGGCTGTGCTCTGGGAATTTTGTATTGTATCACTTTGCGGTGACTTCCAATTAGCCGCTGTAACTTTTTTGACACATGCGCAGAAAAGGACATAAAATGTTTACTGAAAAGTAGAAGACGGCCTTAGATCTGATAAAAAAAAAACAAGGCACAACTGCCTTGTTTATGTCCAGGCTGGGACGGCACAACCCGCGTTATCATGGAGATTGCTAGAGTGCTCCGCATTGAAGGGAAATGTTTGTCAGTTTCTTGCACAACGGGTATCGTATAAAATGTATGTGTTTTTGGCAGAGTGCTAAAGAACGTGTGAACATGAAGTCGTCACCTTGTGTTTAAACGCTCGTTCCCGGTACACGGCAACGGTTAGCTAAGGCAAAA
Source organism: Lucinisca nassula (assembly GCA_963580285.1). Classification (NCBI taxonomy): domain Eukaryota; kingdom Metazoa; phylum Mollusca; class Bivalvia; order Lucinida; family Lucinidae; genus Lucinisca; species Lucinisca nassula. Next base: position 93,384,821 of record OY757019.1, on the reverse strand, counting down.
AAAAATGCAGCAGTGTTAAGTCAAACGGTTCAGAATGTAAGTTACAACAGATACGGCTAGAAATGACTTGAAATTGTTTTACAAATTTGGATTCATAGTGGTCGGAATGACTGACGACTTTAAACGTGTGTTCTAATATTGTTACCTAAATAACAATGGCTGTTTTGGTGCCAATAGGCCTGTAGTAATTTTCCTTCTTTTTTTTCTTTGTGATAAGTTGAAACCAAGGAAAAAGCGTCTCAACATGTATTTTGTCTATTGTTTGCTGTTTTCTCTCTCTCTCTCTCTCTCTCTCTCTCTCTCTCTCTCTCTCTCTCTCTCAGATATTTGGAAGAAATCTGTGGAGGTCTTAAGATTAAGTAGAGGGGCATTGAAATATTGTGTACTGTTCATTCCAGAGGTAGAAAGAACGGTGTACAGACCTTAACTGCACCAACCTGGCCCAAGGATTATAAAACATTTTTTTCATGCTCAACTGATAGGGTTTGAAATTTATCCGGCTCAGAAATTGAAAAAAATGTAATGTAAACACATAGAAAACAGTGTAGTTCATACTTCGTGAACGCATCGAGTCACATGATTTTCAGTGACGTCAAGTGACGTCATTCTATACCATGGTTCTCTACGGGCGTTGGTGAGGTCAACGCTGTTCCTCTCTTTGTAGTAAAATGGCGTGTAAATGTTTTTCAGTTTAAAAAGTTTGTCCTATAAGCATTATTTTTCGCCCAGTGATGAGGGTCAAAGAAGGTAATTATGAAACAATAAACTTATTTTTTCTGCTTTTCATGAAAGTATGAACGACGGCGAGTCGCTAGCAAAGTTTACATGAACCCCTTCGGGGTTCACTTACTTTGCACACAACCGCTTGCGTTCGTACTATCATGATCAGCAGAAAAATAAATTCCATTTCTTAAGTGTTTGTTTTCTTTGGCTCATACTGCTGCCTCACACTAGGGTTTATTAGCTATCTCATTATGTCAGTCATTGCAAAACACCCACATTGAGCTGGAGGTAATTTTGTTTTCAAAACCGTCTTCTGTAGCATGTTTTGCTATCCATGCGATTAGGGGAGCAGCTTCTCAGTTTCTCCTTAAATGTACATTTTTAACAGTCAGAATGACATGTCCTTATAAACTTTTAATGAAATGTACATTCAATTTGTAATCAAACTGATGTCAAGTGTCAAGGAAAGCAGGTCATGAAATGTACATGCACTGTTTTTTTATTTCTTGCGTAGCACTTTACATGTAAACGGATGCTTTAGACACAAACTTTAGCGGCTCACTGGAAAAATGATGAAGATTTTCTTCAGTAGGTGTGAATATTAAAATACTAACATTTTGTTGTGTTACGTTTGTGTGAATGTGCTTTATCGCTTATTAATTTCTGTATATTTGTGTAGCCTTTGCAGTCACAACGCATTCTTTAAAGTTTTCCGCCCCGCCCACCGGGACTTAAAGAAATAGATGGGCTGCGTGTCGCTTCCAAGCAGAGCTGAAACCGACCGCACGCGAGTACTGCCAAACCGCTCAGAGAGTCTATGCCTGCCCGGGCAAAGCGGTGCGAGTCGGACCGTTCATGCTTATAAACCCTTTTGGTTTCATTTGGCGACAGGGCTTGAGATGTCAATTCATCTAAATTCGAGTAAAAGTCACACAAAACGGATTCAACGTCTCTAAAATGACCTGTTGATGGGCACTTTAAACATCTAATCAAACAAATAAATTCCTTAAAGTGTTTGGGTGAGAAAAATAATTATTATTGCGGTCATGGCTTCGGGATCGTTTTCAGTGAATTAAAGTCTCATGCTCGACAAAACACCACATGATACTTAACTGAAAACTTGCTTGAAAACTCCTTGTTTCGGCCTCAATCCTATCATACATTCTATTATTCATTTCTTATCTAAGCGGGAAACGGCCCCGCCCATCGGGACATGAAGAAATAGATGGGCTGAATGATGCTTCCACGCAAAGCTGAAACCGACCCGCACACGAGTACTGGTAATCCGCTTAGAGGATCTAACCCTGCACAGGCAAATCCGCTTAGAGGATCTAACCCTGCCCAGGCAAAGCGGTGCGAGTCGGCCCGTCCATGTTAATTAACCTATTGGTTCATTAGGCGGCAGGGCTTGAGATGTCATTTCATCGTAAGGTAGGGTAAAAGTCCCACAAAATTGGAAGCAACGTCTCCAAAATGACCTTTGCAGTGTTGACGGGGACGTTAAACCTCAAATCAAACCAACAAATCTAAGCAGGAAATTTGCCTGAACTGATAGTATTAAAAATAGCGAGCATTACAAATCTAACGCTCGGCTGAGTTGAGCATGAAAAACCTTTTAATAGCCTGGTCGAGAAACACTAAGATTGGAATGCCGCTTTACTCATCAGCACCAACATTTTAAATGCCCTATGTAATGACAAGGCCCAATTTCTCCCATAATAATCTAATACAAGTACTTTTTCAACAGCTCTAAGCACTTCACAATCAAACATTTCATAAAAGTCATCAATTTTAAGGCACTCAAGAGTTCTGCAACGGAAGGTCAGGTGGTTTTTTACCGGATACTATGGTCTTCGACCACATTTATTAAACGATCGACTCGATATGAGTGAAATAAACTCGAAAGGACCGTAAAATAAGCCCCGCTCCGCACCCCCACCCCACCTCCGCCGCACACACAAAATCTAGGTTGATATGCTCCAGCTTATTCTGACCTTTTTGTTTGCTGTGTTGTGGTGAGTTGTGGTGCCTATTCAGATTATTACAAACTTGCTGAGCAGAAGGATTGAGCAATGTTTCTACATCAATTGATTCGACCGAATTCATAAATAGAAGCGTCCGCTTCAGAAACTCGCGGATGAGAGAGCATGTGTGTGCTGCACTGTAGGGGTTCTGTCCCCTTAAATCCCTGTTGGAAAAGGACCCAATGGGCGACCCAGGATCAAAATTTCAAAACATAAAAAAGGAATATGTTGCAATAGGGAACAAACTGTTTCCATGCTGCATCATTTTGAACATGTACGTATTGCTGGCATTTTAACAAGCTGGCTGTTTTTTATTATTATTATTATTTCTGACTAAACAAGCATGAGTGAAACTGTTTTGAAAATAACACAAAACGTCTACGATTTCAACAAAAAAATACATTTCACTTTTTCTGAGTCCGGCATGGTCTACGGCTAATCCCTGCCTTCCTAAATTTAGCCACCCACCTAGCTCAGTGGTTAGTCCATTTGCCTCAGATGGTAAAGGTCCCAGGTTCGATCCGCAGCAGCGGTGACAAAATTTCGGCACCAGAACACGTTCCATTGGCATCATTTGCAGGTACACATCGTCCTTCGAATCTGGACGTTAACTGGAGCCCCCCCCCCCCCCACCCCTGCGCAGGGAGAACCATCCCATGTGCAGGTTAAAGAACCCTACCCTGATTACATGGTTACTGTGTACGCTTTCATCCTTCAAAACTGGAGTATATGCAGTAAACAACGTCTGTGTCCCCTCTTGGGGTTTAGTTGAAAATGGAAGAAAAATAGCGATAATACTCATTTGTCACTACTTCGAAAGGTTTAAAATTAAACAACACCGGTCGTTCCGGTCATTAGTTCATAGATAGAGTCATAAAAAAAACCAACAAGCTTCGTGACGATTGTTTTCTTGATCTGTTACAGAAAGCGATGTGAAAGTAGCAAAATCTAAATTTAGAGCTGCAAATACATCTTTTTGGATTCAAATTGGTCAAGAGAGGTTCATTTAAATAAAAGACCAGTTGAAAGCGAAAAAAGTTTCCTCCGTAACACTAGTTCGCTTGTGATTGATGAAAACCTGAAAATTTTTGTCACACGTTTATGCCGAATTTTGCGAAGCTGAGTTAATCCATGCGAGAAAAACATGTTTCCTGCAAGTGACAGACAGAGGCGGATTATTGTTGCAAAATGCACATATTTAACTTGTATAATTAATTTAAACATATTTATTTCATAAAGGTAGTGAATAATATGCATCCAAATGTAACACAAACAATAATAGGATTAGAACGAAAGCACAAGTACTTATATAGTTCTTCTCCTGACATGGGTAAAATGTAAACAATTGGTGGAAACTTGTCAGAAGATTAATTGACATGTTATATCGTAACGTTACTATCTATGACAGTATATTCATTAAATAAATAAGCAACTGAATAAGTAAATAAATAAACAAATAAATAAATAAAGAAATAAATAAATAACCTTAGTTGTTGGAACAAGAAGATAATATATGTATATAGGTTAATTAACAATAATCAGAAATACAACAGGCAAATGGGAGAGGGAGAGCGCACCCGCAGAGCATACCTACACAGACTAATACCATTAATTGAACCGGTAGCATGACCATTAGCTAGTATTTGTATATCAACATCGTTTTGTTTCAGTAAGGAATCGATGCACTTGTTGAAATATAATTACGTTTGTTTCGTTTGTGAGTGAGTCGTCGCCGTATAGAAGCAGATTTAATGTTGGTGTACAATACATTGAAATACCATTCAGCAGTTCAGACCGTTGGGTTGGTAATTTAAACAATGAAAAAAATAGTGTTGAGCGTCCTCGATACTACCACACTGACACATGGGTGAATCCGTAATGTTTTTCATAAAAAGATCTAAGTTTAAAGAGCTACAATTTGTCCTTAGACGCGTGTGTAACACCTGTGTTTTTCTTTTGCCAGAGTAATAATATTTTGGTACTGGATATTTGTCTTTATGTAGGGAGTATTTGAAAGAATTTACTGATTCAGATTGTTTAGTCTCGTAGGGTAAGCTATTCCATGCTCTGGTGGTAGATGGTAAGAAGGAGTTATAATACAAATTTGTTCTAGCATTAATAGTCTGTAAGTCATTGGAGTTTATAAGATTATAACGACTGACACTGCTGACCGTTTGTGGCACAAGGGAAGAAAGGTATGAAGGAGTGAGGTTGTGACTCATTTTATAAAATAATGTCAATTTGTGATTCCTTCGCCTGTCTTCCAGTGTGTCCCATCGGACCTCCTTATAAAGGGCGTTTACAGAAGTAAGTTTCGTGCAGCCGGTTGCAATTCTAGCTGCTTCATGTTGTAGCTTATCTAATTCAAACTTTTCATACTGTGTACAATTGTCCCATAAGACGTCACCATATTCAAGTAGTGGTCGTATAAAAGTTAAGTAGATAGTTTCGAGCGACGTCCTGTCCAGTTTGAATTTTAACTTTCTCATAACGTTAATTCTTACCCATGCCTTTTCTGTAATATATGCTATATGCTCGTGCCAGGTACAATCGTTCGAGAGGTAAATACCAAGGTGTTTATGTGTTTAAACTTCAGTGATTGCCTGGTTTTGCATGTAAATAGGTGGGTGCTGATTTTTATTAAGTTTACGTGAAATTAGAAGAGCTTCGGTTTTTGAAGGATTGAAAGATACAAGCCACGTTGATGCCCATCTAGAGATTTTAGAAAGATCAGTATTTAGGCAGGCCGCTGCAGATGCAGGATTGTCAACAATTATAAAGAGACCCGTGTCATCTGCAAATAAACGAATGTTCGACTCAATGTCTATAACAATGTCATTTATGTATACAAGGAACAACAGGGGACCTAGTATGGAGCCTTGTGGCACTCCAGCATGTATGAAGGTCCAGTCTGACTCAATTCGCGGAGTAACTACACGTTGTCTTCTGTTCGACAGATAACTTCGAAACCAATTCAGGACTTCTCCCGTGACACCAGCTGCTTGAAGTTGTAGTAGGAGTCCAGCGTGCCAAACGCGGTCAAATGCTTTGCTGATGTCACAGAAGACAGCTCTTACTTATTTACCTGAATCAAGTGCTTGACAAAACACGTTATAAATGTATGTTAACTGGCTGGTTAACAGTTGAATCACCAGGGATAAAGCCAAGCTGGAGAGAGGAGAGCAGTTGATTGCCCGTAGATGATTGAATAGATATTAGAATATTAATCTTTCAAACAGTTTATCTTCAGTGTTCAGCAAGGATATAGGCCGATAATTTGTAATCAGCGACGGATCACCTTTCTTTGGGACGGGGCAAACATTAGCGTCTTTGTAAAAATTTGGTACAGAGCCAGTACGAAGAGACTGATTAAACAAACATCAGTATGGGTAAGAGAGTTCAGAAGATAATTCTCGAAGGATGCAATTGTTGAGGTCATTAGGACCAGAAGGCTTGCCCATCGGTAAAAGTTTTAGTACAGCTTCGACCTCATTTGGAGTTAAAACGATGCTTTGTAAGTGTGTTTTTATTGTAGTTGGAAGTATATTAGGCAACGTAGCTACATTTTCGTTTATTGTGCACTGGCTTTGAAAATAGCTATTTAGTAAATTTGCTTTATCTAGTTCTTCCGAATAAATTGTGTTATTAAACTCTAGTGCTGGAATTGCTGATTTAAAACTTGAACTTACAAATGACTTTAGCAATCTCCACCAGTCCTTAGAACTAAGCGAAGCAGAAGAAAGTCTTGATGCAATTTTTTCATAATGTGTCCTTTTGGAATCACGAATAATTCCGACTACCTTATTACGTAGAGTTTTAAATGTCTTCCAGTCTGTTGTTAAGTTTGTTCTTTTGGCTTTTCTGTATGCTCTTTTGCGTTTACTAATGTGTTTTTTATGTTACAGTTTATCCAGGGAGGTTCAGTTGGTTTAATTCTCACTTTTCTGTTGGGTATACAGTCGGCTGCTAGAGATATTATCTGATTACTTACGTTTCGGGCATATATGTCAATATCTGAATCGCGAAGTGAATCCCAATTAATTTGTGTTGCTTTGTTACGTATTGATGTGTAGTTTCCCTGATCATAGTACCACACGGTATGAGTGAATGTATGTATTCTTGGTTTAGAAAATTTAAATATTTCAAAAACAGGACAATGATACCTAATGTACTGGTCAAGAAATGGCTCACCAACTCCACTGAGTATCAAGTTGTGTTTTTTACTAATAAAAAGTAAATCTATTATCGAAGATGAGTGTTCAGTAAAGTGCGTTGGTTCATTGATAGTTTGATGAAGACAGAACTGGTGACAAATAGAATTTACTTTCCTTAAGCCGGCAGGATTAGAAATATTCAGGTTGAAATCTCCGCTAACTATTATTTCAGATATACCAGTATGCTCAGCCAAAGCAATGGAATCCTCAATACTGGAAAGGTAGGAAGCATCTGAATTCGGCGGTCGATAAAATAATCCCACCAATATATGTTTATGCGCATTTCTTAACTCGATCCATATAGATTCAATATTTCGTAACTCTAAATCTCTGCGGCGTTTATAAAGAACCCCCTCCTTTTCATATAAAATAAGCCCTCCATGACTGTCCCCGTCTCGATCCTTTCTTTCAGGTGTACTATATGATTGTAATATCAGGTCCTCAGTTTCGACAGTGGGACTAAGCCAAGTTTCTGTAAATGTTAATATGTCAAACTCGTATAATTCAGTATGCAATACATCTAGTTTTGGAAGAATGCTTTGAACATTATAATCTACAACAGATAAGTTGTGGGTAAGATTAATAGAATTAAAATGTTATTAGAGGCTGTTGTTGAAGAGCTTGAGATACTGCTTGAGGACGCTGATGATACGGGACCAGGATTAGGATGGATGTCACCTCGCAGGTATATACTGAGAGAAACAAGCCATGTTGCTAGTAAAACTATGGAAAAACTAAGTGCAAGTCTGAAGAAGAAATCTAAGTTTAACTGTATCGAAACATTACGCGTTATTTTCTTGAAGTTGGTGTGAACATAAACTTTGTTTGCTATCAATCCAATGTCTTGCAATAATTTTAATAATGAAAATGTATATATAGCATATTTATGTATAGCAATCAGTGCAAGGAAATGGAGCAAAAGAGAAAATCTGAACATGCGACGGTAAACTGGCGTGACGGCTATTCTAGTAATTTTATATGCAGTGTTCATGTAACAGCTGTAACTAGCATCAAGAATGATAATATAGCCGTCGTGAAAAATCCACAAATTTCATAGGCTGAACAAGTAATACTCTGCGCAAACAATCCCTCGCCCAACCCCGGTTGTAAAAGGCAGTAAAAAAACCTAAACATAGAACTAAATGATGGAGGATATTCATGACATGTATACAAACTTGGATTTGATGGCTTCAAACTATAAGTTTAAACTAAGCTTTGGGTGTATATACCACACCACGAAGACACGCCCACACAAATAGATGGTGAACTTCATTTCCGTAAAATCGAAATTTTTAGATTAAAAAAAGTGATATTCCTCCTATTTCCGTCCAAAACATAGACCGCGGGCACCCGTTAACTTGTATAAATCATAATAAGCAGGTGAAAAACTGTTTTTGCGAAAAAGATACAATGGGTTAAAAATCGGAATAAATTCTCTCTGCTAAGCTTCTTAAACAGTGTTATCGGTATCATATACATAGGAAAGCATTTTCTAAATTTTATCGACCATACTCTGAACTGGATGAAACATACTAAAAAGTAGAAGTAAAACAAAGATCAGGAATTGATACAATTAACTTACTCCACCCATAAAAGACACCAAAGGGAAAGAAATACAAACATTAAGCAACCAGACCATAATGGAAACCTAAACAAAGGAAGGCCATAAGAACAGATACTTTCCCACAAAATGGCCATATGGCCATCCAAAATTAAAAGACACAAGTGATACACACAGTAAGTAACAAACAACAACATAAATAAATCGCCACAGAAGAGCCGCCTTGGAACGGTCAGTGGAAGATTTCCACTGGGGGGCTTAAATCGATTTTACGTGGCCACAATCCTCGCCCTTACTTCCGTCGCGATTTAGACAAATAATTTGTTCAGTCCGCACGAAGGCCTCCTAACTCATCAGTGCAACATCTCCGTGAACACAAAAATCAAAGAACCACAGAGGTGAGACAACGGTGAGGACTCGACAGCAAGAAACCACTGAAATGCTGGAGCAAAAGAAAACCAACAGTTAGACTCCGATGAGCCCGACCAGAGACAGAGCATCAGGCACCAACCGACATTATCTCTCTAATTCTCAATAAGCCTTTACGTTGGAGCCGTCATAGAATCTGAGGCCTGACCCACCGGCGTGCAATTAAAGAGGGAAGCAAAGTTGCCAACCGAGATTGGGTTAACTACCATGCATGCAGTCTGTCGTATAATATCCATGTTGTACCCAATCTTTTTATATCGAAGAATGATTTTACGAAATTGGGTGCTGAAGTCATTGCGGTTATATATTTTTCTGAATTTATATACTAAGTCAACATAAAATTCGGGTTCCGATAGACCTTGTTGCAGAAGTTCATTTAAATAGAGGATCTTACCTGATTGTTCATGTATTATTGAATTTATTAAACGAGTTGAGGAAAGGGGATAAAATGCGAGGCTGTGCCGAGCATTTTATCCCTTTTCCTCGACGAGTTTAATAAATTCAATAATACATGAGCACGAATGCAAGATTCTATTTATCATATGACATTTAAAACGCATTTTATTCACGATAGTTTTATAAAAATGTCACTATCCGCCATAAGTAAACGCGACGTCGTTAATGACGCCTTACATGTAACGTTACGGTGCGTATCTAACTAATTTACTAGTGGATTATCGAATTTATTACATGGCATTATTACACTCTCAGACGCGACGTCATATGACAAAGACATTTATGGAACAGGGTATATCAGAACCAGAGTTTTATGGTGATTTGGTTTAAAAATAACGAAAACTTATAAATGAATAAATCTGATTTTCAGAATCAATCAAAAAGATCATTAAACGTCATGGAAGAATATGGGTACAATATACATATAGGTGTTATGCGGCAGACAACATGACTAGTTTTTAACCCAGTCTTTCACTGCACCACCAAGGGTTATGTCTCAGACTCGATGACGGCCCCAACTTAAAGCTTTATTTTTTTATTTTATTAGTGGTTGGTGACTGATGACTGGTCTTTTGCTTGACTCGTTGTGGTCATCCTGGTGGTTTTATTTAGCTCCAGCTTAGAGTGTGTGGTGAAAACTACGAACCCTGATCTTTGATTCATCACAGTTCTTCAATTTAATTTGTATTTTATAGAGGATCTTACATGAGTGTTCATGTATTATTGGATTTATTAAACTCGTTGAGGAAAAGGGATAAAATGCTCGGCACGTGCCGAGCAGTTTATCCCTTTTCCTCAACGAGTTTAATAAATTCAATAATACATGAGCACAAATAGAATCTTTCATTCGTGCTCATGTATTATTAAATTTATTAAACTCGTTGAGGAAAAGGGATAAAATGCTCGAATGAAAGATTCTATTTATCATATGACATTTAAAGCGCATTATATTCACGATTGTTTACAAAAATGTCAATATTCCACTGTAAGTAAATGCGACGTCGTACATGTAATGTTATGGGACGTATCTAGCTAATTTGCATATTTAATCCACTAGTGGATTATCGAAAACAATATATGACCTTATTACTCTCTCATTCATATGATAAAGTTTGTTCCAATCTGTATGTTGTTCTATGATGGTCTAATGATTGAGGTACATGTAGTTACCTTCAGATGGACCAACAACTTTGCGTGTTGCAAATAACATTCGAACCTATGGTAACGCCATAGAATTGATTTAAACTCCCTAGAGATTCTCGCTACTGACCGTCCTAAGGATTTGGCTCTAATGTTGTTTTGGGTAGCCATTTCGGTCATTTTGTGGGAAAGTAACTGTCCTTTTTGCTTTCCACCTAGCTTCCATTAGGATAACCATTTCTAGAACATATTTGCCGTCACTACAGCTGGTGTCTGGGAAAGTGTGGCGGCCGTAAAAAAAGTCTCCCTGCCCTACATCTTAGTGTAGTTTATATTTGCTTGTCCTTTGGGATCATTGATTCCATTGTGGAATTTTGAAAATATTTGAGGGTCACTGATGAGGCCTTATTGGTCGAAACTAGCTAGTCTGGCCCAGAAAACATGTTCACTCCATATTTTAAAGTTCTTTTGTGTATTCCTTGCTTCCAAAGGATAACCCTTTCTAGAACATATTTGTGGCGTCTTATTAAAGTGAGGTTTGAGTCTATTTTAATTTCCTTTACCTGCTATTTTCCTGTCGAAATCAGTATACCAGAGACCGGGTAATAGAACTTCAGCGGAGAACCTGTCTTCACTGATGCGGTACTTAATAAGGCGGTCAGGCTGAATAGTGGCTATGTCAGGCAAGTTTTCTTTCACTGGTTCAGACATCTATGTGTTGTTTCCTGCAAGAAATGTTGATTAGAGAATTTTCAGTAACCATCGATAGTGCGATACAAACCTGTTCTTAAGCTTCCTATAGCTCCAAAACTAGTGAGGGATTATGAAGGGATATAATCTTTATAAACCACATGCTGTGCGTACCCATTAGAATCGCCTCGATGAGGCGATTCTAATCACTACATACAACAAACCTTTTAATAGAAGACTGAAAAAATAATCTTATATTATTTCCGTTTCGATGTGAGTAAACCCAGTGGCTCGGTCTATCGCTGTCTCGAAAGGGGTTCGATCAATTGAAGCTAACCTGTTTGTTTGAATTGAGGTGTAATGCCCCGTCAACACTATTTAGGTTATTTAGAAGACGTTGCTTCCAATTTTGTTGGTATTTTACCCGGCATAGAGGTGAAATGACATATCAAACCCTACCACCCAATGAAACATGCATTGGACGGTCTGACTCGCAGCACTTTGCTTGGGCAGGCTTAGTCAAGAAATTCATCTTTATATATTGACATTTCCAGTGTAAAGTCTAATGTAAACCTAAAGACAACAATATGACTCATACTTCCACGAACGCAACGAGTCAAGTGACGTCATTCTAAAGCATGGTTCCAGACTTTCGGATGAGTCTTAAAACCGAGGTCCCGTCCCCGTATGACCTTAGCTGTTGGTGAGACGTAAAACTCAAGCACTCACTCACTCACTCTAAAGCATGGTTCTCTACGGGCGTTGGTGACCAACGATATTCCGCTCTTTGTAGACAAACAGCGTGTAAATATTGTTTAGCTTTAAAGTTTGCCCTATAAGCATTTTTTTCGCTCAGCGATGAGAGGCAAACAATGTAAATATAAAAATAAACTTCATTTTTCTGCTTTTCATGAAATTATGAACGACAGCGTGTCGATAACAAAATTTTACGTGAACTTTGCTATCGACAGGTTCTCCGCTGAAGTTCTGTTATCAAACTTTACCAGAGACCGGGTAAAAAACATTTGCGCAGAGTACAAAGACAGTGTGCCGCAAAACAAAGATATACCTTATACAATGAGCTAATATCATATTCTGATTCAGCCGGACAAGGAAATAGGGACGCAGAAAAAAGGCTATTTTATAGATTGATTGTTAAGCAAAGGCAAAATGGTAAGCGGAAGCTCACTATTCGTAGATGACATTTGACGAGCGACTCAGAGATAAGGGAAGGCTGGGTTAAGTACTTCAAAGACATTGCAAATCCTGAGGATTCTGAAAACAAGTATAATCCTGAATACACTAAATATATTGAATTGAATAAACTCCTGATTAAGGGTATATGTACCAAAGATATTGAAGAAATTCCGGTTACTGAAGACTTGGTTAGAACTGTTATAGATCAGTCTAAAAACGGGAAAGCAGCAGACATTCGAGGACTTCAGTCAGAGCATCTGAAATTTGGTGGCGATGCTTTAATAGACCACATTACAAAACTTGCTCATAGAATCATAAATAGTTGTGATATCCCGAATCTGTTCAAACATGGACTAATAACTCCGATACAGAAAGGACAGAATAAAGCCTTAGACAAACTCCTATCGACGCATAACGGTTGCAAATAATCTCGGACGAGTTGTAGAGAAGATACATATCGAACTTTCTCTGGAAGATATACTCCCTAGTCAGAATCCGTTACAACGTGGGTTTACTGCTAGAACATCGCCATCGAAAGGTAGTTTGTTAATGACCGAGGCCATTTGTGAATCACTTGATCTGAAACTAGGACTGAATGCAGTATTTGTGGATGCTACGCAGGCCTTCGATAGAGTCTGGCACGACTCCATGCTAGTGAAATTATATGACGCGGGTCTCAATGGTAGAAAGTGGTTATTTCTCAACAATTGGTATGAGGACCTTACATCCCAGGTGAAATGGGAAGGCGCGATTTCCAGTTCTTTCAGTGAAACTCTCGGGGTGAGACAAGGTGGTACCTGGTCGCCTACAGCATACAAGTTGTTTATTAACCCACTTCTGAATATAGTAACAGACCACGGTGTAGGGCTACATATTGGCGTGAATTATTGTGGGGCGGTAGCTGTTGCAGATGATCTGCTCTTCTTGTCCGAAAATCGATGTGATCGTCAATTACAAGTGAACGTGCAGGACGAATATGCCCATAAAAACACTATCAAGTCAGCGACACAAAGACAAAAGTAATGGATATTAATGAACAAAGTGACGTTTGTGGAAATCAAGACTGTAGTTTTAACAATATAATACTTGGAGTTACCACCGAATATAAACATATCGGCATTATGAGAAATAGTAACCTGAAAACTGCAAATAAAACTCTGATAGAGGATCGAGTTAAAACAGACAGACGAACAGCCTATGCACTCATGGGTGCTGGGTTCCATGGGAAAAATGGGTTGAATCCTAAAGTGACAATTACTATGTATAACATGTATGTGCTGCCGCGCCTGCTGTATGGCCTTGAAACAGTTGTGTTACTTCAAAAAGATATTGACAATTTAAACAGTTTCCATAAAGATATGCTGCGGCGCATTCAAAATTTATCAGATCGGACAGCACTGCCAATTGTGTTTGGACTTGTAGGGCAGATGCCCATTGAATTCGAACTGCATAGAAAGCAAATTACACTGTTTGGAAACATTATCCATGAACAATGTATCGAGAGAGACTTGGCAGTTAGGCAGTTAGCAATCAACGACGACAACTCGCATAGTTGGTTTATCAGGGTAAAGAAAACCCTGGAAAAGTATGGATTGCCTAGTCCTCATGAACTTTTGGAAAATCCTCCATCAAAACACAAATAGAAAAGAACTGTTAAACAGAATCTAGTGAAATACTGGAAAGACTTCCTGGTGAAGGAATCACTCAGTAAATCATAAATCAAATACTGGAACTCTGATTAAATTAATTTTAACGTTTGTGATGATATTTGGAGACATGCTGGTAATGACACTGTATCGGCACATAAGGCAAATATACATGTTAAACTGGTTAGTGGCACATACATTCTGCAAGCTAACAATCAAATTTCAATCAATATGACGTTAGAAGTCTGTGTCCGCTTTGTGGAGTTGAACCGGAAGACTTAGTGCATTTCATGCTGACGTGCGAGGCCCTGCTGGAGGTTCGTCGACCGTCCATCGAAAAACTACAAACTATACTTGGAACTCATCATGAAAAACACTGGTGGGCTCGGTTGAATAATTCTCAGAGATGATAGGCTTTCCGGGTGATTGCACACAAGCTAAAGACATTTTGTTGTATACTGAACCGAAAAAGAAATGCAACTCCAAATATAATTGCGAGTATTTGCAGAAATAATCATGTTTGCAGAAAATCGATTTAATGACGCAATAATATAATCATTCCTGAATGTAACTGCCATAGAGAGTTCAATTTCCAGTGAGAATGTTTGGAACACAAATCCGTTTGGTCATAGAGGTAGTCATTTCACAAGTTCAAAACATAAGCAGTTAATAGCGAGTATGTCCTCCGTTTGCATTCAGTCCTGCACGCACACGCCTGGTCATGGACAGGATTAAACGATTGAGCTCTGCCTGGGGAATAGCATTCTACTCCTGTATGAGCGCGAGACGCAAGGCTTGACGCGTTGTTGGCGGCTGGGGCGGTTACGTACGCGCCTATCCAAGACGTCCCACAAATGTTCTATAGGAGAGTGATCTGGACTATACGGAGGCCAGTGCATCACGTCAACGTTGTTATGCTGAAGAAATGCCATGCTGAGCCTGGCTACATGCGCCCGAGCGTTATCCTGTTGAAACGTAACGTTGTGCTGTCGTACATATGGAACAACTACCGGTCGTAAAACGACGTCAACGTAACGCTGAGCCGTCAAAGATCCATCACTGAATATCAGGGGCGTTCTATGACCATAAGATATGCCAGCCCACACCATCAACCCACCGCCTCCAAATCGATCACGTTCAACCAAACAATTGTCACGATAACGCTCTCCGGCACGTCTATGCACACGTTGACGGCCGTCAGCTCTGTGCAACAAGTACCTGGACTCGTCAGAAAACATAACGTTACGCCACTGACGAAGGGGAAACAGGTTTGGCCTATGTTGTGTGAGCCACGCCATTCCAACCTGACGTCGTCGTGGTATTAATGGCATACCAACGTACGGAAGAGAGGACGTAAGCCAAACTCTCGAAGGCGATTCCTGACAGTATCTGCACTTATTCGATTGTTGTGCGTTCCTGGTGTCACCTGAGACGGCTCGACGGCTGTGCGGAACCGATTACGAAGGTGGGTTAGACGGATGTATCGGGCCTGTCGACGTGTAGTGACGCGTGGACGTCCACTTCTGGGCCTGTCATTTGTCGTCCCCGTTTGACGTAGACGCTGGTACAAGCGAGTTATCGTCGATTTACTCACTTGGAAGTTCCTGGCGATGAAAGCCTGAGATGTCACACGTAGAAGCATTTGGACCGCTATTTTACGTTGATCTTGCGTCAAACGTACAATATTCCGTAGAGAAATTTTATTGGACTTTTGAAACCTAAACTCCAGGTAACACAATATGCCAATATGATGGGATTACTGTATACATTTAATGCACTGCACGAGGAAATGTTGAAAACAACGAATTGCAAAGTGGAGCGTTAAACTGTACAGATATCGCCCAAATGTTTACTGCATAAGAAAGTTTTAAAAGTATGAAAGTTGCGTTTCTTTTTCGGTTCAGTAGATATATTGTGATATACGTTGACGAGAATCAGACTTTATGGAGAATGTGTTGGTGTAAATATGAACTTAATTTTATCAAATCATGAGAGAGTGATTTACACACAACTGGCATCATTTACAAATTTTATTGAAGTATTATATAGCTGGGAGGGAGTGATCTTAAATAAAGACTTTTTACGTCATATGACGGTGCTCCAGGAATTGGAGGAAGATCCAAGTAACCAGTAACCATACTTTTCACGCGACCAGCAAGAAATTAATTTCATTTCTTGTATATATGAATCAATACTAGGGTTCATATCACATAATCCAACTTTGACCTCTGTCGGTTGCATGTCTGAATAGTGATCAGGGGGTTGAGGGTTCGAGTTCCCCGGGGTCGGCAACTTTCTGTCACGTAGACTGATCATGAAATCTTTCTCCTTGTCATTCTCTCCCGTTGATCCAGTTACTGATTTTTGTTTGTTTGATTTGAGATTTAACGTCCCCGTCAACACTATGAAGGTCATTTTGGAGACGTTGCTTCCAATTTTATGGGACTTTTACCGGACATTGAGATGAAATGATATCTCAAGCCCTGTTGCGCAATGAAACCAATAGGGTTTATAGGCATGGACGGTCCGACATGCACCGCTTTGCCTTGGTAGGCTTAGATCATCTAAGCGGTTTACCAGTGCTCGTGTGCGGTCGGTTTCAGCTCCACGTGGAAGCATCATGCAGTCCACCAATTTTTCAAGCCCCGATGGGCGGGGCCGCCCAGTTACTGACGAATGATTTTTCACTGTCCTGGATAACCGCTTGTGTATAAGCCCGCCCATGTGGTATAGTTAAGAAAACCGACCATTCTCTAAATGACCTGTATAGTGTTAACTTCCAAAACCACCAGAAAAAAAAACGTGTTGACATGTTAGCTCATAAAATATAAGCTATTTTGCACTATGGTAGAGAACAAAACTTGAGTAATGTCCAACCACAACCTACATGTAATGTGATTTTTTTTTTATTTGAATCGAGGTTTCACTATTTAGGTCATTTTGGAGACTTTGCTTCCAATTTTGTTGGACTTTTCATCCTTCATCCTTGCTATGACGTCAATACTGTCAGTTTCAAAACATAAACAGACCGCCATTTTTAATATACTGCGATTTAATGCTTTAAGGTATTTTACAGAATGTTTCATGCTTACATGAAGTCCATCTTATTTTTCATGGCTGTGAGTGGCATGCCATGGCACGCACCCAACCAGTGAATAAACAATTCCATATGTAGTGCACGATTGCGGTCGGTTTCACATTGAGAAAATCACTCTGATTTGATATCAGATTTCTCCAAAACTACTTCCTCGAACAAACTTTGACTTAGCTATTAAGTGAACTGGTATATCCTGTACGTTTGCACCAAAAAATGACCAAATCTGTGAGGGAGCATTTTGTGCCATTTTCCTAAGATGTGTGCCACAGAAAGGGAGACATTCAAAATCACAGTGGTGCTGTTGATGGGAAACATATTCATTCAATCTTTCATGCCACACTTCAAAATATATTCTAACAGTATCAGCAACCATCAGTCTTTGGACCGTTTTTATAAATCCAGCTTTGCACAACCCATACAAGAATTATCCCTTATCTTGCACAATATTCATTTAAGCCACACCCATTTCTGTCTATCAACCAATCAAATTACTTGATGTCATTTATTGCTACAAATTCATAAACTGAATGCCAAACAGTGTAAATCCTGATCAGATAGTTTCTTCAGAAGTCATCTGATCTGGATCTACAATGTTTGCAAAGTAGTTTAGGTCGTAGTACCAAAGCGTTAATCAACAAGAAAAATGCCTAATGGCATTATGGACGGGTTTTTTTTCAGTACGGTTAGGATGGTGATGGCATGGGTGGGGTAGGGTGGGGTGTGCTGGTGTGGGGTAGGGTGGGGTGGGGTGGGATGGGTTAGGAGTCGGGTGGGATGGGGTGGAATTTGTGGTGGGGTGGGGTGTGGGGTGGGATGGGATGGGGTGTGGTGGGGTTGTGGAGTGGGGTGGGATGGGGTGGGTGGGATGGGGTGAGGTTGGGTAAGGTGGGGAGTGGTGGGATGGGGTGGGGTTGGGGGTGGATTGGGGTTGTTTTGGGATGGGGGTGGGATGGGGTTGTGGGGTAGGGTATGCTAGGGTAGGGTGGGGTGGGTAGGGTATGTATGTAAAACTAAGTATGCATGTATGTACAGAACAAATGCAATATCCTAACCCAGTAACAACTTTTTGTGGAGGGGGGGGGGGTATGATTTGTTTATGTGTTTTAAGAAGAAAAAAAAAAAGTTTTTTTTTTCTATTTTTAGCTCTGGAGGACACTGATTTTAGCGATTTTGAAAAAGGGTCACCTAATGAACATTTCTGTATGTATGTAAAACTATGTATGCATGTATGTACAGAACAAATGCAATATCCTAACCCAGTAACAACTTTATGTGGAGGGGGGGGGGGGGGGGGTTGATTTGTTTATGTGTTTTACGAAGAAAAAAAATAAAGTTTTTTTCTATTTTTAGCTCTATTTTTAGCTCTGGTGGCCACTGATTTTAGCAATTTTGAGAAAGGGTCACCTAATGAACATTTCTGTAAAATAATTTTGAAATCGGGCCATTATCCCAGGAGATGTCGTTTAAAGAAATTGTTGACGGACGACGGACATCAACTCACCTTGAGCACTTCCTGCTCAGATGAGCTAAAAAAAGAACGAAAAAAAAAAAAAAAACGAAAATTCCATGCCTGTGCATGCATGTGTGTATTATTACTAGCAACTATCAGGGGAGGAAGATAATAATTGTTCATATGTGTTTATGGAGAAGAAAAGAAAAATAAAGAAAAAAAAAAGAATGAAAAAAGAAAAAAAAAAAAAAAGAAAGAAAAAAAA
The DNA here is from genome assembly GCA_963580285.1 of Lucinisca nassula. Classification (NCBI taxonomy): domain Eukaryota; kingdom Metazoa; phylum Mollusca; class Bivalvia; order Lucinida; family Lucinidae; genus Lucinisca; species Lucinisca nassula. The sequence goes on along the minus strand of OY757019.1, from coordinate 93,365,929 downwards.
AAGAATAAAAAAAAAAAAAAAAAAAAAAAATGTCTCCACCAGGGTTTGAACTCACGCCCCTCAGATTCATAGTCAACAATAGGATTCGTAGTCCAGCACTCTATCCACTACACTGGCATTTGAAAAAAGGTTAACCAAAAGGTAAACCTGAAAAACACAAGTTTGAAAAATGACAATTTCCGCCAAAATTTTAGTCTTTTGTGCCATTTATGGATAATACATGAAAGAGGTACCTCCACTTATGCATCAGTCCTGATATTAAAACAATCTGCTACAGAATAGATGAAAAATATCACTTTGAAAAAAGGTTAACCAAAAGGTAAACCTGGGACGTCGCCCGCCCGCCCAACCGCCCGCCCGCCCGCCCGCCCGGACATCGCTATTTTAAAGGACGGATTTTTTTTAAAAACCCGTCCAAAAATCGTTAATCCATAGACAAAATGGCAAATATCAAAATAGGGGCCGCCGTGAACAGCGAGATAAGGGTTAAAAAGGCTTAAATTCACCGGAAGTACGAATCTTTTTCTTAAACTTTTCTTTAGACAAAATAGTGTCCCAAATAGCGGAGGCAGATTGCAAATGGAATTATAGCAACCGCCTTGCATACCGTGCTACTGTTTACCCGTCATTGAGATGAAATGGCATCTCAAGCCACTGAACTTAAAAGGCTTAAAAGCATTGGACAGTCTGACTCAAACCACTTAGCCTGAGCAGGCGGTTTACCAGTACTCATGTGTAGTCTGTTTCAGCTCTCCGTGGAAGCACCATGCAGCCCAATCTATTTCTCCAAGCCCCGATGATCGGGGATTGGGCGAAAACCGCAGATCTGAGCCTTCGGAGTTGGATGTCACACAAGTCCGCACAGGAAATGTGTGTATAAGCCCGCACTGGAAGTGTGGTTAGGAAAACGGGGCGGCATTAAATGGACTATATTGTGTTGACTGGGCCGTTAAATTCCAAAAACCACCAGAAAAAATGTTTAAAGCAAATCAGTAAAGAATTGCACATGGGTGGCCATGGCAGATCCTACATTGCACTATGGTCGAGTACAACATTTGAGCAAAGTCCGGCCACAACCTACCAGTAATATGAGCCTTATGTTAGGGGCGCAGCGCAAAATGAAGTGATGCATTTTGATTTTTTTTATTTCAATTGCGTTTGGATAGTCGATGCAAAATGAGATAAAAAATATTTCATTTCCGTTGATATGCTTCATATCAACGCAAAATGAAATAATTATAGAAGAACATAGCTGTCGTCGAAAAGAAACCAAAAGCTTATATAATGTCAGTAGGATTAATACTGAACGTCTTTAAGTTTAAGGTATTTGGGTTTCATGCCTGGTCTTTTTCCCTCATCTGTGCATTAAGGCTCATTACATGTGTGTGGTGCAGACAGATTTTGGTGCGGGGCATCATATTGGCTTTGACCTGATCGTGACCGGTATGTCTGTCCATTTATGCGTCTTACAAGGAGTGTGCGTGTGTTTCAGTATTACAACCCATCAAAAGCTATGGTTATACGGAGACTGGACCTTGGTTTAAAGACTCATCCGAAAGTTGGGAAGCCCGGGTCCTGCAATCCCTTGTTTATCAGGTGACTAGCAAAACCACTACACCACAGAGGCTCCTGCGTCTTCGAAGAAAGCAGATATTTATATGTTAAGGATATTTACTTTATATACTGAAACGAAAAAGAAACACAACTTTTTAACCAAAAAGATTTTCATGCAACCATCAGGTTGACTGAAAAATCATTTTGCTATTCACTTTCATACTTTTTAAACTTTCTTATGCAGAAAACATTTGGGCGATATCTGTACAGTTTAACGCTCCACTTGGCAATTCGTTGTTTTCAACATTTCCTCGTGCAGTACATTAAATGTATACAGTAACCCCATCATATTGGCATATTGTGTTACATGCAGTTTAGGTTTCAAAAGTCCAATAAAATTTCTCTACGGAATATTGTACGTTTGACGCAAGATCAACGTAACGTAGCGGTCCAAATGCTTATACGTGGGACATCTCAGGCTGTCATCGGAAGGAACTTCCAAGTGAGTAAATCGACGATAACTTGCTTGTACCAGCGTCTGCGTCAAACGGGAACGACAAATGACAGGCCCAGAAGTGGACGTCCACGCGTCACGACACGTCGACAGGACCGATACATCCGTCTAACCCACCTTCGTAATCGGTTCCGTACAGCCGTCGAGACGTCTCAGGTGACACCAGGAACGCACAACGATCGAATAAGTGCAGATACTGTCAGGAATCGCCTTCAAGAGTTTGGCTTATGTCCCAGTCGTCCGTGCGTTGGTATGCCATTAACACCACGACGACGTCGGGTTAGAATGGCGTCTCTCACACAACATAGGCCAAACCTGTTTCCCCTTCGTCAGTGGCGTAACGTAATGTTTTCTGACGAGTCCAGAGCTGACGGCCGTCAAAGTCTGTATATGCCTGACGGAGAGCATTATCGTGGCAATTGTTTGGTTGAACGTGATCGATTTGATGGCGGTTGGTTGATGGTGTGGACTGGCATATCTTATGGTCATAGAACGCCCCTGGTATTCATTGATGGATCTTTGACGGCTCAGCGTTACGTTGACGTCGTTTTACAACCGGTAGTTGTTCCATATGTACGACAAAACAACCTTACGTTTCAACAGGATAACCCTCGGGCGCATGTAGCAAGGTTCAGCATGGCGTTTCTTCAGCAAAACAACGTTGACGTGATGCACTGGCCTCCGTATAGTACAGATATCTCTCATATAGAACATTTGTGGGACGTCTTGGATAAGCGCGTACGTAACCACCCCCAGCCGCCAACAACGCGTCAATTTAAGCCTTGCGTCTCGCGCTCATACAGGAGTGGAATGCTATTCCCAAGGCAAAGATCAATCGTTTAATCCTGTCCATGACCAGGCGTGTGCGTGCAGGACTGAATGCAAATGGAGGACATACTCGCTATTAACCGCTTATGTTTTGAACTTGTGAAATGCCTACCTCTATGACAAAACGGATTTTGTTCCAAACATTCTCACTGGAAATTGAACTCTCTATGGTAGTTACATTCAGGAATGATTGTATTATTGCGTCATTAAATCGATTTTCTGCAAACATGATTATTTCTGCAAACACTCGCATTTATATTTGGAGTTGCGTTTCGTTTTCAGTTCAGTATATATACAAACCTTATGGTTCCTCCTAACAGGAAATCGACCTTAAATGTAGCCTTTTAGCTCACCAGTAGCAGCTTATAGGATAGGTCCGTCGTTGTCGGGTTGTGCATCGTCTGCGTTTTGCGTGTCGCCTGTTTCGTTAATAATTTCAAACATCTTTACCTTTGACCCCCGCCCATAGGGGCTTGAAGAAATATATGGGCTGCATGATGCTTCTACGCAGAGCTGAATCAGGCCCGCACACTAGTACTGGTAAACCGCTTAGAGGATTTAAGCCTGTCCAGGAACCGCGGTGGGAGCAACCGTCCATGCTAATAAACCCTGTTAACTCCGTTCAGAAAATCTGAATCATCGATTTTTTCGATTCTCGCGTTTAATACTCATTTTAGTCCACACATCACTATGGGAAAGTTTTAGACCTCACCCTCCGCCGATTTCTCCAGCAATTCGTATGCCTCTGCGATAGCCAGGAAAGTCTGTGATTATTTGGAGAAAAGTGCAAAATCTAAATTTTCTTCCACAGACTAAGACATTCTGACAGGCTCGACACACCCTTTTAAACCATATATAGAAGTGGCTACTGCTCTTGTAAATTACAAGGGCGTATATGTTTTGTTTGCACGATCACTTCATGGAAAATCATTAGCTGTGACACCACATCCGATATCGGTATATTTCTTTTTGACCACTGTTGACAGCACATTATGCTAGTGGCTCCTCGTTCCTAGTGAGCCTCTATCTAGCCATTCGAATATAAGGTGTGTCGTAACTGCATATCTATTTATAAAGTGCATCACATGGATTAGAATATTTATTATTTTACCTGACAATCATCGTCAAATGGACTTAGTCTGTGGTCTCATTTCTTTGTTTTGCAATTTTCTCCAAATAATCACAGCCATCCCTGACTGTCGCAGAGACATATGACCTGTTGGAGAAGTCGGCGGAGGGTCAGGTCTAAAACTTTCCCACAGAGATGTATGGGCTAAAGTGAGTATTTAAAGGAAGATGCGAAAAAATCGATGATTCAGATTTTCTGAACGGAGTTTAGTTTCATTGGGCGACAGGGCTTGAGATGTCATTTCATCTCAATGTCGAGTAAAAGTCCCACAAAATTGGAAGCAACGTCTCCAAAATGACCTTCATAGTGTTGACGGGGACGTTAAACCTCAAATCAAACAAACACAACACTGAAACCACTGAGACGATTGAGATCAGATTTCATGTGGAATACCATTGGGACTGGGGAACGAAAATTTGTTCGGGGGGTCAAGGTCATGTGATCGAGATGGTCACCATGTCCTTTTAAGGTAAAAAAAAAAAAGACTTCAAAGATCCTCTTCCTTAGAACCAGTGGGCCGATTGATGTTTTACCCTTATAACTTTTGGCTTACTTTTGTTTCCGTGATGATTGAAAAGATGTGCCAGCTTTCACAGCAAAACACATGTGCATTTTTAGAACAGACCTCACACTGTCGATGCATAATGAAATAAAAATAAGTATGCCACCTATCGTCGCATAATGAATTTTTTTTTTTTTTCATTTTAATCAAACCTCTTAGTGTGGACACATAATGAAGTAAAATCTGCATTTTATTTCACTTCGCATCGACTAAGCCAACGCAAAATGAAATAAAAGTTTAAACTGAACAAATTACAGTAAAACTCCGCTATTAAGACCACCTAAAATTAAGACTAATTCCGTGCTTTTAAAAGCTTCTTTATTAGGCTATAGTTATTCTTCTTTATGTTTTCTGCGTATATTGTGGTCTGGTCAGAGACCACCTTTGGGACTGTTCAAAAGTGGTCTTAAAGACCACTTTTGAACAGTCCCAAAGGTGGTCTTAATATAGGAATTTTACTGTACTGCATTACTTCATTTTGCTTTGTAACTGTGCTCTTAGGCATTTGACATATTACATAAATGCGTTGGGAAAGGATTATACGTACTCCTTAATCATAGTTGCCGGATTGACTCGAGTGGCGAGCAAGCCAACAGCCTGTGTTGTTCATAACAAGTGGCAAGCAAATCATTTCCGATTAAGCTGCCATCCAGTTTTGGTTCAGTAGACGTCAGGTTAGGCTATATTATAATGTTATTAATCAAGTAATTTCGTATTGGCCCAGTTACAGGTTCGAGGTCTGCTGTATTTGTCCAAGGCCGAAGGCCGATGCCAATACAGCTGACCGAGGACGTGTGACTTGGTCAATACGTAATTACTTGATTAATGACAAATTTATTAATTGACACAATTAAAAAACATAATTATTAATTTTTGACCTGGTGCTAATACGGATGACCTACGATCAATACAGAATAGTCATTTAATAATATAATGTTATTAATCATGTAATTTCGTATTGGCCCAGGTACAGGTCTGAGGTCTGATGCATTGGCCCGAGGCCGAAGGCCAAGGGCTTATGCAGATGATCGAGGACCTGTAACTGGGTCAATACGAAATTACTTGATCAATGACAATTTTATTAATTGATACAATTAAAAAAATAATGATTATTTATTTTTTGACCTCACTTGAGCTCAGTTAAGGTCAAGAATACGTAAATGACGTCGCCGCCAAATTTTACGCGCGTTCACTGGCAACGTCATTGGATACCAAACAAATGTCTTCACTGAAAACCTCCCGCCCATTGGGGCTTTAAGAAATAGATGGGCTGCATGATGCTTCCACGCAGAACTGAAATCGACCGCACACGAGTACTGGTAACCGCTTAGAGGATCGGATCTAAGCCTGCCCAGGAAAAGAGTTGCGAGTTGGACCGTCCATCGTATAAACCCTATTGGTTTCATTGGGCGACAGGGCTTGAGATGTCATTCCATCTCAATGTCGGGTAAAGGTCCCACAAAATTGGAAGCAATGTATCCAAAATGACATATACAGTGCTGACGGGGACGTAAAACCTCAAACCAACCAAACAAACAAATCATTGAAAACTTCATTCTCCCCTGCCATGTCGGATGAGAAAAACCTTCAGTCTCTCTTGTAAAACATGATGCAGTATTTTGTTTCATTTATTTGTTTATTTATAACAGTGCAAAATTCACAACTGCAGGCATTTACTGCAATCTTTCAAATAAATTAGCCTAAATAAAAAAAAAAATAAACAGTCATGGGACAATGTAAAATAGCACGAACATTTAAGAAATGAATTTTATTTTTCTGTAGTTCATGGTAGTATGAACGCAGTGGGTCGCGTGCAAAGTAAATGAACCTCATGTAAACTTTGCTAGCGACCCACTGTCGTTCATACTTTCATGAAAAGCAGAAAAAATAAGTTTATTTTTTATATTTACATTATTTGCCCCTCATCACTGGGCGAAAAAAATGCTTGTAGGGCCAATTTTTAAAGCTGAAAAACATTTACACACGGTGTTTTTACAATGAGCGGAGCAGCGTTGACGTCATCAACGCCCGTAGAGAACAATGGTTTAGATTGACGTCACTTAACGTCACTGAAAATCATGTGATTCGATGCGTTCATGGAAGTATGAACGCAATTGTTTTCTATAGGTTTACATTAGACTTTACACTGGAAATGTAAATATTTAGCGATGACTGAGATCAGTTTGTATACTCCCGCTGTCTGTTCATAGCCTTCACAGTGCCAAATAATTGCGTACCCAATACGCGGGTTGTTTTACTCATGCGAATTAAAAACGCTAGGGCCTACCTATTACAATGCAAAGCAATGTATGCAATGGTCGAACAATTATTTTCATTGTTTTAGCTAAAACCGTTATTGTAGGCATAATGTTATGCCGTGAAAATAACGAGTAATAATAATAATTTGCAGTAAAACGAATAATAATAATAATAATAATAACAATGTGCAGTAAAAAACATGATGATGATGATGATGATGATGATGAATTTAGGACTAGAATTTTCTTAGCGCGCGAGAACATTCGCCAACAGAAAATTCTTCGTCCAGAGTCATAGATTAGTAATCATTCATAAATAGTTTGTACCTTGTTTGTCAGGCTGGCTTAAGCTTAACGTTCGCAGTTTAAGACGTTTTTCTTTGTGCTTGTACACACATGGCCGTCGGCACAATCTTCGGATAGGCATTACTGACGTAATGTTTGATTAAAACGACTAGCCAAAGTGCAGCCTAAATACTTTAAGGAATTTAGCATCGAAAACAATGAGAAAAACAGTCTCGTTTTGGGTTTGACAACGCCCACTAATGACGCATTTTGGCGCGCCTTGTCAACATTTTGTAATGATAAATTTGATTGGATATTTATATTAGAGCACTGTCATCTCATTGGTTAATATAGTTTACAGAATGAAAGAAGGGAGAAAGAATGAGAAAAAGGGCAGTTAGATTTTAGATTGGAGAGCGAGCGGTAAACCCTCGAGAAAGCTATTAGGATTCCCTATGTTAAATTATTGAACTCTAGTTTAAACTTGGATTGCCAGTGTGAAGTTTAGAACATTATTTTATATTTGTTATATTGAGGAACTTTACTTTATTATTTGTGGATTACCACAAGAAACAAAATAAAATACAGAAACTTTATCGTTTTATTTCCTTTATGCTGAAATTCTCAGCATAATAATAAGTAGAAATTTTTTTACCAAGCCTCTCTCCCAGGCACGCAGAATCTATGTTTATGGAAGGGTAAACGTAAGAATAGAGTTTTTTTCCTCGAATTTACATACGGAAAAACGCCCGAACTAGCGTCTAAAGGGCTGTTGACATATTTGCTAATGCGTGATGTTTTGGAAATTATGTTCTGGTTGCGCTTTATAATATTAGGCTACAGCTTAAATAAAAGTTGACGGCGCACTTCTGAAACGTCGTTTATAAATTACGTCAAAATGCGCCAAATAATACTTACCCTATACTTATTTACGCTACTGTAGCTCATAAACTAACCTGGTACTCAAGGACTTTTGTCATCTCATTCTAATCAACAATAAATACTACACAAAATATCATTGGGCCAGTTTATTTTCTATTGGCCAAAATGATTGAAAATTCGGTAATTTTCTTCGTTTCTGTACAAATGATTTTGGTCTTTATGTGGTCATGGCGCCAAAACTAACATGGCAGCGTATCATTTTTATTGCATGTTTCGATGCAGACTGTTGAGACGTACTCGCATGCGAAATTTTAAGAATTTCTATGGGAGAGCCCATTTACGTATTCTTGGCCTTAATATTGGTTGTCGTGGTGTTAATACGGATGGCCTCCCATCAACACAGGGTAGTCAATTAATAAATAATGAGGTCAAGTGGGGTAAAAAAATCAACAACCATGTTTTTTATACCCGCTTTTTCGAAGAAAAATCGGGTATATTGTTTTCGTACCACAGTTCGATCCGGCGTCAGTCCGTCTGTCCGTCCGTCTGTCCGTCTGTCTGTCTGTCTGTCCGTCCGTCACGTTTCTTGTAAATGGATCTCCTCTGCAACCACTGAAGTTACACTTTTGAAACTTTGCATGTGGATAGTACATGGAATGTAGATGGCAGTGGGCAACTTTTTTGTGACCTTGACCTCAACATGACCCCAAGGTCAAAGGTCAAAAATTATGATTTGCCATATCTCCTAAACTATTGGAGTTACACTTCTGAAACTTTGCTTATTGGATGGTCATTGGAATATAGAATATGTCAAGCTACTTTTGGTGTGACCTTGACCCCAAGGTCAAAGGTCAAAAAGTATGATTTTGCCATATCTTCTAAACTATTAGAGTTATACTTCTGAAACTTTGGTTATTGGATGGCCCATGGAATATAGAATAAATTTGGTTACTTTTGGTGTGACCTTGACCTCAACATGATGCCAAGGTCAAAGGTCAAAAATTATGATTTACCATATCTCCTAAACTATTGGAGTTACATTTCTGAAACTTTGCTTATTGGATGGTCCTTGGAATATAGAATATGTTGGGCTACTTTTGGCGTGACCTCGACCCCAAGGTCAAAGGTCAAAAAGTATGACTTTACCATATCTTCTAAACTATTGGAGTTACACTTCTGAAACTTGGTTATTGGATGGCTGTTGGAATATAGAATAAATTGGGATACTTTAGGTGGACCTCAACATAACCCCAAGGTCAAAGGTCAAAAAGTATGACTTTGCCATATCTTCTAAACTATAAGAGTTACACTTCTGAAACTTTGCTTATTAGTTAGAATGCTCTTTGCAACTTTTTTAACTTACATGTAGTTTTGGCTAGCTAATACATAGTCATTAGTGTAATTAATAGAAAAAGCGGGTATTTGCGATGGTATACCATCGACTGCAGATCTAGTTTTTAATTGTGTCAATTAATAAAATTGTCATTAATCAAGTAATTTCGTATTGTCCCAGTTACAGGTCCTCGGTCAGCTGTATTGCCCCTCGGCCAATTTCGTATTGTCCCAGTTACAGGTCCTCGGTCAGCTGCATTGCCCCTCGGCCAATTTCGTATTGTCCCAGTTACAGGTCCTCGGTCAGCTGCATTGCCCCGAGGCCGAAGGACTTGTACCTGGGCAAATACGAAATTACTTGATTAATAGCATTGTATTATTGCGTCATCGCTCATCTGTAACAATGGGTCCCCGCCCATCGGGGCTTGAAAAAATAGATGGGCTGCATGATGCTTCCGGGCAGAGCTGAAACCGACTCGCACACGAAACTGGTAAACCGCATAGGATCTAAGTCAGCCCAGGCAAAGCGGTGCAAGTCGGCCCGTCCATCCTTATAAACCCTATTGGTTTCATTGGGCGGCAGGGCTTGAGATGTCATTTTATCTCAATGTCGGGTAAAAGTCCCACAAAATTGGAAGCAACGTCTCCAAAATGACCTTTGCAATGTTGACGGGGACGTTAAACCTCAAATCAAACAAGCAACTCGCTGTTACTATTTATTATTAATTGATTATCCTATATTACACAAGGTCAACCAATATTCAAAAATCATAAATCATGTTTTTAATGGCGTCAATTAATAAAATTGTCATTAATCAAGAAATTTCGTATTGGCCCAGGTACAGGTCCTCGGTCAGCTGTATTGGCCTCGGCCTTCGGCCTCGTGCCAATACAGCAGACCTCGGACCTGTACCTGGGCCAATATGAAATTACTTGATTAATAACATTATATTCCCGATGGGCATTTAACCCATTGTATACTGGTGGACTCTTCCATTGCTATATGTTGGACAAATCAATTTGTCAAATAAGGGGTGTCAGGCCGATTTTGCTGCGTCTGATCTGGGCCTGCACTGTTCCTTAAGGGGTTTCCCGCATACAATGGGATAACCAATTTTGCTATGAATAGAATCTTCTGCAGGATGCAGAAGTGTCATATGTGTGATTTTTCTATTTGTTAAATATTTAGAAACGACAGTCGGTACCTCTGCGGTGTGTGTCGGACCGTCCATGCTTATAAACCTTATTGGTTTCATTGGGTGACAGGGCTTGAGATGTCATTTCATCTCAATGTCGGGTAAAAAATCCCACAAAATTGGAAGCAGCGTCTCCAAAATGACCTTTACGATGTTGACGGGGACGTTAAACCTCAAATCAAACAAACAAACAAACAAACAAAACCTATTTGCGCTGATCAGACGTCACAAAGCACGGCGTCTGATCTGAGCCTCCCACAACGCGGATAAAACTTTCGTATATCTATAAGAAGATATGGCCAGTGCATACCATAGGGGCTTGAAGAAATATATGGGCTGCACGATGCTTCCACGCAGAGCTGAATCCGGCCCGCACACTAGTACTGGTAAACCGCTTAGTGGATCTAAGCCTGTCCAGGAACCGCGATGCGAGGCGGACCGTCCATGCTAATAAACCCTATTGGTTTCATTGGGCGACAGGGCTTGAGATGTCATTTCATCTCAATGTCTGGTAAAAGTCCTACAAAACTGGAGCAATGTCTCCAAAATGACCTATACAGTGTTGACGGGGACGTTAAACCTCAAATCAAACAAAAATGGCCATTGCATAAATGTAATGAGGAACTTAGTTCAATCAAGTTTAGATTAGTTTGGTTGCTGTAAATTTTATCACACATTTCCCCTATGTCAGTATAACAACCAATCAATGCAAAAGAATAAGTGCTCCTGTAAAAAAGCAAATCACTAGGTTCTGCAAGGTTTAAAGAAAACTTGGAACCAACCTCTCCTCGTTGGATGAACAGAGGAACTTAAAGTGACGTTATTTCCTCTCGATCTTACTTTAATCACAGATTAGTGACCACCCTTCATATTACATCGAACTCGCTCACGCATTCGCACGCGGAGAGAGAGAGAATTTCGAAACTTCAGTCTAAAGTAAAATCTAAATCGGACACATCTTCTTCAAGACTTTTTGTCTAAGTCTCAAGGTATGCCCATCTCCCACCAACCCCCAATTCCCATTATGCCCTCCTTATTAATGAAGCAAATATTGTCTTACCTGAACGCGTCCTTAAATTTGACTGTGTAAACTGTAGTTTAAGGTTCATAGACCTATTGAACCGTGTGTTCAATAGGCCTATCCTCTTAAAACTGCACAATCTTTCTCGGACGGCACATGTACATATCACACAGTTCGAAAATACCCGGTCAACCGAGGGATGAACTGCAACGGAAAGAAGAAGAAGAAGAAGAAGTATATATTTGGCCGTACTTGTTTTTTTTATCAATGAATATTGTATTCATAAGGTCGACACACTACCCGCCCCCGACCATCGGGGCTTGAAAAATAAATGGGTTGCATGATGCTTCCACGCAGAGATGAAACCGACCCGCACAGAGACGTTGCTTCCAATTTTGTGGGACTTTTACCCGACACTGAGATGAAATGACATCTCAAGCCCTGTCGCCCAATGAAACCAATAGGGTTTATTAGCATGGACGGTCCGCCTCGCACCGCGGTTCCTGGACAGGCTTAGATCCTCTAAGCGGTTTACCAGTACTAGTGTGCGGGCCGGATTCAGCTCTGCGTGAAGCATCATGCAGCCCATATATTTCTTCAAGCCCCTATGGGCGGGGAGGATATAAAATATGTTCTATAAAAGGGTTATGCTTTGGAAGCAAGAAATTCACCACAGAACTGGAAAATATGAAGTGTATACATGTTTTCTGGGCCAGACTAGCTGGTTTCGGCCAATTAGGCCAGGCAAAGCGGTGCGAGCTTATAAACCGTATTGGTTTCATTGGGCGGCAGGGACTGGGATATGCCGTTTCATCTCAGTGTCGGGTAAAAGTCCCACAAAATTGGAAGCAACGTCTCCAAAATGACCCTTACAGTGTTGACGGGGACGTTAAACCTCAAATCAAACAAACAAAATCGACTCTCTCTCATTATCGATCCCTGGCTTCTCAGTCTTGAAACCGAAGTCCCGCAGCGCTCATAACCACTAGGCCACGGAGGCCCGTTAAGTAAATAAATGTTGACATTTAAACATAACGAAAATGACACTTTTCAAATTAAAAGATTCCACAAGTGCCAGTCTAGTTTCTTCCCAGCAGGCACACGTCGCTAGGGCAACGTCAAATCAAAATCATAAATGTCATGACGTCGCACCGACGTCGATGTGACGTCACAATTACGTCATGTGCCTGCTGGGTTCTGAATAAATTATCACTAAAAGTTTCTTAAGATAACGGTTTCTACTGATAAAATCTAATTGCTAGTCTGTTTGTATAATCTTCAAGCACTAAAATCATGTACTTACGGAAGCGTATACGTCTCATATCATTACATATCCCAGCAGGCACATGACGTGATTGTGACGTCACATCAACCTCGGTTCAACGTCATGACGTTTATGCAACGTCACATCAACGTCGGTACAACGTCGTGACGTTGCACCGACGTTGATTTGACGTTGTCCTAGCGACGTGTGCCTGCTGGGATATGTCACCATCCCATCTGCTTATTTATTGTTAGAAGATCTAGAGGTGTACATTTATTATAAGTATGTATGAAAACTATAGGTGTACATGACATTTATTGCATTTCGAGTTAAGAAAGACATTTTATAGCCAAATAAAAGATGTTAAGATATATGTAAACTTTCTCCAAATATGTATTTTGACATGACATTATGTTTCTGAAGATCTTTTGAAAAACTTATCTTTTGTTTCCTATTTATATGTGGTCATTTTAGAAAGAATAACCTATTATCCTGGAACTTAAATTGAAAGCATAACACGATCAGGCAATGTACTGAAGACAAGAACCATTACTCTGACTTTACTATTTTCGGAATTATGGCCCTTGGTACAATGAAACAGTGGATTTGACAGAAATGCAAAGCGACGTGCAGAAGAAAAGTACCATAACTCTTTACTACTTTCGGAATAATGGCCCTTTGAACAGTGGTTTTAACAGAAATGCAAAACGATGTACAGAAAGCAAGGGCTCAAAATTTACATGTACTTTTGAATATATGACCCTTTGAAAAATGACAACACATCACGAAAACACGCCTATATATTTTTGACACCCTTGAACCCAACTTTTATACAGTAAAACTGGGGTTTACAGGGGTAAACCTTATTTTTCTTATTTCTACTCTAAAATATAGATTGTGGGTACTCGTTAGAACCGCCTCGAAGAGGCGGTTCTAACGAGTACCCACAATCTATATTTTGAGCAGAAATAAGAAAAATTTTTCATCTTAAAATTTTCATTTTTTCTTCAATAAAGGTAACACTGTATTTGTACAGGCGTGTTTTCGTAATGAGTGGTTTCAGTTATTCATTGGGTTGCTTTATCCCATGCATTTTCATGAAACTTTGCAGATCTGAGAAACACTATATGATTACACGTGGAAGACAAGAACCATAATACTTGATTGCTTGGTTTTGTGGTCATGGCCTTATATATATATATATATATATATATATATATATATATATATATATATATATATATATATATATATATATATATATATATATATATATATATATATATATATATATATATATATATATATATATATTTTTTTTTTTTTTTTCATTTACTCGTATTCGCCCTGTAACTTGAAATCAAGTTGAGGTGTTTTCATGAAACTCTGTCGTAAAGCCTCATGAGACGATGTACCGAAAACAAGAACCATTAATCCGGTTTTAAATACTTTTGAAATGAAAATCTCAAATTACAGAACAACATTGGGAAATGGCAAAAGTAACCATTTAAAAGAGCTCAAAGGGCCATAAATCACGAAATGAGGAAATATTATTTATGGTTCCTGAATTCTGTTTTCATTGTTCAAAAGGCCGACACGCCAAAAAAAGATGATAAGCCGGAGTTATTTCTTTCTTCCTTCAGTTACTTCTTAACCTCATAAGAGGACTACAGCAGGGTATCCTGTATATCAAGTGCTAAAGGGGGTTAGCTGAAATAAAAGGTAAGGAAAGTAGGTGAAATGAGTTTTGTACAATGCGAAAAGAAAGTTATGGTAAAAAGATAAAAACAAGAGTCTGGTGATTTAGGGGGACACATGCACGACCTGGCAGACAGCATGTCAGAACTGTGCCAAGGTCGGTAGCAAGACAATACAGGTTGGGAGAGCGTTCCAATGTATAACTGATATTGGGGAAAAAGCTATACCTGTAATAGTTGGTCTGTGTTGGGATTTGCTTGTATGCCAAGGGGTGGATAAATTTTGGACTCTCTGCGGCGATTTGGTGTGAGGTAATCTGAGACAGGGATTGCAACAAGGTCATGTGTGACCTTGTATAGCATGATAAGGCGATTGTCGATGCGTCTCTGATCTAGTGGACGCCATTGGAGTTTGCCAAGCAAAGCAGTAACACTTGATGTGTACCTATAGTCTCGTGTGGCCCACCTGGCAGCTCTGCGTTGGACAGATTCGAATTTGTAGATATCTGTAGCTGTATGGGGTGACCAGACGCTGGCATCTTTCTGCCGGTTATGGCCCTTGTCTTCTTCAAATTGCTTAATTATATTTAGTATTTCTGCAAAAAACTAAGATAACTGAACCATAATGGAACAACTTAAAACTCGGCCCTCGCCCATCGCCTTGAAGAAATAGATGGGCTGCATGATGCTTCCACGCAGAGCTGAACCCGACCCGCACACGACACACGACATGAATTGCAGGATCCCGGCAGAAATATGCCACATTAAATAACATTTGCAGACTACTACAACTATGTCTGCTACCTGTAGGATTAAACCCTATTGGTTTCATTGGGCGACAGGGCTTGAGATGTCATTTCATCTCAATGTCGGGTAAAAGTCCCACAAAATTGGAAGTAGCGTCTCCAAAATGACCTTTACAGTGTTGACGGGGACGTTAAACCTCAAATCAAACAAACAAAAGCTACCTGTAGGGTTCCGTACAATACATCATGATATTAACCTACTTTGTTTTGCCGACAAATCTCCCGGAAATTGGGCTACCATCCTAGAGTTTACATAAAAAATCAACGCCGGAGCCGATGATTGATCACGGAGGAGGCGTTATGAGCGATTTGGTCACTAAGGAGCCGTTATGGCTACCCACAGTATAATAGTGGAATTTAACTGCATATTTAACGGAGGTGTGTGTGCGTGCAAGGTCTCAACGTCAAAACTCGGACCAAATATGCATGTTTATTGCGTCCGTGGTCAATACAAAGATATGAACTTAATTTAAGGCGCATTGAATAATAATAATAATAATAATAATAATAATAATAACAATAATAATAATAATAATAATAACAAAAATAATAACTAAAATATTAATAATATTATTTATTATCATAAGAAATCCGTGTAATAGAAACCTGGTTATTTAGTTATTTAACGGTGACAAACTGGACTTGCATGGGCATACGGTATTGCTCTGGCTTATCTTTTGGGATGAATATACAAAAAGTAAAACCGACATCAGTTGTCAGTTTGGTATTGTCAATATTATTGTAAATAAAGGTTATTTTTAAATTTATCTACGCAATAATATATTATTTTTGGATGATCTAATTTTATTTTTGGTGACTCCCTATTAATGTGATGGTATCAGGCTAAAAAAAACCATACCTGCACTGTATCGACGCTAGCCAAGTGGTGAAGCCACGGGCCTGTAGAGCTGAAGTATGAGGGTTCGAATCCCGCTGGGGATGTTTTTTCTTTAACATTTTTTTTCGCGCCAAAAGCAAAAAATCCTCGATTTTCTCGTGAAGCATGCATTTTTTGTGCTGATATAAATTTTTACTGAAAATTCCTTAGTTCATACTCGGTTGCCCTGCCGCGAACATGTCTTCAAAAAATAAAATAAAATAACGTATGATCAACATGAATTAAATTATAAATTTCCAATCAATGTTAATTTCAAGTCATGTTATTGGTGTGCCTATTCTTTACTTTCACATGTCACATATAGGGTCTAGGCCACTCAGGTTCCATTGTATCAAATGATGGCATCTTGTATTTCAATTCTCTTGTACATGTACTTGCTGGTGTTTCTTTTTTATTCACTATTATAAATCAAATGTGAAGTTGATCTTTAAAATTGTGCATGACATGTATTGAACTTTAAAATAAATAGATAACCATTCTCGAAAAAATAATAATACAAAAATAATAAAAAGAATTGAAAATTAAAAAAGAAATAATAAAAATGTAAATTCTGAAACTATTTTATAAAAAAAAAATCATCAAGAAAAAAAATAAATCATGCTTTTAATAGCTTTAATATGAAAAAAGGTTGTCTGCGAGGATCGAACCTGCGACACTCACGAAAGTAAACCAGTCGCTCCTCGCTACTAGTTGCGTAGCGCAACTTGTAGCGAAAAGCGCCTACAACGACTGGTTTACTCTCCTGAGGGTCGCAGGTTCGATCCTTGCAGACAACCTTTTTCATAAAGCTATTAAAAGCATGATTTATTTTTTTTTCTTGGTGATTTTTTTTATAAAATAGTTTCAGAATTTACATTTTTATTATTTCTTTTTTAATTTTCAATTCTGTTTATTATTTTTGTATTATTATTTTTTCGTGAATGGTTATCTATTTATTTTAAAGTTCAATACATGTCATGCACAATTTTAAAGATCAACTTCACATTTGATTTATAATAGTGAATAAAAAAGGAACACCAGCAAGTACATGTACAAGAGAATTGAAATACAAGATGCCATAATTTGATACAATGGAAAAAAAATGTTAAAGAAAAAACATCCCCAGCGGGATTCGAACCCGCATACTTCAGCTCTACAGGCCCGTGACTTTACCACTTGGCTAGCTTCGATGCAGTGCAGGTATGGTATTTTTTAGCCTGATACCATCACATTAATAGGGAGTCACCAAAAATAAAATTAGATCATCCAAAAATAACATATAATTGCGTAGATAAATTTAAAAATAACCTTTATTTACAATAATATTGACAATAGAAAGCTGACAACTGATGTCGGTTTTACTGTAGCTTATGGTATTCATTATAAGCGGCTCAGTGCATTATGAAAAAACGCCTATTCAAATATATTGAAGATTTTACCACCAAAAAAACTGAAAATTTTTATTATGTATTTCTAAAAGTCTACGAAAAACATTGATTGTGGGAACTCGTAAGGGGCGACTCGGCGAGGCGGTTCTAACGAATACTCACAATCATTATTATTATTATTATTATTATTATTATAACAATACGGGTAACAGACACCAATGTTAACCCTATTTTAAATTGGGAAAATTGTCATTTACAGGGTAAAGCTCAACTCAGCGGTTCGCCCCCTAAAACTATCATTTGCAAAAAACAAGAGGCCCATGGGCCACTATGCTCACCAGAGCTCAGGTGGGCACTCCCAAATTGCAGCCATGTATTTTAACATGATATCATTTTAATCTGCCAAATGAACCCCCATATCCAAATGAGCATCCATGTGGACTCAGTATATGAAACATTAGGCCTTTTATGAAGTAGAGGGGGTGGGGCATGGACCCAATGGAGCCCTGGTTGGTATCACTAAATGTGTCTTATCACAAAGAACAAGAATATATATGGTTTAGCAGTGGGGATCTGCATGGCTGGAGATATAAGTGGAGGGGTTGGAGCATGCCCTGTCGTTCCCAGGAAAGCCCAAGATTGTTGTCCCTAAATGTGTCTCATCATAAGGACCAAGTATTATATATATATGGTTTAGGGGTGGGAATCTGAACGGTTTCAAAGATATCCTTTCATGAAGTGGAAAGGAGAGGACTGGCCCCTGCGGACACCCCTACAGTAGGTGTGCTAATAATAAGGAACAAGAACATATATGAATATGGGGTGGGGATTTAATGGTTTCTGAAATATATGGCCTTTTATGAAGTGGAACGGCGGGGCACATTGCCTCAGCACAAAGAGACCCCCAAGTTAGTGTGACTGAATGAGTCTTATCATAAGGAACAAGAATATATGGTTTAGGGGCGGGGATCTTAACTATTTCTGAGATATGTGGCTTTTAATGAAGTCAAGCGGTGGAGCAAGGCCAGGGCATGCCCCGGGGACTCACAAGCTGGTGTCAATGAATGTGCCTTATCATAAGGAAGATGAATATATATGGTTTAGGGGTGGGGCTCTGAACAGTTTCTGAGATATAAGGCCTTTTGTGAAGTGCAGGGGTGGGGCAAGGCCCAGGGAGACCCCAAGGTTGGTGTCAATTAAAGTGTCTTATCATAAGGTACAAGAATATATATGGTTTAGGGGTGGGGATCTGTAAGGTTTCCGAGATATTGTGATATTATGAAATGGAGGGGGTGGGGCATGGCCCCAGCACATCCCTGGGGACCCCCAGGTTGGTGTCACTGAATGTGTCTCATCATAATGAACAAGAACATATATGGTTTGGGGGTGGGGATCTGAACAGTTTCTGAGATATATGGCCTTTTGTGAAGTGAAGGGGTGGGGCATGGCTCCGGCGCACCCCAGAAGACCCCCAATTTGGGGTCAATGAATGCGTCTTATCATAAGGAGCAAGAATATATATGGTTTAGGGGTGGGGATCTGTAAGGTTTCCGAGATATTGGGCCTTTTATGAAATGGAGGGGCGGGACATGGCCCCGGCGCATCCCGGGGGACCCCCAGTTTGATGTCACTGAATGCGTCTTATCATAAGGAACAAGAGTATATAGGGTTCAGGGGTGGGGATCTGAATGGTTTCCAAGATATTGGGCCTTTTATGAAGTGGAGGGGGTGGGGCATGGCCTCGGCACATCCCGGAGGACCTCCAGGTTGGTGTCACTGAATGCGTCTTATCAATAGGAACAAGAATATATATGGTTTAGGGGTGGGGATCTGTAAGGTTTCTGAGATATAAGTCATTTTATGAAGTACTGGGGGCGGGGCATGGCCCCGGCACAACCTACTGGACCCCCAGGTTGACATAACAGCATATGGCTGAGAGAAGTTTACTCAAGGAACATTTCTATGAAAGTTTTGTCAAAATATCTGCAAAGGCTTTGTAGTTAATGCCATTTTTCAATTTTCCCCATTATAAGTCTATGGAAAATCTAAGTTGCAATAGCAACCAAACTAAAGAGCCGAATTTCATAAAAAACACAAAACCTGTAAAGGCAAATATGGTGAATATTTCCATAAACTTTCAGCCTCATAGAGCATACGGTTTCTGAGGAGATGATTTTTAAGTATTTTTTTTTCTATTTTTTCATTTTGGTTTCCATGGTAACCAATACAAATGAGCAGTAGGCCTAAAATCATATGGCAGATAGTAGATTGCCTAAGGAATATTTCTATGAAAGTTTTGTCAAAATATCTGCAGTGGCTTGGCAGTAAATGCCATTTTTCAATTTTCCCCATTATAAGTCTATGGAAACTCTAAGTTGCCATAGCAACCAAACCAATGAGCCGAATTTCATAAAAAACACAAACTTTCAATCCCCCAACCCAAGGATGCTACAGATGAAATTTGGGCTGAATCGGCCCAGTGGCTTCAGAGGAGATGTCGTTTGAAAGTGTTGACGACGACGCAGACGCCGACGACGACGACGACGCCGACGACGGACAAATGCCTATCCTATAAGCTCCCCCGGAGCCTTCGGCTCTGGTGAGCTAAAAAAGTATCGGACACTAGCCTTTCCCTGTCTAACAATGGACGCTCTCTCTCTCTCTGTCTCTCTCTGTCTCTCTCTCTCTCTCTCTCTCTCTCTAATAATGTCTAAAATTTCATGACTCTTTCTAGTCTCTATAACTGAGCAGCATGGATATTGTTTGTCATTCATGGTAATAATATAATGTTATTAATCAAATAATTTCGTATTGGCCCAGTTACAGGTCCTCGGTCTGCTGTATTGGCACGAGGCCGAAGGCCGAGGCCAATACAACTGACCGAGGACCTGTAACTGGGCCAATACGAAATTACTTGATTAATAACAATTTTATTAATTGATGCAATTAAAAACATGATTTATGATTTTTTAATATTGGTTGACCTTGTGTTCTTTAGGATAATCAATTAATAAAACCCAAAGACAGATTTTCACATACCCGGGCCCATATGATCGATACAACCAGAAAGCCTCGTTGTTACTGTTCTAGCTAACCAGCAGGAAAACACGCCTATACAAATACGTTGTAAACTTTACCGCCGAAAAAAGAAAATTTTAAGATGAAAAATTGTAAAATTTGTTTTGTTTCTGCTCAAAATATAGATTGTGTGAACTCCGATGCGGTTCTAACGAGTACCCACAATCTATATTTTAGAGCAGAAATATGAAAACTAAGCCCACCCCCATGTATACCCCAGTTTTACTATATAAAAGTGGGGTTGAAGGGGGTCTAAATTATATCACAGGCGCTTGAAGTTTAGTCCATCAACACCGGTTGAATAAAGACTGATGCAATTTCAAAGCTTACGTAATTGCTTAGTGTCACTTTTGATTTTGAACCTTATGAACTACGTAAGGACAGAACTTCAAGAACTTCAAGCTCCTGTGATTATATAGGCGTGTTTTCGTGTTGAAGTACCATATAAAAAGCAGATTATAAGAAAATGTGAATATTTTGTGGACATTTAACCATTTGTTGACTAACGGTGTCATTACTTTTGAACGACTGACCCTAGACCAGTAACTTTACTGTTGCCACTAAAACCTTTGCGAATTTGGAACGTTCCCGCCCACCGGGACTTGAAGAAATAGATGGGCTGCATGATGCTTCTACGCAGAGCTGAAACCGATCGCACACGAGTGTTGGTAAACAACTTAGAGGATCTAAGCCTGCCCAGGCTAAGCGGTGCGAGTCGGTCCGTCCATGCTTACAAACCCTATTAGTTTCATTTGGCGACAGGGCTTGAGATGTCATTTCATCTCAATGTCGGGTAAAAGTCCCACAAAATTGGAAGCAACGTCTCCAAAATGACCTATACAGTGTTGACGGAGACGTTAAACCTCGGATCAAACAAACAGTCAGCGAATTTGGCTAAGAAACGGGTATCCTACTGACAAGTCCATGTAATAAAATCCCACGTAAACCTCACTTACAGTCGGCCTTCAATGGGTCGAACTCCTTTGGGACCACGAAAATCTGTTCGAGACAGGGGTAGTTCGAGCCACTTATGGCTACTTCCAGGATACATAAAAAGGATAATTGCAGGACTTCTTTTCGATGTTCTATGATATAAATGTTTGCTGTGTGTACTCATTAGAATCGCCCCATTCAAATGAGTACACATAACATACATTTGCAAGCTTAAAGACGAAAATATCCTTAACTTTTGGTTTAAAGAGTATTTATTAATGATACTGTTCAATACATGCATACATGCAAACATGTACAAAAAGAATGTTCAGAAGCCACAAGATCTGACAGTAAGCGGCTAAGCTTATATTAATCATCTCCTGGAAGAAGTATAATTTAGGTGTATAAAGCATGAATGGTGTTATGACAGTAAATATGTATCATATTCCTTTAGAAGAAAGAAAGTAAGACACAAGGAAAGTAGTGATGCTCCTGTATAAGTTCTAAGCAAGATATTAGACATATCGAGAACGAGAAATTGCCAACATGGAGGATCGTACAAGCGAATGTGAAATGATCGATATTCCACAGTCGCTTGGCAATTGTTCAAGATGGCTAGATTACACATGTGTAGTTTTGTTCATATCTCTAATATCGTACTTAATTTATAGCCCACAGGGGACAAAGGAGCATTCAGTGGAGAATGACCGACTCCCTTTATAAGACGCAATGTACACATAAAAGATGAGAGTTATAGGCTAAGGTTTAGACAGAAGCTGGGCAAGATTACAGGAATCTGCCAGACGTAACGATGAAATCTTGCATCTGTACAAAGTGAGGTTTTCCATTCCAAATAAGAGATCTTTGACGGTTTAGATGTGGAGATCGTCAGGTATGTATCTTAATCTAACTTAATTATAGTTTGGGCAGTTGAAGAAAAAGTGAGCAGCACTTTCAAAATGTCCACACTGACAAGAAGGTCTTGGAACTATATGCTTACGATATAAGTCAGAAATCAGGGAACTACATCCCATTCTAAGTCTTGCATGGAGTATTTGGCCTTTGAGGAGTGCGTAGGACCCTGTTCAAACGCAATTTAAACGCCGCTACAGACGATGTCTGTTGTGCTTCACTTGGGAGGTTGTTCCATGCATGAATAGTGGGTATAAAGAAGGAATCAAGAAACATGTTATTTTCGAAAACTAAATGCTGTTATTTCTTATACAGTTGAGGGAACGAGGTAGGAAAGATAGTTTTGAGTGAGACCATGAAAGATTTTATAGAAAATTACCAGCTTATGTTTGTTTCGTCGACTCTGGAGTGACTCCCAACCAAGCTCATAAAAAGTTTTTCAATGCTACAGAGTTTTGTCGCACCGGTTATAATTCTAGCTGCATCTGTGTGAATAGCATCTAGTTGTTTTTTGGTTGCGATGGAACAGTTGTCCCATATAGGATCGCTGTATTCAAGAAGAGGAAGTATACGTATACGACATACATTCTTTCTAATGACTTCCTGCTTACTCTGAACTTAAGCGCTCGCAAGAGATTAAGTCTTGTCCATGCTTTTTCTGAAATGTTCATGTGTTCTGCCTAGTTACAGGTATTGGAGAAAGTAAGACCTAAGTGTTTGTGGAGGCCCCCGCCCATAGGGGCTTGAAGAAATATATGGGCTGCATGATGCTTCGACGCAGAGCTGAATCCGTCCCGCACACTAGTACTGGTAAACCGCTTAGAAGATCTAAGCCTGTCCAGGAACCGCCGTGCGAGGCGGACCGTCCATGCTAATAAACCCTATCGGTTTCATTGGGCGACAGGGCTTGAGATGTCATTTCATCTCAATGTCGGGTAAAAGTCCCACAAAATTGGAAGCAACGTCTCCAAAATGACCTTCACAGTGTTGACGGGGACGTTAAACCTCAAATCAAACAAACAAAAGTGTTGGTGGCTTGCCGTCTCCTTTATCATCGTGTTATTCATGAAGAGGGGAAGATGTACCAAGGGGTTTTGTTTCCGCGTAAAGACCATGGACAAGGTTTTGTTTGCATTGAATGTTACTAGCCATGCGTCTGCCCACTCAGAAATAGTTCTTTGGTCAGCGTTTAGAAGAGAAGCCGAATGTGTGGGACCGTCGACAATAATGCATAAACTAGTGTCGTTAGCGAAAAGGCGAATAGAGCATCCAATGACCCTGACGATATTATTGATATACAATAAGAATAGAAGAGGTCCGAGAATATAACCCTGAGGAACTCCAGCTAGTACCGGGGCCCAATCGGAAGTTTGACCATTGAGAACTACCCGTTGCCTGCGACCTGACAGATAATTAGAGAACCATTTCAGAATTTCTTCAGAGCATCCTATTGCCGATAGCTTATGTAGTAGTCTTTTGTGCCAGACTCTGTCAAAGGCCTTGCTAATATCGCAAAAGACAGCTCGAACTTCTTTGCCGCTATCAACTGCTTCGCAAAAAGTGTGGTATGTGTGAAGTAATTGATAAGTAGTAGAGTCACCTTGTACATACCCTGACTGGAGTGGAGTCAAGATTTGAGGTGCAACTATATAATTGTATAGGTGTTTATGCACACAGCGTTCCATTACTTTGCCTACAAGGAGGCTCAGTAAGAATACCCGTCTGTAGTTGTTGGGGAGAAACTTATCATCTTTTTTATAGATTGGTGTGACATTTGCATTTTCCAGCCAGACGGGAAATAACCTTGTACTAGTGAACGATTAGAGACAACGCAGTATGGGGATTTCAGAAGACGTGGGCTTATCAAGTCTGGACCGCACGCCTTGGAGATATTTAAGTGCTGATGACCATCTTTCACATCTTGAAAGGAGAAAGTGATCGACTCTAGGTTGTGTTGTACAGGGTCAAGATGCGGTAGCAATATATTTGTATCATTAACTGTTACTACATGTCCGACCTAGATTCAGCAGTTGTTTGGACGTCCGCCAGAATATTTTGGGGTCGCAGTATTCACAAGACAGTTGTCGATCAAGTTTGTTAAAATACTCCTGTTTGGATTTACGGATTTCCTTGACAACTTTGTTTCGTAGGATTTTATATTTATTCCAAAAATGAGCGCTAGCTGTTCGTTTAAACTGGCGATAGCTTCACTTGCGCTTCCGTATTAATGTTTTGATGTGACATGTTATCCACGGATAGTCAGCGGGTTTGATAGTGACTTCCTTGTTTGGTATAGATTGCTCAGCTGCCGAGCATATCGCGTCTGGCGTCTGGTATGTCTTGAATGTTTTGATCGATATTGCTAACACGATTAAGTTTCTCTATAATTTCAAACTCATATAGAATTTCCTTGTATTTATCATAGTCAGCTAGCTTATAATTCTATATTCGTCTCTTAAAGTTAGATTTATGTGGACGTAAGAATTTTAACAATACTACAACTGGACAATGGTACCTAGTATAACCTGGTATAAAAGGGTCTACAACGCCACTGTAAAGGATATTGGTGGTGTTGCGTACTAATATTAAGTCAATAAGTGATGATGAGTGTTCAGTATAGTGTGTGGGTTCAGATATCAGTTGGGTTATTAAAGTGTACTCATGCATACGTTCTATCATCCTATTATTGTTACTTTGAGACAAGTTAATGTTATTCTTACATGTAGTTTTGCACCCAGAAAACAGCTTTCATTGTTACTTTATCATATGGTTATGACATTTGAATTCAAATAATGGTATATGTGTTGTATTTTTTCCATAGACCGCAGCAGTGTAAAACACGACCGGCCTCGGTAGCTCAGTCGGATGTACGTTTGACTGGTGACCAGGAGGACGCGGGTTCGATACCTGCCGGGGTCGGCAACATTATTTCATGGCGATTGATCATGAAATCTTTTCTACCGTCATTCTCTCCCTTCCGTTGATTCAAGAATGACAGCTGTAAGTTTCTAGCGACCGAATGTACACTGTACGTATACAGCCTATCCAGTAATAGTGTGGATTGACAAACTAATCTGCTTGATATGACATAAATTGCGTTATTGGGCCGTTAAACTCCAACGCAAACAAACGCAACAAATGTTTCTTTGTAGGTTGGAGGACTGTAGTGCAGTCACAATAAAAGATATGTAAAGAGTGCATGTCTGACCAGTCTAACTTTTTGGCCTTTTGGTTCGAGTCGCTCGCTTTGTAACCCACGGATCGTGAGGTATCCGGGTCGTTTCGCCCGTGGGTCGTTTCGCCCTGAAGCGTTTCGCCCTGATTTCGGGGTGGGTCGTTTAACCCTTATGAGGCGAGTCGCTTCGCCCGTAGGTCGTTTCGCCCGTGGGTCGTTTCGTCGCATTTATACTTTAAGAGAGTGACAAACGGAAAGGAAATAAATGAATGAAGTGGTGTTTGTTGCGTGGGTAGATGGACGGACGGACGGACGAACGGATGAGTGATTTACGGACTGGCTAGATAGATAGATAGATAGATAGATAGATAGATAGATAGATAGATAGATAGATAGATAGATAGAGCGAAAAGTTTTCACATATACATTATGTTTTCTTATTTCTGTTTCTCAAACATAGACCATAAGACGGTTCTAACCCACAATCTATGTTTTGAGCAAAAATGGAAAACTGTCACATTTGTATTTCGACACAGCCATAAAATCACATTATATTGCATAGACTTGTTATCGTAATGTGAGCTCGAATATCTTTCTTAAAAATGATGGTAGCTCAGTTGCCCAAACCTAAGGTACAAGTCGTCAGTAGGTCATGCAGCTTCACCAAAACGAGGATTTTACAATGTCTTTCGGGACTCCCCATACCCCCTCAACCCCCTTTATACCAAAAACATACCTTACCTCCCTCCATAGGGCTTGATAAAATATGGACGAAACGACCCGACAAATCAGGGCGAAACGACCCACGGGCGAAACGACCCACGGGCGAAACGACTCGCAGGCGAAGCGAGTCACGTGCGAAACGATCAGTGTCCAGCGTGAGTTCAATCCCTCTTGGGGTGCTTGACTGGATTTTTCTTCACGGATTTTCTCCTCCTACTGCATTATCCATGAAAGGGGATGATCCTCCAGTTTAGGGCACCTTGTAATCAACTTTCTTGAATGCATCATGGAATCGACCACTCAGTTCTCCTGTTCTTTCATTCCTATTCAGTAACTCCATTTTATCTTGCCTGTTTTGTTTCTGACCGTCTGACCATTTGAGCATGGATACTGATAATGGAATCTGTTCTACGGTCAAATGTTCTCTTCTTCCAATGATTCAAGACGGACAGTTGTGTCATTTTCTAGCGAAAGAACGTGCAATGTACAGTCAAACCTGCCTTAGTGGCCACCTCTATTAAGCAAGCAACCTGTCTTAAGCAAGCAGGCATTCGGTTCCCGAAAAACGAAAATGCATTAAAATTCACCTGTGTTAAGCAAGCACTTTCCTTAAGCAAGCACTTTTTGAATATCCCAGAGGGGCTTGCTTAATACAGGTTGGACTGTACTGGTTAACCACTTATGTTTAAGCCTGCCTAGTAAAGTGAGGTTAGATAAACTCATCTGCCCGATATGACCTAAATAGTGTTTAATGGGTTGTTAAATAAGTTGTGCTGACAAGATATTATCTTGTGCGGACAAGATATTATCTTTTGCCGACAAGATAATATCTTGTGCGGACAAGATAATATCTTGTCCGCACAAGATCTATGTTGTGCAGACAAGATATTATCTTGTGCGGACAAGATAATATCTTGTTTGCACAACTTAATATCTTGTGCGGACAAGATAATATCTTGTCTGCACAAGATAATATGTTATCCGCACAAGATAATATCTTGTGCGGACAAGATATTATGTTGTGCGGACAAGATAATATGTTGTCCGCACAAGATAATATCTTGTCCGCACAAGATATTATCTTGTGCGCACAATTTATAAAATAAAAAAAAATCATGTCCCTTCCCGGGTTCCGTAACAACCGAATAAGTGCATTAGAATAGGGATAACTGCATTAAAAATTGTCATTTGGGGTTGTAAATCGTCGGTTTTACGGTCTCAAGTTCCGTTTTATGGCTCCGCTGGCGCGTCGCAGTCAAACAAAAAATTCCGACCGTAAAACCTCCGACCTACATCCCCGACTGACAATATCTTCTAAATACAGTAAAATGCCTCTATTGAGACCTCCTAAAATTAACTTATTTTGCTCTAAAAAGCTTATTTAGAAGGGTGCAATTATTCTTTCTTTGTGTTTTCTGCACACGATGTCCTCTAGTCAGGGACCACCTTTGGGACTGTTCAAAAGTGGACTTAAAGACCCCTTTTGAACAGTCCCAAAGGTGGTCTTAATATAAGAATTGTACTGTATACTCATTCAGTCGGGCTCAACCTTCTCTTACTGCATGAAGAAATTTTGGGGCAAAAAGTATCCATGTAGAGCACAGTGAAGACAGAGATCCCAGTCTTCTCTAGTCGCTCGTGACTGCAGACACATTTTCCCTGGAGGCACCATATAAACAAGAACTTGTTCTGTTGTGTATCCTTTGCTTCCAAAGGATATCCTTCTCAAAAGGATATTCTTTGGAAGTGTATTCTTTGCTTCCAAAGGATATCCTTCTAAGAAGGATATCCTTTGGAAGCAAAGAATACACCACAGAACTTCAATGTGTTAAAGGCATTTATTCTTGGTTATTGAGGACTATCATTTCATTGCATAATATTATGTAGCCCTCAGTGCTGACTGAAGAGAGGTCCTCTGTCTTCAACAGGTAAGGGTTCTCCTTGGGGAAAATCAATAATTTACTAACTGTTGACTGGAGTGTACATTATTGATTTTCCCCTTATGTGCCTCAGTCAGGGGCTTCAACAAGAGCTATTTATCACCCTGTTAGGGGCCGCCTTTGATCTGCTATGGATAGTATACCACAGGGGGCAATAAAACAATTATGAGCACACGGTGTGATTTACTGTTACAGAATAAATGCCTTTAAGTGTAAGTTTTACTTGGCCATACGATCTAGTTTCGGCTAATTAGGCCTGATCAGTGTCTCATTTGTGTTTTTGTTCTGTCTTTTTAAATACTGGTGGACTGTGATCATTGACTGGAACTTTATATTTGTGATTCACAGCTCTGACCTGAAATTTCCATTAGATGGTTGACGACGGTGTTTGATGCCCAGGCTTAAGCCTAAGCGCTCGTGGTTTAACTGTTGTTTTCCCAGATTTCCAGTTGAGAGCGTATATAAGTGCATGCTGTATGATAAAACATTTATTTTGTCATTGGAATTACAAACGGGACTTTTGCAAAACACTACTATACGCGAATCTACCAACAAAAACTGTCCGTTTTTGATTTGAGATTATAAAATTGATAGTGTAAGGCTTTTTCTCATCTTGCCATGTTTCGACAACATATTCAACTTTAACGAATCCTTCACTAAGATATTTGACTTCTATATTTTCTACGTCATAAAGGTTAAGATTTTCTTTGAAATCTTTGTAGCTCCCGTTATGTGTTGCCTCGATGGCAGCATCAACACACCATTGTATGAACACTGCTTGATTGACATGACCATTTCTATCTATATCACAATGCCTGGCTTTAGTAATACATCTGTAGCTATTTGGAAGGGAGACAATATCCAGAAATCTTTCCGGCGGCTTAGCATTTTGCAAATATGATAACTTGGATGCATGTTCCCTAACCCACACAGGGAAGTGCGTAGGCTTTTGAGTGTTAGTGTCCACGTAAACACATGTCATAACCAACGAACATAATTTTATTCCTCTTTTGTAATCGGTCAGAATAGTGTCAAATTTAAAAGAAGATTTCCCAACATGAACGATACCGACTTTAGCTAGAATTGGCATACTTATACCCCAATGTTTTTCTACACGCAACCGGTTTGCAGCCCTTGTTATATGATAAACTGTATTTGCGACATAGAAGGTCCTGCTTTTGATGGCCAGTCTCTCATAGTAACAGAATCCAGCACCGAAGAAAATCAGAAGGGTGGATTCAAATAAAGATGCAATCGACCAGAGACTCCACCTTCCTGCAACAAAACAGAGACATGCAACATAAAAATGGCATAAGTGAAACCATTAAAACTGGCGATACACCCGGTTGCTAAAACAGGCCTCATACTGACCACGCTTTTCCATGCCTGAAAGGCCCGATTTTGCAGCTTCAACCCTTATCCTGCTGAACAAGACACAACTACATTGCCTTTACAAACAGTGTAGATCCTGATCCAATGGCTTCTGAAGAAGCCATCTGATCAGGATCTACACTGCTTGTAATGGCGTTTGTGAAAATATAAAGTAATTTGGCTGACTTATAGTCAGAAATAAGGGTTAAATAGTTTTTTAAACAGATTATGCCCGCAAAAATCAGAATCTTAAAGCATGAAATCAAGAAAAAAATCAAGCTCTAAAAGCCTGAAATCCTGCAAACGCCTGAAAAATATGAGGCCTGTAAAATGAAATGTTACGGGCTGCGATTACACCGTAATGTGTAATGATGTGACACTTGACTGGGATGCAATAGCGCGGAATCATGTAATCATGTAAAATCTATGTTAACCCTTATCCCGCTGAACAGAACAGCCCCCTTCTTGTGCAGTAGAGATCCAGATCAAAGACATCTGATTAGGATCTACACTGTTTGCCATTGAGTTTGTGCATCTGCAGGAATAAATTACACCAAGAAATCTGATTGGTTAAAAATAAGAAATGCATTATCTTACGACATGAAAGCCGTAACAAAGGAAAGAAACATAGCATTGAAAAATCCCCGCCTAAGGTGGGATTCGACCCGGGCCGCTCGGGTAATAGTCCAGTGATCTAACCGCTGAGCCAAAGAGTCGACTCCATGAGGCAGTTGTCAGAGAGTGGTTATAAACCTAGAGGCTATGCATATGATCTACCAAGGTAGATAATGGAAGGGAGGTAACACACTCTCTCTTCAAGGAAGTCATCATTTATGATGACGTGGAACCAACTTCGGCACAAAGCCAATTCTGGCATGTAAAGTCCGATCCCGGACGAGCCCCCATCTTACAACATGAAAGCCGTAACAAAGGAAAGAAACATAGCCTGAAAAAATCCGCGCCTATGGTGGGATTCGAAACCGGGCCGCTCGGGTGACTGTCCAGTGCTCTAACCACTGAGCCAAAGAGTTGTCAGAGAGTGGTTATAAACCCAGAAGCTATGCATATGATCTACCAAGGTAGATAATGGAAGGGAGGTAACAATTACGAAAATACGCCTATACAAATACATTGTAAATGTTACCGCCGAAAAAGTGAGTTTTGGAGTTTTACGTCTAACCAACAGCTAAGGTCAAACGGAGACGGGACATCGGTTTCAAGACTCATCCGAAAGTCTGGGGAAGCCCGCGATCAATCCTGCGACCCCTGGTTTACAAGGCGAGTAGCATAACCACTTCACAACTGAGGCATCTAACCTCAGAAAACGTGAAACTTTTCAGATGAAAAATTATGATATTTATCTTATTTCTGCTCAAACTAGAGAAAGTGCCCAGTGGGGTACGTATACCCCCGGCCAGTACCATCCCCTTTTAGTGGAAATGACAATTTGTCTGTAGCATTGAACCTTTCCATATACACTTTCCATTTAGTCCATTGAGAATAACAACTGCATTTCAACAAATATAATATAATTTATATTTTATCATATCAAAAGATGAAAGTGTTTGTCTTTGTTGAATAATAAAAATTCAAAGTTTGTTGCAATTTGGAATAATTTTACCTGGAAACAACAAAGATGGAATAGGCTGTCATAGGACATTTGCTGAAGTATGACATAATAAAGCAATGCATTTTTTACTGTCACTTGCATTTGTCTGCATTTCAAGAGGAAATATTATTCAAAATTTAACAGTTCCATTCACTTTAGTTTCTAAGATCACAAGGATCAATATATAAGCTGACAAATATGACAAGGGTCACAGCATAACGAAAGAACAAACTAACTAATAATGAACAGATGGAAAGACAAAAACTATAAGCATTGATATACTTTGTATGCAAGGAGTATAATGAAAACAGGTAACACAAAACTTGGACGTAATCAAAATGCCTAAGTCTTAATTACTGACCCCTAGCCCCACCTAGGGGCGTGACCCAGGAGCTTAGGTATTCCATATGAAAGTTAATACTATAGCTATATTCTGTACCAAATAAAAATAGAATCTAACATGAGGTTACAGAGATATGAGCAATCAAAAAGGGTTAACACAAAACTTTGACGTAAAAGTTGACAAACAGGGGCTTGACCCAGGGGCTTAGATATTCAATATGAAAGGTAATGCTATAGAGATATCCTTTACCAAATATGAAGAATCTAACATGTGGTTACAGAGATATGAGCAACCAAAAAGGTTTAACACAAAACATTGACCTAAATGTTGATGAACGGACGGACGGACTGAAGGATGGACAGCCCACCCAGGGGCTTGACCAGTGAGCTTTGATATTCCAAATGAAAGGTATTGCTATAGAGATATCCTGTACCAACTAGAATTTGTTTTTCTACAAAAACACAGATGTCTCCCCCGTTTTTGACTGCTAAGTATAACCTTGACATTGGAGGTATTGAGCTGGGTCTTGTGTGCAACACACCTTCTAATGAAGATGAACATTTCTGCAAAGTAACTTTAAAAATGTTCATAGAATAATAAACAAGTTATTGGCCGTACACAAAAAAGCCCTTTTTTACCTTTGACCTCTAAATATGGCCTTGACCTTTGAGGTACAACACATAGTCTCATGATGGTTAACATTTCTGCCAAGTAATTTCATAATCCATCAAAGAATTAGGAAGTTATTGACTGTCCTTTTTTTCCTTTGACCTCTAGGTATGACCTTGACATTAGAGGTATGGACCTTGATCTTGCACATTACTCATGGTTTAATGACGGTGAACATTTCTGCATAGTTACTTTATATAGGTGAACATTTCTGCATGGTTACTTTATATATAAAGTCCATCCAGAAATAAAAAAGTTATTGACTGGACACAAAAAAACAAACAAACTTTTTTTTGCCTCTGACCTCTTAGTATGACCTTGATCTTGGAGGTACCGACATGGGTCTAGCGTGCACCACATCGTCTCATGATGGTTAACATTTCTGCCACCGGCCCCGATAGCTCAGTTGGTAGAGTGTCCGCTCCGTGGAACGGGCGGTCACGGGTTCGATCCCGGGCCGCGACATACCAAAGACGTTAAAAATGTTACTAGCTGCTCCTCCCTTGGCACTCAGATTTACGGGGTAGAACTAGGACTGGTGGTTAACATTTCTGCAAAGTAATTTCAAAATCCAAAATAAGAAAGTTATTGACAGAACACAAAAAAGGCCCCCTTTTTTACCTTGAACCTCTATGTACATGTATGACCTTGACCTTTCAGGTACCAAACTGGGTCATGCGTGCAACACATCAGCTCATGTTGGTTAACATTTCTGCCAAGGGATTTCAAAATCCATCTAAAAATAAGAAAGTTATTGACCAAACACGAAAAAAGGCCCCTTTTTTACCTTTGACCTCTATATATGACCTTCACATTTTAGGTACCAAACTGAATCATGCATGCAACACATCGTCTCATGATAGTTAACATTTTTGCCAAGTAACTTCAAATTCTATCTTAAAATAAGCAAGTTATTGACAAAACCCGAAAAAGGCCCCTTTTTACCTTTGACCTCTAAGTATGACCTTGACCTTTGAGGTACCAACCTGGGTCATGCCAGCAACACATCGTCTTATATTGGTTAACATTTCTGCCATGTGATTTCAAAATCCATCTCAAAATAAGAAAGTTATTGGCCAAACACGAAAAAAATGCCCCTGTTTTGACCTTTGACCTCTAAGTATGACCTTGACCTTTAAGGTACCGACCTTCCTCATGCACACCGCACATCGTCTCATGGTTGTTAATATTTCTGCCAAGTATTTTTCAAATCCATCTCAAAATAAGAAAGTTATTGACCAAACACGAAAAAAGGCCCTTTTTTGACCTTTGACCCTTAAGTATGACCTTGACCTTCGAGGTACCGACCTGCCTCATGCGCACCACACATCGTCTTATGGTTGTTAATATTTATGCCAAGTAATTTTAAAATCCATCTGAAAATAAGAAAGTTATTGACCGGACAAGATTTGCCCATACATATATACACACCGACAAACTTCCAAGGGAGATAATTCAAAAAAGTATAAATGCGAGAGTTGTAGTTCTTGCGCACTGCACGTCGTCTAATGCTGATTAATATTTATATGACGTTTCGTGAAGATAGCTAGAACGGTTTTCAAGTTATAGAGCGGACACGAATGTGTGACAGACGGACAGACAGACGCCCGGGGGAAAAACAATATGTCTCTCCGAAAAAAAAATTTCGGGGGAGACATAAATAAAAGAGAATCCAACATGTGGTGACAGAGATATGAGCAATCAAAAAGGTTTAACACAAAACTTTGACGTAAAAGTTAACAAATGCACGGACAGCCCACCCATGGGGCTTGACCCAGGGGCCAAGATATTCCTATGAAAGGTAATGCTATAGAGATATGCTTTACCATATATGAAGAGAATCTAACAGGTGGCTACAGAGATATGAGCAATCAAAACGGGTTAAAGCAAAACTTTGACGTAAAGGTTGACGAACGGTGGAACCGAAGGATGTACGAACGAACGAACTAACTAACGAACGAACCAACAAACTGATGAACGGACAGAAAGACGAAAACTATATACCCCCTGACATACTTCGTATGCCGGGGGTATAAATATAGATTGTAGGTATTCGTTACAACCGCCTCATCGAGGCGGTGTTAACGAGTATCTACAATTTATATTTTAGAGCAGAAATAAGAAAAATAAGGTTTACCCCCTGTAAACCCCAGTTTTACTATATAGAAGTGGGGTTCAAGGGGGTCAGAATTATATACATGTAGGTGTTTTCGTGATGAATGCGGCTAAACTACTGATTCAGCAGGAAAAGGGTTAAACTCCCAGTGTATATCGCTGCTGGTCTTTCAAAGGCGGTGTTTTGTGTAGCTTATTCTATGTTACCCATTGAAACAGGTTTTTTTCTTGATAACCCTTATCTTGCTGTTCACGATAACCCCTATCTTTGCAAACAGTGTAGATCCAGATCAGATGGCTTCTTCAGAAGCCATCTGATCAGGATCTACACTGTTTGACATTCAGTTTATGAATTTGTAGCAATAAATTACATCAAGTAATCGGATTGGTTCAAATTCAGAGATAGGTGTGGCTAAAATGAATATTCAGCAAGAGAAGGGCTAAGTCCTGTCTCATGAAATAACTTTATTTTCTTCTTGTTTCCTTTATAGCTTTTCAATCACCTCGTCTGGGGAGGTGAGGTCATGTTGTTTTACTTCCCGTGGTGTGTGCCCTTTAAACTTAATGTTTTGTTCCCTCTCACTGTTCATCTTTAGGCTATGCATCTGCATTTGTATCTTCCTGATTATATACGGGATTTCATTTCACGGAAACCCTTATATAATTCTGACGACCCTTGAACCCCACTTTTGTATAGTAAAGCTGGGGTTTACAGGGGTAAACCTTATTTTTCTTATTTCTGCTCTAATATATAGATTGTTGGTACTCGTTAGAATCGCCTCATCGGTCTGTGTATGAGGTGAAGTTTTTCCTCTCTGGTGTTATCTGTGGTCCAACGGTTAAATATGAGTAATCACCGTAAACCGCAAGAAAAATAAATTAAAATTGACTTCAGCTGCTCATTGCAAAGTCGACACTTTAATTTGCTACCAGAATATCCTTTATAATGCAGTTTTTCCGACTCTTAATCGCCAGAAATGATAGCCATGGGCTATTGCTTTTTAATTATCATTTTAACAAACGAATTTCAATGTTTGTTTGTTTTCCGCTATTGATGTTTCCATTAGGGCCTGTTGTTTCATGTTTGTGTTTCTTTCCCTTTGGTGTCTCTGATGGGAGCTGTGGGTTAATTTATCGAATACTGATCATTGCCTCCACGTCTACTTCACGTCCCCGTCAACAGTGTATAGGTCATTTTGGAGAAGTTGCTTCCAATTTTTAGGGACTTTAACACTGAGATGAAATGACATCTCGAGCCCTGTCGCCCAATGAAACCAATAGGGTTTATAAACATGAACGGTCCGATTCGCACCGCTTTGCCTGGGCAAGCTTAGATCCACTAAGCGCTTTACCAGTACTAAAGTGCGGTCGGTTTTAGCTCTGCGTGGAAGCATCATGCAGCCCAAATATTACTTTAAACTCCGATGGGCGGGGGCGATGGATATCAATGTCCGGGATAAGTGGTTTGTCGAGGGCACTGGCAAATGATTTGTCCAAACCTTCAGTACAAACGAGAACAAAGTTAGACAAATATCTTTATTTCAAGTCAATGGCTGAGAATATGGATATCATCGTACTGTTTATCTGTCCTGTTCACCTTATTTGCATTATCTGCTGGTTCCTAGTCTGAAGATTTTAAGTGTTGGAAATACAGGTAACCAGACCCCCCTGACCTTTCAAGGTCAGGGGGGATCTGGTTACCTGTTTTTCCAATACTGACATTGCGCAAGCTGGGAGCCAACAAATAATGCAAATATGGTGAATAAGTTAATGTATTGTAGCAATATATGCTATATGTACCATATATGCTAACGTGTTTTCGGCAAACCCTGCACAATCTGTTCACATAAATGCATGCTATGATCGTGCACGCATATAAAGTTCAATTATCTATATACTATCTCGTGCACACATATAAAGTTCCATTATCTATGTACTATCTCGTGCACGCATATACAGTTCAATTATCTATGTACTATCTCGTGCACGCATATGAAGTTCCATTATCTAAGTACTATCTCGTGCACGCATATAAAGTTCAATTATCTATGTACTATCTCGTGCACGCATATAAAATTCAACTATCTATGTACCATCATCTTACAATTTGCTACTGGTCACTATTGTTTGTTTTTGTCGCATTTTCAGAGAGTTATGTAAGCTTAACTTTGCATTGAAAACTTGCTTCTTCTTGCCGTTTGTGATAGCAAACAGTATTTGATCAGCAGCGTTCCACATGTACACGATGATTTCTTCGTTGACTAAAACTTCACCGATATATTGTACTGCTATTTCCTTTATAAGAACTCCTTCATTGTTTTCAGTGTCTGTAAAATTAAAGTGTTTAGAAAGATGCTGATAAAGAGCATCAGAACACCATCTGATATAAGTGGATTGGTTAGCATGTAGATTTCTATCACAATCGCTGTGAAGTACTTTCAGTTCATACAACAAAGCTTCATGAGGTACGTCAAACAACCCTAGTTTTGGTACGTTGTGAACTTCGGTGTTTAATTTTTTCATAGACGAGTTTACGCCTTCAAGTATATAATAGGGTAACTTAACAGGTCTTCGCGTATTTGCATCGACATAAACAACCTTTGAATCACAACTACCATACTTAACACCAGTAAGATGGTCATACATATCAACTGATAAAGTTAATGATGTTGTTCCTATGTGGCTTACATATAAGCTGAACCTAAGTTGCCTGTTAAGTCCGAAAAAAGAATTGAAATGGATTTTTGCTGCTTCCTTTTCAAGTTGAATAATGGTATTCGCGTTGAAGAATATTCGATTTCGCCCAGAAACAAGTTCATAGTAGGAGAGTAGACCGTTCATCCACCCATACCATCTGACAGCTTCAAATGTTTTGGAGATGGCCCAAAAGCTCCACTGGCCTGGAAAACAATATACATGTATAGTAGCGAATCTCAGAGGCCGGCGTAGGTAGATTTAAAAACATTTTTCTCGTGATAAAAATCGATGGGACTATAAATCAAAGATGAAAATGTCTGTCGAGTCGAAATTTCTTGCTTTCGACTCAGCCTGTCTGGTTTAACCAATCTTTGAAAAATAGATGGATATGAAACTTTGCGCCCATTTCTTTACAATGAAAGACTAAACAAACACAATTCTCAGCAAACAGTGTGCATATGGACGTGATAAACTTGGGAAAAATCTTGGTGGTTTCAGTGGGTTCAGAAAAGACGAAAATTCATTTAGTTAGCGATAAACTGGAAAATTTTCACCATAATCATTAAATCGGAAATTGAATAAACTGCAAGTGCGTTAAATTTCAGGAAAATCTATTTCTTACCATTTTTTAATTCAAAAAAAAAAAAAAAATGAACTACTTCCTGTCCTCGAACATTGGTCATTTCTTACGACTTTATGAGCATGACCGGATATAGCTTCCGATTTCGCAATTAGTTTTTGCTTTAAAAAATAATCCTTTTTGCGGAAGCTTACAAAAAATAAAATCTTGACAACGGCCATAGCAACTCTCCTACTGGTATAGCGAAACTTCTATGAATAAAACAACGATGGTCTGTTTACCATGTCTAAGTCAATCTCGGTAGTGAGTTCCTAAGAAAATGTTCACATAGTTCCAGATTAAAGATATCGTAATTTACGGATTTGTTTTCCATTCAGATATAAAAAAAAGAAAATGTGTAAACAAATTAGAACAGCCTGCTCTATTTTGTGTAATGTCGGATAAAAGTCCAACAATATTGGAAACAACGTCTCCAAAATGACCTGTTCGAGCCTCGCTCGGGCCACGTGTGAGACGCCAAGTTCTGCAACGGAAGGTCAGGTGGTTTTTCTCCGGGTACTCCGATTTTCGCCCACCTCTGATTAACGATCGGCTCGATATGAGTGAAATAATCTTGAAAGGGCCGTAAAACCCAAACCAAAAAAAAAAAAAAAAAAAAAAAAATGACCTAAATAGTGTTGACGGGGACGTTAAACATCAAGTTAAACAACCAAATAAACAAACCTTTATATTATAGAACATTGAAATGATACACCCAATTTATACCCATTTCTCCTCTTGCCCTGACACTATGAGTAGCCCTCGGAGACCAAAACTACTCTTTATCTCGAAAACGTTTCCATGGTCCAAAAGAAGTTCGACTGCATTATATATATTTACAAGTGTTCGTTAGAAGTGTAAATCGGTTAACAACCAAATGAGCCAGCGCACGTCAAAACCTACAACTAAAATGTGCGTCCAGCGAAGAATCAGATCAGCCTGCGCAGTCATATTATCTAACCAGAGACCTCTCTTGCTACATGAAGGAGCGTTGGGCCCTTAGCTATCCTTAGACTCTGATCAGACTGCGAGGATGCGTAGGCTGAGCTGAGTCTTCGTTGTGCGCATATGTCTTAATGTAGATTTTGTCGTGCACTGACTCAAATTATAAGCAAAACCATGAACTTGCATGATAACGGAGTTATGTGATCAGACCTTTCTTGTTGCGCATGGTCTTTAGAGTAATTTGGCATTGCAGTGTACACAGACTGCCGATTCCAACGATATCCGTTGCAGTCCTGTTGACAAAATGTGTTGCTGTTATTAAATTTGTTTAATTCATGCTTCCAAACATAGATATTCCTCTGCATTTGATCCTAAAGTTTGTTTGATTACATTTTGGACGCGATATAGAATGAAGTTTCGTCTGCAGTTACTTCATCATAGTATTTAAGCTTTGCAATGAATATTACTCTGTCACCCTTTTTCATTACAAAACGTAATGTTCTCTCTTCTTTTCTTTCTTCCCATGTATAAACAATTATCTTGTCATCCAAAAGAGCTTCTCCGAGATATTCTACACGGATAGTTTCAATGGCATATGCTCCTATATCTTTTGTGAAATAGTTGTACTTTCCCCAGTCAGCTGCCAAAGCACCGACATCAGAACACCACTTTAAATATACAGACTGGTTCACATGAGAATTTCTGTCACAATCACTTTTTAATGCTTTAACTTCGTAACAAAAAGCGTCTGCAGGTACAGGGACTGCACCTATCTTTTCGGTTACCTTAATAGCATCCACTTTTCGTTTGGCCAAAGTCTCTTTCACACTTGCACGAAACCATCCAGGAAGCGGACATGGTTTTCTTGTGCTCTTATCAACGTACACAAGTTTTGTAGTAGCCGATTTCAGTTTCTGTCCTGAATTATAATCAAACATATCCTGAGTTTGTGTCAGCGATGTCTTTCCAATATCACTAATATAAGCCACAAAGCGGAACGGTCTGATATAACCCCAAATATCATCGCGTACAATATAATGAACATTTTTTCCAATTGTGAATTCATTGCTAACGAAGAACCAAGTATGCAAGCCATCACTGGTAAGGTCATGGTAGAAGAACGCTCCATGTGGTATTAAGACTGATAATCTTACTAATTCGAGTGAATTGCTGATTGAAGACAATGTCCATTTACCTGAAATAACACGAAATATCTAAGGTAATATCAACTGAATGATTGCAGCTCAATGTACTGTATTTGTTTTTCGTTATTATTATTATAAGTATTTTATCATTATTATTATAATTATTATTATTACTATTATTGCACTAAGTTGATTTTTTTATTCATTTGGAGAAAATGAGTCTTATTGATGATAGTTTCTATGGAAAGGCACGTCTTTTAAGGGTATAGTGTAACCGTGTTCGTACGTGGGCTTTCATTACCTTCACTTCTATTTTCATGGTAGTAAACCCTATCATGGTTGATAACTTTGCGTCCATCTTTAATTGCTCACCGGTGTATCGGACCCCAGACTCTGTGAGGGCTCAGGCCAAAAGACTTACTTAATATAGAATCTGGTATTCTATTTATCAGTCACCCCCTATATTAATTGCATTGTAACACATTGACCTGATAAACATATGCTATCTCAGGACAAGTGAGCTTTATCGGGTCAACATGACATTGCACTTTTATGAGTGAGCCGGACTACTGGAAAAATGGCCAAAAATGTTATTATTTATGAGTGTACAAGGGGATAAACTGATAAATAGAATACCAGATTCGTGTCATTTGATATCAAGTTTATCAGGCTCGGCTTCGAGAACGCATGTAGAATCGCTCGGCAAGCCTCGCGATTCTACAAGCGTTCTCGAAGCCTTGCCTGATAAACTTGATATCAAAAGACACTCACCTGGTATTCTCTATTCATCAGTTAATCCCACTGTACACTCTTACATTTTTGCTATTTTTTCCAGCAGTCCAGTTCATAGAAGTGTAATGACACGTTGACCTGATGAAGCTCACTTGTCCTGAGATAGCATATCTTTTATCAAGACAAGGTGTTACAATGCAATTAATACAGTGGGTAACTGATAATTCGTTTTATCTATTTGTTTCGCTAGAGGTTGACGATTTTAATAATCGGAATAAACTCATACAGCTTAGCTTCTTTAACGGAGCTATCGGTATCATAAACTTAGGAAAGCATTTTCCAATTTTTCCTAAAGACACTTATGCAGCAGGGAATATCAGACCCAGACATTTATGGAGATATGACTCATTAATTTCGAAACATTATGAAGAAATCTGATTTTCATCATGAATTAAAACGATAATTTAACGCCATTAAAATGGGGTACAATATTAGTGTAATGCGACAGACAGCATGCCTAGTTTCAACCCAGTCATGGTTGATGATATTCTTCCCCCTTTCGGGGGTCATGTCTCTGACTCGATGACGGCCCCAACTTAAAACTAAGCACAAATGATAGCTACCACGGAGTTTGTTTCCCGACAGTGTATCAGTTACCATTTGCGGACAAACAAACAGACAGACCAAACACTATATGCCCACGAATCTTTGATTCCGGAGGCTTAAAGCGTTTTCAAAAGTCTGTATGTAACTGTTTATTTAAAAGAATTAGTGTGAAATTGCAAAAGAATTGTTCACGTGCTAGAATTATCAGAGATTTATTGGCCAATAGCTCGCTTACGCTGACACATGCCAGAACATGAAGGGCGGGTATTCTTCATTATGAAAAAATACAAAAAATACTGTTATACCGAAAGTAGAACGAAGATGAAAAGTTTACAAATGGCCACCATTGTATAGTTACAGCAAACTATTCTATCCCAGATTAACAGTATATCTGGACGTGCATACACGCAACACAAGAATAACAACTATTTCCAGTCGAACACGAAACGGTGGCCCACAGTCGGACCAACATCGATACGACTGCCTTTGCTAGTTGCGTTCACACAGCGCGACTTTAGAGCTCATACGGTATTCAAGGTGTTACAATGCAATTAATACAGTGGGTAACTGATAATTCGTTTTATCTATTTGTTTCGCTAGAGGTTGACGATTTTAATAATCGGAATAAACTCATACAGCTTAGCTTCTTTAA
Source organism: Lucinisca nassula (assembly GCA_963580285.1). Classification (NCBI taxonomy): domain Eukaryota; kingdom Metazoa; phylum Mollusca; class Bivalvia; order Lucinida; family Lucinidae; genus Lucinisca; species Lucinisca nassula. The sequence goes on along the minus strand of OY757019.1, from coordinate 93,324,072 downwards.
CGGAGCTATCGGTATCATAAACTTAGGAAAGCATTTTCCAATTTTTCCTAAAGACACTTATGCAGCAGGGAATATCAGACCCAGACATTTATGGAGATATGACTCATTAATTTCGAAACATTATGAAGAAATCTGATTTTCATCATGAATTAAAACGATAATTTAACGCCGTTAAAATGGGGTACAATATTAGTGTAATGCGACAGACAGCATGCCTAGTTTCAACCCAGTCATGGTTGATGATATTCTTCCCCCTTTCGGGGGTCATGTCTCTGACTCGATGACGGCCCCAACTTAAAACTTAAAAAAAAAAAAAAAAAAAAAAAAAAATATTTTAATAGTTGTTGGTGTCTGATGATTTATCTTTGGCTTGACTCTTCGTGGTCTATCCGTTGGTTTTATTTAGGCTCCAGCTTACAGTGTATGGAACAAGCTACGGGCCCTCATCTTTAATTCATCAGTTATTCAATTTAAGTTGCATTTCAGTTTGCTTAAATTTGCATGTTATTCTGTGATAGTCTATTCACCATATTTGCATTATTTGCTGGCTCCCAGCTTGCACATTGTCAATAATGGAAAAACAGGTAACCAGACCCTCTGGTCAGGGGGGTCTGGTTACCTGTTTTTCCAACACTGATAACCTTCAGACTAGGAACCAGCAGATAATGCAAATAAGGTGAATTGGTCGAGTTAGTAACCTTCAGGTGGACCAACTATTCTGTGTGTTGTAAATAGTTTTAGAACCTAGGGTGAAGGTTGGGCCCATAAAATCGATTTTAACTCCACAGTACGCTACTGACCGTCCTAAGGCGGTGGTTCTAATGCTGTTTATTTTGAACCCTTGACCTGCTGAATATTTAAATATGCCACACCCGTCCTAAGGCGGTGGTTCTAATGTTGTTTATTTTGAACCCTTGACCTGCTGAATATTTAAATATGCCACACCCACTACTCATTATCAACCAATCAGATTACTTGATGCAAACTATTGCAACAAATTCATAAACTGCATGACAAACAATGAAGATCCTGATCAGATGGAAGAAGCCATCTGATCTGGATCTGCATTGTTTGAAAGGTAAGACATATCCGGGCTCAGCAGGACAAGGGTTAAATGTAGTTTTGTCGGAATTTTTCCGACAGGGCTCTTCATGCTGTATATGCTTATCGTTGTGTTTAATTATTATTATTATTTATTAATTGACTTTCCTGTATTGTTCGGAAGTGTTCCTTATTAACACTGAGGTCAAAAATCAAGAATCATGTTTTTAATGGTGTCAGTTAATAAAATTGTCATTAATCAAGTAATTTCATATTGTCCCAGTTACAGGCCCTCGGTCAGCTGTATTGGCCTCGGCCTTCGGCCTCCGGCCAATACAGCAGACCTCGGACCTGTAACTGGGCCAATATGAAATTACTTGATTAATATTATTATATTAATTAATTTTCATTAATTGTGCCTGCTGCACCTTGATCACCTCTTGTGGAGAACAGGGAGCTGGTTGTTGTGCTGTTTGTGTTTCGTTTTTCTTTTTCCTTTTTTTTTGTTTTCTCATTGTTCGTTTCTCTTCCTCTTGGTGCTACTGGCAGGTTTTAATCCTTCTCTTGCTGAATATTCAGTTTAGCCACACCCATTTCTGACTTAGAACCAATCAGATTATTTGATGTAATTTATTCCTAAGAATTCATAAATTGAATGTCATCTGATCTGGATCTACACTGTTTCCAAAGATAGGGGTTGTCTTGAACAGCAAGATAAGGGTTAATCTTTGATTGTGGTTTCTCCTGAGCATCTGTTTCTATAATTGCTACTATTTTAGAAGTCGGCTGATTCCTTATACTCGATGTCTGATCGGGTCAGTGGTGTCAAACTGTTTGTCTTCTTATGCTTCAGCATTTAACTTGTCGTCGAGTCCTTATCGTTGATTCATCTCTCTATTCGTTTCATTATTGTGTTATCAGAGATAATGATCACTTTTGGATTTGCCCAAAATTTGGTCTTAACATTACTGTATTTCATAGTAAACTAAATTCTATGGATGACATCAAGAGTTGTTCTATAAAGACAGGAGGTAATCCTTTGGGACCGCAACAAAAAAACTACAATCTGTGAAGCGTTCAAACTAGAGGTGAAGGTAATGATCAGGAATCGATACAATTACCCAACATCTCACACCCAAGACATCAAAGGGAAAGGAAATTAGTATCAATACATGACCATGTTGGTCCTATAACGCTCACCTGAGCTAACAGATTCAAAGTTAAAAGAAAGTTCCAACTGTTTCTAAAGGGCTTATGCTGATGACAAGGTCAAAAACGAACATCTTCAGCAATCAAGGGGACATAACTATAAAAGTTAGGCCGACATCAGCTGCGAACTTTCACCACCAACCTACTTATATATATAGTTAGTTTCAGGTTGGTTGGTTGGTTGATTTGAGGTTTAACGTCCCCGTCAACACTGTAAAGGTCATTTTGGAGACGTTGCTTCCAATTTTGTGGGACTTTTACCCGACATTGAGATGAAATGACATCTCAAGCCCTGTCGCCCAATGAAACCAATAGGGTTTATTAGCATGGACGGTCCGCCTCGCACCGCGGTTCCTGGGCAGGCTTAAATCCTCTAAGCGGTTTACCAGTACTAGTGTGCGGGCCGGATTCAGCTCTGCGTGGAAGCATCATGCAGCCCATATATTTCTCCAAGCCCCTATGGGCGGGGGCCAATAGTTAGTTTCAGGAAGATCAACCTACTTATATATATATATATATACATGTTAGTTTCAGGAAGATCCGATCAAAACTAAAGGACATATGGTATGGTGATGACAAGGTCCAAAATAGGCATTTTCAGCAGAGAAAGGGACATAACGCTATGAAATAAATGCCAGCATTGTTAGTTTTCAAATCGATTCAAACTTTTATCCCTACCTTACTTGGAAGTAAGTTTCAGGCAGATTCGGTCAAAACTAAAGTATCTATGGTCACATTCAGCAGTCAAAGGAACGTAAGTCTATGTTAGACTGGCCCACCACACAAGTTTTCGAACTAATCCAAGCTGTTATCCCCAACATATTTATGTGCTAGTTTCAGGAAAATCCGATTAATGCTGAAGTACTCATGCTGATGGCAGGGTCTAAAAAGGACATTTTCAGCAAAGAATAGGGCATAACTCTACGAGTATCGGCAGTTTCCGATCTCATCGCAGGTTTTATCCCTGACTTGCTTGCGTGTATATGTAAGTTTCATGAAGATCCCATAATGACATGACCCGTATTCGAACTTGACCCAGATATTGTCAAGATGATTATTCTGACCACGTTTGATTATGCTTTGACCAAAACTGTGGCCCCTGTAGAGTGGTCACAATGGTTTTCTGTGATTTGACCTACTCACCTACGATTTGACCCGACAGGACCCATATTTAAACTTGGCCCAGATATTGTCAAGATGATCATTCTGTCCAATTTTGAAGATGATTGGACCAAAACTGTGGCTCTTGAGTGCTCACAAGTTTTTGTTCTGTGATTTGACCTACTGTACTACTTTTTGACCCGATATGACCCATATTCGAACTCGCCCAAGATATCGTCAAGATGATCATTCGGACCAAGGTTCATGATGACTGGACCAAAACTGTGGCCTCTAGAGTGCTCACAATGTTTGTCAATGATTTTATCTACTTACCTACGTTTTGACCCGACATGACTTATACTCAATCCTCACCCATATGTTGACAAGGTTGTGATTATTTGACTAAAACTGTAGTCTCAAAAGTGTTCTCAAGCTTTTTCATGATATTAGCTACTGACATAATTTTTGACCCGACATAATCCATATTCGACCTTGACACGAATATTGTCAAGATGATTATTCTGACAAAGTTCGATGGTGATTGGACCAAACCTGTGGCCTCTAGAGTGCTCACAAGGTTTTTATATGATTTAACTGACCTACTTTTTGATCCTACATAACTGATATTCAAACATGACCGAGATATTGTCAAGATGATCATTCTGACCAAGTTTGGTGAACATTGGACCAAACCTGTGGCCTCTAGAGTGCTCACAATGTTTTTCCTATGATTTGATCTACTGACCTACCTTTTGACCGACATGACCCATATTCAAACTTCACCGAGATATTGTTCATTCTAAAGTAAGTTTGATGATGATTGCACCAACCTCGCATTTTATCCCTTTCCTCAAGTCGTTTAATAAATCCAATAATACATGAACACCCAATATGCTCATGCCAGATCCTCAATATACATGTGTTTACAAAACATCAATGAATCCTTGAATAATAAAACACAGTTTTTAAGTTGTAGTGAACATAAAATCACGAGAGCGTTGTGCTAGTGAGTTGTCTACTTGCAACTGACCAACAATTATTCTTCGCTCAACAAGTCACGCACTATAGCTGATCTATTTCTATCCTGACCATAATTTGCAGCTACCCTTAAATTCTCCGAGTCCTTCGCCATTGTTAGTAAAACTCCCGCATACATGCTTGACGGTGACGCATGTATTTATGTTTTGTAACCTATTTGTTGCAAGAAAACGACCGTCAAAGAAACTATGAGTGACGTCGTGAAATGTCATAAAACGGCTGCTTTTCATGTCACGTTCTTCTGCCCTGTGACTTTTACAGAATAAAACACGACTTCTTTCTGTTGCCTGTATAGAAGCCTCCGTGGTGTAGTGGTTACGCTACTCGCCTAAACCAGGGGTCGCAGGATCGACCCCGGGCTTCTCCAGTCTTACGGATGAGTCTTTAAACCTAGGTCCCGTCTCCGTATGGCCTTAGCTGCTGGTGGGACGTAAAACTCAAACACTCACTCACTCTATTGCCTATATAGACTCGATGTGTTATAGTGTTATAATGCATGATAGTGTACAAAATGACATTTACCTGCTATTTTCCTGTCGAAATCAGTATACCAGAGACCGGGTAACAAAACTTCTCCGGAGAACCTGTCTTCACTAATGCGGTACTTTATAAGGCGGTCAGGCTGAATACTGGCTATGTCAGGCAAGTCTTCTTTCGCTGGTTCAGACATCTCTGTGTTGTTTCCTGCAAGAAATACTGATTAGAGAAGCCCCTGTTACAACCGATGGCCCGATACAAACCTGTTCTTAAGTCCCTAGTAAATCTCCAAGTAATAGTGTGTGTGTGTGTGTGTGAATTCGGGTTTAACGTCGCTTTCAACAATTTTTCAGTCATATCACGACGGTGTCTGGTTGCGACAGGGAGCTCAATGCTCACGTTTATAGTGCTGCCTCACTGAAGTATCATGTCCCAGACACATTACATGGTACCACACCCAGTCACATTATCCTGACACTGGATCGACCAGTCCTAGGTCTACCCCGTAAATCTGAGTGCCAAGCGAGGAGCAGCTAGTACCATTTTTAACGACTTTGGTATGTCGCGGCCCGGGATCGAACCCGAGACCTCCCGTTCCCCGGAGCGGACACTCTACCAACTGAGCTATCGGGGCCGGTCCCAAGTAATAGTGAGGGCTTATAATGGGATATAATCTTAAAACAAGAATTCCGCCGAAGGCTATGTCGCGCCTATGGGGGAACTCATATATTAGGGTGAAAGTTAGGGTGGTCGCAAATGCTGACGGCTTCACGAACGGACGAATGGGGGAATGTTCAAATCCTATGTCGCGCCATGCTTAAAGCAGGCGCGACAAAAAGTGAATGTTGTGTGCACTCATTAGAATCGCCTCGATGAGGCGATTCTAATGAGTACACACAACATACCTTTAAACAAAGACTGATAAAGGATGTACACAAATTATCTTAGTCATTCGCTCTGCTCTGAAGTCTGAGCAACCCGTTCTAGGATTTGAGTAACCCCAGTGACTCGCACTACCGCTGTCTCGAAAATATTTCCAAGGTCCCAAACATGTTCAATCCACTAAAATCCATCTTAATGTGAAGCATTACTGGGGTTCACGATACCTGATGATAAAAAAAATGATAATAATCCAGTAATTTTTATCCCCCCGATCGAATAGGTTCGGGGAATATAGCGATCAGTCTGGCGTCCGTCCGTCTGTCCGTAGACGCAACCTTGTGATGGCCATACCTCCTATACCCATTGAAATTCATTGATGGTTCTTGGCACAATTGTTCATAAGGCTGAGACGGCCTGTCATGCGCAAGAACCAGAACTCTGGATGCCATACTTTTTGGGTTATCTTCCCTTTTAATAAAATAGAATGACTACTTTGTGATGGCCATAACTCCAATACCCTTTAATATATATTGATGGTACCTAGCACAGTTATTCACAAGGCCAAGACGGTGTGTCATGCACAAGAACCACAACTCAGGGTGCCACGGTTTTTGAGTTATCTCCCCTTCCAATAATATAGAATCACTACCTTGTGATAGCCACATCTCCAATACACTTTGAGACATATTGAAGTTACTTGGTACAAATGTACATGAGGTTAAGCAGGTGTGTCACGTGCAAGAACCACAAGTCTGGGTGCCCTGGTTTTTTAATTATCTCCCCTGACAATATAACCTTGTGATGGCCATAACTTTGAGATATATTGATGGTATTTGGCGAAATTGTATACAAGGTTGAGACGGCGCTTCATGCCTAAGAACCACAACTCTGGGTGCTATGATATTTGAGTTATCTCCCCTTCCAATATAACAGTATGACCACCTTGTGATCACCGTACCTCCAATACCCTTTGAGATATATTGGTGGTACTTGATGCAGATGTACATGAGGTTAAGCAGGTGTGTCATGCTCAAGAATTACACCTCTGGGTGCTCTGTTTGTTTTAGTTATCTCCCCTCCAATACCCTTTGAGATATATTGATGGTACTTGGCACAATTGTATACAAGGTGTGTGATGCGCAAGAACCAGAACTCTGGATGCCATACTTTTTAGTTATCTCCCTTTTAATAAAAATAGAATGACTACTGTGTGATGGCCATAACTCCAATACCATTTAAGATATATTGATGATACCTGGCACAGTTGTTCTCAAGGCCGAGACGGTGTGTCATGCACAGGAACCACAACTCAGGTTGCCATGGTTTTTGAGTTAGCTCCCCTTCCAATAATATAGAATCACTACCTTGTGATGGTCACATCTCCAATACTCTTTGAGACATATTGAAGGTACTTGGTACAGTTGTACATGAGGTTGAGCAGGTGTGTCACGTGCAAGAACCACAACCCTGGGTGCCCTGGTTTTTTAATTATCCCTCCTGCCAATATAACCTTGTGATGGCCATAACTTTGAGATATATTGATGGTATTTGGCGCAATTGTATACAAGGTTGAGACGGCGCTTCATGCCTAAGAACCACAACTCTGGGTGCTATGATATTTGAGTTATCTCCCCTTCCAATATAACAGTATGACCACCTTGTGATCACCGTACCTCCAATACCCTTTGAGATATATTGGTGGTACTTGATGCAGATGTACATGAGGTTAAGCAGGTGTGTCATGCTCAAGAATTACACCTCTGGGTGCTCTGTTTTTTTTAGTTATCTCCCCTGACAATATAACCTTGTGATGGCCATAACTCCAACACCCTTTGAGATATATTGAAGGAACTTGGCGCAATTTTATACAAGGTACAGAAAGGGTGTCATGTGCAAGAACCACAACTGTTGGCGCTGTGGTATTTGAGTTATCTACCCTTCCAAAATAACAGTATGACCAGCTTGTGATCACCATATCTCCAATACCCTTTGAGACATATTGATGGTACTTTGTACAGAAATACATGAGCTTAAGCAGGCATGTCATGCGCAAGAACCACAATTCTGAGCGCCCCGTTTTTTTTTTTTTAGTTATCTCCCCTGACAGTATAATCTTGTGATGGCCATAACTGTAATTCTTTTGTGATATATTGCTGGTTTAATTCTGGTGCACTTTCTATTGGTGAGCAATCTTCTGAAGGCCATATTGGCTTTTGGCCGGGGGATTTGCCATCTCTTCCGATGGCTATTTTTCGTTTGCCGATCAATCGATTTACCTTGGAATTTCTTCGGTAGCTCAGTCGGATGCACATCTGTTTGGAGATCGATAGCTGCCGGGGTCGGTAAATTTATTTCGTGGATATTGATCATATAGGCCTAATCTTTTCTACGGTCATTCTCTCATTTCCGCTGATTCAAGAAGGACAGTTGTCAGTTTCTGGTGAAACAATGAGTAGTGTACCGGCGTGGCAGAGAGAAATGAACATTTACCAATAATACAGTCTAGTCGTATGAGCTACCTTTTACAGCGACATGGTATAGTGGAAACGCCCTGTGCGCTCTTTTACATTTGAGCCAGCGCACGATAAAACCTATAATAAGACATGTGCGCCCAGCGAAGAATCAGATCAGCCTGCGTATCAATATAGTCTGACCAGAGACGTCTCTTGCAGCATTAAGGTGCATTGGGCCCTTAACTATCCTTTGAGCGCACAGCGAAGACTCTGGTCAGACTGTGCGGATGAGCAGGATGATCTGAGTCTTCGCTAGGCGCACATGCCTTATTGTAGGTTTTGTCGTGCGTTGGCTCATTTGGCACTATCGGCAGGATTGAAAACGGTACTTCCCTGACACAAAGTGCATAGGCTACCTGTCCTAGAATCTGCTTCCTTATCATTCTTGTGTATGACCTCGAGGGCGAAGTAAAAAGATGAGGGTCAGCGGCAAAGGCGCCCTGTGAGCACGGGTATATTGGTTAACCCTTTGTGTACCGAATGGAATCTTCCTCCTTATATGACAGGAGTCCATTTCAAAATTCAGGGGTGTCAGGTAGTGTTGTCTTCAAAAGCTATTTGGAAAATGGCTGAAGATTTGGCTGATAGTGTAGGCCCTGATCAGACGCCGCAGAACAGACGCCGCTTTCTGCGGCGTCTGATCTGGGCCTGCGCTGTTTGTCAACTACACGTTTTGGGGTTTCCAGTACTAAATGGGTTAAATTTGCCATGGAAGTGCGTTAGTGTAACTGACTGCCTCGATATGACCTAACTAGTGTTGACTGGGTCGTTCAACTAAAAACAAACAAAAACATGTTTCAAGCAATTGAGTAAAGAAATGAACCTGATTTTCCGTGATCGATCCTCACCTGTCTGCAAAACAGGCTCTTTGGAACAAAACCAACCACAGGCACATGACGGTAATTATGACGTCACATTAACGTCAGTGCAACGTCATAACGTTTATGCAACGTCACATCTATTCGTCGTGACGTTGCACCGACGTTGATTTAACGTTGCCATAACGACGTGTGCCCGCCGTGTAATGTGTACCCTTTGATTGGACATATTACATAGATTTATGCGTTGTGAAATGGCGAATCGTCAATTATATGTTCCTCAGTATTTTATTGTTTAAGCAAATTATTTCCTTCTAAAGTGGCACCCAGTTTGGAAACGATAGCCTACTAATGAGCATTTTTCGATAATTTTTAATGGGAACCATGAGAAGTGCTCCATAGTCATGTTCTGGTAACATGCTTGACAGCTCATATGTCTAGATTGCCATTTGAACAATTTTGTCCTAATGGAGAGTCCGCAGGAGTACATTTTAACCCATTTTGTACCGGAAACCCCCTAACAGTACAGGCCCAGATTAGGCCCAGGACCTACACTGTGTAAAAAAAGTTCAGCCATTGTGTGAATAAATTTTGAAGAAAACAGGACCTTACACCCCTTAATTTTGAAATGGACTCCAGCTTTAAACAAGAAGGAAGATTCCATTTGGTACCAAAAGGGTTAAAATACGCATGTATATCCAGCTGGCGAAGAATGTCGTTTCAACGTCACGGTCGGGCACACAGCGATCCAACGTGTCAAGATCTAATCGCTGGCCCGCTGTTTTGTGCTCGTTGGTATAGTTTATCAACGACCTTTGAGAGTTCAACGTTCAAGCGTGATAAGACTATTCCATGTTTTAGGGGAAGCAGGGTTCGGATTTCTTTCTTCAAGGGATTTTAAAATTATAAATACGTTTATTGATGCCATTATGTAAAAACCGTAGTCAAATGCTTAATATGACGCAGTACGAATCTCAGTAAAACTATATCGTGCAAATCAAAATCCCAACCGATGATGTCTTACCTAAAACACGGACTAGTCCAAAATTAAAAGTGCAGTCACGTCTCACTACGTTTTGAGAGACTATAAAAGGTGTCATGACTAAATTTTAGTTTGTTTATTGGTTGAATATTTACAAAATGGTTTACCTTTTGCATCAGTAGGCTCTTTATATGCCCGGATCAGTGGCGTCTGATCTGGGCCTTCGCTGTATACTGTTACCGGTCAGAGACTCGAAAGGGTCAGCAAACGGCCTTTTCAGGATCATTTCATTTATGCGAGCCAATTGTTAGTACGAGGTGTGCGAGAGGGAGAGAGGAGAGAGAGAGGGGAGATAGAGAGTTTTGTTTGTTTGATTTGAGGTTTAACGTCCCCGTCAACACTGTAAAGGTTATTTTGGAGACGTTGCTTCCAATTTTGTGGGACTTTTACCCGACATTGAGATGAAATGACATCTCAAGCCCTGTCGCCCAATGAAACCAATAGCTAGGGTTTATTAGCATGGACGGTCCGCCTCGCACCGCGGTTCCTGGACAAGCTTAGATCCTCTAAGCGGTTTACCAGTACTAGTGTTCGGGCCGGATTCAGCTCTGCGTGGAAGCATCGTGCAGCCCATATATTTCTTCAAGCCCCTATGGGCGGGGGCGGTGATAGAGAGAGAGAGAGAGAGAGAGAGAGAGAGAGAGAGAGAGAGAGAGAGAGAGAGAGAGAGGTTGTGGTCTTAATCAATCCTCACGGTATACGGTAGGCCCTATGCCCTTCCTCCCCAGCCCCCTCCCGCATTATACACGACATAAAACAAATCTTACCTCAGTGCGTTCTAAAATGTGACTGTGAATGACCTGTCCTATGTGTGTGTGTAACCCATTTTGACCCGAAACCCTAAACGGGTAATTACAAACTGAACAGGACGGGCCCAGACCAGACGCCGCGTCTGATCAGTGCCTACACTATTTTTACAAAAAGTTAAGCCATTTTCCATAAAGTTTAGAAGAAAACACAACCTGACATCCCTAAATTTTGAAATGGACCTCTGCTTTTAGTATGTACAATATGTACAACGTATATTCCCCTTGGTACAGAATGGGATGATTTGACCGTACTTGTTTGTTAAAATCATAGGTCGTTGACCGCGTTTGGTGTAGGGTGAAAAGTTTGGTGTAGGGTGACAACCCTGCAGGCACAAAACGTTGACTCAACGTTGAACTAACGTTGAAACAACGTTTTCAACGTTGTTTCAACGTTAGTTCAACGTTGAGTGCCTGCTGGGAAGTTATACAGAGTGTCGGCAACTTTTACGTTCATAAGATTTAGTTCTCAGTATAACGACAGTTCCGCTGCAAAATGACATCAAAATGCAAAAATGCAATTTCATTTTGTAAATGCACAATACGAAAAATAGATCACATGCAGGTTGACTTCTTGTAGCTAATACCTTTAACCTTTAACCTGCTGAATATTCACTTAAGCCACACTCATTTCTGACTTTGAACCAATCAGATTACTTGATGCAGCTTATTTCTACATATTCATAAACTGAATGTCAAACTGTGTAGATCCTGATCAGATGGCTTCTTCAGAAGTCATCTGATCTGGATCTACACTGTTTGCAAAGATAGGGCTTGTCGCCTAGCTACAGCAGGGTAAAGGTTAAGTACGGTAACTGAGAGATTAGGCAAATAGATAAATTTGTGTAATGAATTTTCTTTTTCAACAAATCCTTGAAATATCTGTGGTATATCTAAATATGATATATCGTGAGAGAGAGAGAGAGAGAGAGAGAGAGAGAGAGAGAGAGAGAGAGAGAGAGAGGACCTTAGACGAATTTCATCTGTGTAACAAAAATTCTTTTTAGTAATAATGATAATAATAGTAATCGAATAATCGACCTTATTTATAGAGGTTAACGCATTTAGTACTAGTAGGCAACCCTCTTTTCCTGGGTAGGAACCAGTACTAAGCAATGTGGATAAAGTTTCTCGCTCAGGGAAACAACACGTGGCACTTGCGAGGAACGAACTGGCTACCTCTAGATCTCAAATCCGATACTTTACCACTGCACCACAGCGCTCCATAAAATATCCTTCATCTGGATCTGGTAACATGTGAGACGTCGATTTCTTCAACGGAAGGTCAGGGGTTTTTTCACCGGGTACTTCGGTTTTCGCCCACCTCTGAATAATTATTGACTGTATATAAGTGGATAATCTTGAAAAGGCCGCTAAACCTACGCGCTAAACGTGGAGCGTGATAGCTTGAAGTGGTTATATATATAGTGCGCTTGCCTCTGATGCTTGATCGAGGTCCCGTGTTCGATTCCCGGCTAATATTTTGGTGTCCGAACACGCCCCATTGGCATCATTTGCAGGGATGACTGTCATAAAGTGCACCATTCTTCAGATCGGGACGTTATCTGAAGCCCCCACCCCTACCGGCCATTTCGAGCCAATTGTTAGAACGAGGTACGCTAAACTGGAGTACCAGGAGATAAACCACTTGACCTGAGAAGCCTGAGGTAGATATACACAGTATCAGGAAGCAATGGGGTAGTTGCCAAGTATGACCGACTCGGTATAAGAGAGAGAGAGAGAGAGAGAGAGAGAGAGAGAGAGAGAGAGAGAGAGAGAGAGAGAGAGAGAGAGAGAGAGAGAGAGAGAGAGAGAGAGAGAGAGAGAGAGAGAGAGAGAGAGAGAGAGAGAGAGAGAGAGAGAGAGGGGCATTCTGGTCTTAATCAATCCTCACGGTATCATATGCCCTTCCTCCCCAGCCCCCGCCCGCATTATACACGCCATAAATCAAAAATCTTACCTCAGTGCGTTCTAAAATTTGACTGTGAATGACCGTATAACCCATTTTGACCAGAAACCCTAAACGGGTAATTTCAAACAGACTGAACAGGACGGGCCCAGACCAGACGCCACGTCTGATCAGGGCCTACACTTTATACAAAAAGTTAAGCCATTTTCCATAAAGTTTTGAAGAAAACACAACATGACATCATTAAATTTTGAAATGGACTCCTGCTCTATGTACAAAGTATATTAATGGAGGAAGAGTCCCCTTGGTACAGAATGGGATAATTTGGCCGTACTTGTTTGTTAAAATCATACCGTTGACCGCGTTTGGTGTAGGGTGACAAGTTATACAGAGTGTCGGCAACTTTTACGTTCACAAGATTTAGTTCTCAGTATAGCGACAGTTCCGCTGCAAAATGACATCAAAATGCAAAAATGCAAAATGCACAATACGAAAAATAGATCATATGTAGGTTGACTTCTTGTATCTAATACTTTTAAATAAGTACGGTAACTGAGAGATTAGGCAAATAGATAAATTTGTGTAATGAATTTTCTTTTTCAACATATCCTTCAAATATCTGTGGTATATCTAAATATGATATATCGTGAGAGAGAGAGACCTTAGAAGAATTTCATCTGGGTAACAAATTTTCTTTTTAGTAATAATAATATAATAGTAATCGAATAATCGACCTTATGTATAGAGGTTAACGCAGTAGGCTGGTAGGAACCAGTACTAAGCAATGTGGATAAAGTTTCTTGCTCAGGGAAACAACACGTGGCGCTTGCGAGGATCGAACTGGCTACCTCTCGATCTCAAATCCGATACTTTACCACTGCACCACAGCGCTCCACAAAATATCTTTCAAATATAGAACATTAGGTCTCTCGCCGCTGTGCTTCGTGCCTGGATCTGGTAACATGCGAGACGTCGATTTCTTCAACGGAAGGTCAGGGTTTTTTCACCGGGTACTTCGGTTTTCGCCCACCTCTGATTAATTATTGACTGTATATAAGTGGATTTATCTTGAAAAGGCCGCTAAACCTAAGCGCTAAACGTGGAGCTTGATAGCTCACTGGTTAAGCCGAAGATAGATAGATAGATTAGATAGATAGATAGATAGATTAGATAAATAGATGGATAGATAGATAGATAGATAGATAGATAGATAGATAGATAGATAGATAGATAGATAGATAGATAGATAGATAGATAGATAGATAGATAGATAGATAGATAGATACCAAAATCTCAAAATAAATAAATAAATAAATAATGACATGGACCAGGGCACACGAGTGGATTAAAATTTCTGCACGCAAGCAATTAATGAGTTAGACAAGGCATTATTTTTAGCTCAATTCTATATTAAACTCCGTTCAGAAAATCTGAATCATCGATTTTTTCGTTTCTTCCTTTTAATACTCATTTTAGCCCATACATCACTATGGGAAAGTTGTAGACCTGACTCTCCGCCGATTTCTCCAACAAGTCGTATGCCTCAGCGACAGTCAGGAAAGGCTGTGATTATTTGGAGAAAATTGCAAAATCTAAATTTTCGTTCACAGACTAAGACATTCTGACAGGTTCGACACACCCTTTTAAACCATATATAGAAGTGGTCACTGCTCTTGTAAATTACAAGGGCGTCTATATTTTATTTGCACGATCACTTCATGGAAAATCATGAACTGTGACACCACATCTGATATCGGTATAATTCATTTTGACCACTGTTGACAGGACATCGCGCTATTGGCTCCCCGTGCATAGTCAGCTTCTATCTGGCCATTCGAATGTAAGGTATGTCGTAATTGCATATCTATTTATAAAGTGCATCACATGTATTTGAATATGTATTATTTTACCTGACAATCATCATCAAATGGACTTAGTCTGTGGTCTCATTTCTTTGTTTTGCAATTTTCTCCAAATAATCACAGCCTTTCCTGACTATCGCAGAGGCATACGACTTGCTGGAGAAATCGGCGGAGGGTGAGGTCTAAAACTTTCCCATAATGATATATGGGCTAAAATGAGTATTAAAAGGAAGAAACGAAAAAATCGATGATTCAGATTTTCTGAACGGAGTTTAGTTTAGTTTAGTTTATACTAATTTATTTTAGTTCGATTGCGATGAAAGCTGCAAGCTTATTGAATCGCTCTCGAACACTCATTCCGGGTGTTTTCACGCTTTTACACCACTGCTACCCATTTACACCTGGGTGGAGTGGAGCAGTGTCATTACGTGTCTTGCCCAAGGACACACCTCGATACCGGTGGCCGGTTCGAACGCACAACCTCTCGATCATAAGTCGAACGCGTTAACCACTGCGCTATCGAGGCTGACGATTCTATATTGGGTTAGTGAGCGGGCGGCTGGTGCAGAAAGTGAAGTCGACATTTTAAAGTAGTCAGTGTTCAGCTTTTTTATGTCTAGTGACACACAAACACTGATCGAGGTTTCGCCGTCTGTTACTTATTATCTTGGCATTCACCTTGTATTTATTGTAACTTATTCCGGAAAAAAATATCCCAAAGGTATGCAGAGAACGCGACAAATATGAATTGCAGATGCAATTATATTGGTATGCATATCTGAAAACAAAGAGAGAGATAAAAAGAAAAATCTGGAACGCATTTGTTAACATAGTTTACATACAGTAAAATTCCTATATTAAAACCACTTTTGAACAGCCCCAAATGTGGTCTCTAACCAAAGAACACTGTATACAGAAACCACTAAGTAAGAACAACTGCAACGATCTACATTGTATGCGGGAAACCCCAAAAGGGGTACCTTAGCAATCAGGGCAGGCCCAGATCAGAGGCGTCTGATCAGGGCCTGCACTATTTGCTAACAGAATTTTCCGTCAAAAACAGAATAAAAACGACAAAAATGGGCCTGGCACCCCTTATATCAAAATGGAAGAGTCCACTGACATACAATGGGCTAAAGGAGAATATGTCTTAATTTTAGGTGGTCTCAATAGCGGAAAATTCCATGGCTCTTGCTGGTCTGTATAAGTGAGCAGGCTGGCTTGTGTCTTACCTGTTCGCAAGCCCTAAAGACAGGCTTTCCAGAGATCGGGTCCGTATGATCGACACAATCAGATCAGGCTCCGAGGTTATACAACTTTTTTACATGTTTGTTTGTTTCATTTGAGGTTTAACGTCCCAGTCAACACTGTATAGGTCATTTTGGAGACGCTGCTTCCAATTTTGTGGGACTTTTACCCGACAATGAGATGAAATGACATCTCGAGCCCTGCCGCCCAATGAAACCAATAGGGTTTATAAGCATGGACGGTCCAACTCGCACCGCTTTACCTGGGCAGGCTTAGATCCTCTATGCGGTTTACCAGTACTCGTGCTGTGTGCCAATGGGCGGGGGCCGGTAATGCCCATAGAATCGTTGTACGAACTTATATAATGATTTTCATACTCAGATCAGCAGAGAATGTCCTTTGTCCTGCTCATAAATTTTGAAATGCCCATGTTTGTTGGCATTTTGAATTTACGAGCAGCACAAGTTTCATGCTAAATGAGTTGAGCGTGAAAAAGTTATATAACCTCGGGGCCAGTCACTTTACTGTTGGCACTTAGACTTCTAGGAATTATGCTAAGAAAAGGGACTGGGTATATTATTAAGTCAATGTAATCAAATCTTACGCAAACCTCACTTATATTATGGGCCCCGTCAAGCGATTTTGGTACTTATCGCCTATGCGAGCAGCGAAGGTTCAGGCTAGCCTGCGCATCCGCGCAGTCTCGCCAGAACCATCGCTGCTCGCTCATACAAGCAGTGAATCAAGAGGAACCTTCAGACAGAAAGCCATATCCCTGGCCCCTCTGAATGGTTGGGCATGCGCAGTTAAAATTTGTCATGACGGAATGCTCGAAGACACAAATTCGCTTGGCGGGGCTCTTATAGACCAAATACATTAAGGCAGACTTGGTCCTGTTAAATACAGTCGAGTTAATTTCAATGGCCCCAACACCAACATTTTTGATCCAGTTAGCGGTAGTTCGAGTGTCTGAGGGTTATTTAAAGCGCCAGCCAAGCAGTGACACAAAAGTGTGTTTGAGATTTACGTCCCACTATTAACAGAGGTCATATGGAGACGGGATCTCGGTTTATATAAAGCGTCATCCGAAAGTATGGAAAAGCCCGTCTCCTGGTTTGCGAGGCGAGTAGCTGATCCACTACACCATGGAGGCTTCTATTGACATTGTGCATGTACATGCATATATTTTCCATGTTATATTATATAAATGTATGTTGTGCTTACTCGTTAGAATCGCCTCTTTAAGGCGATTCTAATGAGTACGCAATAACGTACATTTTCAAGATAACAGAAGAAATCTGCCCAAATAAAATTATCTCTCAGTATTTCTTGAGGCGATTCTAATGAGTGAGAGAGTGAGTTTCAGTTTTACGTCCCACCAACAGTTAAGGTCATACGGAGACGGAGCCTCGGTTTAAAGACTCATCCGAAAGTTTGGAGAAGCCCGGGATCGATCCTGCGATCCCTGGTTTACAAGGCGAGTAGCGTAACCACTACACCACGGAGGCTTCTATGCGATTCTAATGAGTACGCACAACATACATTATCTAGCTAAAAAAGATATCTGTCCAAATTTTCTTATATGTCGGAAGGAATTCCCAAGTGACCCAAGGACGACATTCTCTCCCTTCCGCGGAGCTAAGAAGGGCAGTTGTCAGTTTCTGGCGAAAGAATGTGCACTGTACTGGTTACCAGCAGGCACATGACGTAATTGTGACGTCAAGTAAACGTCGGCACAACGTCATGACGTTGAAGCAACGTCAAATCAACGTCGGTGCAACGTCGCACCGACGTTAATTTGTCGTTATGTGACGTTGCACCGACGTTAATTTGACGTTACCCTAGCGACGTGTGCCTGCTGGGTAACCGCTTACCTATAAGCCTGCCCTGGCAATGTGTGGATAAGTAAACTGACCGACTCAAAAATGACCTAAATAATGTTGACTGGGCCGTTAAACCCCAATACAAACAAACAAACAAAACTCAAGGACAAGTTCGTTTTAACCATGGTAAATGAGCCATCGGTGTTCGAGACATTGAAGAATCACTGTACTTCAACACCTGAAGAAACGTTCCCAGCAGGCACATGACTCAATTGTGACGTCATATCAACGTCGGTGCGACATCATGACGTTTATGCAACGTCGGTGCAACGTCATGACGGGTTGTTTGCTTGTTTGTTTGATTTGAGGTTTTGCGTCCCCGTCAACACTGTATAGGTCATTTTGGAGACGTTGCTTCCAATTTTGTGGGACCTTTACCCCACATTGAGATGAAATGACATCTTAAGCCTTTTCGCCAAATGAAACCAATAGAGTTTATAAGCATGGACGGACCGACCCGCACCCTTTTCTGGGCGGGCTTAGATTCTCTAAGCCGTTGGCCAGTACTCGTGTGCGGCCGTCTTCAGCTCTGGGTGGAAGCATCATGCAGCCCATCTATTTCTTCAAGCCCCGATGGACGGGGGTCATCTGCTGTGTTGTTTTGGTATAATGATAAAGCGACAAGACTTAGTGAATGGTGACTATTCTATGCTAAGATCTCTTTTCTCGTGCTTTAGCTCATCAAATGATGAAAATAAGTACAGATGGGAATCTGGCAACTCACAGAGCCACTTGATAAGCCGGTCCAAAACTGAGCCAGAGAACAGAAAAAGTGCAACGAATACTGCGACCAGCGATGTCCCTGGTCAGACTGCGCCAATGCGCAGTTAAGCACTCTCGCACATGCGCAGTGTGATCTCAACATTCACTGGTAATGTCCAATGTTTAATTATTCAGAGTGGCAGCGAAAGATTATCATCAGGCTTGGCGTTTACGCATGCGCAGGGCAGTCTGTGTTGTATTCGCCCTGTTCTGTCCCGGTTCGTATTCGTATTCTGTAGTTCCATGAGAGGTTTAAAACAGTGCTCTGCATGGAACGGCTTAAAAAACATTTGGGAAACTAATAACAATTATTTACCGGAAAGCTGGTAAGTTATAGAATTAATTACTTAATCACAATTGTCTTAAATGGAAAAAACAAACAAACAAATAAACAAAAAAATATGTTACGACAATATGGCCTACTTTGCATTACTGAATCGGAACTTGACCAAACTGACCGTTGTCTCAGTTCCTACCGCAGCGGCTGCAGAGGTTCATTAAAAATCGGGCGGAATTGGCCTATTCAATCGGACAAAATAAAACATTTAGACTATATCTTATGGATAAGAATTTGGGTATAAATCGTGAAAAATACCTGACAATAATATTAAATCGTGCGTATTGAAAAGGAGTCTGTATTCAACTTTTGTCCCAAATTTCATCCAGGGTCAGAAAAATACCCTTGATCTTTATTTACAAATTCTCCATCCCCATTTAGTAGAGTTAAGGGGATGCCCCGATCGGCAAGGCTGGTCACTGAATATGATATAAAAGCTAAGCGAATCCGACAAGCCCCGCGTAAAGTATATTTATATAAGCGTGCTGATATGGATGGTCTCCGAGACCACATGGCGCGATTTAGAGATTCGTTCCGTTCCTCTGACCTTTCTCCGATGGCAGTATTTTAAAACGACTTGTGGGTCAGTTTTAAGTCCGAACTAATGACGGGAATGGAACGGTTTGTCCCAATAAAAATGACCAAAACTAAGAACCATGTACCATGGATCGATAACTCGATCAAACACTTAATTAGAAGACGTGACAGAATTTACTTTCGTTCTCGCAAGTCTAGCAACCATGTCGTTAAGAACCATTACAAAAGGTTCAGAGCACATGTACAAAAGGTAATAAGGAATGCATATTGGAAGCATGTTCCAGCATTTTTACCTTTGAATACGACAATAAAGATCCCGACGGTCCACAGAAGAGCAGTGATAAAAAGTTTTGGTCATTTGTAAAGTCCCTGAAAAAGAATCATTGGGAGCTGACCCCACTAAGGGAAAATGGAATTCTGAAAACCGACGCGCACGATAAGGAAAACATATGTAATGAACAGTTTCAGTCTGCATTTACTCGCGAAACTGATGGCGAGCGTCCATCCAAAAGTAATAAGACGTTTTTCTCTATAGGGAACATAACAGTTGACCCCAAGGATGGGGGTGGGGCGCTAAACTGTTGGATAAGCTCAAAATACATAAGGCATTTTGGCCGGAGGGCCAGACGACCTGAATGCCAGGGTGCTTAAAGAATGTAGTGCTGCAATTTCTCCTCTGCTTGCCTTTATCTTTAATGAATCACTTGCTCAGGGCGCTGTACCAGATGATTGGCGACAAGCAAATGTTACACCGGTCTATAAAAAAGGACACAAATATGATTACCTGTGTCGCTCACATGCATATGTTGCAAACCCATAGATCATGTACTAGTTAGCCATATTAACAAGCACCTGGCCTTTGAAAGTATTCTTGCTGACTGCCAACATCGTTTCCGCAGACAAAGGTCTTGTGAAACCCAATAAGTCCAATTTTACCACGACATTGTAAACAATCTGAATGCGGCCATTAACCATGGCCACAGACAGCCTGACTTAATTATCAAAGACTTTGCCAAGACCGTTGAAAAAGTACCTCACAGAAGGCTATTGTACAAATTGGACGGTTGAAAACTTTGCTTCCCTCTTTAATTGCACGCCGTAGGGCCAGGCCTTAGATTCTATGACGGTTCAAGCGTAAAGGCTTACTGAGAATTAGAGAGAACCTAATTCTATGCAATATTGGTTGGTGCCAGATGCTCTGTCTCTGATCGGGCCAATCGGAGTCTAACTTTTGGTTTTCATTTGTTCCAGCATTTCAGTGGTTTCCTGCTGTCGAGTCCCCGCCGTTGTTTAATCTCTGTGGTTGTTTGATTTTATTTTGTGTTCACGGAGATGTTGCACTGATAACTTAGGAGGCCTTCATGCATAGGAGGCCTTCATGCAGACTGAACAAATTATTTGTCTAAATCGCGGCGGAAGTAATGGCGAGGATTGTGGCCACGTAAAATCGATTTAAGCCCACCCCCTCCCAGCATACCCCGCGGAATTCGTTTCACTGGCCGTTCCACGGCGGTTCTTCTATCGCGGTTTATTTTGTTATGGTTTGTCTTTGAGTGTTTGTATCGCTTATATTACTTATATTATTTTGTTTTGGATAGCAAATTGGCCATTTTGTGGGAAAGTAACTGTCCTTTTGGCTTTCCGCTATTGATGTTTCCATCAGGGTTTGTTGTTTCATGCTTGTGTTTCTTTCCCTTTGGTGACTCTGATGGGAGCTATGGGTTAATTCTATCGATTCCTGATCATTGCCTTCACTTTTATTTTATGTTCATCCAAGTGGGTCATGATGTTTGAGCAGACTATATGTTCAAGCTATTTACAATGAACACAAGTCGGAGACACAGGGCGATAATTACGGGCAAGTCGAGCCCTATCTCATTTTTTGAAGAGTGGACAAATGTTCGCTAGGCGCCATTCTTTGGGGATTTTGCCCGTATCAGACCGTTGAAACAGGTCTGCAAAACTGGACCTACCTCATTTGCTAGTTCCTTCAGGAGTCTAGGATGAAGCTCATCAGGTCCTAAGGCTTTTTTGGGGTTTAAGCCTTGAAGTAACTTGATTACTCCTGCAGCTGACACAAAATTATTAACCATGAATGGGGCCGATCTTTCGGTCAATGGATCCTCCATGAACTCAGTTTTATTAAATGCATCATTGAATGGACCGACTAGTTCCTCTGTCCTTTCAGAGTCTGATTCAGCAATCCTGTTCCCTCCTCTAATTTTAAGGGGCGAAACACATTGCCTGACTTTCTTCTGGCTATTGATATATCTGTATAAGTCTCTGGGGTTTGCCTTAACATATCACATACCAAGTTATTCACATACAAATCATGCTTATTTTTTATATATATATATCAGTCTTGATTTCTCGTCTCAAGTTTTCGAATTTTGTCCGGAGCTACCACTTCCCGTCCTTTTTGCCTTTGGATGAATCTTATTCCTTCTGCGAATTTTCTGATATTCACGGCCCCCGCCATAGCGGCTTGAAGAAATATATGGGCTGCATGATGCTTCCACGCAGAGCTGAATCCGGCCCGCACACTAGAACTGGTAAACCGCTTAGAGGATCTAAGCCTGTCCAGGAACCGCGGTGCGAGGCGGACCGTCCATGCTAACAAACCCTATTGGTTTCACTGGGCGACAGGGCTTGATATGTCGTTTCATCTCTATATCGGGTAAAAGTCCCACAGAATTGGAAGCAACGTCTCCAAAGTGACCTTTACAGTGTTGACGGGGACGTTTAACCTCAAATCAAACAAATCAAACAAATCTGCGAACTTTTCTTCTTATATCTGGTGTAACCAAGGGAGTTGAGATACAAACCTACTAGTTTTTGCGGGGTTATGATTAAGTATGAATGAAACAAGTTATCAAATCGAAGTTCTCCTGGACAGACCGAGCATCTGAATGACCATTTAAGTATTTCTCCTTTGCAAATCAGAGCACATCCTTCCGCATAGTTTCATAGTCACCTTTTTTAAACAAGAACACCCTTCTGACTCAGAAATAAGGCTGTTCGCAGACGACTGTGTTTGCTATTTGGAGGTCAGAGATACAGAGGACTCAGTGAAACTTCAGAATGATATAGGTAGATTAAGATGTTGGGCACGAAAAAGGGCGTGCGATTTCAGGTCGTTAAATGCAATATTATGCAAATAACTAGGACGAGAAGACATAAAATTGAGGCTTTATGCACCTTAGAGGGAAGAATCCTTGAAAATGTGAATTCCATAAAATACTTTGGTTTGACAATCACATACGATTTGAGATGGAATACACGCATTAGCAACATGTGTACAAAGGCGAAATCTTCATCAGGGACCTCAGGGTGCGAAAGAGACAGCATATAGGGGACTTGTTCGCCCAATCTTTGGAATATGGTAGTTGCATCTGGGACCCAAGTAGAGTGGTCCTTGATGAAGAAATTGAAAAAGTTCAGAATAGAGCTGCTAGATTTATAACAAGCAATATTACTGCTTTGAAACTGGGAGCATGACTGGAATTCTAGGAAAATTGTAAGATGGGAGTGTCTGTCTATCTATCTATCTATCTATCTATCTATCTATCTATCTATCTATCTATCTATCTATCTATCTATCTATCTATCTATCTAATCTATCTATCTATCTATCTATCTATCTACTGATACTGCGTCGGTCACATTTGACCATTACCGCAGGTGTACATTACATACACTCCAGGTTTGCAGGATGAAAGCCTACACAGTAATCATGTAATTACAGAAAGGGATCTTTGACCTGCACAGGGAATGGCTCTCCCTACACAGGGGGGGGGGGGGGGGGGGGGGTGCACTTTATGACATTCATCCCTGCAAATGATACCAATGGAGCGTGTTCGGACACCGAAATTTTATCGCCGCTGCCGGGGATCGAACCCGGGACCTCTAGCATCAGAGGCAAGTGCAATAACCACTGAGCTATCACGCTCCTCCTGTCTAAAGAAAAGGATATGAGACTATAAGAATCTGATGTGGGGTTCTGTTGTAGATGAGCGTTTCCAACCCGAGGGATGACCGTGCTGAGCGGAACCGGTTCCAACCCGAGGGATGACCGTGCTGAGCGGAACCGAGGCTACGCCGAGGTTTCGCTCAGCACGGTCATCCCGAGGGTTGGAAACGCCCATCTACATCAGAACCCAATATTGGATTCTTTTTCTTGCACAACACCTCCAGCTAGTTTTGACAGCTCGCAGATGTATATTGTTTACAAAATAAAAGTAGTGCGGAAGTAGTTCCGACAGTTGAATAGAACTGAAGCGCATTTATGTGAGTTGCCTGGGTCGGAACACCAGGGTCAGAACATAAATTTCTATCCCAGGGTAAAATCACGGATTTCCTTGTCTGGTGTGCAAGAAAGTGGGCTCTTACTCTTATACAAAGGTCTAAAGGGTGCTGCCAACATTCCAACAGATGACCTTGTTCCCCCCAGCTAGACACTGTAGAAAGCACC
Organism: Lucinisca nassula; assembly: GCA_963580285.1. Classification (NCBI taxonomy): domain Eukaryota; kingdom Metazoa; phylum Mollusca; class Bivalvia; order Lucinida; family Lucinidae; genus Lucinisca; species Lucinisca nassula. The sequence goes on along the minus strand of OY757019.1, from coordinate 93,300,136 downwards.
ATTCAATGGCGTTTCAGACCCTTACTGCAAGAACTGACATTTATAAAGAATCGTTCTTCCTCCGAAAGATTAGAGCTTGATTGATTGATTGATTGATTGATTGATTGATTGATTGATATTTATTTGGTAAAACCAACACAACATATACATATAAAATTGACAAGAATGGAATAATTTAAATAATAATCGACTGTAACGGTTATGGATAAATACTACTTCTACAGCCTTGCTGTAGGAGCCGGCATTTTTAGCGACGCGGGTAGAGTGGTTGGCTTTTTCACGAAGTTAAGCAACGGAGATAGCGGTTAGTACCTGGATGGGTGACCGCGTTGCTTGACTTCGTGGACTAATCAAGATTGAATTATATGTTTTGTATTGAGAAAACATAATCCACTGAAGTAAAATTAATAAGACACCTATTATTTGAGTAAAAAAATAAAATGGTAAATTAAAAAAAAATATTAGAGCAAAGTAAAATGACTATGTCCATATTAAGAAATACTGAGCTTTTTGTATAAAATTAAAAATGCATTAACGTATCGCAGTTTTTGCAGGTGCTAGATCACAATTTTTAAACAACTAGAATGCCGCGTGTTGTATTTACCTACTTGAGGACTTAAGCTTTAAATAAAAAAAAAAAAAAAAAAAAAAAAATGACCAATGCCACTGCAGACAGACCCGTCAGTATAGGACCCCACATCGAACCAACTGGCTGCTATAGGTGATCATCCACCGAAAAATCGTGCACCCTCATTCAGATTGGAATACCCTTCCCGATTCGATTATATCGACAGCTGAATGTACTGAGGATTTTGTTGCTATGTTTACCTCCTTGGTTAGGGTCGGGTATGAAACACCCTTCCCGATCCCGATCCCGATCCGAAAATCCCCGATCCAAAATTTTCTATTTGCCCTAATTCATTAATAAGAATATATTTTAAACAGTTCTTGTGTTTATTTTATTACTTTTAAGTATTTTAATCATTATTAATGTATATTTTGTTTAAATGAGTCCAATTTGTGATTTTATTCTAAATTATTCCTCTCTCAGGGGTATGAAAGACCCTGCCAATTTTTCGTAAAAATATTGTATTCTTCTGCCTCTTATTCAGAAAATAAACAATAATTAAATGATAAAATCAACATAATGGAATTGTTATTTACTTTTATGGCTTTTCTGGAATAAAAGAGAACTTAAAAAGAGTTTCGGATGTGTTTTTTGCATATTTTTATCCAAAACGATTACCGATCATTATTGCTATTTATAGTTACGAACATTGAACCGAATGTGAAAAATATGACCGGAAATGGACCGTTCCTTGGTTTCACATTGTCTAAAAAATAAAAAATAGATAGATTTGACATCGTGAAACTTCCATCACTCGCACAATGGACATTTTATGTCACACATACGATTTTTGAGACATTTGAAAACTCGAAATCGGTCCGTTTCCTGTCATTTATTTCACATTCGGTTCAATTTTCGTAACTATAAATAGCAATAATGATCGGTAATCGTTAAGGATAAAAATATGCAAAAAACACATCCGAAACTCTTTTTAAGTTCTCTTTTATTCTAGAAAAGCCATAAAAGTATAAAACAATTCCGTTATGTTGTTGTTATCATTAAGTTATTGCTTATTTTTTTAATTAGAGGCGGAAGAATACAATATTTTTACGAAAAATCGGCAGGGTCTTTCATACCCCTGAGATAGGAATAATTTAGGATAAAATCACAAATTGAACACATTTAAACAAAATGTACATAAATAATTATTAAAATACATAAAATAAACACAAAAACTGTTTAAAATATATTCTTATGAATGAATTAGGGCAAATAGAAAATTTTGGATCGGGGATTTTCGGATCGGCATCGGGAAGGGTGTTTCATACCCGACCCTTGGTTAGAGCTAGGGACTAACTTCCAATATCACAGGCCCCGGTGTATGAATGTCATTTGACGTATCGACAGTAACAATTCTGATCTCAAGCAATACAAATACAGCCGACTCCGACTGTTTCTTCCGGCGTTTATATTAGAAGCCTCCGTGGTCGAGTGGTTACGCTACTCGCCTTGTAAACCAGGGGTCGCAGGTTCGATCCCGGGCTTCTCCAGACTTTCGAATGAGTCTTTAAACCGAGGTTCCGTCTCCGTATGACCTAAGCTGTTGGTGGGACGTAAAACTGAAACACTCACTCCGGCGTTTATACTCGCCCCACAATCGGTTATTCGTCGTACCAAGACAATGGATATAATTGCGTCGATATTGTTTACATTAACACGGTGGACACTAATGTCCGGGAATTGTCCGGGAAATGTCCGGGAATTCGCCGGGAAATGGCCGGGAAAATGGGGGTAGTGGTGCGTTATCCCTAATATTTCCACTTTGGGATGTCAGAAATTAATGAAATTAGCATCAAATAAAATTTTTAGCTCCATTCTAAAAGATAAAAAAAAATAATTTTATTTTCTAACGTTTTAGGGGTCCATTTTTTAAGTTAATTTGTCCGGGAAATTCTCGGATTTTTTCCCGGATTTGGGGGTAGTGGTGCGTTAACCCTAATATCTCGACTTTGGGTGGTCAGACATTATTAAAATTAGTATCAAATAAAAATTTTGCTTCGTTCCAAAAGATTATTAAACATTTTTTTTTCATTTTTAATATTTTAGGGGTCCATTTCTGAAGTTAATTTGACCGGGAAATTCCCGATTGTGCCCTCGATCAATCGGTATTTGTGCATTTTCATAATATCTCGGTTTCTGGTGATCGCTAATGGAAAACAATTGATATATGTTTAAATTTTAAGTTCAATAATAAAATAATATAAAAAATCTTTTAATACGCCTCACTGAGGCAGTTCTAATGAGTACCCACAACCCGGATTATGACCAGGATGTTGGGGGAATAGGGGGTATTGGTTCTTTTTCCTTAATATATCGACTTGTGAACACGAAAGAAAGACTGCACACCCCGTGTAAATCCTTCTTTTCTCTGTATAAAGTTGGATTTACATGGGTTATCATTACACAGCATTGTCACACATGTTGCTGCTCACAAGACGGACACTGCCATTGATTTGATGATGAATTCAGACCTAAACAAATTCTATGAAACCAAATTTTGCACTTACGATTATCACAGCAAATCATGTTATCAATACACTCAGGCATTTTGCAGAAGCAACAGACTGGAATTTTTACGATTTTACAAGAGAATGAATGATGTTTACGCCTGATCCAGGACACAATTCCGGAATTTCCCGGACAAATTAACTTCAGAAATGGACCCCTAAAATATTACAAATGAAAATTATTTTTTAATAATCTTTTAGAATGGAGCTAGAATTTTTATTTGATACTAATTTAAATAACTTCTGACCACCCAAAGTCGAGATATTAGGGTTAACGCACCACTACCCCCAAATCCGGGAAAAAATCCGAGAATTTCCCGGACAAATTAACTTAAAAAATGGACCCCTAAAACGTTTAAAAATCAAATTATTTTTTTTTATCTTTTAGAATGGAGCTAAAAATTTTATTTGATACTAATTATATTAATTTCTGACCACCCAAAGGGGAAATATTAGGAATAACGAACCACTACCCCCATTTTCCCGGATATTTCCCGGCGAATTCCCGGACATTTCCCGGACAATTCCCGGACATTAGTGTTGGCCCATTAACACCGCCCTGAAGAAAATATCGAATCGTAATAAAAATAATTTGGTAATAATATGCACCAAACCAGCCAGCATAAACTTCATTCAAGTTTGCCTGCCCGGCCCTACTTGATGTCCAAACATGGCTCCATCAGTATTTGCGAGGATGAATGCCAGGGAAACGGGAACAAACTCGGCCCCTGAGTCAAATCGCCCCCGGGTCAAGTCGGCCCGTGTTGTTGCGTTTGCTGTGATACACTGTGAAAGGTTATGTAACAGGTGAAAAAGTGCTATTCACCTTTACTCATCTGGGGAGAGATTTGTTTCATTTTAAATCCCTTCTATTAAAATGGTTCTGTGGGAAAATGCTTAAGGTATGGTATCGGACCTTTAGGTTCGGTAACCAAGCACTAACCATTCCTACTAGGACATGCTAGAGATCCAGTAATAGATTACTTGTCCACTTTTTTTTTCTACTATTTGCCATCATAATTAAGGGTAAAATAACAAAGAATTCACAATTTTAGCTCACCTGTCAGGTAGTGACGAGGTGAGCTTTTGGGACCACTTTTTGTGCGTGCCTGAGTGTGTGCCTAAACTTTTCCTTATAACGACATCTCCTCCTAAACCACTGATTGGATTTTGACCAAACTTCACAGGAATGAGGGAAAGTATAAAACCCGGGAGTAACAGCCGGGAGTAAAATGCGGGAGTAAATTTTGGCAATCGAATAAAGGTATTAAACATTAACATATCTAGATGAAATTCGGATCAAAAGTAGGATATAGTCTCCTCTTTAAAATGCATATAAGTTTTATATTACTAGTTGAGTACTTTTCAAGATATGAACCGAAATATATGACCATGTCGCAAAAAATTCGCCCGGGAGTAGCTTTTTGCGGTATTGACGATATCAAGCATTTTGCAAAGGCCTTTTGCAAAATATGTTCAGTCTGGGATTGCTACAAAAATAAGTTTGTGTATTATCAATTAAAAACATATCAAAGATTAGAAAAATACAAAAAGAAAGTTATTTCATCGCTCCGTGAAGTAAGTAATTGACCCGGGAGTGGGCCGGGAGTAATTTCTGGGTTGAAATCGGCATTTATTGACGTTATTGCCTATGTCACATACATTGTATTTATTAAACGTAGTCTTACTACCCTGACAGCTAATAGCAAAGGCACTGATCAGACTGCGGAGGTAATTGTGTCATCGTTTCTACATTATACGGCCATAAAACAAATAGCGCCAAATATAAATGTCCCGGTCACATACAATCATAGGCGCAGGAGCAGGGCGTGAGTTTGGTTGGGGGGTTTGGCTGTGTGTCGAGTCCCGATATGACAAGTAAATAAATTCATGTACTCCATGCTGGATCTTAGCTTTTCTTCTGACAAACGTTTAAGAAATACAATGTAGGTGATAGAAGCAATAAGGCCGAGAATAAGGCAAATAAATGCCGATTTCAGCCCGGAAATAACACCCGGCCCACTCCCGGGTCAATTATTTACCAGGCGGAGCGATGAAATAACTTTAATTTTTGCATTTTTCCAATCTCTGACATGTTTTTAATTAATAACACATAAATTAATTCTTGTAGAACCCCCAGACTGAACATATTTTGCAAAATGCTTGACATCGTCAATACCGCAAAAGTTACTCCCGGGCGAAAATTTTGTGACGTGGTCGTGTATTTGGGTTCATATCTTGAAAAGTACATGATAATAATGTTAACACTTATGTGCATTATAAAGAAAAGTCGACATTCTACTTTTGATTCAAATTTCATCCAGATATGTGAATGTTTAGTACCTTTATTCGATTGTCAAAATTTACTCCCGGATTTTACTCCCGGCTCCCGGCCGTTACTCCCGGGTTTTATACTTTCCCCAGGAATGATTCTTAGGTGCTCCCCTTTTAAAGTTGTTCAAATGGTTTCGGTCCTTTGCACATCTAGGTCACAGGAACCAAAAATAGATTATTTTACTGAAAACTTAAAAGATCTTCTTCACTGGAATCGCATAGCCCAGGTCTTTAATATTTGGTATGAAGCTTCATCTAGTGGACCTCTATCAAGATTGTTCAAATTATAGCCCTGGGGCAAAAAATGCCTCCGCCACGTGGGCCTTTGGTTTTACATAGGAAAATACAGGAAAAATCTTTAAAAGGTTCTCCTCTGAAACCACAAGGCCCAAGTATTTTATATTTGGATGAAGTTTCATCTAGTGGACCTCTACCCAGATTATTCAACTTATTGGCCTGGGGCCAAAATACCCCCGCCCCAGGGCCCTTTGGTTTTTACATAGACTTATATAGGGAAAATCTTTAAAAACTTCTTTGAAACCTCTAGGCCCAGGTCTTTGATATTTTGTTCTAGTGGACCTCTACCAAGATTGTTCAAATTATAGCCCTGGGGCCAAAAATGCTTCCGCCTGGGAGCTTTTGGTTTTACATAGACTTATGTAGGGAAAATCTTTAAAAATCTTCTTCTCTGAAACCACAAGGCCCAGATCTTTGATATTTGGTGTGAAGCTTCGTCTAGTGGACCTCTATCAAGATTGTTCAAATAATAGCCCTAGGTCCAAAAAATGCCCCCGCCCCTGGGCCCTTTGGTATTACATAGGCTTATATAGGGAAAATCTTCTTCTCTGAAACCACAAGGCCAAGGTCTTTGATATTTGGTATGAAGCCTCATCTAGTGAACCGCTACCAAGATTGTTCAAATTGTAGCCCTGGGGCCCTTTGGACTTTGGTTTTACATGTAAGGAAAAGCTTTAAAAATCTACTTGTCTGAAATGGCATGGCCCAGATCTTTGATATTTGGTATGAAGCTTTATCTAGAGGACCTCTACCAAGATTGTTTAAAGTATAGCCCTGGGCCCAAAAATGCCACACACACCAGGGGTCTTTTAGAAACTGCAAGCCCCAGGTCTTTGATATTTAGTGTGAAGCTTCATCTGGTGGACCTCTATCAAGATTGTTCAAATTATAGTCCTTAGGCTAAAAATGCCCCCTCTCTGAAGCGCTTTGGTTTTTCATATGCTTATATAATTTTTATACAGGGAACTTTTAAAAAATGTTCTTCTCTGAAACCACAGGGCCCAGATCTTTGATATTTGGTGTGAAGCTTCATCTTGGTAACCTCTATCGATATTGTTCAAATTATAGCCTTTGGGCCAAAAATGCCCCCCCCCGGGGCCCTTTGGTGTTAGTTAGACTTATATATTGAGAATCTTATAAAATCTCCTTCTCTGAAACCACAAGGCCAAGGTCATTGATATTTGGTGTGAAGCTTCATCTAGAAGATCGCTATCAAGATTGTTCAAATTATAGCCCTTGGGCCAAAAATGCCCCTGCCCCTGGCCCTTTGGTTTTACATAGACTTATAAAGGGAAATCTTTAAAAATCTTCTTCTCTGAAACCACAAGGCCCAGGTCTTTGATATTTGGTGTGAAGCTTCGTCTAGTGGACCTCTATCAAGATTGTTCAAATTGTAGCCCTGGGGCCCTTTGGTTTTACATAGTCTTATGTAGGGAAAATCTTTAAAAATCTACTCTGAACTGGCATGACCCAGATCTTTGATATTTGGTATGAAGCTTTATCTAGTGGACCTCTACCAAGATTGTTCAAATTATAGCCCTGGACCCAAAAATGCCCCCCCCCCCCCCCCCCCCCCCCCCCCGCACCAGGGGCCTTTGATTTTACATAGGCTTATATATAGGGAAAATCTTAAAAAAAAAACGTTTTTTGAAACTGCAAGTCCCAGGTCTTTGATATTTAATGTGAAGCTTCATCTTGTGGACCACTATCAAGATTGTTCAAATTATAGTCCTTAGGCTAAAAATGCCCCCTATCCGGAGCCCTTTGGTTTTTCATAAGCTTAAATATATAGGGAACTCTTAAAAAATGTTTTTCTCTGAAACCACAGGGCCCAGATCTTTGATATTTGGTAGTGAACCTCTACCGAGATGGTTCAAATTATAGCCCTAGGGCCAAAAATGCTCGCCCCGGGGCCCTTTGGTTTTAGTTAGACTTATATAGGGAGAATCTTTAAAAATCTCCTTCTCTGAAAACCACAAGGCCCAGGTCATTGATATTTGGTGTGAAGCTCCACCTAGAAGATCTCTATCAGTATCAAGATTGTTCAAATAATAGCCCCCGGGCCCTTTGGTTTTACATAGACTTATAAAGGGAAAATCTCTAAAAATCGCCTTCTCTGAAACCACAAGGCCCAGGTCTTTGACTTTTGGTGTTTCTTGAGTAAATGTCTCTCAGTCATATGCACTTTTGTCACGCTGAATATATATATATATATATATATATATATATATATATATATATATATATATATATATATATATATATATATATATATATATATATATATATATATATATATATATATATATATATATATATATCAATAAAAACTTTATTGTACTGTTCACCTGATGAATTATAAACGAAACCGGTTGGGAATAATAATGTTTACTGTGTTTTCCGTGTGATGTCATTTCTTTTTTGTATATATATATATATATACATATATGTTACTTATGATAAGACAAATTTAGTAACCCAAAAACTGGTGGTCCCCTTCATAAAAGGCCCAATATCTGGAAAATCTTCTTGTTATCCCCACGTTTTTAGCTCACCAGAGCCGAAGGCTCCGGGGGAGCTTATAGGATAGGCAGTTGTCCGGCGTCGTCGTTGTCGTCGTCGTCGTCTGACGTCAACACTTTCAAACATCTTCTTCTCTGAAGCCACTGGACCGATTCAGCCCAAATTTTATCTGTAGCATCCTTGGGCAGGGGGATTGAAAGTTTGTGTTTTTTATGAAAATCGGCCCATTAGTTTGGTTGCTATGGCAACTTAGAGTTTCCATAGACTTATAATGGGGAAAATTGAATAATGGCATTTACTGCCAAGTCATTGCAGATATTTGGACAAAACTTTTATAGAAATGTTTCTTGAGTAAAATTCTTTCAGCCATATGCTTTTATGCCAACCTGAGGGTCCCCCAGGTTGTGCCGGGGCCATGCCCCACCCCCTCCACTTCATAAAAGGCCATATATCTCAGAAACCATTCAGATCCCGACCCCTAAACCATATATATTCTTGTTCCTATTGATAAGACGCATTTAGTAACACCAACCTTGGGGTCCTCAGGGATGCACCGAGGTCATGCCCCACCCCCTCCACTTAATAAAAGGCCCAATATCTCGGAAACCATTCAGATCCCCACCCCTAAACCATATATATTCTTGTTCCTTATGATAAGACCCATTCGGTGACATCAACCTGGGAGTCCCCTGGATGCGCCGGGGCCATGCCCCACCCCCTCCATTTCATAAAAGGCCCAATATCTCGGAAACCTTACAGATCCCCGCCCCTAAACCATATATATGCGTGCTTCTTATGATAAGACACATTCATTGACACCAACCTGGGGGTCCTCAGAGATGCGCTGGGGCCTTGCCCCACCCCTCTACTTCACAAAAGGCCATATATCTCAGAAACTGTTCAGATCCCCACCCCTAAACCATATATATTCTTGTTCCTATTGATAAGACGCATTCAGTAACACCAACCTGGGGGTCGTCAGGAATGCGCACAGGTCAGGCCCCACCCCCTCAACTTTATAAAAGGCCCAATATCTCGGAAACCATTCAGATTCCCACCCCTAAACCATATATATTCTTGTTCCTTTTGATAAGACCCATTCAGTGACATCAACCTGGGAGTCCCCTGGATGCACCGGGGCCATGCCCCACCCCCTCCATTTGATAAAAGGCCCAATATCTCGGAAACCTTACAGATCCCCGCCCATAAACCATATATATGCTTGCTTCTTATGATAAGACACATTCATTGACACCAACCTGGGGGTCCTCAAAGACGCGCTGGGGCCTTGCCCCACCCCTCCACTTCAAAAAAGGCCATATATTTCAGAAACTGTTCAGATCCCCACCCCTAAACCATATATATTCTTGTTCATTATGATAAGACGCATTCAGTAACACCAACCTGGGGGTTCCCAGGGATATGCTGGGGCCATGCCCCACCCCTTCCATTTCACAATATCTCGGAAACCCTACAGATGGCCACCCCTTAACCATATATAGTCTTGTTCCTTATGATAAGACACATTCATTGACACCAACCTGGGAGTCTCCCTGGGCCTTGCCCCACCCCTCCACTTCACATAAGGCCTTATATCTCAGAGAATGTTCTTAGCCCCACCCTAAACCATATATATTCATCTTTCTTATGATAAGACGCATTCAGTGACACCAGCTTGGGAGTCCCCGGGGCACGCCCAGGCCATGCCACACCGCTTTACTTCATTAAAAGCCATATATATCAGAAATAGTTCAGATCCCCACCCCTAAACCATATACTTGTTCCTTATGATAAGACTCGTTCAATCACACCAACCTGGAGGTCTCTTTGTGCTGAGGCAATGTGCCCCGCCCTTCCATTTCATAAAAGGCTTTATATTTCAGAAACCATTCAAATCCCCACCCCATAATCATATATGTTCTTGTTCCTTATTATTAGCACACCTACTGTAGCGGGGTCCGCAGGGGCCATTCCTATTTCATAAAAGGGCCTCAAATCTCTGAAACCGGTCAGATTCCCAGCACTGAACCATATATATACTTGGTCCTTATGATAAGACACATTTAGGGACAACAGTTTGGGCTTTCCTGGGATCAACAGGGCATGCCCCAACCCCTCAACTGTTAAAGAGGCCTTACAGATCCCCACTGCTAAACCATATATATTTATTTTGGTTGCTATGGCAACTTAGGGTTTCCATTGACTTTTAATGGGGAAAATTGAAAAATGGCACTAACTGCCAAGCCTTTGCAAATATTTAGACAGTTTTTTATAGAAATGTTCCTTGCGTAAACTTCTTTCAGCCATATGCTTTTATGCCAACCTGAGGGTCCCCCAGGTTGTGCCGGGGCCATGCCCCACCCTCTTCATTTCAGAAAAGGCCATATATCTTGCAAACCATTCAGATTCCCACCCCCAAACCATATATATTCTTGTTTCTTGTGATAAGACGCATTCAGTGACACCAACCTGTGGGTCCCCCAGGTTGTGCCGGGGCCATGCCCCATCCTCTTCATTTAAGAAAAGGCCATATATCTTGTAAACCATTCAGATCCCCACCCTTAAACCATATATATTCTTGTTACTTCTAATAAGACGCATTCAGTGACACAAACCTGTGGGTCCCCCAGGTTGTGCCGGGGCCATGCCCCACCCCCTTCATTTCAGAAAAGGCCATATATCTTGCTAACCATTCAAATCCCCACCCCAAAACCATACATATTCTTGTTCCTTGTGATAAGACGCATTCAGTGACACTAACCTGTGGATCCCTTGGGTGTGCTGGGGCCATGCCCCACCCCCTCCATTTCAAAAATGGCACAATATCTCAGAAACTGTTCACATCCCCACCCCTAAACGATATATATTCTTGTTCCTTGTGGTAAGACGCATTCAGTGGCACCAACTTGTGGGTCCCTTAGGTGTGTTTTGGCCATGCCCCACCCCCTCCATTTCAAAAATGGCCCAATATCTCAGACACCGTTCAAATCCCAACCCCTAAATGATATATATTCTTGTTCCTTATGATAAGACACATTGAATGGTACCAACCTATAGGTCTCTCAGGTGCACTTGGGCCATGCCCCACCCCTCCACTGAGAGACTGTTCAGAACTCCACCCCTTAAACATATATATTCATGTTCCTTATGATGAGACTCATTCAGTGACCCCAACACTGGGCCCCCGGGGTCATGTCCCGGGTCATGCCCCACCCCTCCTCGTCATAAAAAGCTGTATATCACAGAAACCGTTTAGATCCCTACCCCTTGATCATATATTTTCTTGTTCCTTATGGTAAGTCCCATTCAGTCACACCAACCCTGGGGTCTTTTTTATGGGGCAGGTGTACCCCACCACTTCATTAAATGCCATATATCATAGAGCCATTCAGATCACCATCCCACAATCATATATATTCTTGTTCCTTATGATTAGACACATTCTGGCACACCAACTTTTGGGGTTCAAAGGGGCTGTTCTTCACCCCTTTATTTCATAAAATAGCCTTGTCACTCACAAACCGTTTTGATACCCACCCCTAAACCATATACATTCTTGGTCCTTATGATAAGAAACCTTCATTAAATACATGGCTGCCAGGGGCTAGGCAAGATTTTCAGCCTTGATCTTTGGTTCAGTATAGTGTGTAGGGATGGGTATTGTCAGAATTTTCGTATCACGATATATCACGATATGGTTAGTGCGTATCACGATACGTATCACGATATATTATGTAGCAATCTGAAACACACTGGTAATTGGAAAACCACAATATATATGGAAAAGAGAAGGGAGTTTTCATGGGTAAATATCATTTAACCTACTTACAAAACAAAGGTACTAAAAAGAATTGTCCCAATGTTATGAGGGGAAATAAAGATACTATCTGAAAGTGCTATTAAATGTTGTATTAGATTGATGGCCTCAGTCACTTTATTTGTGACTGTCATCTTTTGCAACCTGAAATGTTGCTAGATATCGGTAGTTGGCCATGGTAAAGTTTGTTTTGGTTTTCACTCTATTACCGGTACACAATCTTGTAAATGCTGGGCAGCTTACACTAAAGTGACGTATACAACAACAACAGCCGCGTGATTCGCCGAAATCCTAGCTCGGCCTACCGTAAAAATTCGGCTATAAGACGAGGATTTTTCCCTCCAAAATGACCCCGTCTTATAGCCGAGGTCATGGACTGCAGGCTTTTTTCAGGCAATGTCCGGCGAAGACCAGACATAAAGAAAAAGCCTATCAGTGATTTTTGAATTGATATAAATCGCCGCTCACAAACCACCGCTACCATTTTTCTGCATGCGATCGGTAAATTTCGTTATCCGACGCTAGCACCCCCATACGTGTTTAATGTCATTGTGTGTATCTCTTTCATAAAAAATGTTTGGAACAGGTAAAAAACCTTTTCTCGATAGCTAAACGGTTGTGAATAGAGGTGGATAGAAAACCAGCGCTTTGCACAGCTCCCGAATTATCCCCAAAGGCTCCGTGTCAATAAACAACAGCATTCGACTTTTCCCGTCCAGCGTCTGCTATTTGGCGCCAAAACATAACCATTCATGAGATCATAGAAAAGTCCGTTTTTATTATGCAAATATCTACCGTTAGATATAGCTAATTGTCTGAGGAGCGATTAAATCCTTTTCACATTGATTGTGGATTAAATTTTGTGATTGGAAGATAAACGCCAATTAGAATCATAACGACCATATTTTCACACCTTATCGACACGCACCGCAGGGTGGCAATTTTATGACAGGGATTAACAATAGTGTCATACTTGAACCGTAATAAATACACAGATGGTTTGTCTCTGAATTGACAGTGCAGCAATTATTGCGATTTACTTACTGGTCTAGTTTTACCGTATTTAAGGACTCACAAAGACTGACAGACTGAGCTGTATTTACCAATCAGTTATGAAAGAAAATATGAAAAGTGGATAAAAAAAAAGAAAATATCGAAAATATCGGTATTGGCGGACCGTATTGTGATATGATTTTTTTCTGAACTGTATCACGATATACCGATATACCGATAATATCGCACATCACTAATAGTGTGTCTCATTTCCAACCCCACCCATTGGGCCTTTAAGAAATAGATGGGTTGCATGATGCTTCCAAGCGGAGCTAAAATCAACCACAGATGAGTACTGGTAAACAGCTTAGAGAATCTAAGTCTGCCCATGAAAAGCGGTGCAAGTTGGACCATCCGTGTTGGATTCATTGACAAGGCTTGAGATAACATTTCACCTCAGTGTTGAGTAAAAGTCCCACAAAATTGGAAGCAGTGTCTTCAAATTGACCTATAGAGTGTTGACAGGAATCAAACAAATTGTGTCTCGTTTCAGATTAAGACAGAAGATGATGAACAGAAGACCATTTTTTCAGTCTGAAATGGAAGAAGAAATAATGCTGACTGAATATGAACATTAGAAAGTCTAGAAACCAAGAATCAAACCCAGCACCCCTGGTTTATCAGGCTAGTCGAAGCTTAACCACAAAACCACAGAGGCTTCTATATGAACATCAGAACCACGTCAAAAAATGTCGTACCCGAGTGAAATCCACATTAACCCTAAACAGGAGCATATAATTTCACTCACGGGGCTATCAGCTCTCTATACAATCTTCTGTAGAGCTTATGTGATGGTAAGTCCACTAACCATTGGTTCCTGCTCTGAGAGGAAACTCCAAGGTTATCAGCAACCTGTCAGCATAATTTATTTTACAAGCATTTTTCAAGAGCTCCTGTGGCTAGTGTAAACAAATTTTAATGGTTTACTGCAGAACATAGGCCACATCAGGGAAAAGCGATGTTATACATGTAGACGGTAACAAAATCAACAAGTCAGAATGCACTATAAAAATGAACACATTTACTTTTGCAGTCTTGTGTAATGTTATTTTCAAGTTGCTTTTAGCATTTTTATGAAAGCCCAAGTTGAGAAAATAAAGATACATGGAAAATGCATGTTCATGTTGAAAATTTTTCTTGACACAGCATTCATTTTTTTTTGGCTGCATAAACAGATAAATGCCAATCTCTGCTGGGAAGCAACAGCCAATGAGATACTACTTTCCTAGGCTTAACATCAACCCTAGCTGATAGCCCCGTGAGTAAAATTATATGCTCCTGCCCTAAAATATCTCTTCCATTTTTTTTTATATCAACTAATTCACTGAAGCTTCAAAAGTTAAGATTTGTAACAAATATCTATAATTGGATGCACAGTTAAGAGTATCTGAATTGCAATACTTATTTTATCAACAATTTAGTACATGTTTTCTTATAACAGACCATGAAGTGTCTTCATGGAAGAGATATTTATATATGTACCAGGTAATATGCCATGGGTGAAGATTAGCATTTTCTGTATGTTTTTAAAATAAGAACTTTGAAAACCTGTTTTAATAATGATAAATTCAAAATGATCATCTGACATGATGACATTATTTGCTAGAGTATTTACCAAATAAGCTAGCAAAATGAATTTATTCATTTATACATTTATAATGGCTAAATAGTTGTAGCAGTCTGTCTTCACCTATTTGGTAAATGGGTCTCTTTCTGGGATGTAACCGCCTTCTTGATCACTATGGAAAGTATTTTATGTACAGATTCATTTATTTCTTTAATTTGTTAACAATGTGAATTAGATATTTAGGGTGCTCAAATCAATAAAAAATATCTCTGAAAATAACCGAAAAAACACACCACAGTAGTGTGCCACTGATAGAAGCAGAAGACTAAGTAACATGAAGGCAAACACAATACTAAATATTTTAATACCAACATATAATGCCAATTACCATACAAAAGATTGCAAAGGAAATCCACTTTGGAATGGTCAGCAATCCCTACTGGGAGCTTAAACCTGGAGTTAATGAGTATTCAAACTTCACCGCAATTCCAGCAAACTGACAAAAGAACTTGTCAGGAAAGCCTTTGTGATTTTTTTTTTGTCTTCACTAAGCTTAATATTTTTCCTTAATCAGCAAATCTACAATTTAACATGTATTGGCTCTTTTCCTGATAAATTCTGGAACAGGATTGAAAACATTGAGAAAATATGAAGTTGCTCATGCTGTTCTCACTGTTTTCAGTATGGGTGTGCTGTAAAAGCATCAACTGTTCCATCATCAGGGAAAGAGTTAATACATATTGGCTGTGTATACTTCTATGTTTTTCTGTTTTAGGTAAAAAGTGTACAAGATTCAATTTGTTGGACGTTTATTTAACTTTACTTCAATTGTGTTTTTATATGAACTTTGTGTTTAATGATTGTGGAGTAGTGAAGACTTTAGGAGATCAATAATTGACATTTAGTAGAGGAGGTGGCTATTCCTTGCAAGTGATCGGAAATATCTTGTTGGACATCCTTGGTAATTGTTGTCTTTTTTAATCATAATTTCCTTTAATACATTTTTATTGCTAAATAAACATTTTTACAGAAACAATTAAAACTAGAAGCCTCAACTTTGGTCACGGCTGGTAGACTCGTAAGGGGTAGCCGGCCATTATGTACTCAAAATCCTTACGAGAACTCCCGGCTATGATTTACAAGGCTTAAAAATGTCAACAAATTGGTGAGTGTTCCCTATTGATGAAATCGGGCAGCGTTATTCTCAACAACTTTTATTTCTGCATCAGAAAAGATAGGTTTGGATATGAAAAAGCAAGTTGTGGATTTTTAATTTAATTTCTGCTGGAGGAAGGATGTCATATATTTCGGTTTTTACTTGTTTTCTAGTGCAATTTTCAGCTACCGGGCTATGCAAAACTTAGCTATCATGTCAAATAAGACGTTATTTGAATTATTTCAATGTAGAAATGCATTAGCTGCAGAATTTTTGCAAGATTTGTTCCAGTTGCTGAATGAAGAAGCGAACTGTATTCAGACACCCATTAGCAGGCTTTTCCTGTGCCAGTAAGGTGTAATATTTTCGTAAGGGGTAATCAGCCTCGTAAGTCATAATCGGCACAAATATTAAAGTCCCTGGGTTCAAACTGTGAAAGTTTTGCCTATGTAGTTCAAGATGTCTAATTTGACATGATAGTAAAGTTTTGCATAGCCCCAGTAGCTGAAAATTGCACTAGATAACAGGTAAAAACAGAAATATCTGGCACCCTTCCTCCGGCAGAAATAAGTAAAAAAAAAATGACCACTTGCCTTTTCATGGCCACACCCCTTTTTTCTGATGCAGAAATGAAATTGGTTGAGAATAGCATTGTCGGATTTTTCAAAATACGTTTACAAAGTTGACTAAAAATCATTAATCAGGAACACTCACCTATTTGTTGACATCTTTTAGGCCTCATAAGCCATGGCCTGAAGTTCACATAAGGATTTTGAGTGCATAGCCGCTGGTTGCCCGATAGTCTTGCAGCCGTGTTGGTGTTCTATGTAATTTTGATAACTTTATGTCTTAATGGACGTTTTTTCTTGCTTGTTTTTATGCCCCCAACTTCGAAGAAGTTGTGGGGGCATATTGGTTTTGCCCTGTTCGTCCGTCCGTCCTTCCGTCCTTACGTCCGTCCCACTTTTTACTGCATAGCATAACTTTAGAACCATGGGTGCTAGGTTTTTGAAATTTCATATATGGATTCCTCATGAAAAAATAATTGACCCGTGTTTTTTTTCTCGTCAGGAT
The DNA here is from genome assembly GCA_963580285.1 of Lucinisca nassula. NCBI lineage: Eukaryota > Metazoa > Mollusca > Bivalvia > Lucinida > Lucinidae > Lucinisca > Lucinisca nassula. The sequence continues at coordinate 93,283,180 of OY757019.1, read as the reverse complement.
TATGCCCCTTTTTTGAGTTATGCCCCTTTGCAAAAAATACTATGAAATCTTGTAAGCAAGATATCTCAAAAACTGTTTGAGCTATTGCCCTGAAACTTTACATGCTGGTTGGGGATGATGAGTAGATGAACTGATTAACTTTTGAAAAAAATCCGAAATTTTTTTCTTGAGTTATGGCCCTTTGAAATTTTTCGCGTTTTAAGTTTGTAAGCAAGATATCTAAAAAAACTATTTGAGGTTTTTCCCCGAAACTTCACAGACTTGTCGGGGATGATGAGTAGATGAACTGATCAACTTTTGAAAAAAATCCGATTTTTTTTTCTTGAGTTATGGCCCTTAGATTTTTTTCGTGTTTTCAGCTTGTAAGCAAGATATCTCAATAATTGTTTGAGCGATTGCCCTGCAACTTTACAAGCTGGTTTGGGATGATGTGTAGATGAACTGATTAACTGTTGAAAAAAAATCCTATATTTTTTTCTTGAGTTATGGCCCTTTGAAATTTTTCGCGTTTTAAGTTTGTAAGCAAGATATCTCAAAAACTATATGAGGTTTTTCCCCAAAACTTCACAGACTGGTTGGGTATGATGAGTAGATGAACTGATTAACTTTTGAAAAAAATCCAATTTTTTTTTCTTGAGTTATGGCCCTTTGATTTTTTTCGTGTTTTCAGCTTGTAAGCAAGATATCTCAAAAATTGTTTGAGCTATTGCCCTGAAACTTTACAGGCTGGTTGGGGATGATGAGTAGATGAACTGATTAACTTTTGAAAAAAATCCGAAATTTTTTTCTTGAGTTATGGCCCTTTGAAATTTTTCGCGTTTTGGCGTCCTTCCGTCCTTCCGTCCTTACGTCCGTCCCACTTTTTACTGCATAGCATAACTTTAGAACCATGGGTGCTAGGTTTTTGAAATTTCATATATGGATTCCTCATGAAAAAATAATTGACCCGTGTTTTTTTTCTCGTCAGGATTATGCCCCTTTTTATGCCCCCAACTTCGAAGAAGTTGTGGGGGCATATTGGTTTTGCCCTGTTCGTCCGTCCGTCCTTCCGTCCTTACGTCCGTCCCACTTTTTACTGCATAGCATAACTTTAGAACCATGGGTGCTAGGTTTTTGAAATTTCATATATGGATTCCTCATGAAAAAATAATTGACCCGTGTTTTTTTTCTCGTCAGGATTATGCCCCTTTTTTGAGTTATGCCCCTTTGCAAAAAATACTATGAAATCTTGTAAGCAAGATATCTCAAAAACTGTTTGAGCTATTGCCCTGAAACTTTACATGCTGGTTGGGGATGATGAGTAGATGAACTGATTAACTTTTGAAAAAAATCCGAAATTTTTTTCTTGAGTTATGGCCCTTTGAAATTTTTCGCGTTTTAAGTTTGTAAGCAAGATATCTAAAAAAACTATTTGAGGTTTTTCGCCGAAACTTCACAGACTTGTCGGGGATGATGAGTAGATGAACTGATCAACTTTTGAAAAAAATCCGATTTTTTTTTCTTGAGTTATGGCCCTTAGATTTTTTTCGTGTTTTCAGCTTGTAAGCAAGATATCTCAATAATTGTTTGAGCGATTGCCCTGCAACTTTACAAGCTGGTTTGGGATGATGTGTAGATGAACTGATTAACTGTTGAAAAAAAATCCTATATTTTTTTCTTGAGTTATGGCCCTTTGAAATTTTTCGCGTTTTAAGTTTGTAAGCAAGATATCTCAAAAACTATATGAGGTTTTTCCCCAAAACTTCACAGACTGGTTGGGTATGATGAGTAGATGAACTGATTAACTTTTGAAAAAAATCCAATTTTTTTTTCTTGAGTTATGGCCCTTTGATTTTTTTCGTGTTTTCAGCTTGTAAGCAAGATATCTCAAAAATTGTTTGAGCTATTGCCCTGAAACTTTACAGGCTGGTTGGGGATGATGAGTAGATGAACTGATTAACTTTTGAAAAAAATCCGAAATTTTTTTCTTGAGTTATGGCCCTTTGAAATTTTTCGCGTTTTGGCGTCCTTCCGTCCTTCCGTCCTTACGTCCGTCCCACTTTTTACTGCATAGCATAACTTCAGAACCATGAGTGCTAGGTTTTTGAAATTTCATATATGGATTCCTCATGAAAAAATAATTGACCCGTGTTTTTTTTCTCGTCAGGATTATGCCCCTTTTTATGCCCCCAACTTCGAAGAAGTTGTGGGGGCATATTGGTTTTGCCCTGTTCGTCCGTCCGTCCTTCCGTCCTTACGTCCGTCCCACTTTTTACTGCATAGCATAACTTTAGAACCATGGGTGCTAGGTTTTTGAAATTTCATATATGGATTCCTCATGAAAAAATAATTGACCCGTGTTTTTTTTCTCGTCAGGATTATGCCCCTTTTTTGAGTTATGCCCCTTTGCAAAAAATACTATGAAATCTTGTAAGCAAGATATCTCAAAAACTGTTTGAGCTATTGCCCTGAAACTTTACATGCTGGTTGGGGATGATGAGTAGATGAACTGATTAACTTTTGAAAAAAATCCGAAATTTTTTTCTTGAGTTATGGCCCTTTGAAATTTTTCGCGTTTTAAGTTTGTAAGCAAGATATCTAAAAAAACTATTTGAGGTTTTTCGCCGAAACTTCACAGACTTGTCGGGGATGATGAGTAGATGAACTGATCAACTTTTGAAAAAAATCCGATTTTTTTTTCTTGAGTTATGGCCCTTAGATTTTTTTCGTGTTTTCAGCTTGTAAGCAAGATATCTCAATAATTGTTTGAGCGATTGCCCTGCAACTTTACAAGCTGGTTTGGGATGATGTGTAGATGAACTGATTAACTGTTGAAAAAAAATCCTATATTTTTTTCTTGAGTTATGGCCCTTTGAAATTTTTCGCGTTTTAAGTTTGTAAGCAAGATATCTCAAAAACTATATGAGGTTTTTCCCCAAAACTTCACAGACTGGTTGGGTATGATGAGTAGATGAACTGATTAACTTTTGAAAAAAATCCAATTTTTTTTTCTTGAGTTATGGCCCTTTGATTTTTTTCGTGTTTTCAGCTTGTAAGCAAGATATCTCAAAAATTGTTTGAGCTATTGCCCTGAAACTTTACAGGCTGGTTGGGGATGATGAGTAGATGAACTGATTAACTTTTGAAAAAAATCCGAAATTTTTTTCTTGAGTTATGGCCCTTTGAAATTTTTCGCGTTTTGGCGTCCTTCCGTCCTTCCGTCCTTACGTCCGTCCCACTTTTTACTGCATAGCATAACTTTAGAACCATGGGTGCTAGGTTTTTGAAATTTCATATATGGATTCCTCATGAAAAAATAATTGACCCGTGTTTTTTTTCTCGTCAGGATTATGCCCCTTTTTTGAGTTATGCCCCTTTGCAAAAAATACTATGAAATCTTGTAAGCAAGATATCTCAAAAACTGTTTGAGCTATTGCCCTGAAACTTTACATGCTGGTTGGGGATGATGAGTAGATGAACTGATTAACTTTTGAAAAAAATCCGAAATTTTTTTCTTGAGTTATGGCCCTTTGAAATTTTTCGCGTTTTAAGTTTGTAAGCAAGATATCTAAAAAAACTATTTGAGGTTTTTCCCCGAAACTTCACAGACTTGTCGGGGATGATGAGTAGATGAACTGATCAACTTTTGAAAAAAATCCGATTTTTTTTTCTTGAGTTATGGCCCTTAGATTTTTTTCGTGTTTTCAGCTTGTAAGCAAGATATCTCAATAATTGTTTGAGCGATTGCCCTGCAACTTTACAAGCTGGTTTGGGATGATGTGTAGATGAACTGATTAACTGTTGAAAAAAATCCTATATTTTTTTCTTGAGTTATGGCCCTTTGAAATTTTTCGCGTTTTAAGTTTGTAAGCAAGATATCTCAAAAACTGTATGAGGTTTTTCCCCAAAACTTCACAGACTGGTTGGGTATGATGAGTAGATGAACTGATTAACTTTTGAAAAAAATCCAATTTTTTTTTCTTGAGTTATGGCCCTTTGATTTTTTTCGTGTTTTCAGCTTGTAAGCAAGATATCTCAAAAATTGTTTGAGCTATTGCCCTGAAACTTTACAGGCTGGTTGGGGATGATGAGTAGATGAACTGATTAACTTTTGAAAAAAATCCGAAATTTTTTTCTTGAGTTATGGCCCTTTGAAATTTTTCGCGTTTTGGCATATTGGTTTTGCCCTGTTCGTCCGTCCGTCCTTCCGTCCTTACGTCCGTCCCACTTTTTACTGCATAGCATAACTTTAGAACCATGGGTGCTAGGTTTTTGAAATTTCATATATGGATTCCTCATGAAAAAATAATTGACCCGTGTTTTTTTTCTCGTCAGGATTATGCCCCTTTTTTGAGTTATGCCCCTTTGCAAAAAATACTATGAAATCTTGTAAGCAAGATATCTCAAAAACTGTTTGAGCTATTGCCCTGAAACTTTACATGCTGGTTGGGGATGATGAGTAGATGAACTGATTAACTTTTGAAAAAAATCCGAAATTTTTTTCTTGCGTTATGGCCCTTTGAAATTTTTCGCGTTTTAAGTTTGTAAGCAAGATATCTAAAAAACTATTTGAGGTTTTTCCCCGAAACTTCACAGACTTGTCGGGGATGATGAGTAGATGAACTGATCAACTTTTGAAAAAAATCCGATTTTTTTTCTTGAGTTATGGCCCTTAGATTTTTTTCGTGTTTTCGGCTTGTAAGCAAGATATCTCAATAATTGTTTGAGCGATTGCCCTGCAACTTTACAAGCTGGTTTGGGATGATGTGTAGATGAACTGATTAACTGTTGAAAAAAAATCCTATATTTTTTTCTTGAGTTATGGCCCTTTGAAATTTTTCGCGTTTTAAGTTTGTAAGCAAGATATCTCAAAAACTATATGAGGTTTTTCCCCAAAACTTCACAGACTGGTTGGGTATGATGAGTAGATGAACTGATTAACTTTTGAAAAAAATCCAATTTTTTTTTCTTGAGTTATGGCCCTTTGATTTTTTTCGTGTTTTCAGCTTGTAAGCAAGATATCTCAAAAATTGTTTGAGCTATTGCCCTGAAACTTTACAGGCTGGTTGGGGATGATGAGTAGATGAACTGATTAACTTTTGAAAAAAATCCGAAATTTTTTTCTTGAGTTATGGCCCTTTGAAATTTTTCGCGTTTTAAGTTTGTAAGCAAGATATCTAAAAAACTATTTTAGGTTTTTCCCCGAAACTTCACAGACTGGTCAGGGATGATGAGTAGATGATTAACTACAGCTTTTCTTGTGTAATTTCAGCATTACAGCCACATAAAAACAAGATATCTCAATTACTGTTAGGGACAAGCAGTGTTAGGGTCAAGCAGTTGGGGGCATTGTGTTTCATAAACACTGGCTCTAGTTGTTCTTTCATTTTTGTTTCTCCCCATATACTCCAATCTTAACGGCCCCCATCCATTCATGCAGCCTATCTATTTCTTCAAGCCCCAAGGGTGTCACACACCACTGATGAATGCATTATTTGATTATTTGCAATAAGTGAAATATTCTTTAAAAGACCATAAAACGGTAGAAAAGAAAATAAGCTTGCCCAGGCAAAGTTTGGATAGGTGAACTGACCTGCAAAAACATAACTAAAATAGTGTTGACTTGGCCATTAGACCCAAATACAAACAAACAACGGACTAGAAAAATAATCTATACTTTGATGGTTCCCTAAAGGGTTTCAATGATGCTATATAAGCTAGAAGCCTCAAATTTTGTTTACAGTGCAATGATAAGGAATTGTGCAACATGCAAGAGACATTTGGTTTCAGAATGAATCAAAGTACTGAGAGTACTGGTGGATCGATCGTCATGAACTGAGAATCGGACTGTTCGTTTAAGTAGGCACAGTAGATCTGATCAGACACCTCATTGAGTGGCGTCTGATTATGAAAATTCTGTTTGCCAATGGCCATGTGCATGAGCACAGCCCACCTGCCCCCGCCCATCGGGATGGACCGCTTGATGCTTCCACGCCGAGCTGAAATGGACCGCACACAGGTACTGGTAAACCGCTTAGAGGATCTAAGCCTGCCCAGGCAAAATGGTGCAAGTCCATGTCACAAGCCTATTTGGTTTCATTGCCGGCTGAGCAGACGGCCTCTGATCGTTTGCAAAATTCAGCATACGTAGCCTGCCAAGATACAAAAGATAGCTCTGACCTGCATAAAAATAATGCAAGAAAGATCGAGGTATTGTCATAGCTCCTTCATCTGCGTCATCGTCGTCTGCGTCATGCAAAAACTGACAATTTTAAATATCTCCACCATTACTTCATGTATTGCCTTCAAACTCACACCACTTCTTCATAATGGCAACCCGCATTACTGTGACAAGTTTCAAGGTCATGACCTCAAGGTCAAGGTCACTTTGGCTATTTTTAGAAAAACTTTATCGCTCTAGCACCTACATTTTTCAAGGGATTTTAATATAACTTAACAATAATGTTGCTTATGATAATATCTCGTGCGACTTTATCTTTCAAGGTCATGGCCTCAAGGTCAAGGTCACTGTGGCTATTTTTAGAAAAACTTTGTCATAGCTCTAGCGCCTACATTTTTCAATGGCTTTTAATATAACTACACACAAATATTGCTTATGATAATATCGCGAGCGAGTTTGACTTTCAAGGTCATGGCCTCAAGGTCAAGGTCACTGTGGCTATTTTTAGAAAAACTTTATTATCGCTCTAACGCCTACATTTTTTAAACGGATTTTAATATAACTTCACACAAATGTTGCTTATGATATCTCGAGCGGGTCATGGCCTCAAGGTCAAGGTCACTGTGGCTATTTTTGGAAAAACTTTGTTATCGCTCTAGCGCCTACATTTTTCAACAGATTTTAATATAACTTCACACAAATGTTGCTTATGATAATATCTCGAGGGGGTCATGGCCTCAAGGTCAAGGTCACTGTGGCTATTTTTAGAAAAACTTCATTATCACTCTAGCGCCTACATTTTTCAAAGGATTTTAATATAACTTCACACAAATGTTGATTATGATAAAACATCTCGAGCAGGTTATAGCCAAGGTCACTGTGGCTATTTTTAGAAAAACTTTGTTATCACTCTAGCGCCTACATTTTTCAACGGATTTTAATATAACTTCACACAAATGTTGCCTATGATAATATCTCCAGCTAGTTTTACTTTCAAGGTCATGACTTCAAGGTCAAGGTCACTATGGCTATTTATAGAAAAACTTTGTTATTGCTGTAGCGCCTATATTTTTCAACAGAGATTTAATATAACTTCTTCATACTGACAAGCAGAGTACATCTAAGCGTTGGCACCCGCATGCGGTGCTCTTGTTCTACTTCTATTAATAACCATAATGTGAGTCAGTGCGTGACAAAACATACAAGAAAGCTTGAGTGACCAGCGAAGACTCAGATCAGCCTGCTCATCAGCTCATTCTGATCAGAGTCTTCGCTTGTCACATGTACCTACTACATGCTACGGTTTATGCAAAGAGACATAAGCAAAAGGTCTTGTCACAGAGGATGGGTGTGCTGGCTGATTTAAGTCTACTGGTTGCATCGGTCATGGTTTTGTCATGCGCCTGCTCATATTGGTTTTCCGGATTCAGTGACGGTCACATGGACAATCGCAACTTTCCAGATTTTGCCATTTTACTAAATCTGGATAGACCATAAACGCTTTATCCAATAAAAAGTAAAGATTATGCAAATGGGAAGAATTAAATATCAATACAGTTTGAGTATCTCAGATAGGTGATGGTAAGTTTTACATCGAACCAACAGTTACGGTCATATGGAGCAAGACCTCAGTTTAAAGACTCATCAGAAAGTCTGGAGAAGCCTGGGGTCGAACCTATGATCCCTGATTTATGAGGCGAGTAGCTTATCCAATAGACAATCAAGGCTCTTGAATTCGGAGATAAAGTGTTAAGGTATGCAGACATGCAGTAAATGTTTACCTCGTTAGAAAAGCAGAACTCTGATTGCCATTGCACATACAAACATCCTAATCAACCTGTTTGTCCTTGTACTATGCAGTTTCGCACATTTTGTTTTATGTATTTACAGGTAAGAGATGCCTAGAAAAAAGTGTTGGAAGAAAGGAGAGGCTAAGAAGGGGAATAAAAGTGCCATGTCCAGAAATGAATGTAAATATGACAACGTACTTGACAGGACTGAGGAGCTGGCCTCGTTAAAAACAGAAAACCGTGACATACATGTACGACAAGTTAACAAACTTGTCGGCTCAAAATCTGCTAAAAATTTGCCAAATAACCTGCCAAATAACCTGCCAAATAATTGTGTTACTTCATCATCCACAGAAACTAGAAGTGAAGCATATGGTGAAGTTATTGCATCAATATTGCCTGAACTTATTTCTGAAGCTTACGAAAATACAGCAAGTTTTACTGCATTTTCTGTGACATTGTCTGAATCTGATTCAGCTTTTGCTCAGAGTCATCAAACTTTAAATGAACAGAAAAATACTGAAGACTTTTCTAGCCAAACTGATAGTGCTTTGTCTACTTTTGAGAAAGAGTTTGACATAACAAGTGTTGCTTCGAATAAGAACACTGATATTAGTAGATCTTCTTGTCAGTCTTGGAATTCACGTGAAATGGTATTTGGTTCTTTTCACCAAAATGATGGAAGATTTTCACCTGGATCTAGAGGATTTCAATGTACAGCTAATGCACTTAGTATGTTGGCCCACACAGTTACCACTGAAACATACTGTACCTCTTTATTATGCCCCCAACTTCGAAGAAGTTGTGGGGGCATATTGGTTTTGCCCTGTTCGTCCGTCCGTCCTTCCGTCCTTCCGTCCTTCCGTCCTTACGTCCGTCCCACTTTTTACTGCATAGCATAACTTTAGAACCATGGGTGCTAGGTTTTTGAAATTTCATATATGGATTCCTCATGAAAAAATAATTGACTCGTGTTTTTTTTTCTCGTCAGGATTATGCCCCTTTTTTGAGTTATGCCCCTTTGCAAAAAATACTATGAAATCTTGTAAGCAAGATATCTCAAAAACTGTTTGAGCTATTGCCCTGAAACTTTACATGCTGGTTGGGGATGATGAGTAGATGAACTGATTAACTTTTGAAAAAAATCCGAAATTTTTTTCTTGAGTTATGGCCCTTTGAAATTTTTCGCGTTTTAAGTTTGTAAGCAAGATATCTAAAAAAAAACTATTTGAGGTTTTTCCCCGAAACTTCACAGACTTGTCGGGGATGATGAGTAGATGAACTGATCAACTTTTGAAAAAAATCCGATTTTTTTTTCTTGAGTTATGGCCCTTAGATTTTTTTCGTGTTTTCAGCTTGTAAGCAAGATATCTCAATAATTGTTTGTGCGATTGCCCTGCAACTTTACAAGCTGGTTTGGGATGATGTGTAGATGAACTGATTAACTGTTGAAAAAAAATCCTATATTTTTTTCTTGAGTTATGGCCCTTTGAAATTTTTCGCGTTTTAAGTTTGTAAGCAAGATATCTCAAAAACTATATGAGGTTTTTCCCCAAAACTTCACAGACTGGTTGGGTATGATGAGTAGATGAACTGATTAACTTTTGAAAAAAATCCAATTTTTTTTTCTTGAGTTATGGCCCTTTGATTTTTTTCGTGTTTTCAGCTTGTAAGCAAGATATCTCAAAAATTGTTTGAGCTATTGCCCTGAAACTTTACAGGCTGGTTGGGGATGATGAGTAGATGAACTGATTAACTTTTGAAAAAAATCCGAAATTTTTTTCTTGAGTTATGGCCCTTTGAAATTTTTCGCGTTTTGGCGTCCTTCCGTCCTTCCGTCCTTACGTCCGTCCCACTTTTTACTGCATAGCATAACTTTAGAACCATGGGTGCTAGGTTTTTGAAATTTCATATATGGATTCCTCATGAAAAAATAATTGACCCGTGTTTTTTTTCTCGTCAGGATTATGCCCCTTTTTTGAGTTATGCCCCTTTGCAAAAAATACTATGAAATCTTGTAAGCAAGATATCTCAAAAACTGTTTGAGCTATTGCCCTGAAACTTTACATGCTGGTTGGGGATGATGAGTAGATGAACTGATTAACTTTTGAAAAAAATCCGAAATTTTTTTCTTGAGTTATGGCCCTTTGAAATTTTTCGCGTTTTAAGTTTGTAAGCAAGATATCTAAAAAAACTATTTGAGGTTTTTCCCCGAAACTTCACAGACTTGTCGGGGATGATGAGTAGATGAACTGATCAACTTTTGAAAAAAATCAGATTTTTTTTTCTTGAGTTATGGCCCTTAGATTTTTTTCGTGTTTTCAGCTTGTAAGCAAGATATCTCAATAATTGTTTGAGCGATTGCCCTGCAACTTTACAAGCTGGTTTGGGATGATGTGTAGATGAACTGATTAACTGTTGAAAAAAAATCCTATATTTTTTTCTTGAGTTATGGCCCTTTGAAATTTTTCGCGTTTTAAGTTTGTAAGCAAGATATCTCAAAAACTATATGAGGTTTTTCCCCAAAACTTCACAGACTGGTTGGGTATGATGAGTAGATGAACTGATTAACTTTTGAAAAAAATCCAATTTTTTTTTCTTGAGTTATGGCCCTTTGATTTTTTTCGTGTTTTCAGCTTGTAAGCAAGATATCTCAAAAATTGTTTGAGCTATTGCCCTGAAACTTTACAGGCTGGTTGGGGATGATGAGTAGATGAACTGATTAACTTTTGAAAAAAATCCGAAATTTTTTTCTTGAGTTATGGCCCTTTGAAATTTTTCGCGTTTTGGCATATTGGTTTTGCCCTGTTCGTCCGTCCGTCCTTCCGTCCTTCCGTCCTTACGTCCGTCCCACTTTTTACTGCATAGCATAACTTTAGAACCATTGGTGCTAGGTTTTTGAAATTTCATATATGGATTCCTCATGAAAAAATAATTGACCCGTGTTTTTTTTCTCGTCAGGATTATGCCCCTTTTTTGAGTTATGCCCCTTTGCAAAAAATACTATGAAATCTTGTAAGCAAGATATCTCAAAAACTGTTTGAGCTATTGCCCTGAAACTTTACATGCTGGTTGGGGATGATGAGTAGATGAACTGATTAACTTTTGAAAAAAATCCGAAATTTTTTTCTTGCGTTATGGCCCTTTGAAATTTTTCGCGTTTTAAGTTTGTAAGCAAGATATCTAAAAAACTATTTGAGGTTTTTCCCCGAAACTTCACAGACTTGTCGGGGATGATGAGTAGATGAACTGATCAACTTTTGAAAAAAATCCGATTTTTTTTCTTGAGTTATGGCCCTTAGATTTTTTTCGTGTTTTCAGCTTGTAAGCAAGATATCTCAATAATTGTTTGAGCGATTGCCCTGCAACTTTACAAGCTGGTTTGGGATGATGTGTAGATGAACTGATTAACTGTTGAAAAAAAATCCTATATTTTTTTCTTGAGTTATGGCCCTTTGAAATTTTTCGCGTTTTAAGTTTGTAAGCAAGATATCTCAAAAACTATATGAGGTTTTTCCCCAAAACTTCACAGACTGGTTGGGTATGATGAGTAGATGAACTGATTAACTTTTGAAAAAAATCCAATTTTTTTTTCTTGAGTTATGGCCCTTTGATTTTTTTCGTGTTTTCAGCTTGTAAGCAAGATATCTCAAAAATTGTTTGAGCTATTGCCCTGAAACTTTACAGGCTGGTTGGGGATGATGAGTAGATGAACTGATTAACTTTTGAAAAAAATCCGAAATTTTTTTCTTGAGTTATGGCCCTTTGAAATTTTTCGCGTTTTAAGTTTGTAAGCAAGATATCTAAAAAACTATTTTAGGTTTTTCCCCGAAACTTCACAGACTGGTCAGGGATGATGAGTAGATGATTAACTACAGCTTTTCTTGTGTAATTTCAGCATTACAGCCACATAAAAACAAGATATCTCAATTACTGTTAGGGACAAGCAGTGTTAGGGTCAAGCAGTTGGGGGCATTGTGTTTCATAAACACTGGCTCTAGTTAGATAAAATCCTTTGTGATGGTGATGACTTATATTGTTCAATTATAAATAAGTTGAAATCTGAAGGAAAGTATGTGCAACCTTTATTGAGCTTAGAAGAAGTACCAGATACCTTCAACATTGCAGGTAGTCATTTTATTGTCATAAAGCAGCCTATAATAAGTGGTATTCTTGTTGAAGCTGGCATTGTCACTGGCCTTTCTACACTTCATTCTGCTTTAGAGAATGCTTTCATTGATAACACAGCTGGTCTTTTAACTACTGGTGTCATTTGTTCAGCTTTAGCAAAAAAAGGAGAAGTTTTCTATTTCTTTGATTCACATTCACATGGAAAAAATGGGTTATCGACATGTGATGGAACATCAGTGATAATATCTTTCACATCACTGGAAGATGTTGTAGCCTTTCTGTATGCATTTTATGATAGCTTATCAATTGACTTTAATGCACAGTTTGACTTTTTACCTGTTACAGTAAAATTGAATCTTAAGGCACATGCTGCAGAGAATCTTTCAGAAAGTCTTCTTGTTTCTTATTTTAAGGATCAAAATGCAAGACAGCAAGCATTGCAACAAAAAAAAAATCATACAAAGCTAGTAGTCTAACTGCTTCTCAGAAGGCCAGTAAAACCAAAACCCGCAAATTATACCACCAAATGTACAAGAGAAAACAGAGAATATCAGTTGCTTTCAAAGAAAAGGAAATTGCTCAGAAAAGAGACGCTAGACAGAAACCAGGTGTTTTAGCAAAGGAATATGCTCAAAAACGGGAGTATAGACAGAAACCAGGAGTTTTAGCTAAAGAACGTGCTCATAAACAGGAGTTTAGAACTAAACCAGGTGTTTTAGCAAAGGAACGTGTTTGTAAACAGGAGGGTAGAAATAAACCAGGTATTTTAGCAAAGGAATGTGCTCTTAAACAGGAGTTTAGAACTAAACCAGGTGTTTTAGCAAAGGAACTTGCTCGTAAACAGGAGAGTAGAAATAAACCAGGTGTTTTAGCCAAAGAACGTGCTCAAATGCAAGATTATAGACAGAAACCAGGTGTTTTAGCAAAAGAACGTGCTCAGAAGCAGGTGTCTAGACAGAAACCGGGTGTTTTAGCAAAAGAACGTGCTCAAATGCAAGATTATAGACAGAAACCAGGTGTTTTAGCAAAAGAACGTGCTCAGAAGCAGGTGTCTAGACAGAAACCGGGTGTTTTAGCAAAAGAACGTGCTCAGAAGCAGGTGTCTAGACAGAAACCGGGTGTTTTAGCAAAAGAACGTGCTCAAATGCAAGATTATAGACAGAAACCAGGTGTTTTAGCAAAAGAACGTGCTCAGAAGCAGGTGTCTAGACAGAAACCGGGTGTTTTAGCAAAAGAACGTGCTCAGAAGCAGGTGTCTAGACAGAAACCGGGTGTTTTAGCAAAAGAACGTGCTCAGAAGCAGGTGTCTAGACAGAAACCGGGTGTTTTAGCAAAAGAATGTGCTCAGAAGCAGGAGTCTAGACAGAAGCCAGGTGTTCTAGCAAAGGAACGTGTCAAAAAGCAAGAGTATAGAAGAAATCCAATCATTAAAGAGGGTGAAAGGATAAAAAGACAACAGTCAAGGCAGGAAAAAAGAAAATTACAAGAAAATGAAAGCCATAAGTGCCGTAAAAGATGTAAGATTCTGGAAGAAAATCAATCAATGATAAATGCATTCGAGGTAAAGACAGGTAAACAGTATAAAAGTATAGAAGAAGCCATTGATCTTTTTCATAGAAATATTGCTGCAGGGCCCATATATGTTTGTACTTGTTGCCACCAAACTTGGTTTCAAAAGAGTGTTTCAGTACTAAAGAAAACGTGTTTATCAGCTACATTTAAACACAATTACTGCACAAAAATGATATCAGGCAATAATGAAGAATGGATTTGTCATACATGCTTATCAGCATTAAAGGATGGTAAAGTTCCTAAACTTTCCTTAGCAAATGGAATGAAATGGCCAGACAAACCACCTGAGTTAGATTTGTATCAGCTTGAAGAAAGGTTAATTGCATTACGCATTCCTTTCATGCAGATAAGAGAACTTCCACGTGGAGGTCAATACTCAATAAAGGGAAATGTTATCAATGTTCCAGTAGATATTCAACCAACTGTAAACTCACTTCCAAGGCCTATGGATGACACCTTTACTGTTGCTGTTCAGCTTAAGAAGAAATTATCATACAAAAAGGTAGACTTCAAGGAAAATGTAAGACCACTTAGAGTTTTAACAGCATTACATTGGCTTGTGAACAAGAGCGAACTGTATAAAAAATCAGACATTGTCATTGATGACAAATGGTTTCAAGAAGTTACTAATAGTGCAGAGGATACTGTTAGAGAGTTTTTAGAAGATTGCAATAGACAGTCAAAGGAAAATGAAAGAAACAATGATTTTGGGCTGAAACAAGATAATGATTCTGCATTAGATTCAGAAAGGGTCGCAGAAGGATCTGATTCTGATGGTTTCAGTGAGATAGATAGTGGTGAAAATGTTGGGAATGTAGATACCTTGGTGGACGATGCTAATGTTGAAAGCAAATATGATCAGACCTTTACATTTGCACCAGGTGAAGGACAACATCCACTCAGCTTGTATCAGGATAAAGATGCTGAATTTTTATGCTTTCCAACTATTTACTGTGGTCAGAGAAGGCTTGATAATGATAAAAGACAAACGCCAGTTCATTACAGTGATATTGTAAAATGGGAGTTGCGAAGTGTTGATAGAAGAGCAGCACAATCAGTCCCAAATATCTTCTTCAAACATAAGAAACTACAAATGAAACAAATAAGTGACAAAGTTAATTTAGCTCTGAGAAGATGCAAAAACAAAGGGAAGACAATTACTACGGCTGAAGCTAGAGATCCAGCATGCATGGATAAGCTTGTAAAATTAGACGAAGGTTATTACATATTTCGTCAGCTTAGAAATTCTCCAGCCTATTTAGAAGCTAGAAAGAAAGATATATTTGCAATGATAAGACAGCTTTCCTTACCCACATGGTTTATGTCATTATCAGCTGCTGACACAAGGTGGAATGATCTCTTGAAGATTTTAGCGAAACTGAATGATGCGGTTGATTATTCTGATGAGGAAATCAAGGCTCTGACATGGCAAGAGAAAACAAAACTTGTTCAGAAAGACCCAGTTACATGTTCAAGATATTTTGATCACAGGGTACAGGAATTTATCAATACAGTGCTGAAAAATGAATATCAACCAGTTGGAAAAATTACTGATTTCTTCTATAGAGTCGAATTTCAACAGCGTGGTTCTCCTCATATCCATATGCTTGTTTGGATTGAGAATTCTCCTGTATTGGCAAAAAAATCCGATGAGGAAATAATTGAATTTGTAGATCAGTATCTAACTTGCAGCATTGAAGATGATGACATCGCTGATCTTGTAGATCTTCAAAGGCATAAACATTCAAAGTCTTGTAGAAAGAAAGGACATGCAATATGCAGATTCGGGTTTCCATTGCCTCCTCTTCCAAGAACAATGCTGTTACATCCACTGGATGAAGACGTAGATAATTACAAAAGAAAATACTCAAACCTTCAGAAGACCATGAATGAGTATAAAGATAACTCTGAAATACTTTTTGATGAATTTTTGGAGAAAATTGTCAAAATGGACTTTGAAGATTATATAAAATGTATCAGAAGTTCTTTGAACACTGCTAAAATGTTCTTAAAGCGCAAGCCAAATGAAATGAGAGTTAATTTATTTAACAAGCAAATACTCCTTGGTTGGAAGGCAAATCTTGACATTCAGATCATCCTTGAACCTTATGGTTGTGCAACATACGTGGTTGGTTATATCAGTAAATCTCAGAGAGGTATGAGCGCACAGCTTGAAGCAGCAGCAAAGGAAGCTAGAAAAGGTAACTCTGATTTGAAGAAACAAGTCAGACATATTGGAAATGTCTTTTCCAACTGTGTTGAAGTGAGTGCACAAGAAGCTGTATACCTGACTTTGCAGATTCCTTTAACAAAAGCTACAAGGGATGTTGTTTTCATCAATACATCTACTGCAGAAGAAAGAGTGTTTTTGCTTAAACCTAAATCTATTCTAGATGAATTACCTCCTGAATCAACTGACATAGAATCAGATAATATGATTCAAAGATATTCTAAAAGGCCTAGGCAGCTTCAGCAGTTCTGTCTAGCCGATTATGTTTCTAAAGTTGACATCATATATCCTAAAGGAAATAGTTTGCCAGAGAAAACTAAAGACAAAAATGAAGATGATGCTTCGGCAAGTGATTCTAGTGATGACTGTGAAGCTGATGATGAGGTTGATAAATTTGAAAGTTGTGCTTCAAACATGTTATGCATGACCAAAAATGGTACCAGATATAAACTCAGAGCAACACCCAAGATAATACGCTATGTAAGATACAATAAAAAGAAAGATCCGGAGAATTATTACAGAGAAAGACTTATGCTTTTTATGCCCTGGAGGAATGAAGCAAAAGACTTGATTGGTTCATTTGACACTTTTAAAGCACATTACATTACATTGAAAGCTACCATAGAACCTAAACAAAATGAGTATGAGCATCATGTAGAAGAGCTTGAAATCGCAAGGCAAATGGCAGAAGCAGATGAAGATGCATATGATAAAATAGCTCCAAATACAGAACAAGAAAATAGGGAAGCTGAAGAGGAAGGTGAAAGAGAAGCAGAGCCTTTCATATACTTCAATCCAGACAGGGTAGTAGAACATAGACAGTATGATATTGGTATAGAGATACAGGCCACTTGTTCAGTACCATCTGTTGAAACTAACAGTGTTATACTGCCAGAAGATCAATATTTACTTTTACTCAGAAGTTTGAATTTAAAGCAACGGGAATTCTTCAATCATGTTATCTTTTGGCTGAAATACAAAGAAGAGCCACTATATACCTTTTTGTCAGGTGGAGCAGGTGTTGGCAAATCAGTTCTTATTAAAGCTCTTTATCAAAGTTTGTACAGAATCTTGAATCTTAGAGAGGGAGAAAATCCTGATGACATCAGAATCCTTCTTTGTGCTTATACAGGAAAAGCAGCTTACAATATCAATGGTGTAACAATTGCTTCAGCTTTTTTGAAAAAGTTTTAACAAGTGAATGAACTTTTGTCAGCTGATGAATTAAACACATTCAGAGTTAAATACAGGCATTTGAAATTGATCATTATAGATGAAATATCTATGGTAGGAACAAGCACACTAAGCTTCTTAGACACACGCTTGCAACAATTGACAGGAACAAAAACAACATTTGGTGGAATAAGCATTATTGCTGTTGGTGATCTGTATCAACTGATGCCTGTTTGTGACAAATGGATATTCAGTGATCCATCAAAGGGTGCTTCAGCACTAGCTCCTAATTTATGGAAAGATCATTTCAGAATGTATGAACTTGTTGATATCGTGAGACAGAAAGATGATATTCACTTTGCACAGTTGCTGAATCGTCTGAGGCAAAATGAGCTGACAGAAGATGACAGAATTGAGCTAAGGAGGCACACTGTTGATCCTGAAGTAGATGCTTATCCAAAACAGGCTCCTCATTTATTTACCGAAAACAAGTTTGTGGCTAGACACAATGATAGTGTTTTGAGCAGATTATCAGAGGAAAAAATCATTATTCCTTGTCATGATACAGTTGTTGCTGCTAACATCTCAGCACAAAAAAGCAAAACTCTAATTGAGTCACTTCCAGAAGATTCTAACAAAACAGCAAATTTAGAAAAAACATTTGAAAATAGCAGTTGGAATGGTTTATGATATAACAATAAATATCAATGTAGAGGATGGTTTGACAAATGGATCCACATGTGTTGCAAAATACATTGAACGTAAAATGGAAGGAACTGATCGACCAAGTATAATTTGGGTTTTGTTTGATGATCCTAGCATTGGCAGTTTGCCACGTGAGAAATCTTTTAATAGGGGTTTGTACAGTTCAAACATTCATAAGGCCTGGACACCAATATTTGACATAGAACGATCATTCATATACAATTTTAAAACTTATCAGAGAATTCAGTTTCCTTTGAAACCTTCAGCTGGAAAAACAGTCCATAAAGCCCAAGGGTCTACAGTTGATGAAATCGTTGTGGACTTGTCTCAATCAAGAGTTAGGAAACAACCACATATTCACTATGTTGCTTTAAGCAGAGTAAGAAAACTGGAAAATTTGTTCATTTTGAATCTTAATGAAGAAGCTTTGGCTGTTGATGAAAAGGTCAAAGTAGAGATGCAGCGGTTGCAAACAGAAGATCTTCTTGAACTCTGTTATACTCCACTCTACAAAGTTGATCCTGGTAAAATAAAGGTTCTGTTTAACAATGCAAGGTCCTTGCACAAGCATTTTCATGAAATTGAGCATGAACCAAATGTGTTATCAGCTGATGTTGTTGGCTTTGCAGAAACTAGGCTATGCTCAAGAGATGAGAATATTCAGTTTAATCTCAATAGGTTCAGGCTGATAAGTCTAGATGAAACACAACAATATACTGCCAATAGACCTTATCATGGACTTGCTTTATATGTAAGAGAATGTCTAGAAATTCAGAAGATAGACAAATTCCATTCTAGTGCATGTGAATTCATGCTGGCTACTTTAAAGAAAGGTTACAAGTGTTCTTTTCAAGTTGTGGTTTTCTACAAGTATCCCAAAAGCTCGCAAACTGCTCTGAAAAATAATATGTTATGCCATTTGATGCCATTGATAGATTTGAATGCCAAATTAGTTATTCTTGGAGATTTCAACTTGGATGCAAATATGACCGCTTTGACTTTTGTAGATTTTATGCATACACAGTTAGGATGCGAACAGCTCATCAGCAAACCTACTACTGATTCTGGGTCATTGCTAGATCTGTTGTTTGCAAATTGCCCATGTTCTAGTGATGTTATTGAAGCTTACTGGACTGATCATAAGCTGATCTATGGTGCTTTTGAGACATAAATTTGAACACAAACCAGAAATATGCCTGTAGTTATATCAGAAAAATGCCAGGAGTTAAAAAAAATATGTCAGGAGCTTACAAGAAGTGTGCTAGGAGTTTAAAAGAAATATGCCAGGAGTTTACATTGTACCAGGAGTTTTCTAGAAACATGTCAGGAGATTACAAGAAATATGTCAGGAGTTAACAAGAATTGTACCAGTAGTGAACAAGAAATGTGCCAAAAGTTTACTGAAAATACGCAAGTTTGTGAGGAGGTTACAAGAAATATGCCAGGAGTTTACAAGAAATGTACCAGGAGTTTGTCAGAAATATGCCAGGAGTTTACAAGAAATGTGCCAGTAGATTACAAGAAATATGCCAGGAGGTTACAAGAAATATGTCATGAGGTTTCAAGAATTTTACCAGGAGTTTTCAAGAAATGTGCCAGAAATTTACTAAAAATATGCTTGGAAGTTTGCCAGAAATGTGCTAGGAGTTACAAGAAGTGTGCCAGGAGCTTACAAGAAATATGCCAAGAGATTACAAGAAAAGTGCCAGGAGATTACAAGTAATATGGCAGGAGGTAACAAGAATTTTGTCGGGCGTTTACAAGAAATGTGCCAGGAATTTACTTAAAAAATTGCCAGGAATTGCCAGAAATGTGCCAGGGGTTTACAAGAAGTGTGCGAGGAGTTTATAAGGAATATGCCAGGAGTTTGCAAGAAATGTACCAGGAGCTTATTAGAAATATGCCAGGTGTTTACAAGAAGTATGTCAGGAGGTTACAAGAATTGTGCCAGAAGTTCACTGAAAATATGCTAAAAAGGTTGCCAGAAATGTGCCAGTAGTTTTATCCAAAAGCTGTAGGAGTTGATGGCCTTATCTATCAAAGAGCAAGACAGAAATGTTTCAGACTGGTAGATATGTCAATGGATGGAAAACAGAGGGGAAAAATGATCAAGGAAAAGACAAACGGCATAACATAGGAAAAATATGCAACATGATATGGAATAGAATACAAAATATATATAGCATTTTATTTAATTTTGTTCACTTCAAAGTGTGTATCAGCACTGCCAAATACTTAGTTGTTGCCAAACAAATGATAATACTGCTTACCAGTAAATTGAAGTTTTATAAACTTATATGGCAAGAGCTACTCCAGGGTGGAGTCGATAGCCATGAATGTGTGCACAAAATTGCACTTTTGCTAAAAACATATATATCTTGGCAAGGTCTGAGTCAGACAAGCTTCCCTGTCTGGCAACAAGTTTTGATAATTTGATGCTGGAGAGGCTGTGTGAGGGGAAGAGTCATGTTCTTACGCTACCTGGGCCCCTAACATTTTGGCTTGCAAGAGGTAAAAGAGGTAAGGGTCTGTTTTTTTTTGTTTTGTTTTTTTGTTGTTTTTGGTTTTGGTTTTACAGCCCTTTCAAGATTTTTTCACTAATATCGAGCATATCATTAATCAAAGGTGGGTTAAAACCAGAGTACCTGGACTTGAACTACAGCAGTGAGAGACCTTTTTTTTTATTTTTGGTCGATCCGACCCCATTTTTTTTTACATACCGTGTAATTTATGTACATTATATTCCGTCTCCGTCACTCAGTGCGTATGTATGTATGTATGTATGTATGTATGTATGTATGTATGTATGTATGTATGTATGTATGTGGCAGTGAGAGACCTTATGATTAAGAGTCAGCACTCTTATCCACTAGGCCACGAAGGCCCATCGGTACAGCTCTTTGACTAATCCTTGCATAAAGTGCATTTGTGCACAAGGTTCTAAAGCCATTGTGATCACCCTGCGTTCATCGAACATGTGTCATGCATCATTAACATTTACCTTGTAAGCCCTCTAAAGGTGACAGCTTTACCTCAACCTTTATGTAGTTTTACAAGCAGTGGCACCTTTGCTTTGTGTCCTAAGAAGATACCTGGGTGATTGTGTCCGAATTTCATTTGTAGCATCCATTGGCTTTGGACTGCCATGATTTAATAAAGTATATGGCTGCCAGTGGGCTGTGTCCATCAGCTCTGGTGAGCATAGTGGCCCATGGGCCTCTTGTTTAAAAAAAGTGGGGATATTGTTATCGCCTCCGTCCGTCTCTCCGTCTGTCCGGCTATCTCCTCCTAAACCGTTAGTCGGAATTCAATCAAATTTGGTTTGCAAGTTGCTTACATGAATGGCTTGCACAAGAGCACATTTTTTTTGTCCCCGCCCCCAGGGGCCCTGGGGAGGGGTCAAAAGGTCAAATATCAATAAAATTCAATTACAAAGTCAATTTTGAAGATTTTGATGCCAAACTTTGCACATGTACTTAGTTATGAAAAAAGTAAAACATATTGAACGGGATTTTGGCTGTGACCCCTAGGTCACGCCCTGGGGGTCGGACTTGGGGGGTCGGGGGTCAAAATTAAAGTTTTTCAGAACATAGTCATGTTGCATATCTATGCGAAGGGGATAATGGGTAGAATTTTGACCCTGGGGTCAGATTGGGGCCCTGGGAGAGGGGTCAAAGGGTCAAAATTTAAGTTTTTTGGAACATAGTCATGTGGCATATGAAATTGAAGGGCATGATTAGTAGAATATAATACAGGTAATATTTTGACCATGGAGTCAAATTAGGGCCCAAGGGTGAGGGGTTTTCGGTACTTGGCCCCTCTGTAGAAAGCGTGGGGATTTGCGATGGCGCGCCATTGACAGTATTCTAGTTCCTTATGATAAGACACAGTCAGTGAGACCAACCTGGGGGTCTGCTGGGGTGGGCTGAGGCCTTGCCCCACCCCTCCACCTCACAAAAGGCCATATATCTGAGAAACTGTTCAGAGCCCAACCCCTAAACCATATATATACTCATGTTCTTAATTATAAGATAAATTCGGTAATACCAACATGGTGGTCCCGGGGGTCGTCTTGGGTCATGCCCCACCCCTCCACTTCATAAAAAGCCAAATACATGTATATCAGAAACTGTTCAGATGCCTACCTTTAAACCATATATATTCTTGTTCCTTATGTTAAGACACATTCAGTAATTGCAGCCTATGGGGCTCACAGGTTCAGCCGGGGCCATGTCCTACCCCTCCAATTCACAAAATGCCAAATACCTGAGAAGCTGTTCAGAGTCCAGCCCAACAACCATATATATTCATGTTCCTTATGATAAGACTTTTTCATTGTCACAAACCTGGAGAATCCCTGGGTCATGCCCCACCCTTCACCTCATAAAAAGCTATATATCTCAGAAACCATTCAAATTTCCAACCCTAAACTATATATACATGTAGTCTTGTCCTTATAATAAGACAGATTCAATGACAACAATCTTGGGCTTTCCTTGGTGTCGCCATGCCCCAGGCTCTCCAGTACTTAAAATGCCTTATATCTCAGGAACCATACAGATCCCCACTCCTAAACTATATATATTCTCGTACCTTATAATATGACACATTCAGTAATGACAACAAGAGCTCCGTTGGGTCCATGCTCCACCTCCTCCACTTCATAAAATGCCTAACATTTCAGATACAGAGTCCACATAGGTGCTCATTTGGGAATTGGGGTTCGTTGGGGAGACTTTATTATTGGTAAATCAAAATCATATGTTAAAATACTTGGCTGCCAATGGGCAGTGCCAACCTTAGCTCTGGTGAGCATTGTGGCCCATTGGCCTCCTTTTTTCTTTTTCTTGCACACCAGACAAGGATATCAAGGTTTTGGCTTGGGATAGAAATTCTGTTCTCACCCAGGTGTTCTTACCCGAAATAGAATGTTCTTGCGTGTTTGATAAATGCTTTGGTTGAATACGACCTCATATGCGCTGTCTTTAAGGTTGACGTCACAGCATGTAACGTGACTTCACTAAACATCACATGATTGTCATTCCAGTATGGCGGATGTCGGCAACTAAATTGAGTATATTATTGAAAATCCGCACTCAGATATGAAAGGTTTGCAAGAAAAAGGATCTAACATGGGTGCGAGGGATCGATTGAAAAATCCATCCCTCGGGATCACTGTCCGGCACACTCAGCAAGCCTCGTGATGCCGGACAGTGACCATTGGGACGGTATTTTCGAAGGCATTGATGTTTGGTGCTCTTTAGCACAAATAATTATACCCCCGGCATACGAAGTATGCTATGGGGGTATATAGTTTTCGTCCTGCCGTTCGTCCGTTCGTCCGTCCGTCCGTGTTTCCGTCCTTCCGTCTGTCCGTCCGTCCTTCCTTCCGTCCGTCCGTCCGTTAACATTTTGGTTAAAGTTTTGCGTTAAAGTTTCTAAGAGGTTGTATCTTCTGAACCCTTTGATAGATTTAGTTGATACTTACACTGAAGTTACATACTGGTCTAAAGATTTCATTGATGCATGTCGCACCCCCCCCCCCCACGGTGACCTTGAGGTCAAGGTCACAGACTTAGAAATTTTACATTTTGGTTAAAGTTTTGCGTTAAAGTTTCTAAGAGGTTTTATCTTCTGAACCCTTTGATAGATTTAGTTAATACTTACACTGAAGTTACATACTGGTCTAAAGATTTCATTGATGCATGTCCCACCCCCACAGTGACCTTGAGGTCAAGGTCACAGACTTAGAAATTTTACATCTTGGTTAAAGTTTTATGACAAAGTTTATAGATGCCTGTATGTTCTAAACTCTTAGACAAATTCAGTTGATACTTGCATCAATGTTGCATACCAGTCCAAAGATTTTGAGATGCATGTCACTTCCCCACCCACAGTGACCTAGACCTCAGGGTCATGGACTTAGAAAGTTTACATTTGGTTGAAGTTTTATGACAAAGTTTATAGATGCCTGTTACATAATTTTCTAAACTCTGAGACAAATTCAATTGATACTTGCATCAATGTTGCCTACCAGTTCAAAGATTTCATCGATGCATACCCCATCCTGCTGCTTAAGTAACATTGATGCCCCCACCACTTCAGTAACTTTGATGCTCTCACTCCCTTGGTCCATTTAGAAGTTTTATGTTTGGTTTAGATTTTATTAGCACATTACAGATTCTTATAGCTTCTTGACTTCTTCATTCGTGTTACATACAAGCTCGAAAGATATATCAGAGGGTGGCACTGGCCGGGGGTATTCGTGACCCACAGGTCGCTTTCTCTAGTTTAAGTTTGCAGCAGAAATAAGAATAAACACCAATGTTCAGCCGACAAAATGTTGGTTTTGAATATAGGGGATCTTACATGAGTGCTCATGTATTATTAAATTTATTAAGCGAGTTGAGGAAAAGGGATAAAATGCGAGGCTTTGTCGAACATTTTTATCACTTTCTCTCAACGTGTTTAATAAGTTTAACAATACATGAGCACGAATGCAAGATTCTGTTAATCATATGCAATTAAATGCTCATTTTATTCACAATTAATTAACAAAAACTTCAATATTCCGTCATAAGTAATTGCGACGTCGTTAAGGACGTTGTACATGCAACGTAACGGGACGGATCTAACTATTTTTCATATTAAATCCACTAGTGGATTATCGAATTTATTACATGACGTTATTACATTCTCAGACGCGACGTCATATGATAAATATAAAATATTGCACTATGTCACTTGGGTATGTTATCCTAATGGGTTGGTTTGGGGATTGGTTTGGAGTTTAACGACGCAGTAAACACTGTTGAATTTTTTCGAGCCGGTCAGTTTATCTAAGCTTACTTTTCCTGGGCAGGCCTATACATAAGCGGTTTAACAGTACAGTGCTTAATCTGACAGCGACTGAGCCATTTTATTTTATACTTAGCAGTGAAATCAATGCACATCTGAAATGAATAAAAAATATTTTCACACTATATATGATATGTTCATTCTGTGAAAAATAGCACAAACTTGTTATTTTCACAGTAGCAGCCCAGACTACATTTTAGCCGAAGTCATGTATAAAATACAAAATTCATAGAAATGGAGGCAATGATTTCTTGTGAAAGAATGTTACCGGACTCAGTGGTAATCCTTATTCTTGGCCTTACCAGATTCTTTATCTTCATTAACATTATTTCCTCGGCCTCGTATCATTTTCAATACAACATTTTTTCCCTAGGATAAATTAAAAATTCTGGAAACTTCTCTTTGTCTTTAAACGCCACCTATAATATTTTTGTCCGTTCCAGATTAAACGCTTGGCAGCCCCTGGCATCAATAAATAATGGGGACACAGATGGGAAAAAGATGTCGCAAAACCAATAAAGAAGAAAAAAGTTGTTATGGTGCCACAGAATCTAAGGACAAAGATAAGACGGAACCCGTCGAAGAAAATGACACAAAAGTAGGGAAGGTCAAACATGATACACATTCCACACAGACAAAAGGAACAAATAGAAACAAAGACGTTCAAAAATCATTAAAAAATGAGGTTGATTCATTATCCAAATATGAAAATAATAGTGTTTCCAAGGAAACTGATCCTGAGCCATGCCAGGCGAATCATTACCGTTACCATACTGCCCCAAAAGTAGGTCTTATACATACTCACGAAATAAACACAAATATATATCACCGGTCAATAGAAGACGTGAATCTGAAATGTAATAGTCAGCTTTTAAGGAAAGACAAAAGTAATGCAAATCTATCTTCTACAGATGTTTTGTTAGAATATCCTAAAACAACGCAAGGAAATATTTTGGAAACTTATAATGGTGCTAAGAGAGCAGATAAATCTCAGATGCATGAAAGAGAAATTTCCAAACGAACAAACAAAGAAACAGATGATGATCATGGCGACCAAACTGATGTATACACACATATTACAATGAAGGAAAATCAAAGTCAGTCAGAAATGCACCTGGCTCATGAGTCGACTTTTACTTTGGCGAAAGGGACCTTAGATGTCCGTCTTGATAACAAAATAAATGAAAACGAAGAACCTAGAACTTCAGAATTTGAAAATACGGATGCAAAAGAAAGAAAACAGTTGAGCCCTCATTTACAAGAGCCTGTCAAAAACACAAATAAACCAGTTTTACTGTTACATACCCTTGATAAAAACCTAGCAAAAATGAATACTGATAACACGGATTGGGCTAGCTCTATAACGGAACTGACAAAATGTGCAAGAACATCTGGTAAAGATTATCAAAAGGAGGTTACTGCTGTTCTGGTAAAAAACAGAATCGCGGATAAGTTTTTGACATTTCTGGAAATAAACACATTACATCTTGTGGCTACAATGTCACCAGAGGACACTGAATTATTAAAATGCTGGTCTTCCTATAAACGATTTATTACAATGTTGTGGGTGCTTTGTGATAGTACTTTGAATTTCTGTCAATATATCCTCACCACAAAAGTTTTCGAGTACCTGATTATGGAACTTCGAGTATTGTCTTCGTTTAGTCACAATCTTAATGATAAAACATTGTATTTACTTAAAGCTATACTAGGAATATTTCACAATATATGTAGGCATGTACCAAGCAGTAAATGGGCTTTTAGAAATGAGGGACTCGTTGCAGTATTAAGAGTATTCCTAAACTGTGATATGGCAATGGTACGGGTTAAAACTCTTATTATTCTTTCATACATTACTAGTGAAACCGAAAATGAAATCATTAGCTCAGACGATGAAAACTTTGAATTTATTATCCTAGTGTTAACAGATGCAATTTGTTCTGAAAACCACATGAGCTTGAAATATGGTATGAATGCTGTAGAGATTTTAAAGGGGTTGTGTAATTTAGCTATCAACGATGAAAATAAGATAAGGATAGTCAAAAACGGGGCGCTGCCTTTATATGAACAGTTTCTTGAAGCTGGAACAAAAGAAGAAAAGAAATTGACTGTTATTACCTTGTGGAGCCTTGCGTTTCATCACTACAATAAAATGAAGATGAGGGACATGGCGGGTATTATGGAGAGTAAGTACATGTTTATTTATTTATTTTAGTTTAACATTTAACATTTACCCAGCCAGGTGCATAATAAGAATAATATTTAGATTAATAAAATTAAAACGCCAATACATCAAGCCCAGATTTTAATCCAAACGCTCCTTGTGGAGTGTTGCATTATTTCCTTGTGGATTGTGGAGTCTTGGGTTAAATCACTTCAATAAAATGGGCCCGTCACGCGATTTTGGTACTTATCGCCTATGCGAGCAGCGAAGGTTCAGGCGAGCCGGCGCATCCGCGCAGTCTCGCCAGACCCTTAGCTGCTCGCTCATATAAGCAGTGAATCAAGAGGAACCTTCAGACAGAAAGCCATATCCCTGGCCCCTCTGAATGGCTTGGCATGCGCAGTTAAAATTTGTCATGACGGACTGCTCGAAGACACAGATTTGCTTGGCGGGGCTCTTATAGACCAAATACATTAAGGCAGACTTGGTCCGGTTAAATACAGTCGAGTTAATTTCAATGGCTGCAACACCAAAATGTAGATGAAGGACATGAAGGGTATAACAGAGAGTTAGTATAACGATTTTGTCCGTTTGTTTTGGAGTTTAGCTTTTAAAATTTCCCCTGCCATGCAAATAAGTAGACTAATATTCAGGCGTGTAAACTAAAATACAAGTAGATCATTCCAGGTTTTAATCCAAACCTTATATATAAAAGTTTACAGTTATCTTAACCAGTTTATGTTTATGTCAGTGTGTGCCTTACATCTTAACAAAATGAAGCCCAAAACTAGTAAAGATCCAATGTGGAATTTTTATGACATGTCATGATGACAAAATGGATCAAAGCGATTGCTTGATCTAACAATGTACAATGACTGGCTAATTCCTGATTTTGAAAATAAATATTCAAACCATTTTAAGTATCAAATTAAGGTTGAAGGATGGCAACAAAATTGAAAAGGGAAACTGTCAGGAACCGATGCAATCAGATCCTCCACAATATTACAAGGGAAAGCAGTCTTAACATTGAGCTACAACAGTAAACAAAATAGACAGCTGGTAATCCGAGTCAGCAGCTCTTCCAAACATTAGGTGACTTGGATAATACAGACGTAACTATAAGAAACAACATACCTAATGGGGAAAATACTCAGAATAACCAACATAACAACATTAAACAGGAAGGAACAACAGCAAGAGCACCGACTTGGAACCTTCATTAAAAATTACTGGTGGGTTTAAGTATACTTGACGGGATCCCAACCCTCATCCTTCTTTTACTGTGGTTCTAACATGTATTTGCTCGGTTCCTGCGAAGCTTTTCAAACGCATCAATGAATCTCGGGTAAAAAAAATCACAATTAAAGCCAAGTTAAACCAAGGATCAGGAATCGACAGTCAAACGCGTTGTGACATCCCGTACTGCACACAACGCCACAGGAACACTTGAGCAACAGCAAACCAACAGTTGAACTACGTCAGAATTTCCCCCTCCGACCAACTAATAAGTAAGTTAAAGCCAGAGCCATCATGGAGTCTGAACCTCGACTAATCGAATTGAAGAGGAAAGCATAATGTTTGACCGCAATTGGGCCAAAGGCAGTGCATACTGACTGTTACATATTGCATTTATATTGCAACCCATGCACTTGTATTGTTTGATAATTTTCTGAAATTGTTCTGCTAGTTGTGTTTGCCTTTTATTTTTTTTCTTGATTCATATATAATGTCTACACAACACTCAGGTTGTGTCATCCCCTCGCCCCACTGCAGCGAACGTCTATGCCCAACCTTGAATTTAGGAACTAGGTAACTAGCTTATTGTAAGAATAGTAACAGTGGTGGTTGAATGGGAATTATAATGCTGTACGGGCCTGAATTTTTTCAGTGTATGGTTTAAAATTGTTCTGTTCCAGGGTTGCACGCCCTTGAATTTCCAGATGTGTCTTCAGATGATGATGAAATATGTCATGCAGCCAGGGGAACAATATGGGAGTTAGAGAATATCTCTTCAGCAACAGTTGATAGAAACTACTCTTCGTCGTCAGGTAATTATAAGTTTTTCCTTCAGCTGTTGCATTGCAGTGAAATTCTAGTATTAAGACAGTCAAAATTAAAACAATAGAAGTGCAGGCCATGATCAGGAATCGATAATATTACCTCACACCTCCCATCCAAGACATAAAAGGGAAAGAAACATCAACGTTAAATAACTTCACTATAAGGAAAACTTAACAAGCGGAAAGCTAAAAAGGAGGTTACTTTCCTACAAACTGGCCAAAAGCTATTCAAAATAATAAAATATTAGCAATACATGCAAAGACGAACTTTAACATTAATAAATCACAACAGAGGACCACCCTTTGAAAGGTCTGTATAATGTATTTTTGTTTTTACCAAGGGGCTTAAATCGATTTTACGTTGCCACAATCCTGCCCTTGGTTATGTTGTGGTTTAGACAAAAAATGTTCAGTCTGCATGGGGGATTTCTAACTCACCAATGCAACATCTCCGAGAATATAAAAATCAAACGAAAACGGAGATAAACAACGACAAGGATCCCATAGCATGAAATAATTGAAATGCTGGAGCAAAAGAAACACAACAACTAAATTCAAGCTGCTTTTGATTAAAGGTATTTTTTAAATTTGAAAGCTTTTTATTTAATCTTCCTTTGTGTTTTCTAAACTAAGTGACATCTAGAAGGAATCTTCACGTTTGTGATTGTTCAAAAGTGATTTTTAAGACATCCCTTAGTCTGTATTAGGTTGTCAGTACATTCCTGGCGTCTGAAACTACAACATAGATAATGACGAGAACATAAGGAAGAGTTCTAATTATATCTGCTCCATACAGTACAATCTCAAAACAACGTTTTTATTTTGGTCCAAAGTTGAAACCATATAATATAAACAACTGTGTTATATGCAAACAACTTGCATAGCGATAATTTGAAGACCATTTATTCCCATATAGACGTTTTTATGCCCCCGGAATCTAAGAGATTCGGGGGCATATAGTTTTTGGTCTGTCCGTCTGTTTGTCCGTTTGTCTGTTTGTCCGTTTGTCCGTCTGCAAAAACTTTAACATTGGGCATAACTTTTGAATGGTAATAGATAGAGCTTTCATATTTCACATGTGTATACCTTATCACAAGACCTTTCCAGTGGTACCATAATTTTTGATTTCGTGACCTTGACCTTGACCTTTGACCTATTTTTTTCAAAATTTTTAAAAACATTAACATTGGCGCTGTCCGGGGGCATCAGTGTTTCACAAACACATCTTGTTTTTCTATGTAATCCAGATATATTGGGTTTTGCTTAATTTAAAGCCGTGTTGTAATGAATAGCGCTATTAAGAGGTATTTGTAACATAAATGACATTGTATGTTTTAAAGGCTGAACCAAACAGCAATACCTAGAAATCACTGATCAAATTTAGATTTCTTAAACAAAAGCTTTCCTAGATGCAAACACAGAATAATGGTGAATGGGTAGCGGTAACATTATTGTGCACTGGCACTGGCTGACCACTACGTTACGTTTACAATGGGCCTCCGTGGCCTAGTGGATAAGAGCGCTGACTCTTAAGCATTAGGTCTCTCACCCTTGTGGTTTCGAAATAGAAGTGGAGACAATGATCAGGAATAGATACAATCAACCCACAGCTCCCATCAGAGACATCAGAGCCTGGCTCGGGTCACATGTGAGACATCAAGTTCTGCAACGGAAGGTCAGGTGGTCTTACTCCGCTACTCCGGTTTTCGCCCACCTCTGATTAACGATCGGCTCCATATGAGTGAAATAATATTGAAAGGGCCGTAAAACTAAAACGAAAAAAAACAAACAAAAAAAAAAAACACGTTTACAAGTCCTTGGAATGAGAATTTTTGTGAACACCTAATGTATCGGTAATATTAGAAACAAGAAAGGGAAAACACTTGGTCAAACCACAAACCACAAAACCACAACACTCTGACAGTTTCTGTCCGACTATCATCAAACTTTCTTAGAATGATCATAATGACAATATCTCCGTCAGGTTCGAATATGGACAGGTCGTTTGAACCTTTTCAGATAGATCCTTCATATTTGGCATGTGGGTTCCTTGTGACAAGGCCTTCCCACTTGTACAAAACATTATGACATTGACAATGGCTTGTATCCTACTTTGAAGAAGGCTGCATGATGATACCACGCAGAGCTGAATCCGACTGCACATGAGTACTTGTAAACCGCTTGGAGGAACTAAGCCTGCCTATGCAAAGCGGTGCTTTTCGAACTGTCCATGCTTTTAAATCTTATTTGTTCCATTGGGCAACAGGGCTTGAGAAGTCATTTCATCTCAATGTCGGGTAAATCTCATAAAATCGGAAGCAACATCTCCAAAATGACTTACTTAGTTTTGACAGGGACGTTAAACATCAAATCAGACAAACAAAAGCAAAACTTTAAAGAAAAAAATAACAACAATCATACATGTAACTTTCGAACCGTTTGAGATAAAGCTTTCATATTTGGCATATTCAGACATAGGGTCAGTAGGTCTAACCATATTAAACCTTGTGAACACTCTGGAGGCCACAATTTTGGTTTAATCACCATCAAACGTGCTCAGAATGATAATCATGACAATATTTTGGTCAAGTACGAATATGGGACCTGTGTTTTGTACCTTTTTCAGATAAAGCCTTTACATTGACCTACTTTAAAGAACTAACTTTCGAACCGTTTGAGATAGAGCCTTCATATTTGGCATGTGGGTTTCACGTGACAAGGGCTTCCCACTAATACAAAAAATTGACCTGTGACCTTGACCTGAGACATACGTTTTCATAACTTTTGACCGCTTGAGATAGAGCCATCATATTTGGCATGTAGATTTCTTGCCACTTGGTCTTCTCATTCATATAAAAAATGACCTGTGACCTACTTTATAATAACTTTTGAACCGTTCGAGATAATGCCTTTATATTTGGCATGTAGGTTTCTTGTGGCAAAGGCTACCCACACATACAAGAAATTTTGAACTGTGACCTTGACCTCCTTTATCACAACATTTGTAGGTTCCTTGTGACAGGGGCTTCCCATCCATACAAAAGTTTTGATCTGTGACCTTTATATTGATCTGTGACCTAATTTATGATAATATTTGAACGGTTTGAGATAGAGCCTTCATATTTAGCACGTAGGTTCCTTTCGTCAAGGACTTCCCGCTCATACAACATTTTGACTTGTGACCTTGAATTTTGACTAACTTTAAAGAAAATATTGACATCGAAGTGTAGCTTCAGAAACCAGCCCCCACCCAAATCTGTCAACATGAATCATCGTAAGTTACACTGAGCTGGTTCAACGCCGGCTGCTGCACTAGAACCTGACCCTAAATATCTACAAGGTTCCCACATTTATTTATTTATTTATTTATTCATTAACAATATTTTAAGAGGGTAAACACAAATTAGCGATACAGCTTTTCTACCTTGTGGCACTCTTAAACATATTTACAATATTTACAAAACATACAAACAATGTGCAAAGTTACAAATTAAAAATAATAAGATACATTTGGTTAAACGATGACTGAACCCGTAAGTTACAATCGTCCAAAAGTAAAACCAAAAGGGGCGCATAAAACCTAAGACATACATTGATAAAACAATGCTATATAGTAGAAATAATTTAGCTTAAAAGATTGGCTTAAATTGATATTATCACAGTAGTTGCTTAAACTTAGATTTGAAATCATTTAAAGTTGACGAGGTTCGTACTGCAGTAAGGATTGTATTCCACAGCCTTGCAGCGGAGTGCGAGAACGATCTGTCAAACATTGAAGAAAGTGACCTGGGGACAGATAATGTGCCATTGACCGATGATTGGAGGGTTCGTTCATGTGTTTGAGATGCAGGTTTTTACATATTAGAAATATAGCCAGGTGTTAAATTATGTAAAGCTTTGTATGTTAATACCGCTTTTAGTGCAAGACAGCTCTATATTGTCGAAGGCAACTATTGACTCATAAGTCCAGATTCTGATGCTATATTATGCCCCCAGCCCACGAGGCATTGTAAGTTAGACATAGTCGGTTCATATTCGTCTTGTGCACTAGGACCTGACATTCAATGGCCCCGATTTTGCCCAGATAGTGAGATGCAAGTCAGCTCTGTATTGGAAACTTTTGAAAGATTCCATCCCCAAAAAGAAAATAATTTCACAGGAATGTTCCATAGGTGACCCCTTGACCAAATTGCTTAAAATCCTTTTGTTCCACTGAACATGGTAGTCACCAGAACTAAAAAAAAGATAAAATCCTTAAAACGACTTCTACTCCTAGGCGACCTTCGCCGCATCTGTGCGTGGGTTCGAATCAAGTCAGAGCACGATTTATTTATCCCTGATTGTGTCTCCACTATGGTTGTAAAGACGAAAAGTCGCTTCCATTACTAAGAGAATTAATCACACACCCGGAAATAGCAAAATAAAATAGTAACAAATAAACCCCTATATACAGAGTGTACTGCAGTGTCGGATAGCCTTATATGCGCTATATGAGCATCCTTTTATGGGGATGCCTCTGTGGCGCATTGGTTAAGGACGTCGGCCACTGCAGTGCTAGGTGACGTAGCCGCATCTGTGCGTGGGTTCGAATCACATTCAGAGCACGATTTATTTACTCCGAAATAGCTGGACTGATTTTGAAATAATTCCACGGATATGCTTCTTTGGTGCTGAAGAAGCCTCCGTGGTGTAGGGGTTATGCTACTCGCCTTGTAAACCAGGGATCGCAGGATCTATCCCAGGCTTCTCCAGACTTTCAGATGAGGCCCCGTCTCTGTTTGACCTTAGCTGTTGGTGGGACGTAAAACTCAAACACTCACTCACTCTTTGGGGCTCAACCCATCCACTCCGTCTTATATTACCTAACAGTTTATTTGTACAATAAGGATCAGGGGAGCGATCCAGGGCCATTATGGCCCATTTGTCATCAGAAAATGGCTTCTTTACAGTCATGAAAGAATGAATAAGCAAATTACACAGGGCTTCTTAATCCACGCACACATGCACAGTCTGATCGAAGCTCAGTTAGTCAAAGCATTGTTTACTTAATGAGTCCATTAGTGGTCAAAATGCTAAATGTTTTAGTAAGTACATGTACAATATTTGACACAGTATTCTTGCTAAAACTTGAGTATTGAAAAGGGGAAACGACCAAGAACTGATCACATTTGCATTTCCCCTCATCAGTTATCATCAGCTCAGTATCAGTAACTTAGTGCTGAGGTTGATACTGCGGTGTTGACGTTAGTACTCAAGTACTGATTTAAATAATATATTATACCTTTAATTTTTGCAGTTCAACTTTCTAATTTTTCTAAAACTAAGACTGACTTGTCAGGTGGGACATGTATCTTAGCGAATTTGTTTGCCACTTTTTGTAATATTATAAATTTTGCAAGTCTCGCTACTTTGGGCATCTCCTTCCTGAGGCCCGGGACTTCCGTGGAGTGTGGGCCATGTTTGCTGATGTTGACTCGGTGGGGGACGACTTTAAGTTCCCTGGTAGACGTCTCTTGTCTGATGCCTCCAGTTGACCAGTCTCATAAGCTACTTCGGTCGGGGATGTGCTGTGTTTGCCGGGTCTTGTCCATCATCTGTTTCGGTTTCAAAACTTTGGGATTTAGACACACTGATGAAGATTAAATATCAGAAAGGCCTCTGCGTCACTAAATTTGGTATAGTAACGCATTAATTACAGTGTGATTATAAAAGAATGAATGAGCAGATGCTTTTGTTTATAATGAAGGTGCCTTTTTCAGAGGGAGCCAGTTGATAGGAAACCCAACAAGAAGTCACGAAACTTTTATCCTATTAATCATAATTATAGCATCCTGGGATAAGGCAGCAAGCATTGGCAAATAATTATTTTATACACATTGGTGAAAGTTACCCATTTTGTATGATGCTATCATGCATAGCCGTAGCTCAGTTGGATCACATCTGACTGGTGATCAGGAGAATGCAGTTTCGATGCCTTCCGGGTTTGCAACATTATTTCGCGGCGATTGATCATGAAATCGTTTCTATGGTCA
Source organism: Lucinisca nassula (assembly GCA_963580285.1). Classification (NCBI taxonomy): domain Eukaryota; kingdom Metazoa; phylum Mollusca; class Bivalvia; order Lucinida; family Lucinidae; genus Lucinisca; species Lucinisca nassula. The sequence continues at coordinate 93,248,305 of OY757019.1, read as the reverse complement.
TTCTCTCCCTTCTGCTGTTTCAAGAAGGGCAGTTGTCAGTTTCTGGCAAAAGAATGTCCATTGTACTGGTTAACCACTTACGTATGAGCCTGCCCAGGAAAAGTGTGGATAGGTAATATGACTGGCTCAAGAATGACCTACATAGTGTTGACTTGGCCGTTCAACCCAAATACATACAAAACAAAGCTATGTTGCATAGCCAGTGGCTACATTTGTAAGTGTTTTTTTTGTTGTTGTTTTTTCAGATGGAAAGTTGAACTATGTTTTCACATTTCAGGTATAGAATTTTTGTTGGGACTGAGAAAAACAAACAGTTTTGCTTTGTAGGCTGTATGGATTAAAGGTCAGCCGTGTGACCAGACATCTCAGTCAGAAAGTGCTGCCATCGATTGCGAGAGGTCCTGGGTTCGACTCCCAGTCGGATCATGCCTTTTTTCTTGTCTCTGGATTTTTTTTTATACCCACTAGCCCCCACTCTGCTTCAATGAGAAAACTGGTACTACACAGAGTTCACAACATTTACTCCATGCACTGATGGGAATAGATACATTTTTTTGAAACTGATATTTATTTGCTATTCCAGAAAAAGACCCCAATGTTCCACATATTATGATTAGTTATCAGTGGGACTCTCAGTCAATCATGGTGAAGGTGAAAGACAGACTCAGACTCGCAGGCTATAAAGTTTGGATGGATGTAGAACACATGAGTGAGTAGTTTATTATGTAATGATGCATTCGCAATGGTGATTTGATACAAGGTTTACGTGTATACACCATATGCTATAATACTTCCTTTCGTGACTCGAAGATGACACGTTTTTTGTTTCAGATGAAAATTGATGTTAGCCTCATTTCTGATTAAGAGATTGCATGAGCTAGTTAGAACCAAGGCTGTTCTAGAGGATATCCATAATCCATGTTTTTGAACTGAAATATGGGAAATCCTTTTGGAATGCAATGGTCAGGAATCAATAAAATTATCCCAACCTCCAGTCAGATACAACAAAGGGAAAGAAACACGAACTTCAAATAACTAAACGGTAATTAAAACAATCACATCGTCTGCTGAGTGCAATAACGGTGTAACTGACATTTTGGGCAAAATAGTTTTTTTTTTGCATAAATGGGTGCCTTAGGACTTGACACCCTTGGTAAATAAGTTCTACAGCTGGATTCTGCCTCAATCATGATTTATTTTAGCATTTTGGAAAAATTTTGTCAGTTACACCGTTTTTGCTCTGATTTTAAGAAAAAAAAAGTTGGCGCAAAAACAGTGTAATTGCACTTACACCATTTTTGCGCAAAGTTTTTTAATACCTCAAAAATATTGAATCCTGCTGCTTGATATTTCAGAATAAGCATGTAAGTACCATGCAGAATGTATAAAATGTGACCTATTACCTAACAAGTGTCTTTAATTTACTTCTTTACCATATATAAGGCAAAGAAATAAGGTTTGTACATTTACACCGTTTTAGCGCTGGATGCACTTACACCATTTTTGCACCAAAAACATTCGGCGCAGAAATGGTGTATCAACCCTTAAATGTTAAATATTTCTTTTCAAATGTCATTTATTCAACAATAAACATCACACAAAAATGAAAGAAATCGCCATGAAGTTAAGAAACCAGCTTATAGTATGGTTTTCTATGCCATTCTTTAATAAAACAGTTTTTTGTCTCTCCTGAAATGTTGCCATTTTGCACTTACAACGTTATTACACTCAGCAGACGACATGCAGAAAGTGAAAAATACAGTAATTTTCCCACAAAAAAGAACAAATGCCACTAACAGCTATAAAAAATGGAGGAAAAAAAAAACTGTAACAAGTATAATTTTTTGAATTTATATACCAAGTTAGCATAAATTACAGTTTCCGATCGGACTTGTTACAGAAATATTTAAGTCCAACATCGAATTTTTGAAACCAAATCGTAATGATGTAGGCAAAATTTAGAAAAGGCTTTTCGTAGTTTATGATACCAATAACCCCCTGATTAAGAAGTTTAGCAGTTGACACTTTATTATGAGTGTTGAAGTCAGATACCTGACGAGATGCTCTTGGCATACCAAATTAATTGCGAAATATTGACACTGTAGGATGTCGAACAAGGAACAAAATCTTCAGAGAAAGGAAAATGTACAATTTCATAATCAAAATCATCCATTTTATCATGACTTTTGAAGGAAACAAACCCATTTACTAAATCCAAAAAACGGGCCTTCGGCATCAAAAGAATTTTCTTTATTTAACAAGTTCCCTGTAATAATACCCTGGCAAACCCTTCTTTTCTCTATTCAAAGTAGAAGTAAAACAAAGATCTGGAATCGATACAATTGACTTACTCCACCCATCAAAGACACCAAAGGGAAAGAAACACAATTTAACACACTAACCGATGTGCACTAACACACAAAACCGATAAACACATAAGAAACAAGAGATGACCGATCACCTTGCACAGTCAGCATGTACACTTCTGGGATTCTTCAACACCGGAGTGTTGACTACTTCAAAGTCAGGTTTATATGGGTATTTAGACACCGTCCTTCAGCTCCTCTTAATCAGGCTGTGTGGACTCAATAGGAAAATATGTAGTTTTACCATGAAATGGAACAAATGCCTGTTTTGTCCCATGATATGACAGTTATCTTTATAGATTTTAGTTTAGTCAAGGTTTTTGAAGCACTTTACTTTTTAATTGGATACCATATAAACTCTGTTCTGAATATTTGGTATCGCGATAGGCAGACACTAGGAAACTCGTGATTTTCCAAAGATGGGTTTAGTTCGCATTTGGTAGATATAGATCCATTGTTTTGTTCTGCAAAATCCCCGACAATTACAATGACGTTAAGCTCAATGTCACCGACATGGACATTTTTATTGTTAAAGTTTCTCATATTATCTCCAAGCCCCCGAGGATGGTGCAGCGGAATCTGTGTCTTATTGACACATTTCTAGCTGTTTAAAATTATTCATAAAAGGCGTGATTTACTTTGTTTTGAAATTGTAAAATTCCATACTTCGTAGGTGACGTTCCAAGGGGCGTTGTGCTCAAGCCCTATTTGTTTTGCTAGAGGTTATAGAGTAGTTGATGGTCTTTATGAGTGTAATTTATTTTTTACACAAAACTCCTGAAACAGCGCTATCAGTGTCTTGAAACCACAATAAAATACTGTAGTCATTACCACTTAGCTTTTATATACAATTTACCCATTTCACACTTAAGCTTCAGTTACAGTCGGAATTTTACAGAGGTATTACCTTCTCTTCTGTTTTGGTTTATATCTCAAGTATATATATAATACAGCTCTTGTGCATTTCAGGAACATATTCTCAGATCGAAAAAGGATTGTATATAGTTAAAAGCTAAAAGGCTGCCTTTGGAAACAACGAACACATAAAAGTACGAAAATCGGAGACTCGGTTTTATTGAGTCTTTTCATACACAGCAATATAGTTTACAAGGCAGCATATGCATCATAGAGCGGTATTCGATTTTTAAAGTAACCAGAATGAGCTCGATGATCCCAAAGGAAAAAAATAATCTGCACTATGATGAAGCACAGTGAGACATTTTAAATAGCCACACAGCATATCTTGCAAGTGGTTACAGATTTCCTTCTGCTCTGGTATCAGAGTGTTGCCGAGTCTTCAACCCTGATTGATGACTGCCTTTAGAGGAATGGATACACCTTCAGGGGAAGGAACTCCTTCAAAAGTATTTTTGTCTCCAATATCAATACAGGCGATCTATTAAAGAAAAGCACTTGCTGCTGGGGAGCAATTCTGTCCTTTAAGGGTACACCCCTTTTTTTTAGAAAAGCTCAAAAGTTGTCTCCGTCTGACAAATGGCATAAAAATCTGCCAGGCATATCCAACCCCTTAATTCATATATAGTTAGTTTAATCTGACTTTTGTTTGTTTGATTTGAGATTTAACGTCCAAGACAACTCTGTAAAGGTCATTTTGGAGAGCTTGCTTCCATTTTTTGGGGACTTTTACCCGACATTGACAATGAGATGAAATGACATCTCAAACTGCCGCCCAATGAAAGGATTTATAAGCATGGACAGTCTGACTCGCACTGCTTTGCCTGGGCAGGCTTAGATACTCTAAGCTGCTTACCAGTACTCTGTGGGTCGATTTCAGCTCGGCGTGGAAGCATCATGCAGCCTGTATATTTCTTCAAGCCCCGATGGGCGGGGTCGATTTAATCTGGCTAATGCAGTCACTGTTGACCCACTGTTTAGCCAGGGTTCTTCCATACGATCAGTTTATTTTATAAGAATCCGCAATCCAAATTAGGTGAATGGGGTGAGGTTTGTAAACTCCGGTTTTGAAGAATCCCAGAAGTGTACATGCTGACTGTGCAAGGTGTTCGGTCATCTCTTGTTTCTTGTGTGTTAGTCTACATCTTGTCATTCAATAGCTTTTCATTACAATACCACATCCATGTAACAAACTGCATTCCTTCATATCTTTAAAATGGCCATCTTTTATGATGAAAATTTGTGATAGTTCTTTTATATATAAACAAAGGTTGTGGGTATTCGTTAGAACCGCCTGGATGCGTTTATAACGAGTACCCACAATCTATGTTTTTGAGCAGAAATGAGAAAAATATATACCTCCTAAACTCCTAGTTTTACAATATAGAAATGAAGTTTAAGTGGTCAAAATTATATATGCGTGTTTTCCCGGTGTGATGGCTGAAGTGAGTTGTGGGTAATAGCGATTTCATTTGGCTTCATTATTTGCCCTTTGTTCTGTCGTGGGTTAGTCAAGTCAAATGCTTTAGGAACTGATTTAATTGGAAACATAAAATATGCTTGTTGATTAATTTGTTTCATTGGCAATTTATGAATTTTGTTAAGAAAAGGGCGGTAAAACTTTGAAATATAATAACTGATTGCTTCCCGTTAAAAATTGACTTATCCGTTTTTGGAATAGAGGGTTTAGCCACTACCTTTAATAGGAAGTAAAACATCGTTACTCTCGACGAGTTAGCTCATCAAGGACCACCTCGATTGGATCTACACTGCTTGAAAAGATTTCAGTACCGGTCGACAGGGTTGCAAAAGTAAAATTAAGTTGTCAGGTGTGTAAGCAACAATACTGAAACTGGTTCCAGCTTAGTTCACCATAGACCACGAAATGCTCATGGTAAGTTGTTGTGATTTGGCAATGTCTGTCGTGCTTTGTGCGTCGTCAATAATTTTCTTGAAATGCAAACTCCTCCAAAACCCTTGTCCAATTTAGTTCAATCTTCACAGAAATGCTGACTGGGTGGCTGTCTGCCAAAACAGCTTAATTCCTAGGGGCTTGAAGAAATATATGGGCTGCATGATGCTTCCACGCAGAGCTGAATCCGGCCCGCACACTAGTACGGGTAAACCGCTTGGAGGATCTAAGCCTGTCCAGGAACCGCGGTGCGAGGCGGACCGTCCATGATAATAAACCCTATTGGTTTCATTGGGCGACAGGGCTTGAGATGTCATTTCATCTCAATGTTGGGTAAAAGTCCCACAAAATGGAAGCAACGTCTCCAAAATGACCTTTACAGTGTTGACGGGGACGTTAAACCTCAAATCAAAACAAAGCTTAATTCGTTCCGGTTCAATGAACAATATCGCCGGCCAGAGCTGCAAATAGAAAAAAATTAAAGGACTAATCATCCTGTACCGTTGATCCAATTTCATTCGAACCTCATAGGAATGTCGCTCAGGTTACCCTCTACTAAAATAAGTAAAACGATTCTGCTCCAATGGACAAAATGACCTCCACAGCTAAAAGTAGAAAAACAAGTCAAACATTTGCTTTAAATGCGATACCTACGAAACTGTTGGTCAGTTGCAAGCTTTACTGAAATGTTGCCTAGATGGCTCCCTTCCAAACTAGCTAATATCTTTCCATTCCGATAAATACGATTGCCCCCGAGGTATAGAAGTAGAACAATATTTAAACGTCAGCTCCTCCTATACCCCTTGGCCAATTTCATTCAAACTCGATTGTACTATTGCTTCTGTGACCCTCTACAAAAGTAGCTAAAACGGGTCTGATCTGATGAGCAAATTGGTTGACTGAGCTAAAAATAGAAACAATATCATCAATTTGTTTTAAATACGAACTCATACACCCTAGGTCCAATATGATTCAAACTTCACAGGAATGGCGCGTAAATGACATCCAACCAAAATAGCATAAATTGTTCTACTCCTATGAAAAAGATGGCCATCAGAGCTAAAAATAAAAAATAATCTTAAAATAACAACTGCTTTTCCCCCTAATTTCATTCAAGCTTAGGTGACCCTCTACGAAAATAGCTAAAACTTTCACTCGGATGAGCAAAATGACTGCCAGAGCTAAAATAGAAAAATATCAATTTTCTTTAAATGTTTGTTTGATTTGAGGTTTAACGTCCCTGTCAGCACTGTAAAGGTCATTTTGGAGACGTTGCTTCCAAGTTTGTGGGACTTTTACCTGACATCGAGATGAAGACTTCTCAAGCCCTGTCACCCAATGAAACGAATAGAGTTTATAAGCATGGACGTCCGCCTCGCACAGCGGTTCTTGGACAGGCTTAGATCCTCTGAGCAGTTTACCACTACAAGTGTGCGGGCCGGATTCGGCTCTGCGTGGAAGTATCATGCAGCCCATATATTTATTCAAGCCCCTATGGTTGGGGGCAGTTTTCTTTAAATGTAAACACATTCTAAATCATTAGGCAATTTTGATTCAAGCGTCAAAGAAAGGTTGCCGTGGGGGGGGGGGGGGGAGGGCTGCCTACCAAAATTGGATCATTCCGATGAACAAGATGGCCGCTAGAGCTAAAAATAAAAAAAATAATAAAAAACAACCCCTCCTGTATCCTTGAGGAACTTTCATTCAAACCTTTATAGGAATGTGACTCAGTTGACCATCTAACCGTCTAACAGATCTTATTGGGTTCTGCTCCGATGAGCAAAATGGCTATCAGGGCTAAAAATAGACAAGTGTCAACAATTTGCTTTGAATGCAAACTGCTCATAAACCCTTGGTCCAATTTGATTCAAACGTGACAGGAATTGCTCGCTATATGGCCCCTACCAAAAAAGCTAAAAATCGTTTCACTGTGATGATCAAGATGGCCACAAGAGTTAAAAATAGAAGGAAATAATCTTTAATGGTTATCTCCCCTCTACCCTCGGGTCAAATTCATTCAAATTTCACAAGAATAATGCTTGGATTTCCTTTTATGGAAATGGCTTAAACGGTTCCTCTGTGATGAGTAAATAGGCCGTAACAGCTAACAATAGTAAACCATTTTTCAAGAATTGCTTTAAATGCGAACCACCTAAACCATTTGGCTAGTAAGAGTCAAACTGCACAGGACTATTGTCTAGACGACTTCCTACCGAATTAATTATAATTGTTTAGCTCTATTGAAAAAATGACAACATTCATATGAAAACATCACCCACACTTTTGGTTCAGGTTCAGTTCATAGGACTGCTGCTTAGGTGCCTCTAAAAAAGTTGTGACACTTATGACCCACAGAGATGGTTGTCATGTTGTTGAACACGAAATCATCATCATCTACAAAAGCTGCAAAAAAGGTTTAGCTCCCGTCAATAAACTGGCCGACAGGGCTAAAATAGAAAACCAAAAACCTTTAAATGATCATTTCTCCCATACCTTTTGTCCAAATTCTCTCTCTGTCAAAATGCAAAGGCTGTGCTTCAGGGAGTAAGATGGCTGTCAGTTAGCCATTTAGCTTTTAGAAGCTTTTGGACTTCTTGAAATCAGGCGAGCGATTCAGGGCTATCTTAAGCCTCATGTCGCAAAGCAGATCAGAAGCGCTCAACACCAGTATCCAAAGCAGATTGAAAAATCCCAACCCGATGTTAATTAGTTTTCATTTGAAACAGGGCTTTACCGAATGTTTGCCCTGATCTGTTAAAAAGATTGTGTTGATTTTTCAGACTGCTTACTGCCTAAAACTGTCATTTATCGTGGTTATTTGTCTCGATAATACAGGGATATTTTGTTAACCCCCTACCCATGTTATTAATAACCATTAGAACCGCGAAAACCTACCAGATAGTAGAACAACTTATACACGCCATACTTTTCAGTTCTACGGTGTATTCCTGGCTCTGGAAGGATAATGAAATTAATAGAACATATTTATATGGAGAAATAAGAAAAAATCAATATTAGGCAAATTCGCAGCTTATTTCTTGCATTTGTAATTTAATCGTTTGTTGATCCTGCCATGTTTGTAATTTGCAACGTCCATTTTTAAGCTTTATTCTGCCTTTTTGCACATGTGCATATGTAACATCACTTCAGCTCGAATGGTTAGGTGTCAGTCTAAATAACGCATATAAGCTGGCAGATGTATCACAGCCCACAGCATGATATAAATTTAAAAATAAAAACAAAAACGATATTTTAGAACGAAATATTCTATAAGTATAAAATAATGTTGTCATTGTGGATTAATAATTTTGTTAATTTATTTGTTTTTAGCTGGTTCAACCCTAGAAGCAATGGCATTGGCTGTAGAGAAAGCAGCTGTTGTCTTGATATGTATGTCACAGAAATACAAAGACAGTCCAAACTGCAGAACTGGTAAGATAATTAATCCACAAACCACCAGTAGTCGACTGTTTCAGACATTTAATTGATCTCCCAAGCCGAGCATTATAGATTTTACCCTGTATGTATGTATGTATGTATGCGGCCCCGGCCCTGGCCCATCAGGCTTGATGAAATAGGTGGGCTGCATGATGCTTCCACGCAGAGCTGAAACACACAAGTACTGCTTAGAGGAACTAGGCCTGCTCAGGCAAGCGGTGCTACGCGGACCGTCCATGCTTATAAACTCTGTTGGTTTCAGTGCGATGTAGTTTCATGTCAATGTCAGGTAAAAGTCCCACAGAAAACGGAAGCAAAGTCTCCAAAATGACTACACCTTGTTTAAGGGGACGTTAATCCACAAATCAAACAAACAAAAAAAGTATGTATGTATGTTTGTGCACAAGACCCAGTTCGGCAAAGGTCAAGGTCATACTCAGAGGTCAAAGCTCAAAAAAGGTCTCTTTTCATGTCCGGTAAGTAACTTTCTTATTAGGGCCCCGCACTGAAAGTGTGGGTGCCCTATAGTAATCACTCTGTCCGTCCGTCTGTCTGTCTGTCCGTCTGTCCATCCACAAATTTTTACTCCTCTGATAGCGCTGCCGGGGCCCTAGTCAGTTTCACTGACAGCTCTAGTTCCTGGATGTATTTTGAAATTTCATGGCAGAAATGTTAAAAAAATTATGAGACAACGTGTGACGTGCAAGACCCAGATCGGTACCTTCAGCGTCAAGATCATAATAATAACAATAGTTCGTCTGCCATACTGACAATGTGTATCTTAATCACATTTGAGAAATGTTACTTTTCCGCTGATGAGACCAATTCTAGCAACATGGGCTGCATGATGCTTAAACGCAGAGCTGACGAGTATTCGTAAACCGCTTGGAGGATCTCAGCCTGCCCACGCAAAGCGGTGTGAGTTGGACCGTCCATGCTTATAAACCCTGTTGGTTTCATTTGGCGACATGTCATTGCATCTAAAATGACTAGCCTTTGATGTCAGGTAAAAGTCCAACAAATTGGAAGCAACGTCTCCAAAACGACCATTACAGTGCTGACGGGGTCGCTTAACCTCAAATCAAACAAACACACAAAGGTTGGAGATTACAGTTTGCTGAGTTCGAAAACTTTTGATGTTGATCTGTCTTTTATAGAGTTATGCCCCTTTGGTTACTGAAAATGCCTATTTGGGCTTGTCATCACCATAGGTCCTTTAGCTTTATATGGATCTTTCTGAAACTAAAACAAAAATAGGCTGGGAATAACAGCTAAGATGAGTTCGAAGACTGGCGAGGTGGGCCTGTCCCTTTAATACTTCTTTAATTGCAAAAAATGCACATTTTGGACATTGTCATCACCATATGTCCTTAGCTACATTGTCATCACCATATGTCTTTAGCTACATTATCATCACCATATGTCCTTAGCTTAAATCCGATCTTCCTATAACTAACACATAAACATATTGGGGATAACAGTTTGGATGAGTTAAAAGCAAATGGCGAGGTCGGCTTGCCTATGTTGAGTTAAGCCATAGAAAGACTTCCAAAATCTCGGACATACCCATCTTGGCATTTACTCCTTTTCTTCGTTCAGGTCGATAGGCATGGTGGGCGAAGCTTGCTTACCAAGTAATGCTTACCATCCGTGGACGCCTGATTACACTCTTCTGGAGTCCATGTCTGTTGATCTGAACATTGATATTTTCCATTTGTCTATGGATTAATGATTTTGGATTAAAGCTTTGGTACTACGACCTAAACTACTTTGGTTGCTGAAAATGCTTTTTTGAAATGGCCATCACCATATGTCTTCCATTAACTACAATATTTGTAGGTTGGGATAACGAAGCACTCAATTGATTGATTGATTTGAGGTTTAACGTCCCCGTCAACACTGTAAAGGTCATTTTGGAGACGTTGCTTCCAATTTTGTGGGACTTTTACCCGACATTGAGATGAAATGACATCTCAAGCCATGTCGCCCAATGAAACCAATAGGGTTTATTAGCATGGATGGTCCGCCTCGCACCGCGGTTCCTGGACAGGCTTAGATCCTCTAAGCGGTTTACCAGTACTAGTGTGCGGGCCGGATTCAGCTCTGCGTGGAAGCATCATGCAGCCCATATATTTCTTCAAGCCCCTATGGGCTGGGGCTTACGAAGCACTCAAGATAAGGTATTTTGTCACCCTTTGTCTGTCCTAAGTGAATCGTCTGTCATATGTGCTTCATTCGTTGCCATCATTTACTTTGTTCACACCCTAGTGGCAGCAGTTTTGCTTCAATCTTCATGGTACTTTACCAGAATGGTTGTCTTAACGGTATATTGGCCAGGTATGAATTTTGGTCATATCGAATTAAAAACTAGGTCACTAGGTACAATCGCATAAAAATATTGTTTACCCTTCCTAGGTCACAGTTTTACTTCAATTTTCATGAAACCTCAGCACATGATATCTTGGTCAAGTTTGAAAATAGGTCATGCTTGGTCAAAAACTTGTTCACCCTCTAGAGGCCAGTTTTGCTTCAATCTTCATGAAACTATACAAAAAATGTTGTCTAGATGATAACTTAATCAGGATTGAACCTTGATCAGGATTGAACAAGGTCGTTTCAAATAAAAAAACAAGGTCACAAGGTCAAATAGCATTAAAACCTTATTCACCCATTAGAGACCACAGTTCTGCTTCAATCTTTATGAAGCTGTGGTCATCATAATAATTATGTAAGTCACTAATGGATATGGGTCAAGTCTGAGCGAAAACTAGGTCACGAGGTCAAATTTTTTAAAACGTTCACCCTCTAGAGGCCACATTTATACTTCAATCGTCATGACGTCGTTAAACACGAAATCATCATCATCATTCAATCGTCATGAAATTATTCCAAAATGTTTGACTTGATGATATTATAAAAATAGGTTGTCATATTTAAAAAAGTCACTGGGTAGAATCACTTTAAAATCATGCATTTTTGTATATTTTTTTTATGTGAGACACTATTTCAATGAATTTATGCTTTCGCACTTAGGATTTCCTTGTCGATGGATTTTCTGATCCTCCATCTTCTGACTGTTTGACAGAGGAAATTTGGCTAGATAGTTATTAACAATTATACCCCGTGGCAGGAGGATGGAGGGACCAGTTATAAGGGGTAAAATATAGAAGAAAATACATCGGGGTGTGGGAGTAGAATAAAAATGGCCATTAACAGGTGACCACACATCTGTGATTACAGTCATTGTAAGTTCGAATCTTTTAGCTCAGTTTAGAGATACTACCTTCTTTGTCTAAGCCAGCCCTGGCAAATTTGTATGAGTCTGTCCCTACCTGCATATTAACACTATTTGTTTCATCGTGTGGCAGGGCTTGAGATGTCATTTCCTCTCAGTGTCGGGTAAAAGCCTCACAAACGTGGAAGCAACGTCTCCAAAATGACATAAATATTGTTGATGGGGACGTTATACCTCAATTCAAACAAACTACAGTTTTTTGATACAAAAATACAGAATCTGGTTGCACCCTACTTGCGTTTTCGGATTCTGTATCACTATCCATTCTAGCTCTTGAGTACTAGCATTTTTGCGGAGTAAAAAAGCTGCCATGTATAGTGCAGAGCCAGATGTGTGAAATAGTGATGCCACTTTCACGCAGAGCCTAAAGTCATTTTTTTTCGCTCATTTACTTTAGAAAACATGACTTGAATGGCAGCAAAAATTATATTATGTTATTAACATTTTAGCACTATAGTTGCTTGATCTGGTGGGGGGGGGGGGGGGGGATTACAGCTATTTTTTTCTCATTTCTTTGAACGTAGTTGCACGTTTGAGCTTTAATGATAAAATAATTTACTGTCAACCCACTTGTTTATAAAGTTGGGATTTACAAGGCCGATGATTACAAGACCCATTGAGGTTTTCTACCAAATACGAACACCATGTTTACATCATTAGACCGTTTCAAACCTCATCTTACTTTTTTATAAAAATGGGATTTTCTGGTTCGCTCTTTATACAGACTGGGCGATGTAACGTAATTAAGTACGATATTGTAATTTTCAATCCACAGAAGCTGAGTATGTATATCGGCTCCGAAAAGATTTTGTTCCACTACGGCTTCAGCAAGATTATGTACCAGATGGTTGGTTAGGCATATTGGTCGGCACACGCCTATATTTCGATGTCCATTCAGAGGAAATTCTCGAGCTTCAAATTCCAAGACTTGTGAAAGAGCTCCGGGATAGGGGAAAGATCTGTCCTGTATATGACACAGCTGACCATGGTAAGGAATAGTTAGGGCCCCGCAAATTTTTAGCTCACCAGAGCCAAAGGCTCCAGGGGAGCTTATAGGATAGGCAGTTGTCCGTCGTTGTCGTCGTCGTCTGGCGTTAACATTTTCAAACGACATCTCCTCTGAAGCCACTGGGCCGATTGAGTCCAAATTTCATCTGTAGCATCCTTGGGCTGGGGGATTGAAAGTTTGTGTTTTTTATGAAATTCGGCTCATTAGTTTGGTTGCTATGGCAACTTAGAGTTTCCATAGACTTATAATGGGGAAAATTGAAAAATGGCATTTACTGCCAAGTCATTGCAGATATTTTGACAAAACTTTTATAGAAATGTTTCTTGAGTAAACTTCTCTCAGCCATATGCTTTTATGCCAACCTGAGGGTCCCCCAGGTTGTGCCGGGGCCATGCCCCACCCCCTCCACTTCATAAAAGGTCATATATCACAGAAACCATTCAGATCCCGACCCCTAAACCATATATATTCTTGTTCCTATTGATAAGACGCATTCAGTGACACCAACCTGGGGGTCCTATGGGATGCGCCGAGGCCATGCCCCACCCCCTCCACTTAATAAAAGGCCCAATATCTTGGAAACCATTCAGATCCCCACCCCTAAACCATATATATTCTTGTTCCTTATGATAAGACCCATTCAGTGACATCAACATGGGGGTCCCCGGGATGCGCCAGGGCCATGCCCCACCCCCTCCATTTCATAAAAGGCCCAATATCTCGGAAACCTTACAGATCCCCGCCCCTAAACCATATATATTCTTGATCCTTATGATCAGACACATTCATTGACACCAACCTCGGGGTCCTCAGGGATGCGCCCGGGCCTTGCCTCACCCCTTTACTTCACAAAAGGCCATATATCTCAGAAACTGTTCAGATCCTCACCACTAAACCATATATATTCTTGTTCATTATGATAAGACGCATTCAGTGACACCAACCTGGGGGTCCTCAGGGATGTGCTGGGGCCATGCCCCACCCCCTCCATTTCTTAATCTCACAATATCTCGGAAATCCTACAGATGGCTACCCCTAAACCATATATATTCTTGTTCCTTATGATAAGACACATTCATTGACACCAACCTGGGAGTCTCCCGGGGCCTTGCCCCACCCCTCCACTTCACAAAAGGCCTTATATCTCAGAAACTGTTCTTAGCCTCACCCTAAACCATATATATTCATCTTCCTTATGATAAGACGCATTCAGTGACACCAGCTTGGGAGTCCCCGGGGCATGCCCAGGCCATGCCCCATCGCTTTACTTCATTAAAAGCCATATATCTCAGAAATAGTTCAGATCCCCACCCCTAAATTATAACTTGTTCCTTATGATAAGACTCGTTCAATCACACCAACCTGGGGGTCTCTTTGTGCTGAGGCAATGTGCCCCGCCCTTCCACTTCATAAAAGGCTTTATATTTCAGAAACCATTCAAATCCCCACCCCATAATCATACATGTTCTTGTTCCTTATTATTAGCATACCTACTGTAGGGGGGTCCGCAGGGGCCATTCCTATCCTTTCAGTTCATAAAAGGGCCTCAAATCTCAGAAACAGTTCAGATTCCCACCCTAAACCATATATATACTTGGTCCTTATGATAAGACACATTTAGGGACAACAATCTTGGGCTTTCCTGGAATCAACAGGGCATGCCCCAACCCCTCTACTACTTAAGAGGCCTTACAGATCCCCACTGCTGAACCATATATATTCTTGTTCCTTATGATAAGACACATTCAGTGATATCAACCAGGGCTCCATTGGGTCTATGCCCCACCCCTCTACTTCATAAAAGGCCTAATGTTTCAGATACTGAGTCCACATGGATGCTCATTTGGACATGGGGGTTCATTTGGTAGATTAAAATGATATCACGTTAAAATACATGGCTGCCATTGGGCAGTGCCCACCTGAGCTCTGGTGAGCATAGTAGCCCATGGGCCTCTTGTTTATTGGTTGATTTGAGGTTTAACGTCCCCGTCAACACTATATAGGTCATTTGGAAGAGGTTGCTTCCAATTTTGTGGGACTTTTAATTTTTTATTGGTGCCCTACTGTTCATCCATCCATTTGTCTATCCATGTTTTTCATGTTTTAAGTCCCCTGATGTTAGTCATAGGCCGGCTTTCAAGCGGACTGTACTTTTCCCTACATTTTTATTAGCTCACCTGTCACATAGTGACAAGGTGAGCTTTTTGGATCACTTTTTGTCCGTCGTGCTTGCGTGCGTGCGTGCGTCCATAAACTTTTTCTTCAAACAACATCTCCTCCTAAACCACTGATCGGATTTTGACCAAACTTTACAGGAATGATCCTTAGGTGGTCCCCTTTCAAAGTTGTTCAAATGGTTCCGGTCTGTTGCACATCTAGGTCACATGAGCTAAAAATAGATTTTTTTACTGAAAATTTTAAAAATCTTCTTCTCTGAAACCACAAGGCCCAGGTCTTTGATATTTGGTATGAAGCTTCATCTAGTGGACCTCTACCAAGATTGTTCAAATTATGGCCCTGGGGCCAAAAATGCCCCCGCCCCAGGGGCCTTTGGTTTTACATAAGCTTATAAAGGGAAAACCTTTAAAAATCTTCTTCTCTGAAACCACAAGGCCCAGGTCTTTGATATTTGGTTTGAAGCTTCATCTAGTTGACCTCTACCAAGATTGTTCAAATTATAGCCCTGGGGCCAAAAATGCCCCCGCCCCGAGGGCCTTTGGTTTTATATAGGCCTATATAGGGAAAATCTTTTAAAATCTTCTTCTCTGAAACCGCAAGGCCCAAGTCTTTGATATTTGGTGTGAAGCTTCATCTAGTTGTTCTCTACCAAGATTGTTCAAATTATAGCCCTGGGGCCAAAAATGCCCCCGCCCCGAGGGCCTTTGGTTTTATATAGGCCTATATAGGGAAAATCTTTTAAAATCTTCTTCTCTGAAACCGCAAGGCCCAAGTCTTTGTTATTTGGTGTGAAGCTTCATCTAGTGGACCTCTATCAAGATTGTTCAAATTATAGCCCTGGGGCCAAAAATGCCCCTGCCCTGAGGGCCTTTGGTTTTACATTGGCTTATATAGGGAAAACCTTTAAAATCTTCTTCTCTGAAACCACAAGGCCCAGGTCTTTGATATTTGGTTTGAAGCTTCATCTAGTGGACCTCTGCCAAGATTGTTCAAATTCCAGCCCTGGGGCCAAAAATGCCCCCGCCCCAGGGGCTTTGGTTTTACATAGACTTATACAGGGATAATTGTTAAAAATCTTCTTCTCTGAAAATTATAGCCCTGGGGCCAAAAATGACCCCGCCCCGGGGGCCTATGTTTTTACATAGGCTTATATAGGGAAAATCTTTAAAAATCTTCTTCTCTGAAACTGCAAGGCCCAAGTCTTTGATATTCGGTGTGAAGCTTCATCTAGGGGACCTTTATCAAGATTGTTTAAATTATAGCCCGCCCCAGGGCCCTTTGGTTTTACTAATGGGTTATATAGGGAAAATATTTAAAAATCTTCTTCTCTGAAACCACAAGGCCCTGGTCTTTAATTTTGGTATGAAGCTTCATCCAGTGGACCTCTTCCAAGATTGTTCAAATTCTAGCCCTTGGGCCAAAAATGCCCCCGCCCCAGGGGCCTTTGGTTTTACATAGACTTATACAGGGAAAATCTTTAAAAAACATCTTCTCCAAAACCAGATGGCCCAGTTCTTTGAAATTTGGTGTGTAGCTTCATCTAGTGGACTTTTACCAAGATTGTTCAAACCATAGCCCTTGGGTCAAAAATGCCCTAACCCCAGGGTCCTTCGTTTTTAGTTGACTTATATAGGGAAATTAAAAAAAAATCTTCTACTCTGAAACCGCAAGGCCCAGGTCATTGATATTTGGCGTGAAGGTTCATCTAAATTGTTCTAATTATAGCCCTGGGAAATAGAAGTCATGGCAATGAAAACCTTTGAAAATCTTCTTATCTGAAAGCAGAAGGCCAAGGTCTTTGATGTTTGGTATGAAGCTTCGTCTTATGGATTTCTACCAAGATGGTTCAAATTATAGCCCTGGGGGCAAAAATGCCCCCCCCCCCCGGGCCCCAAAGGTTTATGTAGACTTATATAAGGAAAGTAGAAGTAAAACAAAGATCAGGAATTGATACAATTAACTTACTCCACCCATAAAAGACACCAAAGGGAAAGAAATACAAACATTAAGCGACCAGACCATAATGGAAACCTAAACAAAGGAAGGCCATAAGGACAGTTACTTTCCCTAAAAATGGCCATATATAAGGAAAACCTTTAAAAATCTTGTCTGAAACCAGAAGTGTCCGTTCTTTGATATTTGGTATGAAGCTTCACCTTTTAGACCACTACCAAGATTAATCATATTATAGCCAGGGGCCTATAATGGCTCTCCCAGGGGCCCACTTGATACACTATGGATCAGGTGAGCGATCCAGGGCCATCATGGCCATCTTGTGTTTTATATTAGGATCACTTTTTGTCTGTCATCCGTGCGTAAACAATTTCTTCAAACGACATCTCCTCCTAAACCACTGATCGGATTTTTACCAAACTTCACAGGAATGATCCTTAGGTGGTCCCCTTTCAAAGTTGTTCAAATGGTTCTGGTCCGTTGCAATTATAGGTCACATGAGCCAAAAATAGATTTTTCACCGAAAACTTAGAAAATCTTCTTCTCTGAAACCGCAAGGCCCAGGTCTTTGATATTTGGTATGAGGCTTCATCTAGTGGACCCCTACCAAGATTGTTCAAATTATAGTGCTGGGGCCAAAAATGCCCCCGCCCCGGGGCCCTTTGGTTTTACATGGACTTATAAAGGAAAATCTTCAAAAATCTTCTCTGAAACCACAAGGCCCAGGTCTTTGATTTTTGGTATGAAGCTTCATCTAGTGGACCCCTACCAAGATTGTTCAAATTATAGTGCTGGGGCCAAAAATGCCCCCACCCCAGGGCCCTTTGGTTTTACATAGGCTTATATAGAGAAAATCTATAAAAAATCTTCGTCTCTGAAACTGCAAAGCCCAAGTCTTTGATATTTGGTATGAAGCTTCATCTTATGGACCTCTACCAAGATTGTTCAAATTATAGCCCTTCGGCCAAAAATGCCCCCCCCCCTTCCGGGGCCCTTCTGTTTTACATAGA
The DNA here is from genome assembly GCA_963580285.1 of Lucinisca nassula. Taxonomy (NCBI): domain Eukaryota; kingdom Metazoa; phylum Mollusca; class Bivalvia; order Lucinida; family Lucinidae; genus Lucinisca; species Lucinisca nassula. The sequence continues at coordinate 93,230,229 of OY757019.1, read as the reverse complement.
CTTATATAGGGAAAATCTTGAAAAATCTTCTTCTCTGAAACCACAAGGCTTAGGTCTTTGATATTTGGTATGAAGCTTCATCTAGTGAACCCCTACCAAGAATGTTCAAATTATAGCCCTAGGGCCAAAAATGCCCCCGCCCCGGGGCCCTTTGGTTTTACATGGACTTATAAAGGAAAATCTTCAAAAATCTTCTCTGAAACCACAAGGCCCAGGTCTTTGATTTTTGGTATGAAGCTTCATCTAGTGGACCCCTACCAAGATTGTTCAAATTATAGTGCTGGGGCCAAAATTGGCCCCACCCCAGGGCCCTTTGGTTTTACATAGGCTTATATAGAGAAAATCTATAAAAAATCTTCGTCTCTGAAACTGCAAAGCCCAGGTCTTTGATATTTGGTATGAAGCTTCATCTTGTGGACCTGTACCAATATTGTTCAAATTATAGCCCTGCGGCCAAAAATGCCCCCCCCCCCCTTCCGGGGCCCTTTGGTTTTACATAGACTTATATAGGGAAAATCTTGAAAAATTCTCTTCTCTGAAACCACAAGGCCTAGTTCTTTGATATTTGGTATGAAGCTTCATCTAGTGAACCCCTACCAAGAATGTTCAAATTATAGTGCTGGGGCCAAAAATGCCCCCGCCCCGGGGCCCTTTGGTTTTACATGGACTTATATAGGAAAATCTTCAAAAATCTTCTTCTCTGAAACCACAAGGCCCAGGTCTTTGATTTTTGGTATGAAGCTTCATCTAGTGGACCCCTACCAAGATTGTTCAAATTATAGTGCTGGCACCAAAAATGCCCCTGCCACGGGGCCCTTTGGTTTTACATGGGCTTATATAGGGAAAATCTTTAAAAATCTTCTTCTCTGAAACTGCAAGACCCAGGTCTTTGATATTTGGTGTGAAGCTTCATCTAGTGGACCCCTACCAAAATTGTTCAAATCATAGTGCTGGGGCCAAAAATGCCCCTGCCCCAGGGCCCTTTGGTTTTACATAGGCTTATATAGGGAAAATCTATAAAAAAAATCTTCTTCTCTGAAACTGCAAAGCCCAGGTCTTTGATATTTGGTATGAAGCTTCATCTTGTGGACCTCTACCAAGATTGTTCAAATTATATCCCTAGGGCCAAAAATGCCCCCCTCCGGGACCCTTTGGTTTTACATAGACTTATGCGGACTGAACAAATTATTTGTCTGAATTGGACGGAAGTAAGGGCGAGGATTGTGGCCACGTAAAATCAATTTAAGCCCCCCAGTGGAAATCTTTCCACTGACCGTTCCAAGGTTGTTCTTCTGTGGCGATTTATTTATGTTGTTGTTTGTTACTTACTGTGTGTATCACTTGTGTCTTTTTATTTTGGATGGCCATATGGCCATTTTGTGGGAAAGTAACTGTCCTTATGGCCTTCCTTTGTTTAGGTTTCCATTATGGTCTTGTTGCTTAATGTTTGTGTTTCTTTCCCTTTGGTGTCTTTGATGGGAGGAGTAAGTTAATTGTATTGATTCCTGATCTTTGTTTTACTTCTGCTTTATGTAGGGAAAATCTTGAAAAATCTTCTTCTCTGAAACCACAAAACCTAGGTCTTTGATATTTGTTATGAAGCTTCAGCTAGTGGACCTCTACCAAGATTTTCAAATTATAGCCCTGAGGCCAAAAATGCTCCAACCTCGGGGCCCTTTGGTTTTACGTAGACTTAAATAGGGAAAATCTTTAAAAATTTTCTTCTGTGAAACCTCAAGGCCTAGGTCTTTGATATTTGGTGTGAAAATTTCATCTACTGGACCTCTATCAAGATTGTTCAAATTATAGCCCTGGGCCTAAAATGCCTCTGCCCCGAGACCCTTTGGTTTTACATACACTTATACAGGGAAATCTTTAAAAATCTTCTGCTCTGAAACTGCAAGGCCCATATCTTTGATATTTGGTATGGCGCTTCATCTAGTGGACAATTTTAGCCTTTGTTGATATTTGGTATGAAGCTTCACTTTTTTAGACCTCCCTCAACATTATGCACATTATAACCTTGGGGTCAATAATGGCCCTCCCCGGGGCCCACTTGTTACTCTATGGATCAGGTGAGCGATCCAGGGCCATCATGGCCCTCTTGTTGCCCCTACTTTTCCCTCCTTTTTCTGAAAAATGCCCTGCTGTCCATACTTTTTCAAAAAAAAAATATAAATAAAAGGTAAAAAAGTGTTTTCAGTGAAGCTTTTCTAAATAAGTGTTTTCGATGAAAGTTTCTAATTCCTGTCTGTAGTTTTTAGATCACCTGTAGCAAAGTTCATTCAGCTTATGCCATGGATTGTTGTCCATCATCTGTCATTCATCAATCTATCCAGCATTAACAATTTTACATTTTCGACATATCCAGAACCTGAAGTTGGATTAAGCTGATACTTGGTGGGAGGCATTGGTGTGTCATCAAGATAAAGTTTAGCTAAAACAGTTCCCATCTGTTATCCACATCTTGAAATTTCTTCAAAAAACCAAAGGTCAGATTGAGCTGAAACTTAATGGGAGGCATCAAGGTGACATGGAGGTTCAGATTTCTAAAATTTTTCCTTTCCAATATTCAAGATGGCCGCAATGGTGACCATTTTAAAATTCTTCAAACATCTCTTTCCTAACCAAAATTCCTATATTCAAGGTGGTCATCATGGTGGCCCTCTTGAAATTCTTTAAATGACATTTTCTCCACAACCAAAGGCCAGATTAAGCTGTAAAAAGATGGGAGGATTCGGGTGACATGGAGATTCAGATTGCTAACATTGATTTGTTCCAAACACCAGGATAGCTGCCATGGTGGCTGTCGCTTTAAATTCTTCAAATGACATCTGCTCCTGAACCAAAGGTGGGATCGAGCTGAAACTTGTGTCGGAGGCATCAGGGTGGCATGGAGATTCAGATTTGCTAAAATTATTTCGATTTCATGATTTATTATCGACTGTTACTTCTACTGGAGCATTAGTCATAACTTTCAACAAATGAAACACAGAACAAGCATTTGAGGAAGTTTTGTATTGAACAGCAAAGTCATTCTCCAGAGGATAGAACCGTGATGCTAACAAGGCCTGACGAGTGCAAATACCACCAGAGAATACAAGCCCCGAAAACAACCATTAATATGTTAACGCCTCAGTGACTAGATGGTTAAATTGTTAGTGAGATGACTGTCCTTTGGCTAGAAAATAAAAAGTGGAATAATTCCAATGTCTATATTTGAATGTACACCATGAAGAATAAAGAATTCCTGAATATTTCTTGAAATGTCTTGATTGCCACAAAACAAACATCTGAGGAAAGTTACGACCTGTTCCAATATTCAAGATGGCTGCCAGCTTGAAATTTTCTTCAGAAGACATCTCACGGACCAGATCAGGTCAGATCCAGCTGAAACTTGATGAAAGGCATTTGGGTGACATGAAAAGTCAGATTTGCTATATCCCTTCTCTTCCCATATCCAAGATGGCCGCCATGACGGACATCTTGAAATTCTTCAAATGACATTTTCTTCAAAAAAAAAAAAAAAGGTTGGCGTAAGCTGAAATTTGTTGGGAGGCATTGGGGTGACATGGAGATTTAGAATTGCTAAAATCATACTATTCCATTATCCAAGATGGCTGCCAAAACTTGATGGGAGGCATCGGGATGGCAAGCAGATTGAGATTTAATAGAAACGTTCTGATCTGATATCTCAGATTGCTGCCACTGTGGCAGTTTGAAAATCTTGAAATTCTTCGAACCACTTGTATAGTAATCGCAGATAAGATAAGATAAGATTCTCTCTATCTTGCATGTAATGTCAGAAATGCATTTTTCACTTCTAAAGAGCATAAGAATTATACACTTTGGTCATGTCAGAAAGTGTGTGATGCCCTCACCGTTCTACTTGACACTATTTATATTAGATTCGGTACTAAGTTATTTAGACAAATTGTGGGTATTCCGATGGGTACGAATTGCACTTCTTGTATTGTTATGAAAGAGACATCATGTTGTCGCTTTCCATTGATAACCAATCTGAAATTATTGAAGCTTTTAGCTCCAATTCTAGATATTTAGATGATTTATTATGTCTCCCCCGAAAATTTTTTTTTCGGAGAGACATTGTTTTTCCCCCGTGCGCCTGTCTGTCCGTCTGTCTGTCTGTCCGTCTGTCACACATTCGTGTCCGCTCTGTAACTTGAAAACCGTTAGAGCTATCTTCACGAAACTTCGTATAAATATTAATCAGCATTAGACGACGTGCAGTGCGCAAGAACTATAACTCTCGCATTCATACTTTTTGAATTATCTCCCTTTGAATTTTGTTTGTATGTATATATGTATGGGCAAATCGTGTCCCGTCAATAACTTTCTTATTTTTTGATGGATTTTAAAATTACTTGGCAGAAATATTAACAACCATAAGACGATGTGTGGTGCGCATGAGGCAGGTCGGTACCTCAAAGGTCAAGGTCATACTTTGAGGTCAAAGGTCCAAAAAGGGGCCTTTTTTCGTATTTGGTCAATAACTTTCTTATTTTGAGATGGATTTTAAAATTACTTGGCATAATTATTAACAACCATAAGACAATGTGTGGTGCGCATGAGGCAGATCCGTACCTCAAAGGTCAAGGTCATACTTAGAGGTCAAAGGTCAAAAAAGGGGCTTTTTTCGTATTTGGTCAATGACTTTCTAATTTTGAGATGGATTTTAAAATTACTTGGCATAATTATTAACAATCATGAGACGATGTGTGGTGCACATGAGGCAGGTCGGTACCTCAAAGGTCAAGGTCATACTTAGAGGTCAAATGTCAAAAAGGGGGCCTTTCTTTCGTATTTGGTCAATAACTTTCTTATTTTGAGATGGATTTTGAAATCACTTGGCAGAAATGTTAACCAATATAAGGCGATGTGTTGCGCGCATGACCCAGGTTGGTACCTCAAAGGTTAAGGTCTTAGAGGTCAAAGGTAAAAAAAGGGGCCTTTTTTTGGGTTTTGTCAATAACTTGCTTATTTTTAAATAGAATTTGAAGTTACTTGGCAAACATGTTAACTATCATGGGACGATGTGTTGCATGCATGATTCAGTTTGGTACTAAAAATGTCAAGGTCATACATAGAGGTCAAAGGTAAAAAACGGGCCTTTTTTCGTGTTTGGTCAATAACTTTCTTATTTTTAGATGGATTTTGAAATTGCTAGGCAGAAATGTTGACCACCATGAGATAATGTGTTGCACGCATGACCCAGTTTGGTACCTGAAAGGTCAAGGTCATACATTGAGGTTAAAGGTAAAAAAAGGGCCTTTTTTGTGTTCTCTCAATAACTTTCTTATTATGCTCCCAACTTTGAAAAAGTTGGAGGGGCATATTGGTTCTGGTTCGTTCCTCCGTCCGTTACACTTTTGATGCATAGCATAACTAAAGAACCGTGTATGCTAGGGTTTTGAAATTTCATATATGGATTCCTCATGGAAAATTAGCTGACGCGTATTTTTTTTCTCGTCCGGATTATGTCCCCTTGAAGAGTTATTGCCCTTTGAAATTTTTTTTAATAAAATCTTGTCAGCAAGATTTCTCAATATTATTGGAGCTAGAGCCTTGAAAATTGGTGAATATATTGCTGGTGATGAGTAAATGAACTGATTAACTTTTGACGAAATTCCGAAAAATACTTTTGTGAGTTATGGCCCTTTTTCATTTTGGTAATTTGTGCCCATTGTAATGTGCGTAGCATAACTTTAGAACCGTGTATGCTATGGTTTTGAATTTTCATATATGAATTCCTCATGGAAAATTAGCTGACGCGTATTTTTTATCTCGTCCGGATTATGCCCCTTTCAAGAGTTATTGCCCTTTGAAATTTTTTTAATAAAATCTTGTCAGCAAGATAACTCAAAAACTATTGGAGCTAGAGCCTTGAAAGTTGGTGAATAGATTGTTGGAGATGAACTGATTAACTTATGACAAAATTCCGAAAAATACTTTGTGAGTTATGGCCCTTTGTCATTTTGGTAATTTGTGACCATTGTATTGTATGCTAAAAGTGATGCATAGCATAACTTTAGAACCGTGTATGCTATAGTTTTGAAATTTCATATATGCATTTCTGATGGAAAATAAGCTGACACGTATTTTTTTTCTCGTCAGGATTATGCCCCTTTCAAGAGTTATTGCCCTTTGAAATTTTTTAAATAAAATCTTGTCAGCAAGATATCTCAAAAACTATTGGAGCTAGAGTTTTGAAAGTTGGTGAATATATTGGTGGTGATGAGTATATGAATTCCTCATGGAAAATTAGCTGACGCGTATTTTTTATCTCGTCCGGATTATGCCCCTTTCAAGAGTTATTGCCCTTTGAATTTTTTTTAATAAAATCTTGTCAGCAAGATATCTCAAAAACTATTGGAGCTAGAGCCTTGAAAGTTGGTGAATAGATTGTTGGAGATGAACTGATTAACTTTTGACAAACTTCCGAAAAGTACTTTGTGAGTTATGGCCCTTTGTCATTTTGGTAATTTGTGCTCATTATAATGTATGCTAAAAGTGATGCATAGCATAACTTTAGTACCGTGTATGCTAGGGTTTTGAAATTTCATATATGGATTCCTCATGGAAAATTAGCTGACACGTGTTTTTTTTTCTCGTCCGGATTATGCCCCTTTCAAGAGTTATTGCCCTTTGAAATTTTTTTAATAAAATCTTGTCAGCAAAATATCTCAAACACTATTGGAGCTAGAGCCTTGAAAGTTGTTGAGTATATTGGTGGTGATATGAACTGATCAACTTTTGACAAAATTCCGAGAAATACTTTGCGAGTTATGGCCCTTTGTCATTTTGGTAATTTGTGCCCATTGTAATGAATGCTAAAAGTGATGCATAGCATAACTTTAGAACTATGTATGCTATGGTTTTGAAATTTCATATATGCATTCCTAATGGAAAATAAGCTGATGCGTATTTTATTTTTCTCATCCAGATTATGCCCCTTTCAGGAGTTATTGCCCTTTGAATTTTTTTTTAATTAAATCTTGTCAGCAAGATATCTCAAAAACTATTGGAGCTAGAGCCTTGAAAGTTGGTGAACATATTGGTGGTGATGAGTGGATGGACTGATTAACTTTTGACAAACTTCCGAAAAGTACTTTGTGAGTTATGGCCCTTTGTCATTTTGGTAATTTGTGCCCATTGTAATATATGCTAAAACTGATGCATGGCATAACTTTGGAACCGTGTATGCTATGGTTTTGAAATTTCATATATGCATTCCTGATGGAAAATTAGCTGACAAGCATTTTTTTCTCATCCGGATTATGCCCCTTTCAAGAGTTATTGCCCTTTGAAGTTTTTTGAATAAAATCTTGTCAGCAAAATATCTCAAAAACTATTATAGCTACAGCCTTGAATGTTGGTGAATACATGTAGATTGGTGTTGATGAGTAGATGACCTGCTTAACTTTTGACAAAATTCTGAAAAATACTTTGTGAGTTAAGGCCCTTTGTCATTTTGGTAATTTGTGCCCATTATAATGTATGCTAAAAGTGATGCCTAGCATAACTTTAGAACTGTATATGCTATTGTTTTGAAATTTCATATATGCATTCCTGATGGAAAATAAGCTGATGCGTATTTTTTTCTCATCCAGATTATGCCTCTTTCAAGAGTTATTGCCCTTTGAAGTTTTTTTAATAAAATCTTGTCAGCAAGAGATCTCAAAAACTATTATAGCTAGAGTCTTGAAAGTTGATGAAAAGATTGGTGGTGATGAGTAGATGACCTGATTAACTTTTGACAAAATTTGAGTTATGGCCCTTTGTCATTTTGGTAATTTGTGTCTATTGTAATGTGTGCTAAAAGTGATGCATTCCATAACTTTAGAACCGTGTATGCTATGGTTTTGAAATTTCATATATGCGTTCCTGATGGAAAATAAGCTGACACGTATTTTTTTTTATCCGGATTAACTTAAGAACCGTGTAAGCTAGGGTTTTGAAATTTCATATATGGATACACTATGGAAAATTAGCTGACACATATTTTTTTCTCATCCGCATTATCCCCCTTTCAAAAGTTATTGTCCTTTGATTTATTTGTTAGCATAACCTTTGGGCCAAGGCCACACACTTTGAATTATCGTAATCATGGTAATTTTTGGTTTCAATGGACGGGTTTTTCAAAAATTCCGTCCTTTAAAATAGCGATGTCCGGGTGGGTGGTTGGGCGGTTGGATGGGCATTTTTTTTTTATTATTTTTTTTGTTTTGTTTTCTACATAAACACATATAAACAGAGATTATACCCCTACACAAAAGTTGATATGGGGTGGGGATATGCCATTTGTCCTGTACATACATAAATACATGCATGCATACATCGCTACCCTACTCTACCCTACCCCACACTTCCCCACTCAAACCCACCCACCCCACCACACCACACTACCCCCCCCCCACCCCACCCAACCCCACCATGCCCCACTATGCCCCACCCTACAACACCCCACCATACCCTGCCCCACCCCACACCCACATGCATGCAGTCATGCACAAATCCTTTGTTGACTAAAATATTTTTTTTTGTCTTTTTCTTCATAAACACATAACACAGAAATTATACCCCTACACAAAAGTTGATAGTGTGTGGTGATATGCCATTTGTCCTGTACATACATAAATACATGCATGCATATATTCCTACCCTACCCCACCCCACCCCACCCCACCCCACCACATGACACCCTACCCCACAACACCCCACCCCACGACAACACACCTCAACCCGGCCCACTCCAATTACACATGCATGCATGCACACACACATGCATTTAAACTCAAACATGCATGCTCATACACAATCACTCATTTATGCTTGCATATTCACATACAAACACATGCATGCATGCACACACACACTGATGCTTGCATGCATACATGCAGGTACTCACACATGCATGCATGCATGTACACCAATATGCACACTTATGGACTCGCACAATGTCATTCACACACACACATGCATGCACATGCAGGCATGCACACTTATGCACTCACTATGCTCACACACACACACACACACACACACACACACACACACACACACACACACACACACACACACACACATAAATACATGCATGCATAAATCCCTACCCTACCCCACCCCACCCCACCCCACCGACCCCACCACATGACACCCTACCCCACAACACCCCACCCCACGACAACCCACCTCAACCCGGCCCACAACACTTACACATGCATGCATGCACACACACATGCATTTACACTCATAAATGTATGTTCATACACAATCACTCATTTATGCTTGCACACCCACATACAAATGCACATGCATGCATGCACACACACACACTGATGCTTGCATGCATACTTGCAGGTACTCACACATGCATGCACACTTATGGACTCACACACACACACATGCATGCACATGCAGGCGTACACACTTATGCACTTACACAAGCACACACACACACATGCATGCACATGAAGGCATGCACTCGAGCATTAATGCATGCCATAAGAAAACATGCATGCACACATGCACTCAGGTGCGACATAGCCTTCGGCAGAATTCTTGTTGTATGTTTTTGAGTCTTTAACAATATTTGTTGAATATTTTGCCATCTAGGGACAAGCAAAGGTTGGGGGCATTGTGTTTTACAAACACCATTTCTAGTTTTTAGATGGATTTTGAAATTAATTAGCAGAAATGTTAACCACCATGGGACGATGTGTTGTGTGCATGACCCAAGTTGGTACCTCAAATGTCAAGGACAAAAGGTCAAAGGACAAAAAGGGCCTTTTTTTAGTGTTCAGTCAATAACTTTCTTCTTCCTGGATAGATTGTGAAATTACTTGGCAGAAATGTTAACCATCATGAGACGATGTGGTGCACGCTAGACCAAGGTCGGTACCTCCAAGATCAAGGTCATACTAAGAGGTCAGAGGTAAAATTTTTTTTTTTTTGTCCAGTCATTAACTTTTTATTTCTGGATGGACTTTATAAAGTAACCATGCATAAATGTTCGCCGTCATTAGACCATGAGTCATGTGCAAGACCAAGGTCCATACCTCCAATGTCAAGGTCATACCTAGAGGTCAAAGGTAAAAAAAGGACAGTCAATAACTTCCTTATTCTTTGATGGATTATGAAATTACTTGGCAGAAATGTTAACCATCATGAGACGATGTGTTGTACCGCAAAGGTCAAGGCCATACTTAGAGGTCAAAGGTGAAAAAGTGCTTTTTTTGTTTACGGCCAATAACTTTTTTATTTTTCTATGAACATTTTTAAAGTTACTATGCAGAAATGTTCATCTTCATTAGATGATGTGTTGCACACAAGACCCAGCTCAATACCTCCAATGTCAAGGTTATACTTAGCAGTCAAAAACGGGGGAGACATCTGTGTTTTTGTAGAAAAACAAATTCTAGTTAAATATTGATAATACCTCTTTTGATGGTTTGATCAGTCAGATTTACCCCCCAGAACTTCAGTTAAATAAAGCAAATTCTTCTGATACCGAAGCCCCGTTTTTGGATTTACATCTATCTATTGTAGATGGATTTGTTTCGTGCAAAATTTATGATAAACGCGATGACTTTGATTTTGAGATTGTAAATTTTCCTTTTTTGGATGGTGATGTTCCTCATGCGCCATCCTATGGCGTTTATATTTCGCAATTAATTCGATTTGCTAGAGTGTGTAGTCATGTAACTGACTTCAACACTCGTAATAAATTATTAACAGCTAAACTCCTTAATCAGGGTTATCGGTACCATAAACTACGCAAAGCCTTTTCAAAATTTTATAGACGCCATTCTGATTTAATTTCAAAATTCAATATTGGACTTAAATCTCTTTTGCAACAAGGTCTATCGGAACCCGAATTTTATGGTGACTTAGTATATAAATTCAGAAAAATATATAACCGCAATGACTTCAGCACCCAATTTTGTAAAATCATTCTTCGATATAAAAAGATGGATGTTATATGACAGACGGCATGCATGGTAGTTAACCCAATCACGGTTGGCAACTTTGCATCCCTATTTAATTGCACGCCAGTGGGTCAGGCCTCAGATTCTATGACGGCTCCAACGTAAAGGCTTATTGAGAATTAGAGAGATCTAATTCAAGGTAATGTTGGTTGGTGCCTGATGCTCTGTCTCTGGTCGGGCCCATCGGAGTCTAACTGTTTGTTTTCTTTTGCTCCAGCATTTCAGTGGTTTCTTGCTGTCGAGTCCTCACCGTTGTCTCACCTCTGTGGTTCTTTGATTTTTTGTGTTCACGGAGATGTTGCACTGATGAGTTAGGAGGCCTTCATGCGGACTGAACAAATTATTTGTCTAAATCGCGACAGAAGTAAGGGCGAGGATTGTGGCCACGTAAAATCGATTTAAGCCCCCCAGTGGAAATCATTCCACTGACCGTTCCAAGGCGGTTCTTCTGTGGCAGTTTATTTATGGTGTTGTTTGTTACTTACTGTGTGTATCACTTGTGTCTTTTTATTTTGGATGGCCATATGGCCATTTTGTGGGAAAGTAACTGTCCTTATGGCCTTCCTTTGTTTAGGTTTCCATTATGGTCTGGTCGCTTAATGTTTGTGTTTCTTTCCCTTTGGTGTCTTTGATGGGTGGAGTAAGTTAATTGTATCGATACCATTTGAGATATTTCCATGATACTTCACAGATATGTAGAACACCATGAGACAGCGTGCAGAACATATGAACTATAAATCTGATTTTCCTACTGTTGGAGTTATGGCCCTTTGAACTTTGAATATAGCAGTTGCTATCAGTTGCGAGTCCGGTCCATAACTCTGATACCATTTGAGATATTCTCACGAAACTTCATAGATATGTAGATGAGCCTGAGACGACATGCATAACATATGAACCATAACTCTCATTTTCCCACTTTTGGAGTTATCACCCCTTGAACATGGAAAATAGCCATTTCTATCATGTAGTCTGTTTGAAGCACTATATCTTCTGAACTTAATGATTGATTCTGTCCAAACTTGCATGGTTACATCACTATGATAGTGAAAAACAGCCATTAGGTTTTGTTTCCCAGTGATATGGCACGTGCTTGATGTATTTATAGTGGCGGAGGATCATGCAGTGCTTGCAGTTTTATACTTTATATTTTGCCCTGCAACAGTTCTTGCAGTTTTCCATTAATTTGGATGAAACCTTTCAGTTATTGTTCCCATGACATGAAGCGGATCATATACAAAGCTGCAATTGACTTCTTTTTACTTTGTTAGTTTTAGTCATGTTGCTAACAGAAATTATCTTTGCAGCTCCTCATTAGCCATTCAAAAAATGGGAAGGTATTATGTTATACCCTCCGAAGCTTTGAGTGTCCGTCCATCCCTCCATCAGCACATCATAGTTTCGTGTCAGCTTCATACTTCTGATACCGTATTCACAAAAAATCACAGATATGTAGAGCACTATGAGACGACGTGCAGAACGTAAGGATGGTAACTTTGATTTTCCTACTTTTGGAATTGTTGCCCTTTGAACATTGAACATAGCCATTTATATTATAGTTTCGAGTCCGCTCCATAATTTCGATACCATTTGAGATATTTCCATTAAACTTCTCATAAATGTAGAGCACCATAAGACGACATGCATACCATATAAACCGTAACTCTGATTTTGCTTCATTTGCCCTTTGAACTGTTGCTATAAGTTTCGTGCCCGCTCCATAACTCTGATACCATTTGAGATATTTTCACGAAACTGTACGGATATCTAGAGCACCTTTTATTAGGTTTTGATGACCTTGACCTTATTTTCAAAGCACAGGCCCCCCAAAACGGTCAATTTTGGGCCAAAGATGGCTTGTCTGCACCCAATCTCATGAACACATCAATGGAATGTGGTCTAACTTGGTACAATACAACATTGCAATTGACCAAAAGTTGGATTAGATTTTGAAGACCTAGACTTTATTTTAAAGGGCACAGTCCCCACAAAAACTGAAAATGAGAATTGTAAAGTAGAAGTAAAACAAAGATCAGGAATCGATTCAATTAACTTACTCCACCCATCAAAGACACCAAAGGGAAAGAAATACAAACATTAAGCGACCAGAACATAATGGAAACCTAAACAAAGGAAGGCCATAAGGATAGTTACTTTCCCACAAAATGGCCATATGGCCATCCAAAATTAAAAGACACAAGTGATACACACAGTAAGTAACAAACAACAACATAAATAAATCGCCACAGAAGAACCGCCTTGGAACGGTCAGTGGAAATATTTCCACTGGGGGGCTTAAATCGATTTTACGTGGCCACAATCCTCGCCCTTACTTCCGCCGCGGTTTAGACAAATAATTTGTTCAATCCGCATGAAGGCCTCCAAACTCATCAGTGTATTTCTCGTTTACTTCCTTTTGAGCCATGGTCTTTGAATATTGAAAATAGACATCTCAGTCATGTTTCCTGTCAACTTTATTATAGGAAAGAGCATTGCATCCTTGCTTTGAATTCCTTTTTAACTGTTATATGGCACTGGCTTGATGTAATTGTAATGGCAGGGCATCATGTATTGCTTGAAGCTTTTATTTATCTTTTTTTTTTCCTTCATTATTTCAGATCGTTCTAGATATTCCAATTAAACTTTCTGTACTTATCATAGTGACAATATGAACATATCTAGCAAAAGGGCAATATCTCAAGCTTTCATTAATTAAGACTTATATCCCTTTTTCTGTCTGTCCGTTCACATTTTCATGTGTTTTAGCTCACCAGAGCCAAAGGCTCCCGGGGAAGCTAATAGTATAGTCATTTGTCTGTCGTCATCGTCTGCGTCGTCAACATTTTCAAACAACATCTCCTCTGAAACTACTCGGCCAATTGAACCAAATTACATGTGGAGCGTCTATGGGAAGGGGGAACAAAAGTTTGTTCGGGAGGACTGGGTCACATGACCAATATGGCCGCCATGCCCATAGATGGTAAAAACCTTTAAAAATCTTCTTCTCAAGAACCAAATGGCCGATGATCTTGAAATTTAATATGCAGCATCGAGAACCCGGGCCCTACCAAGTTTGTTTAAATGATGACCTTTGGTTGACCTTGACCTGTTATACGTCAAGGTCAAATTTGGACACTTAGACATATGTATGGAAAAATGAGAAAACTAGTGGCTTTTTCTAATTGTATGTTAGCTGTTGGCATCAGAAATGGTATTTGCAATCAGCTGAATGGAAGTTTATCAGTTTCAAAGGTCAATGTCATTTACCAACCTTTGTCCAGGACGGCTCAGATTCAGTATTTTTATCTTCTTCTTCGCTTTAATAACTGGGCCAATTGAAACCAAATTACATGTGGAGCCTCTATGGAATGATGGAACGAAAGTTTGTTCGTGAAGACTGTGTCACATGACCAATATGGCCACCATGCCCATATATGGTAAAAACCTTTAAAAATCTTCCATTCAAGAACCGAATGGCCGATGATGTTGAAACTTGGTTTGCAGCATCAGGGTCTCTGGCCCTACCAATTTTGTTCAAATGATGACCTTTGGTTGACCTTGACCTGTTTAACGTCAAGGTCAAATTTGGTCACTTCGACATTTGTATGGAAAATTACAAAACAGTGGAATTTTCTGATTGTATATTAGCTAGTAGCATCAGAAATGGTATTTACAATCAGTTGAATGGAAGTTTATCAATTCCAAAGGTCAATGTCATTTAGCGACCTTTGTCCAGGACGCCTCAGACTTATTATTTTTATCTTCTTCTTCACTTAAACTACTTGGCCAATTGAAACCAAATTACATGTGGAGCCTCTATGGAATGAGGAAACGAAAGTTTGTTCGTGAGGACTGGGTCACATGACCATTGTGGCTGCCATGCCCATATATGGTAAAAAACTTTAAAAATCTTCTTCTCAAGAACTGAATGGCCAATGATCTTGAAACTTGGTTTGCAGCATCAGGGACTCTGGCCCTACCAAGTTTGTTCAAATGATGACCTTTGGTTGACATTGACCTGTTAAACATCACGGTCAAATTTGGTCACTTAGACATTTGTATGGAAATGTGGCAAAACAGTGGATTTTTGGATGGGTTTTTCAAGGAAAAATTCCGTCCTTTAGAATAGCGATGTCTGTGCGGGCGGGTGGGCAGCCGGACGTCCACGTTCGGGTGGGCGGGCGGGCGGGCGGCGGGGCGTCCGCGTCCAGGTTTACTTTTTGGTTTACCCTGAAAAACCCGTCCATAATGCCTTTTGACGTTTTTCTTGTTCTGATTGTATATTAGCTAGTGGAACAGAAATGGTATTTACAATCAGCTGAATGGAAGTGTATCTGTTCCAAAGGTCAATGTCATTTACCGACCTTTGTCCAGGACGGCTCAGATTCAGTATTTTTATATTCTTCTTCACTTAAACTTCTTGGCCAATTGAAACCAAATTACATGCGGAGCCTTTATGGAATGAGGGAACAAAAGTTTTTTCGTGATGACTGGGTCACATGACCAATATGGGCCGCCATGCCCATACATGGTAAAAACCTTTAAAAATTTTCTTCTCAAGAACTGAATGGCCAATGATCTTGAAACTTGGTATGCAGCATCAGGGACTCTGGCCCTACCAAGTTTGTTCAAATGATGACCTTTGGTTGACCTCGACCTGTTTTATGTCAAGGTCAAATTTGGTCACTTAGACATTTGTATGGAAAAATGGCAAAGAAGTGGATATTTCTGATTGCCTGGTAGGCTGTGACATCAAAAATGATATTTGCAGTTAGCTGAATGGAAGTTTATCTATTCCAAAGGTCAATGTCATTGCTGGCCTTTGTCTTGGATGGCTCGGATTCAGTATTTTTATCTTCTTCTCCAGTTAAAGAGCTGTGCTGATTGAAACCAAATTACATGAAAATCCTCTATGGGGGTGATGCAATTAAACATTATTCGTGGAATTGTCACATGACCAAGATGGGCACCTTGCCTATATATCGTATAAACCACATGACCTCTGGTGAGCGTAGTGGCCGATGGGTCTCTTGTTTCTTAATACCTTGCAACTGTCGAATGCATCAGTTTCAAACTTTAAAAATAAGGTTAGAAGCTTCTGTGGTGTAGTGGTTATGCAACTCGCCTGATAAACCCCCAGACTTTCGGATGAGTCTTTAAACCGAGGTCCCATCTCCATATGACCTTAGCTGTTGGTGGGACGTAAACCTGAAACACACTCACTACACATAAGGTCACAACAACAATACACAATTTTTGGCAAGTCATTTTACTCTAGCTAAAATAACATCAGAGTTATGGCCCTTTGTAAAATTCACATTTTCAGCATTTTTGAGCTTTTTTCTTCATAATTTCCAAATTGTTTTAGATATTCCAATGAAACTTGGAGGGTTACAACTCTAGCTTTAATGAATTTTGACTTATGCTCTTAATCGACTTAAATTTTTTTATCCCCTCGCACAACATAGTTGTGAGGGGGATATAGCATTTGTCCCGTACGTACGTACGTACGTACGTATGTACGTACGTACGTATGTACGTACGTATGTACGTACGTACGTAAGTACTTTTGTCATCGCTCTAGCGCCTACATTTCTTGACCGATTTTTAGCTCACCTGAGCCGAAGGCTCATGTGAGGTATTAGTATACCACGAGCCGGCGTCCGTCGTCCGTCGTCGTCCGTCGTCGTCGTCCGTCGTCCACACTTTCAAAGAAGTATATCTCCGGAACCAGTGGGCCAATCTTGATCAAATTTCATGTGAAGCATTATCAGGTAGGGGGAAAGGCTGCATACTGTTTTCGGGCAGATCGGATTGGAACTCTGGTTGCCATGGCAACAAATAGCTCCCATAGGCTTAACATAGGAAAAAGCTTGTCATCACTCTAGCTCCGTCAATTTTTTTCTGATCGACTTCATTCTTGCAGATAACGAGGACAGGCATGAAATCTCGATCAAGTTCGATTTTGGGCTGAATCGGATTATTCACTCAGGAGTTAATTACCCTTGAGCGTTCTTAACATAGGAAAAAGCTTGTCATCACTCTAGCTCCGTCAATTTTTTTCTGATCGACTTCATTCTTGCAGATAACGAGGACAGGCATGAAATCTCGATCAAGTTCGATTTTGGGCTGAATCGGATTATTCACTCAGGAGTTACGTGCCCTTGAGCGTTGAAAAAATTGCCTATTGACTTAACATGGGGAGAATGTTGTCATCACCGTAGCTGCTTCAATTATTTTCAGATTGGCTTTATTCTTGCAGATAACCAGCACAGCCATGAAATCTCGGTCAAGTTTGATAACTGGCAGAATCGGATCATTCACTTAGGAGTTACCTGCCCTTGTGTGTTTTTGCATTAGGGTTAATGGGAATCTCAAAAATGTATATCTTAAAGACTACTTGGCCAACTTTGATCAAATTTCATGTGTCGCATTATTGGGCAAGTGGAAAGGCTTCATTAGGTTTTCAGGCAGATCTGAGTGGAACTCTGGTTGCCATGGCAACATCTAGCTCCCATAGACTTCACATAGGAAAAAGCTTGTCATCACTCTAGCTCCTTCAATTTTTTTCTGATCGACTTCATTCTTGCAGATAACCAGTACAGGCATAAAATCTCGGTCAAGTTCGATTTTGGGCCGAATCGGATTATTTGCCTTGGAGTTACCTGCCCTTGAGCATAAAAAAATACGTTGTGACCACGATAGCAACTTTATTTTTATTCAGATCAGCTTCAAACTTGCAGGTAACGTGGACAGGCATAAAATCCCAGTTAAGTTCGAATCGGAATATTGACCTCGGAGTTACATGACCTTGAGCGACAAAAAATTTGCCCATAGACTTTACATAGGAAAATGTTGTGACTATGATAGCGACTTGAATTTTTTTCAGATCAGCTTCAAACTTGCAGGTAACGAGGACAGACATAAAATCTCGGTTAAGTTCGATTTTGGGCCGAATTGGATTATTTGCCTTGGAGTTACCTGCCCTTGAGCATAAAAAAATACGTTGTGACCACGATAGCAACTTTATTTTTATTCATATCAGCTTCAAACTTGCAGGTAACGAGGACAGGCATAAAATCTCGGTTAAGTTCAATTTTGGGCCGAATCGGAATATTGACCTCGGAGTTACGTGACCTTGAGCGACAAAAAATTGCCCAAAGACTTGTTTAGGGAAAATGTTGCGACTACGATAGCGAATTGAATTTTTTTCAGATCAGCTTCAAACTTGCAGGTAACGAGGACAGACATAAAATCTCGGTTAAGTTCGATTTTGGGCCGAATCGGAGTATTTGCCTTGGAGTTACCTGCCCTTGAGCATAAAAAAATACGTTGTGACCACGATAGCAACTTTGTTTTTATTCATATCAGCTTCAAACTTGCAGGTAACGAGGACAGGCATAAAATCTCGGTTAAGTTCGATTTTGGGCCGAATCGGAATATTGACCTCGGAGTTACGTGACCTTGAGAGACAAAAAAATTTGCCCATAGACTTAACGTAGGGAAAATGTTGTGACAGAAATAGCAACTTGAATTTTTAGCTCACCTGAGCCAAAGGCTCCAGTGAGCTGATAGTATACCAAGGCTCCGGAGTCCGTCGTCTGTCGCCCGTCCATCCGTCGTCCACACTTTCAATGAAGCATATCTCAGAAGGCAGTCGACCAATCTTGTTTAAATTTTATGTGTAGCACCATTGGGCAAGGGGAAAGGCTGCATTAGGTTTTGGAGCTAGTCTGGTTCATTATTTTGTTCCTTCATTCTTCTTTCTCTCCATATAGAGATAATAGACCAATGTTAAATTTTTAATCAAAGATTTCTCAGGAACTATAAAAGCTAGAAGCATCAAATTTGGTATTCAATAGAATAATGATGACTTATTTTGTGTAAGAGACATTGGGCTTTCTCAGCTTATTTGTTCATCTGTTCTTTCATTCTTCTTTCTCTCCATTTTGACCAATGTTAAATTTTCGTCAAAGATTTCTCAGGAACTATAGAAGCTAGAAGTCTCAAACTTGGAATGCAATGCAATAATGATGACTTATATCCTGTAAGGGTCAATGGGCTGGATTCTATTAGCAGATTTAGTAGTCAAGTCTGTGAATTGTTAAAACTTAAGTTCCTCAGGTGAGCGGTTTAGGCTAATTGAGCCTCTTGTAATATAACTTCACACAAATGTTCCTTATGACAATATCTCGAGCGAGTTCGACTTTCAAGGTCATGACCTCAAGGTTAAGGTCACTGTGGCTATTTTTAGAAAAACTTTGTCATCGCTCTAGCGCCTACATTTCTTCACCAATTTCAATAATACTTCACACAAATGATCTTAATAAAAATATCTCGAGCGAGTTCGACTTTCAAGGTCATGACCTCAATGTCAAGGTCACTGTGGCTATTTTTAGAAAAACTTTGTCATCGCTCTAGCGCCTACATTTCTTCACCAATTTCAATATAACTTCACACAAATGTTCCTTATGACAATATCTCGAGCGAGTTCGACTTTCAAGGTCATGACCTCAAGGTCAAGGTCACAGTGGCTATTTTTAGAAAAAACTTTGTCATCGCTCTAGCGCCTACATTTCTTCACTGATTTCAATATAACTTCACACAAATTTTCCATATGACAATATCTCGAGCGAGTTCGACTTTCAAGGTCATGACCTCAAGGTCAAGGTCACTGTGGCTATTTTTAGAAAAACTTTGTCATCGCTCTAGGGCCTACATATCTTCACAAATTTCAATATAACTTCACACAAATGTTCCGTGTAAAAATATCTCGAGCGAGTTCGACTTCCAAGGTAATGGCCTCAAGGTCAAGGTCACTGTGGCTATTTTTAGAAAAACTTTGTCATCGCTCTAGCGCCTATATTTCTTCACCGATTTCGATATAACTTCACACAAATGCTCCTTATGACAATATCTCGAGTGAGTTCGACTTCCAAGGTCATGACCTCAAGGTCAAAGTCACTGTTGCTATTTTTAGAAAAACTTTGTCATCGCTCTAGCGCTTACATTTCTTGACCAACTTCAATATAACTTCACACAAATGTTCTTTATGACAATATCTCTAACGAGTTCCACTTTCAAGGTCAAGGTCACTGTGGCTATTTTTAGAAAAACTTTGTCATCCCTCTATAACGCTTACATTTCTTCACTGATTTCAATATAACTTCACACAAATGTTCCTTATAAAAATAACTCAAACTATTTGGACTTTCAAGGTCAAGGTCACGATGGCATTTTTTAGAAAAACTTTGTCATCGCTCTAGTGCCTACATTTCTTTACCAATGTCAATATAACTTCACACAAATGTTCCTTACGACAATACCTCGAACAAGTTCGACTTTCAAGGTCAAGGTCACTTTGGCTTTTCTTTTAGAAAAACGTTGTCATGGCTCTAGTGCTTACATTTCTTCACCGATTTCAGTATAATTTCACACAAATGATCCTCATGACAATACCTCGAGCGAGTTTGACTTTCAAGGTCAAGGTCACTGTGGCTATTTTTAGAAAAACTTTGTCATTGCTCTAGCGCTTACATTTTTTCACCAGTTTCAATATAACTTCACACAAATGTTCCTTATGACAATATCTCAAGCTATTTTGACTTTCAAGGTCAAGGTCACTATGGGCATTTTAAGAAAAACTTGCTCTAGTGCCTACATTTATTGATTGATTTTAATAGAACTTCACACAAATATTTCTTATGATAATATCTTGAGTTGCTTTGACTTTCAAGGTCACATTTATTAACAGATTTTAATATAACTTCACACAAAAGATGCTTATGAAAATATCTTGAGCAATATCTACTTTTGTTGTCATGGCCTCAAATCAAGGTCACTATGGCTATTTTTAAAGAAACATTGTCATCACTCTAGAAAGTACATTTATTGATGGATTTTTAAACAAACTTGACACAAATATTGCATATGATAATATCTCAAGCAAGTTGGACTTTTGCCATTTTAGTGTTTTCCACACACAAAGATGTCTAATGCGAGGGGATTTGTATCGCATGCGATGCCTTGTTAAATTGGTCATAGTTCTGCAAGATTTTTAAATGAAATATGCTTTATTTTTTCACATTGACAAAGCGCACTTGTGTAACAAATGGCAACAAATTTAGCTTTGATAAAATTTGACTTTAAAAATTATTTATCTTTACAGAAGTGCAATAGACATTAACATGGAAACTACGGACATTGCAACCCCACTCTAGGCCTATTTGTTGACCAATTTGTCCCCCCTCCCCCATCGCACAAATTCGAACATTCGACCGCTGGGTCCTGATCACGACTGTGATAGTTCTACTTTCTTGTGAATGGCACATGAGATAACACTAATCACTTGATTCCTGGAATAAATTCTACGGTTTTTGTCTCCCTTACTCTATTTAAAGATGGGCATTTCCGTATATGCACTGAATTTGGTAAACACTTTAAAGTAACTAAAAACAAAGGGGATGGCCGGTGAAAGTAAAGTAACTCAAAATAAAATGGGTATCCCGTTTTTGTAACACTCTTAAAACAACTTCTGTAAAGTGACTAAACAATCATAACCCACTATTATGGTAACACATAGTACATATATTACGAAATTGTGATCAACATTCTTACATTTATATTAAATTTGACGTTTTTCTATAAAATTATTACAGTTCTAAGAGGACACGAAGCTGGTAATTTCTGTAAATAAAACAGGAGGAAAAAGTTTAAATTATAGATGTTCTGATAGTTTATTGTATTTAACATTTCTTCATAGGAATGGTGCTTCCAACAAGAATGCTTTCTCGTGAAGCTGCACCATTGTTAGCTAGTCGCAGTATGGAAGTGGCGGCATGGGCCCATCCTGAAGTAAATGCATGGTTAACTTCTTCTGGGTGTGATGCTCTTCTTAACAGGTAGGCAATATTGATTTTGTTTGTTGTTGGGGTTAACGGTCCAGTCATTACTATCAAGGTCATATAAATTTGGTCAATTCAACTATTCACTATTTTCTAGAAAGGCTTATATGTCGAGGCTTTAGTGCGAAACTATTCTATCTGCATTTTTCATAATTTTACAGGAGAAGGAAAAAACTGAAATTCTTTACTGCTTTGTCTTCTATAACAATTCTGAAAAAGTGTTTGTGTTTAAAATATGTATTGTAAACATTGTAGACAGTTTTTATTGAAAATATCCGAAAAATAAAAAAAATCATCACATGGACTAGTTACGCGCTGAAATTGAACATTTCCGGCCATAATGTTTAGTGCGAAACTAGTCTATCTTATGGAAAAAGCTGGTTTTGAAGCAGTTTGAAGCCAAAAAAGTGTTGCATTAAGTAGAAAGTGAATTTATCATTATGATGTAATTATTTGTTTCAGCAGAAACTTAAAAAATAGTTTTTATTCTCACATCAAATTTACAATTATACCATACTGAATGATGAGAGTTGTTAAAGACATATCAACCATTGATGATCATTTTGAATCAGGGAGAAAATGCCCTTGCATTTTACTTCTCTTGCATAAAAATGAAGTTTAATTATAAGATTTTATTAGGAAGCATGGATATCAGTTATTCTTATCCCTTTATCTATCTATAATTTTGGCCCCTGCACATCGGGGCTTGAA
The DNA here is from genome assembly GCA_963580285.1 of Lucinisca nassula. Classification (NCBI taxonomy): domain Eukaryota; kingdom Metazoa; phylum Mollusca; class Bivalvia; order Lucinida; family Lucinidae; genus Lucinisca; species Lucinisca nassula. The sequence goes on along the minus strand of OY757019.1, from coordinate 93,207,605 downwards.
GAAATAGATGGGCTGCATGATGCTTCCACGCAGAGCTGAAACCCACCTCCACACGAGTACTGGTTAACCGCTTAGACTGCCCAGGCAAAGCAGTGCACGTCAGACCATCCATGCTTGTAAACACTATTGGTTTATTTGGGTGGCAGGGCTTGAGATGTCATTTCATCTCAATGTCGGTAAAAGTCCCACAAAATTGGAAGCAATGTCTCCAAAATGAACTTTACAGTGTTGATGGGGATGTTAAACCTCAAATCAAACACACTATCTATAATTTCGACAGCTCCGATACTTTTGAGATAATAATCAAGGTTCTATACCATGGTACACATGTCATGTGCAAGAACCACAACTCCTTTGAGGTATGAGGATGTCACCCCTTTGAGGTATGATGATGTCACATGGTACAAAAGTAGACGAGGACAAGGCGTGCAAACTGTGCAAGAACCAGAACTCCAGATGCCATAGTATTTTAGTTATCTCCCATGACAACATAACCATAGCTTCCACATACCTTGAGATATATTGATGTCACTTGGTAAGATTATACTCAAGGTTAAGAAGGCATGTCATTAGCCAGAACCAAACTCTGGCTGTCATGGTATTTTAGTCTGTTATATTGGCAATACTGTTACCTTGGCATTAGTATCTTGTGATAACTATAACTTCAATCCCTTTGATTAGTAATGATGGTTCTTAGTGGATAAGAAGGCATGTCATGTGTATTTTAGTTAGTTAATTGATGATACTGACTACAGTTTAACATGATGTTAAGAAGGTGTCCCATGAGCAGGAACCACAACTCAAGGTGCCATGGTCTTGTGATTATCTCCCTGACAGTATAACATTGTAATGGCCATAACTGCAACAACCTTTGAAATATATATTGGTGGTACTTGGTATAGTTGTACACAAGTTTGAGAAGGCATGTCACAAGCAGACCTATTGCTGTAAGTGCCGCATTATGTTAATTATCTCCCCTGCCAGAATAGCCTTGTGGTCCCCAAAGCACTAGCACCCTTTAAAATGTTGATGATGCTTGGTACAATTGTACACCACATTGACACAGCATGTTATGAGCAAGAGCCACAACTCAGTGGGTGCAACTGTAATTGTGATCTCCATATCTCGACCCCCATTTTGGGTCGGTTGTTTATCAATTGACCCAAAGTTACCGGTACTAAGCACAAAATCTCTTTCAGTGCTGGAGTCCACATGACTATCACTTATTTGGGGAAACCCAGGTTATTAATAGAAAAACGTTACACTATTCTTATCAATCTTAGGTAGAGTGTTGCATAAGAGGGTTATCAATAGAATCTGATTGGCTAGGCAAACAGAATGGACCCAGGTCAATCATGCCGCAGAACTCGACGTCTGATCAGAAGCTACATTGTTTGCTTAAAATACTGGTATTTAAGGGTCTCTGGTCAGGCCTATCAGAGTCTTAACTTTTGGTTTTCTTTTGCTCCAACATTTCAGTTATTTCTTGGAGTCCTCACCGTTGTTTCATCTCTGTGGTTGTTTGATTTTGTGTTCTCGAAGATGTTGCACTGATGAGTTAGGGAGCCTTCATGCGGACTGAACAAATTATTTGTTTAATTAGCGACGGAAGTAAGGGTGAGGATTGCGGTCACATAAAATCAATTTAAGCCCACTTACCATTCCAATGCGGTTCTTCTGTTGCGGTTTATTTTTGTTATAGTTCCTCTTTGAATATGTATATCGCTTACATTTTTTTTTTGGTTTTGGATAGCCAATTGGCCATTTTGTGGGAAAGTTACTGTCCTTTTGGCTTTCTGCTATTGATATTTCCATTAGGGTCTAGTCATTTCATGTTTGTGTTTCTTTCCATTTGATTTCTCTGATGGTAGGTATGGCTTAATTGTATTGATTCCTGATCATTGCCTTCACTTCTGTTTATAAGTTTCAGTTCAGGACCTTCAACCAATCAGTTCTGTCTAATTAACCCTGAAGATGCCAAGAAGAAACTGCATCTGAAAATGTTGTCTGTTTATGTTGTCTGCTTAATATTCTTGCCAACTTTTCACACCTTTCTTTTGCATGTAGGCAAACAAAGTGGGTGCAGATCAAACTGCTCCTAGGGTAGCTGTCTGATCTTGGTCCACATTGTCTGCAACAATAACTTTTAAAGTATCCAGCAGACAACAAAGCAGACGCCAATTTTTGTGATTGGCAACTACAGGGTTAAAGTTGTGTGTTCTCTGGAATCACCGTTTTCCGGATGCAGCCGAAATAAGCCGGAACCCATTGATGGACCTTACCCAGTGATTAACGGACACTATGGAACATAAACTTGTGGGCTATATTTAGATTGGAAAATCCATAGTTTGCCCACCCCCACCCCACCCAGCCATGCTTATACAAGCCACAGGATTTTCACTGGCTCAATGTTTATTAAATATAGCAGTTATCCATTAACTACAGGTTCTGTGCCATAACAATACACACACAACCTCTGCCTGTGATTTTTGTTGTCAGATAATGGTTTATGTCCCCGTCAACACTATTTAGGTCATTATGGGGATGTTAACTGCTTCCAATTTTGTGGGACTTTTACCGGACATTTAGATGAAATGGAATCTCAAGCCCTACCACCCAAACATACCAATATGCAGGGTCCGATTTGCACCACTTTGCCTAGGCAGTCTTAGACCATCTAAGTGGTTTACGAGTACTCCTGTGCAGTTGGCTTCAGCTTGGCATTGAAGCACCATGCAGCCCAATCTATTTCTATAAAAGCCCCAATGGGAGGGGTCAGTAAATACAGAGGTATGTATGACATCTGGCCCCATGATTGGTTTGTCTGTCTGGCAGACTTTGCTTCAGTTTAATCTTGCCAGGGGTGTGACAAATAGGGTCTTCATCTAATAACTTTGTACAGGCCCATTTCAATTAAAGGGGTTTCTGATTTATTTTATTTATTGCAAGTTTAACAAAAGTCTATTATATATACTTTATGTACTTAGTGAAGCCACTGATCAGTTGAAGCAATCTTTACTGCTTGTCAGAGTCTTATGGACATACAGTAAGAATGCAGTTAACTTGAGTGTGCAAAATATTTTAACACTTGTTTTGCAAATGCGCTTCAGCATTATCAATGAATAATATTGTAAATGCAGAAAGATGAATCTGTTGTGCTGGTCCTATTTAGTATATCCAATTAAAGAGAAGGGCCTAGGATGAAGCTGAAAAGTCTACATTATAGAGCAGAGTAACTAACCGCCTGCTATTGACACTACCCAGTACTGATTATTTTTAGCAGTGCTAGTCTTCTTCATGTGTTGTCAGGGCGCTGTGTAAAAAGTAAAATCTGGACTGAGTTAGTGTACTGGGGCATTGGCTTATCAATCGACCAAAATTACTAACTACAGAAGCTTCCCTCCTGCTACTGTCCATGTGACTGTCACTGACAAAATCCAGGTACCAGTTATTTGTAGCAGTGCTAGTCTCCTTGTGACGTCAGAGCATTGTAAAAAGTAAAACATGGACTGGGCTCGTGTACTGGGGCAATGGCAAACAGTAGAAATCTAATCAGATGCCACATAACACGGCATAGCATGGTGTCTGATGAGGTATACAGAGCTTGCTTAAAATACTGGAATTTAAGGGTTAAACGAACAGATGCACTAGTTTCGCACTGACTGAAATCATAAAATGCAGATAAACTAGTTGGACAAATATGTGTTTTTCTCAGCAATTTGTTAGTGCACATTGGGGAAATTTGTACACATGTTGTAAAATGTAAAATACCATCAACTGTGGAAAAAAGTGTTTTTCACCAAAAATGTCACTTAGAATAGTTTCGCGCTAAAGCCTCGATGTAAGTAGTTAGCCAGTGCCGTGCACATTCTTTCATCAGAAACTAACATCTGCTCTTCTTGAGTGAGAAGAAGGGAGAGAATGGCCATACAAAACATTTATGATCAATTTTCATGAAAGAATGTTGCTTACCTGGTTTGTATGATCGAAGCCGAGACCTGATCCCCAGTCGGACTTGTAATAGAATTGTATAAAATAGTATGTTTTTATTGGTTATGGTTATTTTAAGAACCGAACGTATGTTGTGAATTAGCACTGAGGCTTCATATCATACGTAATGCAGAGAAAACTATTTGAACGCCCCATTTTATACAGAGAAAAGCAGTGTTGACAAGGGAAGTATTAACCCAGCATCAATACTGCGGTGTTTATGGTGATGCACAATGTGTTTGAAGCAGAATATAGAAACAGTACCTAATTATACCCCCGCAAACGAAATTTGAAGGGGGTATATAGGAGTCAGCTTGTCGTCTGTCGTCGTCGGTCCGTTACAAAAAACTTTAACATTGCTCATAACTTCCTTATTCTTTGACCGATTTCTTTAATATTCACACACCACACACCTTGCCACAAGTACTTAAGATTGATATACTCAAACCTGACCTTGACCTTTACGTTGACCTTCCTCAAGGTCAAATACTTGTAAAAATTTGTCGTCGTCGTCGGTCCGTTACAAAAACTTTAACATTGCTCATAACTTCCTTATTCTTTGACCGATTTCTTTAATATTCATGCACCACACACCTTGTTTGCATTAAATGTAAACCTTGCAGCCATTAAATTATCTTCATAAATGTGTTTTGTTGTTGTTTTATCCAAATGGCATTGGGTGTACTACATACAGTCCATTCTTTAGACATCGTAGCAACTTGTCACATATATTCACTTAATATTAACTGACAATGGAAATATATCCCTAGAATACGCCCCGTTTCATGAGGATAACGCACATTTATGAGATAACAGTGTATGCAATGCCCCCTAAAATGTAATTTATCTGATAAGAATATATTTTTTTCTCATGTAAGTTTTGCTTGAAACATACATATATATTGTCAGTGCTCGTTAGAACTATCTCATTGGTGCGAGGCTAAAGAAAAATAACAATCTATGCTATTAGGTAAATAAGAAAAATAATCCACACGCTTGTGAAAAATAGAAGTGAAGGCAATGATCAGGAATCGATACAATTAACCCACAGCTCCCATCAGAGACACCAAAGGGTAAGAAACATGGCCATGAAATATTTAGACTCTAATGGAAACATCACTAGCAGAAAGCCAAAAGGACAGATTCTTTCCCACAAAATGACAAAGAGGCTATCCAAAACAAAAATGTAAGTGGTATACACATTCAGAGACGAACTATAACAAAAATAAACCACTTTGGAACAGTCAGTGAAAAGTATTTCATTGGGGGACTTAACTCGATTTTACGTGACCACAATCCTCGCCCTTACTTCTATCCTGGCTTGGACAAATAATTCGTTCAGACTGCGTGAAGGTTCCCTATATCGTTAGCACTATATCTCTGAGAACATAAAAATCAAACAACTACAGAAATGAAACAGCGGCAAGGACTCGACAGCTTGAAATAACTGAAATGCTGGAGCAGTTAGACTGTGTTGGGCCGAACCAGAGACAGAGACACCACTTTGCTCTTTATAAAGTGGGTTGAGACACCATTTTGCTCTAAATGGGATCTTCATTACGCAAACAAGTCAATAGAAGCCTCCGTGGTGCAGTGGTTACGCTACTCGCCTTATAAACTAGGGATTGCAGGATCGATCCCGGGCTTCTCCAGACTTTCGGATGAGTCTTTAAACCGAGGTGCCGTCTCCGTATGACCTTAGCTGTTGGTGGGACGTAAAACTAAAACTCACTCACTCAAACATGTCAATGTGATGCACTGTTGCATGTTGTCTGGTGTTGTGAGTCTTTACATAGCATTGCAGTGGTACCCTAACCGTGCCATTCAATAGACACTTTATTGTTTGGCATTCTTTGATTTCCTGAAGAAAGAAGAAGGCACAGTAATCAACTTATATTCAGCTTTAATTACTCAAAAAATCTGCATTGTGCAATAATTTAGAAAAGGTATTCGTTTCGAACCGATAAGCTTATCTTTTAGGTTAGCATACTTTTCCTGCTCAGATGCAGTCGTTGTACTTTGTACTACTTCAAAGTCAATGGGTTAAATCTTTAGACAAACAATATTATTAACCTGTTGGTAAAGGAAAACTGCATCAATACCTGTATACATAAATGAAAATGTACACAGGTATTTCTGTATGTCTGACCCGTAATATTAACGATTACTTAATAAATTATTCTTGTCGGTCGGATGAAGATGTCATTTACTGGTCACTTTTGATTTTTTATGAGTTCTCATTGTTTATTCGATCCTTTCAGATTGCCAGAGTTGGATGGACAGCTATTGACCGAACTACAGCATATTCAGACAAGAGCACCAGAATTCTTCTACAGCATTTTGAAATCTGAATTCAACTTTACAGTCATTGAAGTGTTGAAGTTTTCTAAGTGTCTTCGAAATCTTACAAACTAATCACTTCCGAGATTGTGCATGAATTTTTAGCTCACCTGAGCAAAGCTCAGGGTGAGCTTTTGTGATCACCTTTTGACCGTCGTAGGTGCATTGTGCGTCGTCAACATTTACCTTGTTAAGAATCTAGAGACCACAATTTTGCTTCAGTCTTCATGAAACTTTACCAGAATGTTTGCCATGTTGATATCTGGGTCAAGTTCGAATATGGGTAATGTCAGGTCAAAAAGTAGGTCAGTAGGTCAAATCATAGAAAAAACCTTGTTAAGACTCTAGAGGCCACAGTTTTGGTCAAATCATCCTGAAACTTGCTCAGAACGATCATCCTAACAATATCTTGGTCAAGTTGGAATATTGGTCATGTCGGGTCAAAAAATAGGTCACCAGGTCAAATCATAGAAAAACCTTGTTAAGACTCTAGAGGCCACAGTTTTGATCCAATCATCCTCAAACTTGCTCAGAATGATCATCCTGACAATATCTCGGTCATGATCAAATATGGGTCATGTTAGGTCAAAAAGTATGTCAGCAGGTCAAATCATAGAAAAACCTTGTTAAGAATCTCAAGTCAACAGTTTTGATTCAATCATCCTCAAACTTGCTCACAATAATAATCCTGACAATATCTCAGTCAAGTTCGAATATGGGTTTTGTGGGATCAAAAAGGAGGTCAGTAGGTCAAATCATAGAAAAAACCTTGTTAACACTCTGAAGACACCGCAATTTTAGCTCAACTGAGCAAAGCTCAAGGCGAGCTTTTGTGATCATCTTTTTTCTGTCGTAAGTGCTTCATGCATCATTCATCATGCGATGTGCGTCGTCAACATTTACCTTGTTCATCCTCTAGAGACCACAATTTTGCTTCAATCTGCATGAAACTTTACCAGAATGTTTGTCGTGACGATATCTGGGTTAAGTTCGAATATGGGTCATATCAGGTAAAAACTAGGTCCCAAGGTCAAATTCCTTGAAATCCTTGTTCACCCCCTAGAGACAGTAGTTTTGCTTCAAACTTCATGACACTTTACCAGACTTGAGGATATCTGAGTCAGGTTTGAATATGGGTCATGTCAGGTCAAAAACTAGGTTAATAGGTCTAATTCCTTGAAAACCTTGTTCACCCTCTAGAGACTTCAATTTCTCTTCAATCTTCACAACCAGACACCGTCGTGATATGACTGAAAAATTGTTGAAAGCGACGTTAAACCCGAATTCACACACACACAATCTTCATGAAACTTTACCAGAATATTTGTCTTCATGATATCTGGGTCAAGTTCAAATATTGCTCATGTCAGGTCAGAAACATTCCTTGAAAACCTTGTACAGCCTCTAGAGGCCACGAGTTTTGCTTCAATCTTTGATCTCTACGAAGATTGTTCAGATAATGGCATCAAAAAACTCGTAGCATCTACCTTGTCAAACTTAAATATTAATGATGTAAATCTCTTACCTTAGGTGAGCGATTAAGGATCATCATGGTCCTCTTGTTTAGCTCACTCGAGCATGAAGTTCTTTTTTGAACACCCTATTTCCGTTCTACTTCTGTGATCCGTTGGCAGCATTTACCTTGGCCGCACTATACCAGAGTTTTGCTTCAGACTTCATTAAACAATACCAGAATGTTTGACTTGATGATATCCTGATTGAATTCAAAAATGATTGATGTCGGGTCAAAAGATAGGTCACCAAAGGCGATTGTTATCTTAACGGTGTGGTTTGACGCTTTGTTGTCTGTGTAGTGCTTTATTGGACTAATCCAATAACATGTATGTTCACATTGGCCATATTCGAGAGTTAAACAGGAAGTCACAGTGACAAGTGTAGTATTTTAAATATTTTAATGCTTTTGATCTACGATGACATATAGTTTGTCAATTTAACTATGAATTCTATGTTTTTAAATGTCTACACTAATGCTTTGTGCAACGTCCCTTCAGTTGGACACTTCGTTGCCGGCTCGGGATTTATCCGTTTATAGATATAGTTTCAAATAGACTAGTCACATGTTGCTAATATGAGTGACAGAATTGGACTTACTTTTCAAGAAAAAAATCATAAATTGTAACAAGACCACCTGGTTTACAGCTCTTGTACAAGAAATTGCAGGATCTACTCCTTCACAAGTTTTTCACTGGGTGTGTTGAAAATATCAAAAGTGAACGAAAGTTGTCGCAAAAAGTATGACCAAAAAGAAAAGATTTCAAAAGAATCAACTTAGGTAAAACGTTTCTGAAAACCTTGTTCATCCTCTACTAACCACAGTTTTTTTTCACAATATTTTAGCTATTTTCCCGACAGTAGCTTTCAGAGATTAACCTAAAACTTTACGATTTCTCTCTGCTCAAATAAAATGCTGTCCCACATTGTGGACCGATAACGCAGTATGTGACCTAATTAAAATGATGTCACATTTTTCTTAATAGAGTTTGACGTCATTTGAAAGCGTGAGTCAGTTTACAGTTGATTAATGCCCACCTTAGCAAAATTTTGTCATCTTATGTGAAATATTTAAAAAATAACATGGCGGTTCATGTTCTTACCCCTCGTATTTTGTCACTGTAGGGCTTCATGTTATTAAGCATACATTACCTAAGTGTGTCTGAAATCTAGACATCAGTGCAGGGTATCCTGCAATGTCTGTGGGAATGTTTTTTTTTTTTTGTTTGTTTGTTTTATGTTTTCAATGTCTGTCTTCAATTTGTCTTCTTTATGTTTGTTTTGTTTTCAATAATTGTATTTTAGCTCACCTGAGCACAAGTGCTCATGATGAGCTTTTGTGATAGGTCAATGTTTGTTGTCAGTCATGCTTCATGTGTCGTTTGCCGTCAACAGTTTGCTTTAAATCCTCCTGTAACTATCGATCAATTTCAATCAAACTTCATAGCATTGTTGCTTGGGTAACCTTCATATTTGGCCTGTAAGTTCCTTGAGACAAGGGCATCCAAGTCATACAAAAAATTGTCTGTGACCACTTTGACATTTGACCTACTTTATTATAACGTTTGAAACATTTGAGATAGTGCTTTCATAGTTGGCATGTATGTTCCTTATGAAAAGGCCTTCCCAACCATAAAAAAAATTGGACTAATGACCTTGACTTTTCACCTACTTTGTCATAATTTTGAAGCTTTTGAGATAGGACCTTCATATTTGGCATGTAGTTTCCTTGTGAAAAGGGCTTCCTATTCATACAAAAATGATTTGTGACTTTGACCTTGACATGTGACATACTTATCATAACCTTTGAACCATTTGAGGTAGAGCCTTCATATTTGGCAAGTATGTTCCTTGTGGCAAGGACTTTCCACCCATACAAATTTTTGACCTCTGACCTTGACCTTTGAACTTCTTTCTCATAACTTTTCAAGTATTTAAGATAGAGACTTAATATTTGGCATGTAGGTACCTTGTGACAATGGCTTCCCACCAATGCAAAATATTTTACCTGTGACCAGTCATTGACCTCTGACCGTTTTGTCATAACTTTTGAACCATTTAAGGTAGAGCCTTCATATTTGACATGTATGTTCCTTGTTACAAGGTCTTCCCACTCATGCAAACATTTTTGACCTGTGACATTGACCTTGATCTGTGACCTACTTAATCATAACTTTGGAACCATTTGTGATAGAGCCTTCATATTTGGCATGTATATTCCTTGTGACAAAGGCTTCAACTTCATACAAAAAGTTTGACCTGTGACCATGACATTTGACCTACTTTATCATAACTTGTGAACCATTTGAGACTGAGCCTTCATAGTTCGCATGTATTTTCCTTCTGACAAGGCACCTTACTATATTACCTACCATTTCATTTCTATAGTATAGATCCGGTGAGAAATCCAAGGCAATAATGGCCCTCTTGTTTGTATTTTTTTTCTAAAACCATGTAATCACTGTTTAAACTAACAATATTCTACCACGGGGTCCAGAACATGACTGTGATGGTTCTAGTTTAAACATAAAAGAAATGTTGCTTAAGTGACCCTTTACCAAAAGGTTGCACTCAAATGAGCAAACTGACCACCTGAGGTAAAAATAGAAAAATGTCAACAATTCGCTTTAAATTCCAACTTGGAGCTATTTCAGTCAATTTTCATTGGAATGTTGCTTATGTGGCTGTCAGTAATCCATATGACTTTCACAAGCTATTTGACATTTTGAAATCCGGTGAGCGATTCAGGGCCCTTTTGGCCCTCTTGTTGTTGGAAATCTAGTCAGCCACTGTGATAATATTGTTTTGCCTATTTTCGTATTGCAGTTAATTCCATTAACTCAGTTTGTTTATTTTATACAGTTGTTACAACAGTGCTCATCTTTTTGATTTTACATAGTTATTCTGAAATTTTTCAGATGTTGTCTGACAGTTCTTTTCTTTATTTGTTAATCATTTTGGAAACTTCCAAAGGTGGCAAAGGATCTTCAAAACGAGACAAGAGAAAATATGTCATTTGCAGCTATATAGTAATGTACACATAGATAGGGAATGAGGCTTTTTAGCTCACCTGAGCCGAAGGCTCACAGGTGAGCTAATAGTATGGCAAGGCTCCATTGTCTGTCTGTTGTCTGTCTGTCAACATTTTCAAACATTCTCTCCTCCAAAACCACTTGGCAGATTGAATATAACCAAATTTCATGTGGAGCATCCATGCGATGGTGGAACGATAGTTTATTCTCGGGGTCCAGGTCATATGACCAAGATGCCCATATAAGGCAAAAACCCTGCGAAAATCTTCTTCTCCAGAAACAGTGGGCCGATTGCCATGAAACTTGGTATGTAGCATTGGAAACTCGGGTCCATCATATTCTGTTGACCCTTGGATTAGTCTGACCTATTTTACACCAAGATCAATTTGGTCACAGAGATTTTTGTATCTGAAAAAGTCAAAACCGAGTATTTTTTCTTAAACTACGAGGGTAGGCTGAAAAGTTCTGAGCCTGACCAAGAAGCAGGCATCGAACAGCCATGAAATTTTGTATTCATTAAATCCAAACATTTACTACTTGATTTGACTCAAATGAGTTCAAGTTTACCTGCAGTAACGTAGAAATTCTAGACTTTGAAAATTGATACTAGCACGTTTTTGAGAAAATGGACAAAATCTGGCATCGTGGTGTCATCAAGTACCTCCATAAAAAGGGGTTAGCTCCAAAGGACATTTATGCCGATATGGTTGCTACATTAGGGGATGATGCTGCTTCGTATGCAAATGTGAAAAGGTGGGCAGCAAATTTTAAGATGGGCAAGGACAGCCTTGAAGATGATGACCGGTGTGGACGACCCACAACAGCAACAACTGAGGAAACCATCAGCCAAGTGCACAGGGCCGTGATGGATGACAGGCGTTAAACTGTGAATCAGTTAGCTAACACTGTTTGCATCTCCCGTGAACGAGTAGAGAACATTCTACACAGTGAATTAGGAATGTCGAAGGTTTCCGCCAGATGGGTGCCACGGCTTTTGACGCCTGACCAAAAGTTGACCAGACTGAACCTGTCACAAGCCAACTTGGCTATTTTTGAAGCAGACCAAGATGGTTTTCTTGACCGTTTATCACTCAGGATGAGTGTTGGGTTCATCACTTTGACCCAGAGACCAAAAGACAATCCATGCAATGGAAGCACCCTGGCTCATCCCCTCCAAAGAAGGCAAAGGTCGTCTCCTCTGCAGGGAGCCGTTAACCATTAACCGTTTGACGCTTATGACCCACAAAGAGGGTTGACGCGTCGTTAAACACGAAATCATCATCATCAACCTCTGCAGGGAAGGTGATGGCATCAGTGTTCTGGGATGCCAAGGGTATACTATTCATAGATTACCTTCAAAAGGGCAGAACAATTAATTGGGAGTATTATGCAGATCTGCTGAAACAATTGTGAAAAGCAATTAAGGTTAAACAACCCGGAAAATTGACAAAAGGGGTCTTGTTCCATCAGGACAATGCGCCTGCTCATAAATCAGGTGTCGCAATGGCTGCTGTGCATGACTGTGGCTTCACACTTGTCGATCACCCTCCGTATTCACCTGATCTAGCGCCATCAGATTATTTCCTATTTCCAAACATGAAAAAGCACTTGGCTGGGCAGCATTATTAGTCAGACGAGGAGGTGATAGCTGCTGTGGAGGAGTTTTTCAGGGACCAAGATGAGACCTTCTAGACCACTGGGATCCAAGGACTCCAGCATCGCTGGAGGAAGTGTGTGAACAGGAAGGGAGACTATGTTGAAAAATAAGGCACTTTCAGCATGGACAAACCATTGGATCTTGGTCAGGCTCAGAACTTTTCAGCCTACCCTCGTATTTCAGCCTGTGATATGGATAATGGTTGATGAAACAAATTAGTAGGTGGAAGTACATGAGTGATCAATGTCACTACTTAATCTTGGCACATTGTCATTCAGATACGAAAATTAAAACTTCTTTCCACAGAAAGCATGCGGCCATCTGTATCCAAATTTCATATGAAAGCTTTAAGGAACAAGGAAATGAAAATTGATTGAGCTTTTTCACACGAACGCCATGACCATATAAGATAAAAACCTTTCAAAAATCTTCTTCTCCAGAACCAGTTGGCTAATTGTCATTTAACTAACCATAACATTGGGCACTCAGAACCCATCATATCTTCCTCTAATAATATCCCTCGTATGACATTTACCGATTTTATGCCAATGTCAAATTTGGTCACAGACTTTTCATATGAACCCACATTCGAAGAATGATAGAAGAGCATAAAGGCTTTGCCCCTGTCAGTTCATCCATCAGAAAATTAAACGCAGTCAATAACTTTGTTATTTCTAGATGGATTTCGAAGTTATTTCGCGGAAATGTTGACCATCATGAGATGCTTTGTTGCGTGCAAAATCCAGGTCTGTATCTCCAAGGTCATATTTAGAGGTCAAAGGTAAAAAAAGGGTCTGAAACTTAAACACGGTCAATAATTTTCTTATTTCAAGATGAATTTTGAAATTACTTGGCAGAAATGTTAAGCATCAGGAGACGATGTGTCGCACCCGAAACCGAGATCTGTACTGCCAAAGTCAAGATGGTACTTAGAAGTCAAATAACTGGCCCCGATAGCTCAGTTGGTAGAGTGTCCGCTCCGGGGAACGGGAGGTCACGGGTTCGATCCAGGGCCCCGACATACCAAAGTCGTTAAGAATGGTACTAGCTGCTCCTCGCTTGTCATTCAGATTTACGGGGTATAGCTAGGACTGGTCGACCCAGTTTCAGGATAATGTGACCGGGTGTGGTAGCATGTAATGTGTCTGGGACATGATACTTCAGTGAGGCAGCACTATAAAAGTGAGCATTGAGCTCCCTGTTGCAACCAGACACCATCGTGATATGACTGAAAAATTGTTGAAAGCGACGTTAAACCCGAATTCACACACACACACATATTTGAAGTGAAGGTAAAAAAGTTTCCAAAACTTAAACACGGTCCATAACTTCCTTATTTCTGGATGGATTTTAAAACTACAGAAATGTTAGCCATCATGAGATGAACTGTCTCACACAAAACCCAGGTCAGCACCTCCAAAGTCAAGGCCGTACCTAGAGGTCAAGGTTAGAAAATGTCCGAATGTTAAACACAGTCAATAACTTTCTTATTTCTGGATGGATTTTGAAATTTCTTGGCAGAAATGTTAACCACCATGACACGCTAAAGACCCAGGTTGGAACCTCCAAGGTCAAGGTCATACTTAGAGGTCAGAGGTCTTGTGCCTGGTTATTCTGAATGGATTTGGAAATTACTTGTTAGAAATGTTAACCATCATGAGTCCATGTGTCATGCCCAAAACCCAGGTTGGTACAGTCAAGGTCATAGTCATACTTAGGGGCCAAAGGTAAAGAAAAGTGTTTTTTTTTCTTGTGTCCGCACAATATCTTTGTTGTTCCTGTATGGATTTTGAAATTACTTGGCAAACTGTTAACCATCATTGGACAATTTGTTTCACGGATTACCTAGGACTGTACCTGTAAGGTCAAGGTCATACTTAGGGGTCGAAGGTCAAATACTAACATCAACATATTTTCAGGCGGGGGGCACCCGTATCCTATGGACTCAATTCTAGTAAGGGTAAAAGTTAATACTATGTATTTTTTCAGAAATATTGCAGCATGTAATCTGAAAATTGGTGGATGCAGTTAGTTAAATAAGTGGATGAAACTACAGGGGTATTAAAGGTCAAGGTCATTCTTAAAGTTTGACCTTTGGCTTAAGATTGTACAGATTTGAAAATTAAAAATAGAAGTGAATGCAATGAAAGGAATCAATATAATTAACCCACAGCTCTCATGAGAGACACCAAAGGGGAAGAAACACAAACATGAAATAACTAGACTATAATAAAAACACCAATAGCAGAAAGCCAAAATGACAGTTTCTTTCCCACAAAATAGCCAAAACAAAAAATATCAGTGATACACACGCTAAAAGACAAACCATAACAAAAATAAACTGAGAAATTATTTTCAGCAGGAACCACTGGGCCATTTGTAACCAAATTTCATATGAAAACATTTTGTTTGTTTGAATTGAGGTTTTACCTCCCCGACAAGACTGTGTAGGTCTTTTCAGAGACGTTGCTTCCAATTTTGTGGGACTTTCACCCAACATTGAGATGAAATGGCCTCTCAAGCACTGTTGCCCAATGAAACCAATAGGGTTTGTAAGCATGGATGGTCTGATGCTTTGTCTGGACAGGCTTAGTTCCTCTAAGCAGTTGACCTGTGTGCCGTCGGTTTCAGCTCTGCGGGGAAGCCTAATGCAGCCTATCTATTTTTCAAAGTCCCAATGGGCGGGACATGAAACCTTTTAGTAACAAGGATTTGGCGGCCATGCCCATATAAGGTAAAAAAACCTCTTAAATATTTTTCGTTTGTTTTCATTGCCTCTTGGACTTGAGCCAATCGTAGTTTGTTCAAATGGTGATTCCTGGATGACCTTGACAAAATTTAGGCCAAGGTCAACTTTGGTTGAATAGGCCGTTAATGTATGGGAAAAGCCTAAACAGTATATTTCAGAAACAGTTGCAGCCTGTGATCTGATAATTAGTAGATGAAGGTAGCTAAAAGTTAATCTTAATATTTTTTTGAAAACTGCCATTTCCTGTGAACATGGATGGTATATGCAATTAGTTTAACCCTTATCTTGCATTTAAGCCACACCTATTTCTGTCTATAAACCAATGAAATTACTTGATGTAATTTATTTTTACATATTCATAAACTGAATGCAAAACAGTGTAGATCCTGATCAGATGGCTTCTTCAGAAGCCATCTGATCTGGATCTACACCGTTTCCAAATATAGGGGTTGTCGTGAACACAACAGCAAGATAAAGGTTAATGAAGAGGCCGGAGTACTTAACGTCAACGTTAGCCATTGTCACTGGTCCAGGGCCACTGGGTTATCAAAATAGCACGCCCCCTCCCCCATCGGGTCTTGAAGAAATAGATGGGCTGCATGATGCTTCTACCCAGAGCAGAAACCCACCCGCACGCGAGTACTGGTAAGCAACACAGATGATCCAAGATAAAGTGGTGTGAGTTGGACTGTCCATGCTTATAAACCTATTGGTTTCATCGGGCAACAGGGCTTGAGTTGTCAGTGTAAAAGTCCCAAAAACTCGGACGCAACGACTCCAAATTGACCTATACAGTGCTACCTCAAATCAAACAACATTATCAAAATAACTTGATAAAAAAAAAACACCTGGGCACATTTAGGCCAAATTTAGAAACGAAACTTTTATTGGATGGAGAAACAGAATTTTTTCCTTTCAAATGGTGTAGTTCACATGACCAAGATGGCTGTCAGAAACCAAATGAGCCAGCGCATGACAAAACCTACAATAAGACATGTGCGCCAAACGTTGACTCAGGTCAGCCTTCCCAACTGTGCAGTCTGCTCAGAGTCTTTGTTGTGCGATCTAAGGATAGCTAAGGACCCAGTCCTCCTTCATGCAGCAAGAGAAGTCTCTGTTTAGCCTATATTGATGCGCCACAGATCTGATTCTTCACTGTGTGCACATGTAAGTTGTAGAAAATGCTGTACTCCCGCTCAAATAACTCCATAAACACTCAGCTTTCAGGTGAGCGGTTCAGGACCATTGATCCTCTGGTTTAAATCCCTTTTTAACAGATGGAATCTTCCTCCTTATTTATAGCAGGAGTCCATTTCGCAAAAGGTGTAGGCCCTGATCAGACGTCACATTCTTCAGCGTCTGATATGTTTGCCAGGGTACCCGTTTTTGGGTTTCCAGTACTAAATGGGTTAATTAACTTGTGTGTTTCTGATCGTGAATGTTTTATTGCTTAAGGACTATGAAAATGCCTTCCTGGCACATGGGCTAAAATTCATGGGTGTTAGCATGTTGACATATTTCTAGAAAAACAGCCCATAATGTTCCAAATTAAATGAATAAATATAAAACATGCGTATTAAAAATTTATTTTTGTTGTTGGTAGAAAAAAGTAAAAATTCACTTTGTAAGAAAATTACATTTCAAAATGATCCATTTTTGAACGTCTGTTTTTCCATTGTCCTTCATTGGAAACATTCCATATTTACACCAAAATATACTTTAGTGTGTTTTCTAGCAACGACGAGACATGATTTTTAAAAAACCCTGGCATTATTACATTATATCCATGCCGATAGAACCCCTATCAACATGAAGAGTTCACTATACATTGTCATCCACGTACACAGTATGACGCACGGATTAAATTTAGCACTGGTGTAATTCAGCGTAGCGATAATAAAAATGCTGTCGAGTCGTTATTATGGCTTTTGGAAAAAACAAACAAATTCCCCCTCTTGTATCTATTATGTGCATAATAATATTTTCCAAATTAACGAAAGAATAAAGAAAAGCATGATCTGGGCATAAAAATATTTAGAATAAAATCCGTTTTGCAGAATATTTTTACCCATATTAGTATGTTTATACCCCTGGTTTACCTGGAGAATTTACAGACCATGTATACAGTAATGGCTGTCGAAATGACCGTTCGGTGGGTGGGTGTTTAAAAGGATGGATATAATGTTAATATGGCAGTTTTTAGAAACAACTACTTCTCGTCGTTGTTAGGTTAATGTAAAAACTGAATGTTTCTGGGGAAGGACAATGGAGAAACTGATGTTCAAAAATTGACAATTTTGAAAGATAATTTTCTAATAAAGTAATTTAATAATTTTTTCTTCTAACAGCAAAAAAAAAAAAAAAAAAAAAAAAAAAACACTTTTTAATATTTTTCATATAATTTGGATTATTATGGGTTGCTTTTCTAGAAACTTATCGACATTCTGAACAACCATAAATTTGAGCTCACGTGTCAAGTTGACATTTGTATATACCTTAAAGACAACCAAATTACTGACATTGTATTCAGTCTTTGGTAATAATAATTCGTCCATTTCTTTAACATTCCGTAACCTTGTTAAATTGCAGTGCGTGACTGCATGGTAGGATGCATGAGCAGAAGTTTTAATTGTTTGTTTTTTATCACTGTCACATTGAAGTTTAATTTTTATCTTTTTTGTCGTGTTTTTCGGTGTTAACTTCTCTATTTTTTATTCTGGTTCGAAACATCCAGCGAGAAAATTGTAAAGGACAGGCTCCGCCAACTTTTCAAAAAGGTTTCATGTCCGTAAGTTATTAATGTAAAGCTGTCATCAGATGGAGATTTCTGCGATTTTTACTTTGTGCCAAATTTTCTGTTTCCACAAGTCCTGCCTTGATGGCGTAGTTTGTTGGTTGTTGTCGACTTGTCGTCTGTTCATTGCTTTTGTTTGTTTGATTTAAGGTTTAACGTCCCCGTCAACACTAAAGGTCATTTTGGAGACATTGCTTCCAATTTTGTGGGACTTTTACCCGACATTGAGATGAAATGACATCTCAAGCCCTGCCACCCAGTGAAACCAGTAGGTTTCATAAGCATGGACGGGCCGACTCGCATCGCTTTGCCTGGGCAGACTTAGATCCTCTAAGCAGTTAACCAGTACTCATGTGCGGGTTGGTCGCAACTCTGCGTGGAAGCATCATGCAGCCCATATATTTCTTCAAGCCCCGACGGGAAAAGGAAAATTATGAGGGTTATTCAAATATGCTGCAAGTTAAAAATTTTGCAAATTCAAGAGTAAAACAGAATACCGCAACTGCTGGTTGGTTGGTTGATTTGAGGTTTAACGTCCCCGTCAACACCCGACATTGAGATGAAATGACATCTCAAGCCATGTCGCCCAATGAAACCAATAGGGTTTATTAGCATGGACGGTCCGCCTCGCACCGCGGTTCCTGGACAGGCTTAGATCCTCTAAGCGGTTTACCAGTACTAGTGTGCGGGCCGGATTCAGGTCTACGTGGAAGCATCATGCAGCCCATATATTTCTTCAAGCCCCTATGGGCGGGGGCCGACCGCAACTACTGGCGTAGTATTTTTTAATATTTGAACAATATAGATAAAAGGTGTAGGATCTGTATTGTCTCTACTTTGAGTTTGCTGACTAAAACTACGTACTTCATTATGCCCCCAACTTTGAAAAAGTTGGTGGGGCATATTGCTTCTGGTTCGTTCGTCTGTTCGTCCGTTCGTCCGTCCGTTACGCTTTTGATGCATAGCATAACTAAAGAACCGTTTATGCTAGGGTTTTGAAATTTCATATATGGATTCCTCATGGAAAATTAGCTGACGCGTATTTTTTTTCTCGTCCGGATTATGCCCCTTTTAAGAGTTATTGCCCTTTGAAATTTTTTTAATAAAATCTTGTCAGCAAGATATCTCAAAAACTATTGGAGCTAGAGCCTTGAAAGTTGGTGAATATATTGGTGGTGATGAGTAGATGAACTGATTAACTTTTGACGAAATTCCAAAAAATACTTTGTGAGTTATGGCCCTTTGTCATTTTGGTAATTTGTGCCCATTGTAATGTATGCTAAAAGTGATGCATAGCATATCTTTAGAACCGTGTATGCTAGGGTTTTGAAATTTCATATATGGATTCCTCATGGAAAATTAGCTGACGCGTATTTTTTTTCTCATCCGGATTATGCCCCTTTTAAGAGTAATTGCCCTTTGAAATTTTTTAATAAAATCTTGTCAGCAAGATATCTCAAAAACTATTGGAGCTAGAGCCTTGAACGTTGGTGATTATATTGGTGGTGATGAGTAGATGAACTGATTAACTTTTGACAAAATTCCCAAAAACACTTTGTGAGTTATGGCCCTTTGTCATTTTGGTAATTTGTGCCCATTGTAATGTATGCTAAAAGTGATGCATAGCATAACTTTAGAACCGTGTATTCTAGGGTTTTGAAATTTCATATATGGATTCCTCATGGAAAATTAGCTGACGCATATTTTTTTTCTTGTCCGGATTATGCCCCTTTTAAGAGTTATTGCCCTTTGAAATTTTTTTAATAAAATTTTGTCAGCAAGATATCTCAAAAACTATTGGAGCTAGAGCCTTGAAAGTTGGTGAATAGATTGGTGGTGATGAGTAGATGAACTGATTTACTTTTGACGAAATTCCGAAAAATACTTTGTGAGTTATGGCCCTTTGTCATTTTGGTAATTTGTGCCCATTGTAATGTATGCTAAAAGTGATGCATAGCATATCTTTAGAACCGTGTATGCTAGGGTTTTGAAATTTCATATATGGATTCCTCATGGAAAATTAGCTGACGCGTATTTTTTTTCTGGTCCGGATTATGCCCCTTTTAAGAGTTATTGCCCTTTGAAATTTTTTTAATAAAATCTTGTCAGCAAGATATCTCAAAAACTATTGGAGCTAGAGCCTTGAAAGTTGGTGAATAGATTGGTGGTGATGAGTAGATGAACTGATTAACTTATGACAAAATTCCGAAAAATACTTTGTGAGTTATGGCCCTTTGTCATTTTGGTAATTTGTGAAAAACTTTGTCATCGTTCTAGCGCCTACATTTTTTCACCAATTTCAATATAACTTCACACAAATGTTTCTTATAAAAAAATCTCGAGCGAGTTCGACTTTCAAGGTCATGACCTCAAGGTCAAGGTCACTGTGGCTATTTTTAGAAAAACTTTGTCATCGCTCTAGCGCCTACATTTCTTCACCAATTTCAATATAACTTCACACAAATGTTTCTTATGACAATATCTCAGCGAGTTTGACTTTCAAGGTCATGACCTCAAGGTCAAGGTCACTGTGGCTATTTTAAGAAAAACTTTGTCATCACTATAGCGCCTACATTTCTTCACTGATTTCAATATAACTTCACACAAATGTGCATTATGACAATATCTTGAGCGAGGTCGACTTTCATGGTCATAACCTCAAGGTCAAGGTCACTGTGGCTATTTTTAGAAAAACTTTGTCATTGCTCTAGCGCCTACATTTCTTCACTGATTTCAATATAACTTCACACAAATGTTCCTTATGACAATATCTCGAGTGTGTTCGACTTTCAGGGTCATGACCTCAAGGTCAAGGTCACTGTAGCTATTTTTAGAAAAAATTTGTCATCGCTCTAGCGCCTACATTTCTTCACCGATTTAAATATAACTTCACACAAATGTTCCTTATGACAATATCTCTAGGGAGTTCCACTTTCAAGGTCAAGGTCACTGTGGCTATTTTTAGAAAAACTTTGTCAATGCTCTAGCGCTTACATTTCTTCACCGATTTCAATATAACTTCAGACAAATGTTCCTTATGACAATATCTCAAGCCATTTCAACTTTCAAGGTCATGGTCACAATGGCTATTTTTAGAAAAACTTTGCCATCGCTCCAGAGCCTACATTTCTTCACCGATTTTAATAAAACTTCACACAAATGATCCTTATGACAATACCTCGAAAGAGTTTGACTTTCAAGGTCAAGGTCACTGTGGCTATTTTTAGAAAAACTTTTTCATTGCTCTAGCGCTTACATTTTTTCACCAATTTCAAAATCGATTCACACAAATGTTCCTTATGACAATATCTGTAGCGAGTTCCACTTTCAAGGTCAAGGTCACTGTGGCTATTTTTAGAAAAACTTTGTCAATGCTCTAGCGCTTACATTTCTTCACCAATTTCAATATAACTTCATACAAATGTTCCTTAAGACAATATCTCAAGCGATTTCTATTTTCAAGGTCAAGGTCACTGTGGCTATTTTTAGAAAAACTTTGTCATCCCCCTAGCGACTACATTTCTTCACTGATTTCAATATAACTTCACACAAATGTTCCTTGTGACAATACCTCGATTGAGTTTGACTTTCAAGGTCAAGGTCACTGTGGCTATTTTTAGAAAAACTTTGACATGGCTCTAGCGCTTACATTTCTTCACCGATTTCAGTATAACTTCACACAAATGTTCCTTATGACAATATCTCGAACTATTTCGACTTTCAAGGTCAAGGTCATTGTGGCTATTTTTAGAAAAGATTTGTCATCGCTCTAGTGCCTACATTTATTGATGGATGTTAATAGAACTTCACACAAATGTTTCTTATGGTAATATCTCGAGTTGCTTTGTGTTTCAAGGTCATGACCTCAAGGTCAAGGTCACTATGGCTATTTTTAGAAAAACTTTGTCATTGCTCTACCGCCTACATTTATGATTTTAATCTAACTTCACACAAAAGATGCTTATGATAATATCTTGAGCAAGATCTACTTCGCGGCCATGGCCTCAAGTCAATGTCCCTATGACTATTTTTAGAGAAATATTGTCATCACTCTAGAACCTACATTTATGGATGGATTTTTAAACAAACTTTACACAAATGTTGCATATGATAATATCTCAAGCAAGTTGGACTTTTGCCATTTCAGTGTTTTCCACACACGAAGTTGTCTTGTGCGAGGGGATTTGTATCGCATGCGATGCCTTTTTTTTTTAATAAAATCTTGTCAGCAAGTCCATATCTTGAGAACTATTAGAGTTTCATTAATCATTCTTGGTACAAACTTGCATCCAGGCATTGCAACTTCAACGCAAGCATCCATATCTAACATTGACCTACATTTCATGGTTCACTGACTTCTTGAATTATTGCGACCACCCTGACTTTCACCATTTCTCGAAAACTATTAAAGCTTTTCAAATTATAATTGGTACAGACTTGCATCTAGGAATTGCAACTGCAACGCAAGCACCCATATTTGACTTTTACCCATATGTCATGGTTCACTGACTTTGTGAATTATTGCGACCACCCTGACTTTCTATCTAATGTAAGACTCCATTTCTCAAGATCTGTTAGAGCTTCATTAATTGTATTTGGTACAAGCTTGCATTTAGGAATTGAAACTTCAATGCAAGTATCCATTTCTGACCTTGACCTACATTTTATGGTTCACTGACTTTGTAAAATAGTGTGACAACCATAACTTTCACCCTGATGTAAGAGTCTGTTTTTAAGAGTTTCATTGATGATACTTGGTACATGCTTGCAACTAGGAGTGAAATTTTTATGCAGGCATCCATGTTTAACCTTGAC
This sequence comes from Lucinisca nassula, assembly GCA_963580285.1. Lineage (NCBI taxonomy): Eukaryota > Metazoa > Mollusca > Bivalvia > Lucinida > Lucinidae > Lucinisca > Lucinisca nassula. The sequence goes on along the minus strand of OY757019.1, from coordinate 93,184,716 downwards.
CTAGATTTCATGGTTTGGTGACTTTGCGCCCCCACAGGCGCGACATAGCCTTCGGGGGAATTCTTGTTGTATGGTTTTGAGTCTTTAACAATATTTGTTAAATATTTTGCCATCTAAGGACAAGCAAAGGTTGGGGGCATTGTGTTTTACAAACACCATTTCTAGTTTTTTTTTGTTTGTTTAGACTCTAATGCTTTGTACGTCCCTTCAGTTGAACGCTTCATTGGCTGCACGGGAGTTATCCATATACAGATACGGTTTCAACTACTCTAGGCATTTGTTTATATACTGAACCGAAAAAGAAACGCAACTCCAAATATAAATGCGTGCATTTGCAGAAATAATCGTGTCTGCAGAAAATCGATTGGCGCAATAATATAATCATTCCTGAATGTAACTACCATAGAGAGTTCAATTTCCATTGAGAATGTTTGAAACAAAAATCCGTTTTGTCATAGAGGTAGTCATTTCACAAGTTCAAAACATAAGCAGTTAATAGCGAGTATGTCCTCTGTTTGCATTCAGCCTGCACGCACACGCCTGGTCATGGACAGGATTAATTGACTGCTCTCTGCCTGGGGAATAGCATTCCACTCTCTTATGGGTGCGAGATGCAAAGCTTGACACGTTGTTGGCGGCTGGGAGGCGATTACGTACGCGCCTATCCAAGACGTCCCACAAATGTTCTATAGGAGAGACATATTGACTATACGGAGGCCAGTGCATCACGTCAACGTTGTTTTGCTGAAGAAACGTCATGCTGAGCCTTGCTACATGCACCCGAGCGTTATCCTGTTGAAACGTAACGTTGTGCTGTCGTACATATGGAACAACTACCGGTCGTAAAACGACGTCAACGTAACGCTGAGGTGTCAAAGATCCATTAATGAATACCAGGTGCATTCTATGACCATAAGATATGCCAGCCCATACCATCAACCCACCGCCTCCATATCGATCACGTTCAACCAAACAATTGTCACGATAACGCTCTCCGTCACTCCTATACACACGTTGACGGCCGTCAGCTCTGTACAACAAGTACCTGGACTCGTCAGAAAACATTACGTTTCGCCAATGACGAAGGGGAAACAGGTTTGGCCTATGTTGTGTGAGCCACGTGATTCTAACCTCACGTCGTCGTCGTGTTAATGGCATACCAACGTACGGACGACGAGGACGTAAGCCAAACTTTCGAAGGCGATTCCTGACAGTATCTGCACTTATTCGATTGCTGTGCGTTCCTGGTGCCCCCTGAGACGTCTCGACGGCTGTACGGAACCGATTACGAAGGTGGGTTAGACAGATGTATCGGTCCTGTCTTCGTGAGGTGATGCGTGGACTTCTACTTCTGGTTCCTTCATTTGTCATTCCCGTTTGACGTAGACGCTGGTACAAGCGAGTTATTGTCGATTTTCTGACATGGAAGTTCCTAGCGATGACAGGCTGAGACGTCCCACGTAGAAGCATTTGGACCGCTACGTTAGGTTGATCTTGCGTCAAACGTACCATATTCCGTAGAGAAATTTTACCGGACTTTTGAAACCTAAACTCCATGTAACACAATATGCCAATATGATGAGGTTACTGTATACATTTAATATACTGCACGAGGAATGTTGAAAACAACGAATTGCCAAGTGGAGCGTTAAATTGAACAGATATCGCCCAAATGTTTTCTGCATAAGAAAATTTAAAAAGTAAGAAAGTAAATCGCAAAATGATTTTTCAGTCAACCTGATGGTTGCATGATAATCTTTTGGGTTAAAAAGTTGCGTTTCTTTTTCGGTTCAATATATTTCGCAAGCGTGAGTGACAGAAATGGACTTAGTTTTTATCAAAAAATTTAGAAATTGTAAAAAGTGCATTTGATTAGAGCTCAGGAGGCTGACTTTTTAATGAGAAGTTGCCGGATCTTCTCTTCGCAACTTTCTGACTGGATGTATTGATAAAAAATAATAAGGTTATCGCCGAAAAACGCGGCCCAAAAAAAAAATGACCTTAGTTTTGGTATTATTTGCATAACTATCCATGCGGTTACTTTTGGCAACACACTTAGAAGTTAAAATACTGTCGGCCAATAGTTTTTCAAGCTCAAGTTTTAAAGAAGAAAATTTTTCTATTTATCACGATTAAGCGTTTATTTTTGAATGTTCTATAAATGGATAATCCTTTGACTGCATGGACTACAGTACATAACTGAAAACCTGAGAATACTAGTTTTCTAGGCCAGACCAACTAGTTTCAGCCATCAAGCCTCATCACTGACCCTCCAATATTTTCAAAATTCGTCAGTTGAATCCGTGATCCCAAAGGATTAGAAAATATAATCCACGCTATGATGAATCCCCTTTGCCTCATTTTGAATTCATATAGAGACCTAGTTTCTCGTGAGTCATTGGAGTTGGAATCGGTCAATAATGTTATTGATCAAACCAGTAACCTATATGCACATATCTGGAAAAAAAAACAGCCCCGGAGACAAATAAAATCATCACCAAGATGATATTTAAGAATATCATGACAAAGAAAAAATCTTACTCATTGTTGTTCATAAAGTCTGATGAAAAATTCCATTTTAAAACATTGATATGTTTCAAATATTTTGAGCGTATACCAGCCTTCTCAACCCATTATCGACAATGACACGCATATAGAAGGCATAGCTGTCAACTGTCCCATGCACCTTTTTGGACAAAAAAAGGGTGAGTTACGTATCACAGTATATAAAGGTCACTGTTCAAACTACAGTGCCGAATCATTCAAAATATGTAACCATTCTTCTGATCCGCTGCATTTTGGCTGTTAGTACCCCCGAACGTTTTATGTCACCCAACAAATCTGATAACCATTGGAGTCATTATTCCAATGACCAAGCTTGCAGCAGTCCTTGGGTGAGGTGGGGGCGTGAATTTACCTTCTGGTCTAAACTTGTTGCTGTTCGGATGGCACTGATACCAAAGCTCCGGCAGAGTGGATACCTAGACTGATGTTTTGGGTTATTGTTAAACGAAAATCATTATTATGCCCCCGCCTATTCGGAGAATAGCGGAAGTGCATTTAGTTTTACCCCTGACCGGCCGTTCGTTTGTCTGTCCGTCCGTCCCGACATCGTGTCGGGGCCATAACTCCTAAACCGTATGGAATATATTCATGAAACTGCACAGGTGCATTCATCACACTGAGACGATGTGTCATGAACAAGGAAGACAACTCTTGCATTTTTGGTTTTTGGATTATCTGCCCTTGACTTAGTACCATATAGTAAACCGTGTCCGGGCCATAATTACGGGCCTCCGTGGCCTAATGGATAAGAGCGCTGACTCTTAGTCATTAGGTCTCTCACCGCCGTGGGTTCGAGCCTCGCTCGGGTCACGTGTGAGACGCCAAGTTCTGCAACGGAAGGTCAGGTGGTTTTTCTCCGGGTACTCCGGTTTTCGCCCACCTATGATTAACGATCGGCTCGATATGAGTGAAATAATCTTGAAAGGGCCGTAAAACCCAAACCAAAAAAAAAAAAAAACCGGGCCATAACTTCTGAACCGTATGGAATATATTCATGAAACTTCACAGGTGCATTCATCACACAGAGACGATGTGTCATGAACAAGGAAGACAACTCTTGCATTTTTGGTTTTTGGATTATCTGTCCTTGACTTAGTACCATATAGTAAACCGTGTCCGGGCCATAACTCCTAAACCGTGTGGAATATTTTCATGAAACTTCACAGGTGCATTCATCACACTGGGACGATGTGTCATGAACAAGGAAGACAACTCTTGCATTTTTGGTTTTTGGATTATCTGCCCTTGACTTAGTACCATATAGTAAACCGTGTCCTACATCATAGTGTAGATTATATTTTCTTGTCCTTTGGGATCATTGATTCCATTGTGGAAATTTTAAAATATCTGAGGGTCACTGATGAGGCCTAATTGGCCGAAACTAGCTAGTCTGACCCGGAAAACACGTACACTCCTTATTTTTTAATTCTGTGGTGTATTCCTTGCTTCCAAAGGATAACCCTTTTATAGTACATATTTAACTTCACTCTCGCTGGTGTGTGGGAATGTGTGGTTGCGTTAAAACGTCTCCCTGCCCTACATCATAGTGTAGATTATATTTTCTTGTCCTTTGGGATCATTGATTCCATTGTGGAATTTTGAAAATATCTGAGGGTCACTGATGAGGCCTAATTGGCCGAAACTAGCTAGTCTGGCCCAGAAAACAAGTACACTCCTTATTTTTCAATTCTGTGGTGTATTCCTTGCTTCCAAAGGTTAACCCTTTTATAGTACATATTTAACTTCTCTACAGCTGGTGTGTGGGAATGTGTGGTGGAGGTAAAACGTCTCCCTGCCCTACATCATAGTGTAGATGCTTATGTCCCCCCACCCGAAAGGGAGGGGGACATATTGGTTTTGGTGCGGATCCTGTCGGCGTTGGCGTTGGCGTTGGCGTTGCCTCTTGTCTGCACTCTATCTCCTGAATGGATCGATGGATTTTGATTAAACTTACACAGATACACCATTGGGAGGGGGAGAAGTACTGATTAGATTTTGGTGACCTTGGTCTAATTTTCAAGGTCACAGTGCTCAAAACATTGTCGAATTTTAGGCCAAAAAAGCTTGTCTGCACTCTATCTCCTGAACCAATGGATGGATTTTGTTCAAACTTGGTACATAGTATAATTGGGATGGTCTCAAGAACTTAGTAGATTTTGGTGACCTTGACCTAATTTTCAAGGTCACCAGGGGACTAAGACTGTTAAAAATAAGCTTGTCTGCACTCTATCTCCTGAACCAATTGATGGATTTGGTTCAAACTTGGTACATAAAGTAAGTGGGATAGTCTCTAGAACTGATTAGATTTTGGTGACCTTGACCTAATTTTCAAGGTCACCACGGGACTTAGACTGTTAAAAATAAACTTGTCTGCGCTCTATCTCCTGACCCGATGGATGGATTTGGTTCAAACTTGGTACATAAGGTAAGTGGGACAGTCTCTAGAATTGATGAGATTTTGGTGACCTTGACCTAATTTTCAAGGTCACCACGGGACTTAAGATTGTTAAAAATAAGCTTGTCTGCACTCTATCTCCTGACCCGATGGATGGATTTGGTTCAAACTTGGTACATAAGGTAAATGGGACAGTCTCTAGAATTGATGAGATTTTGGTGACCTTGACCTAATTTTCAAGGTCACCACGGGACTTACATTGTTAAAAATAAGCTTGTCTGCACTCTATCTCCTGAACCAATGGATGGATTTGGTTCAGACTTGGTACATAAGATAAATGGGATGGTCTCAAGGACTGATTAGATTTTGGTGACCTTGATCCAATTTTCAAGGTCACCACGGGTCTTAGGCTGTTAAAAATAAGCTTGCCTGTGCTCTTTCTCCTGAACCAATGGATGGATTTGGTTTAAACTTGGTACATAAGATAAGTGGGGTAGTCTCTAGAACTGATTAGATTTTGGTGACCTTGACCTAATTTTCAAGGTCACCAAGGGACTTAGACCATATACAAAAGAAATGTCAAGATGCTCTGGACTTCAAACTGGTGGGGGACATATGTTTTCCTCTGAAAACACTCTTCTAGTATTTTCTTGTCCTCTGTGGTCATTGATTCCATTGTGGAATTTTGAAAATATCTGAGGGTCACTGATGAGGCCTAATTGGTCGAAACTAGCTAGTCTGGCCCAGAAAACACGTACACTCCTTATTTTTCAATTCTGTGGTGCTTCCAAAGGATAACCCTTTTATAGTACATATTTAGATATGTTTTGTAATTGTGACGTCAGAGAAAGCTTGTTGTAAAACATTGACTTGACTCATGTGCTGGACGTCGTAGAACACGTTGTCTGACCAGGGTCTACACAGTTTGTTTAAAGAAAAATAATTGAAGAGTTAAGGGGAATGGGTACACCTTCAAATGAGGCAACTCTTGCAAAAGTATTTTTTCTCCCATGTCAATAGGGGTCAGCTCTTAAAGGAAAGAATTTGCTTCTGAGAAGCAAATTCTTTCCTTTAAGATTAGACCTCTTTTTAGTGGGACTGAGCCTACAGAAAAGCGAACAGGAGATCCCGAGAGTTGTTTCCCTTTGAAAAATGGCGGAAAAATCTGCAAGATGGTCCCATTCCCATTAAACGAAACAGTCTAAACCGCCGTCCAGCCCACACTAAGCGGCAATAGACTCGTCAGTGTCATCAGTGCTTTATTTTTTAATTGCTCTGTCTGTTTTCTAGTCAGTCTTAATGACACAATTAAACAAATTAAGTTTTTTGTTTGTTTGCTCATTATTTAATGTCCTAAAAGCACCAGTCTGATTAACACACTCGTGTATTTGTCTTGTTTGATTCGATGTTTAACGTCCCCGTCAACACTGTAATGGTCATTTTGGAGACATTGCTTCCAATTTTGTGAGACTTACCCGACATTGAGATGAAATGACATCTCAAGTCCTGTCACCAAGGAAACCAATAGGGTTTATAAGAATGGACGGGCCAGCTTGAGATGTCATTTCATCTCAATGTCGGGTAAACAAAATTGGAAGCAACGCTACCAAAATTACCTTTACAGTGTTGATGGGGACGTTAAACCTCAAATCAAACAAACAAACAAATCATGCATGCATGCATGCAATCACACATACTTGCACGCACCCATAGATGCACCCACGCATGCAGGCATGCTTGTATGCACACACATACAATTTTTCACAGGCATGCATGCACACCCACATGCATGCACGCACACACAAATCCGTACATGCACACATTCAGGCATGCATGCGCACATACACGCATTCACACACATGTTGCATGCATACATGCACACACCGATACATGCATGCATGTGCACATGCCTGTATCGCACAATCGTGCATGCGCACATGTTGCTTGCGTGAACACTCTCAAACATGCATTCACAGATGCATGCATGCACACACTCACATATTCTTGTATGCATGCACTCGGGCATGCACACACACACACACACACACACACACACACACACACCCACACACACACACACATGCATGCACACACTCATGCATGCATGCACACACACATTCGCATGCATACATACTCACGTGCGTGCACACACACGCACGCACACACACACATGCACACACACATACACACACACGCACACATTCTCATGCATGCACACACACTCACACATGCATGTATGCACGCACACATTCAGGCATGCATGCATACATGCACACACGCATGCATGCATGCATGCACATACACATAACTTATTCAACTTAGGCCCCTAAAGAAGAGCTATGTTGCCTTCTAGAAATTCTTGATGAAGTTTCACTCTTAACCGGTTCCCAACTCAATGTCGTGTTGCAATAAAATTTGGCACCACAGTGACCAGTACATATTGCTATTTTAAGAATAAAATCAAATGCACCCCCACAACAACCCCTTGTCAGCATGATTCATTGATAGACTGAGCCTGTTCACACACTACCTCTTTGCCTCCCCCCCAGCAAAACCACTGGTAACAGCCCCTCCCCGCCCCCGGACAACTCCTTGTCAGGATGATTCATTAATAATTACACTGATCCTGTTCACACACAACCTGTTGACCCCCTCCCCCACAACCCCTTATCACCATGAGTCATTGATAGTTAGACTCATCCTGTTCACACTTTCACACATAACCTTTTGTCAACCCCTCAACCCCCCCACCCACCACACAGACACATTCATATAACTCCTTGTCTCCATGAGATATTGATAGTTAAACTGAGCCTGTTCATCTTCTGTTGCGCTAGAACCTGACCCACGATGTCAACGGGATGAACCCCCTACCATTTCAGTTGTGCAGAAAGGATTAGGTGAGCGATCCAGCGTCATCATGGCACTCTTGTCTGTTGGTATCTTCAGGAAAGATTTCTGTAGTAGTCTTACCTTATTAGATGCCTTTCCCTGATTTAAGACGGTCAGTTTCCAGCGAAAGAAACTGCATAGTGCTGGCAAATAAAAAATATCAGTCCTGTTTGCACGAATTCGTAATAACTGCAGTAATTTGAAAAAAATAGCTCTTTGATAATCAGTTAAATAATGACAAAATGCGTGCATGTGGCAGTACATCCCGAAAATGCGCCTATATACTTTGACCCCCTTGAACCCCACTTTTATATAATAAAACTGGGGTTTGCGAGGAGTAAACCTTATTTTTCTTATTTCTGCTCTAAGATATTGATTGTGGGTACTCGGAGGCGGTTTTAACGAGTACCCACAATCTATATTTTGATTTTTTCATAATTTTTCATCTTAAAATGGCAGTAAAATTTACAATGTGTTTGTATAGGTGTGTTTTCGTAACGGAAAGTGAAGAAGCTCTTAATTTACATCGTATTTAGGTTATAGTTATAATGTTCAGAGAATAAATAGCTCACAATGACGAGTCTTAATCACGTTTGTGAAATGTTACTGTCTGTGTGTTCTGGGGTGGCTGATGAGACCAATTCTAGCTCTGAGCTGTCTATTACAGACATAGCAACATATGTTATACCTCAGTTCTGACTGTGCCAGTTTCTGCTCAGCCTCGCTGACTCTTTTTGCCTCATATTCACTAGCACCCCTTTTGATGTGGCCTCGCCACTTTGCTGTGTCCTGTGCAGTTGTTCCCACGACTCTGCTGGAATGTTGAAGTCCTTTTCGGAGGCTTTGAGGGTGTCCTTGTAGCACTTCTTCTAGCCACAAAGGGAACGTTAAACCATTTCTAGTTCTCCATATAGGATTGTCTTTGGTAGACGTTCCTCAGACTTCCGGGTAACATGGCTTGTTCGTCTCAACTGTGCTGGTTTTTAGAAGACTGTGTACACTGTCATATTCAGGAGACTTGAATCCTGTCGAGCCACATAATTTATAAGAGTTTTCTAAGACAGCTTGTATGGAAGTGATTCAGTCTTTTGGCGTGTTGATGGTAAACTGTCCTTGTTTCACATGCATACAATAGTGTTGGCAGCACCACAGCTCTGCAGACTTTCAGTTTTGTTTCAAGCCTGACTCCACTTCGTCTCAAAGACTACCATGTAGTCGTACAAATGCTGCACTACCTTTGACAATCCTGGCATCGACTTCATCATCAATGTGGACGACTTTTGAGAGTTTGCTCCCAAGGTAGGTGAACTTGTCTACAACTTGCAATCTTTGACCGTTCACTGTGATGGTGGGTTCTTTGTAAGGCTTGTCAGGTGCTGGTTGATATACTACGTCAGCCTTTTGATGCTGATTGTGAGGTCATAGCTATCGCAGGAGTCAGACGCTTGATCCATACCTTTTAACTTCTTCTCTTCTGTCGGAGCACCTTTTGCCATGTCATCAGCAAAGAGGAACTCATCTAGCACGTCTGTCTGCATCTTGGATATTGCTTGCAACCTTCTGAGATTGAAAAGCCTTCCCATCAAAGCGATACCTACTGGGTATATCATTGTCACCATCCTGGAATGCATCTGTCAGCAATGAACATGGCAGAGAATATCATGCTGAACAGCGTTGGTCCTCGCGCGCGCGCCTTTGTTTGCCTCAGGGAATGGATCCGAAAACTCATTATCATTTCGGACCCGTGCAAGCATACCATCATGAAACTGCCTCAACATTGCTATGAATTTGGATGGACATCCAAACTTCACGATGATTTTCCAAAGACCCTGGCGACTGACTGTCAAATATGTTCTTTAAAAGGGTTATCCTTTGGAAGCAAGGAATACACCACAGAAGTGAAAAATATGGTGTGTACATTTTCTGGGCCAGACTAGCTAGTTTCGGCCAATTAGGCCTCATCAGTGACCCTCAGATATTTTAAAAATTCCACAATGGAATCAATGATCCCAAAGGACAAGAAAATATAATCTACAATATAATGTAGGGCAGGGAGACGTTTTACCGCCGCCACATATTCCCACACACCAGCTGTAGTGAAGTTAAATATGTTCTTTAAAAGGGTTATCGTTTGGAAGCAAGGAATACACCACAGAAGTGAAAGCTTTAGAAAGGTCGACAAAGGTCATGTATAGGTCCATGTTCTGTCCCTGACATTTCGTTTGAAGCTGCCTTGCTGTGAAGATCATGTTCTTTGATGATGTTCCGGTGTCGTTTCTGAACCCACACTTGCTTTTTGGTAGAAGCCCTGACTGTTCAAGGTATACATTCAGTCTGTTAAGGACCTTTCAAGCAACTGACAATAAAGAGATGCCACGATGATGTCACAGACCTGAGTGTTCCTTTTCCGTTCAAATAGGTGATACGTTTGGTCAGACAAACTCGCGCTTTTCACCAAGTTCCGTTTGACACTTAGCAATGTTTAACCAATAAACAGAATACTCCTTTTTCAGGTTGTTCGTACTTTTATCAAAGAGACCAAGAGATTTGAGTCATCGCACGACAAAACCTACAATAAGACGTGCGCCCAGCGAAGACTCAAATCAGCCTGCGCATCTATATAGTCTAACCAGAGATTTCTCTTGCTGCACGAAGGAGCATCTGGCTCTTCGCTATCCTTAGAGCGCACAGAGAAGACTGATCAGACTGCGCGGATGAGCAAGCTGATCTGAGTCTTCGTTGGGCGCACATGTCTTATTGTAGGTTTTGCCATGCGCTGGCTCTTGTTTCTTCATATTTGCCGTGTTAATGCTTTGTATAATAATTGTAGGTGAAGGGCTGTTACAAATGATGTGAGAACTTGTAGCCCAACCCCACTATTATATTTAAAGGCGTTAAAACAGGTTTAATCTAATCTATTGTTTAACCGCATATTTATAACCCCGCCAAGGAACTTAAGTAGTTAGCTCGACAGAACCAGATCAAACTTGTTACAGGCGACAGGTTCAATGACATTCTGTGATATTGGAAATGGCTTTAATAGCGTTACATGTTAATTTTAACCCTTTGCAAAACAATGCTATTCAAATTAAAGAGAATCGACCAGGAACTGATACAATCAGATCCCAATACTTCCCAAAATATCACTAGGGAAAGAAGTCGAAACACGGAGTGACGACAGTTATTTCAAAGACACATTTACATTTTTTCCTTATTTAAAAGGGGTGGCCTGTCAAATGATCTCCCATAAACATTTCCTTCGGACCATAGTGGATATCAAAGGCCTATCTTATCTAAGGGATCATGAGGTCATTATGAGCAGATTGATATGTTTAATAGGGGGCTCAATAAGGGTACTCGAGTGATAGTATAATTTACTGAGATTGTTTCCAACAAAATATTGTTTTAAATTAAAAGGCCTATTAAAAATTTGACTCCATAAACCCCACTTTTATACAGTAGAACTGGGGTTCAAAGGGGTATACATTATTTTTCTTTTGCTCAAAAACATAATTTATATTGTGGGTCCTCGTTAGAACCGCCTGGTGGAAGCAGTTCTAACGAGCAGTCACACTGTAAAAACAAAGTGTGGCTACAATAAATACATTACGGGGAAAAGATATACATCACATTAGCAGGCTTATAAAATTTTGACCCCTTAAACCCCACTTTTATACAGTAGAGCTGGGGTTTAGAGGGGTATATATTATTTTTCTTATTTCTGCTCAAAAACATATATTGTGTGCCCTCGTTAGAAAGCAGTTCTAACGAGCAGTCACACTGTAAAAACAAATTGTGGATACCCGTCTGAACCGCTTCGCCGAGGTGGTTCTAATGAGTACCCACAATATATGTTAAGAGTAGAAATAATAAAGTTATCAGGATTTTATCTGAAAAAAAAAACAACAACATTATTTTGGTGGAAAAAATTTAGCAATATATTTGAATTGACATTTTGTGTAATGACTATAACTAATGGCTACTAAATATAAAATCGGAAAAAAAGTGATGTTGTTTCTTCCATGCAAATCAAATAAGGACTTAGGTGTAACTGAATAGATGCCATTTGTCAAAGTCATATCCCTAGGTAATTTATTACCCTCTCTTGGTCCCCTACCTGTATGACAGCCTGAATAACCCAAGTGTATTTTATCTCAATGCTGGATTCTTTAATAAACGATCATTAGGGTGTTATGTAATCGAAAAATGTGTCTTTAAAGACACGTTTTTCCTTATATAAAAGGGGTGGCCTGTCTAATGATCTCTAATAAACATTTCCTTCGGACCATAGTGGATATCAAAGGCCTATCTTATCTAAGGGATCATGAGGTCATTATGAGCAGATTGATATGTTTAATAGGGGGCTCAATAAGGGTACTCGAGTGACAGTATAATTTACTGAGATTGTTTCCAACAAAATATTGCTTTAAATTACAGGCCTATTAAAATTTGACCTCTTAAACTCCACTTTTATACATTATAACTGGGGTTAAAATGGGTATACATTATTTTTCTTATTTCTGCTCAAAAAACATAATTTATATTGTGGGTCCTCGTTAGAACCGCCTGGTGGAAGCAGTTCTAATGAGCAGTCACACTGTAAAAACAAAGTGTGGCTACAATAAATACATTACGGGGAAAAGATATACATCACATTAGCAGGCTTATAAAATTTTGACCCCTTAAACCCCACTTTTATACAGGAGAACTGGGGTTTAGAGGGGTATACATTATTTTTCTTATTTCTGCTCAAAAACATATATTGTGTGTCCTCGTTAGAAAGCAGTTCTAACGAGCAGTCACACTGTAAAACAAATTGTGGATACCCGTCAGAACCGCTTCGCCGAGGTGGTTCTAATGAGTACCCACAATATATGTTAAGAGCAGAAATAATAAAGTTATCAGGATTTTATCTGAAAAAAAAAAAACAACATTATTTTGGTGGAAAAAATTTAGCAATATATTTGAATTGACATTTTGTGTAATGACTATAACTAATGGCTACTAAATATAAAATCGGAAAAAAGTGATGTTGTTTCTTCCATGCAAATCAAATAAGGACTTAGGTGTAACTGAATAGATGTCATTTGTCAAAGTCATATCCCTAGGTAATTTATTACCCTCTCTTGGTCCCCTACCTGTATGACAGCCTGAATAACCCAAGTGTATTTTATCTCAATGCTGGATTCTTTAATAAACGATCATTAGGGTGTTATGTAATCGAAAAATGTGTCTTTAAAGACACATGTTTTTCCTTTTATAAAAGGGGTGGCCTGTCTAATGATCTCCAATAAACATTTCCTTCGGACCATAGTGGATAATAAAGGCCTATCTTATCTAAGGGATCATGAGGTGATTATGAGCAGATTGATATGTTTAATAGGAGGCTCAATAAGGGTACTCGAGTGACAGTATAATTTACTGAGATTGTTTCCAACAAAATATTGCTTTAAATTACAGGCCTATTAAAATTTTTGACCCCTTAAACCCCACTTTCATACAGTAGAACTGGGGTTCAAAGGGGTATACATTATTTTTCTTATTTCTGCTCTAAAACATAATTTATATTGTGGGTCCTCGTTAGAACCGCCTGGTGGAAGCAGTTCTAATGAGCAGTCACACTGTAAAAACAGTGTGGCTACAATAAATACATTACGGGGAAAAGATATACATCACATTAGCAGGCTTATAAAATTTTGACCCCTTAAACCCCACTTTTATACAGTAGAGCTGGGGTTTAGAGGGGTATATATTATTTTTCTTATTTCTGCTCAAATCATATATTGTGTGTCCTCGTTAGAACCGCCTGGTGAAAGCAGTTCTAACGAGCAGTCACACTGTATAAACAAATTGTGGATACCCGTCAGAACCGCTTCGCCGAGGTGGTTCTAATGAGTACCCACAATATATGTTAAGAGCAGAAATAATAAAGTTATCAGGATTTTATCTGAAAAAAAAAACATCATTTTGGTGGAAAAAAATTTAGCAATATATTCGAATTGACTTTTTCTGTAATGACTATAACTAATGGCTACTAAATATAAAATCGGAAAAAAGTGATGTTGTTTCTTCCATGCGAGGCGGACCGTCCATGCTAATAAACCCTTTTGGTTTCATTGGGCGACAGGGCTTGAGATGTCATTTCATCTCAATGTCGGGTAAAAGTCCCACAAAATTGGAAGCAGCGTCTCCAAAATGACCTTTACAGTGTTGACGGGGACGTTAAACCTCAAATCAAACAAAATCAATGCAAATTAAATAAGGACTTAGGTGTAACTGAATAGATGTCATTTGTCAAAGTCATATCCCTAGGTAATTTATTACCCTATCTTGGTTGGTCCCCTACCTGTATGACAGCCTGAATACCCCAAGCCGTGTATTTTATCTCAATGCTGGATTCTTTAATAAACGGTCATTAGGGTGTTATGTAATCGAAAAACGGACCACGGGTAAAACGACCAAAACAGCTGGTGACTCAGAAAATCCAAATCTAACTGAAATGGAGCAATACACATAATGGGGAAAGAATCTGAATCACCAGCATGACAAACATTAAACTGGAAACAAGTCAGTTGAAAATGTTACCACCAAAATATGAAGATTTTCGGAGCACAGTGGTGCAGTGGTAAAGTATTGGCCTCGGGATCGAGAGGTACCGGGTTCGAACCCCACGAGCGGCATGTGTTGTTTCCTTGAGCAAGAGACTTTATCCACATTGCTTAGTACTGGTTCTACCCAGGAAAAGAGGGCCACATGGAAGATTAGTACTATAGTTTACTAAATGTGTTACCCTCTATTAATAAGGTCGATTATTATTATTATTAATAATATTATTATTATTATTATTTTAAAAACTGATATGTTTCATATTTCGGTTCAAATCATAAACTGTGGGAACTCAACAGAATAACCTCAGCAGCTCGCCGAGGCGGCTTTAACGTGTACCCAAAATCTATATTTTTGAGCAGAAATAAGAAGAAATATGTATACTCCTGTAAACCTCAGTTTTACTGTATAAGTGTTGGTTTAAGTGGGTAAACATTGTATAGGATGTTTTCGTGATGACCAATCCAAACTAATACCGGAGTATAGTAGTCGCAGGCGGAGCTATCGTTTGTACCTGCCTTAGGAATATTCCATTAACAAAAAGGTAAAGCAAGTCACCCGGTTGTGTGAATTCAACTGTAACACAAGCATAGCTGTGTCGTATATGACCATTTCGTCCGCTTGTAGAAAGCGTGCGAAAGGGGGTCGGTCTAAAACGCTGAATTTCTTGCTGAATTCAGCGACCTGCTGATCAGCTTAAGGAGTCTAAAACGCTGAATTATTGATATGCTGAATTTTATTATTTATATGTTTTTCACGGCATATTTTGCTTGGGTTTTGGGATTTTTTATTATGCAGTCCATAAATATAGTAACCAATGATTAAGAGAAATAATATTTTTTTTTTTATATTATTTTGTTTTCCGGAAGAGCAACTGAAAATAGCCATAAAACTCGCAGTTAGTGGCAAGTAACCCCAAAATTTTTAATGACTATTTGGAGTCATTCTATATGGCTGCAGTTTACATTTCTCGCCCCCCGCCCATCGGGGCTTGAAGTAATAGATGGGCTGCATGATGCTTCCACGCAGAGCTGAAACCGACCCGAACACGAGTACTGGTTAACCGCTTAGATGATCTAAGCCTGCCCAAGCAATGCGGTGCGAGTCGGACCGTCCATGCTTATAAACCCTATCGGTTTCATTGGTCGACAGGGCTTGAGATGTCATTTCATCTCAATGTCGGGTAAAAGTCCCACAAAATTGGAAGCAACGTCTACAAAATGACCTATACTATGTTGACGGGAACGTTAAACTTCAAATCAAACAAATGCGCCATCGAAGACTCGGATCAGGCTGCGCATCTAAGCAGTCTATTCATAATATGCATGGACGCTCATCCTGGAAACATGCCTATATATTTTCGACATCATCGAACTCCACTAAAATCGCGGGTTGGAGGGCTAATCATTATTTTTCTTATTTCTGATCTAAAACATAGGTTGTGTGTACTCGTTAGAACCAGTCTAGGTTTTGTGCAGAAACAAGAAAATATTTTAATTTTTTATCTGGAATTGTTCATTCTGTAAGTATATTTTAATATGCCAAAACAAAGTATGTACATATATGTTTTATATTGCATGCTTGGTTGTTTTGTTGGATTTGGGGTGAACAAGCTAAAAGCGGAATAAAGAAATAAATAAATCTTGACGTATAATTAATGACAACCGCTCTGTGACTCAATAATCGGTAGCTTGATAATCGATTAACGAAGGCGTTGAGTGGTTATTCGAATGTCAGTTGTTATCGATAAATACATTATAGAATTTCAATAAATGGTAGCCAGATAATCGATTAACGAAGGCGTTGAGTGGTTATTGACATGTCATTTGTTATCGATAATTGCATTATAGCTCTACAATCACAACCACAAAAAGGTATACATGTCTCTGTACAGTCATAGATAAGAAAAAAATAGGAATTGCATCCAGAAAACTTACCTTTATGCACCTTTATGACCTTTACAGTGTTGACGGGGACGTTAAACATCAAATCAAACAAAGCCTTATGTGGCTGAATAAGGTAGGAAATTGAGGGAAGACACTATGTATATGTCATTTTGGAAACGTTGCTTCAGATTTTGTGGGACTATTTTTACCCGACATTGAGATCCCAAGCCCTGCCGTCTAATGAAATGAACAGGGTTTATATGGATGGACTCGCACATCTTTGCGTTAAGGTCATTTGGAGACGTTGCGTAAAATTTTGTGGGTCCTTCCAATCGGGGCTTTAAGAAATAGATGGGCTGCGTGAGGCTTCCACGCAGAGCTGAAACCGATCGCACAAGAGTACTGGTAAACCCCTTGTAGGATCTAAGCCTGTCCCGTCAAACCGGTGCGATTCGGACCGTTAACTTTATTGGTTTCATCGGGCGACAGGGCTTGAGATGTCATTTAATCTCAATGTCGGGAAAAAGACCGACAGAATTGGAAGCAATGTCTCCAAAATGACCTATACAGTTTTGACGGGGACATTAGGCCCCAATCAAACAAACTATCATGTTTTGTTGTACTATTACCAGTCATTGAAGTTGCTGACAATGATCATGTAGCCATTCTATTTCTTTTTGTTTGGGGGTATGCGTTAGGCCTCTTATTTTTATTTCAGTACACGGGTTGTGGGTTGTCGTTTTACTCATGTTTCTAGTCAAAATATAGATTGTGGGCGCTAGTAAAAACCATTTTGGTTAGGTGGTACTAATAAGAATCCACAATCTTTGTTTCTGAACAAATATAAGAACAATTATCAATAGGGTATTATGATTATACCCCCTTAACGTCCCATTCTTCTCTATACAAAGTGGTGTTAAGAGGGATATTCATTGCTTAGGCTTTTGTGTGTGTGTGTGTGTGTACTTACCAAAACAGCCCTGACATCCCACTTTAATTGGCAATGGATCACCCAGAAATTATTATTGGGAAGATAGTATTGTCCTATATGTGTTAATTCCATTAAGTATTAAAGTGTGCGGTGGCCCTGACGGCAATTCACACCTAGAAGTAGGACAATACATACCTGCAAGTAGGACAATTCACACCTACAAGTATAGGACAACAGTAGTTAATCCTATCATTTAGATAAGTGTGTTGTTAAAGAATATGATCAGTAGTTAATCTACTCGAACGCGTATCCACAACCTTTGTTTTTGAACAGAATTGAGAGAAATATTGTTTAGCACAGCAAACCTTATTTGTGAATGGTGCCCTTATATATACAGAAAACCCCAGTTTTGCCTATAAAAATTGGGGTTTATGGGGAATGGGAACACCTTCAGGAGAGCACCTTTTGTCTCCAATGTCAATAGGGGTCAACTCTTAAAGAAAAGAATTTGCTCCTGGGGAGCAAATTCTTTCCTTTAAGAGTAGACCCAATTTTCAGTAGGGCAGGGCTTACATAAAAGCGAACAGGCAGTCCAGAAAGTTGTTGATCAGAAATAAGAAAATTAATGGTTAACCCTGATATATTTAAGGGCAACGCGAAATAGCCATAGAAAAAAACACACCGAAAATGAAATATATCTGATAGAAAATTCTGATAATATCCATATTTCTGCTCAAAATATAGACTGTAGGAACTCGTTAGAGCCCCTTCGGGGATGCGGTTCTAACGAGTTCCCACAATCTATGTTGTTGTTGTTTTTAAGAGAAACAAAGAAAGACCAAAACCCAAGTTTTACTATGTAAAAGAGGAATTTAAGGTGGTCATATTTTATATGCGTGTTTTCGTGATGTATTCGGTGCGAAGCGACGCTCCAGATCAGTATGTCTGATCCGGGTTTACATGTTTATGCAGAAGTTTTGTGGTCTATGTATAAGCGTAATTCTTTCATTCTTAAATAAGTATTGCAGGATTAACTGTTAAGTTGTTGTTTGCCAGCGGTCTGTTGCAAATTTTCAAATGGAATATTACACGGCACTTATTTTGTTTTTCTTTATTTTTCCCTGTTTGGCTAGTAGAGTTTAATGGCCCAGTCAAGATTATTTAATAAGGTGGAATTAATGTTATATAGAACCAAAAAGTGGTTCAGCTTGCTATTCTGCATCAAGCAGTTATGTACATCATTCTAGCTGACATTTAATTAAGCAAGTCCATGTAATGAGTTACAAAAAGGGTAAAGTGCATGGGTTGTACGTGCGCATACATGATATTTGATGTCTGTTCAAGATTTGACCGGTTCTCTTTAGAATTTCTTCATTGTGGCTCATTAGAATAGTCTAGAAGTGTTCACATAGCGGAATTAAGAAACAAATACGTCACTAAATTTTTCACCTTAATCTCATGTATAGAGGCACTACATAACCCCGTATATAGGCATATTGGCCTGATTGGCTATGTTCAGAGTTTAGCCCCAGACTTAACTGGTATCCGCATAATGAAAACACGCCTATTCAAACAGTGAAAATTTTATTGCCTAAAATGAACAATTCCAGATAAAAATTAAAATATTTTTCTTGGTTCTGCACAAAACCTAGATTGGAGACGGTTCTAACGAGTACACACAACCTATGTTTTAGATCAGAAATAAAAATAATGATTATCCCTCCAACCATCCCCCTGCCCCCCCCCCCCCCCACACACACGTTTACAATATAAAAGTGTGTTTCGAGGGGGGGGGGGGTCAAATATAGATAGGTATGTTTTCATAATGAACGTCCATGCATATTATGAATAGACTGATTGGATGCGCAGCCTGATCCGAGTCTTCTGTTGCGCACATTTAAGTTGCAGGAATATAGAATGACTGCAAATAGTCATATAAACGTTTTGTGGGTACTTGTAGTTGACTGCACGTTTTATGGCTATTTTCAGTCGCTCTTCTGTAAAACAAAGTAAAAAAAGGTATATAATCATTTCTTAATCATTGCTTACTATATTTATGGACTGCACAATAACAAATCCCAAAACCCAAGCAAAATACGCCGTGAAAAACATGTAAATAATAAAATTCAGCATATCAGCAATTCAGCGTTTTAGACCCCTTAAGCTGATCAGCAGGCCGCTGAATTCAGCAGGAAATTCAGCGTTTTAGACTGACCCTGCGAAAGGCACTTTACCGAATCTTCTTGTGGACTCAACGAATTTGACATATATTGACAACACCTGGGGCCAGTTTCATCAATAAACATCGTACGATTAATCTTAAATTGTTCTTACGCACTTTTTAAAGAACTGCGTACGTCAGTTTCATCAAAACATCGCAAAGTGTTCGTAGGAGCTAAATTTGCGTTTCACTAAAATATGTCGCAATTTTGAATATGCTCTTAAACGGGGCCACTAATTGTCACATGCGTGATCACGTGCCGTCTTGAAATAGCCGTGTAAAGTAAATAACACGTTTTAAAATTATTGTTCCAGTGGACCTAGATATATATCCAGTACAAACAACGTTGAATCAACGTTGATTCTAGGTTGTTTCAAACTTGTGTTTCCATTTCATTATCGTGAGATACAGATATTAATTATCTGGAACCCCTTTCTGGGCCACTGTACCACGGGCGAGTTGGTCTGTTTTGAGGACGTCGTGACGTCAGGCTTACGTTGATTTAACGTTGTCATTATCATAATGAACCTTTTACAATCGCGTTTGTCAGTAAATGCGGGGTGGGGGGTGTCTTCAGCATTGTTGAGTTTATAATATTAGATGACATGTCGCTGAGCATTTTATTAGCTTTTCACGCTCAATTTATTAATTTAGAAATGGAAGAGCATGAATACAAGATTAAATTTGTCGTATGATGTGTTTGATTTGAGGGTTAACGTCCCCGTCAACACTGTAAAGGTCATTTTGGAGACGTTGGATCCAATTTGTGGGACTTTAACCCGACATTGAGATGAAATGACATCTCAAGCCCTGTCGCCCAATGAAACCAATAGGGTTTATTAGCATGGACCGTCCGCCTCGCACCGCGGTTCCTGGACAGGCTTGGATCCTCTAAGCGGTTTAACAGTACTAGTGTGCGGGCCGGATTCAGCTGTGCGTGGAAGCATCATACAGCCCGTATATTTCTTCAAGCCCCTATGGGCGAGGGGGGGGGGGGGGCATTAATTTATCGTATGAACATAAAACACACTTAATGCATGATTTTTTTACACAAAACGTCAATACATGACGTTGTTTACTAAGGATACCGCATATAACGTTACGTGACGTAGCCTCTGTCAGTGTTCGTATTTAAAGTATGCCAGTTTTTAGCTCCAGTTTGTTGTTGGCAATGGTCTGTATATAGCAAATATTTATTCATTTGTCAGGCCGTCGAGACTTTAGATGAAAAATAAATTCAGTTCATTTGCAACATGGATCCTACAGCATGACTGATTTTAAATTACAAAGAACTTGTTCTATAGCAACATGTATACACAGTTGCACATAGACGAAATGACAGTACGCCAGACAATGACCCCCGCCACCCGCCGTCGACATTAAAGGTTTTCGTACATACGAGCGTACATGCACGTACTTTCTTCCGTATGGGGTGTACATACGTGATCCGCTAACCTCTGGTTAAGGCATTGTACCAGGAAGAACCTATACTTTTAAGAGCGTTGACGATATGTTTATTCAGCAATACATTGGCCCTTACCTATGACCTCTAGCCGCATCAATGCCGATGAGCTCAAAGTCCAGGTCACGGATTCACAATTTTCAACATAAACGCGCCCATGCCCATGACCTCAAAGTCAAGGTCACAGACTCAGATTTTTTAATGTCAACGTTGTTCAATAAGAGCTCATATTTCCTAACCAATTTAATGGATTTAGTTCGTATTTGGTATGACGCAAGATACAGGTAGTTTCTCCAGCTACTCCGTTTTGTTTTCGTCCACATCTGATTAATGATCGGCTCGAAATAAAAGAGATAATCTTGAAAGGGCCGTAAAACCAAAACTCAAGGTCAATGTCACAGACTTAGTAATTTTCCTTTTATGGATTTGGTTCATATCACACTCTTTCCAAGATTTAAACGACATTACCCACACCTACGCCGATGTTCTCAAGGACAGTATTCCAGCCGAGAAATGCGTTTTTTTTTTATTTGGCAACATGCTTTTGTTCTTGGTGAGGGTGGTCCCTGGGTGGGGGCATCTTTGTCGTATTCACAATTCTACTTGAGGTACACTGAGTCTTCATTTTAATTAAAAGTCTAATCGAAGAGTGTGGGTAATCGTTAGAACTACATGAACGTATTGGCCCTTTGGTTAAGTCCCCGCCAACCGTTGGTACAATCTACATGTACTTAGGTCAGTTTGGAGACGCTGCTTTCGGTTTTGTAAGACTTTTACCCGATCTCGAGGTGAAGTGACATTATAAACCCTACCGACCAAAGAAGCCGCTAGGATTGAAGGAGGGTCCCACTCGCACCACTTTTCTGCGGCAGCTTTTTACATTCTAAGCGGTTAACCAGTAATCAAGTTTGGTCGGTTTTAGCTGTGCACGGAAGCACTATGTCTCCAAGCCCCGATGGTCGAAAGCCAGCGTCGGTTCTAGGTTACACCATGAAATATAAATTGTGGGTAATCGTAAGCACAACCACTTCTAACGAGTACCCTAAATATCTATTTAACAAAACAAAATAAGAAAACCCCCAATCAAAACCCAAACTAAAGATTATAACAAAAGTGTCAGGTTCGAGGGGTCTTCATTGCATGGGTCACTGATGAGGGCTTATTACCCGAAACTAGCTAGTCTGGCCCAGAAAACATGTGCAATCCATATTTTCCAGTTCTGTGGTGTATCCCTTGCTTCCAAAGGATAACCCTTTCTGTAACATATTGTATGAGTCATGGGCGTGATCTGCGAAGATAAGCAAAATGACATGTTACCTACCACACTTTTAAGAATGTAACTCAAGATTCTATAACCTATGCTGCGCGTTATCGTCTTCCGCTATGTCAGTGACATGTCCAAAGTTTAAGACGAAAATTTTAATGTGCGACGTCTAAATATTCATCTCAGAAATACGACAAAATGTGCGAACATCGCAGATTGTGAGCATTTGATGAAACAGGATTTTTGTCGTAAGAACTTCGTACGATCTTTTTAAGACGAAAATACGTCGCAAATGCTTTGATGAAACTGGCCCCTGAATAGCTCCGCCCAGTCAATTGTATCTGTGACTACTATACGTGTCTTCAAAGGACATAACTCAATAATCCTCGAAATTCAAAACAGCGGAAAAGACCAATTCTTGCCATGTTGTGATTGTAAATGGGATAATAAACTAGATTACAAGGCCTACACACCCGTTGAATGCTATCTTAAATTAGGTCGATAGTTTTATTTTTCTTTGAGACCATTATTGCAGAATTTATTTATGGAACTATTCAGTTGCGACTGAAAAGAACTGAAAATATTTGCAGGTTTAACAATTCAGTCATAGAACGAAGAATCATTATGTAGGGGGTATTGTTTTTTCTTAAGGTGAATAAAATGAGTCACCGAGTCTGTTGAAAACGTCCGAATCCAATTGTACTCAATGAGCTCGTTGGTGGTCAACTTTACGATAACTAACTCGTGTGTCATAGTGCATTTTTCACATCTCCAAAGTGGCAACTTTTCTGATGAAAATCCGTGTCATTTTTCTTATTTATACTGCAAACATCGGTTGCTGGTGCTCGTTAGAACCGACTCACTGAGCCGGTTCTAAAGAGTACCCACAACCTATGTGTTTGAGCAGAAATAAGGGAAATAATGTATACCAACATAAACCCCAGTTTTCTCTATATAAAATCCGGCTTATGTGGGTCTTCTTTTCGCGGACTTGTTCGCATGATGAAATTGTAAACTGATCTGGCAAGTATAAAATCTAATATTCTGACATTTTTTCTTGAATAAAATGTGATTTGCTAAAAGCTACTCACATTTTCTCAGCAAAACTATAGGCATATTTGCCATATTAAATGATCAATGTTTTAACGATAATAAAATTGTTAACGCAGTTTTGAACGCAGCTGTTCAAAAGTATCGATCATAACATTGTTACTTTTGAACAACTGCGTTTAAAACTGAACAACTGCGTTCAAAACTGAACATGTGCGTTCAAAACTGAACAGTTGCGTTCAAACCAGGGCCCAGAATGCACACTTAGTACAGTAAAATTCCTATATTTAGACCCCCTTTGGGGCAACTGAACGGTCTAAAAGATGGTCCCTGACCAGAGAACACTATGTGCAGAAAATATGAAGCTTAACGGAAAGAATAACTGCACCCGGATCAATAAGAATTAGTCGTAATTTAAGATGGTCTCAATAGCAGAATTTCACTGTAAAATTCCTATATTAAGACCATCTTTGGGGCTGCTCAAAAGTGGTCTTTAAGACCACTTTTGAATAATCCCAAAGGTGGCCTCTTGGCAGAAGACACTTTTTGTGGAAAACACAAAGAAAGAATAACTAACTGCAACGTACTAAATAAGCTTTTTAAAGCAGAATTAGTCTTCATTTTGTAATAGCGGCATTACACTGTATATATAAAAAGTTAACATTTAGAGTGATGCGTTACGTTCAAGTGCCAATTTATGTGACGTTATCAGCCTTTGGTGTCAGAAAAACAAATCTGGCCCTCGATGTGCTACAAGATCGGCCCTTGGAGTGAAAAAAAAGAAAGTCGACCCACGACCTGCAGTGCAATCGGAAATTGGAAATCGGCCCTTGATAAGGGACTGGCCCTCGATCTGCGTCTTACAGAGATAATGAGAAACGTTTCGCGTATGTCTCCTTAAAATCATCTTTTATTTTCGGTCCATTGCCTTTTCAATATTATTTGAGCCAGCGCATGACAAAACCTACAATAAGACATGGCCGCCTAACGAAGACTCAGATCAGCCTGCGTATCCGTGCAGTCTGATCAGAGTCTTCGTTGTGCGCTTCAATGATAGTTAAGGACCCAATGCTGCTTCATGCAGCAAGGGAGTCTCTGGTAAGACTATATGGATGCGCAGGCTGATCTGAGTCTTCGATTGGCGCACGTCTTGTAGGTTTTGTCGCGCGCTGTCTAATTTAGCTTGATAAACAATCGATCCCAAACACGTAAGTATACCCACACAAAATGTACTTTTTTTTCTTCAGTGGAGTTATCTTAATATCTTCCCTATTTCCCCGATGATACCCACTCCGATTTCTTGAACAAACTTTTAAACGACTTCTCAATGGGTCTTATCAGGAACGTCAAATGCCGGAAACCATTAAACTTAGACGTTTTTAAAGTTAGTCAATCTGTGCAAAATGGTGTAATTACCGGATATGACGTGTATAGCATCACGCTATGATTGACATAATTGACGAAATACCGCTCTTATCGTTTTAATGTCTTCAATCGATTTGGGGACAATGGTGCTCGATAATCTTAACAGAATGGCATAACAAGATATCGTATCTGAGCCGGAACATGGCATAACCGACAAGAAAGCATACCCGTGCGGCCAGCAAAATACAGATCAGATCACAGTGCAGCCTGATCATCGTGTTCGCATGAGCCTTCCTTGTATTTACCTTATTCAAAGTGAGAGACTGTCGATGAATCCGTCTAGACTGGGGTTGATGCGCTGACTATCGATGCCGCAATCACAAGTTTCCTCGTTGGTTTTGACATACCCTTGCTCTATTAAGATACCATTCTCTCTAAATCTCAAGAGACGGAAGGAGACTATTTTATACAAAAAAGTAAAATAAATAAAATAAATAGAAACATTGCACGTCTCGAAATAATGGATGCATTTACGCATTAGGTTTGTCGAATTGGGACGAGTTTCCGTTTTGACAACACTAGACCTCGTCAGCATTAGGATTATACAATTGTGATATAATGCTCCTGCTCGCACACGCCGCAAGGGCAACGTCAAATCAACGTCGATGCAACGTTACGACGTTGCACCGACGTAGATGTGACGTTGTATAAAAGTCATGACGTTGCATCGACGTTGATGTGACGACACAATTACGTCATGTGTCTGCCGGGGTAGCCTGCAACAAGCAAAGTTGTGTCTTCGAGCATTTACGCCAAGCGAAGTCTCAGATCATGGGTGTTACCTGCGCGCGCAATATTGATTGCCATTAACCACATGGTTTTTACTTCGGGCCGAAAGAGTAAAAAAAAAATAAAAGTTAACCCTAATTCTGATATTCACGGCCCCCGCCCATCGGGACTTGAAGAAATATATGGGCTGCATGATGCTTCCACGCAGAGCTGAATCCGACCCGCACACGAGTACTGGTAATCCGCTTAGAGGATCTAAGCCTGCCCAGGCATGGCCAACTATATCTGACATTAGCCCGATGACTTTCAACCGTGACAGTCGCACAGAAAGTCAATATTGGGCTGTCTCCCTTTGACTGAGGCCTACGATAGATACCTATCGTGTACCTATCGTGTAATCAATATTGTGTTTTAATCCGGCTGTGTGTGAAAATGACCCCGGGGGATATTGAACGAGAGATACGTCTAGTTAATTTAGAACTGCAAGTTTTGGTACTTTAAGCGAGAAAAATTCTCTTTTTGTCAAACGCTTAAAATTGAGCCTTTTTGTACTAAAAATATTATCGGTTCTCATAAATCCATTTTTTTTCTGGAATGTGATATTCCACATTATTTTTTTGAAAAAAAAAAAAAAAAAAAAAAAAAAAACATTTATAGTTAATGGATGTCAGATTGCATTATTTAAAATTGCATTGTTTAGAAAAGCAACATGTTCATAAGTTCATGTAATAAAAACCCCTGTAAACCCCACTTTACATTATATACAGAAAAGAGAGGTTTAGAGGGGTTACAATGTGTGTGTTATCCACACCAAGACATTGTATTGTTCATCATAAAAATAATGTGCTTTTTTTTTTTTAGATATATATTTACATTTCGAAGATAAGAAAGAAAACATTGTCACAAGGATATGTTTTCTTAATGGGTAGACAGTTTTGTTTGACTGGAGGCTTAACGTCCCCGTCAACACTGTATAGGTCATTTTGTGGACGTTGCTTCCAATTTTGAGGGACTTTTACCCGACACTGACTGATGACATCTCAAGCCCTGCCACCCAATGAAACCAGTAGGGTTTATCTGCATGGACGGTCCAACTGGCACCACTTTTCATGGGCAGCCTTAGAGCCCCCATGCACTTTACTAGTACTTATGTGCTGTGCAGTCAGTTTCAGCTCTGTGTGGAAGCATCATGCAGCCCAATCTATTTCTTCACATCACGATAACACATCCGTGTGATACAGTGCATTGTTTCATACCTCAAAAAAGGTCATCTTTCTGATGAAAATTTGTGATATTTTTCTTATTTATACTAAAAACATAGGTCGTGGGTGCTAGCTAGAACCGCCGCAATGATGCGGTTCTAACGAGTACCCACAACTTATGTCTAGGAGCAGAAATAAGAGACATAATGTATACCCCCGTAAACCCCAGTTTTCTCTATATAAATTGTACTCGTTAAAATCGAGGCGGTTCAATATGTAATCTAACGAGTTATCACACACCGGCCCCGATAGCTCAGTTGGTAGAGTGTCCGCTCCGGGGAACGGAAGGTCTCGGGTTCAATCCCGGGCCGCGACATACCAAAGTCGTTAAAAATGGTACTAGCTGCTCCTCGCTTGGCACTCAGATTTACGGGGTAGAGCTAGGACTGGTCGATCCAGTGTCAGGATAATGTGACTGGGTGTGGTATCATGTAATGTGTCTGGGACATGATACTTCAGTGAGGCAGCACTATAAACGTGAGCATTGAGCTCCCTGTCGCAACCAGACACCGTCGTGATATGACTGAAAAATTGTTGAAAGCGACGTTAAACCCGAATTCACACACACACACGAGTTATCACAATCTATATTTAATCTAACGAGTAGCTACAATCTATATTTAAGAGCAGAAATTAGAAAAATAGGCTTTACCCCTGTAAAACCCAGTTTCACTACATAAGATGGGGTTCAACGGGGTCGAAATTATATAGGCGTGTTTTCGTGTTTGTTACAACCGCCTCATTGAGGCATTTCTAACGAGTATCATCAATAATTTTTTTAGCAAAAATAAGGAAATCAATGATTACCCTTGTAAACCCATCTGTAAAGAAGGTTAAGAGGTGTGTTCATTACACGGACATGTTAACCTGATTGGTATATTTACAAAGGCCTCAATGAGGCTCTTCTAAACGAGTACTAACAATATACATGTATAGGATCAAAAATAAAACTAATGATTTTTATCATAGTAAACCCCATTTTTTATCATTAGAAAGGTCTCGATGAGATTTTTCTGATCAATATCCACAATCTGCGAGGTAATAAAATTAACTCAGCATTATAACCATTGTAAATCCAAATTTGGGGGTTACTTACTTTTACTTTACATGGGTTATATTGTTTCTGTGAACGTTTTTTAACATAAAGACATAGCGTAACCCTAATGGGTTATAGTAGTGCGTGAGCATGCCGTCACTCGCATGCCTTTATTTCAATGACGTCCAACATCAGTATCCATGTGGGACAATTGTAATCCGCCTATTACCTGTGTCCGATTTAAACCGCGCGACAAATTGTATAGAAATTAATAGGGCATGTGAATCTAAGACATGATTGAAAAAATACTAGGCTAGATAGCGAAAATGTGATTGAAAATTATAAAAATTCAATCTTTTATCTTAATTTTGATTATAATTTTATATTTTTTAAATAAAATTTAAACTGGTCAATTTTGAAATGAAAATAGGACCCTTCGTCTCGTGAACCTCTCGTTTACTTCAATAGAAAATTAGCAAAACCTCACGAGGGTGTCTGTTTTTATACTGTAATAATTAAATTATAAAATACGTTGTTAAAAATGTGACTTTAGATTCTTGAAGAAAAATGATTTTTCTTTCCAACAGTATCAAATAATTGAAGATCAAATAAAAACAAAGTTGGTCATTTTCAGGTTGTTTTCTTGCCATTTTCAGTACTTTTAGCCGTCTCTCCTCATTGTATCTATTTATAGCTATCGGTTCTCATATTACGCGATCATCGGATTAAATCGGAAATATCCGGGTTTTAGCTGGTTCAAGACGAATGTCAAAGTGAGCTGCTGAAAACATTTTTGTTAATGACATTTAATGCTGAAATAAATTTATTTTTATTTCGTCTTATTTATATATTTACTGTTTTTCATTTGTTTTTTGTTTTTTTCTTGTTTCATATATTTTTTTCTGCATGTGACTGATACGCAATTAACAAACATTTCATATTGTTTACAAAAGAAGTAGAAGAAAGAAAAAAAAAAACATATTGTTTTTTTTTGACTAGCGAAAATATATTGATTTCGGTAATTTTTTTTTTTTTTTTTTTTTTTTTTTTATGTTTCGGGTACTTCACACACATGCTTAATTGGCAATTGTTGCTAATTACTGCCAATCATGCCGGTTGTGGGAATACTACTTAAAACCCTTAGGTACTTTTTCTGATCAGAGCCTACGTTGTGCGAAAGATCCAATGCTTCTTCATGCAGCAAGAGAAGTCTAGGATGCGCACGCTGATGTGATTCTTTGCTGGGCACACGTAAATTGTAGGGAGTGCTGTGCCCTGGTTCAAATATTATTTTCTGGGATAAATTGCATGTATTTACACATAGAAAAATAATCATCACGAAAACACGCCTATATAATTTTGAAACCTTGAACCCCACTTTTATATAATAAAACTGGGTTTTACAGAGGTAAACCTTGTTTCTTATTTCTTCTCTGTATATAGATTGTGGGTACTCGTTACAAAGTCTATATTTTGAGCAACAGAAAATTTCACAATTTCTCATCTTAAAATTTTCTCTTTTTCGGCAATAAAATTTACTGTGTAGTTGTACAGGCATGTTTTGTAATGTGTTGTCAGTGTTGCAAATCAAAATATATTTTAATGCTAAACAGTATTCAAAAAAGTTTCGATTAATAGGCATCAATTAATACATGCATAGAATTTAAGAGTTGACACGCGCTGTGTGTATATTCAAACTAATCGCTTTATGGCCCGGAAGCCTTAATTGTTGACATGATATCGACAAACTTATGTTAGGTAATCTTTAGACAAACGTTCTCTGTAGTTAATGGACTCGGTCCAGTTAATGCTTTCCCTTTCACCCCTAAGCTTCTGTTAATAAGAATTGAGCCAACCCCTGCCCCCCGCAACCCCCCCCCCCAAAAAAAAAAAAAGAAAGAAAAAGGGTTGAGCACAATTCAAGTCTTTCTATCATAACGAAATATATCCATATAACGCACAATGAACACTCTAATCAGATTGTGCAGATGCCAGGTTGGTCTGGGGTTTGTCATATAATCTTATTCGCTAGTTATCAAGTATCCTATTTTCTTCTCCAAGATATATCTCTTACAGCGGTCCTAACGAGTACCCACAATCGATGTTTTGGAGCAAGAATTAACACACTCGCTCGTCAACTTGCATTTTTTTCATATCTCCAAAATAGCTATTTTTCTGATGAAATTCTTATTTATACTGCAAACATAGGTAATGGGCGTTCGTTAGAACCGCTTCAATGAGCGGAAAATAGTGTATACCCCGTAAACCCAAGTTTTCCCCTATACAAAGTGGGGTTTATGGGGTGTTCATTTCACGGACTTGTTAACCTAATGTATGTTTTTACTTTTTTTTTTTAGGTAAATACCAAAAATATAATTTCATCGATTGTATTGAAAACATAAAACTTTTTCACTCGAGCAAAAAAAGAGAAACTTTTCTAACGAGTGCGTTGAAAACGTCATAGTTTTCACGAGTGTGCAAATATATGCAAATATTTCACTGCTAATCGTGATTAACCCATTTCAGACATGAAACCGTGGCAAACAGTGCAGGCCCAGATCAGACTGATCTGGGTCTACACTGTTTTACAAAAATTCAACCATTTTCCAAATAGGTTTTGAAGAAAATATAACCTGCCACCCCTAAATTTTGAAATGGACTCCTGCTACAGGAGGAAGATTCCACTTGGTACAAAAAGGGTTAAGTGATGTTATGCCAGTATGGGTTCAACGGATTAAAAACCGATTAGTTGTCAAATGAAATGATTATCCCCACGCTTTTTGAAGAAAAAGTGGGGATATTGTAATTGTCTTCGTCGTCCGTACGTCCGTCCGTCCGTCTTACCGGACAACTCCTCCCACACTTTTACAGCTAGAAACTTTAAACTTTGGGAACTGATAGGTCTTTGGTCTGAGGAGTGCATGACACTTTTGGAATTTTGATCCTACCCCTAGGGGCCAGACCAGGGGGTGGGGTGCCCCGGGGGTAAAAAATCAAAGTTTTCAGAACCTGGTCGTGTGACATATTAAATCGAATGGCATAATGAGTAGAATACATAACAATCAAAATTTGACCCCTAGAGTCAGGTTTGAGGGCACCAGAGGTCAAAAACTTGGATTTTCACCCACATAACCCCCTTTTTAACGATTACCGGATAACTCCTCCTACGCCGTTTCAGATAGAAACATGATACTTTGGGAACTGATAGGTCTTTGGTCTGAGGAGTGCATGACACTTTCGGAATTTTGATCCTACCCCTAGGGGCCAGGCCAGGGGGTGGGGTGCCCCGGGGGTAAAAAATCAAAGTTTCAGAACCTGGTCGTGTGACATATCAAATTGAATAGCATAATGAGTAGAATACATAATAATCAAAATTTGACCCCTAGGGTCAGGTTTGAGGTCACCAGAGGTCAAAAACTTGGATTTTCACCCCCAATAACCCCCTTTTTAACGATTACCGGATAATTCCTCCTACGCTGTTTCAGATAGAAACATGAAACTTTGGGAACTGATAGGTCTTTGGTCTGAGGAGTGCATGACACTTTCGGAATTTTGATCCTACCCCTAGGGGCCAGGCCAGGGGGTGGGGTGCCCCGGGGGTAAAAAATCAAAGTTTTCAGAACCTGGTCGTGTGACATATCAAATCGAACGGCATAATGAGTAGAATACATAACAATCAAAATTTGACCCCTAGGGTCAGGTTTGAAGTCACCAGAGGTCAAAAACTTGGATTTTCACCCACATAACCCCCTTTTTAACGATTACCGGATAACTCCTATGCCATTTCAGATAGAAAGATGAAACTTTGGGAACTGATAGGTCTTTGGTCTGAGGAGTGCATGACACTTTCGGAATTTTGATCTTAAGATTGGGTGGGAGTTGCAATTGAGAACTTATATAGTGGCATATCTTTAAAAAAGCGTGGGGATATGCGATGGCGTGCCATCGACTGCGCGATTCTAGTTAAAAATGAAACAGTTTGCTTACGGTGTTCCCCTTTATTGCTTAACGAGGCCAACAGAGCTTTTGTTTGAATTGGAATTTAGCGGTCCATTCAACACTATTTTAGGTCATTTTTGAGCCGGTCAGTTTACCTATCCACTCTTTGTCTGGACAGGCTTATACGTAAGCGGTTAACCAGTACATTGCAAATGCTTTCGCTCTCTGACGTGCGGCTTAAAATAGCCGTTTCCCAACACGTAAAGCAAGTCCTTGAAGAACCCCTCAAAAACACGCTCTGTATTAACAGGGGCATACATTATTTTGCTCTTTCTGGTCCAAGACATATATTGTGGGTACTCGTTAGAGCAGTCTCAATGATGGGTTTCAAACAGACCAGTGAAAGGCACGTGGAAATCAGCAGTGCAAAGCAACTGTACTTAGTAGCGTTTGTCAATCCGTCTCAAAACTATCAAAACTTTAACATTGAGTCAACTACGTTCTACTTAACACACATTGATCATCAAGGCCAAGTTGTTCAAAGCAGCGTAAGTTAACCCTTTTTGTACCAAATGGAATCTTCCACATTATAAACAGCAGGACTCCATTTCAAAATTTAGGGGTGTCAGGTTGTGTTTTCATCAAAATCTATTTGGAAAATGACTGAACTTTAAGCAAACAGTGCAGGCCCTGATCAGACGCCGCGTTCTGTGGCATATGATCTGGACCTGCACTGTTTGCCAAGGTACCCCTTTAGGTGTTTCTGGTATACTGAATGGGTTAATGAACTCGTTAATGGTCAAACGTTAACTATTCAATAGGTACCTAATACTCTTGTATTTCTACTGGAAAATGTGAGGAGCTTTTTTGCAAATTTGATGCAAACCCTATTCGCACTTTTTGGTTTTTTTTTTGATGTAAAAAATGATAAAAAATTTAACGACTCGTTAACTAACGACTTCGCAAAAAAAAAAAAAAAATAAAAATAAAAATAAATAAAATAAATAAATAAAAGTGGCATTAGGTTATTTTATAAATGCGGCATAAAACAAACACTTTCCCTTACAATACTATTATAATATTTGAAAAGCAATTTAATCCGTATTATATATGGACCAATAAATCATCATATTTAGTTAAAACAAATATGCCACTGTAATACCCTTAAGCAATTGTCTGAGACAAGGATTAACGGTCACTACCGATATTCATCGAAAACTGCCGACTATAGCCGAATTGCTTTAAAACAGGTGTCAAGTAGCGTAATTCTGGAAGCTACCTGGAAAAACTGCCAGTACAGGTTCGTTCCCTTGATTTCATATGGCCGAACTTTTCCCGTATGATAAAGTGATGATTATCAGCCATAAATCAAGCCAGAAAATATACTGATTTAAAAGATCAGAATGTTAGCACATTGGACATACGTGAAATAGCACTCGAAATAAAAAATAATAATGTCGAATAACAATAATAACAATAACTGTAATAAAACTAACTTTGCTATATTGTGTCTGTGAACGTTCTTAAACATAAAGACATAGCATAACCCTACTGGGTTATAGAAGTGCGTGAGCATGCCGTGTCTCGCATGCCTTTATTTCAAAGACGTCCAACATCAGTATCATAAAGTGATAATTATCAGCCATAAATCAAGCGAGACAATATACTGACTTAATAGATCAGTGAAAATATTTTCAACGTTAGCACATTGGACATATGTGAAATAGCACTCGAAATAATAATAATAATAATAATAATACCGATAATTGTAATAAAACTAATTTTGTTTGAATTGAGGATTTACGTCCTCGTCAACATTATTAGGGTCAATAATAACAATAATAATAATAATAATAATCAAAGCACTGATAGTAGTATACGGGTTGATGTTCAATGGGGCGGTTCTAGCAATAACCCACAACCTATACATGGAAATATGAAAGACGTCAAACGAATGTATCATCGTAACTCGGACCCAGTATACAGCCGGCCTCGGTGGCGCAGTCGGATGCGCGTCTGACTGGTGATCAGGAGGACGCGGGTTCGATATCTGCCGGGGTCGGCAACTTTTTTTGCGTGGATATTGATCATGAAATCTTTTACGGTCAATCTCTCTCTCACGCTGATTCAAGAAGGGCAGTTGTCAGACGCGCACTGTACTAATTAACCGCTTACGTATAAGCCTGCCCTAGAAAAGTGTGGATAGGTAAACTGACCGGCTCATAAATTACCTAAAATAGTGTTGACTGGGCCGTTAAACTCCAACACAAACAAACAAAAGCCATGTTTACATGTACATTCGATTCAAGATATAATAATTAGCTCCCGCCCATCGGGGCTTGAAGAAATAGATGGGCTGCATGATGCTTCCACGCAGAGCTGAAACCGACCCCCACACGAGTGCTGGTAAACCGCTGAGAGGATCGAAGCCTGCCCAGGCAATGCGGTGCGAGTCGGCCCGTCTATGCTTATAAACCCTATTGGTTTCATTGAGTGGCTGGGCTTGAGATGTCATTTCATCTCAGTGTCGGGTAAAAGTCCCACAAAATTGAAAGAAACGTCTCCAAAATGACCTTTACGGTGTTGACGGGGACGTTAAACCTCAAATCAAACAAACAAACAAAGATATAATAATAATAATAATAATAATAATAATAATAACAACAACAACAATTGGTACTCATTATCTAAATATCACCAACACTTCATATGAATAAAGAATGCACAGTAGTACACATGACAATCTTTCCGGAAATAAGGTAATCCATTATACTTGCACGCGTGTCCATTAATCTTCGGACTTCATGACGGTCGGTAGCCGGAACGCAATACACACTCCACGTGTCATAAAAGCGATAATTGTCTTCTGCTTAAATACCCGTGATATTTTCCCCTGAGTGTAATAAAACGTTGATTATGGGCACAGAAGCGCCAAATTGAAATCTTTCTACCTATGTTTTTGTGTTTATTAAGTCAAAATCATGCTCAAAACATAGGTTGTGTGTGTCGTAACGAGTACCCACAAGCTATGTCTTGGAGCAGGAATAAGAAAAATAATGAATACCCCCGTAAATCCCCTTTTTCTCCATATAAACTGGGGTTTAAGGGGTCTTCATTTCACGGAAATGTTCACGTGATGCATAAACAAATTAAAAAAAAATCAGAATGAGCTGGTTCTAAATAGTACCATCAATCAACGTATTGAGCAATAAATAAATTTTAAATAAATAAATCGTTAATAAATAAATAACGATAACACATCCGTGCGGCATAGTAGGGTATTCTTGATATCTCAAAAACAGCTAATTTGTTAATGAAAACTTATCGATACTCAAAACCGGTTTTGTATTCTCGTTAGAAGGTGGTTCTAACGATTACCCACAACCTATGTCTTGGAGAAGAAATAAAAAAAAAATGAATAACGCAGTAAACCGCAGTTTTCTCGATATAAAGCATGGTTTAAGGGGGTGTTCATTACACGGCTTGTTGTCGTGATGAAAAAACAACAGTTACTAAAATAATATAGAAGAATAAGAAGCAAGTACTTTCGAACTATGTTTTTGTGTTATGTTAAAATCATGCTGATCCCTGATTATCCGACTGTTCAATATATAAAGTTGAGTTTACATGCAAATTCTTTTCCCCGGTATGATGGAAGGAACGCCAGAAAAGGTGTACACCCTGATCTTAATAAATCATTTAACAGTTGAAATAAATACATAAATATAAAAGTAAATAAATCGGAATGAGCTAGTTCTAAATACTACCAACAATCCACGCATTGAGGAAAAATATAAACAAATAAATAAATAAATTACGATAACACATCCGTGCGGCTCAGTCAATTCTTGATAATTTGTTAATCATCACGTGAACAAGTCCGTGAAATGAAGACTCCCTATACCCCACTTCATATAGAGAAAACTGGGGTTTACGGGGGTAAACGTTATTTTTCTTATTTTTGTTCCAAAACATAGGTTGTGGGTACTCGTTAGAACCGCCTCGATCTAACGATCGAGGCGGTTCTAACGAGCACCCACAACCCATGTTAACACTTTTACCCAATCAAGGAAATAATAATGAATAAAAAACAATTTACATGGGCATTAATGGCCTCTTTAACGGCTATTATCTGGTTTACCAGACGGAATTAATAATCAAACGTATGTTACGAAAAGGAAAAATACAAACATCTCTTTTGTGTTTTTGTATTCAATCAAAGCAATGTGCGAACAGCGAAATGTCAGAAATGCGAAAATGCGAACAGCGAAATGTCAGATTAGCCTGCACATGCGGCATATTTTCTTTCTTTCTTTCTTTCAATTGTAATCTTATTACTAGCAATGTTTGTTTAAATTGCTTAGTAAGTATAAAAATCTAATCGGGTCATGAAAAATAAATTAATAAATAAGACGCAGATCAGACACCGCATTTTAGATTGATAAATAAATAAATAAATAAATAAATAAATAAATAAGACGCAGATCAGACATCGCATTTTAGATTGATTTACATTCTAAGGAGATGCCCAGGCGAAGATGTGTTCATTTCACGGTCGACGGAGAATGACACGCTTTGGGATTACACGCGTGTGTAGTCGATAAAGCGTTTTCTGTATAAGCTCCAAATTTAATCGCAAAATGCCGCTATTAAATATAATTTTGAAATATTATAATTGCTTTCAAAGTGCACAATATTGTAACCACATTGCGTCTTATACGGGCGATTGTTTGCAATATTAACAGAAAGTGAAGATTTTAGCCGTTAAAGTAGGGCACTGTCGTGGTTTTTCCACAGTTTTGTATGGTTCATATAAGGATTAAGGGTTGTTAATTTAAAAATAAAAATGCCGGCAGCTAATTAAATAAAAGTGCCACTTATTTGATATCTTTTTAAAGGTATTTAAATGGACAATTAGATTAAATCGGAACTTGTTTGTCAAATTGAAAAATAAATAAGTTATATTTGTTGAAAAAAATAGTTTCCATTAAAGCGCCTGCTATTTCCAACAAGACATTCTGTACAGGTAAGCCGAGAAGGTCAGCGCACAGTAAAAGGCTTAATCCTTTGCACCAACGGCATTAATGTCAATAATAGTTGCGGATGCAAAGCGGTGCGCAGCAGTCGGACCGTCCATGCTTATAAACCCTATTGGTTTCATTGGGCGACAGGGCTTGAGATGTCATTTCATCTCAATGTCGGGTAAAAGTCCCTCAAAATTGGAAGCAACGTCTCCAACATGACCTTTACAGTGTTGACGGGGACGTTAAACCTCAAATCACGGCAAGCGCTGCCTTTGCAAATAGTGCTGATTCAGATAAGATGGCTTATCTGATCAGGATCTGCACTGTTTGTTATTGAGTTTGCGAATTTGAATGAACAAGTTACATCAAGTAATTTGATTGGTTTGAATGAAAATGCGTGTACCTAAAAAGCAAAACGCGCTTAACAACAACAAAGCACTACAAGTTAGAATTTTGTTTAAATTCAACAAAGCAACAATTAATGAACAACAACAGTATACATGTACCGCATCCTTAGAGCGGTCGGCAGCACAAGCTACGCGATGGGCGTGGGGTGTAAGATCTTTTCCTGTCGACAAGTTTGTCTTCTAGTGAAAATTGTGGAGTAGGAAATATTTTGTCTTCTGTTTTCGAAAGCTTCAACAGCTCGAAGAACATTGGGACCCTGACCATTTGCTAGAAATAGGCGTATTGTGAATAACATGTACAGTAGAACTTCGATGGCTCGAACACCGATGGCTCGTTTACCATGGCTAAGTCGAACCCGTTCTATAGTCCCTAGGGAATTTCTCTACGTAAGAAATAGCGGGGAATAATTTAGGAGATTTTTTTCTTTTATCTTGCCAATGTATGCTGTGTGTACTCATTAGAATCGCCTCGATGAGGCGATTCTAATGAGTACATACAGCATACATTTTTTATTATAGAACCCTCAGAACTACCCCTGTCTCGAACAGATTTTCATGGTCCCAAAGGTGTTCGAGCCATTGAAGTTCGACTGTATATGGCCGCTGAGGGTTAATAATAACACCAGCCATGAGGCATAATGTGTATGACCTAAGGAATATATATTCAATTTTCTATAAAAATAAAGAGGTGTTGTATGTACTTATTAGAATCGTATCCTCTGGGCGATTCTAATGAGTAAAACACAGCATACCTTTTCAAGATAAAATCCAACAAACCTCCGTAGATTATCTTCAGTATTAAATATATGAAAATCTGGAGCTTTGGTTGTTTGTTTGATTTGAGGTTTAACGTCCCCGTCAACACTGTAAAGGTCATTTTGGAGACGTAGCTTCCAATTTTGTGGGACTTCTACCAGATATTGAGATGAAATGACTTCTCAAGCCCTGCCGCCCAATGAAACAAATAGGGTTTATAAGCATGGGCAGTCCGACTCGCACTGCTTTGCCTGGGCAGGCATAGATCCTTTAAGCGGTTTACCAGTACTCGTGTGCGGGTCGGATTCAGCTGTGCGTGAAAGCATCATGCAACCCATCTTTTTTCCTTCAATCCCCAAAGGGGGGGGGGGGGGGGCAAAATCTGATGCTATGGGAAGAATTTCTTTAGACTTCAGTACTTCAGAACCAGTTTATGTGCATCCGTGTCCTCAGTAGTAGTAGATATTAGCGCTGACCCTTAATCATTAGGTCCCTCACCGCTGTGGTTCGTGTCTCTCTCGGGTCATATGAGTTTGACACCAAGTTCTGCAACGGAAGGTCGGGTGTGGTTTTTTTTCTTTGGGTACTCCGGATTTCGCCCACCTCTGTTTAACGATCGGCTCGATATAAATGGAATAATCTTGTAAGGGCCGTTAAAAAAAAAAAGTTTAGGGAAACAAGCCATCTATGATCGAGTAATCGAAGTTTCACTGAACTTGGGGCCATGGCTGACACCATGACACGTTTTACTTATTGTCTGAAAATTGCAATGTCTGATAGAAATACGGCCTCTCATACGAGTACTTAACCCATTTAATACCAGAAACCCCAAAACGGGTACCCTGGCAAACAGTGCAGGCCCAGATCAGACTTACTTATTGTCTAAAAATTGCAATGTCTGATAGAAATACGGCCACTCATACGAGTAATTAACCCATTTAATACCAGAAACCCCAAAACGGGTACCCTGGCAAACAGTGCAGGCCCAGATCAGACGCCGCATTCTGCGGCGTCTGATCTGGGCCTCCACTGTTTGCTAAAAGTGCAGCCATTATCCAAACAGATTTTGATGAAAACACAACCTGACACCCCTAAATTTTGAAATGGACTCATGCAATATATAAGGAGGAAGATTCCATTTAAGATTATTAAAGTATGGGTTTAACTAACAATGAGTTGACGGGGACGATAAACTCCAAATCAATCAAACAAACAAACAAACAAACTAACAATGAATAACTAACCCCTTCTGCCGAAGAGTAAATCGCATTTGTGTTCTGTAAAATCTGGACTGGTCTTGTGTACTCGGACACTGGCGAACAATGTTGTGCCAGTAGCCTACAGAACAAACGCTTTCTGAAAGTACTGGGATTTTAGGGTTAAACAAAAGATTTGGACTATTTTCCCAGCATATTCCAAGAGACAATCGATCCAGTGCTTTGATTCTGCATTTCATGGTGTCTTCTGTCGGTGGCTTGAGAGCTGGTTGCTTTCCTTTTTGGAGCCTTTTTCGGAGTTACGACTTTTTATGTTGTTTTATCATACCGAAATTCGATATCACGCAAAACTCGATAATATTATAACGAAAAATCCGATGAGATATATCAACCCTTTTTGTAACAAATGGAATCTTCCTTCTTTATATATAGCAGAAGCTTATTTCAAAATGTAGGGGTGTCAGGTTGTGTTTTCATCAACATTTATTTAGAAAATGGCTGAACTTTTTGCAAACAGTGTAGGCCCTGATCAGACGCCGTGGCGTTCTGTGGCGTCTGATCTGGGTCTGCACTGTTTGCCAACTGCCCGTGTCGGGGTGTCTGGGTTAATAGGGATATTCCAGGTAATATTACATCCAAAATCGGAGTATGTGCGTACGGCCGCAAAGATTCCAAAACTGGATAATTCGCACACTGTAATAAACGCATTGACACATGACTTCAAAAATTCTGAAAAACGAAACTTTTCGGAATGCACAAAATGTTTATAGAGAGGAGAAGTAATTCCGTGCAATAGCACAAAAACTCAAAATCAGGAAGATCTGCGCATAAGCGCAAAAATTGCAAAATCGAAGTAAAGGCAATGATCAGGAATCGATACAATTAACCCACAGCTCCCATCAGAGACACCAAACGGAAAGAAACAGGAACATGTAGCAACAGACCCCAACGGAAACACCAACAGCGGAAAGCCAAAAGGATAGTTACTTTCCCACAAAATTGCCAAAAGGCTATCCAAAATAAAAATAACATAATCGACACAAAGACCCAAAGACAAGCCATTACAAAAATAAACCGCGACAGAAGGATTTCCAGACACTTCGGCCCCACTACCACCTCGGCCCCTAGACAGGTCGGCCCAAAACCAAGTCGGCCCTAGACACCTCGGCCCTAGTCACTTCGGCCCTAGACACCTCGGCCCCACTGTCACCTCGGCCCCTAGACATCTCGGCCCCAAAGACACTTCGGCCCCACTTTTGATATATGTTAGGGTATGGGCATTTATATCATGTTAAAATCGGCC
Source organism: Lucinisca nassula (assembly GCA_963580285.1). Classification (NCBI taxonomy): domain Eukaryota; kingdom Metazoa; phylum Mollusca; class Bivalvia; order Lucinida; family Lucinidae; genus Lucinisca; species Lucinisca nassula. The sequence goes on along the minus strand of OY757019.1, from coordinate 93,144,346 downwards.
CCGCCCAACGGGACTTCAAGAAACCGACAGCCTGTGACATGAGTACTGGTAAACCGCTTACAGGTGTTAAGCCTGGCCAGGAAAAGCGGTGCGAGTCTGACAGTTCATACTTATAAACCCTATTGGTTTCATTGGGCTGCAGGGCATGAAATGTCATTTCATCTCAATGTCGGGTAAAATTCCCACAAAATTGGAGGCAACGTCTCCAAAATGACCGAGATAGTGTTGATTGGGGCGTTAAATGTCAAATCTAACAAACAAAACATCATGTTAACAAGCCTGTGTAATGAAGACACCGCTCAACCCCAGTTTTTTTTGGGGAAAACTGGGGCTCATAGGGGCATACATTATTTACATCACGAAGACACGCGTTAACCGGCCCCGATAGCTCAGTTGGTAGAGTGTCCGCTCCGGGGAACGGGAGGTCTGGGGTTCGATCCCGGGCCGCGACATACCAAAGTCGTTAAAAATGGTACTAGCTGCTCCTCGCTTGGCACTCAGGTTTACGGGGAAGAGCTAGGACTGGTCGATCCAGTGTCAGGATAATGTGACTGGGTGTGGTATCATGTAATGTGTCTGGGACATGATACTTCAGTGAGGCAGCACTATAAACGTGAGCATTGAGCTCCCTGTCACAACCAGACACCGTCGTGATATGACTGAAAAATTGTTGAAAGCGACGTTAAACCCGAATTCACACACACACACACACACACACACACACACACACACACACACACACACGAAGACACGCCTTCATCACGAAAACACGCCTATATAATTTTGAACCCCACTTTTATTTAGTAAAACTGGGGTATACTGCGATAAACCTTATTTTTCGTATTTGTTCTAAAATATAGATTGGGGGTACTCATTAGAACCGCCTCACAAGTTTCATCTTAAAATTTCGTTTTTCGGCAGTAAAGTTTTCAATGTATTTGTGTAGGCGTGTTTTCGTAATGTGTAATTTTGACCCCCTTGAATCCCACTTTTATATAGTAAAATTGGGGTTTACAGGGGCAAACCTTATTTTTCTTATTTGAGCAGAAATAATAAAATATCACATTTTTTCCTCTTCTAATGTTCGTTTTTTTCGGCGGTAAAGTTTGCAATGCATTTGTATAGGCAGGTTTTCGTAATTCTTATTTCTGCTCCAAGACACAGGTTGTGTGTACTGGTTAGAACCGTCTTAATGTGCAGGACTGATCAGAATGCGTCTGTGACGACCTTTAAACACAATTAGTTTAATATTAATCTATGTTTATGCAAACTAGTCATTTCTTAGAAGATCCCTTTCATATAAGTTAACAGGTATGTGCGATGAACCACCACCTCCTTGCAGTATCAATGATCTATGTTTTCGAGCAGAAGTAAGAAATATAATTTCTATCAACCTTTCGTTATATAATTTTGGTTTTACGGAATCTGCTATTAAGTTATTAGGAAATAAAATCAAATTATTTTATTGCTATTTTTATTTCATATAAAAATAACAAACAACCAATGAGACGTTTATAATAAATATAACAACGCATGTGTTTGATTTGAGGTTTAACGTCTTCGTCAACACTGTAAAGGTCATTTTGGAGACGTTGCTTCCAATTTTGTGGGACTTTTACCCGACACTGAGATGAAATGGCATCTCAAGCCCTGTCGCCCAATGAAACTAATAGGGTTTATTAACATGGACGTTCCGCCTCGCACCGCGGTTCCTTGACAGGCTTAGATACTTTAAGCGGTTTACCAGTAGTAGTGTGCGGGCCGGATTCAGCTCTGCGTGGAAGCATCATGCAGCCCATATATTTCTTCAAGCCCATAACAACGCATACACGACATTTTCAGGTTAACTTGGACTACGAGTACACTCTCAGGGACAGCTAATGCCCCGCCACCTTCAACCGTGACGTTTACCTTGAGTCAGCATCATGAAAAGTGTGGTTTAGCGGGTTGTTCTAATTGTGAATATTTGATACTGATAATTAATGAGCCTTTTCTACAAAATATATAGGGCCATGAAGACTTTGCACTCAGTGTACATCCAGATCCATCTGATCTGGATCTACACTGTCATTCAGTTTGCGAATTTTGAATGAATACAATATACATGCATCAAGTAATTTGGGGTCTGATAGTCAGAAATAAATAAATAAATAAATAAATACATAAATTATACAATATACTTCTTTCTGTCCGTCATTAAATATGAGCTGAAATAACAATCAAATAGGAATTTCTAAATGTGTGAAAACTGATAACAATGGAAACATACTGAGCAATTCCTACAAAAATACGAGCAGTGAAGACTTTGCACACAGTGCACATCCAGATCTACACTGTTTGCCACTAATATATACATATAGTATACATGTATCAAGTAATTTGAGTACGGGCCTCCGTGGCCTAATGGATAAGAGCGCTGACTCTTAGTCATTAGGTCTCTCACCGCCGTGGGTTCGAGCCTCGCTCGGGTCACGTGTGAGATGCCAAGTTCTGCAACGGAAGGTCAGGTGGTTTTTCTCCGGGTACTCCGGTTTTCGCCCACCTATGATTAACGATCGGCTCGATATGAGTGAAATAATCTTGAAAGGGCCGTAAAACCCAAACCAAAAAAAGAAAAAAAAAGTAATTTGAGTGGCTTATAATCAGAAATGTGAATATTAAATAAATAAATATACAATCAATCTTTAATACGAGCTAGAATGACAGTCAAATGTGTGAAAATTGATAACAATAATCTGTTTATCATCAAGGATCTCTTTGTTAGCAACGCCTGGCTGTTTATTGAGCTTCACACTTTACTAATTTAAGTCAATAATTATAATTGTTATTGTAAAACTTTTTGCTAAATTGTGTACTAACCTGAATTTCATTGATCCTTACCCCGCTGAACACGACAATCCTTAACTTTGCAAACAGTGTAGATTCTGATCGGATTGCTTCTGCCCTCTGAACCGGATCTGCACCGTTTTTCATGCAGTTTTTGAATTGCATGCATACATTATATAAATTGGTTTACTTACGAGTATAGTTCTAGTTCAGCGAACCTGAACACTGTTAATTACCTAATAAATAAATAAATAAATAAACTAAAGCTGTTGAAGTGAAACTGACTAGGGCCCCGGCAGCGCTATCAGAAATTTGTGGACGGACGGACAGACAGACAGACAGACAGACAGACGGACGGACAGACAGAGTGATTACTATAGGGCACCCACACTTTCAGTGCGGGGCCCTAATAAATTGTTTGTTTGTATTGGAGATTAACGGCCCAGTCAACACTATTTTAGTTCATTTTCGAGCCGGCCAGTTTACCTATCCACACTTATCCTGGACAGGCTTATACGTAAGCGGTTAACCAATACAGTGCACATTTTTTTCGTCAGAAAATGACAACTGCCCTTCTTGAATCAGCAGAAGGGAGAGAATGACCGTAGAAAAGATTTCATAATCAATCTCCACGAAATAAAGTTGCCGACACCGGTAGGTATCGAACCCGCGTCCTCCTGATCACTTGTCAGACGCGCATCCGACTCAGCTACCGAGGCCAAAAAAAATAAATAAAATAATAAATAAATATATAAATTTGTTAACAAATATAAGATTATCCCCCATCACCACCATGATTGACAAAACAGAGAAATGATTTTTTTTTTGGGGGTGGGGGGGGGGGGGGGGTTACGGCTCCATCTACCGATCCATCCAGATTTCCATCCAATAAGTAAGGATAATTAGGTATCATGTTCTTATTGAAATTAATTTAAAAAGTATTTTAGCGATGTGGAATTATTTCGGATAATAAAAAACCTATAGATGATCAAAAGAGCAGAAATGTAGAAAAAAGAGCCTGTTCTAAAGCATGCCGCAATGCAATTAGAATTATACATTGAAATAAAAGAGGGGAATTTTCAAATGTTTCTCCCATTCTTCATCAACACTGTAAATGGACATATAGATTTTCTATTTTGTAACGTTATAATATATAATAAAATATATATATTATAGGTTCAAATATTCGTGGCTCCCTATCAAAATAATCAAATCAGCAAATAAAAAAAAAAAAAAAAAACTCCAGGGGCCGACCCGTCTAGGGTTTCAATTTTATGTGGGGCCGAGGTGGTTTTGGGGCCGAGGTGTCTAGGGGCCGAAGTGTCTAGGGGCCGAGGTGGTTTTGGGGCCGAAGTGTCCTGTTACCGACAGAAGTACCGCATTGGAATGGTCAGCGGAAACGAATTCCACTGGGGGTCTTAAATCGATTTTACGTGTCCACAATCCTCGCCCTTACTTTCGTCGCGATTAAGACAAATAATTTGGTAAGTCGGCATGAAGACCTCCTAACTCAGCAGTGCAACATCTCTGTGAACACAAAAGAGATCAAACAACGGTGAGAACTCGACAGCAAGAAACAACAGAAATGCTGGAGCAAACGAAAACCATCCTCTTACCATGTCTAATGTGTGATTGTATTTGATATTTGCTTCTAATAAAATATTGTTTAAACCAAACGAAAACCAACAGTTAGACTCCAATGGGCCCGACCAGAGACAGATGCGCAGAAATTCCAGTACAGGAAAATTTGCACAATACGCAAACTGTTATTACAATGTAGTCACGAGGATACATGTCGCTCATTGGCGCAAAAATCCAAAGCAGGACGATCTGCGCATATGATTAAAAATTGCAATGAAGGTAGATCTGCGCAGAAGTTTCTATGATAGTAATGGCATTTATTAACTTTGCGTAAAAATGCACCTGTATTTTAACGCAGAAACTCCGTTTCGGGATGAAAAAAAAAACTCTTCTTAATATTATATTTAATAGTTCAAACAAATGTTGTGGGTATTTGTTTGAATCTCTCCACCGAACTTATCCACAGCATTTGTTTCTCGGAGAGGCCTTTTAATACTCACTATTGTACTCCTTAGTGGGGATCTTAACCCTTATCTTGCTGAATATTCATTTTAGCCACACCCATTTCTGTCTTTCGACCAATCAAATTACTTGATGCAATAAATTGCTACAGATTCATAAACTGAATGCCAAACAGTGTAGATCCTGATCTGGATCTACACTGTTTGCAAAGATAGGGGTTGTCGTGAATAGCAAGATACATGTAAGGGTTCGGCCCCCGCCTATAGGGGCTTGAAGAAATATAAGGGCTGCATGATGCTTCAACGCAGAGCTGAATCCGGCCCGCACACTAGTACTGGTAAACCGCTTAGAGGATCTAAGCCTGTCCAGGAACCGCGGTGCGAGGCGGACCGTCCAAATAATAAACCCTATTAGTTTCATTGGGCGACAGGGCTTGAGAAGTCATTTCATCTCAATGTCGGGTAAAAGTCTCACAAAATTGGAAGCAACGTCTCCAAAATGACCTTTACAGTGTTGACGGGGACGTTTAACCTCAAATCAAACAAACAAACATGTAAGGGTTAATAGCGGCAAACTCATTTGCCGTTAAAACTATTAAATTTTGTGCTTTGGCGTTCGAGCCTTGTTTTATTTTTGAAAGCCTTTTGACATTCTAATACTTTTATATTCTAATATGTGTTGCCATTGTTGTGTTTCAGTGTTTGGGTTTTTTTTTTAACAAAGATCTAAAATATTAGCCAAGAAGCGTTATCATTCTTTCCATTACGCGCGACCCCTATCTGCGTTTACATGCATTAACATGTTGCATTGTAAGGCAGTCAACAGTGTACTACGTGGCGACTTTGTCAAGCAATCTCCTCGAACATGCAGCTCAATCGCGGTTGCTGCGTGATGGTAGCCTTTTAACTCAATGCATGCTAGTGGACTCTCCCATTGCTATATATTGGACAAGCCCATTTGTCACATAAGGGACGTCAGGCCTAATTTTTCGTTTTTATTATATTTTTGACGGAAAATCTGGTTAGCAAAAAGTGCAGGCTCTGATCAGACGCCGCGTTCAGCGGCGTCTGATCTGGGTCTGCACTGTTTCCCAATGTACCCCTTTAGGGGTTTCTCGCCTGTAATGGGTTAATATATCTGATATTTCATCATCTCAATGTCGGGTAAAAGTCCCACAAAATGGAAGCAACGTCTCCAAAATGACCTTTACAGTGTTGACGGGGACGTTAAACCTCAAATCAAACAAACAAACAAACAAACAAAATCATTTTTTTCATTTCCAGTAATGAAAATAATGGAAGATTTTCTATACAACAGATGGTGCCAGTAATAAGCTGTTTTAACTTTGATAAAATTCTCCGTTTTTATCTTTGATAGTGACATGTTTATTAACCTTTTACCCTTGCAATCCTTAAAGCCTTCGTGATGTATCGGATAAGTTACTCGCCTCATAATCCAGGGCTCGTGGGTTCGAGCCCGAGCTTCTCTAGACTTTCGGATGAGTCTTAAAACCGAGGCCCTATCTCCGTATGACCTTAGCTGTTCGGGGGACGTAAAACTCAAACACACCCATTCATCCTTTTCAGCCCCATATACCGGTATAGATGCGTATACAAACAGTGTAGACCAGGATGAGACGGTCACTTCAGCATAGAAACTATTTGCCATCACGATAACATGCCTATATAATTGTGATCCCCTTAAACCCCACTTTTATATAGAAAAACTTGTGTTTGCACCGGTATATATTATTTTTTCTTATTTCTGCTCCACAACATAGATTGTGGTTACTCGTTAGAACCGGCGGTTCTAACGAGTACCAACAATCTATATTTTTGGCAGGAATAAGAAACTCGTCACAATTTTTCATTTTAAAATTTTCATTTTTTCGGCGTTTAATGTTACAATGTATTTGAATAGGCGTGTTTTCGTAATGTTTTGAACTATATAAACATAAAAAAACACGCCTGTAAAATTCTGACCTCCTTGAGCCAGACTTTTAAAAAGGAAAACCGGGGTTTACAGGGGTAAACCTATTTTTTTCTTATTCAGGTCTAAAATATAGATTGTAAGTACTCGTTAGACCCGACTGGATGCGGCAGTTCTAACGTGAACAAAATGATTTTTCATCTTTTTCCCCCGTTTTTAGCCGCGAAAATGCAATGCAATTGTATACTAGGTGTGTTTTCGTAATTAGCACCTTTTTACCACTGTTTACACGAAAGGGCCTGTCCAAATTCAACGATTGAAGTGTCCACTTCACAAAATGGTTAACTTTACGCCGTGGCATAAGTATGTAACGTTCTCTATGAAGTGTGACATATGTAAACTCGATGAAGTAACATCTGTACGCAACGTACTCGATGAAATAACACATGTGTGCAACCTACCCGATCAAGTAACATACTCGATGAAGTAGCATACATGTATGTATGCAACGTATGCGATGAAATGACATGTATGCAGCATACTCGATAAAGACATATGTATGCATATGTATGCAATGTACTCGATGAAGTGACATATGTATGCAACATACTCAATGAAGTGACATATATATGCAACGTACTCGATCAAGTGGCATCATATGTATGCAGCGTACTCGATGAAGTAAGATATATATACAACGTACTCGATGAAGTGACATATATATGCAACGTACTCGATGAAGTGGCGTGTGTGCAGCGTGCTCAATAAAATGACATATGGATGCAACGTACTCGATGAAGCCTAATATCAAAAGACGATTAGTATTATGTGGAAATCACAGTATTTCGCAATCATAAATCCAGTATGTAGATTGGACTTGCAACAGATTTCACTTCTTTGCGCTCAAAATTTGTTATTGGAGCATGTACTCGTTGGAACAGCCTCACTAAGGCGGCTCTAACGAGTACCAAACGTCACGATAACAAGTCAGTGAAACGAAGACCCTTCTTAACCTCACTTTATATTTTACGGTCGCATATACACCATCTGTCTTATTTGTGCCCAATAATATAGGTAGTGGGTACTCGTTAGAACCGCCTCGTTGAGGCGGTTCTAACGAGTACTCACAATATATGAGGGAATGAGAAATAAGAAAGATTGTTATCATTTGAACCAAACATTTGCCATTTCTGGCACAATGTTGGACGCTTTTTTTTCACATGGACGCGTTTTCCTATGATGAATCTTTGTTTGCTTGCAATACAGTACCACACATTTTACTCAGAAATGTTTACATTCTCTGTATATTTACGTACCGTAAAAATCCTAAAAAATCGGACACATTGAGGACTTGCTGTAAGTCTCCTAAAATTACAACAAATTAATCACATGATCCAGCAAGGGAGAGGTCCAAAAGGTTCAGATGGGATGGCAAACAGTGTAGACCCTGATCTAGGTCTGCACTGTTTGCTTAGGTCTATCTGTCTCAAAACTTAGGAATCCCTATTAGTTAGTTATATAGGTGCAAGTTGTGTTGTTTCAAATGTCAAAAATTTGTATCAAATAGGCTAGATAAAATATTGGTTTCCATGAAATAATCAAAATCAGCCATAAAAATAAACTGAATAAAATTGAATAGATGCCATTTGCAGTATTGTCTATGCCACTGTAACTATCTGATTATAGTCTAACCCCATTATATGATCTTTCATAACCATTATTTATCCTTGCCATAATTCTGATTTCACATTGGTATACCTCATTAGATGAGATGGCATATTGTTAGGCTTTCTTTATGGGTCTGTGCAAATAAACATAAACTTAATGTTGCAAATTTTATTTATGGACTATTCTTTTGAAAACTATAGGGTCAAGAAAGGTCAAGTGAATAACTGGGCTTCGTCGTGTATAATATACTAAGGGAAATACGGTCAGCAATTTTTTTCGGCACACCTTTTTCAAACTCCGAGGTGCTAACTTAATGAAATGTCTTATAAGTCAATTCTGATACCAAACTAACGCTTTTCTCAATGCCGCGGACGTTAGGCGTAATTCTACCCAATTCACGCCATGCACGTGCAGTCAATATCGATGATACTCACTTCAGTTTTGTGGTCCATGTCCATAAACAAATGAACTGTCAAAAAATCATAAAAGTTTTAAGATGGTGCGCCGTCCTGGACTGACGTTCGACCAGCGTAATATAGCTATCGGCGGCATGGAAGTTAAGTAGGTTGCAGAACATTGCTCCAAAAAAAGGGTTACTAGGCATATATAGATCAATATTACGCTGGAAAATTTCAGCATAAAAGAAGTTAACAATAACTTTTCTGTATCTTCTTTCTCATAAATAATAATTGATCGATTGATTTGAGGTTTAACGTCCCCGTCAATTCGCCCCAGTCCAACAGGGCTTGAATAAATAGATGGGATGCATGATGCTTCCACACAGAGCTGAAACCGACCCGCACACGTGTTATTGAAAGTACCATGTCAAAACTCCGGTCAAAGTTCCGTCAAACTGGCACCGTCAAGGGTAGACCGTGTTAAACAACACGACGTGAGGACATATATCGTGACGTCATATCGACGTATTCGGTTTCTCAGTAGTACAAGAATCGCCGATATGGTTCGGAATGCAACTGGAACACGAATTTGCGGAAGGACTTTTAGGAATGGACTACGAGCTGCGCGGTTACCTGGAGGTCGACCTTACGTAGAAGTTCCACTGACGTGGGACCACAGGCTGGTTAGACTGAATTCGGTAAGCACACTTCGTCGGTGGATAAGACGGCATGCAGTGGAACTAAATTGTGTTCAGAGACGAATACCGTTTCAATTCGAATTTTGCTGATAGAAGAGTACGAGTTTGGAGGTGAGATGGAGAAAGTATGGGTCCTGCTAACGTCATTCAGCATGTCCGTGTTGGAGACGGTGCGACTGGCCATGGAAACTTGAATGCCGCCCAATACTGTAATGAAACTGTTCGGCCTGTGTTACTGCCTTTCTTACGTCACGGTCCCAACACGATTTTTCGACAGGATAACGCTGGCCCCCATGTTGCACGTCATATTATGGATTTTCTGCAGGCAAATAATGTGAATGTATTAGACTGGCCAGCTTTCGCCTGGACCATCTGAGAAGTCGTGTCAGAACGATTAATTACGTCACCAACGTAAGCGACCTTGAACGTGTTCTTCATCAGGAATGGAGTCGCATACCAAAGGATGTGGTTCGGAGGCTTATTTCGAGTATGAGAAGACGTATGGGGCTGTTGTAGACTCAGATGGTGGGCATACCAGATACTGATAATTTGTGTGAGTTTTTGTGTGACACCCCGACGTTGATTGACGCGGGTGTATCTTCTTTATGTTTGAATTTTCATCAACACATCCAGCGTGAAATTTGTGGAGGAGAAGCTCTGCCAACTTCTCTATAGGTTTTATTACCCCGATTAATCTGAGCAGAGCTGTAATCAGATGGAGATTTCTGCAATTTCAAGTTTGCGCGAAATTACCTGTTTCCGAAAGTCCCACCTTAAAGGATTGGTTTGACGTTTTGTCGTCCGTTCCGTACATGGCTGAAGGATAATTTTAAAGGTCATTCAAGCATATGTGTTTACAATGTGCACATGTGAGAGTCCAACATAAATTGGGAATGGCTAGTGTATTATTTGTGAGATATAAACAACATTGATCGAAGGCGAAGAATCTATATAATGCCTGCATGAAAAGTTTGCTGATTGAAACCACATATTAATGTTTTCGACTGTCTACCCACTATATATTGCACAACCCTTCAGTGGGACGCTTCGTTGGTTGCACGGGATTTATCCATACATAGCTATCATGTCAAATAGGCTGGACATGTGTTTACATTTCGGAAGTGTGAGTGACAGAATTGGGCTTAGTTTTTTATCTAAATAAAATCACCATTGCCAAAAGCCCATCTTATTCGAACAAAAATGATACAGTACTGGAGTGTGACTCCTTTTCGAGAAATTGGCGGAGCTTATCCTCTAAAACTTTCTCGCTGGATATGTTGATGAAAAATCAAAAACAAAAATGTTATCGCCTATCGCCGAAAAACGCGGGAAAAAAAAAGATAAACAAGATGTGTTTTTGAAACACCAACATGTCCGAGGGCATGGTCATTTTTTTTTTCAAAGTTGGTCACAGTTCAAGGTCAAGGTCACAGGTTATGATTTTTTATTTGAGTGGGAGGCCCTTGACACAAGGAACTTACATGCCAAATATGAAGGCTCTATCGCAAACGGTTCAACAGTTATGAACAATAATATTTTTCTTTAAAGTAAATCAAGGTCACAGGTAAAAAAAATGCATGAATGTAAAGCTCTAGTCACAAGGAACCTGCATGCCAAATATGAATTCTCTATCTTAAACGGTGCAAAAGTTATGAACAAATTTCTTTTTCTTTTAAGAAAGCCAAAAGTCAAGGTCATGGTCAACCCTTTTTTTGCATGAATGTGAAGCTCTTATCACAGGGAACCTACATACCAAATATAAAGGCTCTATCCCAAAAGGTTCAAAAGTTATAATCAAAATGTTAATTTTTTCTTTTAAGTAGATCAAAGGTCAAAGTCAAGCTCACAGGTCATTTTTGCATGAATGTAAAGCTCTTGTCACAAGGAACCTACAAGCCAAATATGAAGGCTGCGTCTCAAACGGTTCAAAAGTTATGACCAATATTAACTTTTTCGTTTATGTAGGTCAAAGGTCAAGGTCACAGGTCAAAATTTTTGTGTGAATGTAAAGCTCTTGTCGCAAGGAGCCTACATGCAAACCATGGAGGCTCTTTCTCAAACGGTTCAAAAGTTATGATCAAAATGTTATTTTTTATTTTAGATAGGTCAAAGGTCAAAGTCAAAGTCATAGGTCATTCTTTTGCATGAATGTAAATCTTTTGTCACAAGGAACATACTTGCCAAATATGAAGGCTGTACCTCAAGCGGTTCAAAAGTTCTGGCCAATGTTATTTTTTTTTAAGTAGATCAAAGGCCAAGGTCAAGGTCACAGGTCAAATTTTTTGGCCGGAATGTGAAGCTCTTGCCACAAGGAACCTTCATACCCAATATAATTATTCTATCTCAAACGGTTAAAAACTTATGACCAACGTTAAAGTTGTCCACATACAAACAAACAAACCAACAAACAAACAGACAGGGCAAAAACAATTTGTCCCCGCTATCGCTACCGGGAACATAAAAAGTCGACTTTTTCAACAGTTTACCGTCTGCACAGTGTACCTGGACCGCATGTGTGGTGGCGCAAGACTAGAGAGTGCCTACACCTCCGCTACCTTAAAACAGCGATTCCCATGTCTAGCTGGTGCAATTTGACATGAGACTCACCTCTATGCAAAGAATAAATTTGTCAATGATATCGCCTGATAAGTCGATTTCGTAAACTTCTCGTGAATTTTCGGCATCTCGTGAATGGCGACCCATTTACCGACCTCTATGTATTGAATAACAGTATCGACCTCTTCGGAAACGGCCAAGATAAATGCGGTGAAATTCCTCTATTAAGACCGCCTAAAATTAAAACAAATTCTGCTTTAGGAATCTTATTTTTAGGGATGCAGTTTTTCATTCTTCGTGACTGTTCAAAGGTGGTGGTTAAGGGGGTCTTAAAGACCACTTTTGAACAGTCCCAAAGGTGTTCTTAATATCGGAATGTTACTGTATATGTATTTATTATGGTAATAGAGGTCAACAGTCTTATGTCAGATTGCATTAGAGTCGAATCTGCTAGAAGGCTATTGTAAAACACTTATATTTGGCGGTCATTTTATTTTGGCGCTATTGGCTTTCAAGAAGAAAAAAACACGCTAAAATTAAAATTCTCAAATAAAGTTAAAAACAAAAATGGCAGAAATTTATTTCCAATACACATCGTCAGTATGATACAGGGCGATACAGCGTTTTATCAAGTCTTTCTCTTCGCTTAACTTGTTTACTATTTGGCCACAGAGTTTAATAAAAGCAAAAGCTCTTGACGGTAATTGTTAAAAATCGTTTAATTGATATTGACTGACGGCTTTGTCTGTGATTTGACGGAGTAATTAAATAAAATTTACAGTTCCAGTGCAAAGTCTAATGTAAACCTATAAAAAACAATTGCGTTCATACTTCCATGAACGCATCGACGTTAAGTGACGTCATTCTAAAACATTGTTCTCTACGGGCGTTAATGACGTCAACGCTGCTCCGCTCATTGTACAAAAACAGCGTGTAAATGTTTTTCAGCTTTAAAAGTTTGGCCTACAAGCATTTTTTTTTGTCCAGTGATGAGGGGCAAATGATGTATATATAAAAATAAACTTATATTTTTTGCTTTATATGAAAGTATGAACGGCAGTGGGTCGCTAGCAAAGTTTATATGAACCATTTTTGGGTTCATTTACTTTACACGCGACCCACTGCGTTCATACCTCCAACTGCAGAAAAATAAATTTCATTTCTTAAATATACCGCTGGTTTGTTTTCACACACACCAAGAACAATGCAATGTGGAAAGCAGTTGAAAATCATCTTGTATAACTTGAAATCGCTTGTTAAACTCCCATGCATAAGACAGACAGGGCTACAGAAATAATGCATTTTTTGTTTGTTTGTTTTGTTTGATTGTAGGTGTAACGTCCCCGTCAAACCACTGTATAGGTCATTTTGGAGAAGTTGCTTCCAATTTTGTGGGACTTTACCCGATATTGAGATGAAATAACATCTCAAGCCCGGACGCCAAATGAATCCATTTGGGTTTATAAGCATGGACGGTCCGACTCACACCGCTTTGCCTGGGCAGGCTTAGATCCTCAAAGCGGTTTACCAGGACTCGTGTGGCCAGTTTCAGCTCCGCCTGGAAGCGTCATGCATTTTTAAAGAAAATATTTTGGAAATCGAAAATTCGCCAAACTATAAATCCGCCAAACGGTCCACCCGTAAAAACCGCCAAAAATTTGCTGCCGCCAAATTTAAGTGTTTAACAGTATTATACACGTTTCTTAACCTTGGCCGACTTCACCTCGAACTAGCAACGACGGTATCAGTCGAACATAGACGGCTAGTACTGTTAGCAGGTCATGTGGTCAGTATATGCGCATATAAGTGACCAATGAAACTATGACGGTCTCCGCACATCGGGGCTTGAAAACATAGATGGGCTGCATGATGCTTCCACGCAGAGCTGAAACTGGTAAACCGCTTAGAGGATCTAAACCTGCCCAGGCAAAGCGGTGCGAGTCCGTGCTTATAAACCCTATTGGTTTCATTGGGCGGCAGGGCTTGGGATGTCATTCATCTCAATGTCGGGTAAAAGTCCCACAAAATTGGAAAAAAAGGTCTCCAAAATGACCTTCACAATGTTGACGGGGACGTTAAACCTCAAATCAAACAAACAAATGTAACCGTGCCTTGAGGAATGGTGAGTTCGGTTTTCCACGCATGTGCACTGATGAACACGCTTTAAAATTGGAGGTAGCAGTATTCGTTTTTGATTGGCTGTTTAAGGATTTGCCTAACTTTGACCCTTACCGTAGGTGTGATGTAGGAAAATGGAACAGCAACCGAAGTAGTCAAAATTAGCCATTGGCTCCAGGTGAAGTCGGCCAGGTGATTGATACACTGAGCAGCCGCACTGACTTCGGTTCTTTAAGGCGAAGAACATTCTTATCGCCTCTTTGCTAGGAAGTGCATTGCAAATATTGAGGGCTTCTGGTTTGCATAAAATGTGGTCTAAGATCTATAATAGGCATGCTATATATGTAATCTAGAAATGCGCAACTTGGTTTGCGCAAATCTTTGCCCAAAATCAAACAAGTTTAGTTCCCCAAAACACGCGTTGTCAATGAAATCACATTTGTATGCCGGGGTAATATTTGTTGAGATTTCGCAATTCGTGTAAATATACGAGCAAATATTTCTTTTGCAACGAGATTTCGGTAAAGATTCATTGGCAGTGATTAATTTATCAAAGACTGCTCTGTGTAAAAGCAAACACTTTGATAATCTAAAATTGCCACATATTCGTTGTCAAAGAAACTTCGTCCGCCAAAAGTAGCTCAATCCATACAATCCTTTTCTGGGACATTGGCAAATATTGCAAACTCTGATCAGTCACCCCTATAATTATAATTGGACCATTCCAAACTTATTGGGTCTGAGATTCCATTGTCATATTTGGATTAACAAGTGTAATACAGTGCACATTCGATCGTCAGAAATTGGCAACTAGCGGAAGAGAGAAGAGAATGTAGAATAATTTATCGTCACGATGTTTGTTTGATGTGAGGTTTAACGTCCCCGTCAACACTGTAAAGGTCATTTTGGAGACGTTGCTTCCAATTTTGTGGGACTTTTACCCGACATTGAGATGAAATGACATCTCAAGCCCTGTCGCCCAATGAAACCAATAGGGTTTATAAGCATGGACGGTCCGCCTCGCACCGCGGTACCTGTACAGGCTTAGATCCTCTAAACGGTTTACCGGTACTAGTGTGCGGGCCAGAATCAGCTCTGCGTGGAAGCATCATGCAGCCCATATATTTCTTCAAGCCCCTAACACGCCTATATAATTTTGATCCCCTTGAACCCCACTTTTATATAGTAAAACTGGAGTTTACAGGGGGTAAACCTTATTTTTCTTATTTCTGCTCTAAAACATAGAGTGTGGTTACTCGTTAAAACCGCCTCAATGAGGCGGTTCCAACGTGTACCCACAATCTATGTTTTGAGCAGAAATTAGAAAAATATCGCAATTTTTCATCTTTTTTTTTATCGGCATTAACATTTTTTTTACTGTGTTTGTATAGGTGTTTTTTCGTAACGCGATCAGTCGCCACGAAAGAATGTTGCCGACGAGGTAGGTATCGAAATCACGACCTACTGATCACCAGTCAGACCCGCATCCGACACAGCTCTCTTATGAATACATATGGCATTACGAAAACACGCCTATACAAATACATTATAAACATAACCGCCGAAAAAACGAAACTTTTACAATGAAAAATAGTGATATTTTTCTTATTTCTAATCAAACTATAGATTGTTGGTACTCGTTAGAACCGCCTCGATGAGGCGGTTCTAACGAGTACCCACAATCTATATTTTGGAGCAGAAATAAGAAAAATATGGTTTACCCCTGTAAACCCCTGTTTTACTATTTAAAAGTGGGGTTCAATGGGGTAAAAATTACATAGGCGTGTTTTCGTAATGGTATCATAACATAAGCAAGCTACATGCAGTGCGCAATGTACAGCTTCCGAATGTGCCGGCCTCGGTAGCTCAGTCGGATGCGCGTGTGACTGGTGATCAGGAGGACGCGGGTTCGATCCCTGCCGGGGTCGGCAACATTCTTTCGTGGAGATTGATCATGAAATCTTTTCTATGGTCATTCTCTCCCTTCCGCTGATTCAAGAAGGGCAGTTGTCAGTTTCTGGCGAAAGAATGTGCACTGTACTGGTTAACCGCTTATGTATAAGCCTGCCCAGGAAAGGTGTGGATTGGTAAACTGACCGGCTCATAAATGACGTAAAATAGTGTTGACTTGGCCGTCAAACTCCATTAGTGTGTTTGTTTTGAGGTTTACCTTCCCGGACAACACTGTAAAAGTCATTTTGGAGACGCTGCTTCCAATTTTGTAGGACTTTTACCCGACATTGAGATGAAATGACATATCAAGCCCTGCCGCCCGATGAAACCAATAGGGTTTATAAGCATGGGCGGTCCGACTCGCACCGCATTGCCTGGGCAGGCTTAGATCCCCAAAGCGGTTTACCAGTACTCGTGTGCGGGTCGGTTTCAGCTCTGCGTGGAAGCATCATGCAGCCCATCTATTTCTTCAAGCCCCGATGGGCAAACAAACAAACATAGACAAGCTACATGCAGTGCGCAACGTACAGCTTCAATGCATCACGTAATGTCACTTCTTACAATGTTAAGAGTGCTGCTCAAATCCAATAAGATGAAACACCACATGTTAAATAGAACTGTCAAAAGGCTTCAAGTATAACAACTACAAATGCATATTCTTGAATCTCTATTAAAAAGCAGTCAAATATCACTTGAAACTGTCGCGAAACAATTTTCAAGTGTTCTATATTGATTCCGCCAACCATTCTCTGAATCTAAGGACATACTGAAACCATTATCACCGGTCACTTTACGCCATTTGTTGAAAATAGTTTCCGAACATCATATATATAAAGGATTTCATTGTCAAATACAGTTTGATTATTCGCAAAAATTAAATTGGGTTGGATAATCACTGTGTTCAAGATAAAGAGTTTTGGCGAGGGTAAGTCCCCATTACAGTATCACGAAAGCACACCTATACAATTCTGACCCCCTTGACGCTCATTTTTGTATTGTAAAACCGGGGTTTACAGGGGTGAATCTTAATTTTCTTATTTCTACTCTAATAGATTGTGGGCACTCGTTATAACCGCCTCAATGAGGCGGTTCTAACGTGTACCCGCAATCTATATTTTGAGCAGATCACCGTTTTCTATTTTAAAATTTTTGTTTCTTCGGCGTTAAAATTTACAATGTATTTGTATAGACGTGTTTTTGTAATGCATGGTGTTTTGTCCATTGCCTTAGCATAAGGTAGACACATATGACATTTTGGTTTGTTTCAGAATT
Organism: Lucinisca nassula; assembly: GCA_963580285.1. NCBI lineage: Eukaryota > Metazoa > Mollusca > Bivalvia > Lucinida > Lucinidae > Lucinisca > Lucinisca nassula. The sequence goes on along the minus strand of OY757019.1, from coordinate 93,126,885 downwards.
TAACGACCCAATCAAACTTTTAAGATCATGTCGAGCTGGTCAATTGGCCTAACATTACAATAACACACCCGTGAGACATAGTTCATTATTCACATCTCCAAATCGGCTATTTTGTTATGAAAATCCGTGGTATTATTTTCTTATTTATAATGCAAACACAGGTTGTGGGTGCTCTTTAGAACCGCCTCATCGAGGCGGTTCTAACGAGTACCAACAACCTATGTCTTGGAGCAGAAATAAGAAAAATAATGTATACCCCTTTAAACCCTAGTTTGTATTTATTAAGTGGAGTGTAGGTGTGTGTGTGTGGGGGGGGGGGGGGGGGGGGGTTGTCAAAAACTATTTGATTGCACATTCTTTTGCCCTTTCCATCCAGTATCAGTGAGTGAGTGAGTGATTTTAGTTTTACGTCCCACCAACAGCTAAGGTCATACGGAGACGGGACCTCGGTTTATAGACTCATCCGAAAGTCTGGAGAAGCCCGGGATCGATCCTGCGATCCCTGGTTTAGAAGGCGAGTAGCTTAAGCACTGCGCCACAGGGGCTTCTCCCCAGTATCAGTGGAAGAGAGAAAATAACCGTAGAAAATATTCCATGACTAATCTCAGATTATTGCCGGATTTGGTGGAGATCGAACACTTGACCTCTTGGTTACCTGTCACGGAAGCCGATCATAATGATACAATGCCTTTTCATGAGTGTAAAGAAAAGGCTGGGCACCTTTAAACCAAGCTTAACGCACGGACTTGTGTATGTGCACTGAAACTCCCCTATTAAGATCACCTTCAATTTAAGACATTCTGCTTTAAAAAGCTTATCTAGAAGGACGTAGTTATTTCTTCTTCTTGTTTTCTGCCCACTATATCCTCTGGTCAGGAACCACCTTTGGGACTGTTCGATAGTGGTCTTAAAGATCATATTTGAACAGTCACAAAGGTGGTCTTAATATAGGAATTTTAGTGTTAGTCATTTTCGAATGTTTACCTTCTCATTGCATTTGCAGAAAATCCCTATAGTTAACGTTGTGCTAACAAGATATGTTGTGCAGATAGTATCTTGTTCGCGCAACATAATATCTTTGTTAGCACAATATTTAATAAGACGCAAAAAATATTATGTTGTCCGCACAAGATCTATGTTGTGCAAACAAGATAATATCTTGTGCGCACTAGATATTAAGTTGTGCGAACAAGATATTATCTTGTGCGCACAGGATAATATCTTGTGCGCACAAGATATTATGCTGTCCGCTTAATATATAGTGTGTTGTCCGCACAAGATAATATCTTGTTCGCACAACTTAATGTCTTCTTCGCACACCATATTAAGAAAACAAATTGCATGTCCCTTCCCGAGTTCCGTAGTTTCTCGTCATCATTTCCTTCCTCAAGACAGGACATTTGAGTTTCTTGTACTGCAAATTCACACTTTCCATACTGACCGTTAACTCTTATCCTGCTGTTCACGACAACCCGTATCTTTGGAAACAGTGTAGACCCAGTTCAGATGGCTTCTGAAGAAGCCATCTGATCAGGATCTACACTGTTTGGCATTCATTTTATGAATTTGTAGCAATAAATTACATCAAGTAATTTGATTGGTTGATAGACAGAAATGGGAGTGGCTTAACTGAATATTCAGCAAGAAAAGGGTTAAAGATGAGTGATGACATTACGAAAACGTGCCTATTCAAATATATTGAAAATTTTACCACCAAAAAAATAAGAAAAGCAGATAAAAACCAGTGCTTCAGCAGAAGTGCACGACCCGCCGGATGCTTTTAGCTTTATGAGTGTTACCATATATGGGTATGCGGCAATTTTGGTCATGTGACCTGGATCTAAAACGGTTCCCCCAATAAATGCGCCTTATCGTAAGGAGCAAAAATATATCTTATACTTTAGTACTGTATTCTGAATCGTTTGCAGGATAAAATGCATTCTCACTTTTCCAATACAAAAACATATGTGTCAAAGTTTGACCTAGGCACAAAGAAGGTCATGGTCAACCGAGGGTCACCATTTTAGCAATTTATGATGGGCCTACATCCCAGATGCTAATTATTAAGTTTCGTGGAAATCTGCCCAGTGGTTCTGGAGAAGACTACTTTTGAAGGGTTTTTACCATATATGGCTTGGCGGCCATTTTGGTCATGTGACCTGGACCCCATGAGCAAATTTTGGTTTCCCCCATCCCATAGAGGCTCCATATGAAATTTGACTTCAATCGGCCCAACGGTTTCCGAGGAGAAGCAGTTCGAAAATTTTCACATTTTTCGCCTCGGCGAGGCTATACTAAATGGAATGTAATATTTCGCAAATTCATTGGCTAGATCTCATTGATATCAATCAGTATGCCAAAAATTGTTTGAATATTCCAAGCGGTTAAGTCACTATCACCAATTTTCACAAACGGGTTACGAACGGACAGGCAGACAGACCATATATGGCTTGGCGGCCATTTTGGTCATGTGACCTGGAACCCATGAGCAAATTTTGGTTCCCCCCATCCCGTAGAGGTTCCATATGAAGCTTGACTTCAATCGGCCCAACGGTTTCCGAGGAGAAGCAGTTCGAAAATTTTCACATTTTTCGCCTCGGCGAGGCTATACTAAATGGAATGTAATATTTCGCAAATTCATTGGCTAGATCTCATTGATATCAATCAGTATGCCAAAAATTGTTTAAATATTCCAAGCGGTTAAGTCACTATCACCAATTTTCACAAACGGGTTACGAACGGACAGGCAGACAGACCATATATGGCTTGGCGGCCATTTTGGTCATGTGACCTGGAACCCATGAGCAAATTTTGGTTCCCCCCATCCCATAGAGGTTCCATATGAAGCTTGACTTCAATCGGCCCAACGGTTTCCGAGGAGAAGCAGTTCGAAAATTTTCACATTTTTCGCCTCGGCGAGGCTATACTAAATGGAATGTAATATTTCGCAAGCTCATAGGTTAGATCTCATTGATATCTATCAGTATGCCAAAAATTGTTTAAATAGTTCAAGCGGTTAAGTCACTATCACCAATTTTCACAAACGGGTTACGGACGGACAGACTGCAGAATGACAGAATGACACGGTGATTTTAAGGCACCTTAGAAAATCAACCGACTTCAGTCGGTCGCTTTTTCTGCGGGTCGTGCAATCTGATTTTTTTTTTTTTCATATTTCTGCTCAAAGTATAGATTCAAGGTTGTGGCAATGTGTTAGAACCGTCTTGGCGAGGCGGTTATAAAGAATATCCACAATCTATGTTTTCGAGCAGAAAGACAAGAAAAATGTATATCGCGTAAATCCCAGTTTTACTGTAAGAAAGTGGAGTTAAAGGGTCAAACTTATATATGCTTGTTTTCGTGATGGACTTAACAAGAATGGTGAAGACTTCATGTTGTTTTCTACCAGATTAAAATACATGTTTGAGGGTGCATTTACGTGCATATGTACGAATAGTTGATTGTTTTGTGAGATATAACGTGACCACAAAACCGCTAGAGTATGCTGGTTGTGTTTTAGTTTATATGCTATGAGGGCTTTACCTTACGCGCGATATACATGTAATGCTGCTTGTCGTTGTAAGTCTAGCGGTGGGTGGAAGATGTCGCAACAACTCTACTCAAGAAATTTAAGCAACTTTACGAGTCAGACAGTCCAGTTAGTTATTTAGTTAGTTGGTTCCATGTGGTTAGTACCCACTCGGGGCTTGAAGAAACATATGGGATGCATGATGTTTCCACGCGAAGCTGAATCCGGCCCGCACACTAGTACCGGTAAACCGCTTAGAGGATCTAAGCCTGTCCAGGAACCGCAGTGCGAGGCGGACCGTCCATGCTTATAAACCCTATTGGTTTCATTGGGCGACAGGGCTTGAGATGTCATTTCATCTCAATGTCGGGTAAAAGTCCCATAAAATTGCTGGAAGCAAAGTCTCCAAAATGACCTATACAGTGTTGACGGGGACGTTAAACCTCAAATCAAACAAACCATGTGGTTAATAAGTGTTAGTACGTTTAAGGGCTTTTAGTTTCTAACACAGTGCGCCTAGATAGAAATTGGAAAGGAACTGTGATTTATTATGCAACAAATCAATAGTCGAAAGATTGTGCCGAGTGACGTCATAAAGAGTCGTCATTTTATGACGCCACTCGTAGATTCCTTTGCGTTAGACGGTGAAACGCTATTTTTTTCGCACCAAAAACATAACACAAGGACATAAGTCATTGGCATATATTTGTATGATACAGTCGATATTATTTGCGGGATTTCTTCTAACAATGGCTGTAGGCTGGGATATTTGAAGGAAATAACAAAAATATTTAAGGCTGGCTAATCGGAGCTGAAAAGATAATCGATTATCAGTAATGATATTGCGATCGATAATCCATTAGTAATCGCTATGTTTTTTTCTCTCATAATTTTACCTGTCTGAGCATGTCTCTTACCATATGCTGTACTTTACTATATGTATATTTGAACAGACAGGCCTGAGCAAACAGTGTAGACCCAGATGAGACGCCGCAGAATGCGGCGTCTCACCAGGGTCTGCACTGTTTGCCACTTATTCAGCTATTTTAGGCATAACTTTGGTTAGTAAATTGTACCTGTCGAGTAATCGATTACAAGCAAATTAGAAATGATAATCATTTTTCTGGAATTTATCGATCGATTAATCGATTATACGATTAATCGTGTCAGCCTTCAAAATAATTGTCGATTTTTAGTGTGTTAGAATCGAAAAAGATTACCTCTTATGTGTGATTCGGCCAGTTGTAAGTAGACAAATCACTCGCGCGTCGCGCTCGTGATTTGATCTACTTTACAACTGACATCCAAACTGTGATTTAGTCGGCCTCGGTAGCTCAGTCGGATGCGCGTCTGACTGTCGATCAGGAGGATGCGGAGTTCGATTCCTGCGGGGGTTGGCAACATTTTTTCGTGCACGAGATTGATCATGAAATCTTTTCTACGGTCATTCTCTCCCTTCCGCTGATTCTCAAAGGGACCGTTGTCAGTTTCTGGGGAAAGAATGTGCACTGTACTAATTAACCTCTTACGTATATGTCTGTCCAGGAAAAGTGTGGATAGGTAAACTGACGGGCTCAAAAATGACTTCATTAGTGTTGTCTGGGCCGTTATACTCCAATGCCACAAACAAACAAGCAAACCAAATTGTGATTTATTACTCAAGAAAGCACATATAGAGCCGGTCTATCTCTTAACCCTTGTTCTGCTGAGCCCGGATATGCATTTTCTTTGAAACAATGTAGATCCAGATCAGATGGCTTCTGAAGAAGCCATCTGATCAGGATCTACATTGTTTGTCATTCAGATTGTGAATTTGTTGTAATAATTTGCTACAGGTAATCTGATTGGTTGATAATCGGTAGTGGGTGTGGCATATATGAATATTCAGCAGGACAAGGGTTAAAAAAGAACGACAATGTAGCTTCTGATGAGACAGCTACACTGTTTGCATACACATTCGGGTTGAAAGGGTAAATGTGAGTTTAATTCCCACTGAAACCAATTAACGTATTAATGATTGAAAATGTGTGCTTTTGAAAGATTTCAAGAGCGAAAATTACACCATAATTAGTTCTGTGAAATGTAAATCATTTTGATAATACACTAATACAAAATAATGATATCTTTCATTTCTCTAGGAATAACATAAAATTAACCCATATATGCCTAGCGGCCGTTTTTTGGGACATTGGCAAACAGTGTAGACCCAGATCAGACGCACCAGAAGGCGGCGTCTGATCTGGGTCTACACTGTTTGCTTAAAGAACATTCTTTTTTTGTAAAATTTGCCACAAACAAAAACAAACCTGGCACCCCTATAATTGGAAATGGTCCACTCCCAACTCACTAGGTGGAAGATACCATTGTCATATATGGGTTTATGTTTCCTTTTTTCTCATTACAATAACACATACGTACCAAACGGTTTATTTTTCTGATAGAAATTTATGATATTTTTCTTTTCTTAGCAGCAAGCAACTCATCTAAAACATTATTTCCCTTGTTTAATTGTTGGATTTGAGGTTTAACGTTCCCGTCAACACAATTGAATTGGCAACTGGCAACCGGCAGCCAGCTGCCAAGTCGATTTGAGAGGGTTTTAGAGCATAACAACTGAATAGGCAACTGGCAAACGGCAACCGGATGCCAATTCGCAAATTCTATTGAATTGGCAACTGGCAAACGGCAATCAGGGTCGAGGGTTTTTAGAGCATAACAACTGAGGGTCTTAGAGCATAACAACTGAACAGACAACTGGCAAACGGCAACCAGAAGCCAATTCGCAAATTCTATTGAATTTGCAACTGGCATCTAGCTGCCGATTCAATTTGAGACTGGTTTAGAGTATAAGAACTGAATAGGCAACTGGCAAACGGCAATCAGATGCCAATTCGATAATTCTAGTGAATTGGCAACTGGCAACTGGCAGCCAGCTGTCAATTCGATTTGAGACGGTTTTAGAGTATAAGAACTGAAAAGGCAACTTGCAAACGGCAACCACATCACGAAAACACGCCTACTATAAAAAAGTGGGTGTTAACGATGAGGCGGTTCTAACGAGTACCAACAATCTATATTTTGGGCAGAAATAAGAAAAATATCGTTATTTTTCATCTTAAAATCTTCATTCTTCCGGCGATAAAGGTGGCAATGTATTTGTATAGGCGTGTTATCGTAATGAGATCACAGTTCGCAAACTCAATTGAATTGGCAACTGGCAACTGGCATCTAGCTGCCGATTGGATTTGAGACGGGTTTAGAGTATAAGAATTGAAAAGGCAACTGGCAAACGGCAACCAGATGCCAATTCGATAATTCTAGTGAATTGGCAACTGGCAACTGGCAGCCAGCTGCCAATTCGATTTGAGAGGGTTTTAGAGCATAACAACTGAATAGGCAACTGGCAAAGGGCAACCGGATACCAATTCGCAAATTCTATTGAATTGGCAACTGACAAACGGCAAACAGATTTGATAGTTTTAGTGAATTGGCAACTGGCAACTGGCAGCCAGCTGCCAATTCGATTTGAGACGGTTTTATAGTAAAAGAACTGAATATGCCACTTGCAAACGTCAACCAGATCACAGTTCTTATACTCTAAAACCGTCTCAAATCGAATTGGCAGTTGGCTGCCAGTTGCCAGTTCATTAGAATTATCGAATTAGCATCTGGTTGCCGTTTGCAAGTTGCCTATTCAGTTCGTTCTTATATTCTAAACCCGTCTCAAATCGAATCGGCAGCTGGATGCCAGTTGCCAATTCAATAGAATTTGCGAATTGGCATCTGGATGCCGTTTGCCAGTTGCCTATTCAGTTGTACTGCTCTAAAACCCTCTCTAATCGAATTGGCAGCTGGCAGCCGGTTGCCAGTTACCATTTCAATCGAGTTTACGAATTGGGAGCGAGAGTGTGAAGTTAGATGCCATTTGCCAGTTGCCGATTGAATAGGCAACTGGCAACTGCGGAAACACAGCTTTTTAGACCTAAACAGTCTTTGAACAAACATACGTATATAAATGGAAACCAAATGAGTCTTTGCGGGTGGTGACTAACGTCGGACTATATTAAGTATTATAAGATAGCACGCCCCCATGTTTTACCATTTAAAGATGTGTGTGTGTGTGTGTGAATTCGGGTTTAACGTCGCTTTCAACAATTTTTCAGTCATATCACGACGGTGTCTGGTTGCGACAGGGAGCTCAATGTTCACGTTTATAGTGCTGCCTCACTGAAGTATCATGTCCCAGACACATTACATGATACCACACCCAGTCACATTATCCTGACACTGGATCGACCAGTCCTAGCTCTACCCCGTAAATCTGAGTGCCAAACGAGGAGCAGCTAGTACCATTTTTAACGACTTTGGTATGTCGCGGCCCGGGATCGAACCCGAGACCTCCCGTTCCCCGGAGCGGACACTCTACCAACTGAGCTATCGGGGCCGGTACCATTTAAAGATACAAGGATTTACTGATAGATTATAATACGTCGCGTTTAAAGAACTGTCATTCGTAAATAATGACTCTTTATGTTCTAATTCCACATCGCCTATCAGTTATCACGATAACAAGTCCGTGAAATGAAGACCCCCCATACACCCTACTGTATATAGAGAAGACTAGGGTTTACGGGGGTATACACGTACATCGTGCTCATAGACATAGGTTATGGGTACTCGTTATAACCGCCTCAATGAGGCGGTTCTAACGAGCACACACAACCTATGTTTTAAGTATAAAAAGCATAATATCACAAATTTTCATCAGAAAGTTGACCGTCTTGGAGATGTAGAAAATGCATTATGACGCTCGGGTGTTATTGTAATGTATATTTTATTGCATTTGGGACATCAGCCCATCGCCCATTCTTGGCAAACCCTCTTGCACTGGTGACGTCACACGCTTTAACCAGTCCCATCATTTAAATCTAACATTACACAAAACATAACGCATTTTTATAGGTACAGTAATGCCAGTGGTTTACAGACAAATATGCGGTCGGCCTCGGTAGCTCAGTTGGATGCGCGTCTGACTTGCGATCAGGATGACGCGGGTTCGATACCTGCCGGGGTCGGCGATATTCTTCTATGGAGGTTGATCATGAACTCTTTTCTACGGCCATTCTCTCCCTTCCGCTGATCCAAGAAGGGCAGTTGTAAGTTTCTAGCGAAAGAATGTTCGCTGTACTGGTTTACTGCTTGCGTATATGCCTGCCAAGGAAAAGTGGGAAACAATAATGTAAAAAATATATAGATTAACCGACTTAAAAATGTCCTAAAATAGTGTTGACTAGGCCGTTAAAATCCAATTCAAACAAAAAACCCTACGCCACGACAAATCCTCTTGCACTGACGTTACAAGCTTTAACCATTCCCATCATTTAAATTTAATATTACAAAAACATAAAATTTATTTAAAAACATAACGCATTATAATAGGTGGTGCCAGCGGTTTACAGAAAAACATGTATGGGGTGCCCTTGTACTGTTTATGCCCTATTTGTAGATATCCATAATTATTTAGGTATATCCGCAAATCGAATTACGGATATCTATAAATATGGATTTAATAATAAAACGGCACCCCATAAATTATGCGCATAGAAATGTTCCGGCACGCCATAGACCGACATTTCGTCATAGAACGCAAGAACATCTACACTCGACACTATATTTACAGAACCATTCCTCCACAGACATTCCACGGAATAATGAATGACCATCAACAAATCTGAAAAGAACTGGACCATATTTCAGAAAAGTGTCTATTCACTGCAAACATTGTTGTTTTTGTAGTCTTCAGGAAAACAGGCCTATTTAATTTTGATCCCCTTGAACCCCACTTTTATATTGTAAAACTGGGGATTATAGGGGTTAAACTTATTTTTCTTATTTCTGCTCTAAAATATAGATTGTGGGTACTCGCTAGAACCGCCTCATTGAGGCGGTTCTAACGAGTATCCACAATCTATATTTTGAGCAGAAATAAGAAAAATATCACAATTTTTCATCTTAAAAGTTTCTCTGTTTTGGCGGTAAAGTTTACAATGTATTTGTATAGGCATGCTTTCGTAATGTGCTGCGTACAAGTTAGAACATAATGCCGTGCCCGTCGTGCCTTGTACAAAGCATGAGCTTGTAATTGTCTTGTGTGTAACACAGATGTTTTTGTAACATTTCAACTTAACGATTAAAACTCACATTCTGTCAAGCAGCACATTATGTTATGTTTATGTGGTGGTTAGGGTGTCATAGCATTCATACGTGTCGTAAACCCTGACCCGAATGATAGAACTGAAAATTGTGGCGTGTTCAGGATTTTTCTGGGCCAGACAAGTTAATTAGGCCTCATCAGTGACCCTAAAATATTTCCCAAATTCCGCAGTGAAATCAAGGATCCCAAAGGACTAGAAAATATAACCTACACTATGATGACGGGCAGGGAGACTTTTTACGGCCGCCACACATTTCCTTAACACCAGCTGTGGTGAGGTAAAATGTCATGAGAAAGGAGCAATCCTGCGAAAGCAAGGAGTACAGCACAGAACTGAAAATTATGGCATGTACAGGATTTGTCTGGTCCAGACTAGCTAGTTTCGGCTAATTAGACTGGAGCTGTGATCCAGCAGCCTAAACATAAGGGCAATGCTCTAGGTGACTGCAGCTTCAGAAACATTATTCGGCCTGACAGGCTCGATAAACGATGTACAATGTTGAGACAGCCCGAGAGACAAATATTAAATTAAATTATGAATGTTCATGGCTTAGAACAAATGGTTAATTTCCCAAACACTTTGGATTTGATCTTTACATCTGCACCAGGACAATTTGAAGATAGATTCACCAGTAACGATTCTGATGCTCTGCCACCGGAGTCTCACTGTTGGTTTTCCGCTGTTGCTCCAGCTTTTCAGTTATTTCATGCTGTCGAGTCATAATCATTGTTTCATCTCTGTAGTCTTTTGATTTTTATGTTCTCGGAGATGCTCCAGTTAAGTATTCCAATGTGGTTCTTCTGTCGCGGTTTATTTTTTTATAGCTCGTCTTTGAATGTTTGTATCGCTTGTATATGTTTTTGTTTTGGATAGCCAACTGGCCATTTTGTGGAAAGGTAATTGTCATTTATGCGTTCCACTAATGATGTTTCCATCAGGATCTACAGTAGAACTCCGATCGCTCGAACGTCGATGGCTCGTTTACTATGGCTGAGTCGAACCCTTTCTTGAGCCCCTAGGGACATTCTCTACATAAGAAATAGCGGGGAATAATTTAGGAGATTTGAGTCTTTTATTTTGTTAATAAATGATTTGTGTACTCATTAGAATAGCCTCGATGAGGCGATTCTAATGAGTACACACAGCATACATTTGCATTATATAACACCGGAAAAAGTCCAAAAGAATCTTATTATTCCTCCTAACAAAAACCCTCAGTGGCTCGAACTACCCCTGTCTCGAACAGATTTTCGAGGTTTCAGTGGTGTTCGAGCCATTGAAGTTCGACTGTAGTTATTTCATGTGCGTTTATCTTTCCCATTGGGGTCTCTGATGGGACGTATGGTTTAAATGTATCGATTCCTGATCACTGCCTTCACTTCTGTTATGTAGCCCTAATGAGTTAGACAGCCTGCATGCGGACTGAACTGAGACGGAACCAAGGGCCAGGATTGTGGTCCCAAAAAATCAATTTAAGCCCCCCCCCACACACACACACACTCCTCATTGAAATACTTTTTACAAACCGTTCCAAGGCGGTTCTTCTTTCGCGCATTTTGTTATTTCATGTTTGTTTTTCTTTCCCTTTGGTGTCTCTGGTGGTAGGTGTTGGGTTGTCGTATCGATTTCTGATCATTGCTTTCACTTCTATTTTGATACCCAGGCCCGACCCCCGGTCCTCCTACCCCGACCGAAAAATTTTATGCATCGAAAACAAAAAAAAAATGTTAATAGCATTCTGGTTATATATTAACCCATTTAGTACCAGAAACCCCAAAACGGATACCCTGGCAAATAGTGCAGGCCGTGATCAGATCGGGGCCTACACTCTTTGCAAAAGTCAAGCCAATTTCCAAACAAATTTGAAGAAAACACAACCTGACACCCCTAAATTGTGATAAGGAGTCCTGCTATATATAACGAAGAAGATTCCATTTGGTACAAAAAGGGTTACAAAAAAAAAAAAAAAAAAAAAAAAAAAAATATTATATCATACCTTTTCATACTTATTGTATGAGAATTATATCTATCCCAGTCGGTCACATCGGGCTTACCAAAGTTAGATGGGTCCCTATATTTAGAATTTAGTACGCAAAACAACAACAACAACAACAAAAAAACAACAACAAAAAAAAAAACACTGCATTAGTTCATACTGTTTTTTTTACTGTCTGCCTAAACGCATACCTTTGAGTCCCAGTCTATATCATCCTCTGCACTATTGGCACCACAAAAGAGGATAGACTCTTCCACTGAGGAATAGTTCTCGGGTAGAAATTTAAGAATCTTATATGTGTGTGAGGGGTGGATGGAAAAATCCGTCCCGAGGGTCACTGTCCGGCATCACGAGGCTTGCCGAGTGATGCCGGACAGTGATCCCGATGGACGGATTTTTCTATACGCCTTTCACATCAATATAGGATTCTTTTTCTTGCATACCTTCAAATTCTTAGCGCGGGTTTGGAATGCTGCATTGATTTCGATTACCGACGTCCGCCATAATTTGATGGCACAACAGGAATATTTAGTTACGTAACGTAACGTGCTGTGACGTCAATCTTAACGACGGCGCATACGAGGTCGTAATCAACCAGTGCATTCATCAAACACGCGATTATATTCGATTTTGGGTCAGAACACCAGAGTCAGAACATAAATTTCTATCCCAGGTTAAAATCACCTGGTATGCAAGAAATAGCAATTCTTCAGGGCATCACTGGTACCCTTGGTTGAGGATCATATCTTTCTTTATTAACATACGCTGTATTAGAGTGTATCTTATACATGAAGTTTAAAGAGGACTGCTCATGACGGGCCTCTATAGGATGACCATTTCAGCTCATACACTGCTTTTGTTCCATCATCGTCGACCGGTTCATCGAGCAGCTGTCCTCTGGACCTTCTCAATCTGCATTTAAGCATTTCTTAATGTACATGTATTTTCACCCACGTTATATATTGAGATTTGAGGTGGTTTGGCGTTTATTTTGTTTGTTTGAATTGGGGTTAAACGTCCTCGTCAACAATTTTTAGGCCATTTTAGGCAATTTTTAGGCCATTGAGACGCTGCTTTCAATTTTGGGGGATTTTTACCCGACATTGGAATTAAATGACATCTTAAGCCAATAAACCGAAAATCTAACAAGTCTTAAAGCACTTAGCCTGGACAGGCTTAGTCCTTCAAGCGGTGTACCAGTACTCATGCGTGGTCAGTTTCAAATCTGCGTGGAAGCACTGTGCAGCCCAATCGATTTCTACAAATCATCAATAAAATTCGTCCATATATATTTGACCCCCCTTGAACCCCACATTTATATAATAAAACTGGGATCTGCAGGGGTAAACCTTATTTTTACTTATTTATGCTCTAAATATAGATTGTGGGTACTCGTTAGAACCGCCTCATCGAGTAGCCACAATCTATATCATCACGAAAGCACGCCTATATAATTTTGACCCCCTTGAACCCTACTTTGAGATAGTAAAACTAGGGTTTCCGCGGGGTATACCTTATCTTTAGCTCACCTGTCACGTAGTGACGAGGTGAGCTTTTGGGATCACTTTTCGTCCGTGCGCCCGTTCGTGCGTGAACAATTTCTTCAAACGACATCTCCTCCTAAACCACTGATCGGATTTTGACCAAACTTCACAGGAATAATCCTTAGGTGGTCCCCGTTCAACGTTGTTCAATTGGTTCCGGTCCGTTGCTTATATAGGTCACAGGAGCCAAAAATAGATTTTTTTCACCGAAAACTTAAAAAATCTTCTTCTCTGAAACCGCAAGGCCCAGGACTTTGATATTTGGTATGAAGCTTCATCTAGTGAACCCCTACCAAGATTGTTCAAATTATAGTGCTGGGGCCAAAAAAAAAACCCGCACGGGGGCCCTTTGGTTTTACATGGGCTTATAAAGGGAAAATCTTTAAAAATCTTCTTCTCTGAAACCGCAAGGCCCAGGTCTTTGATATTTGGTATGAAGCTTCATCTAGTGGACCCCTACCAAGATTGTTCAAATTAAAGTGCTGGGGCCAAAAATGCCCCCGCCCCAGGGCCCTTTGGTTTTACATGGGCTTATATAGGGAAAATCTTTAAAAATCTTCTTCTCTGAAACCGCAAGGCCCAGGTCTTTGATATTTGGTATGAAGCTTTATCTAGTGAACCCCTATCAAGATTGTTCAAATAATAGTGCTGGGGCCAAAAATGCCCCCGCCCCAGGGCCCTTTTGTTTTACATTGGCTTATATAGGGAAAATCTTTAAAAATCTTGTTCTCTGAAACGGCAGGGCCCAGGTCTTTGATATTTAGTATGAAGCTTCATCTAGTGGACCCCTACCAAGATTGTTCAAATAATAGTGCTGGGGCTAAAAATGCCCCCGCCCCGGTGCCCTTTTGTTTCACATGGGCTTATATAGGGAAAATCTTTAAAAAATCTTCTTCTCTGAAACTGCAGGGCCCAGGTCTTTACTATTTGGTATGAAGCTTCATCTAGTGGACCTCTACCAAAATTGTTCAAATTATAGTGCTGGGGCCAAAAATGCCCCCGCCCAGGGGCCCTTTAGTTTTACATAGGCTTATATAGGGAAAATCTTTAAAAATCTTCTTCTCTGAAACTACAAGGCCGAGGTCTTTGATATTTGGTATGAAGCTTCATCTTGTGGAACTCTACCAAGATTGTTCAAATTATAGCCCTGGAGCCAAAAATGCCCCCACTCCGGGGCCCTTTGGTTTTACACAGACTTATATAGGGAAAATCTTGAAAACTCTTCTTCTTTGAAACCACAAGGCTTAGGTCTTTGATATTTGTTATGAAGCTTCAGCTAGTGGACCTCTACCAAGAGTGTTCAAATTATAGCCCCGAGACCAAAAATGCTCCCGCCATGTGGCCCTTTTGTTTTGCGTAGACTTATATTGGGAAAATGTTGAAAAATCTTCTTCTCTGAAACCACAAGGCTTAGGTCTTTGATATTTGTTATGGAGGTTCAGCTAGTGGACCTGTACCAAGATTGTTCAAATTAAAGCCCTGAGACCAAAAATGCCCCCGCCACGTGGCCCTTTGGTTTTACATAGGCATATATAGGAAAAATCTTCTTCTCTGAAACCACAATGCCCAGGTCTTTGCTATTTGGTATGAAGCTTCATCTAGTGGACCCCTAACAAGATTGTTCAAATTATAGTGCTGGGGCCAAAAAAGCCCCCGCCCCGGGACCCTTTGCTTTTACATAGGCATATACACGTAAAATCTTCTTCTCGGAAACCACAAGGCCAAGGTCTTTGATATTTGGTGTGAAATTTCGTCTAGTGGACCTCTATCAAAATTGTTCAACTTATAGTGCTGGGGCCAAAAATGGCCCCGCCCGAGACCCGACATATATAGGGAAATCTTTAAAAATCTTCTTTGAAACTGCAAGGCCAAGGAGCTTCATCTAGTGGACCTCTACCAAGATTGTTCAAAGTATAGCCCACGGGCCACACATTTCCCCGCCCCGGGACCCTTTGGCTTTACATAGACTTATATAGAGATAATCTTTGAAAATCTTCTCCTCTGAAACAGTAAGGCCCAGGTCTTTGATATTTGGTGTGAAGCTTCATCTGGTGGACCTCTATCAAGATTGTTTAAATTATAGCCCTGAGGCCAAATATGCCCCCGCCCGGTGCCATTTGGTTTTACATAGGCTTATGCAGGGAATATCTTAAAAAAAAAACAAAAAACAAAAAACAAATTCTTCTCTGAAACCTCAAGGCCCAGGTCTTTGATATTTGCTGTGTAGCTTTATCTAGTAGACATTTGCCAAGATTGTTCAAATTATAGCCTTTATTGATATTTGGTATGAAGCTTCGCCTTTTTAGACCTCCCTCAAAATTATGCACATTATAACCCTGGGATCAATAATGGCCTTCCCCGGAGCCCACTTGTTACTCTATGGATCAGGTGAGCGATCCAGGGCCATCATGACCCTCTTGTTATTATTTCTGCTCTAAAATATACATTTTGGGTACTCGTTAGAACCGCCTCGATGCGGCGGTTCTAACGTATGCCCACAATCTATATTTTGAGCAGAAATAAGAAAAATATCACAATTTTTCATCATAAAATTGTCATTTTTTCGGCGATAAAGGTGGCAATGTAATTGTATAGGCGTGTTTGCGTAATGTTGAGCAAAAGTAAGAAACATATCACAATTTTTTTCGTCTTAAAATTTTCCTTTTTCACGCGATGAATTTACGTAATGGTCCCGATTGACGGGGCGGTTGGTATTGTTTGAGATTGTTTCGGTTGTCTCAATGACCCCAGCATATGGATTGTTTAGTCATTACGAAAACATGCCTAAACAAATACATTGTAACCTTAATCATCCCCCCAAAAAGTAAATTTTCAGATGAAAAGTGTGATATTTTTTCTTAATTCTGCTCACAATATGGATTGGGGGTAATCGTTAGACCCGCCCCTTCGAGGCGGTTCTATCGAGTACCTACAATCTATATTTTAGAGCAGAAATAAGAAAAATACCCATGTAAACCCCAGTTTTACTATTTATAATGGGGTTCAAGGCGGTCAAAATTATATGGGTGTGTTTTCGTGATGGTGGTCAAGCTACTGTTGGCGCTTTGCAATGTTAATGATGATGTTGTTGATGATGCTGTTGCTGCTGCTGATGATGATGGTGATCATCATCAAAACCATCATCATTTAAAGTAATTTGTATGCGAATAACTTGAATAACTTGGAAGTTGATGTGGCTGAAATCTATACAGACATTATGCCAATAGTCAGAAAAAAGGCAGACACAATATTCTACTTTTTAATACAACGGGATGAAATGGAGTTTTTGAATCGTACTTTGACTGACTGGTCTTTTCAATAAAAATGAGTACAATGAGCTTCCCTTTACTGGAATATTGGCCCCTTTCAGGCATTGTGTATAGCAGGAAAAAAACCGTAGCTTGACCCAACCGGGAATGGAACCCACGAACCTCTTTCCTATTACGAAAACACGCCTATTCAAATACCTTGTAATCTTTATCGCCGAAAAAAAAATGAAAATTTTATTATGAAAAATTGTGATATCTTTCTTATTTCTGCTCAAAATATAGATTGTGGGTACTCGTTAGAACCGCCTCATCGAGGCGGTTCTATCGAGTACCCACAATTTATATTTTAGAGCAGAAATAATAAAAATAAGGTTTACTCCTGTAAACCCCAGTTTTACTATATAAAATTGGGGTTCAAAGGGGTCAAAGTTATATAGGCGTGTTTTCGTGATGCTGCATAGAAACAATGTTCCAAAAGTTAAGGAATTAGTCATATTACATTCATACCACATCCCGATGTTGCCCCTTGCTTCGCTCTTGTGCTCTAATGGTAATCATCCTGGCACCGGACACCACTGATGTTTTTGTTTGTTTGATTTGAGGTTTAACGTCCCCTTCAACACTGTTAAGGTCATTTTGGAGACGTTGCTTCCAATTCTGTGGGACTTTTACCCGACATTGAGATGGAATGCCATCTCAAGCCCTGTCGCCCAATGAAACCAATAGAGTTTATTAGCATGCACGGTCCGCCTCGCACCGCGGTTCCTGGACAGGCTTAGATCCTTTAAGCGGTTTACCAGTACTAGTGTGCTGGCCGGATTCAGCTCTGCGTGGAAGCATCATGCAGCCCATATATTTCTTCAAGCCCTAACCACTGATGTAGGAGAAGAACAATCTGGAAAGAAAAATACAGTCGAGAGCCCATCCACTCACACAGACATACAGGCACACGTTCAAATAAAATGGCCTGCCTTCACTTCTGTTCTGCTGAAAACCTGGCATCAAATTAACGACCACTCACAGCTCTCGATTGCTATTGTCGTCGTCGTCGTCAACTTGTATCTCCGATTTTGTCAAAACATTTTGTCAACACGGCAACACGCCTATATAACTTTGACCCCCTTGAACCCCACTTTTATATGGTAAAACTGGGGTTTCTGGGGGTATACCTTATTTTTCTTATTTCTGCTCTAAAATATAGATTGTGGGTACTCGTTAGAACCGCCTCGATGAGGCGGTTCTAACGAGTGCCCACAATCTATATTTGGAGCAGAAATAAGAAAAATATCACAATTTTTCAGCATAAAATGTTCATTTTTTCGGCAATAAATGTGGCAATGTATTTGTATAGGCGTGTTTGCGTATTGTTTTCAGTGGTGGTAGTTTTTGTACATTATTTTATTTATATCTTTATGACATTATTTGGAATGAAATCATTCTCTGATAACTATACAGAAATTGGTAGCTTGCTAATGTAAATCGCGAAAAGCAAAAAATACTTTGGCATGGATCCCACATCACCCGACGCGGCGGCGGAAGCCCAAATTGTTTTTCGTTCTGATGGGGAAGGCGGCATCCTGAACTCATACGCAGGTTGATTTGAGTCATCTCTGAGCATACACGTCCAAAGGCGTTTTGTGCATGAACCAGCCTAATTATCGCAGAAAAACTCATAAATTATTTACATAGAGTAAAAGGCTCACAGTTGCTAACTGGCGTTTATGGCCATTTTTTGCCTCACAGAGTGAAAACGTGCATTTAGACGTGGGCTTGCGAAGACCGCAATCAGGCTACGTACACTCAAAATTTAGCCTAATCTGTGCGCAATCGCCCATCGGGGCTTGGAATAGAACGGGTTGCACGGTGCTTCCATCGACCAAAAGTGAGTACGGGTGAACCACTTAGGTCTAAGTCTGCTGCGAGTTAGGCCGCCTCTAAATCTCCAGAGGTTTCTTGGGGCCGAAGAGCTTGAGATGTCATTTTACGTCAATGTCGGGTGAAAGTCCCACAAAATCGGAAGTCTCCAATATGACCTAAATAGTGTTGACGGGTACGTAAAACCTCAAACAGCCTTGACTGCTTGCGTGGAGTGGCTCCGGGTCAATGATTTCTATAGCGCTCAGCAAAGATCCTGATCCCACTGCACCGAAGCGCTTGCTGATTCGAGTCTTCGCTGGACGCGTTTTTTTCTTTCTTGTTATGGCAGATTTCTTAACCCTTTTTGTATCAAATGGAATCTTATTCCTGATATATGGCAGGAGTCCATTTCAAAATTTAGGGGTGACAGGTTGTGTTTTTTTTATTTGGAAAATGGCTAAACATTTTGCAAACAATATAGGCCCTGATTAGACGCCGCGTTCTGCGGCGTCTGATCGGGGCCTGCACTGTTTGCCTTGCTATCCGTTTTGGGATTTCTGGTACAAAATGGGTTAAGAGACGGGCATATAAGCAATTTTATGTTCATGTAGCGAAATATGAGTGAAGTCATAAGAAACCCTGCTGTTTTTGTTATTTATGAACAACAAAGGTGCAGCTCAGCTTACGCATTTGCGCAGTCTGATCAGCAATTTAGTGTTGATAACTACTAGTTTCTATATATGCAAATTCAAGACTCTTACTTGATTGTGTAACTGAGCAGGCTGGTCTTGAATACCTGGTCTGAAACACTAAAGACTGGCCTTTTACTTGTGACACGCCTCATAGGGTGTCAGCTTTACGCTGCGCATGAAATTGTATCTGTTACAAGGCAGGTGTCTTAGCTATCCAATATCAAGCTGAGCCCCATATTGTTCGATTTTGTCAGACTATTCGAGACAAGCTTTTTCGAGATCTTAATATTTCTTTTGGCTCTGGTAGATATAGAGCAAACACTGTAGACAGACGGATCTCGTTACTGTTTAACACCTACATATCAAGTACAAAATTGTTTCATTTCGAAAACACGCCTATACAAATACATTGCCACCTTTATCGCCGAAAAAATGAAAATTTAAGATGAAAAATTGTGATATTTTTCTTATTTCTGCTCAAAATATAGATTGTGGGCTATCGTTAGAACCGCCTCATCGAGGCGGTTCTAACGAGTACCTACAGTCTATATTTTTGAGCAGAAATAAGTAAAATAAGGTTTACCCCCTGTAAACCCCAGTTTTACTATATAAAAGTGGGGTTCCAGGGGGTCAAAATTATATAGGCGCGTTTTCGTGATGATTTGCTTCGTCTTATGTTTCATTATAAAAACGTGCCTTTGCAAGTATATTGGAAACATTTACCACCAAAAAATGAAAATTTTCTGATAACAATTCTTATATTTTCCATATTTTTGTTCCAAACAAAGATTGCTGGATCTCGATCGAACCGCCTCGCTGAGGCGATTCTAACGAGTACCCACAATTTATGCTTTTGATCAGAGATAGGATAATATTGTCTACCTATATGGACCCCAACTTTATTATATTATATGAAAGTGGGTTTAAAGGGAGCCAAACTTATATAGGCGTGTTTTCGTTCGCTTACTTTTTTAGACGACTTGAATACTTACGTTTTTCGATTGTGGCCTTTACTGAGAGACCTTTTCTTACCAGTTAGGAATCCTGTAGACACCCTGGTTAATTGGCATAATTTCTGACTTTTTTCTCCAAGATCTTTCGATCATTTTTATTTGACCATGCACCGGTACAAATAATAATTAAACAACATGTCCAGTGAGAACACAGTTGTAAGAAATATTAAGTGGAATGTGAACACCTGGCATGTTTTCCCGCCATTTTTCAAAGGGAGACAACTATCGGGACTTCCTGTTTGCTTTTCAGTAGGCTCAGCCCGACTGAAAATGGGGTCAACTCTTAAAGGAAAGAATTTGCTCCTCAGGAGCAAATTCTTTCCTTTAAGAGTTGCTCTCAGGAGAAAATTCTTTCCTTTAAGAGTTGACCCCTATTGACATGGGAAACAAAAATACTTTTGCAGGAGTTACCTCCCCTGAAAGTGTACACACTCCCTTAAATGGAATATCTCGAAGGTGGCTGATTTCTGAGCTCTTGTACAAAACAGTTTAGAAACATGTAAGCTCCGGACTCCGGTTGACGGTGTGGCATCTGGAAATTGCAGCATTGATGAAGGTGTTGATGCTTTTTTTTCGGGTGTACTGTACGACAATGTCTTTCGGGTATTTGGTCAGGTAAAACGGGTCAATACTAAAATGTTATTAATCAAGTAATTTCGTATTGACCCAGTTACAGCTCCGAGGCCTGCTGGATTGGCTCTCGGCCTTTGGCCTCGGGCCAATCCAGCAGACCTCGGACGTGTAACTGGGCCAATACGAAATTACTTGATTAATGACAATTTTATTAATTGACACAACTAAAATCATGATTATTGACCTCCGGTTAATATTGGTTGATCTTGTATTAATACGGATGACCTCTGATCAATACAGGATAGTCAATTAATAATAATCGATCCAATATAGAAGAAGAAGAAGAAGAAGAAGAAGAAGAAGAAGAAGAAGAAGAAGAAGAAGAAGAAGAAAACTTTATTCAGATTCCAATGGGTACATATGCCCATGCGGATACATAAACATCATATACATATGGCAAATGTGACAGTGTTGTTGTTCCCAATGACCACATAATTCATATACATACATATAACATTGAATTACAGAAAACACATAAACATGTATTGATTTGATCATGTCCAATCATGTTTCGACAATAATAAACTCTGAAATTTTAGCTCCATTCGATAGTGACCATTATACAGTTACAGCTGAAATATCATCTAAAGTTTATAAAGCCCAGTCTTATTAGAAAACTGTTTGGAGATTTGAAGAAGCTGATGTCATCTCTATTGAACATCACCTAAGCTCTACCGACTGTTCCTTCATACAAAGTACCAATAATATTAATATAATAACTGAACAATTCGAAGAAATACTATATAAAACTGCAGAAAATCATATTCCGAAAAAAAAAAAAACGTTCACCGTACGACCTAACGACAAGCCTTGGATGGCAACCATTATTCGAAAACACGTCAGACAAAGGAACAGATTGTATCATAAGGCAAAGTTAAATAATTCATCCTTTCACTGGCAAAAATTTAAAAACAAAAGAAATGAAGTGGTAGGCTTAGTCAGACAAGCTAAACAGGATTATAAAAAGAAGCTTCAAACCTCTCTTTCTGATTCCAACCTGCCTCAGAAGTCATGGTATCGAATAGTAAATGACATAAATAAGCTTAAAAATAAACAAAACCCACCTTCTCCTCTGATCAAAGACAACATTATTAATTTATATCCCTTTGACAAGGCAGAAACTTTAAATAAGCACTTTTCAGATATTTCCAGGACTGAAAATGAGCCTCCTTTATCTGATGAACCAATATCTCCAAATTTCAACCTGAGAACTATACATGTATCAGTTCAAGATGTAAAAGTTCAACTCCACAAAATAAACATTTCCAAACCAGCCGGTCCGGACGATATAACGCCTAAATTAATAAAGCTTATTTCTAACTACATTTATGAACCCCTTACCTCTCTTTTCAATAGATCCATTGAACTTGGCCAGGTACCCAGCCAGTGGAAAATGGCAAACATTTCAGCTATCTTCAAAGGGCAAGGAAATGACCAAGACCCATCTAACTATAGGCCAATCTCCATTACAAGCTGTCTAGGGAAAATAATAGAAAAAAAAATATTCAAATATTTATATAATTATCTTCAAGAAAATGATATCCTAAGTAAATTTCAGTCCGGTTTTAAGCCAAACGAGTCTACCGTTAACCAATTACTGGAAATTTATCACATTATTTTAGAGAATATGGATAAAGGAAAAGAACTTAAATTCATTTTTTTGTGATGTTAGCAAAGCATTCGATAAAGCCTGGCACAGGGGTCTTTAAAACAAACTGAAGAACTACGGAATTTGCGATACAATTTTTAAGTGGTTCACAAGCTATCTTCGTGAAAGAAACCAAAGAGTATTAAACTAGAACTGTCAGAGGATCTGACTATAGCCCCGCTATAGCCCTGTCAGAGGAGAAAGACTCATGAATTAAAGGTAAAGACTTGTGAGAGGGTTAAATCCCTAACAAGATACCTACGCCTTATATACTTTTCGCGTTATTAGATCTGAAAACCAGTCTAAGTTAAGAAATAAGTTTTGGATAATGAAAAAAGCACTAGCACATCTTCAGACCTATATGAAAACACTTGTTAAGTTTCAAAAGGATTGACTTAGAACTGTAAGAGGAGTTGCGATCACAAGGTAGCTACTCCCTATACATTTTAACATTAGTAGATCTCAAAAATTGTCTAAGTTAAAAAAGGTGAAATAAGTGAAAACAATTATTTAAGGATAATGAAAAAAGAATATGCACATCTTCAGACCTATGTGAAAACACCTGTAAAGTTTCAAAAGGATTGACCTAGAACTGTAAGAGGAGTTGCGGTAACAAGGTAGCTACTCCCTATACAATTTAACATTAGTGGATCTCAAAAATTGTCTAAGTTAAAACATGTGAAATAAGTGAAAACAATTATTTAAGGATAATGAAAAAAGAATATGCACATCTTCAGACCTATATGAAAACACCTGTAAAGTTTCAAAAGGATTGACCTAGAACTGTAAGAGGAGTTGCGGTAACAAGGTAGCTACTCCCTATACATTTTAACATTAGTAGATATCAAAAATTGTCTAAGTTAAAAAAGGTGAAATAAGTGACAAAAATTATTTAAGGATAATGAAAAAAGAATATGCACATCTTCAGACCTATATGAAAACACCTGTAAAGTTTCAAAAGGATTGACCTAGAACTGTAAGAGAAGTTGCGGTAACAAGGTACCCACTATCAAATATTACAGACAGACAGACAGACAGAAAGACAGACAGACTGACTGACTGACAGACAGACAGACGGAATTCCGGACAAGCCAAATCCAATATAGCCCCCACTTTTTCAAAGCGGGGCTATAATGAAGGTTTTTATTCTACATGGTTGGACACATCTGCTGGTGTCCCACAAGGCTCTGTTCTTGGCCCATATCTGTCTTTACTACATGTTAATGACATAGTTGACAATATCAGCAGCAACATTAGGTTATTTGCTGATGATGCATCTCTCTTTACAGTTATTGAGAATGATGACTCAATGAAATTTTTGAATGAAGATGTTTACAAAATAGCAAAATGGTCCGAGGACTGGTGTATAATCTTAAATCCAACAAAAAACCCAACCTTGACTTTCACACGGAAAAGAAACACTAATCTTTCAAATATTAAAATGGATGATACGGTTCTACAAGATGAAAAATATCATACACATTTTGGCCTCACTTTTTTCCTCAGATGCCTATTAGGACGAACATGTACAATTGATAGATGGAAAACAGCTTCTCACTTAAACATACTAAGAATGCTAAAACATGATTTAGATAGAAAGTCTCTTTTTAGATTTTATTTATTTACATAAGACTCACATTAGAGCATGGAGATATCATCTGGAACAACAGCAGTCAACAAAACTCCCAACTACTGGAAAGCATTCAGCTAGACGCATGTAGAATAATAACTAGTCTTCGTAAGGGCACCTCACACAACATTCTTTATAATGAATTATGTCTTTGTCCGCTGTCTGAAAGAAGGAAACATCATAAACTAATATACTTCTACAAAGTCCTAAATAATGAAGTCCCTACAAACATAGATACATTTGTAATATCCTAGTCAATTATAACTTACAACAGTCTTCTTATACCATGCGGTCAAATAAACTTAAACAGCCCACGCCAAGAGCTAAAGCTTTCCAAGATAGTTATTTTATTTCAACAATTGACCTTTGGAACGAACTCCCTCCAGAGCTTTCTAATGCAACCTCGCTATACTCATTTAAAATGATACTAAATAAATCATAAGCTAAACCACCAAAACACAAAACACTATGCATATGGACAAAGAAAATATAATATAATCTTATGTCAATTAAGAAACACCAAAAGTCAGCTAAATAACGACTTATATTGTGATCACCTTACAGAATCTCCTTGTTGCACAATTTGTAACTCTGGGTCCTATGAAACAAGTCAACATTATTTTTTTGAATGTACAAGTTTTCACTTAGAGAGAATTGAAATGATAGATTATCTCAATTTTTCTCCTACAATTTACAGCAAAATCCCCAAAATGGTTGCCAAAAACTTGCTTAGTGGAGTAACAGACATATCATGTGAGGAAAAAGAGAGACTTATTGAAATTATCATAACATTTATCCATCAGTCTGGACGATTTGGTTAGTCCCAAGTGTGTACTCAGCAAATGACTAATTGTAAATGCATTACCCAATGCTGACACAATGTTGCCAGTCTTATATGGTTACCCCATTCAATGATGTCAAAACTAAGGAACCTGCATTCTCCTGCTTTTGAATCTTTATACTTATTTAACACCTAATAATTATGATGATAAGAGTGCTAACTCTAATCGTAAGGTCTCTCCTTTACCGCAGCGGATTTAGTCAGGCCTGGCTCCAGTCGTCAGTTTCCAACAGAGGGTCAGGCAATTTTTGCTTGGGTGCTACAATCTTTGTCCACCCAAAATGATCAGCTCATTATGACTAAAGCCAATAAACCAATCCCTGAGACCCCCTACACCCCCACGCCACACACACAAATAAAAAAAAAACAACAAGAAAAAAATGTTTTTTCCTGCTGAATTGTTTGATTAGCCACACCCACATCTGATATCCAGCTGGGTGGATTGCTTGATGCTCCTACAGGTTCACTGAGAGCCAAACAGTGCAGATCCTGATCAGATTAAATGCTGTTTAATGTGAATTTACACTCTTTGCATAAGTAGGGCTGCACAGCCCCCGCCCATCAGGGCTTGCAATAATAGATTGCCTGCATGTTGCTTCCAAGCAGGGCTGAAGCCGACCGCACACGTGCTGGTAAACCACTTAGACGACCTAAGCCTGCTCAAGCATAGCAGTGTGAGACGGACAGGTCATGATTATAAACCCTATTGGTGTCATTGGACGACAGGGATTGAGATGTCATTTCATCTCAATGTCGGGTAAAGGTCCCATAGAACTGGAAACAACGTCTCCAAAATGACCTTTGCAGTGTTGACGGGGGCGTTTGACCTCAAATCAAACAAACCAATAAGTAGGGCTGCTATGAACCAATAAAATTTTTATTTGTGTGAGGTTTCCAACGACTAATCTCCCTTATCTATATCTAGTAACCATATAAATACGCCCAAATTTCACTCACGCTCTTTTGCCCATTATTTAAAACTGTACATGACATGCATAACTACGAAACCCGGGAAGGGACATGATTTTTTTTAATATGTTGTGCGAACAAAATATTATCTTGTGCGCACAAGATAATATGTTGTGCGGACAAGATATTATCTTGTGCGGACAAATTAATTTATGTTGTGCGGACAACATATTATCTTGTGCGCACAAGATATCTTGTTTGCACAACTTAATATCTTGTGCGCACAAGATATTATCTTGTTCGCACAACATATTATCGTGTTTGCACAACATAGATCTTGGGAAGTTGTGCAAACAGGACAAGGTATTATCTTGTTTGCACAACAAATTATCTTGTGCGAACAAGATATTATCTTGTGCAGACAAGATAACATTTTGTGCGCACAAGGTATTAAGTTGTGCGAACAATATAATATCTTGTGCAGACAAGATAATATCTTGTGTGCACAAGAAACGATCTTGTCCGCACAAGATCTATGTTGTGCGGACAAGATAGTATCTTGTGCAGACAAGATAATACCTTGTTCGCACAACTTAATCTCTTGTGTGCACAAGGTTATATGTTGTGCGAACAAGATATTAACTTGTCCGCACAAGATAACATCTTGTGCGAACAAGATAATATCATGTCCGCAGAAGATAATATCTTGTCCGCCCAAGATTACATGTTGTCCGACAAGATAATATCTTGTTCGCTCAAGATATCATCTTGTTCGCACGACATAATAATAAAAAAAAATTCATGTCCCTTCCCGGGTTCCGTACATAACTTTATCATATGACGTCGTTGATAAGCAGTGGATAACGTCGTGTAATAAAAATCGTATGACCACACGTGTAATAACACTTTGGCGCGATTAAGTAACGTCATGACGACGTCCATGTCAACAATGCATTTTTTGGTGAAAAATATCAGATTTAAAGGCGATAAAATCCAATTTAGAGTGGTCATATGATAAACAGAATCTTACACTCGTGGACATTTCATATGAAATTTATGTAACTCGCCCAAGGCTCGTTTCATAACTTTCATATGAAAAGACCACTTGTGTAAGATCCTCTATGTCACATATAGCTGTAACTTCTCTAACTTACCGATATTTTAAGAAGATAACTGTATTTCTTCTTGATCGACGGCATGGAGTTCGTATAGACTTTGGTCTGTTAAAAAGGACGTAACGAACCTACTTTCGCGAAAGGTTTCAGTCTAATAAATCTGTAGCATCCGATATTACTTACATTTAATAAATAAATAATAATAATAATAAATAATAATAATAATAATAATAAACTGTTATCAAACGATTACTTCCAAGGCGTTCCAGCAGTTTTAATTCTGACTTAGTGCAAGTGCCCCGCCCCCATCTCTCTCTCTCTCTCTCTCTCTCTCTCTCTCTCTCTCTCTCTCTCTCTCTCTCTCTCTCTCTCTCTCTCTCTCTCTCTCTCTCTTAACTGTAATTGTCTGCTGATAAAAGTCTGATCATGTTTAGTCATGACAACGTACGTGTAAAATGGCATTCATATTTGTCTCAATAGCTTCAAAGCTGTTCTGATACTTACAAATTTTGCTCAATAAATTGTCTACTTTTTGTGAGAAATTGAATATAACCGTAAACACAGACAAAAGAAAAGTTCTCATGTTCAAAAGATATAAGAGGCCAGAGAATGTTGGTGTTTTTATGGCAATGTAAGGCTTGATATTGTTTAAAAAACTTTATCTACGTGGGGGTACATGTTAAAAGCAACGGTAATTGTTCTCATGCATAAAAAAATCTTTCAGAACAAGCATTCAAATAAAAATCAAAAATGAGTTAGTCTACATGTATATAGTAAATACATGGTTAGTGTCTTTGATAATATAATATATTCGGTGAGCCTAAGACAATTTTATAGGGGCGAGCACCCTATAAAATTGTCGCGGCGAACCGATTATATTTCATTATTAAAGACACTAATCATGTATTTAGTTTATACCGCAATTCAAAACAATCAAGGGGTTTTGCAATAAATAAGCAAATGTAAGCAAAAACGACAGCAGACAGTGCGGTATGTTGAACTATATTCAGTGCCATGGTGCGCACACGTAGCCTAGACTCATGGATTTTGACGCACTTAAGCATTAGTTGATGTGTCATTAATTTAACTTGCAACTCCCAGTACCTTGTGCTTGTGTAAGACTTACATGGACTTCTAGCAAATCTTTGTACATCATTTAAATATTTTTGCATCAACTGTCTTTGTAGAAATCAAAAACTTTGCACTCGTTGACGTCACGTTATTCAGTGCCATGGCGCGCACACATAGTATAACGTGACGTCAACGAGTGCAAAGTTTATGACGTCACCGCGCCACAAAGACCTAGGAAACAACATGGACGCTCGAATACAAGTTTCTCAGCGGTTTACATTCTGTATGAAAATCTGCAAATAAATAATTTATTTTAGCTTTAGAAATTACTTGCGAGGTTGAGACGCAACTGCAGTAGCAGTGCGCAGTTTTTCCAAAGGGCCATTCAAACCAGGAACGGCCGAGAAGGTAAGAATTTAGCTGAAATATCTGAAAATCTGTTCAAATAAATATTGCAAAGGATTTAACTTGCAGTTTCGTTGTTTTCCCATGTTTTCTTGTGTACATAAGGTTGCGTGTTATTGTTTACACTTGTAAATTAGTGACCTGAAAAGTAGGTCCGGTCTATACACGGTCACTAGACATATTATAGGTCAGTATCTATCTATCTATCTATCTATCTATCTTCTGATACTGCGTCGGTCACATTTGACCATTACCGCAGGTGTATATTACATACACTCCAGTAGAAGGTATTGTAGGTCACTACCGATTATAGCGTGCAGTTATTCGACCCCCTTTATTAGGTTACTAGAATGTCTGGTTGCGGTATAAATCTACATGGTCGTATTCTGGACAAGAATGAGTTATGTGTTAAAGCAAAAATGAAATTATTTGATTCATTTAAATCACCTATCCTTAATTTCGGGTGTGAAGTTTGGCCCTTTTCAAAAGCCAGGATGCTGAAAAATCCACCTGAATTTTTTTTAAATAAAAAGAGTAGGGGTCCGTAGGTAAACGTGTAGTTTAGCTCTTTACGGTGCCTTCTACATGTAAGTGCCTTACATAAAATAAGAGTAATAAAGAACTGGCACCAAACGTTGTCCACACCAAAGTCACTCATGTCTAGAATAGAGGTGAAGGCAATTATCAAAGGCCAGTTGTTCAAAACATTATTAGCTTAACGAGCTCGTAAGTGATTGGTTTAATTTTTATTTCTTTGTATAATACATACATCTTTTACACAGACAATGTTGACAAAGAATACAAGTATCATATAAAGGGATTCAAAAAACAAAAGTCAAACGACTTATTCCAATCTGTATCCCTCGACTACAATATCACTGTACTAATTATAGTTGAGACTGTCAATGTTGTACGAATTCGCAAGTTATTGTGAAGATATTGCAAGTGAATTTCATTTGAGTTACAAAACGAATAGCAGTGAAATAAAGCATAGATGTATGGCTCCACGGGGAATGGATTTTAAGGTAATTATTTTGTTTCGTTAGCAATGAAGAATCAAGTCTTGGGCTTGTGATTTTTGGCTGTCTCAAGAGAAACAATGTACTGTAGAAACACAGTAGCACTCTTCGAATCGTGATGTGAGACAAAGACTGAAGATCGGTTGGGTTGGACGCTTTAGCTGTTTAACTTTGGCTCGAGTTAGTAGATGTGTTTTACGAACTTTTTTTCTGGTATGAACGTGAATGTTTATATTTACGTGTATAGATATATGTATGTGCGCCCGTGTAGAAAAATTACACATATTTATGCATATGTGATAAGTACCAGTAAGGCATTTGAAATCGGTGATTATGAATTTGAAGTATCAAACTCTTTTAGATTTAAGAATAAAATCTTGTACTACTAAGAATATTTGTATGTTATCATTCACAGATAGATCAGTACAGTATCTGTCGTATAGAAGGATGTTTAAGGCAGGTTGGCAAATAGCTGAGACAATATTTAACATGTCCTGTCTTATTGTGGGTGCAATTATCCCAGGCAGCATCGGCATATTCAAGAAGTGGCCTTATAAAAGACGTATATATTGTTGGTAGGGATTTTCTATCGAATGTGAACTTAAGTTTGCGCATGATATTAATCCGAAACCATGCTTTCGTTTTATTGTTGTCTACATGGTCATGCCAGGTACAATCGGTCGAAAAATAAGACATACATGCTTGTGAACATGTACTTCATTAATGTGTTGCTGGTTCATTGATATAGGAGGATGATAGGGTTTATTTATTTTTCGCGAAAAAACCATTGACTCGGATTTTGCAGGATTAAAAGAAACAAGCCATTTCGTTGCTCATGAATGAATCTTAGCCAGGTCAGAGTTGACCTTGGCTGCCGCTTGCACGGGGTTCTCCACCACCATGTACAGACTAGTATCTTCTGCAAAGAGCCTGGCAGAAGAATGTATGTCTACAACTATGTCATTAATATAAATCAGAAACAGAAGTGGGCAAAGGTAGGAGCCTTGCGGGACTCCTGCCTTGATAACAGACCAAGACTATGCAGCTCCAATAATCTGTAAACCATTGCAGTAGCGAACCAGAAATACCAATGCTGTGTAGTTTGTATAGAAGGCCTTTATGCCATACTCTGTCAAAGGCTTTACTAATGTCGCAAAAGACCGCACGTACTTCTTTGCCTTCGTCGAGAGCTTTGCAAAATGTATTGTAGATATGAACTAGTTGATTAACAGTAGAGTCTCCAGGAATTAATCCTGACTGAAGAGATATTCGAATTTGATAGTCACGAATCAAGTTGAAAAGGTGCTTATGGACGATTTTTCTAGGACTTGGCCTCTTTGTACTTAGGAGAGAAATTGGTCTATAATTCGATATGTTTGAAGGATCGTCCTTTTTGAAAATTGGAGTCACGTTTGCCTAGTGTTTTCCACCTGTCTTTCTGTTTGATTTCTTCGTTCTTTAATTTGTCTGCCAATTTTTCTGTTTGTAATTGCTTAGATTTTCGAATTTCTCCTATAATATTATTTCGTATTTGTTTGTAATTGTCAAAATCTACCGTTCTTTTTTAATTTGTTGTATATACGTTTTCTCTTGCGGATCATTTTCTTGATTTCATTTGTTAGCCACGGAGGATCAGATTGACGAATTTTTGCTGTTTTTAGAAGTCAGGTTGGAATTTTTTTTTTCAGGAATGTTTTTTGAATATGTATCAACTCCGTTGTCTTGTAGCTAATTTCAGTTAGTGTTTTCGACCTCATGCGAAAGAAATTGATAGACCCACGATCAAAGAGCCTAATATGCCGGTAAAAGACTCGTGTAATATATTTTTTAAAATTTAGAACGATAAAAAATGGACAGTGATATCTAAAGTTTTGGTCGAGAAAGGGATCACCAACTCCGCTAAGAAGTATAGTATTTTTGTCAGAAGTAAATATCAGATCAATAGCGGGAGACGAATTCTCCGTTTTGTGTGTCGATTCCGATATAAGCTGCTCCAAGTTGAAATGTTGACGTATTTTATTACCCGTTGCTTGCTTAAAAATATCGAGGTTAAAATCTCCCCAGTGTTATTAAAATATTACTAATGTTTGTGTCAAAAGCAAGATCAATGGAATCTTCTATGGAAGCCAGGGTTGCAGCAAGAGAATTTGGTTGTCTGTAAAATGTAGCCAACAAAAAAAATATATTATGAAAGTTGAGTTCTATCCAAATTCATTCTATATCTGGAACTTTGAGATCAAATCTACGGCGTGAATATACATTGTTTTTATGTAAACACACATACCTCTGTGACTATCCTCTTCGCGGTCGCGCCTATAAAGTTTATGTCCCTCTATAGTGACTAAATTATCTGTCACTCCCTGATTTAACCAAGTTTCTGTTAGACAAATAATGTCAATTTTTTTTTAATTCTGTCCCGATTAAATCTATTTCATTTGAAATACTTTGAATATTATATTATAATAGTGGTTAAATTGCTAACTATTCTAGAAAGTACAATATCTAATATTGTCGTATTTTTGCTGACAAAATGTAAGCAGCTTTTGCATCTGAAAAGCTGCTCACTTTTTTCCAAAATATATTAGCACATTCGCCATATTAAATGATCACTGTTTTAACGATATGTTAACTAACGACGTCGTTAGTTTTGAACAATTGACCCCAGGAATCGATATGATTAACCAACACCTCCCAACAGAGATACCAAAGGGAAAGAAAAACACAAACATGAAATAACTAGACCCTGATGGAAACACTAAAGCCACAAAATGGCCAATTTGGTTATCGATATATAAATGCGATACACAAATATTCAAAGACGAACTATGACAAAATAAAACAAAGTACAACATGCAACAGGTTATAGGTTATTGGTGATACTAATGCTGTAAATGAAAATGGTTGGGCGCCTTCAAGATATACCTATGGTTCAATCAGAATATGAGTCAACGTCAGCTTAATATGGTAGTTCAAACAGTGTTTGTTTGATTTGAGGTTTAACGTCCCCGCCAACACTGTACAGGTCATTTTGGAGACGTTGCTTCCAAGTTTGTGGGACTTAACCCGACATTGAGGCGAAATGACATCTCCAGCCCAGCCGCCCAATGAAACCAATAAGGTTTATAAGCATGGACGGTCCGACTCCCACCGCTTTGCCTGTGCAGGCTTAGATCCTCTAAGCGGTTTATCAGTACTCGTGTGCGGGTCGGTTTCAACTCTGCGTGGAAGCATCATGCAGCCCAGCTATTTCTTCAAACCCCGATGGGCGGCGGCCGTTCAAACAGCGTATGAACAATTTAACCAAAACTGGTAGGCTACATATAATATTAAAAAAGCGTTTATGTCACGTTATATGATTTAAGAGACGCTCTGTATAGAGAAATGAGAGACTATGAGAGACTAATGAAAAATAAAAAAAAAAAAACAAAAAAAAAAAAAAAAAACGCGAAGATTTACATTAAGAGAAGCTATGTACATGACTAAATATATACATATTCAGAAATAACTATCCATATTAAGACAAAATCTTAAAAACTATCAATCAATGCATTATATCGTGTAAAGGGTTTTTTGCAATAAACAATTTATATAAAACATGCTGACTAGGTGGTGGCGGAGGTGTTAAACTCTATGTTATTTGTACAGCATATTAGCATCATACGCCTTCCGAAAGTCAATAAAAGCTGCGTAAGTTGATTTTCGCTCATATTTACGGGTCTCTATGATGTTTGCTAAGGAAAGCACTTTGTCAACGTACTGCGGCCTTTTTGAAATCCGTTTTGGGCATCATTTATTATTTCTTGTATCTGCTCCGATTTTTGTAGACGTTCTTTTAGAATATTACAGTATAGCATCAATATAACGCCGGCTATATATAAGCGACGATAGGACATCGGTTCACGCGCATCACTAGTCGTAGATTTCGGTACCGGATCAATAATTCGACTATTCCAGATTTTCGGCACCTTACCAAGAAAAAACGCCAGTTGAACTGTGAACATACTATGTGTGATAAGGATGAACTTTTTAAAACCTCAGCGGGTATGCCGTCGATTCCTGTTGATTTGTTTAATTTTAAACGTCTTATTGCATGTGCAACTTCAGAAAAGTATATGGGTCCAATGAAACACAGGGGAGCATTGGCTTGTGAGCCACCTGCAGGGTGTTATTCAATGTTTTTTTCCTACGTTCCCGTTTTCAGAGTTTAGCAGAGTTTCGAAACTATTTTTTTCCATTTATTTAGCACCTCGTCCGTTTCGGAGGGTATACTACCATCATCCAGGGTCATTTCAATGGGAATGCATTTCCTTCTTTCCTGTCCAATTCCTATTTTACCAATTTCCCTCCAAAACAAATTTGGATTCGTAGCCTCTAAGTTTTCGATTTCCGTTTGCCTCTGGATCATATATGCGCGCGTTTGGAGCGCTGCACCTCACGATTAAATATTTTTCGCTTTTCGATGAAACGATTTCGCAAATCATTACGCTCAGCACGGGATTTGCTTTTAAGCATGGATTTCTCAGCATCATTCTGGTCATTCAATAATTCAGCCAAACGTGTTGTCCACCAGGGTTTCTTGACATTTCGCTTCCGGTAGTAGCAGCAGCAGCAGTGGTCCCAAAACGTTACCATGTCCACGATATTCACTGTCTGAAAAACTTCAGGATCCAGTTGTTCAAAGGCCCGTTGGCTTAACGAGCTCGTTAGTGGTCAAATTATGAACCATTTAGCGAGTTTACTATCTAAACATTTTTTAATTTTGCTGAACAAATGTAAAATAGAAGTAGACGCAATGATCAGGAATCGATACAATTAAACCACAGCTCCTATCAGAGACACAAAAGGGAAAGAAACACAAACATGAAGCAACATACCCAAACGAACACCAACAGCGGAAAGCCAAAAGGACAGTTACTTTCCCATAAAATGGTCAAAAGGCTATCCAAAATAAAATAATGTAAGCGACACAAACACCCAAAGACAAACATAACAAAATAAACCGCGACAGAAGAGCCGCCTTGAAACTGTCAGCGAAAACGAATTCCACTGGGGGTCTTAAATCGATTGTACGTGGCCACAATCCTCACCCTTACTACTTTTGCGAAATTTCCTATATTTCAGCAAAGTCATTGGTATATATGCCATACTGAATGATCAAAGTTTTAACGATTCCTTAAATAACGTCGTCGTTAGTTTTCAACTGTTAAGAGAAATAGTATAGACTATATATACATATATATAATTCGATTTTTATAGGGACAGATCTGTTTCGTATTTCTGCTCCAAAACAAAGACTGTGGGTACTTGTTAGGCGGCCGTTCTAATGAGAAGTAACAGTAACTTAAAAATATCGTGTGGTGCCTTTAATATACTACTCAAAGTTTGATAGGGATCACTTTTTATATACCAAATTTAGCACTGAAAATTTTAAAATTTCATGACTGAATTTGTACTCCGTATATTGATAAATAGCTTAAGCAGCAACTCATGTGCAATTCAGTTCTCATGAAAGTGCATACTTTATACACTTCGCAAATGAATTCATGCACCCCAAAAAATCTTGCGTAACACTTTGCATTCCAACAACAAAAAAAAAACAAAAACACTTGTCAGTGTTCCTTTACTAAGCGCAAAAAGGACCTCATTTGATTTGTGAAACTCTAAGATGGCTAGGAGACAATAAAGAAACCGTCCCGACGAAATGAACCGTGACGTCGGAATATTGGAATCTGGCGTCTCTCAACTTCGTGTTGCTGGGATTCTGAATGTGTCTCAGGGCGTGGTTTCCCGAATATGAATTCGGCAACTTACCCACGGAAATCCTTCACACAGACACGGCGGGGGTCGAGAAAGGGTTTTCTTCCACACCAGGCAAGGAAACCCGTGATTTTACCCTGGGATAGAAATGTATGTTCTGACCCTGGTGTTCCGACCCAAAATCGAATATAAACGCGTTTTTGATTTTTTTTTTTTTTTTTTTTTTTTTTTGGTTTTTGGTTTTACGGCCCTTTCAAGATTATTTCACTCATATCGAGCCGATCGTTAATCAAAGGTGGGCGAAAACCGGATTACCCGGAGAAAAACCACCTGACCTTCCGTTGCAGGACTTGGCGTCTCACATGTGACCCGAGCGAGGCTCGAACCACAGCGGTGAGAGACCTAATGATCCAGAGTCAGCGCTCTTAACCACTAGGCCACGCACCATGTTTCACGGTGGGGCTATGCAAAGAGAGATAGGGAAAAGTCTTGTTTCGATACATAATCGATTTTGTCCGAGTCTTTGTTTGATTATTTAATCCCCGTCAACACAAGCCCGGCTACACTGGAGACGTTGCTTCCATTTTTGTGGCACTTTTACCCGACCCTGAGATGACTGAAATGACATCTCAAGCCCTTCCGACTAATGAAACCAATACTCGCACCACGTAGCCTGGACAGGCTTGGACCCTTTAACCCTTTTCACTCAGCACTTCTTTTCAGTCGGTTATCGTTCTCGCACCTCTTTGTTCTTTGACCTCTGTCCATTTTTACCGCCTACTGCATGATTGGCAGCATCTAGTCTTGGAGTATGTTAACTCGCTAAGTCGGCGAGGCTGGTTACGGAGACTATACTCAACTCAACGCACATGTCTTGTCCTGGGACAGTTGGTTATTTGACATATATTTTATAGTACAGAGGACCCACGTTATAACGACAGTATTTGTTCCCTATTATTGTGCCGTTATAAAGAATTAGCCGTTATAAAGAATCCCAGTTAGGAGTATAATCAGTAATAAAAAACCTTTTCCCCATCATTACTCCAAGAAACAAATGTTATAGACAATTGTTAGAATCGCCTCGGTGAGGCGATTCTAACAAATATCTATAACATTTGTCTCTTGGATTATTAGATTACAATACTCTTGCATGTCTACGGACTCGATTTGTGCATTTCCAATCATAGGGAAGTTCAAGCCGCTCGGAACCGAGGCTAAGCCTTTAGCTATGTAGTCATTCCATTCAAATTGCCGTTATATAACGATTTTTGCCGTCAATAAGAATGTGGGTTTAAAGAGGGTTGGCTGTACTTGAATACAGAAATGAAGACCCGGAGGCCACTTTACTTTGTCCACAAAATCCAGTAAAAGAGATGCTGCAGTTTATAACGGGGTAAAATCCGACAGCAGACAGAAATCAATAGTTTCGTTTTTACAATGTGTTTCATAGTCAGGTCATGTGACCTCAAGAAAGGGCTCCTTTTTTCAATGTTAACAATAAATAACAAGCATAAGATTTTAGACATTTGCCAAAATGTCCAACAACAAGTGTTTTCAGACTGTTTTGTAGCCCTATTCCTTAACTAAGTATTTGCATTTTCTCCAGGTTCGCAAGTGCGAAACTGTGGAATGCATCCTTAAACTTTTAAGTTTAAACCACAATTAGCTATTTATGCAACAATCGTTTGTTTGCACAGAAATGCCCTGGGATATACCATTTGACAAAACCTAACACTGATGGCTAGAAATGGTACTTGAAAGCCTTTTGTGTCTGTGTGTGTGTGTGTGGGGGGGGGGGGGGGGCAGGGGGAAGGTCATGCACTTTCGCGTAAGTTGATTAATGTGATCAAGTCCTTGAAATGAACATCCCTCTAAACCACACTTAATATAGAGGAAACTGGAATTTACAGGGGTATGCTCTAGTTT
Organism: Lucinisca nassula; assembly: GCA_963580285.1. Taxonomy (NCBI): domain Eukaryota; kingdom Metazoa; phylum Mollusca; class Bivalvia; order Lucinida; family Lucinidae; genus Lucinisca; species Lucinisca nassula. Next base: position 93,089,816 of record OY757019.1, on the reverse strand, counting down.
GCTTATTTCTGCTCCACGATATAGGTTGTGGGTACTCGTTAGAACCACGACCTTCCTATTCCTCAGCGCGTGTAAAGTTTCTGCCCCCGGAGTCGTACTTTACGGCTTTGTGAACATAACATTTGTTTTTTGTCTAAACTGTTAATATAATTTATAATCGCAAATTACTTTTTAAACTCGCATCCTCGTGCAGTAGTGTCGCCATCTGGTGCTTAGCAGGTTCCTTGTACATGACATGAACACCGAAAAAAATGAAAATTTTAAGATGAAAAATTGTGATATTTTTCTTATTTCTGCTCAAAATATATATAGTGGGCACTCGTTAGAACCGCCTCATCGAGGCGGTTCTAACGAGTGCCCACAATATATATTTTGAGCAGAAATAAGAAAAATAAGGTATAGCCCCGTAAACCCCAGTTTTAGTATATAAAAGTGGGGTTCAAGGGGGTCAAAATTATATAGGCGTGTTTTCGTGATGATAAAGGTATGCCTTTTTTAAATATTTCTTCAATATTTACCGGCTGAATTTTGTAATGCAATCCCATTACGAAAACACGCCTATACAAATACATTGTAACCTTTATCGCCGAAAAAAATGAAAAAAAAAAAAAAAAAAAAAAAAATTAAGATAAAAAATTGGGATAATTTTATTATTTCTGCTCAAAATACATATTGTGGGTACTCGTTAGAACCGCCTCAACCATTCATGCACCTTCGCACAAGTTGCGTTTCGATAGTTTGTCTTATTCATAACGTGATCAAGTCATTGAAATGAACATCCCTCTAACCCACACTTAATATAGAGGAAACTGGAATTTACAGGGGTATGCACTATTTTGCTTATTTCTGCTTCACGATATAGGTTGTGGGTACTCGTTAGAACCACGACCTCCCTATTCCTAAGCGTGTGTATAGTTTCTGCCCCCGGACTCGTACTTTTCGGCTTTGTGTACATAAGATATGTTTTTTGCCTGAACTGTTAATATAATTTATAAACGCAAATTACTTTTTGAACTCGCCTCTGCAAGCATAAATGTCGCCATTTGGTGCTTAGCAGGTTCCTTGTGCATGGGATGAACATGTTAATGTGGTTCCATAAAGTTATGTTTTTTTTTTTTTAATATTTCTTCTTTATTTACCGGCTGAATTTTGTAATGCAATCACATTACGAAACACGCTTATACAAATACATTGTAATCTTTATCGCCGAAAAAATGAAAAAAAAAACCTATGATAAAAAATTGGGATAATTTTCTTATTTCTGCTCAAAATACATATTGTGGGTACTGGTTAGAACCGCCTCAACGATTCATGCACCTTCGCACAAGTTGCGTTTTGATATTGCACGACCCGCAGAAAAAGCGACCGACTAAAGTCGGTTGATTTCTAAGAGTGCCCTAAAATCACCGTGTCATTCTGTCATTCGGTCATTCGGTCAATCTGTCATTCTGTCAGTCTGTCAGTCTGTCAGTCTGTCTGTCCGTCCGTAACCCGTTTGTGAAAATTGATGATAGTGACTTAACCGCTTGGAATATTTAAACAATTTTTGGCATACTGATAGATATCAATGAGATCTAACCAATGAACTTGCGAAATATTACATTCCATTTAGTATAGCCTCGCCGAGGCGAAAAAAAATAAAAATTTTCGAACTGCTTCTCCTCGGAAACCGTTGGGCCGATTGAAGTCAAATTTCATATGGAGTCTATATGGGATGGGGGAAACCAAAATTTTCTCATGGAGTCCAGGTCACATGACCAAAATGGCCGCCAAGCCATATATGGTATGTCTGTCTGTCCGTCCGTAACCCGTTTGTGAAAATTGGTGATAGTGACTTAACCGCTTGAAATATTTAAACAATTTTGGCATACTGATAGATATCAATGAGATCCAACCAATGAACTTGCGAAATATTACATTCCATTTAGTATAGCCTCGCTGAGGCGAAAAATGTGAAAATTTTCTAACTGCTTCTCCTCGGAAACCGTTGGGCCGATTGAAGTCAAATTCATATGGAGCCTCTATGGGACTGGGGAAACCAAAATTTGCTCATGGGGTCCAGGTCACATGACCAAAATGGCCGCCAAGTCATATATGGTAAAAACCCTTCAAAAATAGTCTTCTCCAGAACCACTGGGCAGATTTCCACGAAACTTGATAAATAGCATCTGGGACGTAGGCCCATCATAAATTGCTAAATTGGTGACCCTGGGTTGACCTTGACCTTCTTTGTGCCTAGGTCAAACTTTGACACATATGCTTTTGTATTGGAAAAGTGAGATTTGTCTTATTCATAACGTGATCAAGTCATTGAAATGAACATCCCTCTAATCCACACTTAATATAGAGGAAAATGGAATTTACAGGGGTATGCACTATTTTGCTTATTTCTGCTCAACGATATAGATTGTGGGTACTCGTTAGAACCACGACCTCCCTATTCCTAAGCGGACGCTCGCGGCACTGGTATAAACTGAGCTATCGATGCCAGTTGTAAATAGCTAAATGCGACCATGTTCACGTTTGATATTACGCAATGCCTAGATACGCTCTTTTTTCAGACAAACGGAAAAATCCCAAAATTATGAATTAAAGAATTCATTCAGAACGCTCATTGACCGTCACAAAAGTGGAGTGGTTTGGTGCCGTGGTAGCGCATCGGATTTGTGATCGAGAGGTTACGGGTTCGAGCTTCACGCTGACCAAATTGTTGTGTCCTTGAGTGTCCACATTGCTTAAAAAATAAAATAAAAAAGTACTGGTTACCACCCAGGAAATCAATGCTCAGATGTGAGCGAGTAGCCGTAACAGGAGAAAAAAAAAAGAAAAAGAAACTAATAAATTATTAAACTATATAACAAACTGTGTGTCTAGTTTCTGCCCCCAGACTCGTACTTTACGGCTTTGTGAACATAGCACTTGTTGTTGATTTTTTGCCTGAACTGTCATTGAATATAATGTATAATCGCAAATTACTTGTTGAACTCGCCTCCACAATACGGAAACACGCCTATTCAAATATTTTGAAAATTTTTAAACCAAATATTGAAAATGTTCAGATAAAAAATTGACATATTTTTCATTTATCTGCTCAAAACATAGATTGTTTGATCTAACGAGTACCCGCAATCTATGTCTTTGAGCAGAAATAAGGAAAATAAGGAAAATAATGTATACCACTGTAAACCCCAGTTTTACTATATACAAGTGGGGTTTAACGGGGTCAAAATTATATAGGCGTCTTTTCGTTATGTGTCGCCATTTGGTGCTTAGCAGGTTCCTTGTGCATGGATTTTGAGTGTTTGAGTTTTACGTCCCACCAACAGTTAAGGTAATCTGGAGACGAGGCCTCGGTTTAAAGACTCATCCGAAAGTCTGGAGAAGCCCGGGATCGATCATGCGACCCCTGGTTTACAAGGCAAGTAGCATAACCACTACACCACGGAGGCTTCTCCCTTGTGCATGGAATGAACATGTTTATGTGGTTCCATAAAGTTATGTTTTTTTTATTATTTCTTCTCAGGCTTTATTTACCGGCTGAATATTGTAATGTTATCCCATTACGAAAACACGCCTATACAAACCTTTATCGCCGAAAAAAAAAAAATGTTTTTTCTTTAGATGAACAATTGGGATATTTTTTCTTATTTCAGCTCAAAATACAGATTGTGGGTACTCGTTAGAAGCGCATCAACGAGGCGGTCCTAACGAGTACACACAATCTATATTTTAGAGCAGAAAAATGAAAAATAAGGCTTACCCATGTAAACCCTTGTTTTACCACATAAAGGTGAGGTTCAATGGGATCAAAATTATATAGGCGTGTTTTCGTGATGCGCCTTTAAAAGAACTACAGTAGAACTACGATGGCTAAAAAAAATAAATTAAATAATTTAGATGTGTTGGTAGTGGAATAACATTGTTATCACAACACATGCAGATAGTTCCGAGAAAACAAAGATGTTCTTCACAATCAGCACCAGTTTACTTAAAAATTACTGATAATTTATAAAATCATTTCGAAATTACTAGCGATTCTAACACAGCGCGCCTATATAGGCAATGGAAAATAACTGTGTTTTATTCTGCAACAAATCACAGCTCGGAAGAGCGTGACGAGTGACGTCATTAAAAACTGCAAATTTATTACGTCACTTGTCGATTTCCTTGACGTTAGACGGTGTAACGTAATATTCTCGCATCGAAAACGTTAGAAAAGGATATAAATGCGTGTGTTTCAGTCGGTAATTTTAGCGGGATTTCTTCAAACAATGGCGAAAAGTTGGGAGATTTTGACAGAAACAACATTATTGCCGATTTTCAGCGTGTTAGAATCGAAAAATATCAGCTCTAGTCTGTGATTTGTTAAGCAATAAATCACAGTTTGTCGGTCAGTTGTAAGTAGACAAATCACGCGCGCTACGCGCTTGTGATTTGTCTACTTTTCAACTGACCTCCAAACTGTGATTTATTACTCAACAAATCACAGTTAGAGCTGATCTATTTCTTAATTCAAGCTTACAAACACACTACCATCACGGAAACATGCCTATATAATTTTAACCTCCTTGAAACCCAGTTTTATAGAGTAAAACTGGGATTTACAGGGGTAAACATTATTTTTCTTATTTCTGCTCAAAAATATAGATTTTGGGTACTCGTTAGAACCGCCTCGATGAGGCGGTTCTAACGAGTGCCCTAAGTCTATATTTTGAGCAGAAATAAGAAAAAATTGACAATTTTTCATCTTAAAATTATCGTTTTTCGCGGTATAAATTACAATGTATTTGTATAGGCGTGTTTTCGTAATGTATGCTGGTGTTCATGACTTCGATGACTCGAACACGGATGGTGCGTTTACTGGAGCTGTCAGTTAGGGGATAACTGTATTCAAAATTGTCATTTGGGGAGGTAATTCGGCGGTTTTGCGGTCGGAAATTTCGTTTTACGGCAACGCGTCAGTGGAGCCGTAAAAAGGAATTTGCGACCGTAAAACCGACGATTTTCAATACACTGACAATTTTCAATACAGTTATCCCCTATTCTAATGCATTTCTTCGGTTGTTTTCTTAAAAAAGTGTGCTATTTTGCTCAAAGCGGCAAGCGCTGTGAGCTGCGTAAAACACACACCAGCCAAAGGAAAGCGACGTTACATGATGACGTCGGTTTTCCGACAGTATATCGCAGAATATATTGTCGCAAAGTTTTGACGTAATCCAATCAGACGTCGCGTTACATACGCAAGTGCATTAGAATGCGAATTTGTTCTTGAGTCCCCAGAACAAATTCCAAATAACTGCATTTCATAGAAAATCGAGAAGATGTACAGTTAAAATTCCCATATTAAGACCACCTTTGTGAATGTTCAAAAGTGGTCTTTCAGACCACTTTTGAACAGACCACTTTTGAACAGTCCCAAAGGTGGCTCTGACCAGAGGACACTGTATGCAGAAAACACACAAAAAAAAATAATTGAAACATTTGATAAATAAGCTTTTTAAAGCAGAATTAGTCACAATTTTGGTGGTCTTAATGGCGGAATTTCACTGTACCTACGGTGATGATCCTAAGTGATGCGACAGATAAGCCTAAGCAAACAGTGCAGACCCAGATCACACTGCTACATGCACATATGTCATTCCGCCTGTAGGCCTTCCTTTTGACCTCCGTGTTGCTTGTCAAGAAATAGGAGAATTATAGAATTCTAGCATGCCCTTAAGGTGTCCGATTTTTTAGGATTTTAACGGTACTATCCTCGTAGTAGTAACAGATAAACAAGTATTTTGTGATAATCTGAAAGAAAGTTTTCCTTAATCAAATATTCTCGCGTGTTTGATATACCCTGGATGAAACTCATATGCACCGTCGTTAAGGTTGAAGTCACAGCACGTTACTTGACGCCACTTGACATCACACCATTTCGTCATCACAATTAATATGGCGGACAATGGAACATGAAGTGACAGCATTATTAAAAATCCAGAAATGAAATGTATGCAAAAAAAAAAAAAAAAAATAAATAAAATAAATATAATATAATAAAATAAAAGAAGAAGAATCTTACCACGGTGAGAGGTCTGGATAGAAAATCCCTTGCTGTGATTTGTTGTAGAATAAAACACAGTTGTTTTCCATTGCCTATATAGGCGCGCTGTGTTAGAATGATATTTCTTACATGCTTTTCAGTGAAATATAGAGGTTTCTCAGTGAAATCGAAAACGATATTGTCACTGTTTCAAACAGTGACTGATATCAATTTTATTTTTCACTGTTTGGGACTACTATTCTTCTCCAAGTAAAATTCTGTGGTCAGTTTTTCCATTGTCAGATGAGTGTAAATTAATGAACTGAATTGGAATTGGCCCTAAGCTCGTTCACACGTCACGAGGACGTTAATGGCGTCATTTCGACGCTGACGTTACGTTTTCTGTTGTGCGACGTTAGATCTGTCCGCACCTTCTTTGGGAAACAAATCTCTCAATTATTTCAGTAACCATTCATAAAAAATGCGAACTCGGGCTATTTCTCAGGTGCAAACTTTCAGGAAACTTTCAGTTTGCACCCAATAATATACACAGTAAATACGTTGGACACCACTAAATTGACGCGAAACGACCAGGAACAAAGTTAGTTTTCTCCAAGGGTGAGTAGCGCGATTAGTGAAGCTTAAAATTGCCGTTTTGAAGCATGTGAGAAACAGAAAATTTGATTTTTTCAGTTTAATGCCAGATTTTATTTCACTCATGAGTGTTCATTCGATGAAACAAAATTCGATCTTACACTGAAAAAATCAAATATCCGCTATCTATTATACAAACTATTGAAACCCATAAATGGACCGAATTATTAATATCCATAATTCGAATTATAATTCGATTAATGGATATCTGTTCCGGCCCGCACACTAGTACTGGTAAACCGCTTAGAGGATTTAAGCCTGTCCAGGAACCGCAGTGCGAGGTGGACCGTCCATTCTAATAAACCCTATTGGTTTCATTGGGCAACAGGGCTTGAGTTGTCATTTCATCTCAATGTCGGGTAAAAGTCCCACACAATAGGAAGCAACGTCTCCAAAATGACCTTTACAGTGTTGACGGGGAGGTTAAACCTCAGATCAAACAAACAAAATGGATATCAGTAAAACGATCTGCATAAATTCGATAATTCGAATTGCAGATATCCATAAATCGAATCATGGATATCCACAAATCGGGTTGAATTAATGATATCCATAATTCGAAATATGGATATCCATAATTCATCGCAAAAGCTCTTGATTTAGGTATTTATTTATTTGTTTATTTTATTTGCAAAGACGAAATATTGATATCCATAATTCAAATTATTGATAGCCGTATGTGGACCGAATTAATGATATTCATTAGGCGTAAAAATAGCTGTGTTTCCGCTAACGTGCTGAAATCGGTAGGTAGGAACTTTATTGTCATTATTTTATTTTTCTCCCCCCACCCCCTCCTCACCCCCCCCCCCCCAAAAAAAAAAAAAAAAAAAAAAAGGGTGGGCCTATATTTTTTCATGATGTGTTTTTGTTTTTGTACATGTTTTTTTTTTGTTTTTTTTTGTTGTTGTTGTTGTTGTTGTTGCTAATAAAATCGTCATGTTTAGACTTGCACTGTGTATCATAAATTCTTCAAGTTTAGATGCTCAAAAAAGTCAGCTTTGTAATTTGGAAGGTACTAAATGTTAATAACTACACAAATGTGCTTAAAACGCCAAAATACAATGGGAAAATGTAAAGACGACATTGGGTACGGTCGGAATTGAAAATGGTAGGGTCGGTGCTTTATTTTTTATTTTGTTCTTTTATTGAAAAAATAGTAGAGTCGCGGAGGAAGGGGTGGGGGGGGGGGGGTCCGAAGAAGGGTCGGTCCGGGTTGCGGAAACACGGCCATTTTTGGGCCTTATTCGAATTACAGATATCCATCATTCGAATTATGGATATCCATAAATTGATCTGCATTAATAATATCCATAAATCTAAATTTTGAATATCCATAAATCGATTTTTTTTTTATATTCATAATTCGAATAAATGATAGCCATAAATCAAGCGCATAATGGATATCCATAACTCAATTGATGGATATCTTTAGTTCAGATCTATTAATGACTATCGACAATTCAAATTATGGATATCATTAATTCGAATTATGGATATTCATAAATAATCAATAATAATTTGAACTTTTCTTGTGATTTTTTTTCTTGTGATTTTTTAAATATTTTGTTTTATTTCTAGCCCAAACATAGATTGTTGGTGCTCGTTAGAACCGTCTCACGAGTATCCACAATCGATGATTTGAGCAAACATAAGGAAAATAATATATAGCCCTGTAAACCCTAATTTTCTCTATACAAAGTTGAGTCTAGAGGGGTGTCCGTTACACAGACTTATTGAACAGATTAGTTTGTAAGTTACTGTGGCTGTTTTAATTTGGTGATTCCATAATCGTTGAAACGAAACACACCATGATCCCCTAGGCTCCGTCAATTAATAACATTTCCAGATGAGCCCTGTTGAAGAAAACTTGTCAATGGAAATGCACAAACTGTTCTGCTCATCTATGCAAATTAGCCAGAGTCCTGCGGTATGAGATACGCAGACTGATCTTCACCTTTGTTGATAGCAAATGACAATTAACAGAAAAGGTTTTATTATGATGTGCACATGTCTTGATTTGAACAGACTGAAAGGTGCAGTGATAACTGCAGAGAAAATTGAAGATGGCGTTTTATTCGGAAGTTATTAGGTTGTATTACACACACATTCTTTTCCGGTGCTGATTATAGCAGCCTTAGTGAGGCTTTTTCATAGCATTTGATATAGCAGTCTTGGCGAGGCATTTGTTATAGCAGGCTTGGTGAGGCTTTTGTTATAGCAGCCTTGGCGAGGCTTTTGTTATAGCAGCCTTGGTGAGGCTTTTGTTATAGCAGCCTTGGTGAGGCTTTTGTTACAGCAGCCTTGGTGAGGCTTTTGTTAAAGCAGCCTTGCTGAGGCTTTTGTTATAGCAGCCTTGGTGAGGCTTTTGTTATAGCAGCCTTGGTGAGGCTTTTGTTACAGCAGCCTTGGTGAGGCTTTTGTTAAAGCAGCCTTGCTGAGGCTTTTGTTATAGCAGCCTTGGTGAGACTTTTGTTATATATACACACAGTGCTTGAGCGGGTCGTGGTGGAGCTATGGTTCGTTTGTTTCGTATAGGATGGCTTCAAATCTGTATCTACAGAAGATTGTAACGGAACGGTGATTTGTCTTGTGTCGATACATATGATCGGAGATGTCGATTGAGTGAAGATGTGCACATGTATGATCTCACAATCGTGTATCCAAAGCGTTAACCACATACAGTCGAACTTCAATGGCTCGAACACCTTTGGGACCTCGAAAATCTGTTCGAGACAGGGGTAGTTCGAGCCACTGAGGTTACTGTCAGGAGGCATAACGAGATACTTTTAGACATCTTTTCGGTGTTCTACAATAAATATGTATGCTGTGTGTACTCATTAGAATCGCCTCATCGAGGCGATTCTAATGAGTACACACATCATGCATTTGCAAGATAAAAGACTATAATCTCCTTAATTATCCCCCACTATATCTTATGTACAGGATTACTCTAGGGGCTCAAGAATGGGTTCGACTCATCCATGGTAAACGAGCCATCGGTGTTCGAGCCATCGAAGTTCCACTGTATTATGACACAGCAGAGTGGACATTTTCGCCAAGTGCACTTGTCCTTAAACATATTTTAGCTTGACAAGGCATGGTTGATAATGAAAACGTATTAAATGCGTCATATCATGAAACTAGAAATGTTTTTTTTTTCTATTTGTGAATAACAAAAGGGCAGACCAGCAGCACTTTTATTATTTCATAACACACCCGTACGATAAAGTGCATTTTTCACATCTCCAAAATGCCAAATCCGTGATATTTTTCTTATTTATAATCCGAACATAGGTTGTGGTGGCTCGTTAGAACCGCCTCATTGAGGCGGTTCTTACGAGTACCCACAACATATGTCTTGGAACAGAAATAAGACAAATATTGTATACCCCCGAAACCCCAGTTTTCTCTGTATAAAATGGGATTTAAGAGGATGTTCATTTCACGGACGTATTCACGTGATAGTTCACATTTTGGACAGTGTGATACCTTTAGTGTCTATAACTTAAGTATAGTCTACACCATGACATCAATGTGTTCTGCTTTTTTTACAAAGTACCTTTTCTAAATCTGTTTTATATTTCAGAACTTATGTTAAAAGTACGGAACCCGGGAAGGGACATGATTTTTATTTTTAATATGTTGTGCGAACAAGATAATATCTTGAGCAGATAATATCTGTTCGGACAACATATTATCTTGTGCGGACAAGATATTATCTGGTGCGGACAAGATATGATCTTGTTCGCACAACATAATTTCTTGTGCGCACAAGATATTATCTTGTTCGCACAACATATTATCTTGTTTGCACAACATAGACCATGGGAAGTTGTAAGGACAAGATATTATCTTGTGCGGACAAGATAAGATCTATGTTGTGCAGACAAGATATTATCTTGTGCGGACAAGATAATATCTTGTTCGCACAACTTAATATCTTGTGCGGACAAGATAATATCTTGTCTGTACAAGATAATATGTTGCCCGCATAAGATAATATCTTGTCCGCACAAGATATTATGTTGTGCGGACAAGATATTATTTTGTCCGCACAAGATAATATGTTGTCCGCATAAGATAATATCTTGTCCGCACAAGATATTATCTTGTGCGCACAACTTATAAAATAAAAAAAAATCATGTCCCTTCCCGGGTTCCGTATCCTGACTTTCTGTCTTTTTAATTCTCTTGCAATTAAAAGAAATGTAAAATTAATTATAAATTCCGAAGATTTTATTTTGTTTCAAATAAGCACTTGGGCCATTCTATGGTATTGGAGGTACTCGTACCTAGAACCAGTGCTTCAGCTGAAGTGCACGACCCGCCGGATGCTTTTAGCTTTATGAGTGTTACCATTTATGGGTACGGCGGCCATTTTGGTCATGTGACCTGGACCTAAAACGGTTCCCCCAATAAATGCGCCTTATCGTAAGGAGCAAAATATATCTTATACTTTAGTACTGTATTCTGAATCGTTTGCAGGATAAAATGCATTCTCACTTTTCCAATGCAAAAGCATATGTGTCAAAGTCTGACCTAGGCACAAAAGGTCAAGGTCAACCCAGGGTCACCATTTTAGCAATTTATGATGGGCCTACGTCCCAGATGCTATTTATCAACTTTCGTGGAAATATGCCCAGTGGTTCTGGAGAAGACTATTTTTGAAGGGTTTTTGCCATATATGGCTTGGCGGCCATTTTGGGCATGTGACCTGGACCCCATGAGCAAATTTTGGTTTCGCCCATCCCATAGAGGCTCCACGTGAAATTTGACTTCAATCGGCCCAACGGTTTCCGAGGAGAAGCAGTTCCAAAATTTTCACATTTTTCGCATCGGCGAGGCTATACTAAATGGAATGTAATAGTTCGCAAGTACATTGGTTAGATCTCATTGATATCTATCAGTATGCCAAAAATTGTTTAAATATTCCAACAAAAGCATATGTGTCAAAGTTTGACCCAGGCACAAAGAAGGTCAAGGTCAACCCAGGGTCACCATTTTAGCAATGTATGATGGGCCTACGTCCCATATGCTATTTATCAAGTTTCGTGGAAATCTGCCTAGTGGTTCTGGAGAAGACTATTTTTGAAGGGTTTTTACCATATATGGCTTGGCGGCCATTTTGGTCATGTGACCTGGATACCATTAGCAAATTTTGGTTTCCCCCATCCGATAGAGGCTCCTTATGAAATTTGACTTTCAATCGGCCCAACGGTTTCCGAGGAGAAGCAGTTCCAAAATTTTTACATTTTTCGCCTCGGCGAGGCTATACTAAATGGAATGTAACATTTCGCAAGTTCATTAGTTAGATCTCATTGAAATTTATCAGTATGCCAAAAATTGTTTAAATATTCCAACAAAAGCATATGTGTCAAAGTTTGACCTAGGCACAAAGAAGGTCAAGGTCAACCCAGGGTCACCATTTTAGCTATTTATGATGGGCCTACGTCCCAGATGCTATTTATCAAGTTTCGTGGAAATCTGCCCATAGGTTCTGGAGAAGACTAATTTTGAAGGGTTTTTTACCATATATGGCTTGGCGGCCACTTTGGTCATGTGACCTGGACCCCATGAGCAAATTTTGGTTTCCGTCATCCCATAGAGGCTCCATATGAAATTTTAATTCAATCGGCCCAACGGTTTCCGAGAGGAAGCAGTTCGAAAATTTTCACATTTTTTGCCTCGGCGAGGCTATACTAAATGGAATGTAATATTTCGCAAGTTCATTGGTTACATCTCATTTATATCTATCAGTGTGCCAAAAACTATTTAAATATTCCAAGCGGTTAAGTCACTATCACCAATTTTCACAAACGGGTTACGGACGGACAGACAGACTGACAGAATGACAGAATGACACGGTGATTTTAGGGCACTCTTAGAAATCAACCGACTTCAGTCGGTCGCTTTTTCTGCGGGTCGTGCAATAAACACAGTTGTTGACAATGGCCATAAAACTCCACGGTTCATCTTTAATATATTAATAAGCGTGAAGCAATTATGCTGCCATTTAACCCCGTAATAAATCATTTACCTGTGTCAGTAATTGATGTACGTCAATGAGCAGAATATGCAAATTTTGAGAAATATTCATGTTTAATGAATGAAAAAATAATACTTTTTTTTTATATATAAACACTGGTTGGTGAATTGGGCAAGTGGCTGTGGTATCAGCCCAGTCAATCTTATCTGGACAGCAGAAGTTTTTCAGCTTTCCTGAAAAATTAAATTCTGTGTGGGTGGCTTTCTTCAAAGGGATTCAGTTTCTGAAAATAGTGTCAAAATTGCATGTTTGGCATACTATGCAAAACATGCAATTTGGACACTAATTCCAGAAACTGAATGATTGATAAATGTTGATAAATGTATCACAGAATTTTGATATTTTATTCCATTTGGGCTTAAATAAACTTTCGTTCAGTATGACCAATAAATTTCGTTCAAGGAACTAGACATCACATGAACAAGTCCGTGAAATGAAGACCCCCGTATACCCCCGCTTTATATAGAGAAAACGGGGGAATACGGGGGTATACATTATTTTTCCTATTTTTACTCCAAGACACAGGTTGTGGGTACTCGTAAGAATGAAAAATATCACAGATTTTCATCAGAAAAATTGTCTTTTTATGTACTTTATCATATTACGTCGCATCCGAGAGTGTAATAACGCCATGTAATATTTTCGATAATCCACTAGTGGAAAATTAAAAAGATACGTCCCGTATCGTTACGTGTACGACGACCTTAACGACGTCGTGTTTACTACTCGTAATGGCGGAATATTGCCATTTTTGGAAACAAACGTGAATAAAATGCGTTATAAATGGCATATGATAAATAGAATCGTGCATTCGTGCTCATGTATTATTGAATTTATTAAACTCGTTGAGGAAAAGGGATAAAATGCGAGGCAAAGCCTCTCATTTTATCCCTTTTTCTCAACTCGTTTAATAAATTCAATAATACATAAGCACTCATGTATGATACTGTATATAGCACACGGATGTGTTATCGTAATGAAAGAGAGGATTAGGGAAGAAAGAGGAAAAGGACTTAAGGGGAATGGGAACACCTTCAAGGGAGGCAACTCCTGCAAAACTATTTTTGTCTCCCATGTCATTACGGGTCAACTCTTAAAGGAAAGAATTTGCTCCTGAGGAGCAAATTCCTTCCTTTAAGAGTAGACCCCTTTTCAGTGTGACAGGGTTTGTAGAAAAGCGAACGGGAAGTCCCAAAAGCTGTATCCCTTTGAAAAATGGTGGAAATATCTGCCATGTGTACCCATTCCCTTTGATGTGGAGAAATGGAAGAAATATAATTCCCATCTACCCTTACCTGATTTAAAGGATAGCAGGCCTTGCCCAACTGTAAGCCCCCCCCCCCCCCCCCCCCCGCTGGTCACCAGTGCGTCCCAACATTCCGGCAGTCCATGTATTTAGTATCAGCTGTATCCTATCCCCAGTTACGCAAAACACACCACACCTTCGCCACAGTCAATGGAAATCAAAGGGCTGCAAGCACTAGTGAGAGAAAAAGCTAGATAATTTGCATTGAACTTTGATTCAAACTGTATGGAAGTGAGGGGCAGAGGAGAAAGAGGAAACAAGTCGTCACCTTGACGTTTTTGAACGCTTGTCATATGCTCATGGTCACAGGTTGCTAAAAACGGACTTCAACAGATTGAAGCTTAATTATCCAGAAAGTTAACTAAATAGAGAAAAAGGCTAAAAACTACCAGAAAGAAATTGAACAGTCAGCTTTATAGAGGAGGGGTGCGACTGACGTCTTAAGAAAACATGTGACCTAAAGTCGTCACCGACGATGCCATTAAGTCGTCATATCGATCTAAGGTCGTCATTGTATAGCATTTTAAATGTATAGTGAGACTCTTTTGATATCAAGTTTACCAGGCAAGGCTTCGAGAACGCTTGTAGAATCGCGAGGCTTGCCGAGCGATTGTACATAGGTTCTCGAAGCCGATCCTGATAAACTTGATAGCAAAAGACACTAATCTGGTATTCTATTTATCAGTTTATCCCCCTTGTACACTATTAAAGTTGCAATTTACGATCAGTTATCGCTGGTCACCAGTGCGTCCCAACATTCCGGCAGTCCATGTATTTAGTATCCGCTGTATATATATTTTCCTGTGATATATAATAAGTATTTCTTTTTTTTTTCATTTTTTTTCCAGTAATAATAACATTTTGTTTTTCAATTTTTCTAGTACTACCGTTCCTTCATAAGAGTACAATCTCACGTTGACCTGGTAGAGCTCACTTGTCCTGAGATAGCATTTCTTTATCAGGTCAATGTGCTACAATGCAATTAATATAAGGGATAACGGATAAATATGTATACATGCAAAGCAATTCAACAAAATATATAGCAATCAAGTGCAAATTGTTAAAAACTAACAATGTCGTTTGTCAACGTATCGATTAACTTTGGTAATTCGATATGAAGAATGTGCAAATAATTGAAAAACCTGGCCACATTTTTTTACTAGTTTTTACCAAATATGACACTGTATTAGATGTTTTGATTATTAGAACATTTAACATTTTTTCTTTTTAATGAGCTCGTTAAGCTAACATGGCTTTGATCAACTGGGCCCAGATCCGGACGGACGGGCAAACAAACAGTCCGGCAAATGACGGGCAGACGTGCAGACGGACGGGCAGACGGATTGACTGACGGACGGACAGATAGTAGTGTTCTAGCTTAAAATGAATGGAAGAAACGAAAATAAGATGGAAGAAAAGATAAAAGTTTGCTACTTTTTAGACATGATCAAAGGTCGTCGGACATGATCCAAGGTCTTCACCTCACTTTGGGGGCTTTTCTTCCACATAATTTTGGATCTAGCGGTCAAAGGGGAATAATTATGGCTAAATCAATAACCTAGGCACATGTTTAAATGCAAACATTTATGTGAAACAGATTCAGGTCATGACATTTCATTTTTCGCCAACACCATAGCAAAAACAGCAACAGCTCTCGCAAGATATGGAGGTTTGCCTAAATTTGGGTCACCTGATTTCGTCATTAATTACGGCAAGCCTTTTTCTTAGGGTAGGTATTATGAAGATAAAAACAGTAAATAAAGGATATATTTAGCTCTTTAAATTCGCCCGCCTCCAAAATTTTAAATGGCGTCAGAGAAAAGACCGAGGCCGCAAAAAAATCTGACGACCTTATATCCCTGACGACTATACATCCGCGAAGAAACGGAAGAAATAAAAACACCCCCCTCTACAAGGGTAGCAGGCCTTAACTAACTCTATCAGTTGGACGCCCAGGGATGAAAGATACGACACCTTTGCCTTACCCAACCACCCCTCGCAAGCCGCAATAGGAGGTGTGAAATAAAATAACGGGGGCTGCAAAAGAGCTTTATCGTGGTACCAGTCATTATTATTGCCCGGATTAAAAAGAAAATGTGGCTATACAGGACTTTCCCCTTCCTTCCGTTATTTCGCAAAATTACGAAAACAAGCCTATACAAATACATTGTAAACTTTACAGCAAAAAATTCAAAATTTTAGGATGAAAAATTGTGATAAATTTCTGATTTCTGCTCAAAATATAGATAGTGGGTACTCATTAGAACCACCTCATCGAGGCGGTTCTAACGAGAACCCACAATTTACATTTAAGAACAGAAATAAGATTTACCTCAAGTAAACCTCAGTTTTTTCTATACAAACGTGGGAGTCAAGGGGGTCAAAATTATATAGGCTTGTTTTTGTGATGAATTCGCTGCTTTTTCATTATGTTTTGTTATGGTATGACACATTTTTCGAACTCAAATATTGTAACTGTTAATAATAATAATAATAATAATAATAATTGTAGGTTATTGACTTTGTATTGTGAAATATTCGGCACGAGTTCGTATGGCGAAGGACGCACGAGCTTCTTTGCCATATGAACGAGTGCCGAATATTTCACAATATTAAGTCAATAACCTTTATATTATGTACCCAAAACTTGAACTGTCTACTAGAATTCAGCATTGCCTGTTATAGAAATCTGAACGTAAAATCAGATTATATATCTTTAAGTGGTTTGAAATGGAAAACAATGAAGGTCGTTAAGTGTCTCCCTACACGTTGAAAACCGCGCCCAATGGCGCCAAAGCGAAGACGACGTTTACGTTGGTGTATGTGATGTCATTAAAACATTGACGTTTTCCAATTCAGGACGCCATTTTTCCGAAGCGTCGGTTATATTTCTTTCAAAATACTTCTGATTTCTTAGAAGAAAGTATTGAAAGTTTAAAACAGATTGCATGTAGGTCATATTGAACAGCATAAAATGCGCTTTATGCACTTTGTCAGAACCTATATTTGTTTTGTTTTGCTTTCTTTCTGTCGATGCGTACGACAAGATGGCTGCCGATGTTTCATCTTGAATTACATATATTTGAAATTAGTCCTGTTATGCACGAGACTGTTTATCTCTTGACTACGGGCAATATTTATTTAAGAAATGAAATTTATTTTTCTGCAGTTCATGGAAGTATGAACGTAGTGGGTCGCGTGCAAAGTAAATGAGCCCCGAAGGGGTTCATGTAAACTTTGCTAGCGACCCACTGTTGTTCATACTTTCATGAAAAGCAGAAAAAAAATAAGTTTATTTTTTATATTTACATTATTTACCCCTCATCACTTTGCGAAAAAATGCTTGTAGGGCAAACTTGTAAAGCTGAAAAACATTTACACGCTGTTTTTTCTACAATGAGCGGAGCAGCGTTGACGTCATCAACGCCCGTAGAAAACAACGGTTTAGAATGACGTCACTTAACGTCACTGAAAATCATGTGATTAGATGCGTTCATGGAAATATGAACGCAATTGTTTTCTATAGGTTTACATTAGACTTTACACTGGAAATGTAAATATAGGTTATTGACTTTATATTTTGAAATATTCGGCACGGGTTCATATGGCGAAGGACGCACGAGCTTGCGAGTGCGTCTTCGCCATATGAACGAGTGCCGAATATTTCACAATATAAAGTCAATAACCTTTTTATTATATACCCAAAAATTCAACTGTCTACTAGAATTCAGGATTGCCTAGTATAGAAATCTGAATTTAAAATCAGATTATATATCTTTAAGTGGTTTGAAATGGCAAATAATGAAGGTCGTTGAAGGCTTTTCTTCTTAGACAGTAGGGCACACCGTGTGTTCATAATTGTTTTATTGCCCCCTGTGATATACTGTCTATAGCAGATCAAAGGCGGACTTTAATAGGGTGATTAGTAGCTCCTGTTGAATCCCCTGACTGAGGCACTAAAGAGGAAAATCAATAAGGTACACTGGAGTTAACAGGTAGTCAATTATTGATTTTCCCCCAAGAAGGTCCCTTACCTGTTGAAGACAGAGGGCTTCTCTTAAGTCAGCACTGAGGGCTACATTATATTATGAAATGAAATGATAGTCCTCAATAATCAAGAATAAATGCCTTTAAGTGTTTCCCTAAACGTTGAAAAGCCACGCCCATTGGCGCCAAAGTGAAGACGACGTTAACGTTGGTTGATGTGACGTCATTAAAAATATTGACGCTTCCCAACACAGGACGCCATTTTTCCGAAGCGCCGGTTATATTTCTTTCAAAATACTCCAGATTTCTAAGAAGAAAGTGTTGAAAATCTGAACAGATTGCAGGTAGGTCATATTTGACAGCATAAAAAGCGCTTCAGTATGCACTTTGTTAGCACCTATATTCGTTTTGTTTTGCGTTCTTCAAGATGGCTGCCGATTTTTAGTATCGAAATGGACACATTTGAAAGTAGGTTTATTGTGAACATGTCTGCTTATCTACGGGCAATATGAACTTGACTACGGGCGATTTGGAAAATGTTGACCGGTAACTTCTGTAGAAAGTAAACAAGACATTTTCTGGGTCTATAATAAGGAAAATATTGACCGGTAACCTCTGTTTTTGTTTGTTTTGTTTTGTTTGATTTGAGGTTTAAGGTCCCCGTCAACACTGTAAAGGTCATTTTGGAGACGTTGGGTCCAATTTTGTGGGACTCTTACCCGACATTGAGATGAAATGACATCACAAGCCCTGTCGCCCAATGAAACCAATAGGGTTTATGGCATAAGTTTAATTTGTAGGTCCAATGTGGTCTTCGTACCTTTATAGTGGTCCAAAGTAGATAAAATTGATATCAAAATAAACATGGGCATCTTATCTCCATAATGAGACCTAGTATCCTTTTCTAAACCATGTACTTTTTGCACCAGGGCAACTCAAATGCCACTAGGGTCAGTCACATTTTGATCTATCTGGATCGCGATATATTTTAGCAGTTTCTGACTTCGTTCACTGTGCCACAGATACGGAGAGTGAAAACCCGGCTTCAGTTATGAGGAGTAATCATTTGACTGTCATAAAATTGCTTTCTTACCAACATACATTGCAAACTCATATCATAAAACTGTGATTTCTAGACTTCAGTAGAACGACAGCCATTTTCACGCACTTGGTGACTTGTTTACATAAAGCGCCTCAATGACGTGGAATGACGTGCCAAAATTAAAGCGACCTCTGATAAAGGCGCGAAAATTAAGGGACGTAACTACGTAAAACGATGATTTTTGTTCTTCGTTCTATTCTAGAGAAGACTGTAAAATCTTCTGAATGCGCGAGATAAGAGCATCCAAATTTTTTCCGTCACTTATTATAGTAAATTGTTATTAGCTTCCGATGAATACAGATTTTTTTACCTCAGCAGGATTGTCAGGATCGACTGGTTTTTGGTCGATTGTAAGAAGGACGGCGGTGTATCATTTTGAGAATGCTTACAGTAACTTACTCATTTGCATACCGCATGCTAAAACTATATTCAGCCAAGAAATTCCACAAACGTTCATTTTTCTGTTTAATATTTTGTTTTTTATTATTTTTCAAACATTAACTTAGGAGTCATATTTAGTTGCATCTTACATCTTTATTTTAATAAATAACCAATGGTAAATCACGAGGAAGACAACAACAATAAGGAGGCTCCATTGGGCGTATTTGGATACTGTTTGGAGTGTGTAAAAATATTACTAAATTCGATTTATTCCGTTAATGCTCTCTAATGGACCTATGTCTATAATGTGACAAAAATGCGGCCTCAAATGCAAAAATATCCAATTTAGCCCAGGCTGAAAGAATGACAGAATAACTGCTTGCTGGAAGACTGGTCTCATCTCTGAATAGGGATGAAACCACATTATTCAGGAAAATGATAAATTCATGGCAAATCTAAAAAATGTGGTCTCACTCCTATATAGAGAAGAAAATCTGGTCTCACCTCAAATAACATACTAAAAGTCTGGGCTGAAGGAATGTGGTCTCATCTCTATATAGGGATGAGACCACATTATTAAGGAAAATGATAAATTCATGGCAAATCTAAAAAATGTGGTCTCACTTCTATATAGAGAAGAAAATGTGGTCTCACCTTAAATCACATACTAAAATCCTGGGCTGAAGGAATGTGGTCTCATCTCTTTATAGGGATGAGACCACATTATTCAGGAAAATGATAAATTCATGGCAAATCTAAAAAATGTGGTCTCACTCCTATATAGAGAAGAAAATCTGGTCTCACCTCAAATAACATACTAAAAGTCTGGGCTGAAGGAATGTGGTCTCATATCTATATAGGGATGAGACCACATTATTAAGGAAAATGATAAATTCATGGCAAATCTAAAAAATGTGGTCTCACTCCCTATATAGAACAGAAAATGTGGTCTCGCCCTAAATAACATGTACAAAAAGCCTTGGCCGGGGCGAGACCACAATATTTAGGCTAATGATAAATTCATGGAGAAGAAAAAAGCCTGGGCTGAAGGATTGTGGTCTTAATAATTTGGTCACCCATTAAAAAAACTTAAGTTGATCCCTATTATTATTAGACACGCTACATACACGGAATGAATCTAATTTTGATAATGATTAGGGCCCAATTATTCTGTATGTTAATTAGGATATAACTGCGCATCCCTCTAAAATGAATCCAGAAATCCCATTGGTGGAAGCTAAAAATCTTGTTGTGCTTTAGAATGCTTACAGCACCCTTCAAAAAATTATGAATGAAAGGTCACGTTGTCTCTTTGATCCAAGTTAGTGGACGCTTGCATGTTCGTAACGCCCAGAGAGCTAAATTTTGCATAAGATTGTAAAATGTAGACATTTTAAAGAATTTACCGTCATCATCAGATGAACAGTATCTCTAGTTAAGTATTTGGTTAAAGATAAATTTGAAATCACAATGAAATATAGTTGCCAAGTCATGCAAATTAGAGAAAAACAGTTGCTACCCCCCCTTGCACTAGAAAGCAAAATGGCGGAGCAGAAGCGGAAAAATTTCCATACCCTACCTCAGTTCATCCGGTCCTAGCCAACCATCCTTCGGCCTAGGCTATCATTTTTCTTTGTGATATTAGAGATGAGATATTGAAGTTTGTTTTAAGACCTTATTTGGTGTGATTCACCTTCTTATAAGGCAGGGGACCACATTGGACCTACAAATTAAACTTTTACCGGGTTTATTAGCATGGACGGTCCGCCTCGCACCGCGGTTCCTGGGCAGGCTTAGATTCTCTAAGTGGTTTGCCAGTACTAGTGTGCGGGCCAGATTCAGCTCTGCGTGGAAGCATCATGCAGCCCATATATTTCTTCAAGCCCCTATGGGCGAGGGCCGCGGTAACCTCTGTACAAAGTAAACGGGACATTTTATGGGTATATACTACTACTACTACTAATACTCGACTTTATTTATAGAGGGTAACACATATTGCACAGATACTAATCTTCCATGAGGCCCTATTTTTGTCTTCTTATTCCTTGGTATAACCAGCACTAAGCAATGTAGAAACAGCCTTTTGCTTAAAGAAACAACACATGGCTGGTGGTCGAACCGGCTACCTCTCGATCTCAAATCCGATGCTCTACCACTGCACCACAGCGCTCCACTAGCAGTAGACAGTAGGTAACGTGTTGGAGCAAGACAATTCAAAAACTGTTTTTAGTCGATTGTCTATCAATCGACCCATGGTTATACACATACAGAAGCTTACCGATAGCTATTGTCCACGTGACTATCGTTGGCCATGTTTAACCCTTTCTGTATCAAATGGAATCTTCCTCATGTATTACAGGAGTCCATTTCGAAATTTAGGGGTGTCGGGTTGTGTTTTCTTCAACATTTGTTTGGAAAATGGCTTAACAGTCTGCAAACAGTGTAGGCCCTGATCAGACGCCGCGTTCTGCGGCGTCTGAACTGGACCTACACTGTTTGCCAGGGTACCCGCTTTGGGGTTTCCGGTACAAAATGGCTTAAATTAAGGTAAGGCTAATTATAGCAGCGCTTTTCTTCTTCCTGATACGTCAGAGAACAATGTAAAAAGTAGGATCTGGACTGGGTTTGAGTACTGGGGTATTTGCATCTGATCAAGATCTACACAAATTGCCTAAAAACTGGCATTTAAGGGTTAAACGAAACAGCAAAGTCTCATTTCAGGGCCATACCCAAGCCTACACTTAACCCGCCCATAACGAAAACACGCCTATATAATTTTTGACCCCACCCCCTTGAACCCCACTTTTATATATTAAAATATTAAAAATGGGTTTAACAGGAGTTTGATATGATTTATTTTTTTATTTTTTTATTTATTTATTTATTATTATTATTTTTTTTGTGGGGGGGGGGGGGGGGGGGGGGGGGGGGTTAAAGTCCCCGTCAACACTGTATAGGTCTTTTTGATGAAGTTGCTTCCAATGTTGTGGTGGTTTTACATCTCAAGACCTGTCGTCCAATGAAACAATGGACGGTTTAACTCGCACCGCGCGTTGCCTTGGCAAGCTTAGACCCTCTAGGCGGTTTACCAGTACTCGTGTACGGTCGGTTTCTGCTCTGCGTGGAAGCATCATGCAGCCCATCTATTTCTTCCAGCCCCATCGTGTGGGGACCTTATGATTTTGATATATTTCTGAAAATATCTTTGAGACTTTTATGCGCGTTTTGAACTCGAGTCACTTTAATTAAAATATTGTAACAGTGTATAAAAGGGGGTACCTTTTGGCAGCAACTTTCATCACCATTGTGGGCAGATCTTTTTTAAACTTTGTAGGTGATTTGTTTTTGCTCCTTAAATGACGTTTCATTACGAAAACATGCCTATTAAAATGTATTGGTAAACTTTAACCACTCAAAAATGAAATTTGCCATGAAAAATTATGTTGTTTTTTTTTTCAAATTTCTGCTCCCAACATAGATTGTGGGTACTCGTTAGAACCGCCTCATCGAGTACCCACAATCTGTGTTTTTGAGCAGAAATAAGAAAAATAATATATACCCATGTAAACCCCAGCTTTATAATATAAAAGAGGGGTATGAAGGGGTCAAAATTGTATAGGCGTGTTTTCATGATGTGTTCCTTTTTGCATTCTGAACTTCACCATTTGTTGAACTTAAGCCTGAGTATATATAGTGGGTATGTTGTGGGCATGACTCCTCTTACAGAGCTTGTCCGCTCTTTCTTAAGTGACTTTGCGGGTGTTTCGTACTAACCTTAAGGCTTACATAGATTTAGGTCATTCCTAAAATTATTTTTGTCACCTTTTCCGCATTTTAAATTAACCATTCTTCGAGCTGTTTATTATGGATCTCAAAATGGAATATGTAAGTATATGTCTGGTACGAATAAATTTCAATTGTGTAGTGCTTTTTCTGTTTTTTTTTTTTTTTTTTTTTTGTTTGAATTGAAGTTTCACGTCCCCGTCAACACTATTTAAGTCATACTGGAGGCGCTGTTTCCAATTTTGTGGGACGTTTACAGGACATTAATATGAAATGACATCTTAAACTCTGCCACCCAATAAAACTAATATGGTTAATGTGCATGTACGGTGCGACTGCATCACTTTTCCTGGGCAGGCTTACCGGCAGAACCTCTAAGTGGTTTACCAGTACTAATGTACGGTCGGTTTCAGCTCTGCGTGGAAGCATCATTCGGCCAAGCCCCGATGGGCGGCGGCGACCATTACGTCAGCTATAGCACTAAGAAGGAACTTTCATTTATTATGAACAAGCAAAGATGTATAAAGTTTTCTGTTACTAATATGTCTTTCTCCCTTAATCTTGATGTAGCGGGGTGAAAGTCAGATCCTCTGACAGTGCTAGTTTTTATGACATCTTGACAATGTTTTAGCTTGTATTCCTTCGATGTCTTTAACCCATATATGCCTAGCGGGCCTTTTTGGGACATATGCAAACAGTGAAGACCCAGATCAGACGCCGCGATACGCGGCATCTGATCTGGGTCTACACTGTTAGCTTAAAGTACATACATTTTTTGCACACGTTACCGCTAACAATGAAAACTACCACCCCTACTATTGGAAATGGTCTACTCCAAACTTATTAGGCGGAAGATTCTACTGTCATATATGGGTCAAGTTAAATGAATCAGTGCTATTTGATCGAAACCATTCGTGTCGCCCCGGGCGCTACATTAAAACAGTCTTCGCTTAATAGATTGCAATGGATTGGCTGAATGCAATTGCGATAAGAACCATGGATCTGAAAGTCAAGTCAAATAGTGGATGGTCTGTTGTCTTTCAACAAGTTCGTCATATTATGATCAGACAAACGGCGGGTAAAGAAATAGCGAATTCTCCTTTTGGACACAGCATTTCAATACTTCAAATTTGATTACAACGCACAATCATATGATTTTAATTTATATACCTCGTTTACCAACTGCGTGCCTGTTTGTTTGTTTAATTAATGTTTGCCTAAGGAACGAAATTTAATTTAAAACTTACAAAAAATAAAACACACACACATGTAAATTATAGTCGAAATGAAAGGCGTACATAAACAACAGATTAACAAAAGGTACGTTTGCCCTCGACCATCGGGGCTTGGAGACATGATGCTTCCAGGCAGAGCTGAAACAGACGCACATTAGTACTGACGGTCTAAGCCTGCCTCGAGAAGCCTGCCAAGGCAAAGTGGTGCGGGTCGGACCGTCAATGCATATAAACCCTATTGGTTTCATTGGGCGGAAGGGATTGAGATTTAATTTTTTTATCCCAATGTCGGGCAAAAGTCCCACAAAATGGCCTAAATAGTATTGACGGGGACGTTAAACCTCACATAAAACAAACAAAAAGAACGCTGTGGATTATGGTGTGCATGTACAGCCAACCCTCTTTATACCGACATTCGCTATAACAACAATACTTGTTATACCGACAATTTCAATAGACCAAATCCCGATACGTAAAACCCCCCTATATAAATACATTGCCACTTTTATCGCCGAAAAAATGAAAATTTTAAGAAGAATAATTGCGATATTCTTTTTATATCTGCTCAAAATATATATTGTGGGTACTCGTTAGAACCGCCTCATCGAGGCGGTTCTAACGAGTACCCAAAATCTATATTTAAGAGCCGAAATAAGAAAAATAAGGTTTACTCCTGTAAACCCCAGTTTTACTACATAAAAGTGGGGTTCAAGGGGGTCAAAATTATATAGGCGTTTTTTCGTGATGTTAGCTCAAGATGAAATGATTAATGGAAATAGTCAAGAATATTGTAGTCTGATATATTCCAAGAATCAAATCTGGTGGATATTTGTTACAATCGCCAACAAATGTTGCGAAGAAACAAATGTTGTAAATATTTGTTAGTATCGCCAACAAATGTTGCGGATAGTTGTTAAAATCGCCAACAAATGTTGAGGATATTTGTTAGAATCGCCAACAAATGTTGCGGATTTTTGTTAGAATCGTCAACAAATGTTGCGGCTATTTGTTAGAATCTCCAACAAATGTTGCGGATATTTGTTAGAATTGACAACAAATGTTGCGGATTTTTGTTAGAATCGCCAACAAATGTTGCCGATATTTGTAAGAATCGCCAACATAGCGGATTTTTGTTAGAATCGCCAACAAATGTTGCGAATTTTTGTTAGAATCGCCACCAAATGTTGCGGATATTTGTTAGAATTGCCTAGGCGATTCTAACAAATATCCGCAGCATTTGTTTCTTGGCGTAACTAAAGGAGAAAGTCCTTTTTTATCGATTATACCACTCCTCATTCGAATTCTTTATAGTGGCAAATTCGCTATAGCGGCAGGCAGATTTTCAAGGAACAAATGATGTCGTTATAGCGAGGATCCTCTGTATCTCACATGCCTTGCACAGTGTTGATAAAGGTACGTAAGTAGACATTACCGTTTTTAGCTGATTACAAAACATTTTCATATCGTATGTTGAAAACATCAGAATATTCATGAGTGCGAAACACGAGTGACACTTCTGATGGTTTCAACACACGAGATTAAATGTTTGGCTATTCATTTCAAAATGATTTTTTTTATTATATATGTGAAAAAGATGGTCCGGCTGACTACTATGTAAAAAGTCATTATTTGGCTTTCAATAACAGAAACTATCTTACTTATTTTCATTTCGAGGCAAGGCTCTTAATCATTATCACTTAAGAACATGCGAACAGATTCGTAAAGCTATTATAACATTAATAAGATTTATTTCTGCTGGTACAGTGTATGCCGATGGGTAAAACCTTTGCATCTCTTATTGAAGCACAACCGTGCGACATAGTGCATTTTTCACAGCTCCAAAATGGCTATTTTTCTGATGAAAACCGGTGCTAATTTTCTTATTTAAAGACCAAACATAGGTTTTGGGTGCTCGTTAGAACCGCCTCATTGATGCGATTCTAACGAGTACCCACAAGCTATGTCTTGGAGGAGTAATAAGGAAAATAATTTTTACCCCGTAAACCCCAGTTTTCTCTATATAAAGTGGGGTTTAGGGGGATCTTTATTTCTATTTCACGGACTTGTACACGTGGTGTGTTTTCTGTCGAGGCATTACGATAACACAGCCGTGCGACATAGTGCATTTTTCTACATCTTCAAAATGGCTACTTTTCGGATGAAAATCCATGAAATTTTTCTTATTAATACTGCTAACATAGGTTATGGGGACTCGTTAGAACCGCCTCATTGAGGCGGTTCTAACGAGTACCCACAACCCATGTCTTGGTGTAAAAATAAGAAAAATAGTGTTTACCCCCGTAAACCCCAGTTTTCTCTATACAAACTGGGGTGTAAGGGGGTGTTCATTTCACGGACTTGTTCACGTGATGAATAAGCTTCATGTTGTCACTTTCCAAAGATACCATGTAAGTGGCTACATATCCGTTTTGTTAAAGCTTGGACTTGAAAGACGACATTGGGCAACATGGATTCAGAATAGCTTAAATTGTACCATGTCGATATCCAAGATCGCCAAGAAATGAGTGTTTGCTGAAGTTCTTGCTCGAAGGCATATTTTCGAATGAGATGGCTCTTCTGAAGTCCTTTGGGCATTACGAAAATACGGCTTTTCATATATATTAAGAAATGAAAAAAAGTCCGATGAAAAATCCGATATTTTTCATATTTCTGCTGTAAACATAGATTCTCGGTACTCGTTAGGTATGGCTGATGTTCAAGTTTTTAACAAGTAGGTCATGCTGACAAGGTCAAAAATTATGATTTCACTTGAAAGGTCTGTGACAAGAAATGCTCATGTGAAATATTAAAGCCCAAAAACTTACAAATTGAAAGTTATGGCTAATGTAACAGATTTTCAAAAGAAGGTCAAACGTCAAGGTCGAGGTCACAATGTCAAAAATATGATTCCAGTGGAAAGATCATGTCACAAGGAATGCATACGTGAATTATGAATGCCCTATTATCTATTAGTCGAAAGTTATGGCCAACGTTAAAGCCTGTAAAAAGTAGGTAAAATGTCAGGGTATAGGTTACAAGATAACAAATTATGGTATCACCGGAAAGCTCTTGTGACAGGGACTGCACATGTGAAATCATTATGATAACACATCCGTGTGATATTGTGCATTTTTTCAGAGCTCAAAAAAGTAATTTTTCTGATTAAAATGTGTGATATTTTTCTTATTTATACTCATAACACAGGTTTTGGTTGCTCGTTAGAACCGCCTCAACGAGGCGGTTCTAACGAGTACCCACAACCTATGTCTTGGAGCAGAAATAAGGAAAATAATGTTTACCCCCTAAACCCCAGTTTTCTCTATATAAAGTGGGGTTTAAGGGGGTCTACATTTCATGGACTTATTACGTAATGTATACTGCGGAAGCCCAATTACATACCAATCGATAGTTATGACCAAAAGTAAAGCTTTCAAAATGTAGGTCAAACGTCAAGGTCAAGGTCGCAAGGTTAGAAACTATGGTACCACTGGAAAGATCTTAAGACATGAAGCCCTATCACTAACACAGTAAAAAATATGGCCAATGTTAAGGTTTTAAGAAAGTAGGCCAAACATCAAGGTCACGGTTACGAGGTCAAAAATTATGGCACCACTTGAAAGGATTTGTGACAGGGAATGCACATGTGAAATATGAAAGTCTTTTCAGTAACCAATCAAAGATTATATCCAATAATAAAGATTTTTTAGAAAGTAGGTCAAATGTCAAGGACAAGGTAAAAAGGTCAAAAAATTATGGTACCACTTGAAAGATCTTGTGCCATAGAATGCACATGCGACATATGAAAGACCGATCACGTACCAGTCGAAAGTTATGGCCAATGTTGAAGATTTCTTTAAAAGAAGGTCAAATGTCAAGGTCACGAGTTAAAAAAATATAGTATCACTGGAATGTCCTTGTGACAAGAAATGCACATGTAAATTATGAAAACCATAACACGTAACAATCAAAAGTTTCGGCCAATGTTAAAGATTTTTAAAATATGTTAAACAGCAAGGTAAAAGTCACGAAATCAAAAATTATGGCACCACTGGAAAGGTTTTGTGACAAAGAGAACATTGTGTGAAATATGGAGGCCATGCCAGTTACCATTCAAACGTTATGCCCAATGTTAAGGTTTGTGTGGACAGGCAAACGGACAAACGCAAGGACAGACATTCAGACAGACCAAATCTTTTACTCCAGGGCATAAAAGTGTATACCCAATAAACGCCAGTTTTCTCTTTATTTATGGGAATGGGAACACCTAGCATATTTTTCCGCCATTTTTCAAAGGGAGAAGACTTTCGGGACTTCCTGTTCGCGTTTCTATAGGCACAGCACCACACCCCCCCCCCCCCCTCCCCATTAAAAAGGGGTCTACACTTAAAGGAAAGGATTTGCTCATGAGGAGCAAATCCTTTCCTTTAAGAGTAGACACCGATTGACATGGGAGACAAAAATGCTTTTGCAGGAGTTGCTTCACCTGAAGGCGTATCCATTTCCCTTAAGTGAGGTTAATAGACTTGTTAACATGTTGCAACGTCAACTGCTCATTTTACATGCATAGCCATTAGAGTTCATTGAGACATGATCTACAACCTAAGGCTGCTACTTAATGGCTCATTAGGCATACAGCAGCAATAAACAATCTAATTTAAGAAAAAGCTTTCTCCTAGCCTAAGGATATCATTGTTAATTTTAAGCGTGGTTCTGATTTGTTTTCTATGCAGTCGTACATAATGAAATGCAACACAAACCATGCGGAAGTTTCAAAAGCCAAAACACGGCACATGCAGCAAGTCCGTAGATTGACGGAATACCCTTGCAAAATCAAGTTCCAATTTACAGCGTAGAGGAATCATTGTTTCTGAAAAATAAAAAAAGCATGACTTTGTTTATTTGTTAGAACACAGGGTCTTCGAGGCGGTTCTGGTGAACGTCCACAATCTGTTAAGCCATAGGTCGTTTTTGATTTGTTTTTGAGGTTTAACGTCTCCGTCAACACTGTAAAGGTCATTTTGGAGACGTTGCTTCCAATTAAGTGGGACTTTTACCCGACGTTGCGTTGAAATGACATCTTAAGCCCTGTCGCCCAATGAAACCAATAGGGTTTATAAGCACGGACGGTCCGACGCGCACCGCTTGCCTGGGCAGGCTTAGATCCTCTAAGCGGTGTACCAGTACTCGTGTGCGGGCCGGATTTAGCTGTGTGGAAGCATCGTGCAGCCCATATATTTCTTCAAGCCCCGACCCGATGGGCGGGGGCCACCCCATAGGTCAAGTGTCCCAATCTATACTTTGAGTAGAAATAAAGGGAAAAAATCACGTGAAAATGCTTATTATGAGGATAATAGCACACGTACATGTTTACAAAACTGTGTGATACAAGCTTTAGAACTGGCATGTTCCAGATGAAATCTTTGATATTTTTGTTAGTTCTACCAACATTGTATATTCGGTAAGGCTGCTCTAACGAGTACTTACAGTCTATAGAATAGAATAGAATAAATTTTATTTCCAATCATGGGCCACCATTTGGCAGCATGTTAATCACAATTTATAATTATAATAATACAACAACTCAAAATAAACTCTCCCGCCCATAGGGGCTTGAAGAAATATATGGGCTGCATGATGCTTCCACGCCGAGCTGAATCCGGCCCGCACACTAGTATTGGTAAACCGCTTAGAGGATCTAAGCCTGTCCAGGAACCGCGGTGCGAGGGGGAACCGTCCATGCTAAATAACCCTATTGGTTTCATTGGGCGACAGGGCTTGAGGTGTCATTTCATCTCAATGTCGGGTAAAAGTCCCACAAAATTGGAAGCAACGTCTACAAAATGACCTTTACAGTGTTGACGGGGACGTTAAACCTCAAATCAACCAACCAACCAAAATAAACTATGTAAATACTATAAAACAACTAAAGCTTGATTCTGATTAGTCAAAAACAATTAAATAAAGCACAAGTTAAGTACAGCATCCCAACACTGGGACGCGGACAGTCAAACAAAGTTAACCATTAGGAAATCATATCCTTAAGAAATAATGGCGTCCAACATGGTGTCAGAAAATGATAAATATTAGGTAAAAATGATAACATCTTAATTATTTCTGCTTTCAACATAGATTGAGGGTGCACGCTAGAACCGCCTCAGTGAGGCGGTTCTAGTGAATTCCCCATAATCTATGTTTTCGAGCAAAAATTCAGCAGATACTGTATACCCCATAAACCCCACTTTTCTCTATATAAAGTGGGGTTTAGGGGGTATTCGTTTCATGGACTTGTTATCGTGATGACTACGACCAGTGGCAACACAATGTGACGACTAATCCACTCTAAACATTTTGATGAAAAAGAATTGTTCGAGGCTGAGTTCTTTATATCAAGTGGAATGCAGTGTCATTGCCTCTCTCGCGCGCGCATGCAAACATCCGGAATGAGAGTTCGGGAGCGATTAAATAAGCTTGAAGCTTCCATCGAAATCGAACTAAAATAAATTAGTATAAACTAAACAAATAATTGTTCGGCTTTGGTATTAAGAAGTTTCGGTTGACAACCGATCGCAAATTAGAATAAGTACCTATAACATTTCTCATTTGAAATAAGTCTGTTTAGACAGGCGGAATATTGTTAGCTATTTTATACATAACTTTTTACATAACTTTTGCCTTCTGTAAAAATACTGATTCATCAAACGGAAGGAACTTAGGTTAGCTTCGCGCATCTGATATGTTGGTAGCTTTGCACTAAATACTGGAGGTACTGGGTATTATCACTTTGGGACAGAGCTTTTAGTTGCAGTCTAAATACCAGACAGGCTTCCATTGGATAAATATCCCATGTTTCATTTCAATGTGAGAAAAGGATAGTTATTAGGAAATAAAATGATGTGTGTTTTATAATTATATCTGCAAGCTCAAAGAATTTGTGGCTGATTTTATATTGTCACCTCTCTGTTAAAAAGCCGGCTTGTATTCACTGCGAATCTGCATGTAAACAAACATGGCGGACCATAACTTGAAAAGGAGACGGGCTACATGTGGATTTTTTCTCATCAACTTGTTGAGCTAGGATGGCCCTATAGATAAGTAAGGTTTGAAAAGTTTTGTATGTGTAGTTTTTGTGGGAGCATGTAAAAGGTTACTATTGTCGCCTATGGAAAATATTTAGTGGTAAGCTCCCTATAGGTAGCTTTGCACTAAATACTGGAGGTACTGGGTTTTATCACTTTGGGACAGAGCTTTTAGTTGCAGTCTAAATACCAGACAGGCTTCCATTGGATAAATAGAAGCCTCCGTGGTCGAGTGGTTACGCTACTCGCCTTGTAAACCAGGGGTCGCAGGTTCGATCCCGGGCTTCTCCAGACTTTCAGATGAGTCTTTAAACCGAGGTCCCGTCTCCGTATGACCTTAGCTGTTGGTGGGACGTAAAACTGAAACACTCACTCACTCCATTGGATAAATATCCCATGTTTCATTTCAATGTGAGAAAAGGATAGTTATTAGGAAATAAAATGATGTGTGTTTTATAATTATATCTGCAAGCTCAAAGAATTTGTGGCTGATTTTATATTGTCACCTCTCTGTTAAAAAGCCGGCTTGTATTCACTGCGAATCTGCATGTAAACAAACATGGCGGACCATAACTTGAAAAGGAGACGGGCTACGTGTGGATTTTTTCTCATCAACTTGTTGAGCTAGGATGGCTCTATAGATAAGTAAGGTTTGAAAAGTTTTGTATGTGTAGTTTTTGTGGGAGCATGTAAAAGGTTACTATTGTCGCCTATGGAAAATATTTAGTGGTAAGCTCCCTATAGGTAGCTTTGCACTAAATACTGGAGGTACTGGGTTTTATCACTTTGGGACAGAGCTTTTAGTTGCAGTCTAAATACCAGACAGGCTTCCATTGGATAAATATCCCATGTTTCATTTCAATGTGAGAAAAGGATAGTTATTAGGAAATAAAATGATGTGTGTTTTATAATTATATCTGCAAGTTCAAAGAATTTGTGGCTGATTTTATATTGTCACCTCTCTGTTAAAAAGCCGGCTTGTATTCACTGCGAATCTGCATGTAAACAAACATGGCGGACCATAACTTGAAAAGGAGACGGGCTACATGTGGATTTTTTCTCATAAACTTATTGAGCTAGGATGGCTCTATAAATAAGTAAGGTTTGAAAAGTTTTGTATGTGTAGTTTTTGTGGGAGCATGTAAAAGGTTACTATTGTCGCCTATGGAAAATATTTAGTGGTAAGCTCCCTGTTAGTATAATTGTTGCCTAGAATAGTTGCACATGCTCTCCGCTGTAGTTTATTTATCTAATTTATATTAATTCAAAAATAATAATAATCTTTATTTCCTCCAATTCTGAAGAGCACAAAGTAAAAAAGACAATTAAGAAAGCAAGACTTTCCCAACCAAAACTTTAACATTTTAAAATGGACTCAAGGCCTATACAAGGAGGAAGATTCCATTTGGTACAAAAGGATTAAATACATTAAATAAACGCTCTTAAACCTTGAATATGACTTGGTATTTCTATGACGGTCCCATCGATCTAAAATATCCAAACTCTTTCCTCCAAAAACCTTCTTCATATTCCTATCTCCCGTACTCCAGTTTGAAACGGAACACAAGACCAGAGTAGAGGATACATGGAAGTATACTGCTAAAAGTTTCAAACTATATGAGTTTCTAATAATATCTCCCGCCCTCTGGCCCGCCGAAGCGAAACGCAAGGCCAGAGTACAGAACACATGACAAGTTTTTCAAGCGCATCTAAAGGTACTTGATGGTTCCCCCACCTAGTTTGTACCCAACACCAGCATCCAGCACCATTATCGTCCAGCAACTTACCTCTACATCATATTCTTTTTAATTGGTCAGATTATAACATTTCCAGAAGAGGGTATCTCAAAAATATTTTTATACAATCAATTACATCCTTTTCATCATCCAAGACTTCTCTCAATCCAGAAAATAGCATGTCTATTTGTGCTTCCGGTGAATAAGAAATAAATTCAGTGTAATATTTTATCCCAAAGCAACTCAGAAATCTTTTCCATAATATGTCACGGATATCACACAATCTGGCACAATCTAAAAGAAGATGTTCTGAAACGGAGAATACAGAGTCCCCAAAAAGATTGCAACTTTGTTACCATTTCCCCGAAAACATTCTTGCTAGAAGAGGCACTGCTTTAAAAGCTAACTTTAAGTAATAAGGGGATTGTCTGCAAAGATTCCAGACAATATATTTTTTGTCCCCATTATGAATATTATTTATGCGTTTGAATGACGGACAGGACCGAGTTTTAGAAGCCCACTCTACTGACTCTAGTTCTCTTATCTTGTCACATACTAAACCCTTCCATGAGCGTTTGGAGATAAACGAGCCATTTTCGACAAATGAGTGAAATACATGTGTCAATTTATACTTCCCTAATATGCGATAAATGTCTTGTATATAACCACGTTGAATACCTATCTGGCTTTTGAAATTTAAGAGTCTATGAAGAAAAAAAATTTTTGTCCGATAGTCAAAAGGTAAGCAGCAGAGCTGTGTTAAGAACATTAACTTACGGTAGTCTATCTCATATTCAATATTATATAAATTTAGAAGTGACAAAGCAAGATCTGTATTTGTTCTTTTAGGAAGAGACTGCATGTATTTCACGCAAAATCGGTGTGCTCTTTCTAACATATTATGATGTTTATGACTTAGGTTATCCCAAAGCTCACAGCCATATATCGGTACCATAAACTACACAAAGCCTTTTCAAAATTTTATAGACGTCATTCTGATTTAATTTCAAATTCAATAGTGAACTTAAATCTCTTCTGCAACAAGGTCTATCGGAACCCGAATTTTATGGAGACTTAGTATATAACTTCAGAAAAATATATAACCGCAATGACTCCAGCACCCAATTTCGTAAAATCATTCTTCGATATAAAAAGATTGGGTACAACATACCAACAACACAGACGGCATGCCATCACGAAAACACGCCTATATAATTTTGACCCCCTAGAACCCCACCTTTATATATTAAAACTGGGGTTTACAGGGGTAAACCTTATTTTTCTTATTACTGCTCTAAAATATAGATTGAGGCGGTTCTAACGAGTACCCACAATCTATATTTTGTGCAGAAATAAGAAAACTATAACAAGTTTTCATCTTAAAATTTTCATTTTTTTGGCGATAAAGATTACAGAGTATTAGTATAGGCGTGTTTTCGTAATGCATGGTGGTTAATCAATCATGGTTGACAGCTTTGCTATCCTCTTTAATTGCACGCGGGTGAGTCAGGCCTCAGATTCTATGACGGTTCCAGCGTAAAAGCTTACTGAAAATTAGAGAGAATCTTAATCTATGCAATGTTGTTTGGTGACTGATGCTTTGTCTCTGGTCGGGCCCATCGGAGTCTAACTGTTGGTTTTCTTTTGCTCCAGCATTTCAGTGGTTTCTTGGCTGTCGAGTCCTCACGGTTGTTTCATCTCTGCGGTTGTTTGATTCTTTGTGTTCACGGAGATGTTGTACTGATGAGTTAAGAGGCAAGTTCATGCGGACTGAACAAATTATTTGTCTAAATCGCTACGGAATTAAGGGCGAGGATTGTGGCCACATAAAATCGATTTAAGCCCAACCCCAATTGGAATTCGTTTCACTGACCGTTCCAATGCGGTTCTTCTGTCGCGGTTAAGTTTTGTTATGCTTTGTCTTTGAATGTTTGTTTCGTTAATATTATTTTGAATAATTGGATAACCATTTTGTGGGCAAGTAACTGTCCCTTTCGCTTTACGTTATTGATGTTTCCATTAGGGACTGTTGTTTCATGTATGTGTTTCTTTCCCTTTGGTGTCTCCGATTTTAGCTGTGGGTTAATTGTATCGATTCCTGATCATTGCCTTCACTTCTATTTATAGAATTAAATTAATCCTCGCTAGTTAAAATACAGATTTTTTGTAGTCGTCAGAACCGCTTTAAGTCATTACGATAAATCCTCCATGCGACACAGTGCATTTTTCACATCTCCAAAATGGCTACTAATCTGATGAAAATCGGTGATAATTTTCTTATTAATGCTCAAAACATAGGTAAAGACCACTTTTGAACAGTCCCAAAGGTGGTCTCTGACCAGAGGACACTGTTTGCAGAAATAAAAAGGAAGAAAACTGCAACAGACTACATAAGCTTTTTAGCAGAATTAGTCTTAATTTTAGGTGGTCTTAATAGCGGAATTTTACTGTATTTCAATAGACATGTTTTCGCAATATACATGTAACAGACAGTCTTCGATCTTCAGATTTTCGCTATTATAATTTTTTTTGCGCTATAAATCACGTCGCCCTTCGAGTAGGAGTTATGTTCTGTATTTGTTCGACATTCAGGAGTATCCTAAACAGAAACGAATTAATCGCGCAGCCTTTTGATACTGCCGAGTTTGAAAAGAAATATATCATAGCAATTTAGGTGGATGCGTTCAATATCTTTTATGAATTAATGAATTAAAGTCAGTTATTTGGCTTTAACAACGTCTATAGCAGGAGCATCTTCCTTGCAGGAAAAAAAAAACATGTGTTTGTTTGTTTGTTTGATTTGAGGTTTAACGTCCCCGTCATCACTGTATATGTCAGTTTGGAGACGTTGCTTCCAATTTTGTGGAACTTTTATCCGACATCCAATGGAACCAATAGGGTTTATAAGCATGGACGGTCTGACTCACACCGCTTTGCCTGGGCTGGCTTACCAGTACCCGTGTGCGGTCGGTTCAGCTCTGCGTGGAAGCATTATGCAGCCCATATATTTCTTCAAGTCCCGATGGGCGGGGGACACGAGAAAAACGTAACAAATAAAATGAATGTGGAGGCTGTGGAGCGAAAATTTGTCTTAGGACATGTGCGAGTGCACAGTCTGATCTGAATCGTTGCTGTGTGTGTTTGAGGCCAACCAACAGCAAGAGTCATATGGAGACGGGACATCGGTTTAAAGATTCATCCCAAAATCTGGAGAAGCCCGGGATCGAACCCACGACCACTTGATTATGAGACGAGCAACATTACAACTACACCACGGGGGTTTGAGAGAATCTTTGCTGCATACAGATAAAGATACGCATTGACCCCAAGTTCCTCGTCAGGTTTACGTGTCAGGGTAATGCAAACGCTTTTAAACTGTATTTTATATAGTGAAAAGGGGGATAAACAAGGCCCGGGTATACATTATTTTGTCTCAGTTTTGCGCCAAACATTAGAGAGCACCAAGAACCTATATTTGGAGCAGCGAAAATATCAACACGATTATCTGATAATTGCTGGTTCTTGAGATACAGTGGCGATAACGTTCGACCTACCCGTTTTTGCGTTTAGGGTCCGTTTTGAAACCGTTGCAAAACGTTTGCGTTTCGACAACGGTTCGAGCGTTTCATATCGTTTTGACCAATCAAAAGTCAAGGCGAATCGTTTCAGACAAACGGTAAATTTGCGCATGCGCTCTGAAAAGATCAAAACGCTATTGAAAAAGCTTTCCCGTTTTGGCCAATAGTATGACCGTTTGAAACCGTTTTATGACTGAGCCAATCGAATTTATGCATTTAGCACGCATGTGCAATCGCTTTATATACATATATAAAGAACAATCGAGAATGACATGGATAATACCTCAGCTTAATGCATGGTAAATTTTCAGACAATACGTTCATCCTAAAAATCTTTATTGATTTTTTTCTAAAAACAAAAGAACCAAAAAAAAAAAGAGAGAGAAAGAAAGAAAAACAAACAAATAAGTGTATCGAAGATTTAACCCATATATGCCTAGCGGCCTTTTTGTGGAACATTGGCAAACAGTACAGACCCAGATCAGACCCCACAAAACGCGACGTCTGACCTGGTTCTACACTGTTTGCTGAAAGTACAAACATTGTTGCAAAATGTGTCGCTAATAAAACAAACCTAGCAGCCCAATAATTGGAAATGGACCAATCCAAACTTACTAGGTGGGAGATTCCATCTTTGTCAAATACGGGTTAAGAAAATGCATTAGCTGAGAAATGTTCTTTGTTTGTTTAACTGTTAAGGAAATATTTGTGTCACACTGAGGCCAAAATTATGAGAATCCCTGTATATTCTGGCAATTACAGATGACCGTATTTCCCAAGACATTTGGGTCATATAATAGTATTTGCGAGATTTGTCACTGACCACACTACACTTACGTTGCCATGCAACGCCAGGTAATGTGTTTACACGCGTGTGTAATATTTGCTTTCCGGTCACTGTTATACTTTAGTCGATATAAATTTTGTTAAATGTTAATTCAGAATTTCTAAATTATTCATCATCACCTCAACAAAATGTCCGTTAAATAAACACTCCAACATGTCCAACTAGATCCCACATTATCTCAAGAGCATTGAATGTGGGTTTTTGTTTGTACCGATTTACTGAAGTAGTTTTAACAAGCACCTACAGCTCATGCATCAAGATAACAAGTCCGTGAATAGAAGGCCCCTATAATCCCCACAGGAATTAGAGCACATTGGATTTACGAGGTATTCCTTTTTTCCTTATTTTTGCTCCAAAACATAGATTACTGGTTCTCCTTAAAACTGTCTGGACAGGGCGGTTCTAATGAGCTTTTTTTTCTTTTTTTTAGAAAATGGGATTTACGGGGAATTCATTATTATTATTATTATTATTATTATTATTGTTCTAAAACATAGATTGCGGGTACTCGTTAAAACCGTATTACCAAGGTGGTTCTAATGAGCAGTCATAAATCTATAAATATAGCAGAATTAAAAAAAAAAAAAAAAACATTTTCATCTAAGAAACGTTAGTTTTAGAGACATTTAGCGCACGGGAGCGTAACCATTATGGTTTGATGCAGATAACAGCGCGAATGATAATTATTTTTTTTATTATTTTTATTTTTCGTCTGAATATTATGGAAGAATATAGCTTGTCTCGTGCCTCCATTTTCCTAAAGCGAATTATGAAATAGAACGCGTTAATCAGTATTTGTTAATTA
Source organism: Lucinisca nassula (assembly GCA_963580285.1). NCBI lineage: Eukaryota > Metazoa > Mollusca > Bivalvia > Lucinida > Lucinidae > Lucinisca > Lucinisca nassula. The sequence continues at coordinate 93,051,252 of OY757019.1, read as the reverse complement.
ATACTCCTGCAACCCAACTGTTTTGAAAAACAAAGTACACGGTGGTTATAACGAGCTTTGTTGAATCTATGTTCCGAGCATAAAAATGATAAGTTTTCACTCGAAACTAAGAATAGCTATTTTGGAGATGTCATCTTCAACGGTACTTAACGCAAACACGCCTATTCAAATATATTGAAAGTTTTGTCACCAAAAATTGAAACTTTTCTGACAAAATATCCGATATTTTGCATTTTTCTGCTCTAAACATGGATTGCTGACCTTCACCTAACGTGAACCTAAACATAGATTGCTGGTCCTCGCTAGAACCGCTTCGAGCAGAAATTGGAAACCGTTAAACCCAGTTGTACTTTATGAAAATGGGGTTCAAGGGGGTAAACATTATATATGCACTTTTCATGATGATCTGAAGAAAATAATCTGACATTGGCGATTTATCCAAATCACGGCTGTTAACCTGTGTGCGTTTGTGTGTTCGTGCGCGCGCGCGCGCGTGTGTGTGTGTGTTTAAAAAAACCGGTGACCGTAAACCCAAATTTTGCGCTTAAGGAAGGTTTACGTGAGTGTTTGTTGCATGAAGTAATATAACAGACTAAAATATCCCTTATGGCCATGCTCATGACGTACATGAGGTTAACATCAGGTTAACAAGTCCGTGAAATGAAGATCCCCACAAGACCCCACTTTATCAAAAAAAAACTGGGGTTGACGGGGGAATTCATTATTATTATTATTTTTGTCTGCTGACATGCCGGCAGACCTTTTCCAAAATCTTAGCAACCACAGAGGTCACATACCTGTATCGTAGGTGACCTAGCGTCCATACGACGTCTAGTCCAGCCCCGCCCATTGGGGTTTGAAGAAATAGATGGCTGCATGATGCTTCCACGCAGAGCTGAAACCAACCGCACGTGAGTACTAAGCGTGCCCAGGAAAAGTGGTGCGAGTTGGACCGTCCATGCATATAAACCATATTGGATTTATTAGGCGGCAGGGCTTGAGATGTCATATCTCAATATCTGGTATAAGTCCCACAATATCGGAACAACGTCTCAAAAATGACCTACACAGTGTTGACGGGGACGTAAAACCCCAAATCAAACAAACAAATAAACGACGTCTAGTCGGCGTCGCATGGGCGTCGATGCAACATCTTGTTTTGACGCTCTTGCGACGTTAACTTGCTGGAATTTGGTAGCTTCTAACAGGTATGTCGCCTACATGTAGCCTGAGAACTTGTATTGTGTAAGACAATGAATGCCCCATCCAGTAATTCACTTTTATACTATTCTTCACTTATTTGTCTGTCTATATATGTTTTATCATGATGAGCTGCATAAGCGTAAGCGAATAAAATTTGATTGGGTGATTGATTGATTGATTGATTGATTGATTGATTATCTTTCTTATTTCTGTTCAAAGACGACGATACGGCCCCGCCCATCGGGGCTTGAAGAAATATATGGGCTGCATGATGCTTCCACGGGGAGCTAAATCCGACCCACACACGAGTACTGGTAAACTGCTTAGAGGATCTACGCCTGCCCAGGCAAAGCGGTGTGAGTGTCGGACCGTCCATGCATATAAACCCTATTGGTTTCATTGGGCGGCAGGGCTTGAGATGTCATTTCATCTCAATGTCGGGTAAAAATCCCACAAAATTGGAAGCAACGTCTTCAAAATGACCTTTACAGTGTTGATGGGGACGTTAAACCTCAAATCAAACAAACAAATCAAAGACGTCGGTCGTGGGTGCACATTAGCACCGCCTCAATGAACCAGTTCGGACGAGCACCATCAGCATATCGTTTGAATATTGATCGATTGATTGTCTTTCTTATTTCTGTTCAAAGACATCGGTCGTTTGTACTCATTAGCACCGCCTCAATGAACCGTTTCGAACGAGCACCATCAGCCTATCTTTTGAATATGCATAAGAATAGTATCACAGATGTTCATCAGTAAACATGCTTAAAATGCCCTATGTCACACAGATGTTTGATCGTAATGAAAGATGAAGACAAATGATTTTATTTGCATCTGATGCAACTGCCGGGTGAAAAAGTAACAAGTGCGTTTTATGGAAATAACAAAACTCTTCATATATACAATTTTCTGGGTTAACAGTTATATACATTGCTATAATATTTCTCCTCAAAAGCGTGGATTGTGGGTACTCGTTAGATCCGCCTCCATTGAATGGTTGTAACGAGCACAGACATTATATGTTTGGTCCCATTATTGTAATATTTGTGAGTACTATCGATTTTATGTTCAGCATAGTTGAGCATGAAACATTTTTATTACTTAGGGGCCAGATTATATGAAAGAAGCAATTTCATCCCACGAGTGTGTTTGGTAAGTGTATCCAAATTAGCAATAAATAAATTAATACCACAGAATAAGTAAACGCTCAGTTTTTCGAAATAGAAGAAAGAATCAAAGTAACGACGTTGGTTCGTTATACTGCGACGCGGCAAAGTACGTAGTTCGACTCTTCATTCTGTGTACATGTCAATTCGCTCTATGCTTGAAGAAATATATGGGCTGCATGATGCTTCCACGCAGAGCTGAATCCAGCCCGCATACTAGCCTGTCCAGGAACCGCAGTGCGAGGCCGACGACCGTCCATGCTAATAAACCCTATTGGTTTCATTGGGCGACAGGGCTTGAGAAGTCATTTCATCTCAATGTCGGGTAAAAGTCCCACAAAATTGGAAGCAACGTCTCCAAAATGACCTTTACAGTGTTGACGGGGACGTTAAACCTCAAATCAACAAACAAACAATGCACATCTTCAGTAATCTGGTTTCAAAGACTATCCTAGTCCAAGCTGTTAAGCTATTTTCGATTTTTGCCCTTAATCAACTTTTTGGAAAATATAACGCTGGACATACGCTATATAACGTATGGCATTCCCGATTTTGTTTTCTGTCGAATTCAGTAATAATAATAATAATAATAATAATAATAATGACACTCATCATCATCCAACGCTGGTGTGGATTTACATGTATATGGAAATAGTGTAGACCCTTATTGGGTGAAATAGTGACAAGTGTAGATAATTAAAAACATGTAAGGAAATAACACACACACGCGGTCGCGCACTTTATAGAGTAGATTGGAATTTACAGAAATATACATTATTTTTTCATTTTGCTGCCCATAAATGTAGTTTGTGTTCACTCGTTAGATCTGTCTCACTGGGGCGGTTGTAACGAACACCTACAATCTAAATTTGGATTGAGATGAAAACATTACTTTTCATCTGAAAACTACGTTCTAATGATATGACAGTTGAAATTTTAGCACTCGGGTGACAATAAATTTGCGGGGACAAATAAATATAAATAAATAAATAAATAAATCATTTAGTACAACGGAAAAACCACTTTATCGAAATCGGACAACACAAATACCGACATTTCCCTATAGGTTTCTTTTGCCGTGACGCGTCTCAGTATGTACCTGTCATTCCGCTGCTAACCTAATGCCCTGCAGGTAAATGCACATCTTCTGAATACCGCCCCGTGTATTCCAATATCAAAGAGCTGCCTTGTTCAATAAACAAGTTCCCCATCAATACGTTTGTGGGAAAAATAAGCAGGAAATAACCAGCATAGTAACGTTGTTGAGTTGGTTAATAATGTATTATAAAATCAAAATACACCATGTTTTAATAATATTTTTAAACTACACAACACCCCACGTGTGTGTGTGTGGGGGGGGGGGGGGGTTGGGGGTGGGGAGGGTGTTAAATCATTCGCATATGCAACTCGCAGTGGTAAACATATAGGAGGTTTTAGGAATTCCGTTTATGACGTCATTCTTGCGCATGCGCAAAACACTGGCCGTCAATTGAAACGGCCATCGCTATTCAAATGTATAGGCGGAACTTTAATGCTAACAATATTCAGACATTTTGAGAGAAAATATACCCGTTTACATTGAAATAATTCCTCGAGAAGGAAAGAATGATATTTTGCTTTTATTACTGAAATTCATTTATCCTGGATCCGTTTTTGATTGTCGAAAATCGCTTCGTGGATGACCCATGTCAATGGCTTGAGATACCGTTATTTACGAAAGCTTACTTACAAAATAAGTTTTTACGTAACTTTTCGTTTTATTTGCTATCCAAGTATAGCTATCACATACGGACAGAACTTTGATCTATCTATCTATCTATCTATCTATCTATCTATCTATCTATCTATCTATCTATCTATCTATCTATCTATCTATCTATCTATCTATCTGTTTGTCTGTCTGTCTGTCTGTCTGTCTATCTATCTTTCTATCTATATATCTATCTATGAGAAAACTGTCCAACGATCTGTCTACATGTGCAATTAAAAAACAGTTCAACGATCTGTCTAGAAGTGCATTTAAAAATGTCTACATGTGTTTGTGCAATTTTCATAAATCGAAGATTCCAGGGTTTTTTTTACTTCAAAATTTATTTCGGAAAATGGCTAAACATTTTGCAAATAGTGTAGGCCTTGATCAGACGCCGCGGTCTGCTGCATCTGATCTGGGCCTGCACTGTTTGCCACTTAGGCCTCCCCCTTTAGGAGTTCCAAAAAGGGCTTCCGGTACGAAATGGGTTAATATAAGGGCTGGGAAGGTTGAAGAAATCTACCAGATTTTACTGTAAAATCTTGCACTTGTAAAGGAGTGTTTCCCTTTGGTGTCTTTTATGGGTGGAGTAAGTTAATTGTATCAATTCCTGATCTTTGTTTTACTTCTACTTTTCATTCTCATGCACTGAAAGGGTGTTCTATGTTTGTTTTGAATTTAATGTTTCAATCCCACTGAGTCTTGATGGTCCGAGCACTGTGCAAATGACATTTTTTAAGCGCCGTATTATCGCCAACGCAACGTTCTGACGTTTCATCGACGTTGCAAAGTCAAATTCGAATTGATGCTGGTTTGATATAGACACGACGTTGTTGACACGTTACATGTCAGTTATTTAACGACACACTGTAATTTACATTTACCTAGACTCGCTAATTCCTGGTACGCTGAGAGAGAGAGAGAGAGAGAGAGAGAGAGAGAGAGAGAGAGAGAGAGAGAGAGAGAGAGAGAGAGAGAGAGAGAGAGAGAGAGACAGACAGACAGAGAGAAAGAGAGAGAGAGAGAGAGAGCAACATGTAGACCATGGCACTCTGAGAGAGAGAGAGAGAGAGAGAGAGAGAGAGAGAGAGAGAGAGAGAGAGAGAGAGAGAGAGAGAGAGAGAGAGAGAGATGACCCTGTTGGGTTGTACGTTTATATATCTTTAAGAGCAGTTAACTAAGAAAATAACACTTGGGATTTTCCATCATGAAAACACGCCTGTGCGAATTTGACCCCCTCAAACTCCACCTTTATATAGTTAAGCTGGGGTTTATAGGGGTAAACAATATTTTTCTTATTCTGCTCAAAAAGGTAGATTGTGAGGCGGTTATATCGAGTCCCCGCAATCTATGTGTTCAGCAAAAATAAGAAAATTTTCACAATTTTTCATCTTAAAATTTCCATTTTTGGCCGAAAAATTGATTATGTACTTGTAAAGGCATGTTTTCGTGCTGCGAAATTTCACAACTGGCAGCATACCAGTGTTTCTCTCAAATCTTACATTCGTCAAAAGTTAAAAAGAATTTCACTGTTTTGCGCTGAAATTAACAATTTATCTGTCTTATTGCCTTGAAGCAATACGATAGTTGACGGCCAGGGCTTTCCCCGTTCTATTTTTAGAACCGGAAGTACGTCACAAAAAAGCTCCTATATGACGTACGTATCATCGTCATCATCATCATCATCATCATCATCATCATCATCATGTGTGACCAACGCCATCATCATCATAATCATCATCATCATCATCATCATCATATTTGACGTACATATCATCATCATCATATCAACATCATCATCATCATCATCATCATCATCATCATCATCATCATCATCATCATCATCATCATGTGTGACCTGCGAGGATAAAGCCTAAACTAGGCACATATATACACATTCTACTAGGGAACCATTGGTTACACATGTTGTCGGTCTCGGTGACCCGGTCTGATGATCACAGAGCAGTGGGTTCTATCCCCGATGGGCCCAGTAAACTTCTTTCGTGGTGATTGATCCTGAAATATCCCTCGCTTCCACCGATCCTAAAGAGCAAGATGCAACTTTCTGGTGACATAATGTGCAATGTGCTGCTCAAATGGTGTTGGTCCAGGAAGCAATAAGTGGTTAAGAAACTGACTGGCCGGCTCGATATGACCTTAATATAGCTGACTGGACGGTAACAGCGAAGCATGCGAAAGACTAGGAATACGCAATCTGATATTAGTTTTCCCTAAAACAAACTGTAACACTTGCTTTATGCAGACCTCGGTAGCATAGTCTGATGCGCGTCTGACTGGTGATCAGGGGTTGCGAGTTCGGTACCTCCCGGCCGGGCAACATTAATTCGTGGGTCTGTAGCAGTCTGACGCGCGTCTGACTGGTGATCAGGGGTTGCGAGTTCGGTACCTGCCGGCGGACCTGTAGTACAGTCTGATGTACGTCTGACTGTTGATCAGGTGTCGCGGGTTCGGTAGCTGCCGATCGGACAACGTTAATTCGGGGACCTGTAGTACAGTCTGATGTACGTCTGACTGTTGATCAGGTGTCGCGGCTTCGGTAGCTGCCGGTCGGGCGACATTTATTCGAGGATCTGTAGCTCAGTCTGATGCGCGTCTAGCTGGTGATCAGGGGTCGCAAGTTCTGCCAGCCGGGCAACATTCTTACTCCTTTTCCAAAAACATAGATTGTGGGCACTCGTTAGAACCGTCTGACTGATGCAGTTTTACCAGACTGTTGATCAGGTGTCGCGGGTTCGGTAGCTGCCGGTCGGGCGACATTAATTCGATGATCTGTAGCACAGTCTGATGCGCGTTTAGCTGGTGATCAGGGGTCGCAAGTTCTGCCAGCCGGGCAACATTCTTACTCCTTTTCTAAAAACATAGATTATAGGCACTCGTTAGAACCGTCTGACTGATGCAGTTTTACCAGAACCTGCAATCTCTGGAAAATGTGACAATTTTGCATCCTAAAAATGTTAGTGGACATAATGGTATCAGACCGGTGTACATAGTGAATGAAACAAAACAAAAAAAAAAAAAAAAAAAAAAAACAGACAGTTTTCCGACGATAAAAAACGATGTTATTTGTTTGATATTTTATCAAACATTGTTTGGTGTTCGGTAACGAGTACCCACAATCTATGTTTTAATTTCTAAATTAGCAAAAATAAAGAAAATATTGTAGATCCCTGTAACCCCCAACCTTTATCTCAACGATGTAGGATGCTAAGAAGCACTCATAATCTGTGTTTCGAGCAAAAAAGATGGTTATTTAGGCGATGCTATCGACTTTACACAATTCATGATTTCCACAAAAACAACGCACAAACCGTATTGAGGCTCCACGTTAGATCCGCCTCTATGAACAGCACGAGAATTATCATATGTCACACACGGTGAAGAGTGTGTGTGTGTGTGGGGGGGGGGGGGTTGGGGGTAGTGGGGGGTTTGGGGGGTTGGGGGGGTTAGAGAGTAGTTGCTGACACGTCTTCATTTCTCCGAAAAAAAATGTTGTGGATATTAATAGGTTTTGCCTCACCAATTCAAATCACTACCCCTCAATCTCACATTTAACTAGAGTTCTGCATGTCAGAATGCAAAATATGTATAGAGAGGATATAACTGAATTCTGAGTAGTTGGATCCTTTGGAAGCGCAGAATACTCGAGAATAAACGAAAATAGCAGACTCGGTTTTACTATCACATACGGACAGTACTCGAGTCTGTTCGTGACCAGTACTGATTTGTTTGTTTGATTTGAGGTTAACGTCCCCGTCAACACTGTAAAGGTCGTTTTGGAGACGTTGCTTCCAATTTGTGTGACTTTTTACCCGACATTGAGATGAAATGACATCTCAAGCCCCTGTCGCCCAATGAAACCAATAGGGTTTATTAGCATGGGCGATCCGCCTCGCACCGTGGGTTCCTGGACAGGCTTAGATTCTCTAAACTGGTTTACCGGTACTAGTGTGCGGGCCGGATTCAGCTCTGCGTGGAAGCATCATGCAGCCCATATATTTCTTCAATGACCAGTACTGAAATGTGAAAAACCGCTTACAGGATCTATGCCTGACCAGCCAAAGTGGTGCGAGGCTGGCCGTCCCTACATATTAACCATTCTTGTTTGTTTAGGCGACAGGGCTTGAGATGTCATTTCATCTCAATGTATGGTAAAAACACACACACACACACACAATTGGAATCAATGCCTCAAAAATAAAATAGTGTTTAAGGTGGCGAAAATTCATAATATCAGACTTTTCACGAGTGCGAAGCGTGAGTGAAAATTCTGATGTTTTAGACAAAATTTGTTTGGCATTTATGAAAAAAGAATATTGAAAAAGTAGTCCAGGCTGCCACTGTGAAGATATCGCGATCATATTTATTGTTCACAATATGAACATACCTTGTTTTCACGACATCATGAAAACAAGCCTATATTATTTTGAGCCCTTAAACCAAACCTTTATATAATATAACTGGAATTTACATGGGTGTACATCATCGCGTGAAAAAGTCCGTGAAAAAAAACACCCCCTTAAACCTCACTTTATATGAGAAAATGGGGGTAAACGGGGTATACATTATTTTTTCTTATCTCTGCTCCAAGACATAGGTTGTGGGTATTCGTTAGAACCTTCGCATTGAGGCGGTTCTAACGAGCACCCACAACCTATATTTGCAGCATAATTGAAAAATATCACGGATTTTCATTAGAAAAGTAGCCATTTTGGAGATCTGAAAAAAATCCACTATGTCGCACGGCTGTGTTATTGTGAAATTTCTTCTTAATTCTGCTTATAACATAGATGGTGGTTACTCGTTAGAATCGTCTCACCGTGGCGACTCTAACGAGTTCTCACAATCTATGCTTTGAGCAGAAATATAAAAATATAATACTTTTCTTAGATTTTTGGTAAAATTTTCAATATACAAAAGTGCGTGTTTTTGACATGAGGTGAAGCGATGATTTTTATTTGTTTCAGATATAAATTGATTTCGCGGCTTAGTATATTATAAAATTATAAATGAAATATTTTCACCGCCGAAATATAAAAAAGAAAAAATATTAACGTGTGTCTGATTCTGACAGTTCAAATACAATTTATTTTTGTTCCATTACGAAAACAAGCCTAATCAAATAAATTGAAAACTTCTACTCTACAACAAACTTGTAAATTTTGGGATAAAAGTTCTGATATTTTGTCCAAATTTCTACTAAAAACATAGATTGTGGGTACTCGTTAGAACCGCCTTGGCGATGCGGGTTTAACGTTTACCCACAGTCTATATTTGAGTAGAAATAATGTAAAATAATTAACCCTGTCAAGCCAAGCTTTTCAATACAAAAGTGGTTTTAAGAGAGTCAAATTTATAAAGGCGTGTTTTCGTGATGATTGAAGAAGACATCTGTCATCGAATGTTAATTTGATGACGGATAATTATTGAGATCACATATACTGAAAAATCATGTTAAATGTCAAATTTATTGTATAAATTTGTTATTTTTTTTTGTTTGTTTCCTAAAATATAGCGACCGTGCGTAATGGGTGAGAACAATAAATTCCCTCACAAAAAGCATTCGAAAACTATAGAAAACAGAGTCTTCTCGGTTAATGTCACATGTATGAAAGGTTCTTATGTAGTTTGTTTTTCACCGGCAATCATTGAACCCGCGAATCTGGATCAACAGTTAAACGCGCATCCGACTGAGCTACAGAATCCGGAAACATTTTCTTTCTGTCAAACACAATCTCCTGTTTATTGCAATAGATCCTCTTCACCTTAAAATCATTTCGCTATTATTTTATCTATTTTCTGTTTCATAATAAAAATAATCAAAATAATAATAAAAAGTAATAATAATAATAATAATAATCATTATCATTATTTATTTTTATTTTTATTCATTATTATTAATTATCATTATTATTATTATCATTAAAGTGAGTCTGCGGGATTTTTATTAGTTAACGAAAAAAAAAAAAAAACATATGAAACCAGAAACGGTTTCCATGACAGCGTTTTCCGAACGCTAATGTGATTGGTTGATATACGAAACGCTTGAAACGTTTCAGAAACGATGATCTGATTGGCTGAAAATGTAAACGATCGTTTAAGCGTGGTCTAAACGCTGCGTTTTCAAATCGTTGCAAAGTGTTTTGCATCCGTTTCCGTGGACAACAAAAACTCTATCGCCACTGTAGGAAATACGCTAGTGTTCTGTAGAACAGAGTGTACAATCGTTATGTGGCAGCAGGGAATTATTCTGCCCAGCAGGCACATGACGTCATTGTGACGCCACACCAACAGTTGTTCGACGTCATGGCGTTTATGCAACGTCACATCAACGACTTTGCACCGACGTTGATTTGACGTTTCCCTAGCGATGTGTGTCTGCTGGGTGGTGTCTTTGATGCCGAAGCTGATTTGAATCTTTTTTGTGCGCATGCCCAACACACTTCTGCTTTTAGCGAAATGAATGTTTATAGGGATATACATGTACATATTTTTTCTTATTCATGTTCAAACATAGATTGTGGGTACTCTTTAGAACCGCCTCACTATGGCGGTTGTATAGAACACACACAATCTATGTTTGAATTAACCCATATATGCCTAGTGGCCCTTTTTTGGGACGTTGGCAAACAATGTAGACCCAGATCAGACGCCGCATAACGCGGCGTCTGATCTGGGTCTACACTGTTTGCTCATAGAACATACATTTTTGTACAACTTACATTAAACAAAACAAATCTGACACCCCTATAATTGAAAATGGACAACTCCAAATTTATATGATGGAAGATTCCATTGTCATATATGGGTTAATAATTCTAAAAGTGTAAAATATATTTATCTAAAACAGAAAATGCTAGTTCTACAGATAAGAAACACGTCATCTTAGCACATGGGTGTGTTATTGTACTGACGTCTCCCCAGCAGGTCGGCCCCCGCCCATAGGGGCTTAAAGAAATATATGGGCTGCATGATGCTTCCACGCAGAGCTGAATCCGGCCCGCACACTAGTACTGGTAAACCGCTTAGAGGATCTAAGCCTGTCCAGGAACCGCGGCGCGAGGCGGACCGTCCATGCTAATAAACCCTATTGGTTTGATTGGGCGACAGGGCTTGAGGTGTCATTTCATCTCAATGTCGGGTAAAAGTCCCACAAAATTGGAAGCAACGTCTCCAAAATGACCTTTACAGTGTTGACGGGGACGTTAAACCTCAAATCAAACAAAAACAAACAAACAAACTCCCCAGCAGGCACATGGCGTAATTGTGACGTCACATCAACGTCGGTACAACGTCATTACATTCCTGCAACGTCACATCAACGTCGGTGCAATACGTGACGTTGTACGGACGTTGATTTGACGTTGCCCTAGCGACGCGTGCTTGCTGGGTCGATTTATTTCAAATTCTGGTTCGGAAACATAATGAATGTGGGTTCAAATAGAAAGTTGATCATTTGTTTGCTGTTAAACATAAAAGAACTTGCTGGAAAAATGGTGTTCTAGCCCGGATTTATTCATGTTCAAGACCCGTGTGTTTTGTTTACATTGAACCCGGTTAGAAAAAATATTCTGAGCTTCATTCTTTCCAAACCCACCCTTATATAGAGAAAATGGGGCTTATCCTGGTTTACTTTATTTCTGCGCCAAGATGGAGACAGGTGCGAATTTTGTCTGTTATGATAAGGTATGGGTGTTCATTTGACCCGCCTCAATGAGCACCCACGACCTGTCATCATGCAGATATATAACATAACGATAACACACCCGTGTGACGTAGTGCATTCTTCCATATGTATACACAAAACGGCTACTTTTCTGATGAAAATTTGTGATATTTTTCTTATTTAAATTCAAAACATAGGTTGTAGGTGCTCGTTAGAGTCGCCTCGTGGAGGCGGTTCTAACGAGTACCCACAACCTATGTCTTGGAGAAGAAATAAGAAGAATAATGAATACCCTCGTAAACCCCGTTTTTCTCTATGTGAATTGGGGTTTACAGGGGGTGTAAACTTCACGGACTTTTTATCATGATGAATCTAAGTTTTGGTTGCGATTGTTTACCAATCGACCCAAAGTTACTTAGTACAGAACCTTCCCGCCAGCTTTTGTCCACGTGACTAGCACTGACTGGTAACGGCTGCTTATAGTCCCTGTGACGTCATAGCGCTGTGTACAAGGTTTGTTATCTGTAAAATTTGGACTAGCATCGTGTACTTGAACATTGGCAAACCGATCAGATGCCGCAGGATGTGTTAAATGTTTTACCACGAATTACCCCGAATTTACATATGGGAAGAACCATTACTAGCAACTAGAAAATAAGTATTTTGTTTTATATACATACATTTATTTGCTAATGATAATGTTCAAGAAATTATGTTCTGATCGATTTTTATGTCACAACAGCTGGTGTTTGGGAATGTGTGCCGGCCGTAAAAAGTCTCCATGCCCTACACCATAGTGTAGTTTATATTGGCTTGCGCTTTGGAATCATTCATTCCATTGTGGAATTTTGAAAATACTTGAGGGTCACTGATGAGGTCTAATTGGCCGAAACTAGCTAGTCTGGCCAAGAAAACATGTACACTTCATATTTTTTCCAGTTCTATAGTTAAGTCCTTGCTTTCAAAGGATAACCCTTTCTAGAAGATATTTAGAAGCCTCCATGGTGTAGTGGTTACGCTACTCGCCTTGTAAACCAGGGGTCGCAGGATCGATCCCGGGCTTCTCCAGACTTTCGGATGAGTCTTGAAACCGAGGTCCCGTCTCCGTATGACCATAGCTGTTGGTGGGACGTAAAACACAAACACTCACTCATTCTAGAACACATTTAAATGCGGCCAAATTATAGACACCGTATTTATGCTACCATAGCTATTAAACTAACTCGGTAGTCAAGGACTTCCGTCACCTTATTCTACATTACGAAAACACGCCTATACAAATACATTGCCACCTTTATCGCCGAAAAAAAGAGGAAAATTGTATGATGAAAAATTGTGATATTTTTCTTATTTCTGCTCAAAATATAGATTGTGGGCACTCGTTAGAACCGCCTCATCGAGGCGGTTCTAATGAGTACCCACAATCTATATTTTAGAGCAGAAATAAAAAAAATAAGATATACCCCCGGGAACCCCAGTTTTACTATATAAAAGTGGGGTTCAAGGGGGTCAAAATTATATAGGCGTGTTTTTGTGACGAATAAAAAATAAATACGATACAACGTATCATTTTTTTTTCCAGAAGGTTTCTACGTGCCAGTATTATGAAGGTTGAAAAATCAGCAACTTTCGTCGGATTCTCATTGGTTTCTATACAAGTGATTTTATGACCCCGCCCATCGGGGCTTATAGAAAAAGATCGGCTGCATGATGCTTCCACGCAGAGCTGAAACCGTCGGCACACGAGTACCGGTAAACCGCTTAGAGAATCTAAGCCTGCCCAGGCAAAGCGGTGCGAGTCGGACCGTCCATGCCTATAAACCATTTTTGTTTCATTGGGCGACAGCGCTTAAGATGTCATTTCATCTCAGTGTCGGCTAAAAGTCCCACAAAATTGGAAGCAACGTCTCTAAAATGAGCTAAACAGTGTTGACGGGGACGAACAAAACAAACTCACAATACTAATGATTCTGGATTTAGTTCCATCATGGCGCCTAAACGAACACAATAACATGTCGTTTTTATTGCCTGTTTCCATGCAGAATATCAAGATGTACTCGCATACAAAGTGTCACAAAATTCTGCGTATTCTTGACCTTAACTGAATTTGAACAGGTGTGATGTGCATAATTTCAACATAATAAATCCCCAAAACATTAAATTGCACTTTGTTAGAAGAACTACAGCATCATTAAGTGGAAATTAAATTCGTAGACTGCAGCTGGTGCCTGACGTTTTCAATACAAGTTCAGTTAGTGTGTTTATATTACAGTTTGGCTATGTACAGATTTTTAGCGAGTCTGATTTAATACTCTTCATTTTTATGCTTTCACGATACTTATTTTTTGAGCATGGTTATTCCATGTTTATTTAAAGGGCATTGTTATTATTATTGCATAAATACCCATGCGCTTGGCTGTTTGAAACCATTGTCCAATGGCCCGAAAGTCGTGCTTAAACTGCAAAACCGATGTTCAATGCAATTTTCATATCTCCTAAATGGCTACTTTTCTGAAGAATACCAATGCTATTTTTCTTATTTATACTATGCTATTTTTCTTATTTATCCTCGTTAGAACCGGCTTAAAAGTACCCACAACCTAGTCGTGGAGCAGAAATAAGAAAAATAATATACCCTTGTAAACACCCGTTTTTTCTTTCAATATTAAGTGTGGTTTATTAGTTTTCTTGTACTTTGGGACCATTGATGTCAGTGTTGAGCCTTACCAGATACCCCTTACATCCCTGTACTGTAAGCAATCAGTGTATAACCAGATCAGACGTTGCGTTCTGTGGTGCATGATCTGGGTATTTTCTGTTTACCAAACCAGCACCTGATTCCAGTCAAGATTATACAACACTATAACCTCACAGCGAGCAATTTTCTATAAATAACCATTAGCCTGGAAACCCATAACTCCGTTCACCTAAGGTTGAGCAATCCTGCTTTCAATTTTTTATTGCAAGAATAATTTTCTGCTGGTTTTTTTTTAAACATTTGACTAAATGCCTATAAGAATCTCAAGATTTTAGAAAATAAACATCGCTTCTGTTTATTCTACAGCCGTCTAGAAATGCAGGGCGTGTTTGGGGAATGTTCTCATAACTCCGTTCACCCAACTTTATTTGATTATCACAAGTAATCAAATTCATTCTATGAATATTATACATGATGAGTATTTTATTCAGACTGTGCATTATTCTAATTTGTTGATAGTTTTTATTTTCAGTCACATGCTTTTCACTGGTTGGAGATTATTTTGGGGGACCCCTAAAATATTAAGCATTTTGTGACAAATTTCGATTTCTGTGAATTAAATTGTTAGTCAAAACTGAATTTCTTCAAAACAGGTTGAAATGTTAGTTATTAACTACAAATTCTGATGTGTGATAACTGTAAAAATGATTCATTTTCATATAAATCAAAGAAGAGGGTGAACGGAGTTATGAGGTTGAACTGAGATACGAGAAAGTGGGATACCTGCCAGGGTCGGACTTGATTCGCCATCTTCTGGAACTTCTGGTACATCCAGAAGACCCTCGATAAATCAAGTGGCTTTGGGCAGAGAGAATCTTCCGGGATCATCACAAAAAGACGCCTATATAATTTTGACCCCCTTGAACCCCACTTTTATATAGTAAAACTGGGGTTTCCGGGGGTATACCTTATTTTTCTTATTTCTGCTCTAAAATATAAATTGTGGGTACTCGTTAGAACCGCCTCGATGAGGCGGTTCTAACGAGTGCCCACAATCTTTATTTTGAGCAGGAATAAGAAATATATCACAATTTTTCATCATAAAATTTTCATTTTTACGGCGATAAAGGTGGCAATGTATTTGAATAGGCGTGTTTGTGTAATTTGAAAAAAACTTTTTTTTCAATCTAAATAAAAGTATTTAATAAATACTTGTCATTAAAATGTATTAAACTATATTAATATGAACTCCATGGACATAATGTGTTGATAAAATACAGGCGAATATAAGGCAGCCTTGTATTTACATTTTGTACTTGTGCGAAGTAGTTTGGACCGAAACTGTTTTATACTTTTAAAAACAGACGGTTTATTTCAATATCGAGAAAATTGCAGATGCACACCATTTTTATGTGTCAAGATTTTGTTCAACATTATCAAAATTTAATGCATTTGGCGACTTTTCTACTCTTTTCTGCCACTTTGAATCACGTGATCCTCCCAATCACCCCTGCTTTTCAAGAGCCTTCCAGATGATCGAATCAAGCACGACCCAGGGATTTCCTACAAATCAGTGGAAATGAAAAGGACATCAGCACTCAAGTTTTAAAGTGCTTAGTAACATTGGGTCGACTGAAAAAAAAACAATCGGTCCAAAAAAGCGGTCAATCGCATCAGCCTTTTCATGTATTTTTTCTGGTACTATTATAAATTAGAATGAAAGATTACCTCGCAGTAGACTCGAAAAGTTTAATCTCAAATAATGAAGCTTTATATCCTTCCAACGTCTTATATCTGTTGGATATTTTATTATTAACTTCTGAGCATTTAACCCATTCAGTCCAAGAAACACCTAAATGGGTAACTTGGCAAACAGTGCAGGCCCAGATCAGACGCCGCAGAACGCGGCGTCAGATCAGGGCCTCTACTGTGTGCTAAAAGGTCAGTCATTTTTCAAATAAATTTTGCTGAAAACACAACCTTACATCCCTAAATTTTGAAATGGACTCGTGTTATACGTAAGGAGGAAGATTCCATATGGTACAAAAAGGGTTAATTCAGCCCGTGACGTTTCTGTTTTAGATTTATGTCCATTGATTGAAAAAGGGAGTCTAGTCAAAAAAAATGATACCATACAAATTTTGTTGTTTTTACTGCCATTTCATGATTATTTCACTTATTTCGAGACAATCGTTCAACAATGCTGCAGCCCGCCCCGCCCATTGGATAAATAGACTAGACATGCAGTGTTGTGCTTCCACGCAGAGCTTAAATCGACCGCACATGAGTACTAGAAAACCGCTTAGAGGGCCTAAGCCTGCCCAGTCAAAGCAGTGCGAGTTGGACGGTTCATGCATATAAGTCTTATTGGTTCCATTGGACATCAGAGCTTGAGATGTCCTTTCACCTTATAGTATCGTGTAAATTTCCCATAAAATTGGAAACTACGTCTCCAAAATGACCTACCAAAAGTTGAGTGAGACGTTAAACTGCAAATCAAACAAACAAAAAACAATCTATTTCTGTATGGGGGCGATGAAAATGCAATGTGTAATTCTATGGAAATACTTTTCAGTTGAAAAGTTCTGATTTATCATATGACGTCGCGTCTGAGAGTGTAATAACGCCATGTTATAAATTCCGTAATCCACTAGTGGATTAAATATGCAAATTAGTTTACATGTACGGCGTCCTTAACGACGTCGCTTTTAATAATGGCGGAATATTGACATGTTTGTAAGACAATCGTGAATAAAAGTCGCTTTAATGCAATATGATAAATAGAATCATGCATTCGTGTCATGTATTATTGAATTTATTAAACTCGTTGAGGAATAGGGACAAAATGCTCGAGAAGCCCCGCGTTTTATCGCTTTTCCTCAACAAAAATCGAAATTCGAAGACCCCTCTTTTAAAACCTGACCACTTCATCACGAAAACACGCCTTTGTAATTTGGACCCCCTTGAACCCCACTTTTATATAGTAAAACTGGGGTTTCTGGGGGTATACCTTATTTTTCTTATTTCTCCTCTAATATAAAGATTGTGGGTACTCGTTAGAACCGCCTCGATGAGGCGGTTCTAACGAGTGGCCACAATCTATATTTTGAGCAGAAATAAGAAAAATATCACACTTTTTCATCCTAAAATTTTCATTTTTTCGGCGATAAAGGTGGCAATGTATTTGTATAGGCGTGTTTTCGTAATGTGGATGTTTTTGCCGGAATAGTTGAAAGGAACATGCTTTTTAGCAAGCTTGAATGTCTAAATGATCCTGCACATCGGGTTTATGTGCAAACTGTAAGAATCTTCTACAGACAATGACGTGGGAAACAGGAGTGTTAATAAATTAAAAGAAATCACGAAGCTTGAAACGTGATTAACCTTTTTTGTATCAAATGAAATCTTCCACCTTATATAGTAGGAGTCCATTTAAAAATCTAGGCGAGTCAGGCATTGTTTTCTTCACAAACTATTTGGAAATTGGCTGAAAATTATGCAAACAGTGTAGGCCTTGATCAGACGCCGCGTTCTGCAGCGTTTGATCTGGACCTACACTGTTTGCCAGGGTATCCGTTTTAGGGTTTCTGGTACTTCATCGAACATTGGCCATCAGTCCTGACGGTGCAGTATGTTGTAAATCATTTTGATTCATGTTTGCATTGATGCAGATTTATCCCCCTTTAGGACTGTTCTGAAGCCGGTTTTTGCACCACTTTCGAAAGCACGTGTTCCGTATTGAAATGTTACAAAGTCCCAAAGGGAGATAAATCTGCATTAACCCAGGCATGACTCTAGTGATTTCAATCCGCAGCACCTTCTTGCCTGCTGACCAAATTTAACAAATCCAACAAAATTTAAAGCAGACGCTAATCACGGGTCATGTTTAATGTATTCTTTTAATCCTGCAAAGATTCAAAACCGGTGGTGAAGGTAACGAACAACATTTAGACATTAAAATTTGCCTGAAAAAAATACATAGTGACATATTCCTTTGACAAGTGCTTGTTAAACATCAGTTGGTTGGGTTTTGAAAGGGGCGTCTTCGAAAAGTGAACTGTACTCCTATTTTAAAAAAAAAACAATCTCGAGTTTCAAACATTGATAAAAACACTTTTTAAGGATCTTAGTCATTTCTGCATTATTTGTACAGTATGCAGTGTTCATTCAGAAGCATAAGTGTTAAAATACGGCACAAATTGTCAATTCATTATATTTTTTATGCACAAAATTACAAGGTGAAATTTTCAATCATGATTGCATTTCCACTGTAAGCTTATGCAGACTTAAATAGTCTTTTGGCCATTTTGTGGGAAAGTAACAGTCATCTTGGCTTTCCGCTGTTGGTGTTTCCGTTGGGGTCTGTTGCTTCATGTTTGTGTTTCTTTCCCTTTGGTGTCTCTAATGGATGCTGTGGGTTAATTGTACCGATTCCTGATCATTGTCTCTACTTCTATATTAAAAGAAACTCAAGCTTGCAAACCCATAGCAGTGCTCAAACTTACTCAGAATTGTTCACGCATAGATAATTTTGACTCCCTCAAACCCCACTTTTATATTGTAAAACTGGGGTTTGCAGGGGTAAACCTTTTTTCTTATTTCTTCTCTAAATATAGATTGTGGGTACTCGTTAGAACCACCTCGATGAGGCGGTTCTAACGAATACCCACAATCTATATTTTGAGCAGAAATAAGACAAATTTGACGATGTGTCCTCTTAAAATCTTCTCTTTTTTTCGGCGATAAAGGTTACAATGTATTTGTATATGCGTTTTTTCGTAATGCCTGGGTGAAATTATATGATATACCATCACTTAAACACGCTTAAACCTCACGTTTATATAGTATAAGTGGGATGTCCTGGGGGTAAACGTTGGTTTTCTTATTTCTACTCAGAACATAGACTATGGGTACTCGTTAAAACCGCCTCGCCGAGGCGATTCTAACGGGTGCCAACAATCTATGTTTTGAGCAGAATTATGAAAAATAATACCGGACGTTTTTATCAGAAAAAGGTGGTAAAATTTTCATTATATTTAGATAGGTTTGTGTTTGTAATGATGGTGCGATTTTAAAGTCCCTAAGTAAACAAACTCATTGAGAATGTTCTACAATTTCCATCAATCTACGTTTTAGGGCAACAGTGAGGAAAAATATCGCACTCGTATGCACTTGTACGTCCCCACCACTCTCCGTGTGAAGTGAAATTTACAAGGATATTTGTTTCACGCGCATTACGAAAAGAAAACTATACAAACACATTGTAAACTTTACCGCCAAAAAAACGAAAATTTTAAGAAGAAAAAATTCGATATTTGTCTTATTTCTGTTCAAAATATAGATTGTGAATACTCGTTAGATCCGCCTCATCGAGGCTGTTCTAACGAGTACCCACAATCTATATTTTAGAGCTGAAACATGAAAAATAAGGTTTACCCATGTAAACCACAGTTTTATTATATAAAATAGGGGTTCAAAATTATATACGCGGGTATTTGTGATGTGTTACATGTATCAATGTGGAAATTTGTATTTGTGCATTTCGAATCAAGCCACGACAATACGTCTATGCAATGGACCCCTCTTTAAATCTTACTTTATATAGAGAAACATTACGGAAACACGCGTATATAATTTTGACCCCCTTTAATCCCACTTTTATATAGTAAAACAGGGGTTTCCGGGGGTATACCTTATTTTTCTTATTTCTGCTCTAAAATATAGATTGTGGGTACTCGTTAGAACCGCCTCGATGAGGCGGTTCTAACGAGTGCCCAAAATCTATATTTTGAGCGGAAATAAGAAAAATATCACAATTTTTCATCATAAAATTTTCATATTTTCGGCGATAAAGGTGGCAATGTATTTGTATAGGCGTGTTTGCGTAATGACTGGGGTTTTAGGGGTGGTACAACTTTTTGTTTTCGTATTTCTGCTCCAAGACAAAGGTTGTGGATTCTCGTTAGAACCGCCTCATTGAGGTGGGGCGGTTCTCCCGAACACCCTCAACCAAAGTTTTGGAGTATAAATAAGAACAATATAACGTATTTTTTTTTTGTTTCAGAAGAGTAATAATTCTGGATATATGGAAAAATGCACTAAGTCACATGGATGTGGTCACACGGATTTGTTGTCGAAATGCTGTCAGCTAAACTTGCAAGGCTACAGTCCTTTCTGCAATGATTTGTCCCAGTAACTTGTCATGTCCATGTCTTGTTGTCTTTACATATAAAGATGTGATTCACATTATCAGTGCTGTTTGATCAAAACCATTCCTATAACTCCAGGCGCTGTATAAAAGCAATACGTTAACAGCGGTCTGTTCTTAATAGATTGGAATAGATTGACTGAATATAATTTAGCTTGAAGCTACAGCCACTGTAGCCAACACAAAATAGACATTGTTCTGTTATCCTCAGATGTCGTTTTTATGCATTTACAAATGTTCGCTGACACACTTGTATAGTAAACCAATGACATTTGAAAGTTCAAAATCATTATGAAAACACACCCGTGCGACAAATTGCATTTTTTTCACATCTCCAAAATAGCTACTTTTCTGATGAAAATCCGTGATATATTTCTTATTTCTACTGCAAACATAGGTTGTGGCGCCTCGTTAGAACCGCCTCGTTGAGGCGGTTCTAACGAGTACCCACAACCTATGTCTTGGAGCAGAAATAAGAAAAATAATGTAGACCCCCGTAAACCGTTTTTCTACATAAAGTGGGGTTTAGGGGGTGTTCATGTCACGGACTTGTTCACGTGATGGTTCAGTGTGGCGATACTATGCAATGTTTTAGGGAAGACAAGTTTTGGATACATTTTGTCAGGGAATGTTGAAAATATGGTGTTTGCACGAATCCTATAGACTGTTACTACTACATGTCTTTCTGGTGTATAAAATTAAGAACAGAATTATAACTATCAACCAATGTATAATTCAAGCTAAGGCGACTTCCCTAAAATATGATCAAGTTCAAAATTAAAAATGCAGTCACGTCTCACTACGTTTTATAAAATACACATGTGAGATAATTTTATCTTGTACATGTATGTATTTGTCGAAACATTGAGATATGTGTTTTATTAACTATAGCAAGTCGCTGGTCACCATCGCAAATACCCGCTTTTTCTAAATTTGACCTTTGACGTCACCCCATGACAAGGGGGTGGGGGTCAGATCAAAATTTGGATACCTCCGTGCGCATCTGCAGTCCCTTAACAATATGTGTACTGAGTTTAGTCATCAGAGGCCAAGAAAAATTAAAGTATTTGTATTTACAAGCATTTTCTTCTAAATTTTACCTTTGAACTCATCCCATGACCCCGAGGTGGGGTGGGTGGATTCAGATCAAAGTTTGAATACCCTCAGGCGCATTTGCAGTCCCTAACCAATATATGTAGCATGTTTGGCCACCGCGGGTGAAGAAATAAAGAAATAGTTTCATTGACAACCATTTTCTTGAAAATTTGACTTTTGACCTCTGCCCATAACCCCAGGGATTCAGATCAAAATTTGAATACCTCATGCACTCCCTCAGCAATATGTGTGGCAAGTGTGGTCACAAAAGCTCAAGAAATAAACAAGTAATTGCATTCACATGCATTTTCTTGAAAATTTGACCTTTGTCTTAACGTCATGACCCCCGGGGTTCAAATCAAAATTTGGATACCCTTATGCATATCTGAAATCCCTTAGCACGTGTAGCAAGTTTGGCCAACAAAAGTTAAGAAATAAAGACGTTATTGCATTAACAAGCATTTTCTTGAAATATTTACCTTTGAACTCATCCCATGACCCACCGGGGTTCAGTACTTAATTGAGATGCCCTTATGCACACCTGCAGTTCCTAAGTAATATATATATATATGTGTACCGAGTTTGGTGACAAAAAGGCAAGAAATAAAAAAAAAATAATACTTGAATTCACAAGCTTTATGACTGACAGAAGGACGGACGGACGGACGCCCATGACGAAACTAATATACCCGTTTTTTTTTGTTTTGTTTTGTTTTTGTTTTCACAAAAAGCGGGTATATTAAACAAAACATACATCGTGGGCACTCCAATGTGGCGACTCCAACGTTTAAAAATCTGCAGGTGCAATCATCAATGGAATTATTACGTGTACCCATATCAGTCCAACGATTTCCTAAGCAACATGTGAACCAAGTATGGTGACCATAAGGTAAGAAATTGTATTTGGTTATACATGAACATGTAATGTAATAGGTCAAATGAGCCAATGGTGATTAAGGGCTTACGCTAGAGAACGGGAACAATTTACATTGTCAAATACATGCGTAGAAGCCTCCGTGATGTATAGGTTATGTTCCTGGCCTTATAAACCAGGGATCGTGGGTTCGATCCCGGGTTTCTCCGGACTTTCGGATGAGTCTGTAAATCGAGGCCGCGTCACCTCATGACCTTAGCTGTTGGTGGGACGTAAAACTCAATCACATTCACTCACTCATTCCGCTCACTCACTCACTCAAATGCATGTGCGCAGCAACCGCAAGTCGGGGCTTGAAAACATAGAATGGCCGCATGATGCTTCCACGCAGAGCTCAAACCGATTGCACACGAACTGGTAAACCACTGAGAGGATCTAAGCTTGCCCAGGCAAAGCGGTGCGACTCGGCCAGTCCATGCTTATAAATCATTGTTTATCTCGTAAATATATTTTTTCGTGTCAAACGAACAATTTGAAATTATCCTTTTCAAAACTTAATACGTGCATGGTGCCTGACAAAATGTCCTCCAACATCAAACTTGTGTGTTTTTGGCCCCCGCCCATCGGGTCTGGACGAAATAGATTGGGCTGCATGATGCTTCTATACGCAGAGCTGACACCGACTGCGCGCGAGTACTAGTAAATCGCTTTGAGGTTCAAAGCCTGCCCAGGAAAAGTGGTGGGAGACGGACCCCTCATGCAAACAAACCCTATTGGTTTCATTGGGCGACAGGGCTTGAAATGTCATTTCATCTCAATGTCGGGTAAAACACCCACACAATTGGAAGCGACGTATGACCTATACAGTGTTGACGTGGACGTAAAACCTCAAATCAAACAAACACGTGGTTACGAGCGCTGACTCTTAAATATGAGTTCTCTCACTGCCTGAGTTCGAGCCCACGATCGGGTCACGTGTGAGACGCAATGTTCTGCAACGGAAGGTCATGTGGTTTAAAACTGTTGAAGATCAGTTGTCGCCCACCTCTGATTAAGGATCGGCTTGATAAAAGTGATATAATACTGAAAGGGCGAAAAACCAAAAATAAATGAAAAATATATACATGTATATCACATATATACAAAACACACCCACAATGATTTACTTCGCCAAACACAACTCAGAAGTGATCATCTAGTTCTGCTTTTAGGTTGACCTTATCAGACGAGGAAAATGTCTGTAACTGGACCGACCTTTACAAAGTGGTACGGAATTAACTTTTGTATATTATAGGTATTCCGTTGCAAAACCTTAACCCTTGTCCTGCTGAGCCCGGATATGCCTTCTCTTTCAAACAATGTAGATCCAGATCAGATGGCTTCTGACGGAGCCATCTGATCAGGACCTACATTGCTTGTAATTCGGATTGTGAATTTGTTGCAATAATTTGAATCAAATAACCTGATTGGTTGATAATCGGTGGTGGGTGTGGCAGATTAAAATATTCAGCAGGACAAGGGTAAAGAGCCTTAAGAGAAGCAGAGAAAAAATGTGGCTCAAATGAAGACGCCTATAATGAATACTATTATAATTATCATTACGATAACACATCCGTGCGACATATGGCTTTTTTCACATCTCCAAAATAGTTACTTTTCTGATGAAAATCCCTGATATTTTTCTTATAAATGCTCATAACATAGGTTGTGTGTGCTCGTTAGAACCGCCTCATTGAGGAAATAAGAAAAATAATGAATACCCCCGTAAACCCCGGTTTTCTCTAAATAAAGTGTGGTTTAGGGGTGTCTCATTTCACGGACTTGTTCACGTGATAATTGCGCGAACTGTTATAAGAATTTGATTATTGTACAAAATTATGCTCTGTATGATGCCTGTATCTAAAAATTGAAAATAAAATACGAATACGAAATATAATTCAGAAAAAAAAGACTACACAAGTGATCAGAGTTCTTCAGAGCGTACAAATTTTCAGGGCCACACTGCATGTACCCCGTTTCAGCAAATTAGTCCTAATTAGTGACCCTCAAACATATTCAACCCCGATTTAATCTATATTTTTTAAGCCTGATCCCGGGCCGCGACATACCAAAGTCGTTAAAAATGGTACTAGCTGCTCCTCGTTTGGCACTCAGATTTACGGGGTAGAGCTAGGACTGGTCGATCCAGTGTCAGGATAATGTGACTGGATGTGGTATCATGTAATGTGTCTGGGACATGATACTTCAGTGAGGCAGCACAATAAACGTGAGCATTGAGCTCCCTGTCGCAACCAGACACCGTCGTGATATGACTGAAAAATTGTTGAAAGCGACGTTAAACCCGAATTCACACACACACACTTTCTCCAAAATGGCTACTTTTCTGATGAAATTTCTAGATATTTTTCTTATGTATACTGCACATATAGGTTGTTGGTGCTCGTTAGAACCACCTCATTGGGGCGGTTCTTACGAAGTAGAAGTAAAACAAAGATCAGGAATCACATTATGTCTAGGAGCAGAATTAAGAAAAATAATGTATATCCCCGTAAAACAGTTTTCTCTATATAAAATGGGGTTTCATCACGTGAACAAGTCCGTGAAATAAAGACCCCCCTAAACCCCACTTTATATGAGAAAACTGGGGTTTACGGGGGAAAACATTTTTTCCTTATGTTTGGAGCAGAAATAAGGAAAATATTACAAATTTTCATCAGAACAAAAATACTTTTATTGAGGTTTGAAAAAGGCACTATATCACACGGATGTGTATCGTAATGAGTGGAGTGTTTATTTCACGGACATGTTCACGTGATGGATATCCAAAGTTCATAAACAATCGCCCAATTAGCACTCTCAGTACTTTGATATAGCATTGAGATGTTAAAATGATAATTCTGCATATTTCGAGCACCACGCATTACGATAACCTTCCCCTGCGACATAGTGAGTGAGTGAGTGTTTCAGTTTTACGTCCCACCAACTGCGACATAGTGTATTTCACACATCTCCAAAATGGCTACTTTTCTGATCATCACGAAAACACACCTATATAATTTTGACCCCCACTTTTATATAGTAAAGCTGGGGTTTACAGGGGTAAACCTTATTTTTCTTATTTCTGCTTTAAAATATAGATTGTGGGTACTCGTTAGAACCGCCTCGATGAGGCGGTTCTAACGAGTACTCACAATCTATATATTGAGCAGAAATAAGAAAAATATCGCAATTTTTCATCTAAAAAAATAAGGTCCAAAATTGGATTTGTCGGAGGTAAAGTTTACACTGTATTTGTATAGGCGTGTTTTCGTAATGGAAAATCCGTGATATTTGTCTTATTTGGTTGTGGGTGTTCGTTAGAACCGCCGTTCTAACGAGTACCCAAAACCTATGTTTTGGAGCAGAAATAATGTATACCCCCGTAAACCGCAGTTTTCTCTATATAAAGTGGGTTTATAAAGATGTTCATTTCACGGACTTGTTCACATGATGAAAACATTCGCGGTCAATCAATTTACCAAATTTATTAGATGCCCAAATTTAATACATGTGTCTTCCTGGAAGAGGCTACCATTGGGATTGTTCAAAAGTGGTCCTAAAATTTGTTTTGAACAGTCGCATATATAGGAATTTGGTGTCTGTTCATTCAGGTCTTTTTTGTTTTTTTTTTGAAGTGTCGATGAACGCACACGGTGTTTTCCTTAACAGGAAAAATACAAGTTACAAAAATATTCTGAGCTATTAAATAGATAGCGGAATAAACACACCATGCGCCAGCTAGATGATTGTTATTTTACTGAATGAGATGTCACTTTCAGAATTCCCAAATCAAAGAATCTTTGCTTGAATTAAAACATTTTTCACAACCATGTTTCAACATTATCATGGTTATGCAGACAAACCATTCGGTATACGAGATCCAAAGCGCGTTAAAATGTCAATGGAACGAATTATTAGCGCAAAATGAGACGAATTAAAGAAGGATTCAACAATATTGTATCTAATACTAATACTAGAAAATTCAAATATGGTGGATAGTTTTTTAGAATCGCCTTGGCGAGGCGATTCTGACAATGTCAAACAACATTTTTTCTTGAAGTAACTGAAGAAAAACATTCTGTGTTATCTAACAAAAATAAATAAATAACATGCTAGTTGTTACAAATGTATTTAGATTCTCTATACTCATACAACTCCTTATTTTTATTTTTGCTCTTATTGTTTCGCAAAATCGTGGTCACACATCACGAAGTCACGCCTATATAAGTGGGCCCCTCAAACCCCACTTTATATAATAAAACCGTTTTTACAGGGTATACATTATTTTTCTTGATTCTGCTCAAAACCAATGAGAGTGGGTACTCGTTAGAACCGCCTCGCTGAGGCGGTTCTAACAAGTACAAACTATCTTTGTTTCTAGAAGAAATATGAATAATATCGGATTTTTTATCGGTAAAGTTTCATTCTCAATATATTTGAATAGACGCGTTTTCGTAATGTGTGTGTATACGTCATAACGGCCTCACCAATATATACTAGCCAAAAGTTGTAACTGACCACCCCGTTCTTGTCGCGTTTACAAACCTTATGAAATGTCTACCTTTGTAATCCCAACTTTAAAAAAGGAAATGTGGGGTTTACAAGGGTATACATATTTTTTTCTTATTTTTATGCAAAACCTTGAATGTAGGTATATACATCTCAGCACGGCCTCATTGAAACCGCAACAAAAATATACACTAACCAAAAGTTCGAAACGGCTACAGCCGCCCTTCCCAGATTTTATCATTTTTTTTTTCTGAAAAACTAGAAGCAATATCAAAACTCTGTTTTCTCCCAAAGAAAGCCCAATAATCAGTCAAACATAATATCATCCCCACCCCAGCCCCCACCCCCACACACACTAGAAGGGGGTTTAGCACAATTCAGTATATAGGATCCCGGCGACAGGGGTGAAAAAAGGTAACCCTGATTTCAAACTTAGCAACAATGGGCCGCCCCCGCCCATCGGGGCTTGAAGATGGGCTGGATGATGCTCTCACGCAGAGCTGAAACCGACCGCACACGAGTACTGGTAAACCGCTTAGAGGATCTAAGCATGCCCAGGCAATGCGGTGCGAGCCGGCCCGTCCATGCTTATAAACGCTATTGATTTCATTGAGAGACTGGGTTTGAGATGTTATTTCATCTCAATGTCGGATAAAAGTCCCTCAAAATTGGAAGCAACGTCTCCAAATGACCTATACATTGTTGACGGGGAAGTTAACCCTCAAATCAAACAAACAGCAACAATGGGTAAAAACATTTGACTCTTGCCGATCTCAGTGACTCTACAGCAGTTTTCATTTCTGCAACAGTCCGTTTCTATAGCCATATGCTTGTAAAATGAGGTAGTTTGCTTCATGTAAATTTATATTCAGAAACAGTTAAAAATCATGATGATACGATATTTGTACATGAAATGTTATGAATTCTGTCAAAGATTTTAATCATCACGTAAAATGAACACCTCCTAAACCACACTTTATATAGAGAAAAGTTGAGTTCAGGATTTATACATGATTTTTTTATTTTTTAGCCCCAAGACATAGGTTGTGGATACACGTTAGAACCGCCTTAATGAGGCGGTTCTAACGAGCTAGGTCTACAACCTATGTTTGCAGTGTAAAAAAGGAAGAAAAAATCACGGATTTTCATCATAGACTTTCAGAAAAGTAGCCATTTCGGAGATGTGAGAAGATGAACTATGTCTTAGTTGACTGATGTTGTTTGAAACGAAACTTTATGATTGTTATTTTTTTGTGCCTGTCAGAATATAGTATATATTTGCAGCAGAAATCAGGGATTATCAACAAAAGTAAAAGAGAAATGCATGAATGTATGAAATAAAAATCAAAAATGAGTTCCTTTAAGAGCAATGAAAACATTCATAAGAAAGAAGATGGGTCATACTACGTAGTTTCGGCTAATAAAGCCTCATCAGTGACCCTGAAATGATCCGGCAAAGAAAGCCAGAGGAAACATACTGCAATTTTGCGAATTTCGAATAGGCAGTCGATACAAAGACTGATATAAATCAAAATGGGGTCCAAATAATTAAAAACCTGTCTAGAATATGAGTCTTAACCAATAATTTATTTCTGATTTCTCAGAATATTCACGCTGATCTCAAAGGACCAAAAGTAAAATATAAACTGCACTATGGTTGATGTACGGGAAACGTTTTACGGCCGCCACACGGCACAACACCAGCTGCAGTGAAGGCAAATAAAAATCAAAAATGAGTTCCTTTAAGAGCAATGAAAACATTCATAAGAAAGAAGATGGGTCATACTACGTAGTTTCGGCTAATAAAGCCTCATCAGTGACCCTGAAATGATCCGGCAAAGAAAGCCAGAGGAAACATACTGCAATTTCGCGAATTTCGAATAGGCAGTCGATACAAAGACTGATATAAATCAAAATGGGGTCCAAATAATTAAAAACCTGTCTAGAATATGAGTCTAAACCAATAATTTATTTCTGAAAGATGCCATTTCAGCACCCTAGGGTGTTTCTGTAATGAGAACAAATGCTGTCTTCATATCGAGGGATTTTTATGGTGTTGGGTTTCCTTGCGGGTCATTTAGTGTCGTCTTCCAGACAATGCAGGCATTGTCCAACAGTTGGATGCCACAGCGACGCAAGCTACACGAAACATTTGCCTCCCCGAAACACTCCATCATAGTGAGGGAATAATATGTTTGTTTGTTTGTTTGATTTAAGGTTTAACGGCCCCGTCGACAGTGTATAGGTCATTTTTGAGACATTTCTTCCAATTCTGAGTGCTTTTTACCCGACGATGTCATGAAATGAAATCTTCAAGCCCTGTCGCCCAATAAAATAGGGTTTATAAGCATGGACTGTCCGACTCGCACCACTTTGCCTGGGCAGGCTTAGATCCTCTAAGCGGTTTACCAGTACTCGTGTGCGGTCGGTTTCAGCTCTGCGTGGAAGCATCATGCAGCCCATCTATTTCTTCAAGCCCCGATGGGCGGGGCCGGAGGGAATGGTATGTTGTAATGAGATGCATGTAACACTGATGCTCCAGGCTGCTCTTTCAAATTAGCGTTCAGAACATGATTAGCGCATACATCCCTTAACCCTTCTCTTGCTGAATATTCATTTTAGCCACACCCATCTCTGACTTTGAACCAATCAGATTGCTTGATGTAATTTATTCCTACAAATTCAAAAACTGACTGTCAAACAGTGTAGATCCTGATCAGATGGCTTCTTCAGAAGCCATCTGATCTGGATCTACACTGTTTCCAAAGGTAGGGGTTGTCGTGAACAGCATGATAAGGGTTAAGTGATAGAGAAATATTAAATGTGAAATATGGATGCTTTGATAAGATGAGATTGGCTTGGCGGGGTAGTTCAGGTCTTGTCTATAACTTGCTTACAAGTTACTTTCTGATGCATTTTACAAGCAGGCCGAATGACCATTTACATGCACACACTATATTTGTGTAATTCATAAACGGGTGACTTAATTGACGCCCCCGCCAACAATATTTAGGTCATTACAGAGACGTTGCTTCCGAGTTTTGTTGTTTTTATCCGACGATGAAATGAACTGACATCTGAAGCCCTGCTGTGCCAATAAACCATTTGTATGGGTTATATTTTCTAGTCCCTTGGAAATATTGATTTCATTGGACAGGTTTTAGTTATGCGTTTTCGTCCTTGCTTCCAAATGATTACCTTTCATTAGAATGTAAGCTGTTGTTAAGGGAATGTGTGGCGGCCGTAAAGAAAGAAATTCTCCCTGTCCTTCATCGTGGTATGGGTTATATTTTCGAGTCCTTTTGAATTTCCTCTACGGAATTTTGAACATTCTGAGGGACAATGATGTGGCCTAACTGGCTCTCCACATGATTACCAGAAGCCTTTGTGGTGTACTCGCCTGATCAACCAGGGACTGCAGGATCGATCGCGGGCTTCACCAGACTTTCGGATGAGTCACTAAACCGAGGTCCCGTCTCCTTATGGCCTTAGCTGTTGGTGGGACGTAAAACCGAAACACTCCACATGATTACCTTTCATTAGAACTTTAAAAATTAGGTACAGTCCGACTCGCATCACTTTGCCTGGGCAGCCTTAGCTTCTAAGCGATTTAGCGGTATTCGTTTTCTGTCGGTTTCAGTCCTGCAGAGAAGCAACACGCAGCAAAATCTATTTCTCAAAGCCCCGCTGGGCGGGAGCGCTTAAAGTTTCGTTTTGATAATAGAGTGTTCCAAAGGAAAGTGCACTCTACGACAGCTCCGCGGTACAAATCTTTTAACTGCGACTGCTATATTCGTTCTAATCCGACGCCACACGTTACTTATAGAAAATGTCCGGGATATCCTTATCGCTCTGAGTAAGAGGGTTAATCTTTAAACTCTGGACTTAAATCATGTGTCGGTTTTGGCAAACAGTGCAAACGTAGATCAGAGGCCGAAGAACGCGGCGTCTGATCAGGTTCTACACTGTGGTCTAAACCCAACACACGAATTTGCAGATTTTAAAAATGAAACTGTTTAAGTTCTCGTTCAGGACAATTGTTCCAGCCCACACTCGGAGACAATCGGTACTGTCAGCGCTTTGATTCTATTGCAACAATAATCGAGGATCGGTTTGCTCTGGTGTACTTAGCTTTCATTGTTTTTTTTTTATTTTCTAACAAAATGCTAGCAAACTCCTACATGAAGCTCATTTGTTAAGAGGTTGGCTAGGGCCAGGTCCAGCTAAGGTGAGTGTTCGTAGTGCGGTGGGGTTTAGGAGGAGCAAATCCAAGTCACGCCTAGGCGGCTACCCAGCCCACCCCATGCTCTGTAGGATGGGTTGCATCTGAACGGGTTGGAGCGATATGCCAGTGACAGGACCTGAGTTGTTGAACTAGACTGTCTGACTTTCTTGGGGAATGGATCGCAAGTGCCTGATCCGGACCGTTGGTTCGTGAATGAATAAATACGTGCAATTCCAGCTAGCTTTTCTCTGATTTTTTATGTAGGATAATGTTAGTTGCAAATAATGTACAGCTTGCATCATTGAACTATGTGTTACATATTATAGCTGAAGAAACATGATGCCCAGCGACATGAGTGAGTGAGTGTTTGAGTTTTACGTCCCACCAACAGCTAAGGTCATACGGAGACGGGACCTCGGTTTAAAGACTCATCCGAAAGTCTGGAGAAGCCCGGGATCGATCCTGCGACCCCTGGTTTACAAGGCGAGTAGCGTAACCACTACACCACGGAGGCTTCTATGCCCAGCGACATTAGTTTAGATGCACTGTATTTTAAAAGTGAGTGAACTAGCATTATTCTTATCATAGCGATCAGTCGAAAATTTTAATAGGATTTCTAGACAACATTTTTGTTTGTTTAATTCTGGTAGTGTCAGCCGCATCTAAGCTAAGTAAAATTTTAATATGTCAAATAGAAGTGAAGGCAATGATCAGTAATCTACACAATTATCTCACCCCTCCCATCCAAGACAACAAAAGGGGGAAAAAACACTAACTTTTTGCAACTTCGTCACAAGCGGAAAGCCAACATTACGCAAACACGCCTATACAAATACATTGTCATCTTTATCGCCGAAAAAAATGAACATTAAAGATAAAAAATTGTGATATTTTTCTTATTTCTGCTCAAAATATAGATTGTGGGCACTCGTTAGAACCGCCTCATCGAGGCACTTCTAACGAGTACCCACAATCTATATTTAAAAGCAGAAATAAGAAAAACAAGGTATACCCCCGGAAACCCCAGTTTTACTATATAAAAGTGGGGTTCAAGGGGGTCAAAATTATATAGGCGTGTTTTCGTGATGATGACAAAAATGGTCAAACCGCAATCACGTGAACAAGTCCGTGAAATGAAGACCCCTAAACTCCACTTTATTTCGAGAAAACGTTGGTTTCTGGGGTATACATTATTGGTCTTATTTCTTTTCCAAGACATATGTTGTGGGTAATCGATAGAACCACCTCCCCAAGATATATGTTTGAGGCATTTATAAGAAAATTATCACAAATTTTTATGGGAAAAATAGACGTTTTTGAGATTTGAAAGAATGCACTAAGTCACATGGAAGTGTAAACGTAATGCTACCGAAAATTAAAATATATTAGCCATACACACATGCAAAGACGAACCATATTAATAATAAACCAGAACAAAAGAACCACCACAGAACGGTCAGTAAAAGTTTTTCTGGGTGTCGGAGGTGGGTATGGGGGTTTAAATCCATTTTACGTGGCCACAATCCTCGACCGGTTCTGTCGTGGTTTAGACAAATAATTCGTTCAGTCTGCATGACGGATTTTAACTCATCAGTACAGGGATGAAACCGTGCAACCACGAGGATTCGACAGCATGAAATAAATGCTATACTTGAGCAAAAGAAACCCAAAATTTGGAATACGTTAGGCCCGACTAGAGACAGAGAACATAAAAACAGTGCCATTCTTTTTCTTCTAATTCTTCTTATTGTTATCATCATCAGTAGTTGTTCGTTTTGCAATGGAGTTACAGTCCGTCGAATGAACTATACCGCTGATAAACAATTATCATGCCTTCCAAGCAGGGTTTGCGTGGAACACTAGTTGCTCGATATGACGAAGAAGAAGACTTTATTCAGATTCAAATGAGCTCATATGCCTATGATGATACATAAACATCATATACATATGGCAAATGTGACAGTGTTGTTGTTCGTAATGACCACATAATTCAAATACATACATATACTGAAATAAATTTCTGAAATATAATATTTTGACCAACTTCTTACTAGTGCTAGAAGGTAATGGCAGACAGCGGAGATTGTGTATATACGAAAAACCTCTTGTTCAGTTCAGCAAGGTAACAGAACTCAAATCAGTCACATACATCAACAGACCGGGCAACACGGTGCCCCCACACGCAGAGCCAAACCGACCGCACATGGGTACTGGTAAACCACTCAGAAGACCCAAACCCGCCAGCGCAAATCGGTGCGAATCGGGCGGTCCCGGCATGTTTCAACCTTATTGGTTTGCATGGTGATAGGGCCCGAGACGACACTTTATCTCAATGTCTGAAAAAAAGTCTGCAACGTCTCCAAAATGACCTAAATATTGTTGATATGTAGCTGAAACAGCAATATTAACCCGGAGCTAATTAGCAAAATAGAAGTAAAACAAAGATCAGGAATTGATACAATTAACTTACTCCACCCATAAAAGACACCAAAGGGAAAGAAATACAAACATTAAGCGACCAGACCATAATGGAAACCTAAACAAAGGAAGGCCATAAGGACAGTTACTTTCCCACAAAATGGCCATATGGCCATCCAAAATTAAAAGACACAAGTGATACACACAGTAAGCAACAAACAACAACATAAATAAATCGCCACAGAAGAGCCGCCTTGGAACGGTCAGTGGAAGATTTCCACCGGGGGGCTTAAATAGATTTTACGTGGCCACAATCCTCGCCCTTACTTCCGTCGCGATTTAGACAAATAATTTGTTCAGTCCGCATGAAGGCCTCCTAACTCATCAGTGCAACATCTCCGTGAACACAAAAATCAAAGAACCACAGAGGTGAGACAACGGTGAGGACTCGACAGCAAGAAACCACTGAAATGCTGGAGCAAAAGAAAACCAACAGTTAGACTCCGATGAGCCCGACCAGAGACAGAGCATCAGGCACCAACCAACATTATCTCTCTAATTTTCAATAAGCCTTTACGTTGGAGCCGTCATAGAATCTGAGGCTTGACCCACCGGCGTGCAATTAAAGAGGGAAGCAAAGTTGCCAACCGTGATTGGGTTAACTACCATGCATGCAGTCTGTCGTATAATGTCCATGTTGTACCCAATCTTTTTATATCGAAGAATTATTTTACGAAATTGGGTGCTGAAGTCATTGCGGTTATATATTTTTCTGAATTTATATACTAAGTCACCATAAAATTCGGGTTCCGATAGACCTTGTTGCAGAAGAGATTTAAGTCCAATATTGAATTTTAAAATTAAATCAGAATGGCGTCTATAAAATTTTGAAAAGGCTTTGCGTAGTTTATGGTATCGATAACCCTGATTAAGGAGTTTAGCCGTTAATAATTTATTACGAGTGTTGAAGTCAGTTACATGACTACACACTCTAGCAAATCAAATTAATTGCGAAATATAAACGCCATAGGATGGCGCACGAGGAACGTCACCACCCAAAAAAGGAAAATTTACAATCTCAAAATCAAAGTCATCGCGTTTATCATAAATTTTGCACGAAACAAATCCATCTACATTAGATAGATGTAAATCCAAAAACGGGGCCTCGGTATCAGAAGAATTTGCTTTATTTAACTGAAGTTCTAGGGGGTAAATCTGACTGATCAAACCATCAAAATAGGTATTATCAATATTTAATAAATCATCTAAATATCTACAAGTAGAGCTAAAAGCTTCAATAATTTCAGATTGGTTATCAATGGAAAGCGACAAAATGAAGTCTCTTTCATAACAATACAAGAACAGATCAGCCACAAGAGGTGCGCAATTAGTACCCATCGGAATACCCACAATTTGTCTAAATAACTTAGTACCGAATCTAATATAAATATTGTCAAGTAGAAAGGTGAGGGCATCACACACTTTCTGACATGACCAAAGTGTATAATTCTTATGCTCTTTAGAAGTGAAAAATGCATTTCTGACATTACATGCAAGATAGAGAGAATCTTCTCTGTGAAAAGCCCATTCAGTTAAATCATTAAGCTTTTCTTTTATAAGATTATGAGGAAGTGTAGTGTAAAGAGTGGAAAAATCGTAGGTAGACAGACTAGAAGCACGAAAATGTCTAGATTTCAATTTATTTAAAACCTCATTCGAATTTTTTATAGACCAAAACAGATTTCTTCCTGATCTTTCAAAGACTTTATCACAATATTTAATTACATGCGTTTTAATAGCAGTAAGACAGGAAGTTAATAATTTAAAAGTTCAGTGGTAGTGCAAGAGCTAGAATTTGCAATAAACCGTGCTTTGTAAGGTTTTTTTATGAAGTTTTGGTAACCAGTATAGCGTAGGAAGCTTGTCTTGGCCTTCGTTAACACACACAGCAAACTTGGTG
Organism: Lucinisca nassula; assembly: GCA_963580285.1. Lineage (NCBI taxonomy): Eukaryota > Metazoa > Mollusca > Bivalvia > Lucinida > Lucinidae > Lucinisca > Lucinisca nassula. The sequence goes on along the minus strand of OY757019.1, from coordinate 93,015,420 downwards.
GCTGAAAGACAAACATGTTTATCTACTATAGCTCTCTCTTCAGCTAAAGGCTGAAGTTCATAGGCCTTAGTACCACCAAGCTCCTGCTTAAGCGTGTTAACATAGTGGAGCCGTCACACAACGACGACGTTGTTAGCGGCCTTGTCTGCAGGGGCCAAAACAAACTTCTTATGAAATTCTTGAATACCTAGTTTAAGATGACCAAGTCTACCACTGTCTAATGTTGGAAGGCAATGCTGCATAGAAAATGTAATTGGTCGATTGTAATCGACAATCGACCGAGATCTAACATTAGACGTAAATTTGGCTAGCTACTGCAGATGGCCTAATCACCGCCGAGACATCCGTGAGAAAATATTGCTCTATATTCAAAACAGTTTCAAAAGTTCCGCATATCTAAAAAAGAAACTGCTGATGGAGCTGAAGAGCATAATTTGTATTTCTGTCAATTCGTTTCATGAACGCACCTGTCTTTCTGTTTACTTTTCAATAATTATAAATTTTACACATAGGCTCTCCGTGAACAACTTATGAATGAAAGCATCGTAGATTATTTCGCCTTGCGTGTTTTATAGCTCAGTACCGATTAACCCAAACGGTTAATTGGCGAACAGTGCAAGCCAAGATCAGTCTGCTCAGGTCCTACACTGTTTGCAAAAAGTTCAGCCATTTTCCAAATAAATTTTGAAGAAACACAACCTGACATCCCTAATTTGGAAATTGACTTGTGCTATATATAACGTGGAACATTCCCTTTAGTTCAAAATGGGTTAAACGTTCAAGGTGTAATAGCTGTCGCATCAGAGTTATAAATAAACTAGGGTAGGCCAATCAAAAAGTATTGATGACGTTGCGGGTGAGCCTGGGTAAAACCCCTGTCTACCGCTGCTACGTTTCGTCCTGGCATTCATCACAAAACCGGTATGATTCGTCATTAGGCGCAATTGTTACCATCCCGTTATTATTCTTAGCTGGATACGAAACGTAGAATTAATTGACAACCATTTTAGTGATACGTTGTTAAGTACATGTAGATGCCACTTTAGGGTAAAGTCAGTACTAGGAGGCGCATGCAGCCTCACAAACTGTATTGCTGTGTATGAAGACACTCAATTAAACCGAGTCTCCGATTTTCGTTCTTTTCTGTGTTCTTTGCTCCAAAAGGTAACCTGTTAGCTTTTTATTTTACCTCACTGCAGCTGGTGTTAAGTATCGTGTGGCGGTCGTAAAAAGTCCCCCCGTACTTCATCATAGCGCTGATTATATTTCCTTTTCCTTTGGGATCAGTGAGCCCATTTAATTCCGGTTACTTTGAAAATCGAATATCGCTTAAGCCGGTCCTACGCTGCAAACTATATTGCTGTGTATGAAGAGAGACTCAACAAAATCGAGTCTCCGATTTTCGTTCTTTTATGTGTTCTTTGTTTCCAAAGGCAACCTTTCAGCTTTTAATTTAACCGAACCAGGACTATTTTCCCAACCTACACTCAGAGACAATCAACCCCATATTACTGTCGGTGCTTTGATTTGAACAGTGATGGTCTTGGCACACTCGCACGAGCCGTCTCTGCATGTAGTCCCCGTAGCGCAGTGGATAACGCGCTGGACTTCTAATCCAGAGGTCGCGGGTTCGAATCCCGCCGGGGATGTCTTTTTTATTCATTCCCTTTCCTTTTTTGGCCGATTGAAAGTCATAAAGGGCAGAATTCGATTAAATTCTGTTTTCGGCGTGACTATCACTGACTTTGGGGAAATCAAGGGTATGGCTATTCGTAACAGAAAATAGCCGCATTTTTTATCGATCAAGGTTATGGTTATTAATAGTCGCGCTATTTTGGTCGATGTTAAATGTAGGTCAGCGTGTTGCGTGTACCCAGATCAGCCGGCTGATGTGGATTTTGTCTCAAAATTAAAATTCAGTGTTTGAAACAGATGACGGTATAATCTTTCAAAACGCAGTGAGACGTGACTGCACTTTTAATTTTGGACTAGTCCGTGTTTTAAGTAAGTCGCCTTCGGTTGGGATTTTGCATTGGGCAATATAGTTTTACTGAGATTCGTACTGCGTCATATTAACCACTTGGCCACTGCTTTTACATAATGGCATTATCAAAAAACGTAGTTATGACTTTAAAATCCCGTGAAAAAAGAAATCCGAAACCCGCTTCCCCTAAAACATGGAATAGTCTTGTCACGCTTGAACGTTGAACTCTCAAAGGTCGTTGATAAACTATATGTCTATGTATGTTTGAAATAAATGTATACCTATGTTGACATATACAGATATAAAAACGTCTTTCAAAACGCAGTGAGACGTGAATGCACTTTTTAATTTTGGACTAGTCCGCCTTTTAGGTAAATCGGCATCAGTCGGGATTTTATTTTGGGCGATATAGTTTTACTGAGGATCGTACCGCATCATATTACATGTAACCACTTGGCCGCGAATTCTACATGATGACATAATCAAAAACTTATTTATAATTTAAAAATCCTGTGAGAAAAAGAAATCCGATACCTGCATGAAGGAGAACTTTGTTCCTTTGAATTCAGTGCATCAGCATCATACAAGGTCCAGTGGTTATAACTTCCTAGTCCCTCATTGTCGAAGTGTCGAAAACTCTACCTTTTACTATAGGGGGATAACAGATTGGAATTCCCTTCCTGAATGGCTGAATGAACTAGAAAAACCATTTAGATTCAAGACTGCCCTCAAAAAGTACCTTATTGAACTTCATCTAGAAACTGAGATTGATGATTTTTTCTTTTACTGATTAATCTAAGTAGTTTGCGGAAGCTGTGATACATAATTATATAGTTTGTTCAGCTTTGTTGCATGTCTGACACGCACACCGGGGGCAACTTTTGGTGATGGTCGGCCATGTTTTCTTTGGCTGCTGTCACTTGATTCTCTCCGGGGGTGACGGGTTGGCAACAACTTAGGTGGCGTACCTAGCAATCAGACAGTTTGTCGACTCGCCCTCTCGGAGAGAACACAGCAGACACCTTTTGAACTTTTTTACATATTGATTTTAAAAATAATTTTCAATTTGAAATTTATAAATTTTTAGTACGGGGCCCTGAGATGTCAGGGGCAACAATTTGCCCCTGTTGTCAGGGGCAACAATTTGCTGCCCTCAAACGTCCTGATACCTATTGGTGAGATGCCTGCTGGTGTGCGTGGAGCTTGATATTATGAAAGGATTGGTAATATAAAGAGCGCCCTTCTGTGATAATCAACCATTGGAACTCCCGTGCAATAGAATTCTGCCTCTCTCGTGCCAAAATCTTGGATTTGACCAAATGGACCCCATTGGAAATAAGCTTTAGGGCTTTATGGGCCATCCATAGGTTTTAAGATCATATTTTTTTAGTATCTGTGATATAAGTGGGTGTGGGTGCTGGCGTCCTAGCCCACTGTTCAAAATTTATATCTCTTTAGTTTTTTTAAGTTATATTTAAACTACATTTTCTTAGATCAATTCAACATTTTATTCATATCATTTAAGTGTGCTCTTTTAAATTTATCATTCAAAATTTATTTAATCTCATAGTGATATATCTCTGTCATGTCATATGCCATATATATATATATATATATATATATATATATATATATATATATATATATATATATATATATATATATATATATATATATATATATATATATATATATATATATATATATATATATATATATATATCTTCATACTGATCTTAATTCCTGAATAAATCTTAATCTTAATCTTAATCTTAGCTTCCCCTAAAACATGGACTAGACTTATCACGCTTGAACGTTGAACTCTCAAAGGTCGTTGATAAACTGTACAGGTCGATGAATGTTTACTGAACATTACGCCACACGGGCTGATCCATCTGATACCGTTATATAGGGATGACATGTCATTAGTATAGGTAAACTTCTTGAATAAAAGCTGAAACTCATTCTCATGCGCAACAAAAGAACGCATTGTTTGAATTATAAAAGAAAGGAAATAAAATTATTACGAAAATTGTCGAGAAGAACTGAAAACTTAAAGACAAATAATTTACGTAATAATTCATTTAAATGTAAGCTTAGTGTACGCAAAAATCACAGTATCCAGACTCGCTGTACCCTCCATCGGATGTATCTGGTATGTAAACAACGAATGCAAAAATTCGTGTATTACCAGAGGTCGGAAATTACAAGATATTTTAGATTTTATTCAGTGTGTAACTGTATTTCAAAGTAATATAGCTTCGACAAACTCTGGTAAGATTAAAAATTAAATCTGATGAGAGTCTTACCTTAAAATGTCATGATTTTATTGACAAACTCTTTTTCCATCATGTTGTGTAAACTACAACTTGCACAAAGACAGAGCCGCTATGCTTCGAGAACGTGTGTATATTGTCGAGTTGTGAGTAATGAATATGATTAAGAGGTACATCTTTACATGACTGTACGGTTGGTATTGCTGTGGTATGGAAGATCTGTGAAAAATTTGGAGTTGAATAAATGACGAGGAGCAGGTGCAGCTGTACCCCTAACTACCATCTTTGAGCAGACTACTGTACGAATAACTGCTGAGTACCTGTACCCCTAACTGTGATGGCAGTTTGATTCAGATCTTAATTAAAATCAGATCAGTTCAGATCTAAATCTCCTTTTTATAAATCTTTCATATATTTATTTAATGTTTGTTATTTTTGTTCTTTCTAGCCTCACTAGAGCTTAAAATATTTATAGTTAAAAACTTCAAATACCCAAATATTTCACATGGTCTTTCCGGTATTTCGGCGGTCTTTCCGGTGTAACAGTTTATCTTTACCCCCTGGGTAGCTTTACCCCCGGGGGTAAAGATATCCCGGGATATCTTTACCCCCACCCTGGATATCTTCACCCCCGGGGGTAAAGATATCCCGGCTGGGATATCTTTACCCCCGGGGGTAAAGCTATTCTAGCCGGGATATCTTTACCCCCACCCCAACTTTTGGGTATAAACTATTTTCTTAGTGCCCAATTTCTTTTTATATGTAAGTGAAGTAAGATAGTGGACTCCATGTTTCACTTTAACATTTTTTTCGTTTCAATCATGACTCGGACTAATAGAACTACCCTTAGTAAGAAATATGACCATATTATAGAGGCAAATGGTTATTTAATAACTTCTTTTTTTGTATATTTTCTTATTCAAAATGTTGCTTATGACAATCTTTCACAATCTTGCATTATCCCTGTCAGTCGTGAAATGGGTGGTGGTGGTGAGTGGAAAGGCGGGGGTAAAGATATCCCGGCTGGGATATCTTTACCCCCGGGGGTAAAGCTAAACTGGCCAGGATATCTTTACCCCCACCCCTTGTTTTGGGTGTAAACTATTTTATAAATGCCAATTTCTTCTTATATGTAAGAGAAGCAAGATAGTGGACTAGATGTTTCACTTTAACATTTTTCGTTTCAATTGTGACTCGGACTTAAAGAACCACCCTTAGAAAGAAATATGACCATATTATATAGAGGCAAATGATTATTTAATTAGTTCTTTTTGTATATTTTCTTATTCAAAATGTCCCTTATGACAATCTTTCATAATCTTGCATTATCCCCGTCAGTTGTGAAATGGGTGGTGGTGGTGAGTGGAAAGGCGGGGGTAAAGATATCCCGGCCGGGATATCTTTACCCCCGGGGGTAAAGCTAAACTGGCCAGGATATCTTTACCCCCACCCCAACTTTTGGGTATAAACTAGTTTCTTAATGCCCAATTTCTTCTTATATGTAAGAGAAGCAAGATAGTGTACTCGATGTTTCACTTTAACATTTTTCGTTTCAATCGTGACTCAGACTATTAAAACTACCCTTAGTAAGAAATATGACCATACTATAGAGGCAAATGATTATTTAATAACTTCTTTTTGTTTGATTCTTATTCAAAATGTCCCTTATGACAATCTTTCATAATCTTGCATTATCCCTGTCAGTTGTGAAATGGGTGGTGGGGGTGAGTGGAAAGGCAGGTGTAAAGATATCCTGGCTGGGATATCTTTACCCCCGGGGGTAAACCAAACTGGCCAGGATATCTTTACCCCCATCCCCACTTTTGGATATAAACTATTTTCTCAATGCCCAATTTCTTCTTATATGTAACTGAAGCAAGATAGTGGACTCGATGTTTCACTTGAACATTTTTTGTTTCAGTCATGACACTGATAGAACTACCCTAAGTAAGAAATATGACTATATTATAGAGGCATATGACGGTTTAATAACTTCATTATGTTTATTTTCTTAGTCAACACCAAGCTTATGACAATCTTTCATAATCTTGCATTAACCCTGTCAGTTGTGAGTGGTGGACATCAGTAGTACCTTCCATTGTTGGGAAGTGTGATTGTCTGGGTTTTCCAAAGTCTTGATTTTTTTTTTTGGGGGGGGGGGTCTACCTATCCCAGCCATAAAATCTTCAACCCCACCCATGAGCAATGGTATAAAATGTGAAAAAAAATTCTTGCAAGCTGTATGGTTTAATTATGCTTGTTTTGTGTTTTTTTTTTGCTTCACTTACATAAAAGAAGAAATTGGGCATTAAGAAATAGTTTATACCCCAAAGTTGGGGTGGGGGTAAAGATATCCTGGCCAGTTTAGCTTTACCCCCGGGGGTAAAGATATCCCGGCCCATTTCACAACGGACAGGGATAATGCAAGATTATGAAAGATTGTCATAAGGGACATTTTGAATAAGAAAATATACAAAAGAAGTTATTAAATAATCATTTGCATCTACAATATGGTCTATTTCTTTCTAAGGGTAGTTCCAAAAGTCCAAGTCACAATTGAAACGAAAAATGTTAAAGTGAAACATCGAGTCCACTATCTTGCTTCTCTTACATATAAGAAGAAATTGGGCATTTAGAAAATAGTTTATACCCAAGAGTTGGGGTGGGGGTAAAGATAACCTGGCCAGTTTAGCTTTACCCCCGCCCCGCCTTTACACTCACCACCACCACCCATTTCACAACTGACGGGGATAATGCAAGATTATGAAAGATTGTCATAAAGGACATTTTGAATAAGAAAATATACAAAAAGAAGTTATTAAATAATCATTTGCCTCTATAATATGGTCATATTTCTTACTAAGGGTAGTTCTAATAGTCCGAGTCACGATTGAAACGAAAAATGTAAAAGTGAAACATAGAGTCCACTATCTTGCTTCTCTTACATATAAGAAGAAATTGGGCATTTAGAAAATTGTTTATACCCAAAAGTTGGGGTGGAGGTAAAGATATCCTGGCCAGTTTAGCTTTACCCCCGGGGGTAAAGATATCCCAGCCGGGATATCTTTACCCCCGCCTTTGCACTCACCACCACCATCCCATTTCACAACTAACAGGGATAATGCAAGATTATGAAAGATTGTCATAAGGGACATTTTTAAATAACAAAATACACAAAAAGAAGTTATTAAATAATCATTTGCTTCTATAATACGGTCATATTTCTTACTAAGGGTAGTTCTAATAGTCTGAGTCACGATTGAAACGAAAAATGTTAAAGTGAAACATCGAGTCCACTATCTTGCTTCTTTTACATATGAGAAGAAATTGGGCATTTAGAAAATAGTTTATACCCAAAAGTTGGGGTGGGGGTAAAGATATCCTGGCCAGTTTAGCTTTACCCCCGCCTTTACACTCACCCCCACCACCCATTTCACAACTGACAGGGATAATGCAAGATTATGAAAGATTGTCATAAGCAACATTTTGAATAAGAATCAAACAAAAAGAAGTTATTAAATAATCATTCGCCTCTATTATACGGTCATATTTCTTACTAAGGGTAGTTCTATTAGTCCGAGTCATGATTGAAACGAAAAAATGTTAAAGTGAAACATCGGGTCCACTATCTTGCTTCTCTTACATATAAGAAGAAATTGGGCGTTTAGAAAATAGTTTATACCCAAAAGTTGGGGTGGGGGTAAAGATATCCTGGCCAGTTTAGCTTTACCCCCGAGGGTAAAGATATCCCAGCCGGGATATCTTTACCCCCGCCTTTCCACTCACCCCACCACCCATTTCACAACTGACAGGGATAATGCAAGATTATGAAAGATTGTCATAAAGGACGTTTTGAATAAGAATCAAACAAAAATAAGTTATTAAATAATCATATTGCCTCTATAATATGGCAGGGATTTTGTTTGGGGTCGGACATAAGCCATAGTCCTTATAAAATTCTGATTGTCCAAAAGATTTCAGACCAGTCTGGACAAAATATCCTGAAATAATTTTGGACTCTTCTTTTCATCACTATTATTGTCAGGATCAATATTAATAAATAAGTGGTAACATTGACTATTTAAGTGTAAGAAAAGTGTAAGAAAAATCTTTTCAAACTTGTCCAAATGAAATTCAGTATGTCCGATAAATGATGAAGCTGTCCGGACAATTGGTCTGAACTACATTTTGGGCCAGCAGAATCCCTGTATGGTCATATTTCTTACTAAGGGTAGTTCTAATAGTCCGAGTCACGATTGAAACGAAAAATGTTAAAGTGAAACATCTAGTCCATTATCTTGCTTCTCTTACATATAAGAAGAAATTGGGTATTTAGAAAATAGTTTATACCCAAAAGTTGGGGTGGGGGTAAAGATATCCTGGCCAGTTTAGCTTTACCCCCGGGGGTAAAGATATCTCAGCCTGGATATCTTAACCCCCGCCTTGCCACTCACCACCACCACCCATTTCACGACTGACAGGGATAATGCTAGATTATGAAAGATTGTCATAAGCAACATATTGAATAAGAAAATATACAAAAAAGAACTTCTAAAATAATCATTTGCCTCTATAATGTGGTCATATTTCTTACTAAGGGTAGTTCTATTAGTGTGAGCCATGTTTGGTGGTTGGGTGTGGCAAATGTTGTGTTGTCATTTCTTCTGTTTCTACCCTTACATTCATTTTCATTTCTTCTCTACGTTTTTCAATTTCATCTCCTAAAATATCTCTTCTATCTATTTTCTCACTTTCTCTGGGAGACAACAAAAACTGGGCTACTGACGGGTCGTTAATTTATTTGAGGTTTAACGTTCCCCTGAACAGTATAAATAGGTAACTATAAGACCCGTTGCTTCCACTTTTGGGGGACTTTTACTCGACACTGAGACCAAATGACATCTCAAGCCCTGCCGCCCAACAAAACAAATAGTGTTTACACGCACTGACAGAGCACTCACACCACTTTGCCTGGGCAGACTTAAATCCTCTAAGCCGTTTACCAGCTCTGCGTGGAACCACCATGCACTATTTTGATAACTTTATAAGAAATCAACAATGACATTTCGGCCCACGCCCATCGGGGCTTTAAGAAATAATTGGGCTGCATTATGTTTCCATGCAGAGCTGAAACCGACCACACACGAGTACTGGTAATCCGCGTAGACGATCTAAGCCTGTCCAGGCAAAGCGGTGCGAGTCAGACCGTCCATGCTTATTTACCCTATTGGTTTCATTGAGCGACAGGGCTTGAGATGTCATTTCATCTCAATGTCGGGTAAAAGTTCCACAAAATTGGAAGCAACGTCTCCAAAATGACCTATACAGTGTTGACGGGGACGTTAAAACTCAAATCAAACAAACAAACAATGACAGTACGGTTGCTAATATAAAACACACAGAGAACCTTTCCGGTTTATTATGACAGCAACTTGCCGTTTTTGCAATATCCTACAGTCGTTTCATATATCGAAGGTTAGCCCCCTTGGTATTGGAAATAGTATCAAAATAATCCAGAGTCCTATCTGCATCACATTGAAGCCCCGGAGGGATAACGATCTTTCAACTTCTATCTTCAGACTTCTTACTTGCACTTTCTTCCGACTCCTGACATCTGGCATCTTACATCCAACTTCACTCTTCGGACGTCCTTCTTTCAATCAACTCCCGACTTCTAATTTCCAACTTCCGACCTTTTACTTGTAGCTGGGTGATCGGTTGAGGCAACGGTACTGGGGCGTCCAGTTGATACTCGCTTACAGTTGGGCAATACCTGCAGTCATTGCAGCATGTAAGGGTAGTGGGGGTAGTGTTGTAATTTCTACTGTTTCTACACGCCCATTTATTTTCCTCTTTCTGCTCTGTCTATCACAAATATCTTCTACTATCTCTTCTATCTCTTTTCTCCATTTCTCTGGGTGACGAAACAAAATGACCCACAACGGTTGACGTGTCGTTAAACCCAAACACGCATTTACTTCTAGCTTCCGAGTTCCAACTTATTACTTCTTGCATTACACATCTATTGTGATTGTAAGAGACGGGACTTCTAATTTCATCACTTCTTAGTTCTTACTTCTGGCTTCCTACTTCCTGAATACTACTTATAACTTCTTATTTCCAACTTCTTACTTCTAACTCCAGACTTCCTACTTCCCACTTCTTACTTACAGAAGTCGGAAGTAAGAAGTCGAAACGTAGACGTATGAAGTCGGAAGCAGGAGGCTTGAAGTAAGAAGTCGGAAGTTAACAGTCAGAAGCAGGAAGTTAGAATTCCAAAGTAGGAAGTCAGAAGTAAGAGCTAAGAAGAGATGATGTAAGAAGTTCCTCCTCCATCACATACAATTACTATAGATGTGTAATGCAGGAAGTAATGAGTTAGAAGTAAAAGTCGGAAGTTAGAAGTTGGAAGTCGGAAGTAAGAAGTCGAAGTCAGAAGTGAGAAGAATGAAGTTGGCAGTAAGAAGTCGGAAGTTAGAAGTAGCTAGAGCTTCCGTACCAGTCAGTTCCAGTGGGAATGAATAGAGATACATGCACATGTCTCTCGACACGGACAGGCTGAAGATACAGGCCCTTATCTTTAGTCTCTGAGGCAGTCAAAAGCTTCCACGAAGAAAGAAGATTTGAATGTGATGTCTGCAATTACAAAGCAAACTATAAATTATAAATGGAGCCTTAATTAAACGAAACGTGGGGGGGGGGGGGGGGGGGGGCAAATTTAATGTTTTATAATTGTCACAAAAATGTCTTTCCTTCAAAGAATGTGATATGTCTCTGGCATACTAACGTGATATATATGAATGGGGAGGAGTTGGTGACATTTTTATGACAACTTTCTTTGAATTCAAATCAGATATACCTAGCGATACACACTGGCTGTATTCATTTATTCATATTTGTTCCAACAGGTGTTGTGTTTTTGTCATTCTTGACATATATCCTTCAACAGAAATGCAATTCCCATAGTTTTGAGCATGGTATTAATTCAGGAGTTTGTAGGCGAGGTAATCCCCCTGTAACTATTAGGCAGATGCATAATGTTTCCATTTTTGTTATGATTCAGATATCGGGCTACCGAAATTTGAACAGACCCCCGCCCATAGGGGCTTGAAGAAATATATGGGCTGCGTGATGCTTCCACGCAGAGCTGAATTCGGCCCGCACACTAGTACTGGTAAACCGCTTAGACGATCTAAGCCTGTCCATGAACCGCGGTGCGAGGCGGTGTCCATGCTAATAAACCCTATTGGTTTCATTGGGCGACAGGGCTTGAGATGTCATTTCATCTCAATATCGGGTAAAAGTCCCACAAAATTAAAAGCAACGTCTCCAAAATGACATTTACAGTGTTGACGGGGACGTTAAACATCAAATCAAACAAAAACCGGAATTTGACAGCCCATTACCTGACTTTTAGTTTTATTTATTTATTTATTTATTTTTTTTTTGTTCATAGTTATCGTTCAGCAGAGGGAGATTTTACAAATGTCTTTTTTGTTCACTTCTCTTTCATGTCCCATTCCATAACAGCCCGTCTATATAGACATCAGATTAACAAGTCCGTGAACTAAGACCCCTGTAAACCCCACATTATGTACAGAAAAGTGGATTTACGGGAGAATCAAGTATTTTCCGTGTTTGCTCGAAAATAAAGATTGCGGGTACTTGTTAGAACCGCCTGATTGGGGCATAATGGTTGAGGTGGTTTCTAACGGACACTCTTACGCTACTCGCTTTGTAAACCAGGGGTCGCAGGATCGATCCCGGGCTTCTCCAGACTTTTGGATGAGTCTTTAAACCGAGGTCCCTTCTCCGTATGACCATAGCTGTTGGTGGAACGTAAAACTCAAACACTCACTCACTCTAACGGGCACTCAGTCTACATTTGGACTAAAGATAAGCAAACATCAAGCATTTACATCTGAAGAAACGTTAGTTCCACAAGGTTCTGTACTTGGACCGGTCCTTTTTTTGTGGGGGGGGGGGGGGGGGCGGCAGGTGTGTGTGTGTGGGGGGGGGGGTCATTCATTAACGCTCTTCCTAGTAATATCAGGTCTTCTGTCGACTAGCACGGTGGGCTGATGAAATGCATTGTGGACAAGGGAGTCACGGCATCTTCCTGACAAGCAAATTAAGTTTGACTATTCACTACACCAGCACACTTTGGGGGGGGGGGGGCATGTTCAATCCAGCAAATTCCTCGGTATAACCGTTACAGACGACCTTGATTGGGGCAGAAACTTCACTGGTAACCACAAAAGCAACTAGGACTTGAGGTTTTCTTAGACGTTATTTGGCTTTTGCACCTAGGTAGACAAAGGCCACTGGTTCGCCCTCAACTTGAGTAAACATCACCCATTTGGCACCCCCATGTTAAAACTCAGATTCTGAGGTCAGTAGTTTAATTGACCTATCGGCGATTGCGAAATAAAAGTAGCGTCGGTGATATGCTCTGCGAATCGGAGTGGCCGTCTCTTGATGGCCGTCGTGGATATTCCTCATGGACTCTTTTGTCTATAAGATGCACTCCGGTATAGTGTCTCTTGATAAATATAAATACTTTACCCATGCGACAGTTTCAGCTCACATAAGGGTATCAAAAATAAACTATACAAACACTGTAGGAACCAGGCCTATAGTGATGTCCCGAGGCATTCTTTCTGTCTCAGAACTGTTCCTAAATGGAATAGTCTTCCCACATCTGCAGTAGATGCAAAGACCGCAGGGGGTTTAAAGCCGTACAGTATAGACCGGGACTCAGATGCATGCGTTTGAGTATACCTCTACTAATCAGATTGTAAACAGTAATAGGAACTCATCCAGTAACTCTTTTGTTTAAAGCTAAATTCTAAATTTAGCCTTTCACCTAACTGAGGTAATGGCAAAATGTGACCGATTCAGTATCTGAAGTGACCGACTCAGTATGTAAAGATAGATAGATAGATAGATAGATAGATAGATAGATAGATAGATAGATAGATAGATAGATAGATAGATAGATAGATAGATTTATGATGTATTAATAAGATGATACATGTATCACAATAGTCATCAGAAAAAAAATGTAAATATGTCAAAGTACTGTCACACTAATGTGTGGTTAATGAGTCCTTCTCATAGAACGGGAACACATATTTCCCCTAAAACACGCTTCGCCAAAGCACTTTAATATTCTTGGCATCCTATAAAGTAGTCATTATGTTCTTCGAGAAATCAAGCTAAAACTATGGAGTAACAAGGTGTCTTACAAGGGTATCATGTTCCTGTAAAAGTATTACTATAGCAATGCATCGATTGCAGTTAGGGGTACAGTAATTCATCGCATTCGCTTAGTTAGGGGTACACTAAAAACGGAGTTAGGGGTACAGTGTATAAATTGTCAAGTGGCACTGCTTTTAAGCCATTTTCGGCTTATTTTTAGAAATTTGATGAAAAGCATATGACTAGCGGGCAGTGTTATTAATCTACAGACTGCTGATTTAAATAACAGAACGATAATCGTGTTTTGAACAACAAAAATCTTGATGTAAAAGGTTCTGTGTGTCACAAAAAATCATGTCACGGCAATGAGTTTATCGTTGTACCGGACAGAACAGTCACAAAAATAAAGGAATAAGCATTTAACTTAGCCCATAGAAGCTAACGAAGGTAAATCATCATAAATGACGCAATATTTGTCAGAAAACGAATTAAATCGTGACGAATTCTGACTACTGGTCACACACGAATGTTAGAAATCATTGGTTATACACCAGATACATCGGATGGAGGGTACAGCGAGTCTGGATACTGTACAAATGCTCGCCAGTAACTAATAGCCGAGTGGTTACAGCATTGATGTGCTCGCTATGGTGAGGGCGAGGTGTGGAATAGACACTCGCGCTGTGTAATTATTTTAAAACTTTTTTTCCCTTTTATTTTACTGTATTATATATTTTGAGCTTTGCTACAGCTCTACATATAGCTTTGATCATTTTTAGTATATTTATCATTATTATTATTTTTTTTTTATTTATTTTAAATTTTTTCCTCTTTTGTTTTGTATGTAATTCATTATTTTCAAATTTCAGCGATTCAAATTAACTTGAATTTCACAATTTCAGAATTCCATAGGTCTTCAAAATTGCATTATAAAAAAGTTTTGATTCTTTGGCAGTGTCATTAGATTCATCACCCCCAGGAGCAGTCTCTGTACCTTCGTCGCTATCATCTCTAACGTTACTGTCAGAGTCCACGTGAGTAATGAATCGCTCAATTTCAGCCTCGACAGCGATGCAACTTTTCCAATAGTCCTGTTCAGCATTTTCGAAATGTGTGCACCAAGCAGAACATTCTTTTTGAACAATGTTTCCTTCTTCGGTCAGGGACTTGATATCTGTGATGCGAAGCTGTAAATATAACCTTTCAAATTTCCCCATAATTATCGTTTCAATGGCATTCAGATCAGGATGATATGGTGGTAGCCGCAGAATTGTGTGCCGCCCGTGACTCCTCAGAAGCTGGTCAACTCGATAAGTGTGAGCTGGCTTATTTCTTTTGCAAAGTTCCAGAAGCTCAGGCTTGGGCATTTCTTGCCACATTCCGCATATAACTGTGTTATTTCGTTTGTAAAGTTCCAAAATCTCGGGCTTGGGCATTTCTTGCCACATTCTGCATACAACTGTATTATTTCGTTCGAAAAGTTCCAAAAGCTCAGGCTTGGGCATTTCTTGCCACATTCTGCATACAACTGTGTTATTTCGTTTGTTATGTTCCAAAAGCTCAGACTTGAGTATTTCTTGCCACATTCTGCATACAACTGTGTTATTTCGTTTGTAAAATTCCAAAAGGTCAGGCTTGAACATTTCTTGCCACAGGCGGCATACAGCTGTGTATCTTAAGAATAAAAAATACTAAATAAAAAAAGAAAGGTTATTCAAAATACTGGGATTCGAACCTATGACCTTGGGAAAATTATGTCGTTTAAGTTTTCTGTCTAACCAATTGCACCACATCTATTTCCTGAACCAATGCCATATCAGAAAAACATGCAGCAAAGATTTTACGAATAAAATGAGGGGAAAGCCGGTAACCCTACATAACGGTTTCTGATGGATCAGACTATATGACGAAGTGTCATCGATCTATACTTATGTAAGATATGATGGCTCTGAGTCAATTTATCGGGATATTTATTGCTTACCATTCAGCTTGACGTCCAATTTAGTAGAATGGACGTGCCCAAGTTCAGTGATGGAAGAGTGTACTCCAGAAACTCAAGGATTTGAGGGTAAATAAATCAAAGAATTGACAGCACTGGCCGATTATCTCTGGGTGCAGGCTTGGAAATTGGTCATGAACGGGGACTCGGACTGTTTCGCTACACACTTAAGTTCTTTGCGGCGGCGTCTGATCTGTGTCTACACTGTTTGCCAAACCCAGCATATGGTTTCAGTCTACATGTAAGCAACACTCTGACCTCAAAGTGGAACAAATAACACCACTATTCATTACGATAACACACCCGTGCGACATAATGCACTACTTCACATCTCCAAAATGGCTACTTTTCTGAAGAAAATTCGTGATATTTTACTTATTTATACTTCAAAGATAGGTTGTGGGTGCTCGTTAGAACCGCCTCATTGAGGCTGTTCTAACGATTACCCACAACCTATACCTTGGAGCAAAAATAAGAAAAATAATTCATACCCCCGTAAACCCCAGTTTTCTCTATATAAAGTGGGGTATAGGTGGGTCTTCATTTCACGGACTTGTTCACGTGATGTTTGGTCAATTGTTTGTCAAATGACCCAAAGTTACTAAGCAGAATAGATAGTCAGTGCGAAAATCCACGTTCCTATCAATGACTTGTCGGAATGACTTTTTTTAGAAAATAGGCGCAGTGACAGCGTCGGAGCGTAATCTTGGAATCATAAACAGTGTGACCCAGACCGGACGCCACAGAAAGCGGCGTCTTATCAAGTTCTATACTATTTGCTTAAAAACCAGAATTCTAGGGTTAAATGTAACAGTTTAAACCACAGTCCATGACTATTTCTCCGACCTATATACACAGGCATAGACAATCGACCCAGCAGTACTCTAAGTGCTTTGATTTTTGAAAGTGATGTCTCGTGAGAAGCTGGCCGACATCGCGTAAATCACACAATTTCAGACACACTCTCTTCTGAGACACCTTATACGTAAAGATAATGTAATTATCACGTCATCGTGAGTTTTGCAATTTATTTGGAAATGTAAGTTCCTACTTTTTTGTTTCCACAGTTTCTTTCACCCACTTAAACGGTATCTTGAGATGCATGCAGTTTCTTCTAAGTAAACCATTACGAAAACACGCTTATACAAATACAGTGTTAACTTTACCTCCGAAAAACTGACTTTTTTAGATGACAAAAAATGTAATATTTTTCTCACTTCTGCTCAAAATATGGAGGCGATTCTAACAAATACCCACAATCTATATTTTAGAGCAGAAATAAGAACACTACGGTTTACCCCTGTAAACCCCAGTTTTACTATATAAAAGTGGGTTTCAAGGGGGCAAAAGCTTAATTGGAAATAATATTTAATTTTATGCAATGTTGGTTGGTACCTGATACTCTGTCTCTGGTCTAGCATTTTAGTTTTTTTTTCTGTCGAGTCCCCACCGTTGTTTCATCTCTGTGGTTGTTGAATTTTATATTCTAGGAGATGTTGAACTAATGACTTAGGAAGCCTTCATGCGCACTGAATAAACTATTTGTCTAAATCGCGACGGAAGTAAGAGCGAGAATTGCTGCCTCGTTAAATCGATTTAAGTGTCGCGGTTTATTTTTTTATAGTTCGTGTTTGAATGTGTGCGTCGCTTATATCTTTTTGTTTTGGGTGGCCAACTGGCCATTTTTCGGACAAGAACTGTCCTTTTGGTTTTCCGCTGTTGATGTTTCCATTAGGGTCTAGTTATTTCATTGCTTTGTTTTTTTCCCCTTTGGTGTCTCTGATGGAAGGTGTGGGTTAATTGTATTGAATCCTGATCATTGCTTTCACTTCTATTTTATGTAATAACTATTTCGGCTTCTATCTTCAATGTGCCATTTTATATATGTCATAGTCCAAATAGGAATTTAGCCAGATCCGGAATCTGGCTAGACCAAATAGGAATCCTTATTTGGACTAGGCAAATTCCGGATCCGGCTAAAAAATATTTATTTTAGCCAGATTCCGGATCTGGCTAAACTCTGTTTAGTCCAAATAAGAATTCCTATTTGGCTAGGCAGATTCCGGATGCACATGCACTTCTTTCCACATTTCTGTTAGGGACAGAATTTGGGTTATGGTAGCACTGCGACCATCCTTTAAAACTGTTTGAGGAAATAAAAGGAGAAACAAAATATAAAACTCCATTCTTAGAAAGAAATATTTTTTTTTCACAAACAAAACCATGAAATTGTTTGGGAGTGTAGTTAAGTTTCACTGGGTCAGCAGAGTGACAGCAAACAAAAAATATTTTAAAAGACAAATAATTATAATAAAATAGTATTTATCATTTTAATGAGAACAAATTAAAAAAACAATTACCTTCTATCAGCAGCTATTGTTATTATCTACTCAATTAATACATAGAATATTGATATTTCTATTTTTCTCGCAAACAGAGCCAGCTGATTTGAGTATTTTCCGGCCCGACGGGTCCTGTTGTGGGTACCATGTAACTTCAATGGCTCGGACAAATATGGCTCATCCATGGTTAATTCAATTTCGCTCTAAGATCCCTTTAAAATAGGATATCCAAATAATTGTAAATAGGATAATTTCTGGTATTTTTTTGCCGATTTTATCTTTGAAAATTAAAACTCGGAATCGCCTCATTGTACACACTTCATCTTTATTCTATGTACATGTAGAAGACAAAATACTTCCCCTATTTTGTATCATGATCAAGCTTTATAACTGATATTCTGTAGCTCGGACTACCCCTATTTCGAAAAAAAAAAAAAAAAAAAAAACGCTTCATGGCAAATGTACAGTGATCGGGCCATCTTCTCTATGTTCATGCTCCGGCTCATTTCAGAGACAGAGAAATAGAGAATATCAGGTGAGTGTCTTTTGATACTCAGTTTATCAGTTTTTTTAGTTTATCAGGGAAGGCTTCGAGAACGCTTGTAGAATCGCCAGGCTTGCCGAGCGATTCTACATGCGTTCTCGAAGCCGAGCCTGATAAACTTGATATCAAATGACACGAATCTGGTATTCTATTTATCAGTTTACCCCATTGTACACTCTTACATTAGCAATTTACGATCAGTTATTGATGGTCTTCAGTGCGTCCGAACATTCCGCAGGTCGATATATTTTGTATCAGTTGACCATATTTTTCCTATCATTTTTTTTTTTCAAGTAATTTTTCCATTTTGTCCAGTAATAATAACATTTCTGTCATTTTTTCTAGTAGCCCGATTCATTAGTAACAGTACAATGTCACGTTGACCTGATAAAGCTCACTTGTCCGGAGATAGCTGACTTTATCAGGTCAATGTGCTGCAATGCAATTAGTATAGAGGGTAACTGATAAGATAGGTTAAACTCGTATGGCTGTGTTATAAACCCTTAAGACGCCACGAAAATGCCACTTGTTTATGAAGTCCGAACTATCATCTTTCAAACATTTCAAGCATATTTTGCATAAAGCAAACAGTGTGGATCCTGATCAGACTGCTCCTCGAGGAGCAGTCTGATCAGGATCCACACAGTTTGCAACAATGCCTTTTTAATACAGCAGGCAACACACCAGATTACGAAGACAAATGAGTTGGTCCATGCGAAAAGTCGAGGTTCAGTTGATCCAGCGCAGGTACTCTTGGCTAAATACATGATCTCTTGCATGCCACCCACTCACGGTCATGCCTGTAAGCATCAAAGGCGCTGGCGTGCCTACGCATGCGCATAGGCTTGCCTAATCATCTGCTATTTGTATATGCAAAACTGATACTTTTTCGAACGAGCTAACTCAAACATTTGCATTCTTAAAGCATAACGTGGTAAAAGTCTAAAATAAAAGTGTGACATGTAACCGGATTGTCAGCGCATCACGCTAGAAGACGTTTAAAATTAACTGCATTGCTCCTGGAGAAAATTATGGTGACAAAGGTATACACGACGTGCATTATGTTGGGGTAACTTGGCAACACGAGTATCGAACCAAATTTACTTAATGATCCAAAAAATCCCTACGATCGCCCGCGTTTTTTTTTTTTTTTTGTCACTGACCAAAAACGTTAACAGCACGCACATAGCGTTTGTATGAATTCTTGGTATTTTTTTTCTTTTTTTATAATGTAGTTTTTCTTAGTGCTACCGTGTGATTACCATTGACTGCACTCAAATTAGGTAGAATTCCTATATTAAGACCACATTTTGACTGTTCAAACGTGGTCTTAAAAACCACTTTTGAACAGTCCCAACGGTGGTCTCTGACCAGAGGACACTGTATGCAGAAAACGCAAAGAAAGAATTGGAAGCAACGTCTCCAAAATGACCTTTACAGTGTTGACGGGGACGTTAAACCTCAAATCAAACAAACAAAACTTAATAGCGGAATTTCACTGTATAGCCATTGAAAGGTCCATTTGCATAGAGGACCTAACATGAGTGTTCATGTCTTATTGCATTTATAAACGAGTTGAGGAATAGGGATAAAATGCGCGGCTTCGCCGAGCATTTTATCCCTTTTCCTCAACGAGTTTAATAAATTCAATAATGCATGAGCACGAATGGAAGATTATATTTAAAATGCATTTAATTCACGAGTTTGTACATAAATGTCAATATTTCGACATTAGTACACGTGGAGTCATTAAGAGCCGGGCGTTTCAAACAAATTTGCATGTTTAATCCACTAGTAGACTATCGAATTTATTACATGGCGACATTACCGATTCTCAGACGCGACGTCATACATACAGAAAAGTTGGGTTTACGGGGGTATTCATTATTTCCTTGTTTTTTTGCTCAAAATTATATATTACAAGGGCAAATCGATTCAATACCGGGCTTCTTAAGTCGTCCAGAGCCACAGGTATCCCTGAGCACCAACAATCTATATTTCGACTAAAAATAACCCATATAAGACCTGCGTCCCTTTTGCGGGACATAAGCAAACAGTGCAGACCCAGATCAGACGCCGCATCGTTTGACCTGGGTCTACGTTGTTTGCTTAAAATACATACATTTTTTTTGTAAAACTTACCGTAAATAAAACATACCTGACGCCCCTATTCTTAGAAATGGACCACTCCAGACAAATTTGGGTGGAAGATTCTATTGTCATGTATTGGTTAAGAAAAATATGGAACATTTTCATCTGAAAACTGCTAGTTTTCGAGATAAGAAAGACGCCATTTTAACACAGGGTTATTTTATCGTAATGCCGCACAGCCTCGGATTCAGTAATTATTGTAAAATCAGAATATAGATTAAGACCACCTAAAATTAAGACTAATTCTGCTCTAGAAAGATTATTTAGTAGGTTGTAGATATTCTTTCTTTTTGTTTTCTGCATACAGTGTCCTCTCGTCAGAATGTTACTGTATAATCTTCGTTTATGGAAGAAATAATAAAATCAAACGCATATAAACACCTGAGAAAGAACAGTTGCAAATGTGGTCTTAATATAGGACTTTTACTATGTAATCTTCGTTTATGCAACAAATGATAAAACCAATCCCAAATAAACACCTGAGACGACGTGACAACATTCAAGGACTACCATGCAAACCAGTCTATCTATCTATCTCTTGAATACTGCCGACCCCTCTCTTGAGTGCTATTGGGAGGAGGTGCGCGTTGGAGTTAGTAAAGACTAAAGTGAGAAGGCTAAGAGACATGGCACAGGGTGTCAGGTGGTCGAAAAAAAAAGGTAATTTTGTTTGTTTGATTTGAGGTTAAACGTCCCCGTCAACACTGCAAAGGTCATTTTGGAGACGTTGCTTCCAATTTTGTGGGACTTTTACCAAACATTGAGATGAAATGACATCTCAAGCCCTGTCGCCCAATGAAACCAATAGGGTTTATTAGCATGGACGGTCCGCCTCGCACCGCGGTTCATGGAAACGCTTAGATCCTCTAAGCGGTTCACCAGTACTAGTGTGCGGGCCGGTTTCAGCTCTGCGTGGAAGCATCATGCAGCCCATATATTTCTTCAAGCCCCTATGGGCGGGGTCGAAAAGAGATAAAGATTTATGGTTAAATGTTAGTAGGTCTGAGCATTGTTAAAGATGGGTTAAAAACAAAGATTGTCAGCCTAGTACTGAATAACGGTCACTGCTCTCTTTAACTGATCTAAGTCAGAAAGAGTAGCGATGTGAGCAGGTAACCGGTTCCAGAGGGTGATGCAATGGGGATAGAAGGAGAATAGTTAATCAGAATAAACCTGAAGTTGCCTAAAGGATAATGGGTGCATGTGTCGTGTGAAGCGTGTTGTTGTTTGTATGTAGTATGGGAGTTCAATTGCAACTATGTTGTGTACTATTTTATAGAACAAGATGAGTCCTGCGTCATATCTGCGATGTTCAAGAGATCTCCATCCCAGGTCCTTCTGCAGGGCTTTCACACTCGAGAGAGGAGAGTACACATGCTTGACCCATCTGGCAGCACGTGTCTGCACCTGTTCCACCTTCGTAACATTTGTCTTGGTGTGAGGGCTCCAGACGGTCGAAGCGTATCCCACCTAGGCTAGTTCTCGGACTCTCTCATTCTTAGTGGTGATGTTGTGTTTAAGAAAACCTAAAGATTTGTTAGCAGAGGAGGTCACTCGAGAGATATGAGTATTGTAGCTAAGGTCGGAGGAGAGATCAAGACCAAGATATTTTGCATCAGAGACAAGTTCGAGGACCTGGACATGGAGTTTATACTCGTGGTCAATAACATCTCTGTTTCGTGTTCTCGTATATGTATAGCACCTGACATTTTGAGGGATTAAACTCCATGTCCCAGTCACGCTTCCACTCCTGCAATCTATCTAGGTCTTGTTGTAGAGATTCGCAGTCAGATAGAGAGTTTATGGTAAGATAGATTGCCGTGTCATCGGCAAAAAGACGCACCTGAGATTTGGAGACAGAAGAGGGAAGTTCATTGATAGGAGGGGCCCAAGGAATCCATCTTTATATAGAGAAAACTGCGGTTTACTGGGATGTACATTATGTGACTTAGTTTTGGTCCAAGAAATCGGTTATGGATATTCGTTAGAACCGCCTCTATGAGGCGGTTCTAACGAGTACCAACAGCCTATGTCGGAGTATAATGATAATAATAAATCGTCAGAAAAATAACCGTTTAGGAGAAATGGTATATGTGCACTATATGCACTATAACATATAGATGTGAATGCGCAGACCTTATAATCAGGTCTCTCACCCCTGTGGTTCGAGCCTCGCTCGGGTCATATTTGAAAAAAAAAACATGTTTTTGGAGCGGAAGGACAGTCGGTTGTTCTCCGGTTACTACTGGACTACTGGGTGAATTTTATTAGACCTTTTGGATCTCTTTTAGTTTAAATCAGATTCGGTTTCGATTATATTCCGAAAGTGCACGATTAGTATAACAATGTCAATTTTTATCTGCATTTTAATATATTGTTATTTCAATAGTAATAACAAACCAGCCTTTGCGGCTATGCACAGCTCGCGACCAATGGAAAACTGAGAATTTTCTAAAGAATATAGACTTGAATACTTGCAAAACAAAATCAAAACAAAACAAAAAACAATAACATTAAGAACACACGCCTATTTAAATATATAGAACATTAACATTGTTAACTCCTAGTGTATTTATGTCGCTTAGATTCTGAGATTGTTTTTTGTTTTTACTGTCTTAGAGCATTATAGGCTTTAGTATGGACAGCTTCAACGAATTCTGTCTTTGAAACAAACATATTTATGTTATGTTTACCAAGTTGAACCCATTTTTTTCTATAAAAAGTGTAAATATGTAGAGATGTGTTTATTATTATTATTTTTTTTAATTTCAAGGACTTTTGAAAGGATTGGTGTGCTATAACTTCTTAGCACTGTTTTAATTCAATCTTTTTATGTAAAAAAAAGATAATTTTCTTAAAACTACTTAGACTTGATGTCTACAACATTTTGTTTTCTGTGTAATTAAGAAGACAAGGGCTTTCGCTACATAGAATACCCTTTATTTTATACCCTTTATATGACGGCAATTTCTTTATAACGGCACGAAAACACGCCTTTATAATTTTGACTCCCTTAAATAAAAATAAAAAATGTGCTCCTTTAAGAGCAATGAAAACATTCATAAGAAAGAAGATGGGCCATACTACGTAGTTTCGGCTAATAAAGCCTCATCAGTGACCCTGTAATGATCAGGCAAAGAAAGCCAGAGGAAACATACTGCAATTTTGCAAATTTCGAATAGGCAATCGATACAAAGACTGATATAAATCAAAATGGGATCCAAAAAATTAAAAATCTGTCTAGAATATGAGTCTAAACCAAAAATTTATTTCTGATCTCTCAGAATATTCACGCTGATCTCAAAGGACCAAAAGTAAAATATAAACTACACTATGGTTGATGTACGGGGAGACGTTTTACGGCCGCCACACGGCACAACACCAGCTGCAGTGAAGGCAAATAAAAATCAAAAATGTGCTCCTTTAAGAGCAATGAAAACATGCATAAGAAAGAAGATGGGCCATACTACGTAGTTTCGGCTAATAAAGCCTCATCAGTGACCCTGTAATGATCAGGCAAAGAAAGCCAGAGGAAACATACTGCAATTTTGCAAATTTCGAATAGGCAGTCGATACAAAGACTGATATAAATCAAATTGGGATCCAAAAAATTAAAAACCTGTCTAGAATATGAGTCTTAACCAATAATTTATTTCTGATCTCTCAGAATATTCACGCTGATCTCAAAGGACCAAAAGTAAAATATAAACTACACTATGGTTGATGTACGGGGAGACGTTTTACGGCCGCCACACGGCACAACACCAGCTGCAGTGAAGGCAAATAAAAATTAAAAATGTGCTCCTTTAAGAGCAATGAAAACATTCATAAGAAAGAAGATGGGCCATACTACGTAGTTTCGGCTAATAAAGCCTCATCAGTGACCCTGTAATGATCAGGCAAAGAAAGCCAGAGGAAACATACTGCAATTTTGCAAATTTCGAATAGGCAGTCGATACAAAGACTGATAAAAATCAAATTGGGATCCAAAAAATTAAAAACCTGTCTAGAATATGAGTCTAAACCAATAATTTATTTCTAATCTCTCAGAATATTCACGCTGATCTCAAAGGACCAAAAGTAAAATATAAACTACACTATGGTTGATGTACGGGGAGACGTTTTACGGCCGCCACACGGCACAACACCAGCTGCAGTGAAGGCAAATGAAAATCAAAAATGTGCTCCTTTAAGAGCAATGAAAACATTCATAAGAAAGAAGATGGGCCACTTAAACCCCACTTCTATACACTAAACTGGGGTTTACAAGGCACACAGTTTTCTTAGTTCTGCTCAAAAAAAAAAAAAAAAAAAAAAAAAAAAAATAGAATGTATTTGGGTACTCGTTAGAACCACCTCCCACAATATATGTTTTGAGCAAATATACGAAACTTATCAGATTTTTTTTTTGTATGGTAAAATTTTCAATATACTAAATGGGAACAAATACTGTTTTTATAATAAGAGTTCTCTGTGAGTCTGTACAGCCTTTTGACCGTATGTATACCCAGGTTAACCCCAGTTTTATATATAAAGTGGGGTAGTTTATTTGTTTGAATTGAGGTTTTACGTCACCAGCAACATTATGAAGGTCATTTTGGAGAGGTTGCTTCCAGTTTTGTGGGACTTTTACCCCGACATTGAGATGAAATGACATCTCAAGCTCTGCCGCCCAAACAAACCAAAAGGGTTTATATGCCAGCAGGGGTGGTCCGACTCGTACCACTTTGCCTGGGCAGGCTTAGTTAGACCCTCTAAATGGTTAACCAGTGCTCAAGTTGCGGTCGGTTTCAGCTCTGCGTGGAAACATCATGCAGC
The DNA here is from genome assembly GCA_963580285.1 of Lucinisca nassula. Lineage (NCBI taxonomy): Eukaryota > Metazoa > Mollusca > Bivalvia > Lucinida > Lucinidae > Lucinisca > Lucinisca nassula. Next base: position 92,990,105 of record OY757019.1, on the reverse strand, counting down.
CCAATCTATTTCTTGAAGCCCCGGTGGATAAAGTGTGGGGTAGAGATGGGTGTTCATTTAATGACTTGTTAACAAGATTTCGTGACATCAAGAACTCATTCCTGCCTCATATATCGTACATGATAACAGACGCTAATGCTAGTGCGGTTTCTTATGATGTGTGTGTGTGTGTGTGTGTGTGTGTGTGTGTGTGTGTGTGTGTGTGTGTGTGTGTGTGTGTGTGTGTGTGTGTGTGTGTGTGTGTGTGTTTGTGTGTGTGTGGCTTTAAAGGTAAATTTGTCTCTTTTTCCCGGCGTCCCCATCGGGGCTTGGCGAAATAGATTGGGCTCTTGATGCTTTTTCATCTAATGGTCGGATGAAGATGCAGACACGTTTTCTCAAGGTGCGACTCAAGTCCTTGTGTAAGCATAGTTGCTCCTTTGGGATCATTGATTCCACTCAGGGATATATTTGAGTGTCTGTGATGAGGCAAAATTGGCAAAAACTAGCTTGTCTGGTCCAGAAAAAAATGTGCAATCCACATTTTAATTAAGTGTAAACAGTATTTTATTAATTTCTGTATCAAAAGAATGCAATATACTAGACAACATCAACAGGATTAATGTTTGTTACAGTTCTGTGTTGTACACGTAACACAGCCGTGCGCCATACTGCATTTTTTTCATATCTCCGAAATTGCTACTATTCTGAAGAAAATTCGTGATATTTTTCTCATTTATACTGCAAACATAGGTTGTGAATGAGTGAATGAGTGGTTTTAGCTTTACTTCCAACCAACAGATAACGTCATACGGAGACGGGGCCTCGGTTTAAAGACTCATCCGAAAGTCTGGAGAAGCCCGGGATCGAACCTGCAATCCCTGGTTCACAAGGCGAGAAGCATAACCAATACACCACAAAGGCTTCCGTGATCATTGATTCCATTGTGGAATTTTGAATATATTTGAGGGTCACTGATGAGGCCTAATTGGCCGAAACTAGCTAGTCTGGCCCAGAAAACATGTACACTCCATATTTGTCCGTTCTGTGGTGTTTTCCTTGCTTCCAAAGGATAACCCTTTCTAGAACACATTTAACGTCACTGCAGCTGTGTCTGGGAATGTGTGGTGGCCGTAAAAAGTCTCCCTGTCCTACATCATAGTGTAGTTTATATTTTCTTGTCCTTTGGGATCATTGATTCCATTGTGGAATTTTGAAAATATTTGAGCGTCACTGATGAGGCCTAATTGGTCGAAACTAGCTAGTCTGGCCCAGAAAACATGTATACTCCAGTTCTGTGGTGTATTCCTTGCTTCAAAGGATAACCCTTTCTAAAAAATTTCTAAACATAGGTTAAAGGCTCGTTAAGGCGGTTCTAACGTGTACCCACAATCTATATCCTGCAGCAGAAATAAGAAAAATAATGTATACCCCCGTAAACCCCAGTTTTCTTTATATGTAAACTTGGGTTTAGAGGGATGATTGCTTCGAATAAACAACCTTTTCACAGAACCTGTCATGCCTGTATCTGCCTCCTTTGTTCTCTTTCCAGGAAAAGCTGAATAATAACAAAATGACTTGATTTAATAAACAAAGAGTGATCAAAGGCTGTCATCCTACTCAATTACCAGTTTAACCTTATGTTATGGATCGGAAATGGTAATGGGTGGTATCATGTAACGTTAAAAGGCGAAAGTAATCGAAGTTTTATTCAATATTGTTAGTTTCAAATGAGCAGCGTGTGATAATGTCTGTCTTTTATCGAGTCCGTACAATGTACTCTTTGTCATACCCGGATGAAAATTAAAAAAAAATAATAATATTAAAATAATGTTGTTGAGGAAGCCTATGAGAACATGAGTGCGCATGTATTATTGAATTTATTAAATGAGCTGAGGAAAGAGATAAAATGCGAGGCTTTGCCGGGCATTTTATCTCTTTTTCCTCAACGAATTTAATAAATTTAAAAATAAATGAGCAGGAATGCAAAATTAACTTTATCTTATGACATTTAAAACACATTGTTTACAGAAAAATATCAATATTCAGCCATCAGTAAACGCAACGTCGTTAAGGGCGTATCTAACCATTTTGCATATTTACTCAACCAGTGGATTACCGAATTTATTACATGATGTTATTTCATTCTTAGACGAAACTCATATGACAAATAATATTTATGTCATTACTGACGAACAATCACTCAGGCAAGCCTGCGTATGAGAACAGTGTCCATCCCGAAAACACTACTACATAATTTTGACCCCCTTGAACCCCACTTTTATATAGTAAAACTGGGGTTTGCAGGGGTAAACCTTATTTTTCTTATTTCTGCTCTAAAATATAGATTGTGGGCACTCGTTAGACCCCCCACCTCGATGAAGCGGTTCTAACGAGTACCCACACTCTATATTTTGAGCAGAAATAAGAAAAATATTTCAATTTTTCATCTTAAAATTTTCATTTTTAGGCGATAAAGGTTACAATGTATTTCTATAGGCGTGTTTTCGTAATGAATGTTTTCTAAGCATGAGTGCTCATGCATTATTGGTTTTATTAAAGAGATAAAATATGAGGCTTTTATAATACATGATTATGAATGCAAGATTCTATTTATCATATGACATTTAAAACGCTTTTTATTCACGGTTTGTTTATAGAAAAATGTCGATATTCCGTTATTAGTAAACGCGAGTGCGTTATAGACGTCATACGTTAACGTCACATGGCGAGTCTAACTAATTTGCATATTACCGAATTTATTACATGACGTTATTTCATTCTCAGACGCAACTCATATGATAAATGATATTTATGTCATTATTTACGAGCAATCACTCAGGCCAGCCAGCATATGAGCACAGACCATCAGGAAAACGCGCCAATATAATTTTGACCCCCTAGAACCCCACTTTTATATACTGGTGTTTGCAAAGGTAAACCTTATTTTTCTTATTTCTGTTTTTAAATATAGCTTGTGTGTACTCGTTAGAACCGCATCCATGAGACCGTCTAAGTCCTCAATCAGTGCCACTTCATTACGAAAAATGGCCTATTCAAATATGTAGATGATTTTACCGGCAAAAAAATGAAAATTTCATACGAAAAATTGTGATTAATTTCTTATTTCTGCTCGAAATATAGATTGTGGGTATTCGTTAGAACCGCCTCGATGAGGCGGTTCTAACGAGTACCCACAATCGATATTTCGAAATATAGATTGTGGGTATTCGTTAGAACCGCCTCGATGGGGCGGTTCTAACGAGTACCCACAATCGATATTTTAGAGTAGACATAAGAAAAATAAGGTTTACTCCTGTAAACCCCAATTTTACTACATAAAAGTTGGGTTCAAGGGGGTCAAATTTATATAGGTGTGTTTTCGTGATGTTCCCAGTCTTCACTCAGAGACAATGGACCCTTATAAAGAATCCCAACAAGGTTAGTATAATTACTATCTATCTATCTTCATATACTGCCATACGCCAGCGAGGACATTCTAGGCACATATATGAATAAAGGAATAAAGGATATTTCACAAAATGTGTTGTAGAATGTTGGTTGACAGCATTCTTACGAAACATGGCCATTTTAGTGTCATTTGAGACTTTATGTAACTGTTCTTTTGGCTTTCCGCTATTCATGTTTCAATTAGGTTCTATTGTTTCATGTTTGTGTTTCTTTCCCTTTGGTGTCTCTGATGGGAGCTGCTGGTTAATTGTTCCGATTCCTGATCATTGCCTACACTTTTATTTATGATCGCCAGGCTTCAAGGTTATAAACTTTTTTACGCTTGGATCACCAAGGAATATGAAGTGTTGTTCCCAGAAGTATTAAAATTACTGTTTTAAAATTTATGAACAAAACAATTGACGTTCCTGGTGAGCTGAGCAAGACAAATCACCACATTTGTTTGGATGTTTGTTTTACCGCATCACGCAAACAAGTCCGTGAAATAAACACCCCTTACACCCCACTTTATATAGAGAAAAGTGGGGTTTACGGGGGTATAAATTATTTTCCTTATATTTGCTCCTAGACATAGGTTGTGGGTACTCATTAGAACCGCCTCAATGAGGCGGTTCTAACGAGTACCCACAACCTATGTTTTGAGTATAAATAAGGATAATATCACATTTTTTCTTCAGAAAATTGACCGTTTTAGAGATGTAAAAAAATCACTATGACGCACGGGTGTGTTATCGTGATGCGAAAATCATTATAAATTCCATGGCCAACTAGCAGCTTTTCCACATCGTGTCATATATGTTCTATAATCTTTGCGCGCGTGTGTGTGTGTGTGTGGGGGGGGGGGAGGGGGGTGGGGGGGGGGGGGGGGCAGAGAATATGCATAACGAAAACACGCCTATACAAATATTTTGTAAATTGTACCGCCGAATGTCGAAAATTGTAAGGAGAAAAATTGTAATATTTTTGTTATTTTTGCTCAAAATATAGATTGTTGGTACACGTTAGAACCACCTCATCGAGGCGGTCTTAACGTGTACCCACAATCTAAATTAAGAAAAATAAGGTTTACCCCGGTAAATCCCAGTTTTGCTATATAAAGTGTGGTTTATGGGGATCAAAATTATATAGACATATTTTCGTGATGTATACATTTTTCAATTTTATAATATGGATATTTAAATGTTTTCAATTCTGTTGGATATGTTACATAGCATGCATTACACTTTATTGAACGCGTTTTTGTTAGTTTGATTTTAGGTCTAACGTCCCCGTCGACGCTATTTAGGTTATTTTGGAGACGGTGCTACATGTACCAATTTTGTGGGACTTTTACCCAATATTGAGATAAAATGACATATTAATCCCTGCCTTTCAATGAAACCAAATCGATATTACAACTGGCATCACGATAACAAGTCCGTGAAACGACCCCCCCCCCCCCCCTAAACCCCACTCTGTATAGGGAAAACTGGGGTTTACGGGGGTATACATTATTTTTCTTATTTCTACTCCAGGACTTAATTTGTGGGTACTCGATAGAACCGCCTCAATGAGGCGGTTCTAACGAGCACCCACAACCTATGTTTGCAGTATAAATAAGAAAAATATCACGGATTTTCATTAGAAAAGAAGCCATTTTGGAGATGAGGAAAATGCATTATGTCGCACGGGTGTGTTATCGAAATGTGTTTTTTGTTTGACCATCACGAAAACGAGCCTGTATAATTTTGACCCCCCCCCCCCTCTCAAACCTCACTTTAACTAGTAAAACTGAGGGTTACAGGGGTACACATTATTGTCCTTATTTCTGCTAAAACATGGATTGTGGGTACTCGTATGCAATATTTGGAGCAGAAATATGGAAACTTTCAGAATTGTTTATCTTAAATTTTCATTTATTGGTGGTGATTTTTTCCAATATTTTGAATTTTCGTGTTTTCGTATTGCATTCAAAAATAGCTTTAAACAGCTACATGTATTGTTTGTTTGGATTTATTGTAAGACCACGGCTTCTGTTCTATTCAAAGAAGCCTCCGTGACGTAGTGGTTACGCTACTCGCCTCGTAAACCAGGGATCACAGGATCGATCCCGCGCTTCTCTAGACTTTCGGATGAGTCTTTAAACCAAGGTCCCGTCTCCGTATGACCTTAGCTGTTGGTGGGACGTAAACCTCAAACACTCACTGAGTGAGGCGGTTCTAACGAGCACCCAAGCCTATGTTGCAGTATAAATTAGAAAGATATCACGGATTTTCATCATAAAAGTAGCCATTTTGTAGATGTGAAAAATGCACTAAGTCGCAAGCGTGTGTTATCGTAATGAAAGTTGATAACTTCAGACCAGACACGATAATACCTGGTATGTTTGCGACATGTATAGCACAAAACAGCCTGTTCAGTTACACAATCATACGAGAATACGCCTATTCAAATATACTGGAAATCTTAACATAAAAAAATCTGATAAAAAATTCTAAATTTTTTATTCCTTTTTCTGCTGAAAACACGTGTTGTGCGAACTCTTTGGAACGGCCTCGTCGAGGCGGTACTAACCAGTACCCACAAACTAGGTTTTTGAGTAGAAATTAGACAAATAACATTTGTTCTTGTAAAGTCTCAGTTTTATCATATAAATGTGGGATTCCAGGGGGGGGGGGGGGGGTCAAAATTACAAAGGCGTTGTTTTGACGATGAACTAGCGGGAGTCATCACGAAAACACGCCAATATAATTTTGATCCCCTTGAACCCCACTTTTATATGGTAAAGCTGGAGTTGCAGGGGTAAAGCTTATTTTTCGTATTTCTGCTAAAAAATATAGATTGTGGGTACTCGTAAGAACCGCCTCGATGAGGCGGTTCTAACGTGTACCAACAATCCATAACTAGAGCAGAAATAAGAAAAATATCACAATTTTTCATCTTAAAGTTTTCCTTTTCCGGCGATAAAATTTACAATGCATTTGTATAGGTGTGTTTTCGTAATGCTTGAACTTTTAGATATACAAACAATTTCTATGCGAACAGCAAACACAAAGGTGCTAACCAGCTGGATGAACAGCACCAAATGGCATTTTTTTTTCACGATACAACTCACTTTTTAATGTCAGATTCATTAGCGTACTAACGCAAGTATCCAATGTATGGATACATTACGAAAACACACATATACAAATACATTGTAAACTTTACGTCCGAAAAATCGAAAATTTTTAGGTGAAAAAGTGTAATATTTTTCTTATTTTTTTTAAGAGCAGAAATAAGAAAAATAAGGAGGCGGTTCTAACGAATGCCCAAAATCTATATTTTGAGCTTTGAGGCGGTTCTAATGAGTACCCACAAACTATATTTTAGAGCAGAAATAAGAAAAATAAGGTTTACTCATGTACACCCCAGTTTTAGTATATAGAAATGGGGTTCAAGGGGGTCAAAATTATATAGGCGTGTTTTCGTGATGTAGTCTTGTTGACGTCAGCGGGATTGTGCTAATTAGAGGTGATGCAGAGTGACGGGGCCTATTGTTATGTCCCGCCATTGGAATGGAATATAGACATAGCGGAACTTCCATGTGTGCCGAGCATTTTATGGCATTTCCTCAACGAATTGATTAAATTCAATATTGCATGCGCATAAATGCAAGATTCTATTTATCATATGACATTTAAAACGCATTTATCCACGATTTTTTTTTCACAAAAGTGTCTATATCCCGCCATTAGTTAACGCGACGTTGTGCCTGTAACGGTACGGGGTTTCTAACTAATTTACATATTTAATCCACTAGTGGATTACCGAATTTAATACATGCCGTCATTATATTCTCAGACACGATGTCATATGATAAAACAGTATATTCGTAAACGCAAAATAGATGTTGCAGGACAGAGTCTTGTTTATGTACAGTAAACAGGAGTGTTTCTGATAAGACTTCCAGCAGATGACTTCAAAACTGCCCATAAATTGAAAACGAGGCAGAAGAATTTAATGGTCAGCATGTTCTAAATGGGCTTATATAGAGAAAACCTTAAAAGCTATTCTTGTCTGAAAATACAAGGTCCAAGTCCTTTGATATTTGATATTAAACATAGAAGTAAAGGCAATGATCAGGAATCGATACAAGTAACCCACACCTCCCATCAGAGACGCCAAAGGGAAAGAAACACAAACATGAAACAACTAGACCCTAATGGAAACATCAATAGCGGAAAGCCAACGGTAACTTTCCACAAAATGGCAAATTGGCTATCCAAAACACAATAATATAAGCGATACAAACCATAACAAAAAATTAACCGCGACAGAAGAACCTCCTTGGAACGGTCAACTGTGGGGCTTATATCGATTTTACATGGCCACAATCCTCGGCCTTACTTCCGTCGCGATTTAGACAAATAACTTGTCCTCTCCACATGAAGGCTTCCTTACTCATAAGTACAACATCTCCGTGAATACAAAAATCAAACAAGCACAGAGATGAAACAACGGTGAGGACCCAACTGCAAGAAACCATTGAAAGGCTGGAGCAAAAGAAAACCAACAGTTAGACTCAGATGGTCCTAACCAGAGACAGAGCATCAGGCACCAACCAACATTACATAAAATTAGATTCTCCCTAAATATCAGTTAGCCTTTACCCTGGAACCGTCATAGAATCTGAGGCCTGACCACTGGCGTGCAATTAAAGAAGGAAGCAAAGTTGTCAACTATGATTTGGTTAACTACCATGCATGCAGTCTGTTGTGTGTGTGTGTGTGTGTGAATTCGGGTTTAACGTCGCTTTCAACAATTTTTCAGTTATATCACGGCGGTGTCTGGTTGTGACAGGGAGCTCAATGCTCACTTTTATAGTGCTGCCTCACTGAAGTATCATGTCCCAGACACATTACATGATACCACACCCAGTCACATTATCCTGACACTGGGTCGACCATTCCTAGCTCTACCCCGTAAATCTGAGTGCCAAGCGAGGAGCAACTAGTACCATTCTTAACGACTTTGGTATGTCGCGGCCCGGGATCGAACCCGTGACCTCCCGTTCCGCAGTCTGTTGTATAACATTTAAGTTTTACCCAATCGTTTTATATCGAAGAATAATTTTACGAAATCGGGTGCTGAAGTCATTGCAATTATACATTTTCTGAATTTATATACTAAGTCCCCATAAAATACGGATTCCGATAGACCTTGTTGCAGATAGACCTTGTCAACCCCCCCCCCCCCCCCTCGAAAATTGAAAATAATGAAAAAAAAAACAAAAAAAAAAAAAAACAAGAACAACAGTGAAAAAAATTTCGGTGAACAAACATTCCCTTAATATCAGGTGTAGTAAATGCCTTCTATAAAGCTCTATGCTCTGGAAAAATGAAATTCACCAAAGGAATTAAAACATCGAATGTTCAAATTTTCCAGGCCTGATTAGCTAGTTTCGACAAAATAGGCACCATAAGGCACATTACAATATATTCATGACCCGTTCAACAATTAAAGAGCTCATCCATAGTTTTTTCATGAATAACATTTGCAGGATTCCGAAGAAGCTGTCTGAATATCTTCGAGGGACCAGACAAATGTCTGAAAAACATGCATGATCGTCATTCTTGCAGTTCCTACGACAAATTGTGACGAAAATGCCCCACAACTCCACGTCACATCTTCAGATACGACTCTTATACTAACAGGGCATGCCGAGGGCAAATACTATTTTGGATATCACAAGATCGAAACTCATGTTGAAACAGAAATTCAACATGGGTTTTGTTTCTTTAAAACGACTTCTGGCCCAGAATAGCTTCAACCAGTTATGCTCATTTGATTTTATTGAAACATATATTCTTTATGGGCCTGATTTAAAATACCAACCAAACCCTAATCCTATCCATTGATCACAAGCTATCGCCCCATCAACAATCTCAGTGCTTTGATCGTTGCTTAGTAGCGCTTTTCAGAACATACCAACGCTCACAGACAGATGAAGATTTATGCGCCTGCGCAGTTTGTGTAGGGCAAAGGGTCGCGTGTGTAAAAACCAACGTGAGTCAAAAATGAGTTATCACGCGAAAACTTTATCGCCAGAACCACAACAACGATACAAAAACAAATTACAGTGTTTAGGGTTTTACTGTGAGCAAAGAAGATATCTCGTAGTTACCGGATGTATCGTCAAAATCGAACAAATCTGATGCGTCTTTCTTGTGGGCGGATGACAACACAAAATAGCCAAGTGTTGAGTTCGGTTTTGTTTATGTGTATCTAATTTAGTGTCTAATGTCATTTGCTGGGTTGATAAACTCTGTGTCCTCCGGATCACGACATTTACTGGAGACCTCATGTCCTGGGAGAGACTCACCCTGTGGAGGCTCAAAATAGACAGACATGTCATGTGCAGGCTTCAGATTCAAAGTGATTTCAGCAGGCTTTTCAGCCTGCAACAACCGGAGTGTACACTGTACACCTACATTTAATGCCCAGTTGTCCAGTTGTAAATGTACATGTAGCAGTCAAGACCCGAATGGGAGAGAAATGAAAGATTGAGATTGCCATAATCTGTGCATAATTGGTCTGAATTTGGGATTAAGTGAATCCGCACTGATGGAATGAGCATAGGAAATCCATCTCTAGGGGCAAGAAACGTACAAAGAATGAAGCGTGCTGAGTTCTTTGTAAGTATCTTGCCTCGTCTGTAAATCTTTTAAAGGACTGACTTTTGCATAGAGGATAACAGATTTATCTCTGGGAAAGTTGAGAAAATGTGCGATAGGAGAGGAAAATGTTTGACGAGATGTAGTACAAGATGAGATGCTATGGCATGTGGGAATCTTAGAAGGAAATTCAATACTCAAACATTACAGGATGAGGTTCTTGGACGGACGGTTTAATTAGATTTATTGTGCGGGTCAAGTGGCTTGGGTATGTCATCGAAGTTCAAAATCTTCGCGCAGTTACGTACCTGAGGCAAAATATGCACTGCCCACTCTGTCGTGGTCTTAAGGCCCTCATAATCCGTCTGATCTAGATTTTTTGTCCCAATATTGGCACACGATTTATCTTCATATGTGTCCTTGTCATTATTCGAAGTGGACGACAAAAACATTTTCACTAAGTGTCCTTTCTGATTTAAGCGGTTTGTGCAGTCTTGGGCACGGCACAACATGATGATGGCATTGTATGTCAGTAACTATAATTTAACACATGCGATAAATGACAGATTTCAGTGTCTGTAAACAAATGTTGTCGCGGCTATATATAACCTCACGGGTCAATGTTTCTTAACAATGGTTTGAAGTTTGTTTTGCCCTGCGTACTTTGCGCATGCTCGAGAACACTGCATTATGTGATCGCTTTTCCTTAGCAACCGATGGCCTCGTATAGTCATCTGTACATAGATATAAAGCAATCAAGCGCCTACTCTATGGTCTGAGCCTTGAAAACTCCATTGATTTGTACCCGTGAAAGTTCCCTAGATGTAGCGGTATGACGTCACGCCATCTTTTCTGCTCACTGTTATATGCGCGAACAGAATCTGTACCCGCGAGTTTATCTTTCGATGACGTCGCAACCATCTTTTCTGATAAGCGCTATTAATTACCCGCGTTTCATGCTCTATTCTACTGCGCATGACTGCCGCTAAAACGATGACTACGCACCATTTCCTACTTAAGTCTTTATATTATTACTTTTACTTTAATTTGGTCTGTTGAAATGTCTATGTAATAAACACTTTGCAAGATTTGCTCATTACAGATCGATGCCTAATCCACACCTATCGGATTTTTACACGTAATAGAACGGCCCCCGCCCATCGGGGCTTGAAGGAATACATGGGCTGCATGATGCTTCCACGCAGAGCTGAAACCGACCACACATGAGTACTGGTAAACCGCTAAGAGGATCTAAGCCTGCCAAGGTAAAGGGGTGCGAGTCAGACCGTCCATGCTTATAAAACCCTACTTGGTTTCATTGGGTGACAGGGCTTGAGAAGTCATTTCATCTCAATGTCGGTAAAATTCCCACAACATTGGAAGCAACGTCTCCAAACTGACCTTTACAGTGTTGACGGGGACGTTAAACCTCAAATCAAACAAACATGGATGTTTACAGCTAGCACATTGGACGAAGCGATATGAAGTCGACTGAGCTTGGAAATACATAAAGTTTCAAAGGCGGTTGTTTGTTTTGTTTGATTTGAGGTTTAAAATCCCCGTCAACACTGTATAGGTCATTTTGGAGACGCTGCTTCCAATTCTGTGGGACTTTTACCCGCCATTGAGATGAAATTACATCTCAAGCCCTGTCGCCCAATGAAACCAATAGGGTTTATATGCATGGACGGTCCGACTCGCACCGCTTTGCCTGGGCAGGCTTAGATCCTCTAAGCGGTTTACCAGTACTCGTGTGCGGGTCGGTTTTAGCTCTGCGTGGAAGCATCATGCAGCCCATCTATTTCTTCAAGCCCCGATGGGCGGGGGCCACTAAAGGCGGATGTTTACAGCTGCTGCAGTGTCGCAGTTAGCTGACCAGGCATTTCGCCTACACTACATCACGATAACAAGCCCGTGGCATGAAGACCCCTCTTAACCCCGCTTTATGTAGAGAAAAGTGGGGTTTTCGGGGGCATATATTATCTGACTTATTTTGCTCAAAAACGTAGATTGTGGGTACCGGTTAGAACCGCCTCAATGAGGCGGTTCTAACAAGCACCCACAATCTATGTTGAAATTAGAAATAAGAAAGATTTTATATTTTTTACCTAAAATTTATCATTTCTGACACCATGTTTGGACGCCAATATTTCACATATGTTCCGAATGACATTTCGAGATTACGGCCGAGACTGATGAATGTTTATAGACATATTGAGCAGGAAAAAAAGACACAATCAGATATGCCCCATCGCGACATTACGATAGCATATTCGTGTTCTTAAATGGCTTTTTTCATATTTGAGAACTAGCATTTTTTTCAGTTGAACATTTTTGATATTTTTTTTCTCTGGTCCAAACATAGATTGTTGGTGCTCGTTAGAACCGCCTCATTGAGAATAAGGAAATTATGTGTAGCTATGTAACCCCACGTTTTTCTATGTCAGATTGTGTTTAGACGGGTATTCATAACTAACATTACGATAACACATACGTGTAATATAGTACATTTTTCAAACCTCTAAAAAGACAATTTTTCTGATGAAAATGTGTGATATTTTCCTTATTTATACTCCAAACATAGGTTTTGGGTGCTCGTTAGACCCACAACCTATGTATTGGAGCAGGCATAAGGAGAAGAATTTTTCCCCCGTATACCCCAGTTTTCTCTATAAAAAGTGGGGTTTAGGGGGTCTTTATTTCACGGACTTGTTCACGTGATGAACACGCCTTTTCAAACATATTGAAATTTTTGCCACCGAAAAGTGAAAAAAATCAGATAAAAACTCTGATAGTTTTCTTTTTTCTGCTTAAAAGATATAGTGTGAGAACTTAAGAACCACCTCGGTGATGCGGTTCGAACGAATTCAAAGAATCTATGTATTGAGCAGAAATAAGAAATATAATGCATAATCCTGTTTTACTATATAAAAAGTGGGGTTTAAGGGGGTCAAATATATATAAGCGTGTTTTTGCGATGCATCGGGGATTGAAGAAATAGATGGGCTGCATGATGCTTCCACGCTGAGCTGAAACCGGCCGCACACGAGTACTGGTAAACCATTTAGTGGAGCTAAGTCTGTCCAGTCAAAGCGGTGCGAGTCGGTCCGTCCATGCTTATAAACCTTTTTGGTTTCATTGGGCGACAGGGCTGGAGATGTCATTTCATCTCAATGTCGGGTAAAAGTCCCACAAAATTGGAAGCAATGTCTCCAAAATGACCTATATAGTGTTGACGGGTGCGTTAAACATCAAATAAAAAAGTGGGAGTTTACAAGGATTTCACGGATTTAAAGTGATGAACACAGGAACTTGTTAACCCTTATTGTACCGGAAACACCAAAACGGGCAGAACGCGGCGTCTGATCAGGGCCTAAAGTGTTTGGAAAATGTTCAGCTAGTTTCCAAACAGATAACAGATTTTGAAGAAAACACAACCTGATACGTCTAAATTATGAAATGGACTCCTGCTGTATATAAGGAGGCAGATGCCATTCGGTACAAAAAGGTTAACGTGATGTATACGGAAACGAAAAACGAAATTATAAACGGGCGGACTTTCCATCGGTCTTTTAACGAAAATAGTTGTGTTGCCAAATATTGATAATTACATTTTCAACACCTCCCAAATGGCTACTTTTCTGATGAAAATCCCTGATAAATTTCCTTATAAACTACAAACTTAGGTTTCATTACGAAAACACGCCTATTCAAAGATATTGGAAAAATTAAAAAAAAAAAAAAAAAAAAAAAAATCCGATGAAATATTCTAATAGTTTTCATATTTCTGCTGAAAGCATGGATTTTTGATCTCGTTAGAACCGCCTCGCCGAGGCGGTTCTCAAGTGTACCCACAATCTATATTTTTGAGCAAGAATAAGAGAAATAATGTATACCCTGTAAACCCCAGTTTTACTATATAAAAGTGGGTTTGAATGGGGGTCAAAATAATATAGGCGTGTTTTCGTAATGTTAAGAAAACAAAATATCAACATCACGTGAATAAGTCCGTGAAATAAAGACCCCCCTAAACCCCACTTTATATAGAGAAAACTGTGGTTTACGGGGGTTTACATTATTTTCCTTATTTCTGCTCCCAGACATAGGTTGTGGGTACTCGTTAGAACCGCCTCATTGAGGCGGTTCTAACGAGCACCCAAACATATGTTTGGAGTATAAATAAGAAAAATATCACAAATTTTCATCAGAAAAAAAATACCTTTTTTGAGGTATGAAAAATGCACTATATCACACGGATGTGTTATCGTAATGTACATTACTGCTGGCCACCGACAATCTCGTATCATACTCGTACATGTACATATTTCAAGAATTATGTGCTTGGGTTAATACCTAACGTACCATAGTAAAGGTGGAACAATATAATACATTTATACTATATTCAGTGCCATAAATTATTTGACAGGGCTTAAAATCTATACTGTAACCCTTATATCATGTTGATATTTCTAGCTAATGGACAAACACTAAGGAGTGTTAGTAAAACCAGAACACAATTATCTATACGGGTTTCGTGATTAGCGGTAATATTCTTGGTATATATTTAAGTAAAATAGGCTAAATATGGATACAAAGATATATTGAAAAAAAAGGCATTTAATCTTTTAATTTTCTATACTATATTGGGCTTTTTTATACACGTTCACATTAAAAGTTCCTGGAATGGAAGACTTCGGAAATCTGATAGTGCTAGAGACAGTGAAAGGCATTTGTTCTGTGTAAATTACTTGAATACAAAGTCTGCTCTAACACCATGGCCCACTTGGATGAACATAAACTTTTGTCAGATAGACACCACGTTTTTGTTTGTTTATTCTGAGGTTTAAGGTCCCTGTCAACACTGTATATGTCATTTTGGAGACATTGCTACCAATTTTGTGGTACTTTTACCCGACAATGAGATGAAATTACATCTCAAGCCTTGCCGCCTAATGGAATTAATAGTTTATAAGCATGGACGGGCCGACTCGCAACACTTTGCTTGGGCAGGCTTAGATCCTCAAAGCGGTTTACCAGTACTCGTGTGCGGTCGATTTCAGCTCAGCGTGGAAGCATCATGCAGCCCATCTATTTCTTCAAGCCCCGATGGGCGGAGGCCGATAGACAACATGCATTTAGGAAAAGGCATAGTCGTGAAACTCAGCTTAGTACGAGTATTGATAACTGTGTACAAATCTTGGACAAAGGGGGACAGGTGGACACATTTATACTGGACTTCAAGAAGGCTTTCGACACCCCACCTTATAACCTACTTAAATCCAAATTATTTGGTTATGGAATTGAAGGAATACTCTCAAATGGATAGATTCCTTTATTTGCTACAATAAACAGTGTGTTGTTGTTAATGATGCATTTTCAGTATGGGATCCAGTTTTGTTTTTGGCCCCACAAAGGACTGTTCTTAGTCCACTGTTGTTCTCCCTGCACTAATTAATGATATTTCCACTAACAGTGACTCAGAAATAAGTCTGTTCGCAGACAACTGTGTTTGCTATCGGGAAAAAAGAGATACAGAGGACTCACTGAAACTTCAGAACGATATAGATAGATTAGGTTGTTGAGCACGAAAGTGGGACATGAGATTTCAGTCCGTTAAATGCAATGTTATGCAGATAGCCCGGACGAGAACCAATAAAGTTGAAGCCTTTTACACGTTTGAGGGAACGGTACTTGAGAATGTTGATTCCATTAAATACCTTGGTGTGACAATCACACACGATTTGAGATGGAATACACATACTGGCAGCATGTGTACTAAAGCAACTAGAACGTTTGGCTTCCTGAGGCGAAATCCTCATCCGTGTCCTCGATTTGTAAAAGAGGCAGCATATAAAGGACCTGTTCGTTCAATCTTGGAATATGTTAGTTGTATTTGGGATCCAAGTGAAGTGATGCTAAATGAAGAGATTGAAAACAACATCAGAATAGAGCTGCTAGATTTGTAACAAGCAATTACTGCTTTGAAACTGTGAGCATGACTGGAATCCTAGGAATATTAAGATGGGAGTCTCTCTCAAAAAAGGAGACGAGACAACAGGTACAAAGAGCTAAAAGGTGATGTCAGCGTTCCAACGGATGACCTTATTCCCCCAGCTAGACACATTAGAAATCATCATTCACTGGCGTTTCAGACCCCTACTGCAAGAACTGACATCTATAAAGAATCGTTCTTCCCTCGAACCAATAGAGACTGGAATGCCCTTCCAGATTCGGTCAATTCCACAGCTGAAGGTCAGAGGACAGTGTAGCTAGGTATAACTTCCAATTTGACAGGTCCTGGTGTATGAATGTCATCTGGCATGTCACATGTAGCAATTCTGATTGTGACGAACATGCGTCATTTTGAATCACAATCTAGGTCACTAGATCAAATAGTTTTTAGTTTGTAGAGGCTACAGGTTGGCTTTAATCCCAAAAAAATGTTTGCCTTTATGATATCTCGTTAATGCTAGAATACAGGACATATTGGGTTGCAAAGTAGGTCACTAAGGCAGATTTCTTTTACAACATTGTTTCAAGAGGCCAATCACTTGCTTAAGTCTCCATAAAACGTTACCAGGATGAAATATCGGTCAATGTCGAATATTAGCCACGCCAAGTAAATCATAGGTCACTAGGTCAAAATTTATTAAACGATTTTCATTCCATTTAGCGTTAATCATGAACCAAGAAACGTAACCAGAATACTTTTCGTGATGATATATTTGTCAAACTTCGGTATAGGTCATGCCAGTTCAAAAATTAGCTCTGTAGGTTCATTTAGGGGATAACTGCATCGAAAATTTTCATTTGGGAAGGTAAATCGGAGGTTTTACGGTCGGAAATTTCGTTTTACGGTGACGCGCCAGCGGAGGCGTAAAATGTAATTTGCGACCATAAAACCGACGATTTACCTCCCCAAATGAAAATTTTCGATGCAGTTATCCCCATTCTAATGCATTTATTCAGTTGTTTTGTTAAAAATTGAACTGTTTTGCACAAAGCGGTAAGGCCTGTGAGCTGCGTAAAACCAAATGCCAGCCAATGAAAAACGACGTTACGTGATGACGTCAGGTTTCCGACAGTATATCGCAGAATATACCGTCGCAAATTTTTGACGTCATCCAATCAAACGGCGCGTTACATACGCAAGTGCATTAGAATTTATTTTTAATCCTGTGTACTCTAGTGGTCACATTTTGAGCCATACGTCATAAAGCCTCATCCGAAAATTAAAAGGAGAATGATCAGGAACTGGTGAAATCAGATCCCAAATCCTCCCCACAATATTACTATGGAAAGAAGTCGAAACATGGTGAGACGACAGTGAAAAAAAGAGACCATTGGTAAACCGAGTCAGCAGCTCTTTCCCGAACAGATAATGACTCCAAATCAAAACCTAACTAAAAAGGAACAACATACATAATGGGGGAAAGAATCAGAACCACCAATATGAAACAGGAAAGAAATCACAGCAAAAACACCGACTTGGAACAATTAGTAACAAATACTGGTTGGCTTAAGTATATTTTACGGGGTCCAAACCCACAGCCTCACTGTTACTATGGTTCAAACATGTATTTGTTCTGCCCGCGCGAACGTTTTCTATCTCATCAGGGAATCAAATCGACGAACAAAGAAATCAAAGTTAAACCAAGTTGACACAATGATGAGGACTCGACAGTAAAACGCGTTGATACATCCGTTGCTGCACACAACGCTACAGTAACACTGGAGCAAAGGAAAACCAAAAGTTGATCCCAGTTGGACCAAGCAACAGACATAGAAAGTCCTGCTCCGACCAACTAATTAATACCGTTAAACCAGGGCCATCATAGAATCTGAACCCCGATCCACCGGCGTGCTATTACAGAGGAAAGCATAATGTCTGACCGTGATTGGGCCAAACACAACACATGCAAACTGTTGAATAGCATTTATATTTTATCCAATGCGTATGTAACGTTTAATATTTTCTGAAGTTGTTCCGACAAGCTAGGTTTGTCTTAGATTCTTAATTCATATATAATGTCGTCAAAAACACAGGCTGTGACACCCCTGCAGCAAAAGTCCATAGTGTCAGTGATAACCCTTAGAAAATGCTTTCCGCAGTTTATGATATGGATATCCCTGATGTAGCAGTTTAGCATTTAAAATTTAATATGAGTGTTAAAATCAGCGACATAACATGGCACTCTTGCCAAGCGACTAAGTTTCGAAACATAAATACCGTAAAATAGCGAACGAGGAACATCAACATCTAAAGATAGGAAGTTAACTAAATTAAAATCAAAATAATCGCGCTTATCGCAATTTAAATAGATACAAAACCATTTGAAATGTCAGATGCAAATCCAAAAACGGGGCTTCGATGTTGGCTTTGCTTAACTGTAGGTCCGATGGATAAATTTGATTGACCAATCCTTCACGGCAAGTGTTGTCAATATTTAAAAGACCATCTAAATATCTTGAAGATGAGTTTAGGGCTTAAATAAGTTCTGAAATTAGATCCTTTGGAAGCAAGGAATACACCAAATAAACGCAAATAGCAGACTCGGTTTTATTGAGTCTGTTCATGACCAGTACTGAAATGTGCAACACCGGCCACGCCCTCTAGCACCGCCTTAAGCAGAACTGTATTTTCAAAATGATACCAAATGAACTCAATGGTCCCAAAGGACCAGAAAATATAATCTGCACGATGATTATGTACGGGGAGACGTTTTACGGCCGCCACACGGCACAACACCAGCTACAGTGAAAATAAATAAGTTCTGAAATTAGATCCTTTGGAAGCAAGGAATACACCAAATAAACGAAAATAGCAGACTCGGTTTCATTGAGTCTGTTCATGACCAGTACTGAAATGCGCAACACCGGCCATGCCCTCTAGCACCGGCTTAAGCAGAACTCTATTTTCAAAATCATACGAAATGATCTCAATGATCCCAAAGGACCAGAAAATATAATCTGCACTATGATGATGTACAGGGAGACGTTAAAGTTTGATTAGAAAGGGATATCATAAAATCTCGTTCATAACAAAACAAAATAAATCAGCTACATGGGTCGCACATTGTCTATGTAACTTTGTATCAAGTATAATGTAAATATTATCTGAAAGATATGTTAAAGTATCACACATAGTTTGACAAGACCAAAAATGTATACCTTTGTAGATAAGTATCTGATGTAAAGAAGGCACGTATTTCATTGCATACATGGAAAGTGGTGTTTCCTCTTTAAAATGTGCTTTCCCCGTACATCAACCATAGTGCAGTTTATATTTTACTTTTGGTCCTTTGAGATCAGCGTGAATATTCTGAGAAATCAGAAATAAATTATTGGTTTAGACTCATATTCCAGACAGGTTTTTAATTATTTGGACCCCATTTTGATTTATATCAGTCTTTGAATCGACTGCCTGTTCGAAATTTGCAAAATTGCAGTATGTTTCCTCTGGCTTTCGTTGTCGGATTATTACAGGGTCACTGATGAGGCTTTATTAGCCGAAACTACGTAGTATGACCCATCTTCTTTCTTATGAATGTTTTAATTGCTCTTAAAGGAACTTATTTTTGATTTTTATTTCAATCAAATTGGTAAGTGTTTCCTGTATAATATGAGGTCCATATATTTTTTTTTCCTTTTTCCTGAGATCATGAAAACACGCTTAAATATTTTTTTACCTCCTCCAACCCCACTTTTATGTAGAAAACCTGGGGCTTACAGGGGTAAACCTTATTTTTCTTATTTCTGTTCTAAAATATAGATTAAGGGTTCTCGTTAGAACCGCCTCGGTGAGGTGGTTCTTACGTGTACCCACAATCTATATTTTGAGTATAAATAAGAAAAATATCATATTTGTTTCATCTGAAAATTTTAGTTTTAGGGCGGAAAAATATACAATGTATAGGTGTGTTTTCGTAACGTCTTTCATAGACAGTTTCACAATATCTAAAGTTTGTCTTGTTGACATCGTGGCCATATTCAAATACGATCCAGTTTAAATATACAGTTCATGTCGGGTCAAAATTTTAAAGCAATTTGACCAAGAGATCTAGATCTCTTGGTCAAATTACTTAAAATGTTGATTCATCTTCAAGATGCCGTAGTTTGGCTTCAGTCTTCGTGAAACGCTGTCAGAATGTTTAGCTTGATAATATCATGAGTCAGAACGCTTATGTTACGTCAATAACTAGATCACTTTGTCATATTTCTTAATAATGGCACTTTATTCACCATCGGTTTGATACGTTCGTCGTAGAATTTTATCTGAAATAGGGAATGGACCATGCTGGATTAAACACTAGATCACTGGTCATATTTCGTTTAAAATCACATGAGTACTTTAGAGGTTTTTGCTTCAATCGTCATGAACCTTCATCGAAATATTTTTTTTTTATAATAGCACGGTCACGTTTGAATATTGATTATTTTGGATGAAAATTTAGGTTATCTTCAAATATCGCGTATTTACGTTAAAATCACAGTTTGGAACAAATCGTATTGACACATTTCTTGGTCAAATTCCAACATGGGTGACACAGGATAAAAAAAAGGTCATCATATGTCTGAATAGTTGTCAAAGATGACGCAGGTAAGGAGTCAGTGGACTTCGTGATCCCCTTGTTTTTTTTTTTTTTTTTTTTTCGTTTTTTTTCTTATTCACTTTTCCGTTTATATTCTGTTCTTTCATTTTTATGAACACCATGTCTGTAAATAAAAGGAATAATGCATCCATGCAAGTTGTTTCGTTTGCTTGACCTTGGGCTTAACGTCCCATCAACACACTGTATAGGTCATTTTGGAGACGTTGCGTCCACGTTGTGGGACGTTTACCCGACATTGAGATAAAATGACATCTCAATCCCTATCTCCCAATGAAACCAAAAGGGTTTATAGGCATGGACTGTCCGATTCGCACCGCATTGACTGTACAGGCTTAGATCCGCTTAGCGGTTTACCAGTACTCGTGTACGGTCAACATCAGTAAATTGAATGTTTGTTAGAACCATAAGGCCACGAAAACACGCCTATACAATTTTGACCCCATTGAAACCCACTTGTATATAGTAAAACTGGGGTTTACTGGGGTAAACCATATTTTTCTAATTTCTGTTCTAAAATATAGACTGTTGGTACTCGTTAGAATCGCCTCGATGAGGCGGCTCTAACGAGTGCCCACAGTCTATAAATTGAGCAGAAATTACACAATTTTTCGCATGAAAATATCATTTTTGGTGGTAAAATTTACAATGTGGATGTATTTGTATAGGCGTGTTGAGACCTAGCGAATATAAATCCTGACAAAGAATAAGCCAAATATTGTGTACGCTCAGTAAACCACGCTTTATCTCTAAAAAGTTAGATTTGCATGAATATTTATTGCTCAGACTTGTGAATGTAATGGCGTTAACCATTTACTATTAAATTGAACAAAAAATATTCTGTGTAGTAAAACTGGGGTTTGTAGGGGTAAAACTTACGAGGCGGTTCTGACGGATACCCACAACCTATACTTCAGAGCAGAAATAAGAAAAGTATCCCAATTTTTCATCCGGTCATAAAATTTACAATGTATTTGTATAGGCGTGTTTTAATAATGGACTGTTTTCCTTTTCCACGTTTAGAATCTGTGTAGAGAATGCACTGTAAATTGATTATCGTTGACAATAATCGGGTCGTTAATTTTGAACTATTTATTCTCGTTGTCAATCGAGCGAGTTGATTGCCTAATTTGATAACGATATGCTACAAATGCCAACAAGAAATACAGTACCATTAGTCTTTGTTTACATACTAGAAGCCTAGAGGATTCTCAGAGATAAATAGAGCATGTTCTCATCATTTTTCCGGAATCTATAATGAACACCCCTGACATAACCTTTCCATATGGAAAATTATTGGCTTCATTACCTCTGACAAAAGCTCGTTTGAGATGACAATATACTCCGTTGCATTCCATATTTCTGCTAAAATCACGTTGTAGTTGCTCCATAGAAAAGCGCTTAATAAGTCCTAATAACGAACAGCCCTCCAAACTTTACTTTACAGGGTACCCAAGAAAAATATCACAATTTTTCATCATAAAATTTTCACTGTTTCGGCGATAAAGGTGGCAATGTATTTGTATAGGCTGTCTTCGTAATGTATGCTCAAATAAATCCCATTAATGTACTTCAGATATAATTATGTAACAAGCTTTTAAGGGTAATGGGAACACTTGGCAGATCTTTCCACTATTTTTGAAAGGGAGATAACTTTGTATGCTTCCTCTTCGCGTTTCTATCAGCTCAGTCCCAAAGAAAAGTGGTCAGCTCTTAAACGAAATAATTTGTTCCTCGGTTGCAACTTCTTTTCTTTAAGAGTTGACCCCTGTTGACATGGAGACTAAATACATATAGAGGATTAGCTTCCCCCGAAAGTGTAACAAGCGGTACAACCAGCCCCTTTTCCTCAAACGGGTTGATTACACTGCTAGAAGCGCCCCAGCCCATCAAGGGTTGGAGAAATAGATTGAATTGCATGGTGCTTCCGCGGAAATCTGACACCGATCGAATTTTTGAGTACGTGTATAGTAGTCGCAGATAAGATTAACTATGCTTAGCTATCTTCTGCACCCGCCTTTTATTAACAGGAAGGTAAACAAAGTCACCCGACTGTGTGAATTCTACTGTAACACAATCTAAGATGTGGCGCCGGTATACGACCACTTGATCCGCTTACAGAAAGCATGCGAAGGGCACTCTACCTAGTCTTCTTATTTATTTATTTCTTTCATCCAAATGTCTATAAGCGGAAGCAAAGTCTCCAAAATGAAAAGCTCTAATAAAGACCCTGCTAGCATTGTAGAATGCTTACTGGGGAAATGCACTGTCAGAAAGCCCTTTTAAGTATTAAAATGTAATTAAATCGTATCAGCTACTCAGAAGTCATATGGTAGAAAGACTGTGGCTTGTGGAATTATTCGTTACGGAAAGTATAAAATAAAGAATTCTGTGACTTGTTGCCAGTGTTACTTATCACCTTATTCTGTCAGTGTCACTTATCACCTTTTTCTGTCAGTTTCACTTATAACCTTATGCTAGTGTCACTTATTACCTTCTGCTAGTGTCACTTATCACCTTCTGCCACTGCCAGTGTCACTAATCAACTTCTGCCAGTGTCACTTATCACCATCCCCAGTGTCACTTATCAAATTCTGTCAGTGTCACTTATCACCTTCTGTTAGTGTCACTTATCACCTTCTGCCAGTGTCAATGTCACTTATCACCTTCTGTCAGTGTCACTTATCACCTTCTCCCAGTGTCACTTATCATCTTCTGCCACTGCCAGTGTCACTTATCACCTTCTGCCAGTGTCACTTATCACCTTCTCCCAGTGTCACTTATCACCTTCTGTCAGTGTCACTTATCAACTTCTGTCTGATTCTTGGCATCACAAAAATATGCTTTTATAATTTTGACCCCTTGAACCGCACTTTTATGTAGTAAAACTAGGGTTTACAGGGGTAAAAGTTTTTCTTACTTCTGCCCTAAAACGTGGATTGTGGGTACTCGTTAGAACCGCCTCAATAAGGCGGTTCTAACGAGAGCCCACGATCTATGTTTGTTAGCAGAAATAAGAAAAATATCGCAATTTTTCATCTTAAAATTTTGTTTTTTTCCGCGGTAAAATTTACACTATATTTGTATTTGTTTGATTTGAGGTTCAACGTCCCCGTCAACACTATAAAGGTCATTTTGGAGACGTTGCTTCCAATTTTGTGGGACTTTTACCTGACATTGAGATGAAATGACATCTCAAGCCCTGTCGCCCAATGAAACCAATAGGGTTTATTAGCATGGACGGTCCGCCTCGCACCGCGGTTCCTGGACAGGCTTAGATCCTCTAAGCGGTTTACCAGTACTAGTGTGCGGGCCGGATTCAGCTCTGCGTGGAAGCATCATGCAGCCCATATATTTCTTCAAGCCCCTATGGGCGGGGGCTTACACTATATTTGTATAGGCGTGTTTTACTAATGGGTAGAATACTACATAACAGCAAATGTGCAATATAGGAATGAATTTTATTTTTTTGTGGATTTTATCGATGTGTAAACTCCGGCCATTCACTCACAAACTGCATCATCAGGTGAACACAAGACTTTCGGATGAGTCTTTAAAACCGAGGTCCCGTCTCCGCATGACCTTAGCTGTTGGTGGGATGTAAAACGAAAATACTCAATCACTCACTCATTACGTGAACAAGTCCGTGAAATGAATACCCCGCTAAACCCGACTTTAAATGGAGAAAACTGGGGTTTCCGGGGTGTACATTATTTTTCTTATTTCTGATCCTAGATATAGGTTGTTGGTACTCGTAAGGACCGCCTCAATGAGGCGGTTCTACTGAGCACCCACAACCTATATTTGGAGTATTAATAAGAAAATTATTATAAATCTGCTTCGGAAAATTAGCCATTTTGGAGATATCAAAACATGCACTATGTCACACGGGTGTGTTATCTTAATGTGAAGCCCGAGGTTTATGGGTGATTCGGCGGAGTTTACAAATCGTTAAAATCCCTATAAATGATAAATAAATTCATTTCTTATAATTCCAATTTTGTCATCGAAATATTTAAAACTGCCAACAAAATGGTAAATTTTAGGAATTCTTTCGAAAGTGTATGGATGAACTTACCAACGGCCACGGTGGACTGATTATTCAGTTAGAAGCTTTAAGCTGCCTCTGAACGAAACCCAAGCGAAAAAAAACAAAAAACAAACAAAACACATCAAGTCTTTAAATTCAGTTTATTTTACTTTTCCAATAGTTCTTCTGTTTATCGAACGCTGCTGACGTCCCTTCTTCATGTTCATGAACAATGACGTAACGCAAGGGGTTGTTGACGTCACGTTATATTACTACCTGTCGCTATGTAAAACAGATCTGATATTCTTGCTCATGGAATTTCCTGCAGTATAAAACTTTTATTTCAACCAATCAAATCGCTCGAAATGCACACATTGATGGACTACACTACACTGTTGGTAAAGATATGGACTTGATAACATGATAAGGGCAAGGGTCAATATGTGTTTGTCGATATGGGCAAAGATTTTATGAGAAATTCAGCTAGTTGACATGGAACTTCTAGTGTTTCCTAATTTGGAATTCGATGTATAATTTATACATTCAGGTTTTAAGATTTACAACAGAAACACATATAACAACATTTCCGCCTCCAACTCGTCTCCAAAGCTTTCCTGATAAACCGTCGTATACTTTCTATATTTATGTATGAGTTATATATTTAAACTCTTGTCCAGCTGCATAAATTAATATCATTGCGATAACACACCCTTGCGGCACAGTGTATTTTTTCAAATCTCCAAAATGGCTACTTTTCTGATGAAAACTTTTGGTAGTTTTCTTATTTCTACTCCCAAAACCGGTTGTGGATGCCCGTTAGAACAACCTAATTGAGGCGGTTCTAACGAGTACCCACACCATATGGGGTTTATGGGAGTGTTTATTTCGAGGACTTTTTCACGTGATGTAGCCGCACTCATTCTTGGCCTTTAACCGATCAAATTACTTGATATAATGTTTACATTCTTTTCACAAACAACATAACGAACAGTGTAGATCCTGGTCAGATGGCTTCTTCCATCTGATCTAGATCTGCATTGTTTGCAAAGGTAGGGGTTGTTATGTTCAGCAGTTTAAATAAGCTGATGTGCAAAGAAGAAATATCGTGATTCTCAAGAAAAGTTTCATTCCGATAATACACCCGTGCGACATAGTGCATTTTTTCAAGAAAAGTTTCATTCCGATAATACACCCGTGCGACATAGTGCAATTTTTCACATCTCCAAAATGGCCATTTTCTGATGAAAATCCTTGACATTTTTCTTATAAATACCGCTAACATAGGTTGTGGGTGCTCGTTAGAACCGCCTCATTGAGGCGGTTCTAACGAGTACCCACAACATATGTCTTGGAGCAAAAATAAGAAAAAATAATACATGCCCCCGTAAACCCCAGTTTTCTCTACATAAAGTGGGGTGTAGGGGGTCTTCATTTCACGGACTTGTTCGCGTGATGCAATTCCTGACGGCACCGAAGACAATAGAGTTTATGACATAAAGGATAGCACAAAATTGCAGAATACTGTATGAGGAGTTGCGCACACAAAGTACCAACCGTATAACGCCCCCCCCCCCCCCACCACCACCAAAAAAGGGTGGGTGGGGTGGGGGAAATAACTGCGCAAGGAGAACCCAGGTGAATAAAAAATAATACGCATCTTCTTAATTTTCATTCCGATGCTCTAAATATAAAATGCCCACTGTAATACACTTTTATACAATGTAAAAACAAACAATGGCTAAATTCAAAAGTTGAAAAAGAAATAAAAATTAAATTGACCATAACGCCAAAATCATATGCAAAACTACTGACCATAAAAAAGGCTGCAAAGTTTCAAATTGATCGGTATAAAACTGTATGATGAGTTGCGCACACAAAGTACCCACCATCTGTCATCAATTTTCAGAACAAAACAGCGGGGAGAGGGGTGTGTGGGGATGGGGCTGATATCTCAACAAGGAGAACTCCGACGAAAAAAAAAACAGTGGTCTGCATATTTTCATGCTTATGCTAAATATAAAATTTCAGGATTCTATCCCAAACCATTCCTGATCGCAAGAAAGTGTAACAGGGATAAACGGACAGAGGGAGGGAGGGACGGACGGACGGACAGATAGACAGACAGGCCAAACCAACATGCCCCTCACTGTGAAGCCTAATGGTATGTATTATTAAGCCCCAAACGTCTTATAAGATGGAGGGCATATTGCTTCTGAGCGATCGTAGGTTGGCTGGTTGGTTGATTTGAGGTTTAACGTCCCGTCAACACTGTAAAGGTCATTTTGGAGACGTTGCTTCCAATTTTGTGGGACTTTTACCCGACATCGAGATCTCAAGCCCTGTCGCCCAATGAAACCAATAGGGTTTATTAGCATGGATGGTCCGCCTCGCACAACCGTTCCTGGACAGGCTTAGATCCTCTAAGCGGTTCACCAGTACTAGTGTGCGGGCCGGATTCAGCTATGCGTGGAAGCATCATGCAGCCCATATATTTCTTCAAGCCCCTATGGGCGGGGGCACGGGCGATCGTAGGTCCGTACGTTACGCTTTCTGATGCATGGCATATTTGGGACCGTGTAATCTAGGAATTGGAAATTTCATATATGGATTCTTTATGAAAAAATAACGGACAGGAATTTTCCTTTTCTCATCATGATGAGAAAAGGAAAATTCCTGTCCGTTATTTTTTTCATAAAGAATCCATATATGAAATTTCCAATTCCAAGCCTACAAGGTCCCAAATATGCTATGATTAAGCCCCTTTCCTGAGTTATTGCCCTTTGAAAAAGTTGATGAAATCTTGTTAGCAAAATATCTCAGACAGATTTTACGCTAGAGCCTTGTAAGTTAATCTCCATGTTCTAGGATAGGACGAATGAAGGCTATGTAGATCATTTCAAGAGCTTTTCTGTCCAAGTTGAATTTTAATTTGCGCATTACATTGATTCGAAACCATGCTTTCTGTTTAATATATTCGATGTGTTGATGCCAAGAACAGTCATTCGAGAAATATATACCTAAGTGTTTGTGGAACCTCACTTTAGTTACTTGGTGATTTTGCATGAAGGGATGTGGGTGAATGGGTTTATTGCGTTTACGTGAGACAAGAAGAGCTTCGGTTTTCGCATGATTGAAGGACACAAGCCAAATTGCAGTCCATCTAATGTGTTATTTATTTCCCTTCTGAAAACACGTGAAACACAACTGACCATGCTTGTTGAGGAATAACACCAAAACCTGTCAGAGGGCAAACAACCAGATGTCATTTTGTTAGATTTCAGTAAGCGTTCCACAAGGTGAACCACGAGAAGTTAATACCCAAGCTGCATGGCTATGGTGTGCGTGGCAAAACCTTGTCCCGGATCAAGGCTTTCCTTAACGGTAAGTCACAGACTGTGGTTCTTGAGGTGGATTGCTCAGAGGAGGTACCAGTAACACCAGGTGTCCCGCAGGGATCTGTCCTCGGACCAATCCTCTTCCTGGTCTACATAAATGACATGCCGGAAAGGGTAAAGTCTCAGGTAAGACTTTTCGCCGACGACGCGGCTGCTTACCTCGCCATCAAAAAGCCTGCTGAGTCCAAGTTACTACAGGATGACCTTGGTACCCTCCGAGAATGGGAACTCGACTGGAATATGGAGTTTAATCCAGGTAAGTGTCAGGTCATTCGGGTAACACGTTCGAGATCAACCATCCCAACCCAATATACCCTACATGGCCTAACACTACAAATACTCATTTTTCCCGTTGGCAGTGGTACAGTGGGATACTCTTTCGGCCAGTACTGCGACCCTGACAAATCTTGACAGCTTCAAACTGGCTGTCAGTCAGGAGTACCACCACAGACCTTATATCAAAACACCACTGTTTTTATCCTCACTTTTCTTGTTTCTGCTGTATAATACACTAACACTATGCACTTTTATTCTGTTCTCCCTGTCCCCTTTGATTTTTAAACTCTTGCTTTTATCGCATGTTGCGGGTAACCCGGCACGTAATACTCATTTGAGGGTGTATGCCGTATGAAGAGATAGAGATAGGTCTAGATAGATAGGTCTATAGAGATAGAGATCATCGTGGCATCTCTTTATTGTCAATTGCTTGGAAGATCCTCGCAAGAGTCCTACTTAATCGACAAATGAACACCTTTAACAGTCAAGGCTTCTGCCAGAAAGCCAGTGTGGATTCAGAAAGGACAGAGGAACAATTGACATAATCTTCACAGCAATGCAGCTTCAAGACAGAGCCTGGACCTGTACATGACGTGTGTTGTCCTTACCAAAACATTTGACACTGTCAGTCGTGAGGGTCTTTGTAAAATTAAGATGAAGTCTTGCTGTCCAACCAAGTTCATAGCAATGGTGAGGCAGTTCCACGATGGTATGCTTGCACGGAAGCAAAATGATGGCGTGTTTTCTGATCCATGGAGGCAAGCACGACTCTGTATGAGTCCCAACGCTGTTCAGCATGATGATCTATGCAATGCTCACAGATGTTTTCCAGGATGAATGTCGTATAACATTTATGTTTTTCCCAATGATTTTTTGAAATCAAAGAAAGATTTTATGAATTTGGGTACTGAAATCATTGCAAGCATATATATTATTCTTCATTTATATACACTAAAATTCAGTTTCCTATAGGCCCCTTTGCAGAAGAGATTTAAATCCAACACTGAAACGAAATCTAAACTAAAATTCATGTTGAAATGTTGATTTTGGGAATTGTTTTCAATTTACCAATAATAACTTTTATCATATGACGTCGCGTCCGAAAGTGTAATAACGTCATGCATTATTTTCGATAATCCACTAGTGGATTAAATATGCAAATTAGCTAGATACGTCCCGTAACGTTACATGTACGACGTCCTTAACGACGTCGCGTGAACTCATGGCGGAATATTGGTATTTTTGCAAACAATCGTGAATAAAATGCGTTTTAAATGTCATATGATAAATAGAATCTTGCATTCGTGCTCATGTATTATTGAATTTATTAAACTCGTTGAGGAAAAGGGATAAAATGCTCGGCAAAGCCTCGCATTTTATCCCTTTTCCTCAACTCGTTTAATAAATTCAATAATACATGAACAACATGAACACTCATGTAGGATCCTCTATATATGACAAGTAAAATAGAAGTGAAGGCAATGCTTAGGAATCGATACAATTAACCCACAACTCCCATCGGAGACACCAAAGGGAAAGAAGCACAGACATGAAACAACTAGATCCTAATTGAAACATCAACAGCGGAAAACAAAAAGGACAGTTACTTTCCTACAAAATGGCCAACTGGCTATCCAAAACAAAATAACATAAGTGATACACACACTCAAAGACAAACCATAACAAAAATAAACCGCGACAGAAACCGCTTTGGAACGGTCAGTGAAACGAATTCCACCGGGGGCTTAAATCGATTTAACGTTGCCACAATCGTCGCCATTGTTTCCGTTGCGATTTAGACAAATAATTTGTTCAGTCCGCATGAAGGCCTCCTGACTCATCAGTGCAACTTCTCCGTGAACACAAAAATCAAACAACTACAGAGATGAAACAACGGTGAGGACTCAACAGCAAAACCACTGAAAAGCTAGAGCATAAGAAGAACAACAGTTAGATTTCGATGGGCCCGACCAGAGACAGAGCATCAGGTATCAACCAACATTGCATCAAATTAGATACTTTCTAACTTTCAGAAAGCCTTAACGCTGGAACCGTCATAGAATCTGAGGCCTGACCCACCGGCGTGCACTTAAAGAGGGAAACAAAGTTGTCAACCGTGATTGGGTTAACTACCATTCATGCAGTCTGTCGTATAACATTTATGTTGTACCGTTTCCTTTGATATCGAAGAATGATTTACGAAATTGGGCGGTGAAGTCATTGCATGTATATATTTTTCTGAATTTATATACTAAGTCGCTATAAAATTCGAGTGCCGATAGACTTTGTTGCAGAAGAGATATAAGTCCAATATTGAATTTTGAAATTGAATCGGAATGACGTCTATAAAATTTTGAAAAGGCTTTCCGTAGTTTATGATACCGATAACCCTGATTAAGAAGTTTAGTAGTTAACAATTTATTACGAGAGCTGATATCAATTACATGATTAGACACTCTGGCAAATCGAATTTATTGCGAAATATAAACGCCATAGGATGCCGCACGAGGAACATCACCATCCAAGAAAGGTAAATTTTACAATCTCAAAATCAAAATTTTAAATTTTGCAAGAAACAAACATATCTGCAATAGATAGATGTAAATCCAAAAACGGGGCCTCGGATCAGAAGAATTTTCTTTATTTTACTAAAGTTCTGGGGGTTGGATATATTCGAGTGAAACCATGGAAATAGGTATTGTGAATATTTAGTAAATCATCCAAATATCTAGAAGTCGAGCGAAAGGCTTCAATGATTACAGATTGGTTTTCAACGGAAAGGTAAAGGCGCTTTTAAAGTTGATGGTGACGTGTATGATATTTTGGGGGCAACATGGAAATCTTAACATTCGCACATCTGTGACAGGTATTCTCCTTAGTAAAGCAAATCTTGGACCATGCTCTGCTTTGATAGATGTCATTGTAAAACCGTTTTTATTTGTATATTATTTCAAGAGGACAGCCACATACAGACATAAGCTAATCTACCATGACAGGATTTACAAGCGACATATATATAAATACAAAAAGCGTGACATCACATTAACACGGCCGTGAAATGAAGACCCCTAAACCCCACTTCATATAGAGAAAATTGGGGTTTACGGGGGTATGTAATATTTTTCTTATTTTTGCTCCAAGACTTAGGTTGTGGGTACTCGTTAGAACCGCCTCATTGAGGTGGTTCTAACATGCAGTCACAACCTATGTTTTGAGCATTAATAAGAAAAATATCACGGATTTTCATCAGAAAAGTAGCCATTTTGAAGATATGAAATATGCACTTTGTCGCACGGGTGAGTTATCATAATGTCTTTCAATAAATATAAGATAACACTTGAGACCCCACTTCTAATAGTGCAAAATATCACAAGATTGGTGTGATGGGTAGGTAGCAGTGCTATGAACCAAACAGGACCAGAGCATTCCGATAACACACCCGTGTGTCATTGAGCATTCTCTCATGTCTCCAAAATGGTCCTTTTTCTGACGAAAATATGTTATATTTTTCATAGTTTACTCCGAATATAGGTTGTTGACGTACGTTAGACCCGCCTCAACGAGTCCCCTGTAAACCCCAGTTTTTATGCCCCCGCCATTCGAAGAATGGTGGAAAGGGCATATAGCGTTGCCCCTGTCCGTCCGTCCGTCCGTCCGATCGTCCGTGCGTTCGAAACTTAAACGCGGTCAATAACTTCCTTATTTCATGATAGATTTAAAAATTACTTGGCAGAAATGTTAACCATCATGAGACGACGTGTCATATGCAAAACCAAGGTTCGTACCTCCAAGGTAAAGGTCATACTTAGAGGTCAAAGGTCAAAAAAAGGATCCGAAACTTAAACGCAGTCAATAACTTTCTTATTTCAGGATGGATTTTGAAATTATTTTGTAGAAATGTTAACCATCATGAGACAATGTGTCAAGTGCAAAAACCCAGGTCGGTACCTCCAAGGTCAAGGTCATACTTAGAGGTCAAAGGTCAAAAAATGGGTCCGAAACTAAAACACAGTCAATACCTTACTTATTTCTGGATAGATTTTGAAATTACTTTGAAGAAATGTTAACCATCATGAGACGATGTGTCACGTGCAAACCCAGATCCGTACCTCCAAGGTCAAGGTCATACTTAGAGGTCAAAGGTAAAAAAGGGTCCGAAACTTAAACACAGTCAATAACTTTCTTATCTCTGGGTGGATTTTGAAATTACTTGGCAGAAATGTTGGACACCATAAAACAATCTGCCTCACACAAAACCAAGGTCCTTACCGCAAAGGTCAAGGCCACACTTAGAGGTCAAATGTGAAAAAGGGTCCAAAACTTAAACACGGTCAATAACTTTCTATGGATGAATACGAACATAGACATATTGTCAGGCGGGGGCATCCGTGTCCAATGGACGCATTTCTAGTTCTTATATAGTGTGGGGTTTAGAGTATTATTAGATACACTGCCTTGTTAACTGATAAACCTTAGCGCTGAAACTCTCAGACAGCAGGAAGGCGAGTGTTACGGAAACTCATCACGAAAACACGCTATGTAATTCTGCACCCCCCCCCCCCACTCGAACCCCACTTTTATATAGAAAAACTGTGATTTACAGGGGTAAATACTATTTTTCTTATTTCTACTCTAAAATATATATTGTGGGTAATTGTTAAAATCCGCCTCCATGAGGCGGTTCTAACGACTACCCACAATCTATATTTTGAGCAGATGTAAGAAAAATAATACAATATTTCATCCAAATGTGTAGTTTTTTTCCGGCGGTAAAATTTACAGTGTATTTGTATAGGCGTGTTTTCGTAATGAATCCGAATCCATGGTAAAACGCGTCATCCGTATTCAAGTCATTTACATTTCATTAGGTGGATGATTATGGGCTTTCACAGCTGATTCAAAATGGTACTAATATGGAATAGTAACAAATATGACAAAATAATATCTCGATATTGGAAACAAAGGAAAGTAAAATTAATGACGTAATAGGTGAGGCAATACGTGCCAAACGTACAGTCACATTACGCAGCCACGCCTATACAAATACATTGCAACCTTTATCACCGAAAAAAATTGAAAAATTTAAGATGAAAAATTGTGATATTTTTCTTATTTCTGCTCAAAATATAGATTGTGGACACTCGTTAGAACCGCCTCATCGAGGCGGTTCTAACGAGTACCCACAATCTATATTTTAGAGCAGAAATAAGAAAAATAAGGTATACCCCCGGAAACCCCAGTTTTACCATATAAAAGTGGGGTTCAAGGGGGTCAAAATTATATAGGCGTGTTTTCGTGATGGGAAATAGAAATAATGAACACGTAAAATGTGATTTGTCAAAATGAACAAATATAGCACATCACGAAAACGCGAATATTGTGACCCATTTGAACCCACTTTTATATAGTAAAACTGGGATTTACAGGAGTAAAGTAGAAGTAAAACAAAGATCAGGAATCGATACAATTAACTTACTCCACCCATCAAAGACACCAAAGGGAAAGAAATACAAACATTAAGCGACCAGACCATAATGGAAACCTAAACAAAGGAAGGCCATAAGGACAGTTACTTTCCCACAAAATGGCCATATGGCCATCCGAATTTAAAAGACACAAGTGATACGCACAGTAAGTAACAAACAACAACATAAATAAATCGCCACAGGAGAACCGCCTTGAAACGGTCAGTAAAAAGATTTCCACTGGGGGGCTTAAATCGATTTTACGTGGCCACAATCCTCGCCCTTACTTCCGCCGCGATTTAGACAAATAATTGTTCAGTCCGCATGAAGGCCTCCTAACTCATCAGTGCAACATCTCCGTGAACACAAATAATCAAAGAACCACAGAGGTGAGACAACGGTGAGGACTCGACAGCAAGAAACCACTGAAATGGTGGAGCAAAAGAAAACCAACAGTTAGACTCCGATTGGCCCGACCAGAGACAGAGTATCAGACACCAACCAACATTACCTTGAATTAGATCTCTCTAATTCTCAATAAGCCTTTACGTTGGTACCGTCATAGAATCTGAGGCCTGATCCACCGGCGTACAATTAAAGAGGGAAGCAAAGTTGCCAACCGTGATTGGGTTAACTACCATGCATGCAGTCTGTCGTATAATATCTATGTTGTACCCAATCTTTTTATATCGAAGAATGATTTTACGAAATTGGGTGCTAAAGTTATTGCGGTTATATATTTTTCTGAATTTATATACTAAGTCACCATAAAATTCGGGTTCCGATAGACCTTGATGCAGAAGAGATTTAAGTCCAATATTGAATTTTGAAATTAAATCAGAATGGCGTCTATAAAATTTTGAACAGGCTTTGCGTAGTTTATGGTACCGATAACCCACATTAAGAAGTTTAGCCGTTAATAATTTATTACGAGTGTTGAAGTCAGTTACATGACTACACACTCTAGCAAATCGAATTAATTGCGAAATATAAACGCCATGGGATGGCGCACGAGGAACATCACCATCCAAAAAAGGAAAATATACAATCTCAAAATCAAAGTCATCGCGTTTATCATAAATTTTGCATGAAACAAACCCATCTACAATAGATAGATGTATATCCAAAAACGGGGCCTCGGTATCAGAAGAATTTGCTTTATTTAACTGAATTTCTGGGGGGTAAATCTGACTGATCAATCCATCGAAATAGGTATTATCAATATTTAATAAATCATCTAAATATCTATAAGTGGAGCTAAAAGCTTCAATAATTTCAGATTGGTTATCAATGGAAAGCGACAATATGAAGTCTCTTTCATATCAATACAAGAATAGACCAGGCACAAGAGGTGCGCAATTCGTACCCATCGGAATGCCCACAATTTGTCTAAATAACTTAGTACCGAATCTAATATAAATATTGTCAAGTAGAAGGGTGTGGGCACCACACACTTTCTGACATGACCAAAGTGTATAATTCGTATGCTCTTTAGAAGTGAAAAATGCATTTCTGACATTACATGCAAGATAGAGAGAATCTTCTCTGTGAAAAATCCCATTCAATTAAATCATTAAGCTTTTCTTTTATAAGATTATGAGGAAGTGTAGTGTAAAGCGTGGAAAAATCGTAAGTAGACAGACTTGAAGCACGAAAATGTCTGGATTTCAATTTATTTAAAACCTCATTCGAATTTTTTATAGACCAAAACAGATTTCTTCCTGATCTTTCAAATACTTTATCACAATATTTAATCACATGCGTTTTAATAGCAGTAAGACAGGAAGTTAATAATTTAGAAAGTTCAGTGGTAGTGCAAGAGCTAGAATTTGCAAAGTTTCCAGTCCTTAAGGGCTTTATGCTCAATATACTCTCGCTTACACCATCGATTACCGAATTCATTCAATGAAGCAGCGATTTCATCTCTACATTTACTGAAATCAATTTTAGAAGGAAACCGATATTCCGGTCCTTTAGAAATTATATTCCTTATCCTAGAATCAGGAATAATTTTCAAATTGCCAGTAATTACATGACCAGCAGCAGGATAGCAATACACTGAGTTTTACAATCACATGGATCAGGAGTATTAGTATCAATATCAAGATCTGAAACAAGTTTGTTAAAATTAAAAATGATAGATCTAACAGGTTTGTTATATTTATAGCAAATTATAGGTGTAAACCTTATTTTCCTTATTGCTACTCTATAATATAGATTGTGGGGACTCGTTAGAACAACCTCGATGAGGCGGTTCTAACGTGTGCTCACAATATATAAAATATAGATTGTGAGAACTCCTTAGAGGTAGAACAGCCTCGATGAGGTAGTTCTAATATGTGCCCATAATCTATATTTTGAACAGAAATAAGAAAAGTTTCACAATTTTCATCTGAAATGTGTGGTTTTTTCGGCGGTTAAATTTACAATTTATTGTATAGACATGTTTTCGTAATTTGCAGCAAACAAGCTTTTCATGGCAACTATCACTTTTTATGAAGACCCTTATAAACATCACTTTATACGTCTAAGGAAAAACAACTTTTTCGCATTTTTACA
Organism: Lucinisca nassula; assembly: GCA_963580285.1. Classification (NCBI taxonomy): domain Eukaryota; kingdom Metazoa; phylum Mollusca; class Bivalvia; order Lucinida; family Lucinidae; genus Lucinisca; species Lucinisca nassula. The sequence goes on along the minus strand of OY757019.1, from coordinate 92,953,685 downwards.
CAAAAAAAAATGAATTATGAATACCCGTTAGAATCGACTCAATTAGGTAGTTCTGACGGGCATTCATAAAATTTGCGTGTAACCGAAATTAGGAACACATAGCAATTTTCTTGAGAAAGACTAGCATTTTATTTTATACTTAACAGCGAAATCAATGCATAGCTGAAACAAATAAAAAATTATATAATAATATAAATTTAAATAATATTTTCCCATTGTGAAAGATCTGGTATTTTCACATTGTGAAAAATAATGACCACTTCATTTTCACAGTAAGAGAAATTCATTTTACACGTATAAAATATAAGTGTAAATATATTTAATCTCGTGTGTTGAAGACATCAGAATTTTCACTCGTGTTTCCCAATCGCGAGAATCGTGATGTTTTCAACACACTCGACGAAATATTCATTACGATAACACACCCGTGCGACATAGTGCATTTTTTCACATCTCCAAAATGACCATTTTCCTGATGAAAACCCGTGAATTTTTTCTAAGAAATACTGCAAACATAGGTTGTGGGTGCTCGTTAGAACCGCCTCATTGAGGCGGTTCTAACGAGCACCCATACCCTATGTCTTGGAGCAAAAATAAGAAAAAATAATGTATACCCCCGTAAACCCCAGTTTTCTCTATATAAAGTGGCGTGTAGGTGGGTCTTCACACCACGGACTTGTTCACGTGATGTTTGGTATTTAGATACATGAGAGAAGGCATTGTTTCGCGTATCAAATTCCGACATTTGAACAGGGTATAGAAATTATTTTATCAGTAACCCTCTATATATATTGCATTGTAACACATTGACCTGATAAAGATATGCTATGTCAGGACAAGTGAGCTTTATCACGTCAACGTGATATTGCACTTTTATGAATGACTGGACTACCGGAAAAAAATGGCAAAAATGTTACAATAACTGGACAAATTGGAAACATTACTTGAAAGAAGTATCATAGTAAAAAAAATACAGCCAGATTATACTAAATATATGGACCGATTATTACATGCCGGAATGTTGAGACGCACTGAGGATTATCGATAACTGAACGTAAATTGCATATATAAAGAGTGAATAATGAGATAAACTGATAAATAGAATACCAGATTCGTGTCATATCAGGTTCGGCTTCGAAAACGCATGTAGAATCGCTCGGCAAGCCTCGCGATTCTACAAGCGTTCTCGAAGCCTTGCCTGATAAACTTAATATCAAAAGACACGAACCTGGTATTCTCTATATGTCACCATTGTGATAGCTACCTTCTACCTTCCCATCCGACTGTGCGCTATAATAAATTGACAGAAAGCTAGATCATAAGCTGTTCATTCCTAATCCCTAGAAAGGCATGCTGCAGTTTTTCATTGGAGCTGGCCCACCAAAACAGCCATTACGATAACGCATCCGTAAGATATAGTACATTTTTTAAACCTTTAAAAAGGCATTTTTTTTCTGATGAAAATTTGTGATATTTTTCTTATTTATACTCCAAACATAGGTTTTGGGTGCTCGTTAGAACCGCCTCATTCAAGGTCGCATCATTTGGCAGCAACCTATGTCTTGGAGCAGAAATAAGGTAAATAATGTTTACCCCCGTATACCCGAGTTTTCTGTATATAAAGTGGAGTGTAGGAGGTCTTTATTGCACGGATTTGTTCACGGGATGACACTTAAAAACTAAGTAAATCTCCAAATAGGGACGGGATGTCTCTAGTGCATAATGCAGGGTTTTATCGTAGGGTGACCCTTATCCAAACTTGCGAAAATGGTTTTATTCCAATGAACAAAATGGCCACTAGAGTTAAACATAGAAAAGACCTTTAGATAACAGCTTCTCCTAGGCCGGTGGCTAGATTTCGAAATAATTTTACTGAAATGTTCCTTGGGTGACCTTTACCAAAGCTGCTAAAATGGTTTCCCTTGCTGAACACAATGGCTGTTGGATATTATTATTTTAGGTCTAGCCTGCCCAGGCAAGGTGATGCAATTTGGACCATCTATGCACATGAACTATATTGGTCATATATATTATGACGGCTCCAACGTAAAGGCTTATTGAAAATTAAAGAGATAATGTTGGTTGGTGCCTGATGCTCTGTCTCTGGTCGGGCTCATCGGAGTCTAACTGTTGGTTTTCTTTTGCTCCAGCATTTCAGTGGTTTCTTGCTGTCGAGTCCTCACCGTTGTCTCACCTCTGTGGTTCTTTGATTTCTGTGTTCACGGAGATGTTGCACTGATGAGTTAGGAGGCCTTCATCCGGACTGAACAAATTATTTGTCTAAATCGCGACGGAAGTAAGGGCGAGGATTGTGGCCACGTAAAATCGATTTAAGCCCCCCAGTGGAAATCTTCCACTGACCTTACTGTGTGTATCACTTGTGTCTTTTAATTTTGGATGGCCATATGGCCATTTTGTGGGAAAGTAACTGTCCATATGGCCTTCCTTTGTTTAGGTTTCCATTATGGTCTGGTCGCTTAATGTTTGTATTTCTTTCCCTTTGGTGTCTTTTATGGATGGAGTAAGTTAATTGTATCAATTCCTGATCTTTGTTTTACTTCTACTTTTCATTGGGTGGCAGGGCTTGAGATGTCTTCTCAGTGTTGGGTAAAATTCCAACAAAATTGGATACAACATCTTCAAAATGACCTAAATAGTATTGACTGGGACGTTAAATCTCAATTTAAACAAAAAGGGCATAAGAGGACCAGTCTGATCTGGATCCACACTGTTTTCAATAATGACTTTAAAGTAACCAGCCAACACAAAAGTAGAAGATAATTCTGAAGGGTTAAACAGAAACATCTTAATCACTCTTTGAAATTGTACATTTATATAAAAAACAACAAGGTTTTAGACCTGTCAAAATATCAACAGGCAGTTGAAGATGCTTGCATAATATGGTATGAATCAGTAGGACTCAAAACAAACTGTGAAGTGACTAATATTCTTATACCAGAAGGTATACATATTAAATTGTGCAGCGACTCTGGCTCTCATTGTATAATAGATGTCACTTAGAGGTTAGGACCCAGGTGTTTGACCTAGTTATAAACAGAGCTTCAAACATGGGCTAGATAACTACTAGGCTCTTGAAAATAATATAGGTGGCTTAAGGATCTGCGCTGCAGTACGAGTATACAGAATCAGCACCAAAAACTGTTTATTTTGGATGGAGTGATGTAGATAAGGTGGGTATATGTTGATAGTTAAAGGATAATTTTCCTTATCAATAAAACATATGTTGTGGGTATTTGTTAGAACCACCTTGCTCTTAGTGAATATATACACACCATACATTTTTATTGAAAAATAAGGGAGACTTTAGCTTATGTACCACTAAATACCCACCATATCTACAGCTCTATGAACTTAAGATTTGACTGATTGATTGTTTTGGGTTTAATGACACGTCGACCCTTGCGGGTCATTTTGTGTCCTCTCAGAGAAACGGAGAAAAGAGGTAGGAGAGATAGTAGAGGATATGAAAGTGAGGAACAGAGGAGAAGAGGCAAATGTATGGAAGGAAGTGTATATAGAAACAGAAGAAATAACATTCCCCCCTCTACCCATACTTGCAGCAAGAACAGTAGGCCTTGTCCAACTGTGAGCCAATATCAGTTGGACACAACAGTGATGCAAGATACACTTATAGAGATTTAATTACAGTATTAATAAATGAATTCTGAGCCAAGGCACAGACAAGAATCAAGCTGGCATATAGTATTGGCATGCCTAAATAGTGTTGACATGGATGTAAAGCTCAAAACAAACAAACACATTAACCCTTACCCTGCTGAGCCTGGATATGCCTTATCTTTCTTCAAACAATGTAGATTCTGATCAGATTTTCTTGGCTTCTAAAGAAGCCATCTGATCAAGATTTACACTTACATTCAGTTTGTGAATGTATAGGAATAAATTACATCATTTTAACCCAGTTTGTGCCGAAAACTTAGAATGGGATACTGGCAACCCTGGATTGGCAAACAGTGAAAGCCCAGATCAGATGCTGTAGAACTTGACGTCTGATCTGGGCCTACATTGTTTGTAAAATGTTCTGCCATTTTCCATATTAGCGGTTGAGGTTGACAAAACAGTGTAGACCTAGAACAGATGCCACAGAACATGGCCTCTGTCTGATCAAAGTCTACTTTGTTACGTACAGTACAGGAAATTTTGAGTCAGATGCTGCAGAATGTGGCGTCCAATCGGAATTTACACATTTTGCTTACAGTACAGAAATGTACAAGTAATAAACGTAATGTAAACAGTCTATACCGCAATTCAGGATCATTTTCCTAGCCTACATTCCGACACAATTGGCCCACCAGTGCTGTCAGTGCTTTGAAATATGCTATTGTTTCCCAAAAACAAACTGACTTCATAACGAACTTAAGTGTTTATGCTCGAAAATCTATTGTCATTATTTCCAAAAACAAAACTTAACGTCATTTATATTCAAATACAAAAAACTCCAGTGCAAACTAACACAATTTCATGTTATCAGAAAATTAGTGTTAGAAGCTTCTATGGTGAAATGGTTAAACTACTTGCCTAATAAACCAAGTGTCATGGGTTCAGTCCCATGCTTCTCCACACTTGAGGCGTTTTTGATGCCGAGAATCCACATCCTTTGAACACAGTGACTGAATTAAAAAAAAAAAAAATCTCCACCTAAGTTCTTGAATGGTTCTGCTAGATTGAACAAATAGCACATAGACAAAAATAAAAACATCATCAAAAGATAATACAACTTGACTCAGGTGAGCGAATTAGGTCCATCATGGACCTCTTGTTGTTCTTATTTCTGCTCCAAGACAAAGGTGATGGGTACTCGTTAAAACCGCGGTTCTATCGAGTACACACAACCTATGTTTAAGAAATAGGTCAGCTCTAGCTGTGATTTGTTGAGTAATAAATCACAATTTGGAAGTCAGTTGTAAAGTGAACAAAGTGATTTGTCTACTTACAACTGACCGACAAACTGTAATTTATTACTCAACAAATTACAAACTAGAGCTGATCTATTTCGATTCTAACACGCTGAAAATCGGCAATAATGCTTTTGTTTCCTTCAAAATCTCACAACTTTTCGCCATTGTTAGAAGATATCCCGCTAATATTATCGACTGAAACACATGCATTTATATCCTTTTCTAACGTTTTCGATGCGAGGAAATGACGTTACACCGTCAAACGTCAAGGAAATCGACTAGTGACGTCATAAATTTGCAGTTTTAAATGACGCCACTCGTCACGCTCTTCCTTGGCGTGATTTGTTGTAGAATAAAACACAGTTATTTTCCATTGTTTATAAAGGCGCGCTGTGTTAGAATTAAAAAAAAAAGATCAGCTCTAACTGTGATTTGTTGAGTAATAAATCACAGTTTGGAGATCAGTTGTAAAGTAGATCAAATCACCAGCACGTAGCTTGCGTGATTTATCTACTTACAACTGATCGACAAACTGTGATTTATTACTCAACAAATCACAAACTAGAGCTGATCTATTTCGATTCTAACAGACTGAAAATCGGCAATAATGTTGTTGATTCCTTCAAAATCTCACAACTTTTCGCCATTGTTAGAAGAAATCCCGCTAAAATTATCGAATGAAACATATGCATTAATACCCTTTTCTAACGTTTTCGATGCGAGAAAATGACGTTACACCGTCTAACGTCAAGGAAATAGACTAATTACGTCATAAATTTGCAATTTTTAATGACGGCACTCGTCACGCTCTTCCTTGCCGTGATTTGTTGTAGAATAAAATACAGATATCTTCCATTGCCTATATAGGCGCGCTGTGTTAGAATTTTTAATAGAAATAAGAAAACTATGACAAAATTTCATCAGAAAAATAACCGTTTTCGGAATATGAAAGGATGCGCTTTGTCATACGAGTGTGTTATCGTAATGAAAAGGGTATTCATTATACGAAATGGTTAAACATTATGTGATTACAAGTAACCCTCAGTGACTACAACGACCCAAGAGTTGGGCACATTGGCTTGGTCTCACCGGTTTTCGTGTAAATTAAGTTCGGCCGTACTTGAAACACTTTACCCCTCGCCTGCTGAGCCCTGATATGCCTTATTTTCCAAACAATGAAGATTCAGATCAGATGGCTTCTGACGAAGCCATCTGATCAGGATCTACATTGTTTAACATTCAGATTGTGAATTTGTTGCAATAATTTGCATCAAGGAATCTGATTGGTTGATAATCGGTAGTGGGTGTGGCAGATTAAACTATTCAGCAGGACAAGGGTTAAACGTGAAAAGGGAAGAACATATGAACACTGTACGGCTTGTTAGGGCATTTTGGCGCATGTCTTGTGTACATTTTGTTCATGACACGACTTTGCTGTTAATTTCTGTGAAATAGAAATGCTAGATATAGGAAATGATATCTGATATTACTTTTGCAGTTAATTATGCTTGTTTGTTTGTTTGTTTGATTTGAGGTTTAACGTCCCCGTCAACACTGTAAAGGTCATTTTGGAGACGTTGCTTCCAATTTTGTGGGACTTTTACCCGACATTGAGATGAAATGACATCTCAAGACCTGTCGTCCAGTGAAACCAATAGGGTTCATTAGCATGGACGGTCCGCCTCGCACCGCGGTTCCTGGACAGGCTTAGATCCTCTAAGCGGTTTACCAGTACTAGTGTGCGGGCCGGATTCAGCTCTGCGTGGAAGCATCATGCAGCCCATATATTTCTTCAAGCCCCTATGGGCGGGGGCGGGCAGTTAATTATGCGTCCGATGTTTCCGGAAATGTTGTTTTAGATATATAACTTTCAACGCGTAAGGTATATTAATAATATGCAGCCGGTTCAATTTGAAACTGTTAATAGGCAAAATAATTAACCAGTGAGGAAACGAAAGGGCCGATGTAAAGAAAATTCTACAAGTTGGCAAGTGGGATACTATATCACACCCATGCGACATACGAGTAGTGCAATTTTTTTTTTTGAACTCTAAAAATGGTTTCTTTTCTGATAAAAATCCTTGACGTTTTCCATTATTTATACTGCAAATATAGTTTGTGATTGCTCGTTAGAACCGCCCTATTGAGGCGGTTCTGAAGAGTGTTTTGACACAAGTTGTGGGTGCTCATTAGAATTGCATCATTGAGGCGGTTCTAACGAGTACAAACAACCTATGATTTGGACCAGAAATAAGAAAAATATTGTATACCCCCGTAAGCCCATTATTTCTCAATTTTTAAAGAAGAGTTTACGGGATGTTTATTTCACGGACTTGTTTACGTGATGACTCAGATTAACGGTATGTACACGCATTCTGATCAGAAACTTCGCTAATCGCATGAGTTTTGTATAGATAGTTTGTTAGTTACACGAAACATGTAGCCCCTTGGCCTTTCCAATAGGCCAGCACACTCATAACAGATAACGGTATCCTGTATCTCTTAGGTCTATGTCTGATCTAAATCTATAATATTTGTCTTTATATTTTTAAACATAGATTGTGGGCGCACGTTATAACCGACAATGTGTGCGTTTAAGCAAAAACAAAAAATATACATAAATAAATAAATCAATCAATATATAATAATAACAATAGTAATAAATACATACAGTAATATTAAAAATGAACCCCTTTTATTAACCCCACTTTTATCTCCATTTAGTCCTAGAAATCCCAAAACGGGTATTTGGCAAACATCGCAGACCCAGATCAGACGCCGCAGAACGCGGCGTCTGATCAGGGCAAAAAGTTTGCAAAAAGTTCAGCCATTTTCCTAATGAATTATGCAGAAAACAACACCTGACACCCCTACATTTTGAAATGGACTCATGCTATATATAAGAATGAAGATTCCATTTGGTACAAAAAGGGTGAATAGTTAAATTGGAGTTCATAAGGGTATTGATATCAAAACTTGTTAACGTGATGTCCGATTGCACAAAGCACCCGACAGTAACTTAATTTTGTCGGACAACACATCAGTAGATTATACAGGTTTACAATATGTCAAAGAAAGAGTTATCCTTGGGAATCAAGGAATACACCACAGAACTAGAAAGTATCCATTGTACATATTTTCTAGGCCAGACTAGCTAGTTTCGGCCAAATAGGCCTCATCAGTGACCATAAATATTTTCAAAATTCAACAATGGAATCAATGATCCCAAAGGACAAGAAAATATAAAACTACACTATGATGTTGGGCAGGAAGACTTTTTACGACCGCAACACATCCCCAGGCACCAGCTGTAGTGGCGTTAACTATGTTCTAGAAAGGGTTATCCTTTGAAAACAAGGAATACACCACAGAACTGGAAAATATGGAGTGTACATGTTTTTTGGGCCGGACTAGCTAGTTTCGGTCAACTAGGCCTCATCAGTGACCCTCAAATATTTTCAAAATTCAACAATGGAACCAATGATAAATCTTTTAAATGAACAGCCCCATTTACCCAAAATTATACGGACAAAACTGGTGTTTACGTGGTTATACATTATATATTTTCTTTTTATTTCTGTCCCAAGACAGGCACTACAACCTACGTTTTAAGTACAAAAAAGAAAAAAATATCGGAAACAAGCCGTTTTGGAGATACGAGGGTCGTTCAATATTTTACTGACCTAACCCAGTTACTACCTGTGGCAAGTGCACGTTTTTCACATATTATATATCAATGCCTTATTGCTTAAAATTTTATCGATTGAGTCGTAGCAGTGATAAATTGAGTCGTAGCAGTGATAAGTTACCTGTTTATAAAAAAAAATAAAGATTAACCAGAATATTTATGAGGAATCATTTTGTGAAGTTTACTGAAAGACTGCTCCTTCATACTGAACTGTTAATATTTGGAGGCTGATTTTAAACGTGGTCGAATATCGTTGGAAGGGAAGACATGTGAACGCATTGGGAACTAGTAAAGCAGGACAGACGAATGAACGTTTAAGAAATGGTTAGAACTTTGAAGATTTCTGAGGGCAGCAGTTTTACCATTTTTCACGAACGGCTGGTTATGAGGAAGTTTTCAGTGCATTTGGTGCCAAAATGCCTTAGTAAAGAACGAGTATCCGAGTGCCCTTGTCTGATTCACTTTTGGAAAGATATGATTCTGATCCGGAAGACTTTCTTGAAAGAATTGTTATCGGGGACGAAAATTGGATCCATAACTATGATCCTGAGACTAAACAACAGCGCAAACAAGGGACTGGCCACGATTCAACGCGTCCAAAGAAATTCAAGACTCAGCCTTCAGTTGGCAAGGTCATGGCAACTGTGTTTTTGGAAAGCAAGGGAGTTCTGTTGAAAAAGTACAAAAGGTGTGCTGTTACGAGTATAACATGATAATGGTAGTGTCCATACATGCAAAGCTTCTGTGGACACAACGAAGCAGAAGGGTTTCAATCCCCTACCCCATCCTCCCTGTTCTCCTGATCTGGCACCAAGTCATAACTTGTTGTTTGCGAACTTAAAGAAGGAATTGCGTGGGCGTAGGATGAAGAGCTAAATGTAGCGGTTGGAGGATGGATTTGACTCTATAGACCTCGAATTCTACAAAAATGGACTTTCAGCCTCTGAACAGCGATGGATGAACTGCTTGTTGCTGCTGGGTGACTACGTGGAATAAAAAAAAGTCAAGCGTGACTTTATGTAGGTAAGGCCAGCTACTTTTTGAACGATCCTCGTATGATGGAATACATCATGTCGCACGGACGTGTTATCAAAATGAATCTGTCAAATGTAGAAGGCATTTCAAAACACGAAAGCTAAACAATAAATAGAACTCAGAGAGGTAAATAAACTTTAAATTTGTTTCAGTATAATAATTGACAAAATTGATCTCATAATGAAGATTAAATTATCACATTACGATATAAAGCGCATCCTTTCATGTCTTCATAATAGTTACTTTTCTAATCAATGAAAGTGATGTTTTTTACTTATTTATACTTCATACACAGGTTGTGTGTGCCAATTAGAACCGCCTCAATGTGTTGAAAATTTTACCACCCAAAGACAATGAACGTTTTCAGTTATAAATTCTGATATTTTTCATATCATGACTCAAAACATAGATTTTGGGTACTTGTTAGAACCAAGGCGGTTCTAACGAGTACCCGAAATGTATGTTTTTGAGCAAAAATAAGCGTAATAATGCATTCACCTGTAAACTCAAGTTTTACTGTATAAAAGTGGGGTTTAAGAGTGTCAAAATGATATAGGCGTGTTTTCGTGATGTAATCTTTTACAGCTTTCTAAGAAAGCATTATATAGAAGTGGCTTAGTCGTTGGTAAACTGTCAAAGTTTCGCATGCGTTAATAGTGTTGGAAGAACAACAGCAGTTTAGATTTTCAGCTTTGTGTCAAGTCTAATTTCACGTTGATCCAACCCACTACCACGTTTTGTTTGATTTTCTTTGAATTGATGTTTAACGTCTCCGCCAACGCTATATAGATGTGGTTTGTGGTTTTGGTTTTACGGCCCTTTCAAGATTATTTCACTCATATCGAGCCGATCGTTAATCAGAGTTGGGGGCAAACCGGAGTACCCGGAGAAAAACACCCTGACTTTCCGTTGCAGAACTTGGCGTCTCACATGTGACCCGAGCGAGGCTCGAACACACAGCGGTGAGAGACCTAATGATTAAGATTCAGCGCTCTTCGGTCCCCGCCCATAGGCGCTTGGAGAAATATATGGGCTGCATGATGCTTCCACGCAGAGCTGAATCCGGCCCACGCACTAGTACTGGTAAACAGCTTAGAGGAGCTAAGCCTGTCCAGGAACCGCGGTGCTAGGCGGACCGCCCATACTAATATACCCTATTGGTTTCATTGGGCGACAGGGCTTGAGAAGTCATTTCACCTCAATGTCGGGTAAAAGTCCCACAAAATTGGAAGCAACGTCTCCAAAATGACCTTTACAGAGTTGACGGGGACGATAAGACTCAACTCAAACAAAATCAGCGCTCTTATCCACTAGGCCACGGAGGTCCGTACACTATATAGGCCATTTTTGAGCGTTGCTTCCAATTTTGTGGGACTTCTACCCGACATTGAGATGAAATGACGTCTCAAGCCCTGTCGCCCAATGAAACCAATATGGTTTATAAGCATGGACAGTTCGACTCGCCCCGATTTACCTGACCGGCTTGGACCTCTAAGCGGTTTACCAGTACTCGTCTGCGGTCGCAATCAGCTCTGCGTAGAAACATCATGCAGCCCATTTATTTCTTCAAGTCCGAATGGGCGGGGGCCGGGTACTCTTGATAACTTATTAAACTGTTCATCTTTTCAAGATAACCTCTTTACCAGTCAGAAGACTAGTTCCATCTACTGTGAGGAAGGGAATGGTTCCTGAGCTTTGTTGACCATAAGCTGTTTTGAGTGTATTGTAAAAGTCTTCATATTCTAGACTGGATTTCATAAGCCTTGTTGCTTAACCAATGGTCTTGCATATCTCTAATTCTAGCCTGGACTGTCTAACATATGTTTGATTAGGCGGCCTAATTAGATACTGAGGTCGTGTCATTTTGTTTTTGGTATTTCTCTTCACGTCCTAGACGGCTTGATCTGACATTCTCGTCAAACCAGTTTGGTGTGTTCCTAGGAATCCCATTGCTAAAGAGTGAACAATGTCTCTGAAGACTGTCCAGTTCTCTGATCGTCTGAAATGAATTCCAATGGATCTAAACGACTGCAGATATCATTAATGAATGCTTTTCTCTTGCTGTCTTTTTCAGTTGAGGCATCGAGTCTCTCGGACACTTACCTGTGCAGGCTGAATGCGCAGATTGAGTTTACTGACAACAAGCCTGTGATCTGTCCAACAGTCTGCACCACACATAGTCTTTGTCACTTTGACATCACGCTTGTCCTTCAATCGCCATGAGTTGATGTCTTGGGGCGAATTGGCATCTAAAAGACTGTGTTGACGATTAGCGGTTCATGCTCTACATACTTCCTCAGAAGAAGGAGACCATTTCTGTTGCACTATCCTATTACTTAAGCCCCGATTCCTCCTTTCCAGCTTGGGTGGTCTATGCCTACTCTAGCTTTGAAGTCCACGAGGAGGATGTGATTGTTTTTACGGGGTATAGCAGAAATCACAGAACCAAACCATCATTGTCTTTGACCTCATCATATTATGGAACCAATTACAATGGTTGCACGCCTCTTACCAGATAAGGGGAAGCCTCCGTGGTGTAGTAGTTACGCTGCTCGCCTTGTAAAACAGGGATCGCAGGATCGATCCCGGGCTTCTCAAGACTTCGGATGAGTCTTTAAACCGAGGTCCCGTCTCCGTATGACCTTAGCTGTTGGTGGGACGTAAAACTTTAATACTCACCCACTCACCAGATAAGGGAAGACTAAACGTCATAGTGGTCATTTATGTCCTTTTCGAAGAGCTTAGATTTGCTAAAAATGAGTGGTTTAATGGCGAACCTTTCTCCTGCATCACGGCGCTCTTCGTCATTGCGCCCATCCCAGAAGAATGTGTGGCCGGCACCGATTTCGTTCAAAAGCTCGTCTTCTACAAGGCGATTCTCACTCCGAGCTTCACTCTCGAGTTTTGTACTGGTTAATTTCTCTACCAACTACAGTTGTTTTTCGCTGTGGTCTGACAGAAGCAACAGTGTCCATACCAATGCATACATTTGTTGACTGTCAAACTTACGTTTATTATTCTTTTTTTTTTTTGTTGAGATGCTAATCGCGTTTACCCAAGCAGGCAGTTGTTTTCGGCACTTTTTGTCTAGCTCCATGTTTTGGGGGGCAAGCAGTGCTATCCTGAAAGGACTGCTTAATGCCTAGTTCCCAATATTGCTTAATTCATTCTTAAGGATAGCGACTGTATAGAACCAAGCAGCATGTATGCACGTCTGCTCAGGTTATGGCTGGCCATAAAAGGTAAACAAAGCGAAAATTAAAGTTTCTGTGTACAGATGAATAGACAGAACGCAATGAGAAAAGAAACAACAAGTACCGGAAACTGCTCTGTAACCTTTATCCCGCTCAATAATGAATTAAACCACACCCACTTTTAATTTTGAACCAATCTGATTACTTGATATAATTTATTCCTACTAATTCACAAACCGAATGTCTAACAGTCTAGATCCATATCACCCAGCAGTCACACGTCTCTAGGGCAACGTCAAGTCAACGTCGGTGCAACGCTATGACTTTGCACCGACGTTGATTTGACGTCACAACTACGTCATGTGCCTGCTGGGCATCATCTGATCTGTTTGCAAAAGACATTAAGTAGGGGTTGTCGTGATCAGCGAGGTAGGGGTTAAGTACACGAGTGTTAAGTTGGTTCCTTATTCCTTATTCCTTGTTCCTTATTCCTTATTCCTTGTTCCTTATTCCTTATTCCTTGTTCCTTATTCCTTATTCCTTATTCCTTATTCAATTTTCAACTTCACAGTACTTTGCCACGCGGTGTAACAGAACATTTGCGTATGTCCTAATCATCATCATTTTTACATCTAAGCATGATGGTATAGGTTTCGAAATCCAGCAGGTATCAACGGCGAATAAGGAATAAGGAACAAATCCAAATTTTCCTTATTCCTTATTCGATTTTCAACTTCACAGTACTTTGCCACGCGGTGTAACAGAACATTTGCGTATGTCCTAATCATCATCATTTTTACTTCTAAGCATGATGGTATAGGTTTCAAAATCCAGCAGATATAAACTGCGAATAAGGAATAAGGAACAAATCCAAATTTTCCTTATTCCTTATTCGATTTTCAACTTCATAGTACTTTGCCACGCGGTGTAACAGAACATTTGCGTATGTCCTAATCATCATCATTTTTACTTCTAAGCATGATGGTATAGGTTTCGAAATCCAGCAGGTATCAACTGCGAATAAGGAATAAGGAACAAATCCAAATTTTCCTTATTCCTTATTCGACTTTCAACTTCACAGTACTTTGCCACGCTGTGTAACAGAACATTTGCGTATGTCCTAATCATCATCATTTTTACTTCTAAGCATGATGGTATATGTTTCGAAATCCAGCAAGTATCAACTGCGAATAAGGAATAAGGAACAAATCCAAATTTTCCTTATTCCTTATTCGATTTTCAACTTCATAGTACTTTGCCACGCGGTGTAACAGAACATTTGCGTATGTCCTAATCATCATCATTGTTACTTCTAAGCATGATGGTATAGGTTTCAAAATCCAGCAGATATAAACTGCGAATAAGGAATAAGGAACAAATCCAAATTTTCCTTATTCCTTATTCGATTTTCAACTTCATAGTACTTTGCCACGCGGTGTAACAGGACATTTGCGTATGTCCTAATCATCATCATTTTTACTTCTAAGCATGATGGTATAGGTTTCAAAATCCAGCAGATATAAACTGCGAATAAGGAATAAGGAACAAATCCAAATTTTCCTTATTCCTTATTCGATTTTCAACTTCATAGTACTTTGCCACGCGGTGTAACAGGACATTTGCGTATGTCCTAATCATCATCATTTTTACTTCTAAGCATGATGGTATAGGTTTCGAAATCCAGCTAGTATCAACTGCGAATAAGGAATAAGGAACAAATCCAAATTTTCCTTATTCCTTATTCGATTTTCAACTTCATAGTACTTTGCCACGCGGTGTAACAGAACATTTGCGTATGTCCTAATCATCATCATTTTTACTTCTAAGCATGATGGTATAGGTTTCGAAATCCAGCAGGTATCAACGGCGAATAAGGAATAAGGAACAAATCCAAATTTTCCTTATTCCTTATTCGATTTTCAACTTCACAGTACTTTGCCACGCGGTGTAACAGAACATTTGCTTATGTCCTAATCATCATCATTTTTACTTCTAAGCATGATGGTATAGGTTTCAAAATCCAGCAGATATAAACTGCGAATAAGGAATAAGGAACAAATCCAACTTTTCCTTATTCCTTATTCGATTTTCAACTTCATAGTACTTTGCCACGCGGTGTAACAGGACATTTGCGTATGTCCTAATCATCATCATTTTTACTTCTAAGCATGATGGTATAGGTTTCGAAATCCAGCAAGTATCAACTGCGAATAAGGAATAAGGAACAAATCCAAATTTTCCTTATTCCTTATTCGATTTTCAACTTCATAGTACTTTGCCACGCGGTGTAACAGAACATTTGCGTATGTCCTAATCATCATCATTTTTACTTCTAAGCATGATGGTATAGGTTTCGAAATCCAGCAGGTATCAACGGCGAATAAGGAATAAGGAACAAATCCAAATTTTCCTTATTCCTTATTCGATTTTCAACTTCATAGTACTTTGCCACGCGGTTTAACAGAACATTTGCGTATGTACTAATCATCATCATTTTTACTTCTAAGCATGATGGTATAGGTTTCGAAATCCAGCAAGTATCAACTGCGATTAAGGAATAAGGAACAAATCCAACTTTTCCTTATTCCTTATTCGATTTTCAACTTCATAGTACTTTGCCACGCGGTGTAACAGAACATTTGCGTATGTCCTAATCATCATCATTTTTACTTCTAAGCATGATGGTATAGGTTTCAAAATCCAGCAGATATAAACTGCGAATAAGGAATAAGGAACAAATCCAAATTTTCCTTATTCCTTATTCGATTTTCAACTTCATAGTACTTTGCCACGCGGTGTAAAAGGACATTTGCGTATGTCCTAATCATCATCATTGTTACTTCTAAGCATGATGGTATAGGTTTCGAAATCCAGCAAGTATCAACGGCGAATAAGGAATAAGGAACAAATCCAAATTTTCCTTATACCTTATTCGAGTTTCAACTTCACAGTACTTTGCCACGCGGTGTAACAGAACATTTGCGTATGTCCTAATCATCATCATTTTTACTTCTAAGCATGATGGTATAGGTTTCAAAATCCAGCAGATATAAACTGCGAATAAGGAATAAGGAACAAATCCAAATTTCCCTTATTCCTTATTCGATTTTCAACTTCATAGTACTTTGCCACGCGGTGTAACAGGACATTTGCGTATGTCCTAATCATCATCATTTTTACTTCTAAGCATGATGGTATAGGTTTCGAAATCCAGCAAGTATCAACTGCGAACAAGGAATAAGGAACAAATCCAAATTTTCCTTATTCCTTATTCGATTTTCAACTTCATAGTACTTTGCCACGCGGTGTAACAGAACATTTGCGTTTGTCCTAATCATCATCATTTTTACTTCTAAGCATGATGGTATAGGTTTCGAAATCCAGCAGGTATCAACGGCGAATAAGGAATAAGGAACAAATCCAAATTTTCCTTATTCCTTATTCGATTTTCAACTTCACAGTACTTTGCCACGCGGCGTAACAGAACATTTGCGTATGTCCTAATCATCATCATTTTTACTTCTAAGCATGATGGTATAGGTTTCAAAATCCAGCAGATATAAACTGCGAATAAGGAATAAGGAACAAATCCAAATTTTCCTTATTCCTTATTCGATTTTCAACTTCATAGTACTTTGCCACGCGGTGTAACAGGACATTTGCGTATGTCCTAATTATCATCATTGTTACTTCTAAGCATGATGGTATAGGTTTCGAAATCCAGCAAGTATTAACTGCGAATAAGGAATAAGGAACAAATCCAAATTTTCCTTATTCCTTATTCGATTTTCAACTTCATAGTACTTTGCCACGCTGGGACGACATGTATCCACGGAGCTAAATTATGTTTGAATTTACACAAAAGTGAGGAGCCCCTTCAGACCATGAATTGCTCCGGTCCTGATGCTACAAACCTTCTCCCACGCCCAACCCACTTAAAACTGAAGCCGATCCTGCTCACAATTTCAAAATGCAAACAATTGTTGGCATTATAAAATTCTTGAGCAACAATCTTCGCTCATTTGAGCACACAAATTGTCTAATTTGTTTAAATACTGAAAATTATGAACATTAAAAATTTCATGCTCAACCAAGCCGAGCAAGAAAAAATACCCACAACCCCGGGGCAGACCTAGAATAATCCTCATTAAGAACTCAATGCCATGCAATAATGGCAGTGCCAGGGACTGTATGGGACGGAGCACAGCATGTGAGTGCGGCCAGCAAAGGCCAAGATCAGACTGCGCATCTGCGCTTTCTGATCCGAGTCACCCACCAGAAAAAAATACCAGACTGAGTACACAGTGAAGACCCCGACTAAACTGTGCATACAAACAGGCCTTTCCGAATCTCTACAGGGTATTTTATGGCCTTCACAACAGCAATGTAGTCATACTAACATGGGCCCTTGGTTTAAAATCGCATTAAAAAGACTTTTCTTCGACATCTCATGTACCAGGCGATAATGTGTGATTACTAGAAGATGGTAGTAAATGAGGACTTGTTTGTTTGATTTGAGGTTAAACGTCCCCGTCAATACTGTAAAGGTCATTTTGGGGACGTTGCTTCCAATTTTGTGGGACTTTTACCCGACATTGAGATGAAATGACTTCTCAAGCCCTGCCGCCCAATGAAACCAATAGGGTTTATTAGCATGGACGGTCCGCCTCGCACCATGGTTCCTGGACAGGCTTAGATCCACTAAGCGGTTTACCAGTACTAATGTGCGGGCTGGATTCAGCTCTGCTTGGAAGCATCATGCAGCCCATATATTTCTTCAAGCCCCTATGGGCGGGGGCCAGTAGTAAATGAGAAAGTGGTACGCACCGCTAACAGCACTACCACTGCCGGAATAGATTCCCATTATTATTGCTTGCTGAGCCTTGACAAGCAGGTGAGTGAAACGTACTGAGGATCACTTCGAACCAGATCTCAATGGCCCCTGTAAGACTTCTGGATGTTGTTGCAATTCTCGTTGTAACGAGTCAATTATCTCGTTATTACGAGTTAGTTATCTCGTTATTACGACTTAGTTTTCTCGTAATTACGAGTTAGTTATCTCGTTATTACGAGTTAATTATCTCGTTATTACGACTTAGTTATCGCGTAATTACGAGATAATTAACTCGTTATTACGAGATAATTAACTCGTAATAACGAGAAAATTAACTCAATATTACGAGATAATTATCTCATTATCACCACAGAAGAAGAAGAAGAAGAAGAAGAAGAAGAAGAAGAAGAAGAAGAAGAAGAAGAAACATCCACTGACTTCTCGAGTAATTACTCATTCGCGCCGCATACATAAGGTGTCGGGCCCCGCCCATCGGGGCCTGAAGAAATAGATTGTGCTGCCTGATGCTTCCACGCAGAACTGAAACCAACCGCACATGAGTACTGGTAAACCGCTTAGAGGTTCTAAACCTGTCCAGGAATAGTGGCGCGAGTCGGACCGTCCATGCATATAAACCTTATCGGTTTCATCGGGCGACAGTGCTTGAAATATCATTTCATATCAATGTTTAGAAAAAGTCCCACAAAATTGGAAGCAATGTCTCCAAAATGACCTAAATAGTATTGACAGGGACGTTATACCTCAAATCAAGCAAACAAACATAGGTGTCGCAGAAGAATGCCTTGCTCCTTCGTTTCAAACCGAGTTCCCATCGCAGAGCGACTGAATTGTTGTTGAGAGGGCCATAAAATATGAGATAAACAATACCTGCCACCTGTCACAATCATAACTTAAAAGTGCCTGATGGAGGTGAGGGGAGGGTACATGCGTTGGTTGGTTGGTTGGTAGATTTGAGGTTTAGCGTCCCCGTCAACACTGTAAATGTCATTCTGGAGACGTTGCTTCCGTTTTTTGTGGGACTTTTACCCGAAATTGAGATGAAATGACATCTCAAGCCTTGCCGCCCAATGAAACCAATAGGGTTTATAAGCACCGCTTTGCCTGGGCTGGCCTAGATCGTCTAAGCGGTTTACCAGTACTCGTGTGCAAGTCCATTTCAGCTGTGCGTAGAAGCATCATGCAGCCCATCTATCTATTTCTTCAAGCCCCGATAGGCGGGGGCCGAGGGTACATGCGTGTGTGTCTGTCAATGTGCCTCTGTGCACGCATGTCCATATGCCTGGATCTATGTGTGTTCAATGAAGGTGCTCTTGTTGAAGTGGTGTTGTTAGTTCGGATCTTCTCGTCGGTGCCAAAAGCAATTTTCTCTGAGCCCCCTCTAGCACTGTGTGTGTGTGTGAATTCGGGTTTAACGTCGCTTTCAACAATTTTTCAGTCATATCACGACGGTGTCTGGTTGCGACAGGGAGCTCAATGCTCACGTTTATAGTGCTGCCTCACTGAAGTATCATGTCCCAGACACATTACATGATACCACACCCAGTCACATTATCCTGACACTGGATCGACCAGTCCTAGCTCTACCCCGTAAATCTGAGTGCCAAGCGAGGAGCAGCTAGTACCATTTTTAACGACTTTGGTATGTCGCGGCCCGGGATCGAACCCGAGACCTCCCGTTCCCCGGAGCGGACCCCTCTAGCACTGGTGTGAGCGAGTGTGCTAGGTCGGGTATCCAGGAGCTGAAAACCTTGTTGCTGAAGATTACTTATTTTATTTCGTTATAACGAGATAGCTATTTCGTTATAACGAGATATCTATCGCGTTAATACGAGAGAGTATCTCGTTAATACGACTTAGTTTTCTCGTAATAACGACATAGTTATCTCGTAATAACGACATAGTTATCTCGTAATAACGAGAACATTTTTTTTTTATTTCTAAAAGTGGTCCTTCTAGGCTTTCGTAACTAGGTAATCCTAATACTGTTAAATAAATAAACTACAAAGGGAAGCTAAAAACTGACAAATTTCAGAAATCACTGCTCCGCAAAGCTCTATGAAGTTGAAAACCAAATAAGGAATAAGAAAATTTGGATTTGTTCCTTATACCTCATTCACAGTTGATACTTGCTGGATTTCGAAACCGATACCATCGTGCTTAGAAGTAAAAATGATGATGATTAGGACATACGTAAATGTTCTGTTATACCGCGTGGCAAAGTACTATGAAGTTGAAAATCGAATAAGGAATAAGGAAAATTTGGATTTGTTCCTTATTCCTTATTCGCAGTTGATACTTGCTGGATTTCGAAACCTACACCATCATGCTTAGAAGTAAAAATGATGATGATTAGGACATACACAAATGTTCTGTTACACCGCGTGGCAAAGTACTGTGAAGTTGAAAATCGAATAAGGAATAAGGAAAATTTGGATTTGTTCCTTATTCCTTATTCGCCGTTGATACCTGCTGGATTTCGAAACCTATACCATCATGCTTAGAAGTAAAAATGATGATGATTAGGACATACGCAAATGTTCTGTTACACCGCGTGGCAAAGTACTATGAAGTTGAAAATCGAATAAGGAATAAGGAAAATTTGGATTTGTTCCTTATTCCTTATTCGCCGTTGATACTTGCTGGATTTCGAAACCTATACCATCATGCTTAGAGGTAAAAATGATGATGATTAGGACATACGCAAATGTCCTGTTACACCGCGTGGCAAAGTACTATGAAGTTGAAAATCGAATAAGGAATAAGGAAAATTTGGATTTGTTCCTTATTCCTTATTCGCAGTTTATATCTGCTGGATTTTGAAACCTATACCATCATGCTTAGAAGTAAAAATGATGATGATTAGGACATACGCAAATGTTCTGTTACACCGCGTGGCAAAGTACTGTGAAGTTAAAAATCGAATAAGGAATAAGGAAAATTTGGATTTGTTCCTTATTCCTTATTCGCCGTTGATACCTGCTGGATTTCGAAACCTATACCATCATGCTTAGAAGTAAAAATGATGATGATTAGGACATACGCAAATGTTCTGTTACACCGCGTGGCAAAGTACTATGAAGTTGAAAATCGAATAAGGAATAAGGAAAATTTGGATTTGTTCCTTATTCCTTATTCGCAGTTGATACTTGCTGGATTTCGAAACCTATACCATCATGCTTAGAAGTAAAAATGATGATGATTAGGACATACGCAAATGTCCTGTTACACCGCGTGGCAAAGTACTATGAAGTTGAAAATCGAATAAGGAATAAGGAAAATTTGGATTTGTTCCTTATTCCTTATTCGCAGTTTATATCTGCCGGATTTTGAAACATATACCATCATGCTTAGAAGTAAAAATGATGATGATTAGGACATGCGCAAATGTTCTGTTACACCGCGTGGCAAAGTACTGTGAAGTTGAAAATCGAATGAGGAATAAGGAAAATTTGGATTTGTTCCTTATTCCTTATTCGCCGTTGATACTTGCTGGATTTCGAAACCTATACCATCATGCTTAGAAGTAAAAATGATGATGATTAGGACATACGCAAATGTCCTGTTACACCGCGTGGCAAAGTACTATGAAGTTGAAAATCGAATAAGGAATAAGGAAAATTTGGATTTGTTCCTTATTCCTTATTCGCAGTTTATATCTGCTGGATTTTGAAACCTATACCATCATGCTTAGAAGTAAAAATGATGATGATTAGGACATACGCAAATGTTCTGTTACACCGCGTGGTAAAGTACTGTGAAGTTGAAAATCGAATAAGGAATAAGGAAAATTTGGATTTGTTCCTTATTCCTTATTCGCCGTTGATACCTGCTGGATTTCGAAACCTATACCATCATGCTTAGAAGTAAAAATGATGATGATTAGGACATACGCAAATGTTCTGTTACACCGCGTGGCAAAGTACTATGAAGTTGAAAATCGAATAAGGAATAAGGAAAATTTGGATTTGTTCCTTATTCCTTATTCGCAGTTGATACTTGCTGGATTTCGAAACCTATACCATCATGCTTAGAAGTAAAAATGATGATGATTAGGACATACACAAATGTTCTGTTACACCGCGTGGCAAAGTACTGTGAAGTTGAAAATCGAATAAGGAATAAGGAAAATTTGGATTTGTTCCTTATTCCTTATTCGCCGTTGATACCTGCTGGATTTCGAAACCTATACCATCATGCTTAGAAGTAAAAATGATGATGATTAGGACATACGCAAATGTTCTGTTACACCGCGTGGCAAAGTACTATGAAGTTGAAAATCGAATAAGGAATAAGGAAAATTTGGATTTGTTCCTTATTCCTTATTCGCAGTTGATACTTGCTGGATTTCGAAACCTATACCATCATGCTTAGAAGTAAAAATGATGATGATTAGGACATACACAAATGTTCTGTTACACCGCGTGGCAAAGTACTGTGAAGTTGAAAATCGAATAAGGAATAAGGAAAATTTGGATTTGTTCCTTATTCCTTATTCGCCGTTGATACCTGCTGGATTTCGAAACCTATACCATCATGCTTAGAAGTAAAAATGATGATGATTAGGACATACGCAAATGTTCTGTTACACCGCGTGGCAAAGTACTATGAAGTTGAAAATCGAATAAGGAATAAGGAAAATTTGGATTTGTTTCTTATTCCTTATTCGCCGTTGATACTTGCTGGATTTCGAAACCTATACCATCATGCTTAGAAGTAAAAATGATGATGATTAGGACATACGCAAATGTCCTGTTACACCGCGTGGCAAAGTACTATGAAGTTGAAAATCGAATAAGGAATAAGGAAAATTTGGATTTGTTCCTTATTCCTTATTCGCAGTTTATATCTGCTGGATTTTGAAACCTATAACATCATGCTTAGAAGTAAAAATGATGATGATTAGGACATACGCAAATGTTCTGTTACACCGCGTGGCAAAGTACTGTGAAGTTAAAAATCGAATAAGGAATAAGGAAAATTTGGATTTGTTCCTTATTCCTTATTCGCCGTTGATACCTGCTGGATTTCGAAACCTATACCATCATGCTTAGAAGTAAAAATGATGATGATTAGGACATACGCAAATGTTCTGTTACACCGCGTGGCAAAGTACTATGAAGTTGAAAATCGAATAAGGAATAAGGAAAATTTGGATTTGTTCCTTATTCCTTATTCGCAGTTGATACTTGCTGGATTTCGAAACCTATACCATCATGCTTAGAAGTAAAAATGATGATGATTAGGACATACGCAAATGTCCTGTTACACCGCGTGGCAAAGTACTATGAAGTTGAAAATCGAATAAGGAATAAGGAAAATTTGGATTTGTTCCTTATTCCTTATTCGCAGTTTATATCTGCCGGATTTTGAAACATATACCATCATGCTTAGAAGTAAAAATGATGATGATTAGGACATGCGCAAATGTTCTGTTACACCGCGTGGCAAAGTACTGTGAAGTTGAAAATCGAATAAGGAATAAGGAAAATTTGGATTTGTTCCTTATTCCTTATTCGCCGTTGATACTTGCTGGATTTCGAAACCTATACCATCATGCTTAGAAGTAAAAATGATGATGATTAGGACATACGCAAATGTCCTGTTACACCGCGTGGCAAAGTACTATGAAGTTGAAAATCGAATAAGGAATAAGGACAATTTGGATTTGTTCCTTATTCCTTATTCGCAGTTTATATCTGCTGGATTTTGAAACCTATACCATCATGCTTAGGAGTAAAAATGATGATGATTAGGACATACGCAAATGTTCTGTTACACCGCGTGGTAAAGAACTGTGAAGTTGAAAATCGAATAAGGAATAAGGAAAATTTGGATTTGTTCCTTATTCCTTATTCGCCGTTGATACCTGCTGGATTTCGAAACCTATACCATCATGCTTAGAAGTAAAAATGATGATGATTAGGACATACGCAAATGTTCTGTTACACCGCGTGGCAAAGTACTATGAAGTTGAAAATCGAATAAGGAATAAGGAAAATTTGGATTTGTTCCTTATTCCTTATTCGCAGTTGATACTTGCTGGATTTCGAAACCTATACCATCATGCTTAGAAGTAAAAATGATGATGATTAGGACACACACAAATGTTCTGTTACACCGCGTGGCAAAGTACTGTGAAGTTGAAAATCGAATAAGGAATAAGGAAAATTTGGATTTGTTCCTTATTCCTTATTCGCCGTTGATACCTGCTGGATTTCGAAACCTATACCATCATGCTTAGAAGTAAAAATGATGATGATTAGGACATACGCAAATGTTCTGTTACACCGCGTGGCAAAGTAATATGAAGTTGAAAATCGAATAAGGAATAAGGAAAATTTGGATTTGTTCCTTATTCCTTATTCGCAGTTGATACTTGCTGGATTTCGAAACCTATACCATCATGCTTAGAAGTAAAAATGATGATGATTAGGACATACACAAATGTTCTGTTACACCGCGTGGCAAAGTACTGTGAAGTTGAAAATCGAATAAGGAATAAGGAAAATTTGGATTTGTTCCTTATTCCTTATTCGCCGTTGATACCTGCTGGATTTCGAAACCTATACCATCATGCTTAGAAGTAAAAATGATGATGATTAGGACATACGCAAATGTTCTGTTACACCGCGTGGCAAAGTACTATGAAGTTGAAAATCGAATAAGGAATAAGGAAAATTTGGATTTGTTCCTTATTCCTTATTCGCCGTTGATACTTGCTGGATTTCGAAACCTATACCATCATGCTTAGAAGTAAAAATGATGATGATTAGGACATACGCAAATGTCCTGTTACACCGCGTGGCAAAGTACTATGAAGTTGAAAATCGAATAAGGAATAAGGAAAATTTGGATTTGTTCCTTATTCCTTATTCGCAGTTTATATCTGCTGGATTTTGAAACCTATACCATCATGCTTAGAAGTAAAAATGATGATGATTAGGACATACGCAAATGTTCTGTTACACCGCGTGGCAAAGTACTGTGAAGTTAAAAATCGAATAAGGAATAAGGAAAATTTGGATTTGTTCCTTATTCCTTATTCGCCGTTGATACCTGCTGGATTTCGAAACCTATACCATCATGCTTAGAAGTAAAAATGATGATGATTAGGACATACGCAAATGTCCTGTTACACCGCGTGGCAAAGTACTATGAAGTTGAAAATCGAATAAGGAATAAGGAAAATTTGGATTTGTTCCTTATTCCTTATTCGCAGTTTATATCTGCTGGATTTTGAAACCTATACCATCATGCTTAGAAGTAAAAATGATGATGATTAGGACATACGCAAATGTTCTGTTACACCGCGTGGCAAAGTACTGTGAAGTTAAAAATCGAATAAGGAATAAGGAAAATTTGGATTTGTTCCTTATTCCTTATTCGCCGTTGATACCTGCTGGATTTCGAAACCTATACCATCATGCTTAGAAGTAAAAATGATGATGATTAGGACATACGCAAATGTTCTGTTACACCGCGTGGCAAAGTACTATGAAGTTGAAAATCGAATAAGGAATAAGGAAAATTTGGATTTGTTCCTTATTCCTTATTCGCAGTTGATACTTGCTGGATTTCGAAACCTATACCATCATGCTTAGAAGTAAAAATGATGATGATTAGGACATACGCAAATGTCCTGTTACACCGCGTGGCAAAGTACTATGAAGTTGAAAATCGAATAAGGAATAAGGAAAATTTGGATTTGTTCCTTATTCCTTATTCGCAGTTTATATCTGCCGGATTTTGAAACATATACCATCATGCTTAGAAGTAAAAATGATGATGATTAGGACATGCGCAAATGTTCTGTTACACCGCGTGGCAAAGTACTGTGAAGTTGAAAATCGAATAAGGAATAAGGAAAATTTGGATTTGTTCCTTATTCCTTATTCGCCGTTGATACTTGCTGGATTTCGAAACCTATACCATCATGCTTAGAAGTAAAAATGATGACGATTAGGACATACGCAAATGTCCTGTTACACCGCGTGGCAAAGTACTATGAAGTTGAAAATCGAATAAGGAATAAGGACAATTTGGATTTGTTCCTTATTCCTTATTCGCAGTTTATATCTGCTGGATTTTGAAACCTATACCATCATGCTTAGGAGTAAAAATGATGATGATTAGGACATACGCAAATGTTCTGTTACACCGCGTGGTAAAGTACTGTGAAGTTGAAAATCGAATAAGGAATAAGGAAAATTTGGATTTGTTCCTTATTCCTTATTCGCCGTTGATACCTGCTGGATTTCGAAACCTATACCATCATGCTTAGAAGTAAAAATGATGATGATTAGGACATACGCAAATGTTCTGTTACACCGCGTGGCAAAGTACTATGAAGTTGAAAATCGAATAAGGAATAAGGAAAATTTGGATTTGTTCCTTATTCCTTATTCGCAGTTGATACTTGCTGGATTTCGAAACCTATACCATCATGCTTAGAAGTAAAAATGATGATGATTAGGACACACACAAATGTTCTGTTACACCGCGTGGCAAAGTACTGTGAAGTTGAAAATCGAATAAGGAATAAGGAAAATTTGGATTTGTTCCTTATTCCTTATTCGCCGTTGATACCTGCTGGATTTCGAAACCTATACCATCATGCTTAGAAGTAAAAATGATGATGATTAGGACATACGCAAATGTTCTGTTACACCGCGTGGCAAAGTACTATGAAGTTGAAAATCGAATAAGGAATAAGGAAAATTTGGATTTGTTCCTTATTCCTTATTCGCAGTTGATACTTGCTGGATTTCGAAACCTATACCATCATGCTTAGAAGTAAAAATGATGATGATTAGGACATACACAAATGTTCTGTTACACCGCGTGGCAAAGTACTGTGAAGTTGAAAATCGAATAAGGAATAAGGAAAATTTGGATTTGTTCCTTATTCCTTATTCGCCGTTGATACCTGCTGGATTTCGAAACCTATACCATCATGCTTAGAAGTAAAAATGATGATGATTAGGACATACGCAAATGTTCTGTTACACCGCGTGGCAAAGTACTATGAAGTTGAAAATCGAATAAGGAATAAGGAAAATTTGGATTTGTTCCTTATTCCTTATTCGCCGTTGATACTTGCTGGATTTCGAAACCTATACCATCATGCTTAGAAGTAAAAATGATGATGATTAGGACATACGCAAATGTCCTGTTACACCGCATGGCAAAGTACTATGAAGTTGAAAATCGAATAAGGAATAAGGAAAATTTGGATTTGTTCCTTATTCCTTATTCGCAGTTTATATCTGCTGGATTTTGAAACCTATACCATCATGCTTAGAAGTAAAAATGATGATGATTAGGACATACGCAAATGTTCTGTTACACCGCGTGGCAAAGTACTGTGAAGTTAAAAATCGAATAAGGAATAAGGAAAATTTGGATTTGTTCCTTATTCCTTATTCGCCGTTGATACCTGCTGGATTTCGAAACCTATACCATCATGCTTAGAAGTAAAAATGATGATGATTAGGACATACGCAAATGTTCTGTTACACCGCGTGGCAAAGTACTATGAAGTTGAAAATCGAATAAGGAATAAGGAAAATTTGGATTTGTTCCTTATTCCTTATTCGCAGTTGATACTTGCTGGATTTCGAAACCTATACCATCATGCTTAGAAGTAAAAATGATGATGATTAGGACATACGCAAATGTCCTGTTACACCGCGTGGCAAAGTACTATGAAGTTGAAAATCGAATAAGGAATAAGGAAAATTTGGATTTGTTCCTTATTCCTTATTCGCAGTTTATATCTGCCGGATTTTGAAACATATACCATCATGCTTAGAAGTAAAAATGATGATGATTAGGACATGCGCAAATGTTCTGTTACACCGCGTGGCAAAGTACTGTGAAGTTGAAAATCGAATAAGGAATAAGGAAAATTTGGATTTGTTCCTTATTCCTTATTCGCCGTTGATACCTGCTGGATTTCGAAACCTATACCATCATGCTTAGAAGTAAAAATGATGATGATTAGGACATACGCAAATGTTCTGTTACACCGCGTGGCAAAGTACTATGAAGCTGAAAATCGAATAAGGAATAAGTAAAATTTGGATTTGTTCCTTATTCCTTATTCGCAGTTGATACTTGCTGGATTTCGAAACCTATACCATCATGCTAAGAAGTAAAAATGATGATGATTAGGACATACGCAAATGTCCTGTTACACCGCGTGGCAAAGTACTATGAAGTTGAAAATCGAATAAGGAATAAGGAAAATTTGGATTTGTTCCTTATTCCTTATTCGCAGTTTATATCTGCTGGATTTTGAAACCTATACCATCATGCTTAGAAGTAAAAATGATGATGATTAGGACATACGCAAATGTTCTGTTACACCGCGTGGCAAAGTACTATGAAGTTGAAAATCGAATAAGGAATAAGGAAAATTTGGATTTGTTCCTTATTCCTTATTCGCAGTTTATATCTGCTGGATTTTGAAACATATACCATCATGCTTAGAAGTAAAAATGATGATGATTAGGACATACGCAAATATTCTGTTACACCGCGTGGCAAAGTACTGTGAAGTTGAAAATCGAATAAGGAATAAGGAAAATTTGGATTTGTTCCTTATTCCTTATTCGCCGTTGATACCTGCTGGATTTCGAAACCTATACCATCATGCTTAGAAGTAAAAATGATGATGATTAGGACATACGCAAATGTTCTGTTACACCGCGTGGCAAAGTACTATGAAGCTGAAAATCGAATAAGGAATAAGGAAAATTTGGATTTGTTCCTTATTCCTTATTCGCAGTTGATACTTGCTGGATTTCGAAGCCTATACCATCATGCTTAGAAGTAAAAATGATGATGATTAGGACATACGCAAATGTCCTGTTACACCGCGTGGCAAAGTACTATGAAGTTGAAAATCGAATAAGGAATAAGGAAAATTTGGATTTGTTCCTTATTCCTTATTCGCAGTTTATATCTGCTGGATTTTGAAACCTATACCATCATGCTTAGAAGTAAAAATGATGATGATTAGGACATACGCAAATGTTCTGTTACACCGCGTGGCAAAGTACTGTGAAGTTGAAAATCGAATAAGGAATAAGGAAAATTTGGATTTGTTCCTTATTCCTTATTCGCCGTTGATACCTGCTGGATTTCGAAACCTATACCATCATGCTTAGAAGTAAAAATGATGATGATTAGGACATACGCAAATGTTCTGTTACACCGCGTGGCAAAGTACTATGAAGCTGAAAATCGAATAAGGAATAAGGAAAATTTGGATTTGTTCCTTATTCCTTATTCGCAGTTGATACCTGCTGGATTTCGAAACCTATACCATCATGCTTAGAAGTAAAAATGATGATGATTAGGACATACGCAAATGTCCTGTTACACCGCGTGGCAAAGTACTATGAAGTTGAAAATCGAATAAGGAATAAGGAAAATTTGGATTTGTTCCTTATTCCTTATTCGCAGTTTATATCTGCTGGATTTTGAAACCTATACCATCATGCTTAGAAGTAAAAATGATGATGATTAGGACATACGCAAATGTTCTGTTACACCGCGTGGCAAAGTACTGTGAAGTTGAAAATCGAATAAGGAATAAGGAAAATTTGGATTTGTTCCTTATTCCTTATTCGCCGTTGATACCTGCTGGATTTCGAAACCTATACCATCATGCTAAGAAGTAAAAATGATGATGATTAGGACATACGCAAATGTTCTGTTACACCGCGTGGCAAAGTACTATGAAGTTGAAAATCGAATAAGGAATAAGGAAAATTTGGATTTGTTCCTTATTCCTTATTCGCAGTTGATACTTGCTGGATTTCGAAACCTATACCATCATGCTTAGAAGTAAAAATGATGCTGATTAGGACATACGCAAATGTCCTGTTACACCGCGTGGCAAAGTACTATGAAGTTGAAAATAGAATAAGGAATAAGGAAAATTTGGATTTGTTCCTTATTCCTTATTCGCAGTTTATATCTGCTGGATTTTGAAACCTATACCATCATGCTTAGAAGTAAAAATGATGATGATTAGGACATACGCAAATGTTCTGTTACACCGCGTGGCAAAGTATTGTGAAGTTGAAAATCGAATAAGGAATAAGGAAAATTTGGATTTGTTCCTTATTCCTTATTCGCCGTTGATACCTGCTGGATTTCGAAACCTATACCATCATGCTTAGAAGTAAAAATGATGATGATTAGGACATACGCAAATGTTCTGTTACACCGCGTGGCAAAGTACTATGAAGTTGAAAATCGAATAAGGAATAAGGAAAGTTTGGATTTGTTCCTTATTCCTTATTCGCAGTTGATACTTGCTGGATTTCGAAACCTATACCATCATGCTTAGAAGTAAAAATGATGATGATTAGGACATACGCAAATGTTCTGTTACACCGCGTGGCAAAGTACTATGAAGTTGAAAATCGAATAAGGAATAAGGAAAATTTGGATTTGTTCCTTATTCCTTATTCGCAGTTTATATCTGCTGGATTTTGAAACATATACCATCATGCTTAGAAGTAAAAATGATGATGATTAGGACATACGCAAATGTTCTGTTACACCGCGTGGCAAAGTACTGTGAAGTTGAAAATCGAATTAGGAATAAGGAAAATTTGGATTTGTTCCTTATTCCTTATTCGCCGTTGATACCTGCTGGATTTCGAAACCTATACCATCATGCTTAGAAGTAAAAATGATGATGATTAGGACATACGCAAATGTTCTGTTACACCGCGTGGCAAAGTACTATGAAGCTGAAAATCGAATAAGGAATAAGGAAAATTTGGATTTGTTCCTTATTCCTTATTCGCAGTTGATACTTGCTGGATTTCGAAACCTATACCATCATGCTTAGAAGTAAAAATGATGATGATTAGGACATACGCAAATGTCCTGTTACACCGCGTGGCAAAGTACTATGAAGTTGAAAATCGAATAAGGAATAAGGAAAATTTGGATTTGTTCCTTATTCCTTATTCGCAGTTTATATCTGCTGGATTTTGAAACCTATACCATCATGCTTAGAAGTAAAAATGATGATGATAAGGACATACGCAAATGTTCTGTTACACCGCGTGGCAAAGTACTGTGAAGTTGAAACTCGAATAAGGAATAAGGAAAATTTGGATTTGTTCCTTATTCCTTATTCGCCGTTGATACCTGCTGGATTTCGAAACCTATACCATCATGCTTAGAAGTAAAAATGATGATGATTAGGACATACGCAAATGTTCTGTTACACCGCGTGGCAAAGTACTATGAAGCTGAAAATCGAATAAGGAATAAGGAAAATTTGGATTTGTTCCTTATTCCTTATTCGCAGTTGATACTTGCTGGATTTCGAAACCTATACCATCATGCTTAGAAGTAAAAATGATGATGATTAGGACATACGCAAATGTCCTGTTACACCGCGTGGCAAAGTACTATGAAGTTGAAAATAGAATAAGGAATAAGGAAAATTTGGATTTGTTCCTTATTCCTTATTCGCAGTTTATATCTGCTGGATTTTGAAACCTATACCATCATGCTTAGAAGTAAAAATGATGATGATTAGGACATACGCAAATGTTCTGTTACACCGCGTGGCAAAGTACTGTGAAGTTGAAAATCGAATAAGGAATAAGGAAAATTTGGATTTGTTCCTTATTCCTTATTCGCCGTTGATACCTGCTGGATTTCGAAACCTATACCATCATGCTTAGAAGTAAAAATGATGATGATTAGGACATACGCAAATGTTCTGTTACACCGCGTGGCAAAGTACTATGAAGTTGAAAATCGAATAAGGAATAAGGAATAAGGAATAAGGAACAAGGAATAAGGAATAAGGAATAAGGAACAAGGAATAAGGAATAAGGAATAAGGAACAAGGAATAAGGAATAAGGAACCAACTTAACACTCGTGTTAAGTACTGGTCTAAACACGTTTTTATTGCACGACCCGCAGAAAAAGCGACCGACTGAAGTCGGTTGATTTTCTAAAAGTGCTCTAAAATCACCGTGTCATTCTGTCATTCTGTCAGTCTGTCTGTCCGTCCGTAACCCGTTTGTGAAAATTGGTGATAGTGACTTAACCGATTGGAATATTTAAATAATTTTTGGAATACTGATAGATATCAATGAGATCTAACCAATGAACTTGCCAAATATTACATTCCATTTAGTATAGCCTCGCCGAGGCGAAAAATGTGAATATTTTCGAACTGCTTCTCCTCGGAAA
Source organism: Lucinisca nassula (assembly GCA_963580285.1). Taxonomy (NCBI): domain Eukaryota; kingdom Metazoa; phylum Mollusca; class Bivalvia; order Lucinida; family Lucinidae; genus Lucinisca; species Lucinisca nassula. The sequence continues at coordinate 92,921,737 of OY757019.1, read as the reverse complement.
CCGTTGGGCCGATTGAAGTCAAATTTCATATGGAGCCTCTATGGGATGGGTAAAACCAAAATTTGCTCATGGGGTCCAGGTCACATGAGCAAAATGGCCGCCAAGCCATATATGGTAAAAAAAATAGTCTTCTCCAGAACCACTGGGCAGATTTCCACGAAACTTGATAAATAGCATCTGGGACGTAGGCCCATCATAAAGTGCTAAAATGGTGACCCTGGGTTGACCTTGACATTCTTTGTGCCTAGGTCAAACTTTGACACATATGCTTTTGTATTGGAAAAGTAAGAATGCATTTTATCCTGCAAACGATTCAGAATACAGTACTAAAGTATAAGATATATTTTTGCCCCTTACGATAAGGCGCATTTATTAGGGGAAACGTTTCAGGTCCAGGTCACATGACCAAAATGGCCGCCATACCCATATATGGTAACACTCATAAAGCTAAAAGTATCCGGCGGGTCGTGCACTTCAGCTGAAGCACTGGTTATTCTATTATTAAAGAGAACAAAGTACAATTCCTATATTAAGCTCTACATCATGATATGTTGTGGAATAAATCGGTCAGTTGTAAAGTAAATCTAATCACGAGCGCATAACGCGAGTGATTTGTTTACTTCCAATTGACCGAACACATACAGCAGTACAGTTTCCATATCTTTGCGCTGGTCAAGTAAATTTACTACATTAAAGATAAGAACAGTAAAATTATTATTAAGACCACATTTGGGGCTGTTTGAACAGTCCAAATGGCGGTCTCTTATTAGGAGACACTTGGTGTAGAAAACACCAAGAAATAATATCTTAAACCTTCTCAATCATCTTTTAACCCTTCTCTTGCTGAATATTCAGTTTAGCAACACCCATTTCTGACTATGAACCAATCTGATTACTTGATGTAATTTATTCTTACAAATTCATAAACTGAATATCAAACAGTGAAGATCCTGATCAGATGGCTTCTTCAGATCTGGATCTACATTGTTTCCAAAGATAGGGGCTGTCGAGAACAGCAGGATAAGAGTTAAAAGAAAATTTAGTGTTAATTTTAGGCAGTACCGGGCAGCACAATGATACATAAGCAAGAAACCAGGTGTGAATTTACCTGAACAAAACGGGCCTCCGTGGCCTAGTGCATTAGAGCGCTGGGTCTTTTAGCGCTGTGGTCCGAGCCTAGCTCGGGTCACATGTGAGACGCCGGGTTCTGCAACGGAAGCTCAGGTATTTTTTCACCTGTTACTCTGGTTTTCGTTCACCTCTGATTCATAACGAAAACACGCCTTTATAATTTTGACCCCCTTGAGCCCCACTTTTATATAGTAAAACTGGGGTTTCCGGGGGTATACCTTATTTTTCTTATTTCTGCTCTAAAATATAGATTGTGGGTACTCGTTAGAACCGCCTCGATGAGGTGGTTCTAACGAGTGCCCACAATCTATATTTTGAGCAGAAATAAGAAAATATCATAATTTTTCATCATAAAATTTTCATTTTTTCGGCGATAAAGGTGGCAATGTATTTGTATAGGCGTGTTTGCGTAATGAACGATCTTCTGGAAATACGTGAAATAATCTTGAAAGGGCCGTAAACCCAAACATTACGTAAACACACCTACACAAATACATTGTACAATTTACATGGAAAAAACGAAAATTTTTAGATAAAAATATGTAACATTTTTCTTATTTCTGCTCAAAATATAGAGTGTGGGTACTCGTTAGAACCGGCTCATGAGGTGGTTCTAACAAATACCCACAATATAAATTTTAGAGCAGAAATAAGAAAAATAAGTATACTCCTGTAAACCCCAGTTTTACTATATAAAATTGGGGTTCAAGGGGGTCAGAAATATAAAGGCGTGTTTTCTTGATGTAAAAATAAACAAGAGCTGTCACTATAAATAAGCCATGCCCCCGTGGGAGCCAATTTGAGGACCAACGTGAAAAATGTGTTACATGTAGGCACCCCTGCACCTCACAAGGATTGCATGTGCAAAGTTTCAGCTCAATCGTAGGAGAAATTGGGAAGTAGTCTGCATTACAAAAAAGTGCGGACTAACCCACAAACCTACAAACGGACAGTGCAACACGTATATGCCCTCCTACGGGGGCATAAAAAAGCCCTGTACAAATTGTAATTTTCTGTCTGCGCAAATTGGTTCTGCAGCTTTCTCATTAGACATCATGCTAGTGGGGAGCGATTTCAAGGATCGCATTTCATATATTATTAAACTTCTTGGAATTTTGCCTGGGTCTTAATTTTTGTTGCCTTTCTTATTTATTTTCTTTCCTTTTCTTAGTGTGTGTTTTAGTCTTATTGAAACAGATAAAGCTCACGTTGTGCAAAAGGATTAACAATTTTCACATTTTAGTCGATTAAGAGCTGTCATAATGCTAACACACCCGTGCCACATGGTGTGTTTTCACCACATCTCCAAAATGGCTTCTTTTCTGATGATAATATGTGATATTTTTTGTTGTTTTTACTTCAAACATAGGTTTTGGGTACTCGTTAGAACCGCCTCGTTGAGGCGGTTCTCACGAGTACCCACAACCCACGTCTTGGAGTAGAAATAAGAAAAATAATGTATATCCCCGTAAACCCCTCTTTTCTCTATATAACGCGGGGTTTAGGTGGGGTGTTCTTTCACGGACTTGTTCACGTGATGTCATCAGTCGATTAACACTTATTGGTACCAAATGGAATCTTCTAACTTATATATAACAGGATTCCATTTAAGAAATAGATCAGCTCTAAGTGTGATTTGTTGAGTAATAAATCACAGTTTGGAGGTCAGTTGTAAAGTAGACAAATCACGAGCGCGTAGCGCGTGTGATTTGTCTACTTACAACTAACCGACAAACTGTGATTTATTACTCAACAAATCACAAACTAGAGCTGATCTATTTCGTTCTAACAGGCTGAAAATCGGCAATAATGCTGTTGTTTCCTTCAAAATCTTACAACTTTTCGCCATTTTTAGAAGAAACCCCGCTAAAATTATCGACTGAAACACATGCATTTATATCCTTTTCTAACGTTTTCGATGCGAGAAAATGACGTTACACCGTCTAACGTCAAGGCAATCGACTAGTGACGTCATGAATTGGCAGTTTGTAATGACGTCACTCGTCACGCTCTTCCTTGCCGTGATTTGTTGTAGAATAAAACACAGTTACTTTCCATTGCCTATATAGGCGCGCTGTGTTAGAATTCAAAATTTAGGGTTTCAGGTTGTGTTTTCTTCAAATTTTATTTTGGAAACGGCAGTGTATGACCTTATCAGACGCCGCGTTCTGCTGCGCCTGATCTGGGCTTGCACTGTTTGCCATGGTACCCGTTTTGGGGGTTCCGGTACAAAAAGGGTTAAGGGCTGTGAAATAGTACAGAACAAATTTGAACTGTTTATTTAAAGCTTAGTTTGTCAAAACGATCTGACATAGGATGGTGGCAAATTGATTCTTTAATAGCAGGAAGTTGATAGGATTCGTCCGCGAGGAAAATGTGGGAGTCCATCGACTCCGGTGTGTTTCATCCGCCTCAATAAATAGTCCATAAAGTGTATAATGACATGCATATCGACACGACAGTTTATCAGTATGAATAGAGTACCGCCAGCATCACTACGATCTAGTTTAGTTTAGTGAGGTTTCAGTTAATTGTTTTTGGTGTATTCGGTTCAGATTGCTTTTATTTTGTATAAAACGTTGTGAACTATTTCTTCTTGTTCTTTCTTGGAGCGGTCATTGGACTTATAAGGACATTATATGAACAAATCAGGTATAGTCCTTTTTTATACATTCCCATATATGACACATATAGTCCTTCAGTTGGTATATTTGAAAAAAAATATTTGCATCAGATGTGTTTTTTTTTCTGTTGCATTTTTAAGCCGAAACAAAAAGCTGTACTATGAGCAGGCAGTGTGAATCATTATCAGAAGACAAGAATACCTGGGTCTACACTGTTTGCGAATGTGTCATTTATTATCGGCGACGTTTTTTTTTTTTTTTTTTTTTTCTTCTTTTGATTTTGGCTTTATTAACCATTCAAATTTATTTTATTTATTTCGAGCCGATAGTTAATTGTTGTTGTTGTTATTGTTATTTTTTGTTTCACCATCCTTTCAGTTTCACTTACTGAGAGGAGGGCGATAACCGGAAATTAGATTGAAACCACTTACAAAAAAAAAAAAAAAAAAGAAAAAGAAAAAGAAAAATAATAATAATACAAACGTTACATAAAATTCTTTTGTTTCATCACGAAAACACGCCTTTATAATACTGACCCCCTTGAACCCCATTTTATATAGTATAAATTGGAGTTTACAGGGTTAAACATTGTTTTTTTTATTTCTGCTCTAAAGTATAGGTTAGTGGTACTCGTTAGAACCGCCTCATAGAGGCGGTTCTAACGAGTACCTACAATCTATATTTTAGAGCACAAATAAGACAAATATCACAATATTTTATCTTAAAATTTTAGTTTTTTCGGCGGTTAAGTTTACAATGTATTTGCTTGTTTTTTTTTTTATTTTTTGTTTTTTTTTTTTGTTTGATTTGACTGGTTTAACGTCCCCGTCAACACTGTATAGGTCATTTTGGAGACGATGCTTCAAATTGTGTGGGACTTTTACCCGACATTGAGATGAAATGACATTTCAAGACCTGCCGCCATTGAAACCAATAGGGTTTATATGCATTGGCGGGCCGACTCGCACGGCTTTGCCAGGGCAGGCTTAGAGTCTCTAAGCGGTTAACCAGGACTCGTGTGCGGGTCGGTTTCAACTCTGCGTGGAAGCATCATGCAGCCCATATACTTCTTCAAGCCCCGATGGGCAGGGGCCGACAATGTATTTGTATAAGGACAGTCGGCAGGGAACTCTTCAGTAAAAAGAAACAGAGAACGGATATCTTTCCCGCCATTTTTCTCATTTGGTGGAGTTGAAAACATCGGTTTGTATCGCTAAAATTTGATCATTTTTTAAATTAAACAGTTTAAGAGCAAAATGTGTCTGATTTTATTATCAACAATCATCAGAAATTAAAGGAAAGATACGGAACAATTATACAGAGTAAGCCTTTGTCAGAGGTTTGGGACTGATTTAAAAAAAAATTGTGCACATTTGGTAAGGTCATATAGCAGAATTTTACACCTCCGAAAATGGCGGGCCTCGGCGGAAGTGACGTCACGCCGGTCGTCCTTATAGGCGTGTTTCGAAATTGTCTGTTTCATAACGATAACACATCTGTGCGCTAAAATTGCACCTTTTTATCTCTAGAAAAACCTTTTTCATTTTCAGATAAAATAATGTTCCAAGTCCAAATAAAGGTTGTGTGTGCTCGTCAGAACCGCCTCTATGAGGGAATTTGAGGCGGTTCTAACAAAAACCCACATTCTGTGTTTTTGACCACTAATAAGAACATGTATACATTTGTTAACCTCAACCTTTCTCAATATAAACTTGGTATAAAGGGGAATGGATACACCTTCAGGGGAGGCAACTGCTGCAAAAGTATTTTTGTCTCCTATATCAATAGGGGTCAACTCTTAAAGGAAAAAAATGTCCCTCTATCATTGAATTTATTAAATGAGTTGAGGGAAAGGGATAAAATGCTCGGCATTGCCTCGCATTTTATCCATTTTCCTCAACTCGTTTAATAATTAAATACTACATGAACACTCATGTAAGATCCTCTGTATAAAGTCATGTAGTAACGCCGATAAAATGTTTTCGTAGACTGTTATCAAACTGTTTTATAGATAGGTGCAGATCGACATATTTGCCCTTTGAATATTTAAAATATTTAGGATAACACACACATGTGACATAGCAAATGCATTCGTTCCGAATATGGCAGTGTTTTGATGAAGATCTGCGATAGATTCTTGAGAATAGACCGTGTACGATCGTTAATACCGCCCCATGAGGCGGTTCTTAGGAGTACACACAATGTATATTTGATGTATTGAAAATAATGTAAACCAATGAAGATCCAACATTTCATTATAAAGTGGGGTTTACTAGGGTGTTCGTGTTCGTGTCACGAACTTGTTGACATAATGTCAATGCTGGATGATGCAAATGACATTGCGAAAAGTCCCTGCTCCACAGAGCTTTTCAACGCAACGCGACCTCTCCGCGACTACAAAAAAAAAAAAACAAGAAACAGTCACAGAGAGGTTGCAGAAGTCGTAGTGCGGTTTATAGGATAATGTCGCAACGATCGCAAAAAAAATTTAGTCGCAGCCAGTCCATTGCGCAACATCTCCAAATAGCAACGTTTCTGAACTGAAAATCCGTGATATTTTTCATATGTATACTGAAAAGATAGATTGTGGTGGCTCGTTAGAGTCGCCTCACTGAGTCGCCTCTAACGCGTAGCTATAGCCCATGCCTTTGAGCAGGAATTTAAAAATAATATATACCCCCGTATACCAAAGTTTTCTATATATAAAGTGGGGTTTGGATGGGTGTTCATTTCACGACTTGTTCACGTAAAAGACTGATGCAAAAAGTTTTTTTAGGAACACGCCAATCAGTCTCCGAACAGCCGCCGAACAATCACCGACAAGTCACCGATCGGTTGCCGATCGATTTCATCACCAGTTTGCTCTGAAATTTGGAAATTTTGCTGCGTCCGTTCGGTGTTCGGTGATTGATCGGCGACTGATCATCGGTGAGACGGCTTGGCGACCGACTGGCGACCAATTGGCGACTGGCCGCAGCAGGTTTCAAAAGTGCGTTAATAGATCGCCGAAAGTTTGCAGTTCCATCTACAACAAAAAGCTGTTTTCACGCTCTGGCATCATTAACAGTGTTCGCATCATGGTGCGTGGAGGGAGCCATGTCTGTGTCTACACATTTATTAATATTTTGTTGTGATCGTAGAACAGCCGCCAACCAGTCTCCGATCAGTCGCCGTTCGGGTACAACCAAGAGTTGCCAATCGATCGTCGACTGTTCGCCGATCACTCTAAACCAGCTGCAAACCAGTCGCCAATCCTATAGCGACAGACTGTCGATCAATGGCCTACTGCATGTAAAACAACGGCGACTGGTTGGTGAAAGTAATTGCAATAGTCGCAGTCGCAGGTGAAATAGGTGCGAAATCTCATTCAATAGCATGAGAAGCCTCTATGTTGTAGTGGTTACGCTACTCGCCTTGTAAACCAGGGATCGCAGGATCGATCTCGGGCTTCTCTAGACTTTTGGATGAGTCTTTAAGCCGAGGTCCCGTCTCCATATGACCTTAGCTGTTGTGTAGGACGTACAAACACTCACTCACTCATTCAATAACAGAGATTTAAAGTTGAAATGAAACACTTAATGGGCCCCGTCAAGCGATTTTGGTACTTTTCGCCTATGCGAGCAGAGAAGGTTCAGACGAGCCTGCGCATCCGCGCAGTCTCGCCCGAACCTTCGCTGCTCGCTCATACAAGCAATGAATCAAGAGGAACCTTCAGGCAGAAAGCCATATCCCTGGCCCCTCTGAACGGCTGGGCATGCGCAGTTAAAAATTGTCATGACGGAATGCTCGAAGACACAAATTCGCTTGGCGGGGCTCAAATGTATGTAGCAAGCAAACAAAAACTAAGTACAGTGAAATTCCGCTATTAAGACCACCTAAAATTAAGTCTAATGCTGCTTTCAAAAGCTTATTTAGAAGCTGTAGTTATTCTTTCTTCACGTTTTCTGCACACAAATTATGTCTTTACGTCAGAAACCACCTTTGGGACTTTCAAAACTGGTCTTTAAGACCACTTTTGAACAGTCCAAAAGGTGGTCTTAATATAGGAATTTTACTGTTCTTGTACTACAGTTACTTTCTGAAGCCAAATTAAATTTACTCCACAGGATAACATAAGGATTTTACCCCCGTGTGACTTTGGGCATATTTTCAAGTCTCCAAAACTTATTTTTGTCTGATGATAATTTGTAATATCGTTCACTTATTTTCATTTCACATTTGCAATGGGTTCTCATTACTTCCCCCCCCCCCCCCCCCCCCACACACACACACACACACAATCTATGTCTTTAAGGAGAACCAGTGTTCTGTATATGAAGTGTTTATTTCATGGACAGACTACATGTAACGTGTGATGGAGCTACCGTCTAATAACAATACCGATAACACACCCGCCCATCGGCAGAGCTGAAACCGAACGCACTTAATACTGGTAAACCGCTTAGAAGATATAAGCCCATCCCAGGCTTTGTAGTATGAATAGGCCAGCCCATGTATATGAACACTATGGTTTCATTGGGCGACAGTGGGTGGTTGGGTGAGGCAAAGGTGACGTGATCTTGTGTCTTTGAGGCGTCCAACTAATATTGACTAACAGTTTGACAAGGCCTGCTGATCTAGCAACAGGTTAGGTAGAGGGGGATTTTATTATTACTTCTGTTTCTTTACTTCCATTCATTCTCCGCTTTCTCCACTGTCTCTCACTTTCAGTTCCTCTACTATCTCTTCTTTCTCTTTGTTCCCTTTCTCTGGGAAATGACACAAAATATCCCACAAGGGTTGACGTGTCGTTATTAACCCAAAACAATCAAACAAATTATTGAGCGACAGGGCTGGAGATGTCATTTCATCTCAATGTGGGGTAAAAGTCCCACAAAATTGGAAGCGACGTCTCTAAAATGACTTTAATAGTGTTGACAGGGACGTTAAACCCTAGTTCGAAAAAAAAAAAAAAAAACTCCAGTGTGGTATAATATATGCTTTCACAATTGGCAAATTGACGACATATTGTATTCAAATAACCCATGACAACGGAAAGAAGCATAGCGGAAGAACAATTCCGCTTATGCTGAGATTCGATCCGGGGCCGCTCGATGAAAGTCGATTACTCTAACCACTGAGCAAAAGACATGACGCCCTGATGCTGTTGTCACAGAGTGGAGACAAATCTTCTGGTATAAACTCTAGCCACTGAGCCAAAGACATAACGCACTGATGCTGTTGTCACAGAGTGGCGACAAATCTTCTCGTATAAGCTTTAGCCACTGAGCCAAAGACTTGACGCTCTGACGCTGTTGCCACAGACTTGCGACAACTCTTCTCGTATAAGCTAACCATAATCACCCAAGGTAGATATTTGAAGGGAGGAAATGCGGTTCGTTTGTTTGTTTGTTTGGTTTGAGGTTTAACGTCCCCGTCAACACTGTAAAGGTCATTTTGGAGACGTTGCTTCCAATGTTGTGGGACTTTCTACCCGACACTGAGTTGAAATGACATCTCAAGCCATGTCACCAAATGAAACTAATAGGCAGATTTAGATCCTCTAGATCCTTGTGGCGATCGGTGCCATCCATTTCTTCAAGCCCCGATGGGCGGGGCGGAAAATGCGGTTCGTAAAAAACCTCTTCTTCAAGAATGTCATCCTAAGCCAATTTCGGCACGAAACACGAAGCCATTTTCAGCGGACAAGCCCCAATCTTACGACATGAAAACAAAAACAAAGGAGAGAAGCATATCTGAAGAAAATCCCGCCTATGGTGGGTTTCGAACCCGGGCCGCATGGATGAAAGTCTTATGCTATATCCACTGGTCGAAAGAGTCGACTCCCAGACGGAGTTGTGAGAGAGAGGTGATAAAGGTATGCATACTCTATCAAGGTAGATAATTGAATGGAGGGAATGCGGTCCATAACAATAGATTGTTGATGCTCGTTACGAACGCCTCATTGAGGCGGTTCTAACGAGTACCCACAATATACGGTATCCGCAAAAATAAGACATAGGGTGTATAAACCATAACCCCGAATTTCTTTATATGAATCGGGGTTTACAGGGGCTTGCATTTCAAGGACTTGATACCAGGATGAAATTCAAACAATGAGCATGTATTAAGCATCGAGATCTGTATATGCCTATGTTTTTTTTTTTTTGTTTTTTTTTTTTTTTTTTTTTTTTTTTGGATTTACGGCTCTTTCAAGATTATTTCACTCATATCGAGCCGATCGTTAATCAGAGGTGGCCGAAAACTGGAGTAGCCGGAGAAAAACCACCTGACCTTCCGTTGCAGTACACGGCGTCTCACATGTGACCCGAGCCAAGCTCGAACCACAACGATGACAGACCTAATGATTAAGAGTCCGCGCTCTTAACCACTAGGCCACAGAGGACCGTCCTATACGTGCATATAATTGTTACGCTGGCTGTACGGAATTTTAATTTAATCAAGCTGGCATTATAGTTTAATATTTATATAATTTTGTTTTGCGTTATTTGTCCTGTTGCCAGATATGATTTTATTTAATTTTAGTTCTGCTGGCTAAGATGAGGGGCGAAATGAGAATAAAATAATTGAAAACGATAAACAATCCGATATACCCAATGTAAATGCACCAAATCTATCTTTTTGCAATCTAAATATGTACTTTTCCTGCCAAAGATTAACCTTGTGAACATAATGCGTATTTTAATATTTAAGGGAAATGGGAACACCTTAAGGAGAGGCAACTCCTGCAAAAGTATTTTTATCTCCTATGTCAATAGGGGTCAAATCTTAAAGGAAAGAATTTGCTTCTGAGGAGCAAATTCTTTCCTTTAAGAGTAGACCCCTTTTTCAGTGAACCAGAGCTTATAGAAAAGCAAACAGAAAGTCCTGAAAGTTGTCTCTCTGTGAAAAATGGCGGAAAACTCTGCCAGGTGTTCATATTCCCTTAAACAATAATGAGTTCGTCCTCAACACTCACGAGCACCCACATTCTATATATGCCCAAGAAAATATGCCAGTTTTGGAGATACGAAATGCTCTGTTACATGTGAACATTACTGGAAAATACCTAGTTTTGTTTGTTTGATTTGAGGTCTAACGTCCCCGTCCCCAACACTGTAAATGTCATTTTGGAGACGTTGCTTCCAATTTTGCGGGACTTTTACGCAACATTGAAATGAAAGGACATCTCAAGCCCTGCTGCCCAATCTCTGATTTTCATAATAGCGACAAAAGGAAATTCTGGCAATTCATTCGCCATTTGTCAAAAACAATATCCCCCACTTATTATAGAAACGAAACTGTCTAAAGTCATATGGTCATACAGTTGAAGAAAAGGCGGAATGCCTGAACGATTATTTTACGTCGATATCAACAATAAATGAGACTGGAGTTCAGTTGCCTAATTTTGAATCTAAAACTAGAAACTCGTTAAGTGATATAACTTGTTCAGCTCAAGAAATTTCAAATTTAATTGACTTATTAAATCCAAATAAAGCGACTGGTCCTGATCTAATCAGTAACAGAATGTTGAAGGCAGTAGCAAAAGAGATTTCAGGTCCGTTGGAAATCCTGTTTAATAGGTCGTTAGATTTCAGTTCCGTTGGAAATACTGTTTAATAGGTCGTTTAGAGAGGGGTTGTTTGGGAATATAGGGAAAGGGTCTCATGTGTTGCCTTTGCCTAAAAAGGGGGACTCAACAAAAGTATCAAACTTCAGACCGGTGCCATTTCTTAGTGGAATAGGTAAATTACAAGAAAGAATAGTTCATAAAAACATTTACAACTTTCTACACGATAATAATCTTTTATACATATACCAATCTGGCTTTCTACCTAATCCCTCCACTACTTATCAACTTGTAGATATATATCCACATACATGTCAATCGTTCGATAATAATCAGTTTTCGTGTATGATATTTTGTGACGTGTCTAAGGCATTTGACAGGGTTTGGCATGCATGCCTAATTTTCAAATTGAAACAGCATAGCATTAATGGTCAGCTACTTAGATGGGTTAGAGATTACCTTAGTAATAGATCCCAGAAAGTAATAATAAAATCATCTACTTCCACGGCTAGGAAGACTAATGCTGGGGTACCCCAGGGTTCTGTTCTTGGGCCCCTCTTGTTCTTAGTTTATGTAAACCATCCGCAACTATTATTGACATTTATACCTTTGGCGCAAAGGATTAAGCCTTTTACTGTGCGCTGACCTTCTCGGCTTACCTGTACAGAATCTCTTGTTGGAAATAGCAGGCGCTTTAATGGAAAACAATTTTTAAACAAATATAACTTTTTTATTATACAATTTGACAAACATGTTCCGATTTAATCTAATTGTCCGTTTAAATTCCTTTAAAACGATATCAAATAAGTGCAACTTTTATTTAATTAGTTGCCGGCATTTTTATTTTCAAATTAATAACCCTTAATCCTTACTTGAACCATACAAAACTGTGGAAAAACAACGACAGTACCCTACTCTAACGGCTAAAATCTGCACTTTCTGTTAATATTATGAAAAAACGCCCGTATCAAACGCAATGTGTTTACAATAGTGTGGAATTTGATAGCAATTATAATATTTCAAGATAATAATTAATAACGGCATTTTGCGATTAAATTTGGAGCTTATTCAGAAAAAGCTTTATCGTCTACACACGCGTGTAATCCCAAAGCGGGTCATTTTCAATCGACTGTAAAATCAACACATCTTCGCCTGGGCATCTCCTTGGAATGTAAATCAATCTAAGAATGCGGTGTCTGATCTGCATCTTATTTGTTTATTTATTTATTTATTTATTTATTTATTTATTTATTATTTATTTATTTATTCACGTAGTTTTTTTTTATTTCCATGTCCTGTTTAGATTTTTGCACATTCTTTATACTTACTACGCAAGTTTAAATAAACATTGCTAGTAATAAGATTTATGATTACATTTATTTATTTTGTTTGTTTGTATGATAACAGCTGAAAGAAAGAAAGAAAGAAACAAAGAAAGAAAGAAAGAAAGAAAGAAAGAAAGAAAGAAAGAAAGAAAGAAGCCCATGTGAATTCGTCACTAAATTTCTAAAAAGTTAAAAATTTATCTTTGTTATAATTTATATCTTATTTCCATTACTAAGATACAGGCTAATCTGACATTTCGTTGTTCGCACATTGTTTTGCTGAAATACCAGAGGAATGTTTGTTTTATATTACTTCTTTTCTTTTTGTAACACTGTTTGATTATTTAAATGCTATTGTGAATTCAGTCTGGTAGATATAAAAAAACCGTAAAGATGCCATTAATGCCTATGTTAATTGTTTTGTATTCATTATTATCATCTTGGTTGCAATGAACACCTCATTAAAAACTGCTATATATAGAGAAAACTGGGGTTTACTGTGGTATTCATTTTATTTCATTTCTTGTCCAAAACATAGGTTGTGGGTACTCGTTGGAGCCACCTCAATGAGGCGGTTTTAACTATGTTTTAAGTATTGATGAGTTTACTTTGACGAATTAATTGTTTTTGAGATATCAAAAATGCACTATGCCTCACGGATGTATTATCGTAATGTGATTATTATTATTCTATTCATTTATGTATAATCTAATGATTATTAGAAAAGTTTCTTATTTATTTATTTATTTATTTATTTTATTTTTTTCTTTATTTCAACTGTTAAATGATTTGAGATAAGGTGTATACCCTTTTTCTGGTGTTCTTTCCATGATGCTGTGAAAAAGAACATGCATGTAAACCAAACTTTATACAAGACAGTCAGGTAATCAGGAATCAGTACGATTTTACACAAAAACATAGGTAGAAAGTACTTGAAAGAACCATATCAGTTTGGCGGTTCTGTGCCCATATATTTTTTTCAGCTCACTCGTGGGGGGGAGGGGGAGGGGGGGGGGGGGGAGCAACATCACTGAAGACAATTATCGCTTTTTATGACACGCGTAATGTGTATTGTATACCTGCTACTGACCGTCAGGAAGCCTGACGATTAATGGACACGCGCGCAATATATACTGTATTACTGTCTTTCCGGAGAGATTAAAATTTATCGAATGACTTTATTCATATGCATTAAGTTCTAAGCAGAAAAGGTACTATTTAGATAATGAGTATCTATTATTATTATTATTATTATTATTATTATTATTATTATTATTATTATATCTTGGATCCAAAATACATGTTTGTTTTGTTTGTTTGATTTGAGGTTTAACGACCCCGTCAAGACTTTAAAGGTCATTTTTGAGACATTGCTTCCAATTTTGTGGGACTTTTACCCGACAATGAGATGAAATGATATCTCAAACCCTGTCGCCCAATGAAACCAATAGGATTTATAAGCATGGACGGTCCGACTCGCACCGCTTTGCCTGGGCAGGCTTAGATCCTCTGAGCGATTTACCAGTACTAGTGTGCGGTCGGTTTCAGCTCTGCGCGGACGCATCATGCAGCCCATCTATTTCTTCAAGCCCAGATGGGCGGGGGCCGTGAAATATACATGTATACTGGGTCCAAGTTACGAGAATACATCCGTTTGACATAGTACCTTCTTATAGGTTGTGGGTTTTTGCTAGAACCGTTGCTTTGAAATTTATTTTAATTGCTTCAACAGACAAATACATATTATCCAAGATTTGCTAGAGCCGTTCTATAGAGTACCCACAACCTATGTCTTGTACAGAAGAAAAGGTTTGGGATGATTGCTGGAAAAGCTTCATTGACAACTTAGTCTTTATTTTGCCCCCATCAACACTGTATAGGTCACTTTGGAGACGTTGCTTCCAATTTTGTGGGACTTTTACCTGACATTGAGATGAAATGACATCTCAAGCCCTGCCACCTAATTACAGTAATAGGGTTTATATGCATGAACGATCCAACTCGCATAGATAGATAGATAGATAGATAGATAGATAGATAGATAGATAGATAGATAGATAGATAGATAGATAGATAGATAGATAGATAGATAGATAGATAGATAGATAGATAGATAGATAGATAGATAGATAGATTATTGTGTCAATGAAGATCTGCCCGCCTGAAACTCAGTAATTGCTTTAAAATGTGCCACCAGTAATATGTCTAGGAAAACCTTTTACTTTCTAAATCTTCAGAGACGCATTGTCTTTATTCAGTAATTTCTGCGTACAACTCGATATGACAACAATATCATTCTATGTCTGCGGCGTAAAACAAATTAAATAAAAAAAATGTTGTAAATTATTATATTATCTAAATGCACGGCCAGTATTGTGGCTCAAAACAACAACAACAACAACAACAACAAAGTAATATTCAGCATTTCAGAAGCCTCACTGAGGCGGTTGGTTCTAACTAGTACCCACAACCTATGTCTTGGCGCAGAAATAAAGAAAATAATATATACCACCGAAGCCCCACTTTTCTCTATATAAGTGATATAAGTGGGGGTTAGAGGGTTTTCATTACACGGACTTGCTATCGCGATGATAAATCGGTGGTTATTTAAGCAAGAAGTGTTATCTCGGATGAGACCTGGCGTCTTAATTGTTCATTTTAGATGAATTATTCTAGTTATATGATATTACTTTTTAAATACAACTACAGGTCAAGTTGCCACTTCCTGTGGCTACTGTGTTTAACAGCGCGCGTCACGATACTTGGTGATAATTCGATTATCGACAGGTAGTCGGAAGTGTGCTTACTCAATGTATTGATCGATTAACAATCCATCATGAACGATTATATCGACGAGCGTCATCTACCTGAGCAGAAACAAAGAAAGAGCGCATATGATGAAGTTATCGTCAAAGATGTATCGTCAGTTAAGAAAAAAAAAAGAAAGATTTACTCGTTTTGCACGAAAAAAAATAAGGACGAGAAACATATAAACTAGGTAACAGACATTTGCAGAATTTCAGAATTCTGAAATTCTGACATTTGCAGCACAGGCCGCCACAATTACCTCTTCACGGGAAAGAGAATAATAAAGTATTCTTATTGCTTGTTGCTTGTTTAAAATATAGACTATTGGACCTCATTAGAATCGCCTCGACGAGGCGTTCTTACGTGTGCTCAAACTCTGTGTTATCATCATAAATGAGAATAAATAAATAAATAAATAAATAAATAAATAAATAAATAAATAAATAAATAAATAAATAAATAAATAGAAAGAAAGAAAGATGAATATTATTTGCGAACAACTAAAAACTAGAATTGTATTATGCGAAGTTGTTTATCAATGGCGGCATGATAAGGCTTACTGAGTCATTAAATAGACAGATAGATAATCGGCCATTATTGTGTCAAGACAGATTTATCCGCATTAAAATCAGTAAGAGTATCTCCTCTGTATTTCTATGCTTACAACTCAGACTCAAGGTTCTCGTCTTAACGGATACATTAAGAAAACACGCCTGTACAAAAACATTGTAAATTTAACCACCAAACAATGAAAGTTTTCAGATGAAAAATTGTGTTATTTTTCATAATTCTGCTCAAAACATAGATCGTGGGTGCTCGTTAGAACCGCATCGGCGAGGCGGTTCTGTCGCGTGCCCAAAATCTATGTTTTTGAGCAGAAATAAGAAAAATAATTTATACCCCTCCAAACCCCAGTTTTACAGTACGAAAGTGGGGTTTAAGGGGTCAAATTTATATCGCCATGCTTTCGGGATGTAGCTCGATATAACAGTTATTTCACAGGCCGGTACGTAAACCTTGCAGACAACAATAGAAAATATATACTTCTATATAACTGCTTTAAAATATGCGACCAGTAATATGTCTGAAAACTTTTAATGCGAAAACTTCAGCAAAGCACTGTCTGTATTTTTGGCATACAACCCGATACTCGATATTACAACAATATTAAAATCTGTGGCGTAAAACAAATTTAATAATTATTAAATGTTATAAATAAATATATTATCAATATGCACGGCCAGTATTGTGGCACAAAACAACAAAATAAAGTAACATTTACATTTCAGCAGATTAGCGTTTTAGTCACTTTCTGCTGATCCACAGCCTGCTAAATTCAGCAGGGTTTTCAGCGTATTAGACAGGCCCCATTAAGACAGCATATCCGCGTGACATAGTGTTTTTCTTTCTTTTTTTTTTTCTTTTTTTTTTTTTTTTTCGTATCTCCAAAATGGCAATTCATATCTCACAAACGATTATCTACTATGTCTTGGTGCAGATATTAAAATTGTAAAGTAGGGGTTAAAGGGGTTTTCATTACATGGACTTGTGATTATGTGGCATTTCTAAACAATGTCAGTTAAAATAATTCAACTGACACCCACCATAAAGTATTAAGTTTTTTTTTCCTTCTTTTTTTCTAATATATAAAGAAGAATATTTCATTCCAGGACACACAAAAAAAGCTTTTTTTAGAACAATAATATTTTGTGTTAAGCACAAAAAAGACTCACTTATAAAAGTGTAAGTTTTTTAGTAACGACAGAACAGAACTTTATTTGGAGATAAACTCAGATCACACCAAAACAGCCAGTCCGAAATTAACTAGACATCAATTGACATGAGCGATTCTCGTTCAGTATCCCCCGGGGTCATAAAAGCGAAACTGATTTCACACACAGCCGGCTTATAACACAGACAGTTGAGATTACACAACAGGTACCTATTATAGGCCTCAGTCAAAGGGAGACAATCCAATATTGACTTGTAGTGTGACTATCAGGGAACAGGTGAATAGATTAAATGTCAGATAAAGTTGGCCATGGATATTGCAGATTCCCTATTGAGCTTAACCAGACTTTTTGTTGATGATAGTTCTTTCTTTTATTCAGCTTCATCATTGGAAGACATTCAGGGAGTAATAAATCATGATCTTCGTATTTTATCGGCATGGTCAAAACAATGGCTATTTACTTTTAATTCACTAAATACAGAAGTAGTTCTTTTTACTGTAAAACCTTTTGAGCAGTTTTCAGATATAGTTTTCGACGGAACAACAGCAAAATTTGTCCCGGAACATAACCATTTAGGTCTAACATTAAGTTATGTAATGGTCAGTGGAATTGTCAGTGGAAAAAACATATTGAAAACATTATCTCAAGCGCAGCAAAAGTAATTGGGATAATGCGTAAACTTAAATATACACTTTCACATAAATTTATTTATCATATGTACTTCCCATTATTGAATATATTCTTGCATTGTTTGGGATGGATGTACAACCCAAGACTGTCAGTCCTTGGAAAAACTTCAGCACGAAGCAGCTCGTATTGTAACGAGTCTTACTACATCACGAAAACATGCCTATATAATTTTGACCCCCTTGAACCCCACTTTTATATAGTAAAACTGGGGTTTCCAGGGGTAAACCTTATTTCTGATCTAAAATATAGATTGTGGGTACTCATTAGAACCGCCTCGGTGAGGCGGTTCTAACGAGTGCCCACAATCTATATTTTGAGCAGAAATAAGAAAAATATCACAATTTTTCATCAAAAATTTTTCATTTTTACGGCGATAAAGGTGGCAATGTATTTGAATAGGCGTGTTAACGTAATGAGGGCGGTATCACTAGATGAACTTTATAAAGATGTGGCTGGCTTACTCTTAAGGAAAGAAGGCACAAATATAAGCTATCATTTATAAATGAGCCCCGCCAAGCGAAATTGTGTCTTCGAGCATTCCGTCATGACAAATTTTAACTGCGCATGCCCGGCCATTCAGAGGGGCCAGGGATATGGCTTTCTGTTTGCAGGTTCCTCTTGATTCACTGCTTGTATGAGCGAGCAGCGAAGGTTCTGGCGAGACTGCGCGGATGCACAGGCTCGCCTGAACCTTCGGTGCTCGCATAGGCGATAAGTACCAAAATCGCTTGACGGGGCCCAAATAATGTCGTACATGAAAATGTACCATTATATATTTCAGACATAATTCCTCCTTTGGAAAGAGAAATGACACAGTGTCCACTAAGAAATAGTAATAACATAACGATTCCCCATACTTGGATTGAAATTTCTCGACGATCGTGCATCCCATCTTCTATTTCGCTTTGGAATTCCATTGGCAATAACCTTCGAGAAGCACCTTGTCTAAATTCTTTTAAATACCAAGTTAGAAATTTTTATTTTTCAAACACTTACGTTCCAACCTATTTCATGGAAGGCGAATGGTACATTCTCGAACCGGTCGCCAGAATATGTTATGTAGTGAGGGAAGCCGTACTAGGGCTAAGAAGATGCATCGATGCCAAACGGTAGGGATGCGACCCATTCAGAGAGATGTCGTGCATGTCACAGCCTTGTGAGCTAATTCAATACAGTGTAATAATTTAAAATAGGACTGTAGTAATGTTTTGGTTTGTTTTTTTCACTTCACTTTCAGTAAGAGTTGTTGTATAACGGCATGGTATGATAATTACAGGGAACATGTACACATGTATGCAACATTATTTGAATAGATAGATAATCATTACGAAAACACGCCTATAAAAATTTATTGTCCACTTTAACGCCGAAAAAAAAAAAAAAAAAAAAAAAAAACACTAAAAATGTAAGCTGAAAAATTGCCATTTTTTTCTAATTTCTACTCAGAATATAGATTCAGGGTACACGTTAGAACCGCCTCATCGAGGCGGTTCTAACGAATACCCACAATCCATATTTAAAAGCATTAATACGAAAAATAAGGTCTACCCCTGTAAACCTCAGTTTTTACTTTATAAAAGTGGGGTTGAAGGGGGTGTATTTTCGCGATGTATATTCCAGTGCATGTAACACGAATTCCTGTTTCTGTTACGAGGATTAGTGCCAGTGTATGGTTTGTACAACTGGTATCAGGCCAAAAAAATGTCTTGTTTCCGGAAACCCTACCGACCCTACTTTTTTGGGGCCTACCCAAACTTTTTATGAGACCTCTGAGAATTTTTCCTTGATTTTAAGGGTGTTTTTCAAAGAATTTATGCTTTTCCCATACTAAAAAGTTTTCAAAAACAAAGTTTACCTACCCAGAAAACTATTTTGATGTTTCCGGAAACAAGACATTTATTTTTATTTTTTTTTTGTTTTGGCCTCAATACGATAACACACCCGTGCGACAAAGTGCATTCTTATATATCTTCAAAATGGCTACTTTTCCGATGAAAATCCATGCAATTTTTCTTATTTAACTGCAAACATAGGTTGTTGGTGCTGGATAGAACCGCCTCATTGAGGGGGTTCTAACGAGTACCCATAACCTATGTCTTTGAGAAGATATAAGAAAAGTATTGTATACCCCCGTAAACCTCAGTTTACCCTATTTAAAGGCGGGTTTTGGGGGTGTTCATTTCACGGACTAGTTCACGTGATGTCAAAATAAAACACAAAACTAAATACGCATGTTACATTCTATCATTTGCATAAAAATGTAAATATGTGAGATTGTGTCATTAGGTATGAAAACAAGGCAATGCAACGATTTTTTGCTCACCGGTCACGTAGTGACGAGGTGAGCTTTTGGGATCACGTTTTGTCCGTCGTCCGTCGTGCGTGCGTGCGTGCGTCCGTCCGTGCGTGCGTCCGTCCGTCCGTAAACAATTTCTTCAAACAACATCTCCTCCTAAACCACTGATCGTATTTTGACCAAACTTCACTTAGGTGTCCTCTTTCAAAGGTGTTTAAATGGTTCTGGTCCGTTGCACATCTAGGTCACAGGAGCTAAAAATAGATTTTTTTTACTGAAAACTTAATAAATCTTCTCCTTTGAAACCGCATGGTCAAGGTCTTTGATATTTGGTATGAGGCTTCATCTAGTCGACCTCTACCAAGATTGTTAAAATTATAGCCCTGGGGCCAAAAAATGCCCCCGCGCCGGGTCCCACCAGTTTTACATAGACTTATTTAGGGAAACCCTTTAAAAATCTTCATGTCTGAAACCAGAGGGCCCAAGTATTTGATATTTGGTTTGCAGCTTCATCTAATCGACCTCTACCAAGATTGTTCAAAATATAGTCCTGGGCCAAAAATGTCCCCGCGCCGGGGCTCTCCAGTTTTACATAGATTTATTTAGGGAAACCCTTTAAAATCTTCTTGTCAGAAACCAGAAGGCCAAGGTCTTTGATTTTTGTAATGAAGCTTCATCTAGTTGACCTGTACCAAGAGTGTTCAAAATATAGTCCTTGGGCCAAAAATGGCCCCACTCCCCTCCCGCGCCGGGGCCCGCTGGTTTCACATAGGCGTTTAAGGGGAAAAACCTTTAAAAATCTTCTTGTCTGAAACAAGAAGGCCCAGGTCTTTGATATTTGGTATGAAGCTTCATCTAGTGGACTTCTACCAAGATGTTCAAATTATAGCCCTGGGGCCATAAGTGCCTCCGCGCCGAGGCCCACCAGTTTTACATAGACTTGTATAGGGAAACCCTTTAAAAATCTTCTTGTCTGAAACCAGAAGGCCCAGGTCTTTGATATTTGGTATAAAGCTTCATCTAGTGGACCTCTAACAAGATTGTTCAAAATATAGTCCTGGGGCCAAAAAAATGTCCCCGCGCGAGGGCCCGCTGGTTTCAGATAGGCGTTTATAGGGAAAACCTTTAAAAATCTTCTTGTCTGAAATAGAATACCCAGATCTTTGATATTTGGCATGAAGCTTCATCTAGTGGACCTCTACCAAGATTGTTCAAAATATAGTCCTGGGGCCAAATATGCCCCCGCGCCGGGGCCCACTGATTTCACATAGGCGTATATAGGGAAAACCTTTTAAAATCTTCTTGTCTGAAACTAGAAGGCCCAGGTCTTTGATATTTGGTATGAAGCTTCATTTATTTATTTTTATTTTTATTTATACATTATTTAAAGAGGGTAAGCACATTTAGCTAAAAGCTAATCTACCATCATCTAGTGGACCTCTACCAAGATTGTTCAAATAATAGTCCTGGGACCAAAAGTGTCCCTGTGCCGGGACCCACTAGTTTTACATAGACTTATATAAGAAAAATCCTTCAAAAATATTCTTGTCTAAAACCAGAAGTCCCAGGTCTTTGATGTTTGGCATGAAGCTTCACCTAGTGGACATCTGCTGAGATTGTTCAAATTATAGCCCTGGCGCCAAAAATGTCCCCGTACCAGGGCTTCTTGTCTGAAACGAGAAGGCCCAGGTCTTTGACATTTGGTATGAAGCTTCATCTAGTGGCCCGCTACCAAGTTTGTTCAAATTACAGCCCTTGGGCCAAGAATGTACTAGAGACACTGATACTTAGGGGAGCGATTCAGGGCCATGTGGGCACTCTTGTTTTACTTTAAGAAGGAATATATTTTGCAGACCTTTGTTATTATTATTATTATTAGTATTATTAGTAATAGTAGTAGTAGTATAATTATTATTATTATCGGGTGTGCTGTTAGAAGGATTCAAATATTTTTTTATATAAATATAAATATAATTAGTACAGTAAATTCTTATATTAAGACCACCTTTGGGACTGTTCAAAAGTGGTCTTTAAGACCACTTTTGAACAGTATTGAAGGTGGTCCATGACCAAAGAATACTATGGGCAGAAATCTCAAAGAACAATTAAGTGGTCTTCTAAATAAGCTTTTTAAAGCAGAATTAGTCTTAATTTTAGGTGGTCCTACTAGCGGAATTAATTGTATTTGGTTCTCTTATTTACACAAATGCTAAAGCTTTACGTCAAGGGATGTGAGTGTACAAAGTTTGTTTAATACAGACGTTTATTAAATATTTTGTTCATAAACTACATGTATAATAGAAGTTGCTATATACGTATGTTCATTTACCACATGAAGTCGTCGATAAGCAGTGGATAACGTCATTGTCATAAACATCACATGACCACACGTGTAATACCACTTTGAAGGGATTATGTGTTGTCATGACGACGTACATGTCAACCATGCACTTTTTGTGAAAAAAAATGTCTTGTTTAAAGGTGATAAAATCCATTTTAAAGTGGTCATGTGATAAACAGAATCTCACACTCGTGTAAGATCCTCTATCTATTACATGATCGGCCCCCGCCCATAGGGGCTTGAAGAAATATATGGGCTGCATGATGCTTCCACGCAGAGCTGAATCCGGCTCCCACACTAGTACTGGTAAACCGCTTAGAGGATCTAAGCCTGTCCAGGAACCGCGGTGCGAGGCGGACCGTCCATGCTAATAAACCCTATTGGTTTCATTGGACGACAGGGCTTGAGATGTCATTTCATCTCAATGTCGGGTAAAAGTCCCACAAAGTTGGAAGCAGCGTCTCCAAAATGACCTTTACAGTGTTGACGGGGACGTTAAACCTCAAATCAAACAAACAAATCTATTACATGACATGTTTTGTTTGTTTGATTTGAGGTTGATCACGGAGATGTTGAACTGATGAGTTAGGAGGCCTTCATGCGGACTGAACAAATTATTTGTCTAAATCGCGACGGAAGTAAGGGCGAGGATTGTGGCCACGTAAAATCGATTTAAGCCCCCCAGTGGAATTCTTTCCACTGACCGTTTCAAGGCGGTTCTTCTGTGGCGATTTATTTATATTGTTGTTTGTTACTACTCACTGTGTGTATCACTTGTGTCTTATATTTTGGATGGCCATTTGGCCATTTTGTGGGAAAGTGACTGTCCTTATGGCCATCCTTTGTTTAGGTTTCCATTATGGTCTGGTCGCTTCATGTTTGTGTTTCTATCCCTTTGGTGTCTTTAATAGGTGGAGTAAGTTAATTGTATCGATTCCTGATCTTTGTTTTACATCTACTTAACGTCCTCGTCAACACTGTAAAGGTCATTTTGGAGACGTTGCTTCCAATTTTGTGGGACTTTTACCCGACCTTGAGATGAAATGACATCTCAAGCCCTGTCGCCCAATGAAACCAATAGGGTTTATAAGCATGGACGGTCCGACTCGTGCGCACCGCTTTGCCTGGGCAGGCTTAGATCTTCTAAGCTGTTTACCAGTACTCGTGTGCGGGTTGGATTCAGCTCTGCGTGGAAGCATCATGCAGCCCATATATTTCTTCAAGCCCAGATGGGCGGGGGCCGTTTGAATGACACGAATTTGTGTTATGTTCATTGTGACAGTCACATATGTTTGCATTACATTACGAAAACACGCCTATATAAATACATTTTAAATTTTACCGCCGAAAAATGACAAGTTACAGATAAAAAAGTGTGACATTTTTCTTATTTCTGCTCAAAATATAGATTGTCGGTACTCGTCAGAACCGCCTCGATGAGGCAGTTCTAACGAGTACCCACAATCTATATTTTAGAGTAGAAATAAGAAAAATTAGGTTTACCCGTGTAAACCCCAGTTTTACTATTAAAACAGTGGGAGTTCAAGGGTGGGGGGGGGGGGGGGGGTCAAATGTATATAGGTGTGTTTTAGCGATGTATGTCCTTGTGGGCTTTACATCCTATCCTACACGATGATGTTATCAACTCTTAAATGTGTCACACAAATGAAGGAAAAAATAAGCATACGCTTTACTTCGCCCTAAAGTACTCAGTGTCTCTCGATAAATTACTTTGCGGGTTTAATATAAGGTTTTAATAAAAGTTGAAGCCCGGGTAAATGACACTTTGATAATGGATTTTAAGAATGGAGTCTGCAGAAGATGATAGTGATGATGATAGCAATACATTTGTTGCACAGGAGTACACTTTTTCCTGTAAGTTAAAACCGCACTTTAGTCGGGCAAAGTTAGTTTGGGGTTTAACGACACGTCAACCCTTGTGGCCCATCGGAGCTTGAAGAAATAGATGGGCTGTATGATGTTCTGTGGTGTATTCCTTGCTTCCAAAGGAAAACTTTTTCTTGGAAATATTGTAAACATGGTGTAATATACCGACGTGTGGTCCAACAAAACTAAGTCACTATGGTGCTTTGTGCAGACGGACATCACGTTAACAAGTTTGCTGTATCAATACCCTTCTGAACCCCAGTTTAACCATTAGCCACGGCCCCCGCCTATCGGGGATTGAAGAAATATATGGGCTGCATGATGCTTCCACGCAGAGCTGAAACCGACCCGCACGCGAGTACTGGTAAACCGCTTAAAGGTTCTAAGCCTGCCCAGGCAAAGCGGTTTGAGTGTCGGACCGACCATGCTCATAAACCCTATTAGTTTCATTAAAAGGGTTTCATTGGGCGACAGGACTTGAGATGTCATTTCATCTCAATATCGGGTAAAAGTCCCACAAAATTGGAAGCAACGTCTCCAAAATGACCTTGACAGTGTTGACGGGGACGTTAAACCAAAGCCGCGATCCGTCTCCAAGGACCCTGGGTGAGCTTTGTGCAGCACTTCAAGAAGAGTGGCGAAGGATCCCTAAGTTCACGATTCTTGGACTAATTGGAAGTATGCGACGACGATTCATTGCCTACTGTGACACTCAAGGCGGCCCAACACGTTAGTGAGGGCTTGTGAAAAATTACGTTGACGTTTAGAAATTTGGTCGCCGTGTTGCTACATAAGGGCGTGATCATTTGAATTAATGTGTGTGGTTCAATGTATAGATATTTAATAGTCGTTTGAATTAAATGCATCTTGGCCAGGTAACGTTTTATTTATTTCCCATTATTCAGACTGAAAGTAAAATATCCCCTACTTTTTGTGAACAGTATATATACCCCTGTAAACTCTAAATTTCTTTACAACCGACCCCGATAGCTCAGTTGGTAGAGTGTCCGCTCCGGGGAACAGGAGGTCACGGGTTCGATCCCGGGCCGCGACATACCAAAGTTGTTAAAAATGGTACTAGCTGCTTCTCGCTTGGCACTCAGATTTACGGGGTAGAGCTAGGACTGGTCGACCCAGTGTCAGGATAATGTGACTGGGTGTGGTATCATATAATGTGTCTGGGACATGATACTTCAGTGAGCCAGCACTATAAAAGTGAGCATTGAGCTCCCTGCCGCAACCAGACACTGTCGTGATATGACTGAAAAATGTTGAAAGCGACGTTAAACCCGAATTCACACACATTTCTTTACACATGTATTTAATTTGGGGATTAAAGGGGTGCTCGTTTCGCGTACTTGTTCACGTGATTGAATAAGGGTTAAAAGGTACCCCATATGTTTCATCCTTAACCTTTTTCTCGGACAGAAAAGGCCCTGGAGCCTGCTGAACATATACTGGTCGCCTTTTCTCTTGCGCTGGCTCATTGACAAGGTATAGAGCAATTTAAACCCGACCGTTGACCTTTGTCAAGAAAACTCGTGGCTTGGAGAAATAGATTGGACTGCATGATGCTTCCATGCAGAACTGAAACCGACCACACATGAATGGTAGGGGCTCTAAGCCTAGCCACTAAGCATGTCAAGACAAAATAGTGCGAGTTTGATCGCCCCCTACATATAAACCCTTTTGATTTCTTTGAGCGGCAAGACTTGAGATGCCAATTCAAAATGACATAAATAGTGTTGACGGGGACGTAAAGCCTCATTTCAGACAAACAAAACCTGTGCTGTTTGCTTCAATATTAACATCATGTAAACACGTCCCTGTAGGGAACACCCCTGTAACCCCCACTTAATTAGAACAAAAAAAACAAGCTAGGGATTTCAGAGGCACATTTTTTTTTGTGGATATGTGATCCAAGACATAGGTTGTTGGTACTCGTTAGCACCGCCCAAGTGAAGCGGTGTTAGCCAGCACTCACAACCTATGTTTTGAAATATCATCACTTTTCACCAGTAAATGAGAGTTTTAGAGATTTAAACGAATGCACTGTTACAACGCATAACGAAGTAATGTAGTAATTTCTTCATTTTGATTTTTTTTATTTCATTATGCGTTGGCGTAGTCGACGCGAAATGAAGTAAAAAAACTATTTAATTTCGCGTTGATATGCACCATATCGACGCAAAATGAAGTAATGATGGAAGAACATAGCTGTCTACGAAAGGAGACCAAAGACTTGGGAAGCAATACAGGTAAATTCCAATATAAAGATCACATTTGAGACGGTTCAAAAGTGGTCTTTAAGACCACATTTGAACAGTCCCAAAGATGGTCTTCCACAATAGCACACTGAATGTCGCAATTACAAAGAAAATGTAACTTTAACCTTCAAAATATGCTTTAAAAACAAACTTTGTCTTAATTTTAGGTGGTCTTAATCGCGGAATTTCACTGTATTTGATTATGTTAGTAGAGTTAAAACTGACCGCCTTACGGTATTTTGGTCTCATGTCTGATGTTTTTCCCTCATTTGTGTTTTAAGGCTCAACACATGATCATGTAGTGCCCACAATAGTTGGGGTGGGGGACCATATTGGCTTAGACCAGTCCATAGCCCAGTTGTTTGTCCATCTATACATCTTAAAAGGAGTGCGAGTGTGTTTCAGTTTCCGTCCCACCAACAGCTAAGGTCATACAAAGTAGCGAACTTGGTTTCAAGACTCATTCATACGGAAACGGGATCTCGGTTTCAAGACTGGGATCGATCCTGCTACCCCGGTTTATCAGGCGAGTAGCTATAGCATAACTACTACACCACACAGGCTTCTGTGTCTTAAATGGAACTAGATACAAACTGTCGACGCATAATGAAGTAAAATAAAGTATGCCACCTATCACCGCAAAATGAAATAATTCTTTCATTTTGCGCAAACCTCTTAGTATCGACGCATAATGAAGTAAAAACTACATTTTATTTCATTTCGCATCGACTATGCCAACGCATAATGAAGTAAAAATTTCAAAATGAAGAAATTACTACATTACTTCATTATGCGTTGTAACAATGCACTCATTGTGTTACGCAATGCACTGTTTTTACGCGAGTTCCACATGATTGTGTAATCGTAGAATGAAGAAAGATTCTATCCTTACCATGAAAACAGTCACATCACGAAAACACGCCTATATAATTTTGACCCCCTCAAACCTCACTTTTATATAGTAAAACTGGGGTTTACAGGGGTAAACCTTATTAGTTTTATTTCTGCTCTAAAATATAGATTGTGGGTACTCGTTAGAACCGCCTCAATGAGGCGGTTCTAACGAGTACCAACAATCTATATTTTGATTAGAAATAAGAAAAATATCAAAATTTTTCATCGTAAAATGTATATTTTTTCGGCGATAAAGATAACAATGTATTTGTATATGCGTGTTTTCGTAATTGCCATTCATGATTAGCTCAGTAGTAGTATTGTGGTTAGGCTAGCTACTAATCGGATATCATATTTTAAATTTAATATTCTTCTTTATTAAATGACTATCCTGTATTGTTCAGAGGTCATCCATATTGACACAGGTCAAAAATCAATAAAATCGTGTTTTTAATGGTGTCAATTAATAAAATTGTCATTAATAAAGTAATTTCATATTGTCCCAGTTACAGGCCCTCGGTCTGCTGTATTGGCCTCGGCCTTCGGCCTCGGGCCAATACAGCAGACCTCGGACCTGTAACTGGGCCAATACGAAATCACTTGATTAATAACATTACAATATTTTTTTTTTTCGCTTCTTTTTCCCTCTCTGATAGCAACTTGTTTTATCTTGGGAAGATCTGGGACAAGATTAGAGTCTAACAAGGTTTCATATTTGATAAAAACACACAGGAAGGTTGGTCATTAGTCAATATGACATCAAGGTCTAGGAGCGTGACTATATTGTGGATAGTCGTTCGTATTGGTTTAGATGGCATAGCCTCCTGAAAAACGGATTGATTTCATTCAAACGCCATGTAGCTTACAAAGAACTACATTTCCCATTAAGCCAATGAATTGATTTCAAAATACTACTACTAATAATAATAATAATAATGATAATAATAATAAATCATAAAAATGTTTTGTTATATGAATCATGTGGACCGGTATAGATACATTTGCAAACATACCCAGATTAGGGACAATGGCGATCTGTCAGATCAGGACATGTATCAGCATTGTTAGCCATTATGCCAATAGCTTTGGTTTCCAATGTTCATTTCAGAAGCTCTAAGGGTAATATGAAACGTTTGCATTCACTGTGGGCGATCTCTATGAAAATACGGCTGCTACCTTTAATATATTTCTTTTGCGCTCTTACACATAAAAAGGGGATATAAAATGATTGATCTTGGTCACTGAAAAAGGTACCAGCTTGAATTAGTCCATGCCTTCGCAAAATCCATGCATCACGATAACAAGTCCGTGAAATTAACACACCCTTACACCCCCAACCCACTTTATATAGAGAAAACTGGGGTTTACAGGGGTATACATTATTTTCCTTATTTCTGCTCCTAGACATAGGTTGTGGATACTCGTTTGAACCGCCTCAATGAGGCGGTTCCAACGAGCACCCCACAACATATGTTTTGAGTATAAAAAACAAAAATATCACAATTTTTCTTCAGAAAATTGACAGTTTTGGGGATATGAAAAATGCACTATGACGCACGGTGTGTTGTTGTATATAATGGACCATATTATATATAATTTTGTCCTCATTTTGCCTGGCTTTACTAGGGGGTTGATTCCTGGGGTTGGTTAGCGTAATGTTCCCTGAGCTACATGTAAAATGGCGTCGTCCATATCTTTAGAACTCTAGCATTTTTCAAATGAAAAATTTCCATATTTTCCATATTTTTGGTCCAAGCATAGATTGCGGGTGCTCGTGGGAACCGCCTCATTGAGGCGGTTCTAACGAGTACCCACACTCTTTGATTATGAATAACCCCGTAAATCCGACCTTTCTCTATATAAAGTGGGGCTTAGAGGGTTGTTTACACAGACTTGTTCCATGTAACCTGATGATATATCCAGAACTAGTATTTTACAGCTGACAAAAATTATGATAAATTCCTTGATGCAAGTCCCAATATAGATCGTAAGGCGATTCTTATGAGTATCAACAATCTACGATGTGGAGCAAAAATAAGAAACTTAATGCATACCCCCCCCCCCCCCCTCCACCCAACCCCCCCCCCCCCCCCCCACACCCCGAAAATCTTTTTTTTTTTTTTCAATTTTCTCTATAAAGTAGGGTTTAGGGGAGTTTTTATTACACGGAGTTGTTTACCTGATATTTGTCAGTTTATGGACTGTCTAACAAAAAGGCAAATGCAAGAAGCTCTCGGAAGCGGAAGATATAGACTACCCACACTGTCATTACGAAAACACATCCGTGCGACATATTGCATTTTGTCCATATCTCAAAAATGGCTGTTTTTCTGGTGTAAATCTGTGATATTTTTTCTTATAAATACTGCAAATACCTTGAGGCGGTTCTCAAGGAGGCGGTTCTAACGAGCACCAACAACACATGTCTTGGAGCAGAAATAGGAAAAAATAATGTATACATGTACCCCCGTAAACCCCAATTTTCTTTATATAAAGTGGGGTTTAGTGGGATTCGCATTTCACGGACATGCTTGTTCACGTGATGAAGCGCCCGGAAGATATAGACTAGCCACACTGTGACCCAAGCCTTTCGATGTTTTTTTTTTTCTTTGTTTGTTTTTTTTTTTTTTTTTTGTTTTTTTTTCAATTTATTTATTTATTTTTATTTTTTTTTAAACTCAAAAACTTTGATCCGGCTACCATCATGTTAACGAGTCCGTGAAATGAACACCTCCTAACCCCCACTTTCTGTTGAGAAAACTGTGGTTTACGGGGTACACATTATTTTTCTAATTCCTGTTCCAAGACATAGGTTGTCGGTACCCGTTAGAACCGCCTCAAAGCGACAGGGCTTGAGATGTCATTTCATCTCAATGTCGGGTAAAAGTCCCACAAAATTGGAAGCAACGTCTCCAAAATGACCTTTACAGTGTTGACGGTGACATTAATCCTCAAATCAAACAAAACAAACAAAAGAACCGCCTCAAAGCCTACGTTTGCAGTATATAAAAAATATCACCGATTTTCATCAGAAAAGTAGCCATTTTGGAGATGTGAAAAAATGCACTATGTCGCACGGGTGTGTTATACCGTAATGAATATCGGAAATGGCAAGTTTAAATTTCTGTCAAAAAGGCTGCTCGCGCTATTTAGCTGATAATCTGGACATTAATAAAACACACCTATTTAAATATATTGATAATTTTACCACCAAAAATGAAAACTTTCTGACAATTTGTTTTCATAATTCTGCTTAAAACATTAATTGTAGGCACCTGTTATGCGATTCTAACGAGTTCCATACTGGGCAGAAACATGTTTTAACACACACCCCTTAAACCACGGTTTTACTATTTAAAAGTGGGGTTTAGGAGGATCAAAATTATATAGGAGTGTTTTTGTGATGTACAGCTGCGTTATCATCAGGTTGAAAAGTATATGTGATTTTGCCCCCTGTACTTTACTTTTGCTCAAAATCATTGATTGTACATGTAGGTGCTAATTAGAACTGCCCAAATGTCGTGCACCTGATCGGAAGTCGATTGCTCAGTAAAACGCGTTTAATTTTTGGAGTTTAGCCGGTCAGTTTACGTATCCACACTTTTCCTTGGCAGGCGTATACGTAAGCGGTTAACCAGAACAGTGCACATTCTTTCGCCTGAAACTGACAACTGCCCTTCTTGAACCAGCGGAAGGGAGAGAAAAGAGTTCATGATCAATCTCCACGAAAGAATTTCGCCGACCCCGGCAGGTATCGAACCCGCGTCCTCATGATAATCAGGCAGTCGCGCATCCGACTGAGCTGCCGAGGCCGGCCAGTAAAACTCGTATTTCTGTACGAGCACAAGATAGCACTGGTCAAAACATAAAGACATGGCAACAGCCAAAAAGAAAGTTATTTTAACTATTCTATTCGAATTGTTTATTATGCTTAGGTAACAAGGATTATCTGCAACTGCAATTGCATTTCTGGGCCGTTTGTCCAGCTGAATATTACACAACAAGATGTTGGTGTTCTTGATGGGCAATAGTGTATGACTTTGTGCAAAAATGTACTGCACCTTATTTTGAGGCAAAACTCAATCTCATTACGAAAACACACCTATGTAATTTTGATCCCATTAAACCCCACTATTGTATAGTAAAACTTGTGTTAACAGGGGTGTACATTATTTTGTTTACATGTATTTCTGCTCCAAGACATAGGTTGTGAGTTCTCGCTAGAATCTCCTAATAACAAGCAACAACTTATGTATTGAGCAGACATTAGAAATTAGAAAAATATCAGACTTTTTTTTAACTGAAAGTTTGGTGGTAAAATTTTCACTATGTATGACTAGGCGTGTTTTCGTAATGATTATTCCTGCGCATTCGATACTGGCTTTTCAACTATCGGTATACCCGGGCTGGCCGAAGGCCTCGGCTTCGCCTAGGTTCCAGTCAACCAGGGAACCAATTAGGGGAATAACTATATTCAAAATTGTTATATGTACGAGTGTGTGAACTTGGCTTGGGATTCGCGGCTTGGAATATCGATTTTGCCTAACATTCGCTAATATTTTACTTTACTTAAGTACTACGGAATAAATCGAATTCCAAACTCCATACTCCAGACTCCAAGCCAACTTCATACACTTTATATGTACAGTTGGTTGGTTGATTTGAGGTTTAACGTCCCCGTCAACACTGTAAATGTCATTTTGGAGACGTTGCTTCCAATTTTGTGGGACTTTTACCCGACATTGAGATGAAATGACATCTCATGCCCTGTCGCCCAATGAAACCAATAGGGTTTATTAGCATGGACGGTCCGCCTCGCACCGCGGTTCCTGGACAGGCTTAGATCCTCTAAGCGGTTTACCAGTACTAGTGTGCGGGCCGGATTCAGCTCTGCGTGGAGGCATCATGCAGCCCATATATTTCTTCAAGCCCCTATGGGCGGGGGCATAAAAGATATATCAGTCAAAACGAAGAGCTGTGGTTTGCAATAAATAGATACTAATTACGAAAACACACCTATGTAATTTTGATCCTATTAAACCCCACTATTGTATGGGCCCCGTCAAGCGATTTTGGTACTTATCGCCTATGCGAGCAGGGAAGGTTCAGGCGAGCCTGCGCATCCGCGCAGTCTCGCCAGAACCTTCGCTGCTCGCTCATACAAGCAGTGAATTAAGAGGAACCCTCAGACAGAAAGCCATATCCCTGGCCCCTCTGAATGGCTGGGCATGCGCAGTTACAATTTGTCATGACGGAATGCTCGAAGACACAAATTCGCTTGGCGGGGCTCGTATAGTAAATCTTGTGTTAACAGGGGTATACATTATTTTGCTTACATGTATTTCTGCTCCAAGACATAGGTTGTGAATGCTCGTTAGGACTGCCTAATAACGAGCAAACACAACTTATGTTTTGAGCAGAAATAAGAAAAATATCAGACTTGTTTTATCTGAAAGTTTGGTAGTAAAATTTTCACTATGTATGACTAGGCGTGTTTTCGTAATGATTATTCCTGCGCATTCGATACGGGCTTTTCAACTATCGGTATACCCGGGCTGGTCGAAGGCCTCGGCTTCGCCTAGGTTCCAGTCAACCAGGGAACCAATTAGGGGAATAACTATATTCAAAATTGTTATATGTACGAGTGTGTGAACTTGGCTTGGGATTCGCGGCTTGGAATATCGATTTTGCCTAACATTCGCTAATATTTTACTTTACTTAAGTACTACGGAATAAATCGAATTCCAAACTCCATACTCCAGACTCCAAGCTAACATCATACACTTTATATGTACAGTAAAACTCCGCTGTTAAGACCACCTAAAAATAAGACTAATTTTGCTTTAAAAAGCTTATTTAGAAAGATGCAGTTATGCTTTCTTCGTGTGCTCTGGCCACAGTGTCCTCTGGTCAGGGACCACCCTTGAGACTGTTCAAAAGTGGTCTTAAAGACCACTTTTGAACAGTCCCAAAGGTGGTCTCAATATAGGAATTTTACTGTATGTAGGGAGGTACATGTAAATCGGCAGTTTTACGGTCGAAAATTTCGTTTTATGGCGACGCGCCAGAGTAGCCATAAAACGGAATCTGCGACCGTAAAACCAACGACTTCCCTAACCTAATGACATTCCAAGCACAGTTATTTAAGTTCTGATGCACTTAATCACTTCATTTTTTTATGATAACACACCCGTCTGACAAAATACAATCTTTCATATCTCCAGATATGGCTGATTTTCCGATGAAATTTTTTTATATTTTTCTTATTTATACTCCAAACATAGGTTGTGGGGGCTCGTTAGAACCGCCTCGTTGAGGCGGTTCTAACGAGTACCCACAACTTATGTCTGGGAGCAGTAATAAGCAAAATAGTGTACATCCCCATAAATTCCAGTTTTCTCTGTATAAAGTGGGGTTTAGGTGGGTGTTCATTACACGCGCTTGTTTACGTGACGTGTTTTAAATGTTCTTTTTGCTCAAAACGGTAAGCACAACCAAAAGCCAACCAATGAAAAGCTTGAGATGTCATTTCAACTCAATGTCGGGTGACAGTCCCATATAACTGGAAGCAACGTCTCAAAAAGGCCCTACATAGTGTTGACTGGCACGTAAAACCTCAATTCAAACAAACAAACTGAGATGACTGAATAATAACTGTGTTGGAATGCTTGCTGCTTTGCCCCTGCGCACGCATTTCTGTGACACGGCCCAATTTGCGCTTTCGACAGTTTGCTCGAAGCCTTTAAAACCAGATTGTCAGCGTACCAAGATTCAGTCGGGAACTTATTCCTTCTGTATAAAGGAATTTTATTCACGGTAAATTTTGATTTATATGACTCGAAGACTCTTTGTGACTTTCATCAAGCTAGCAAGTCTGTGAAATGAACACCCCTTACACCCTACTTTATATAGAGAAAACAGGGGTTTACGGTGGTCTACATTATTTTCCTTATTTCTGTTCCTAGACACAGGTTGTGGGTATTCGTTAGAACCGCCTCAATGCGGTGGTTCTTACGAGCACCCACAACCTATACTTGCTTTATAAATAAGGAAAATATCATCGATTTTCGTCAGAAAAGAAGCCATTTTGGAAATATGAAAATATGCACTATGTCGCATGGATTTGTTATCCTAATGGAATGCGAAGTTCACCAAAGCACCGAGTCAATCTGCATATTGGGTATAATTTAACACTTTTTGTACCAAATGGAATCTTCCTCCTTATATATAGCAGGAGTCCATTTCAATATTAGGGGTGTCAGGTTGTGTTTTCTTCAAAATTTATTTGGAAAATAACTGAACTTTGAGCAAACAGTGGAGGCCCTGATCAGACGCCGCGTTCTGCGGCGTCTGATCTGGGCCTGCACGGTTTGCCAAGGTACCCTTCAGGGGTTTCTGGTATTGAATGGGTTAAATACATTAAAATTCCTCTATTGAGACCAACCAAAACTGTTCCACTGTTTCTCAGATGTCCTGTGGTAAGAGATCTGGTTTCTGGTATTGAATGGGTTAAATACATTAAAATTCCTCTATTGAGACCAACCAAAACTGTTCCACTGTTTCTCAGATGTCCTGTGGTAAGAGATCTGGTTTCTGGTATTGAATGGGTTAAATACATTAAAATTCCTCTATTGAGACCAACCAAAACTGTTCCACTGTTTCTCAGATGTCCTGTGGTAAGAGATCTGGTTTCTGGTATTGAATGGGTTAAATACATTAAAATTCCTCTATTGAGACCAACCAAAACTGTTCCACTGTTTCTCAGATGTCCTGTGGTAAGAGATCTGGTTTCTGGTATTGAATGGGTTAAATACATTAAAATTCCTCTATTGAGACCAACCAAAACTGTTCCACTGTTTCTCAGATGTCCTGTGGTAAGAGATCTGGTTTCTGGTATTGAATGGGTTAAATACATTAAAATTCCTCTATTGAGACCAACCAAAACTGTTCCACTGTTTCTCAGATGTCCTGTGGTAAGAGATCTGGTTTCTGGTATTGAATGGGTTAAATACATTAAAATTCCTCTATTGAGACCAACCAAAACTGTTCCACTGTTTCTCAGATGTCCTGTGGTAAGAGATCTGGTTTCTGGTATTGAATGGGTTAAATACATTAAAATTCCTCTATTGAGACCAACCAAAACTGTTCCACTGTTTCTCAGATGTCCTGTGGTAAGAGATCACCTTTGGGACTCTTCACTTCTGAACAGTCCAAAGGTGGTCTTAAAATAGGAATTTTACTGTCTATTTTTAGCATAACGGTGAACTTTGTTGTTCATTTCAACCGCTTCGACGAGTTGATTCTATTCAGTACAGACAAAATAAATTTTCAGAAATAAATCAGAAAACCCCTTCTAGATTAACCATAAATGTTTGTTTTTTGTTTGTTTGATTTGATGTCAAACATCCCCATCCACACTACTCGTATATAGGTCTGTGAGTTTTTCCCGACATTGAGATGAAATGACATTTCAAGCCCTGTCGCCCAATGATACCAAAAGAGTTTATAAGCATGCACGGTCCGACTCGCACCGTTGGGCAGGCTTATAACCCCTAAGCGGTTTTTCCAGTGCTCGTGTGCGGTCGGATTTCAGCTCTGCGTGGAAGCATCATGCAGCCCATTTATTTCTTCAAGCCCTGATGGACGGGGGGGGATTAATGTTTGTAATATAAAGTAACATGTATAGAAAGAAATAAAGACAGTTTCGAAGGAACCATTGCATTACGATAACATAATAAAGGTTCCTTTTAAAAGGAAAGGCTTGCCTGGTTTTAAGGGTACTGTTCCTGGTGTAAATGTAGCCATATTGCTGCCACATGGATGTACGAGTTGATGTAGATGAAAGTACTGGTGAGGAAGCAAGTTGCACTGTTCTTGTTAATGGGACATAGACTTTTGATGCAGTGTACTCAAAGGCAATATATGGTTTATCTACACATTGGAATGGACAAACCCATGAGGTGTCAATTTTCTATGTGGCACTACCCTGACATTTATTGGAAGAAATATTTCAATGTTAAGGTAACTGAGGCATTGACATGTGACCCAATGATCAC
The DNA here is from genome assembly GCA_963580285.1 of Lucinisca nassula. NCBI lineage: Eukaryota > Metazoa > Mollusca > Bivalvia > Lucinida > Lucinidae > Lucinisca > Lucinisca nassula. The sequence continues at coordinate 92,885,136 of OY757019.1, read as the reverse complement.
ATTCTCACTTTTGACCAACTATGATAGTAAGGGATCATTGTGATGACCCTGTTTTATTGAAATTTGCTCAGTAGTATCTGAATAGTAGTTGGAAAAAGACATTGCTAACAGACAGACGGGAGGAATAATGGACTTATGGAGCACGGACGATATGCGATTTGGCAAGTAGAAATGGACAAACAAAACAAAATAAATGTCCCTAACAGATTTATGAGAGACAATAATGTGGTAGAACACATCATACATACTGTTTGTTTTGCTAGCTTTTACGCCCGTTCAACTATCTTTCATTCATATACAGGCGGGTAGTTTCCTAACCATCGTTCCTGGAAAGTACCAGTACTAGACTCCGATCCTCCGACACAAAGTACCAAATGTTCTCACATAAACGATCATGGCCAGTAGCGGGGCTCGAACCCATGACCCTCCAGTGATTACAAGTCAGCGGCCTTAATCACTGGACAACGGAGGCGGTCTTCCATACATACTGAGTATACATTCATGTCATGTTGCCAGTAAACATGTAATTGTTAGGTGACGACACAAATATACATACAAGGGAGTATAAGACGAAGGAGGAAGAGACATTAAATGTTAACATCTTTTATTAGCAAAGTATAAAAATATTATAAACACGAGACAACCAAAGTAAACAATGTTACCAATGTTAACAGTTTTTACCTGAAAGTCTAAAAATAAATAAACCGTATAAAGCTATTTAAGGTGAATCTTAATCTTGATAAAAACTGGACCAATTTATTGGTGGCAGTACCTTCAATATAACTAGAGCTGTCAGTGAAACTGACTAGCGCCCCGGCAGCGCTATCAGAGGAGTAGGAAAATGTTGATGTTAAAAAACTATACAGAACAAGGAAATGAAAAAAACATAGCTCAAAGAATCATTTTGAACATGATAACTCGGTTTTAGAAACCAACCTTGGTTTTGCGCACAACACATCCTCTCATGATGATTAACATTACTGTCAAGTTATTCTAAAATCAATCCAGGAATAAGAAAGATATTGATCGGACACAATAAAAAAAGACGCAGCAGTTCAGTTGACCTACTCTGGTTAACACTTCTGACGTCAGGCATCTACCCTATAAAATTTCAACACTAGAAAAAGTGTCAATAGGACACAGATGCCCCCGCCAAATGCCATTCATAAAAAAAATATTACAAATGTACTTCAAATCAATCATAAAATATATGCATCAAGGGCAGATAATCCAAACACCAAAAATGCAAGAGTTGTCTTCCTTGTTCATGACACATCGTCTCAGTGTGATGAATGCACCTGTGAAGTTTCATGAATATATTCCATACGGTTTAGGAGTTATGGTCCGGACACGGTTTACTATATGGTACTAAGTCAAGGGCAGATAATCCAAAAACCAAAAATGCAAGAGTTGTCTTCCTTGTTCATGACACATCGTCCTGTGTGGTGAATGCACCTGTGAAGTTTCATGAATATATTCCGTACGGTTTAGGAGTTATGGCCCGGACACAGTTTACTATATGGTACTAAGTCAAGGGCAGATAATCCAAAAGCCAAAAATGCAAGAGTTGTCTTCCTTGTTCATGACAAATCGTCTCAGTGTGATGAATGCACCTGTGAAAATTCATGAATATATTCCATACGGTTTAGAAGTTTGGCCCGGACACGGTTTACTATATGGTACTAAGTCAAGGGCAGATAATCCAAAAACCAAAAATGCAAGAGTTGTCTTCCTTATTCATGACACATCGTCTCAGTGTGATGAATGCACCTGTGAAGTTTCATGAATATATTCCGTACGGTTTAGGAGTTATGGCCCGGACACGGTTTACTATATGGTACTAAGTCAAGGGCAGATAATCCAAAAACCAAAAATGCAAGAGTTGTCTTCCTTGTTCATGACACATCGTCTCAGTGTGATGAATGCACCTCTTAAGTTTCATGAATATATTCCATACGGTTGAGGAGTTATGGCCCGGACACGGTTTACTATATGGTACTAAGTTAAGGGCAGTTAATCCAAAAACCAAAAATGCAAGAGTTGTCTTCCTTGTTCATGACACATCGTCTCAGTGTGATGAATGCACCTGTGAAGTTTCATGAATATATTCCATACGGTTTAGGAGTTATGGCCCGGACACGATGTCGGGACGGACGGACGGACAAACGAACGGACGGACAGGGGTAAAACTTTATCCCCTTCCGCTATTCTCCGAATAGGCGGGGGCATAAAAACCCATCGAGTTTTGACCTTCGATTCGAGTGAATTGTAGACTGCTACACAGATGATTTATGAATTTGGTCAGGTAAACTGTATTGACGGTAGTGCTGAGTAGAGCGTGGCCTAGTGGATAAATTCGCTTCGGTGTTTAGTTAAACTTTCGCACAGAAACGATAGCTCTGTCACTAGACCATCTCTCACTAAACTGGTACCCTGTATTCTATTAAAATATGCGAAAGCTATTGAGCTATAGTGTGAGGGAACCAGAACACCGGAAAAAGCTGACTGTATCTCTGATTTTTGTTTAAAAAAAAAAACACCGGAGGATCCAAAATAACATAGAAAGAGAAGTCTAAAACCGGAACCACTTTTCCAATCTAAATGGCTTGCAGCCGTCGCTGCAAGCCAAAAAAGAAAAGTTATAGCTGAAAATTGTGATATTTTTCTTATTTCTGCTCAAAATATAGATTGTTCTGCTCAAAATATAGAGTTAGAACCCCCTCATCGAGGCAGTTCTGACGAGTACCAACAATCTGTATTTTAGAGCAGAAAAAAGAAAATGAGGTTTACCCCTGTAAACCCCAGTTTTACTATATAAAAGTGGGGTTCAAGTGGGTCAAACTATATAGGCGTGTTTTCATGCTGACTATTTCCGCTCTCCAAAACGGTCATTTTTCTCCTGAAAATCCCTGATTGTTTTCTCTTATTTATACTCCAAACATAGCTTGTGAGTGCTCGTTAGAACCGCCGTACCCACAACCTTTGTCTTGGAGCAGAAATAGAGGGAAATGTATACCCCTGTAAACCCCAGTTTACTCTATATAAAATGGGCTCTACAGAGGTGTTCATTACACGGTATTGGTATCGTGATGGTAAACTGGTCATCGCTGATCGAGTGTTTGTTTTTGTTTAATTTGAGTTTTAACGTCCCGGTCAACACTGTATAAGTCATTTTGGAGACGTTGCTTCCAATTTTGTGCGACTTTTACCCGACATTGAGATGACATGACATCTCAAGCCCTTACGCCCAATGAAAATAATAGGGTTTATAAGCATGCTTTGTCTAGGCAGGCGTGGATCCACTGAGCGGTTTACCAGTACTCGTCTGGGGCAGGTTTCAGCTCTGCGTGGAAGCATTAATTATTACATATCTCCAAAATGGCTAATTTTCCGATGAAAATGTGTTATTTGTTTTCTTATTTATACTCAATGAGGCGGTTCTAATGAGTACCCACAACCTATGTCTCGGAGCAGAAATAAGGAAAATAACGAAAACACATTATAACCCTAGTTTTCTCTAGAAAAACTGGGATATAGTGTAGTATTCATTTCTTGGACTGGTTATCATCATGTTGTTTGTTTTTGGTGAGGTTTTACTTCCCCGTCAACATTAATTAGGTCATTTTGGAGACCCTGCTTCCGATTTGGTGAGACTTTTACCCGACATTGAGATGACATGACAGACATCTTAAGCCCTCCCACCCAATGAAACCTCCAAGCCTTCAGAAGCGGTCCGCCTCGCACCACTTTTTCTGGGCATGCTAAACCTAGGCGGTTTTCCAGAACTCAGTTCGGTCGGTTTCAGCTCTGCATGGAAGCACCATGCAGCCAAATCTATTTCTCCATGCCCCGCAGGGCGTGGGCGTCCATGTATATCGTAGTCAAATAAATGAGAATAGGTAAGATACATGTAACGATCTCTTAAGAATGGTTTAAGGCGACACACTCAAGGCTTTTCGATGCATAATACCGCTCAGTTTCATCCTATACCCATTTAGAACCAGAAACCCAAACGTGGCCTCCGCCCATCGATGCTTGAAGAAATAGATGGGCTTTTGTTTGTTTGATTTGAGGTTTAACGTCCCCGTCAACACGGTAAACGTCATTTTGGAGACGTTGCTTCCAATTTTGGGGGACTTTTACCCGACATTGAGATGAAATGACATCTCAAGCCCTGTCGCCCAATGAAATCAATAGGATTTATAAGCATGGACGTGCCGACTCCCGCGCACCGCTTTGCCTGGGTAGGCTTAGATCCTCTTAGCGGCTTACCAGTACACGTATGCGGGTCGGATTCAGCTCTGCGTGGAAGCATCAGGCAACCCATATATTTCTTAAAGCCCCATTGGGCGGAGCCGCTAAATATGGGCTGCATGATGCTTACACGCAGAGCTGAAAGCGACCCGCACACGAGTACTGGTAAGCCGCTTAGAGGTTCCAAGCCTGCCCAGGCAAAGTGGTGCAAGTCGGTTGGTTTCTTGGGCCGCAGGGCTTGAGTTGTCATTTCATCTCAATGTCGGGTAAAATCACAGTACATATAGGTTATATAAAGTATCCATGCGAATTCGTAAAAGGAATGAAAAAAAACAAAAAAAAAACAAAAAAAAAAACAAAAAAACGTGTAGAATCACACTCTATCGTATCTTGATCTACAGTGTTTGCAAATATGGGGGTTGTCGTGATCATCAGCACTAAAAGGGTTAATATATATGTAGAAAAGTCTGAATGAACCCGAGCTTTCTATTTTCAGTCTCCATAGCAACAGATAAGGTAATTATTTTGAGATAACTGAAGGATAGTTTTACTTATTTCTCCATATAAGTCTATGTTGTGGGTATTCATTAGAACCGCCTCGACGAGGCGGTTCTAATGAATACCCACAACATAGATTTTTATGGCGAATTGACAAGAACTATCCTTCATTTATCACAAAATACTTACCTTATCTGTTGCTAAGGACTCTCTAACGCGCAATTTGTTTCCATGGCAAAAACAAATATTATAGCTGTAACAGATACTAAATTCGAACTAAATAAACTCTTCACGAATCTGACGAAACGCCTTATTTGCACTCATGAAAATTAGTAATGCATAATGTAGTCTTTTTATCTCTTGTAAATAAATGAACGAGTCTGTTTATATTCAGCCTACAAAATGTAGTTTTCTTTGTGAAGGAATACTAGTTGTCCATTAGCACTTTAATAATGACATTCCGATTATTCCTTTACCAGCCATCAAGCCCATCATTTAACAAACACGCCGGGTGTCAGCAAAATGTATCCAATGGCGTGGACAGGCCTTGAAGACTTAGACCAGACTCTGCGCATGCGCTGGAAGATCCGAATCTTCACTGTTCGCGAGAGACCTTTATGAATGTTGGGCTGTCAATAAAGCGACGGATACAGACTCTGATAAGATTGCTTGCCTGATATGGGACTTTATCAGGCGCTCGTATAATTTTGGACGTTCTATTCTGCCAGGGCTCAGATGGAATCAGATTTGTTTCATTTGTTTGCATTGCACTTGAATTTTTCCCATAAAAAGACTGACTCTATAAACAACAATTTCTATCTTGAAATCATTCTCTGTATTCCGACAAAAATCGTGATGCATCTGATTATCACATACTCACACGCATGTGGATGGTCTCCGCCCATCGGGGCTTGGAGACATAGTGCTGCCACGCAGAGCTGAAACCGACTGCACATGAGTAATGGAAAGTATAAGCCTTCCCAGGCAAAGTGGTGCGAGTCCGACAATCTCGGCATATAAACCCTATTTGTTTCATTGAGCGGCAGTACTTGAGATGTCATTTCAGCTAAATGTCGCGGTTAACAGGGTATTTATTATTTTTCCTTAATTTTGCTCAAACATCACGAAACACGCCTATATAATTTTGACCCCTTGAACCCCACTTGCCTATAATAAAATTGGGGTTTACAGGGGTAAACCTATTTTTTCTTATTTCTGCTCTAAAATATAGATTGTGGATACTCACCTCAAACAGGCGGTTCTAGAGAGTACCCACAATCTTTATTTTGAACAGAAATAAGAAAACATATCCCTTTTTTTATCTGAAAATTGCCATTTTGCGGGGGTAAAATTTACAATGTATTTGTATAGGCGTGTTTTCGTAATGGAAACATAAATTGTAGATACTCGTTAGAACCACCTCAGCTATATGTGGACCAAAAATAAGAAATATATCAAAACTTTCATCTGAAAAGAAATGTTAGTTCTAAAGCTAAGATGGCGCCGTTTTAGCGCACAGGTGTGCTATCGTAATTAAAACAAGTCTATGTATTGTATACCCCTGTATTCCTCAATTCATGTCTGAAAAGTGGAGAATGCGAGTGTGTATTATAAGAATCTTACATGGGTGTGAGGGGTGGATGGCATCACGTGAACAAGTCCGTGAAATGAACACCCCCTTACACCCCACTTTGTATAGAGAAAACGGGGGTTTACGGGGGTAAACATTATTTATCTTATTTTTACTCCAAGACATAGGTTGTGGGTACTCGTTAGAACCGCCTCATTGAGGCGGTTCTAACGAGCACCCATAACCTATGTTTGCAGTATAGATAAGAAAAATATCATGGATTTTCATCCGAAAAGTAGCCATTTTGGAGATGCGAAAAATGCACTATGTCACACGGGTGTGTTGTCGTAATGGAAAAATCTGTACCGTGGGTCACTGTGCGGCATCACGAGGCTTGCCGAGTCATGCCAGACAGTGATCCCGAAGGACTGATTGTTCTAGTTTTCTAGCCACCCATCACACCCATGTAGGATTTCTTGCACACCTTCCATTTCTGAGCGTGGATTTTTAATACTGCAGTTACTTCGGTTGCCGACGTCCGCCATATTGTGATGACTTAGTGACGCCACGTAAGGTGCTGAGACGTCAACCTTATCGACACGTATATGAGGTCGTATTAAACCAGTTCATTTATCAAACACGCGAGAATATTCGATTTGGTAAAGAACGCACGAGTTAGAACAGAATTTCTATCCCAAGCAAACACTATGAATTTCCTTATCTGCTATTTTCTTTATTTTGAGCAAGACTTCGCATGAGGATAAAACATCGGTGTGATAATGGGAAAATCCTTTTTTTTTGGTCCCAAAGAACTGACAGAGTTCCTCGTAACTTTTTTTTTCTTATTTCTGCGCTAACGAAAGATTTAGGGTGCTTCTTAGCATCGCCCTCTGAGGCGTTAGGCGATTTTAACAAGTGCCCAAAACATATGATTATAAAGTAGAAAAGAGAAAATAACGTGTCCAGCATAATGTGTACAAGTCCATGTACTAAAAACCCAATAAACCCCATTTTATATAGAAAAAAAAAACTATGATACAAGGGTATACATTATTTTTTATTGTGTCTGCTCCAATACATAGGTTGTGGGTACTCGTTAGAACCGCCTCAATGAGGCAGTTCTAACGAGTACTCACAACCTATATTTTGGAGTAGAAATAGGGACAACATTACAAATTTCGATCAGAAAAATGACCGTTTTGGAGAAATGAAAGAGTGTACTATGTCTCGCGGATTCATTATCGTAATACCAAAACTAGGGTTTACAGGAGCGAGCCAACGTCTCTAAAATGACCAAAATTGTGTTGACCGGGACGTGAAAACCTCAGTTCAAATTAAAACAAGGGCGAGCCTTCAACGCATTTGTTTTTCGTGAGGATTTAAACCGCCTCAATAAACAGGTTGGCCCCCGCCCATCGTGGCTTGAAGAAATAGATGGGCTGCATGATGCTTCCATGCAGAGCTGAAACCGACCGCTCACGAGTACTAGTAAACCGCTTTGAGGATCTAAGCATGCCCAGGCAAAGCGGTGTGTGTCGGACCGTCCATGCTTATAAACCCTATTGGTTTCATTGGGTGACAGGGTTTGAGATGTCTTTTCATCTCAATGTCGGGTAAAATTTCCACAAAATTGGAAGCAACGTCTCCAAAATAATCTATACAGTGTTGACGGGGACGTTAAACCTTAAGCGCCCCCCCCCCCCCCCCCGAAAAAAAAATCAATAAACAGGTTCAAAAATTGGCAAATAATTTAAAACACAGCACTGCCAACACTGGTTGGTCGATAGTCTCTGGCAGGAGGCCGAAACAATGGTCCTGGAAGGCTACTTAAACCTTTAATTTATATAAAGTAAGCAAGCAATATAACCTCTGATAAGACGCCGCGTTCTGTGGTGTCTGACCTGGGTCTTCAATGTGTTGTAATACCCAACTCATGATTCCAGTCCAGATTCAGTAGACACCCCCTCACGCAACACTCTGACCTCACAGCGATGAAATTGTGCGGCTATTTTCTAAACCCATAGCGATAACACACCCATGCGAAATAGTGCATGTTTTCACATCTCCAAAATGGCTACTTTTCTGATGAAAAATCTCTGATTTTCTGTTCTTACATAGTCTGCAAACATAGGTTGTGGGGTGCTCGTTAGAACCGTCTCATTGAGGCGGTTCTAACGAGTAGCCACAAACTATGCCTTAAAGCAAAAATAAGAGAATTAATGTATACCCCCGTAAACCACAGTTTACGGGCATCCGTGGCCTAGTGGTTAAGAGCGCTGACTCTTGATCATTAGGTCTCTCACCGCTGTGGTTCGAGCCTCGCTCGGGTCACATTTGAGACGCCAAGTTCTTCAACGGAGGTCAGGTGGTTATTCTCCGGGTACTCCGGTTTTCGCCCACCTCTGTTTAACGATCGGCTCGATATGAGTGAAATAATCTTGAAAGGGCCGTAAAAAAACAGTTTTCTATATATAAAATGGGGTTTAGGTGGTGTTCATTTGACGGTATTGTTCACGTGTTGCTTACCGAGATTTTCTACAAATCAGTGATAGTTGCGTTGGCATCAAGAAATTAAAAGTTTCCATGCTTAGTTACTTTGGGTAAATTGACAAACAATCGACCCCAACAGTAATAATACATTATTTAATGCTAGCTCTCGAGATACGAAATACGCCATTTAGGAAAATAGACAAGTTATCCTTTTGTGAGATAATGCTTTTGTATGGCAGCATGGATGGCATTTTTTTCAGAGGATTGTTTTTTATAATTCGACCTGTCCACAGAACTCGTCAGTCGCCTAATGTTCGATGAGTAATCCTTTTTCTTATTATATACCTACAAGAAATACTGCTGTCTACTATCAGTTTTCCGACACAAAAATACAGAATCCCGTATCACGCACTCGCGTTTTCCGATTCCGTATCACACTCCTGCAAACCCTGAGTCCCGGAGGTGTAGCGTGAGATCTTTAAACCCATGAGAAAGTTAATACCAAGGTATATCTGCGCATGCGCAAGAAGGCCGTGAGAAATGTCATCCATTTCCTGTTAGCCCCTGCTCCTTTCATCTTGAGCCTATGTTTAAAATGCTTACATTACGAACTTTAAATAGAACACTATTTATTTAATTTATTTTTTTATTAATTAATTTATTTATTTATTTATTTACTTTCGAAAGATATCCGTATTAAATATGCCATAAATAGGTATCATGTGTTCAACAAGAACAAAATATATGCGGGTACATGTATTTTCTTGAAATTATTACGAAAACACTCCTATGATTTAGACCCCATTAAACCCCACTTTTATACAGAAAAACTGTGGTTTACAGGTGTGTATTATTTTCATATTTCCGCTGGAAAACATAGATTGTAGGTACTCGTTAGAACCGTCTCGGCGAGGCGATTCTAACGAGTACCTATAATCTATGTTTTCCAGCGGAAATATGAAAAATATCAGAATATCTAAAAATTTGATGGTAATGATTCAATATATCTTTATTAGGCGTGTTTTTGCAATTAATACTTTTAAAAGCAAGTTCTTTGGAAATTTTAAAATTATTATTCTGCCTAAATAAGCCTGATCTCAATATAAGTGCCCTTTTACAATAATAATAATAATAAAAAATAATAATGACAATAAAATAACAATAATAATAACAATTATAGTAAATAATAATGATAATATTAATCATAATCCGAGGCTTAGAGTAAACATGTACATTCTTACCTTTTCAGTTCTACGGTGTATTCTTAGCTTCCAAAGGATATTGAATCCTGTTAAACATGGGTTTCATGGAATTTAAATTTTAGCTACATACCAAGGTGATTAACATGTGTGATTTATGGTCTGACATTTCCTGTTGTCCCCATGCTTATCAAAACACAATGACTAATTTTCACACCTTTCTGCTCATAATAATAATGCCTAATGTCAACCAAACAGGTTTTTTCTCCGTTTCAATAAAAGAAAACAAAAAAAACACACAAAAAAAACACCCACACATACCCACACACAGACAAATACAAACTTTACAATACAAAACAATACTTAAAAAACAAAAACAAAACAAAACAAAAGGAAAAAAAAAAAAAAAAACAGAAGTAAGAACCGAACCAAGTGCTCACTATCCACCAATCAAAATCGCCCCGACACAACGGGGCTTGAAGAAATAGATGGACTGTATGGTAGCTAGGTAGGCCGGAAGGTAGGTATATAGGTAGGGTGAATGGTCTGGTGGATGCGTGACTGGAATGTAGGACGATTCGGCCAGCGGACGATTTGGCCCGGACGATTTGGCCTAGGACAATTCGGCCTAGGACAATTCGGCCAGCCAAAAATATTGGGTAGGACAATTTGGCCAGATTAATATAATGACTAGTTTAAACTGAAAATTTAATGTTTTAGGTTTGATTTTAATATAAGTTATGTTTGAATATGTGGAAGGAACATTTTAAAGAAGATTTTAAACAATTAGATTTTTTTTTGTTTTTAAACTTTTATAACTGTCGGCCTGAGATATTCTTTATGTGCAAATTAACAGAAATGGTTAACTTTTATCCTCCCCAAACACAAAAAATACAATGAAATAAAATAAATAAATAAAATAAAATAATTTAGTAGTTTTGTTTAAATTGGCCGGAAAACAAGATTAATTACATTTTCTTGTATTCATGGTTAATTGGCTAACTGATTTGCTGACTGGTCTTGGTTCCTTGCTTTCTTAATTAGCTGTTCCACACTTATTTTGTTGGTTTTGATTGTTTGTTTGTGAATGCATTGGAATACAAGATCAATTAGCATATTTTCTTGCTTGCATGGTTAATTGGCTGATTGATTTTTGACTGGTCTAATGAGTGCCCACAACCTATGTCTTGGAGCAGAAATAAGACAAATAATGTATACCCTCATAAACCCTAATTTTCTCTATATAAAGTTCATTTTACGGACTTGTTAATGTGATGCCTGCCTGGTTCAAGAATCTGCACTCCACTGGTTAACCACTTACACTTAGGGAAACTGATCTGCTCAATATGACCTAAATAGTGTTGACTGGGCTCAGATATTATAAATGAGCAGAAAATATGCAATGATGTGTCATAAAAATATGGTGTCAAATGAAGAAACTGCTCAAACTATGCAATTTCCTCTTATGTCAACATCTGATTTTCACTCATCAAAGCCAAGAAATGACAGATACAATCACTGAAAGAAAAAAAATGAAATAGTTGATGAAAATATGTAGCCAAATGAAAAAATATTATTGAAATGATTGATAGAATAAGAATTGTTAAAACCGCTAGGAGAAATCAGTTTGGCCAAATTGTCCTACCTGGTATTTTTGGCTGGCCAAATTGTCCTAGGCCGAATTGTCCTAGGCCAAATCGTCCGGGCCAAATCGTCCGCTGGCCAAATCGTCCGCCCACCGCGTGACTGTATGTGTAGGTAGGTAGGTAGGCTTACTTTTAACTTCTTCCTTCGACGCTGTAGGTTTTGTTTGTTTGATTTAAGGTTTAAGGTCCCCGTCAACATTGTATAGGTCATTTGGAGACGTTGCTTACAATTTTGTGGGACTTTTACCGAAATGACATCTCAAGCCCTGTCGCCCAGTGCAACCAATACGGTTTATAAGCATGGACGGTCCGACTCGCACCGCTTTACCTGGGCAGGCTTAGATCCTCTAAGCGGTTTACCAGTACTCGTGTGCGGTCGGATTTAGCTCTGCGTGGAAGCATCATGCAGCGGCCCATCTATTTCTGCAAGCCCCGATGGGCGGGGGGCTAACGACGCTGTAGGTAGGAAGGAAGTTAGGTTGATAGATTGGTTTTGTTTGTTTGTTTGATTTGAGGTTTAACGACCCTGTCATCACGGTACAGGTCATTTTGGAGACGTTGCTTTCATTTTTGTGTGACTTTGTCCCGATCAATGAGATGAAATGACGTCTCAAGCCCTGTCGCCCAATGAAACCAATAGGGTTTATAAGCATGAACGGTCTGACTCCAACCGCTTTCACTGGGTAGGCTTAGAGCCTCTACGCGGTTTACCAGTACTCGTGTGCGGTCGATTTCAGCTCTGCGCGGAAGCATCATGCAGCCCATATATTTCTTCAAGCCCCGATGGGCCTGCGACGACAGGTAGGAAGAGTGGAATTATGCATGTAGGTAGGTATATTACGAAAACACGCAAATTCAAATATATTGACAAAATTTTACCACCCAAAACGATAAAAACATCCTGATATTTTTCATATTTCTGCACAAAACATACATTGTGGGTACTCGTTAGAATCGACTCACTGAGGCGGTTCTAACGAGTACCCGCACTCTATGTTTTTGAGCAGAAATAAGACAAATTATAAATAGCCATGTAAACCCCAGTCTTAATATCTAAAAGTGGGGTTTAAGGGGATCAAAATTATATAGGCAATTTGGCCAAACTGATTTCTCCTAGCGGTTTTTCAAATTCTTATTCTATCAATCATTTCATTAGCATTTTTTCTTCATTTGGCTTCATATTTTCATCAAATATTTCATTTTTTCAGTAATTTTATCTGTCATTTCTTGTCAGCAAATCAGTTAGCCAATTAACCATGAATTCAAAAACATATAGTTAACCCATTTCGGACTGGAAACCCCAAAACGGGTACCCGGGCAAACAGTGCAGGCCCAGATCAGACGCCGCAGAACGCGGCGTCTGATCAGGGCCTCAACTGTTTGCTTAAAGTTCAGCCATTTTCCAAATCAGTTTTGAAGAAAAGACAACCTGACACCCCTAAATTTTAAAATGGATTGATGTATATAAGGAGGAAGATTCCATTTGGTACTAAAACGGTTAGTCTTGTTTTCCAGCCAATTTAAACAACACCATTAATTTTATTTATTTATTTATTTTATTTTATTTTTTTATTTATTTTATTGTGTTTTTGAGTGGATTATAGTTAACCATTTTTATTAATTTGCACATAAAGAATATCTCTGGCCAAAAGTTATAAAAGTTTATAAACAGCAATAAAAAAATCTAATTGTTTAAAATCTTCTTTAAAATGTTCCTGCCACATATTCAAACATTACTGTATATTAAAAGCAAACCTAAAACATTAAATTTTCAGTTTAAACTAGTCATATTATTAATCTGGCCAACTTGTCCTACCCAATATTTTTGGCTGGCCAAATTGTCCTAGGCCGAATTGTCCTAGGCCAAATCGTCCGGGCCAAATCGTCCGTTGGCCAAATCGTCCCACACTTACCTACTACAAATCGTACGTATATCGATAGTAAGGTATGTAGACGTATAGGCAGGTAGGACTGTTACTAAGTAGGTAAAACTGTAAGTTTTTGTTTGAATTGAGATTAATGACCCCGTCAACACTATTTAGGTCATTTTGGAGACATTTCTTCCTAATTTGTGGGACTTTTACCCGACACTGAATTGAAATGACAGCTCCAGCCCTGCCGCCCAATGAAACCAAAAGGCTTTGGACGGATTGACTCATACCACTTTGCCTGGGCAGGCTTAGTCCTTCTAAACGGTTTACCAGTACTCATGTGTGGTCAGTTTCAGCCCTGCGTGGAAGCACCATGCAGCCCATCTATTTATCCGAACCCCGATGGGCGGGGCTGACTAAGTCGGTATGTACGTAGGTAGGTAGATATGCAGTCCGGCCCCGCCCACCGGGGCTTGAAGATGTTTTGTTTGTTTGTTTGACTTGAGGTTTAACGTCCCCGTCAACACTGTAAAGGTCATTTTGGAGACGTTGCTTCCAATTTTGTGGGACTTTTACCCGACATTGAGATAAAATGACATCTCAAGCCCTGTCGCCCAATGAAACCAATAGGGTTTATTAGCAAGGACGGTCCGTCTCGCACCGCGGTTCCTGGACAGGCTTAGATCCTTTAAGCGGTTTACCAGTACTAGTGTGCGGGCCGGATTCAGCTCTGCGTGGAAGCATCATGCAGCCCATATATTTCTTCAAGCCCCTTTGGGCGGGGGTCAACCGGGGCTTGAAGAAACAGATGGGTTGCATGGTAGTTAGGTAGGTATGTAGGTAGGGTAAATGCAGGTAGTTAGGAAGGTGTAGGTAGGAATGTGACAGACGGACCGCCTTGGAACGGTCAGTGAAACGAATTCAACCGGGGGGGGGGGGGGGGGGCTTGAATCGATTTTACGTGGTCACAATCCTCGCCTTTACTTTCGTCGCAATTCAGACAAATAATTTGTTCAGTCTGCACGAAGGCCTCCTAACTCATCAGTGCAACATCTATGCGAACACAAAACTCAAACAACCACAGCGATGAAACAACGGTGGGGAATCGACAGCAAGAGTTTGTCGTTCAGTTTTACGACCCACCTACGGAGACGGGACCTCGGTTAAAAGACTCATCCGAAAGTCTGTGAAAACCCGGGATCGAGTATGTGACCCCAGGTCTATGAGGCCAGTTACATAAAAACTACACCACGGAGGCTTCTTTCATGGGAACGGACGGTCAGACAAACATTTACATATTTCTAACTACCTAACTACCTACCTACCTACCTACCTAAGTACCCTATTGGTTTCATAAGGCGGTAGAACTTGCGATGTCATTTCATCTCAATGTCGGATAAAAATCCAACAAATTGGTCGCAATTGGTCGCAATTGGTCGCAATGTCTCCAAACTTACTTTCACAATGTTGACGGGAACTTTAAACCTCAAGTCAAACAAACATGCAAACAAGCATCTACCTACCTTCCCTTAGGCCCCCGCCCATCGGGGCTTGAAGAAATATATGGGCTGCATGATACTTCCACGCAGAGCTGAAACCGCCGCGCAAGAGTACTGGTAACCCGCTTAGAGGATCTAAGCCTGGCCAAGCAAAGCGGTGCGAGTCGGCTCGTCCATGCTTATAAACTCTATCGGTCTCATTGGGTGGCAGGGGTAAAGTCCCACAAAATTGGAAGCAACGTCTCCAAAATGATCTTTACAGTGTTGACGGAGACGTTTAACCTCAAATCAAACAAAACCTACCTTCCCAACAACAGCCCCCCTCCCCTATGCCTACCTAAATCTACCCCGCCCATCTGGACTTGAAGAACTAGACGGGCTGCATGATTCCTTACCACTTGAGTACTGGTAAACCGCATAAGCCTGCCCAGGCAAAGTGATGTGAGTAGGACCGTTCATGCATCAAAACCCTATTGGTTTCATTGGGGGCAGGTCTTGAGATGTCTTTACACCTCAAAGACGGGTCCCACGAAATTGGAAGTATCGTCTCCAAATGACCTATATAGTATTGACTGGGACGTTAAACCTCAAATCAAACCTACCTACCCACCAAGACACATCTCCTTACCTACCTACCTAAATCTACCCCGCCCATCGGGACTTAAAGAAATGATGGGCTGCAATATGCTCGACCGCACATGAGTACTGGCAAACCGCTTAAGCCCCAGCCCAAAGTGATGCACGTCGGACCGTCAATGCATATAAACCCTATTATTCTTTCTTTCCTTCTTTCTTTCTACTGATACTGCGTCGGTCATATTTGGCCATTACCGCAGATGTACATTACACACACTCCAGGTTTGCAGGATGAAAGCCTACACAGTAATCATGTAACTACGGTAGGGATCTTTAACCTGCACAGGGGGTGGTTCTGTCTGCACAGGGGGCCTCCAGTTAACGTCCTGATCCGAAGGACGGTGCACTTTATGACATTCAACCCTGCAAATGATGCCAATGAAGCGTGTTCGGACACCGAACTATTATCACCGCTGCCGGGGATCGAAACCGGCACCTCTAGCATCAGAGGCAAGTGCACTAACCACTGGTCTATCACACTCCATATCGTTTAATTGGGCGGCAGGTCTCAAAGTCGGGTCCCACGAAATTTGAACATCGTCTCCAAATGACCTATGTAGTATTGACGGGGACGTCAAACCTCAAATCAAACTTACCTATCTACCCAGCCATCCATCTACCTACCTATCTAGCCACCAACATCCTACCTACTTACTCACCTACCTAAACAACGTCGAAGCAGAAGTTAGAAGTAAGAAGTCAGCTGGCCCCCGCCCATCGGGGCTTGAAGAAATAGATGGGCTGCACGATGCTTCAACGCAGAGCTGAAACCGACCGCACACGAGTACTGGTAAACCGCTTACTGGATCTAAGCCTGACCAGGAAAAGCGGTGCGAGTCGGACCGCCTATAAATAAATAAATAAATAAATAAATAAATAAATAAATAAATAAATAAATAAATAAATAAATATTATAAAATCACTCGCAACACAGCTTCTAATTTCCTTAGATAGGTTTCTGCAGCATAAAATTAAAGTTTATTTAATGTGCCAGCATAATTTATCTTTTAATATACTAAGAGAGTTTCGATACCCCAGTCTTTTACAGGGTTATCGTATTACACTTCTCACGGCTGAATTATCTCACACCCCTCCGTGAGGGATTTCAACCGCTTCCGGTGCGACTGAAGAATCTCACGGGATCAATAATCTCACGCTACACCGGCATTTGTTGCGACGTTAGAAAACAGCCATCGATAACGCGGAACCAAACGTTCGAAATGATGACGTCACTTACACACAGAATGTAACGTCAAAGTTTCCCGCCAATTTACGTTGACAAAAGACTTTATTAAAAGCGAAAAAAGGTATATAATAAACGTATTATCACTAAAATAACTTGATCTGTCGCACAGTATCACGTCTCTTGGATGTTTCCAGATCTTACGCATCACACTCGACGCTGCGCGTCTCGTGTGATACGCTGATCTGGAAACATCCACTCGACGTGATACAATGCGTCAGATCAAGTTACTGTAGTAATAATATGTATATATTAAGCGTACTCAGTTTATACTTACTTGCTGAGCTTTGCTTGTTACATAGAGTGTTAGTGCTAATAAGCTTGCCGCCTAATACAGACCTTATAATGGCTACCGACAGGCTTTGGCTTCGACCGGTTGTTTGACAATCACGTGAACAATTGCATGAAATGAAGACCTCCCCTATACCCCACTTTATACAGAGAAAACTTGGGTTTCGGTGGTATACACTATTTTTTCTTATTTTTGCTCCAAAACATAGGTTGTGGGTACTCGTTAGAACCGCCTCATGGAGTCGGTTCTAACGAGTACCCACAACCTATGTTTGCAGTATTTATAAGAAAAATATCATGGATTTTCATCAGAAAAGTAGCCATTTTGGAGATGTGAAAAAAACTGTACGTTATCGCATGGGTGTGTTATCGTAAAGCACTAGAAACGCAAAAGCGCTTCCACAGCTTAAAGGCCGATACCCGCCTTTCTTTTTTTTCTTCTTCTTCTTCTTCTTCTTCTTCTTCTTCTTCTTCTTCTTCTTCTTCTTCTTCTTCTTCTTCTTCTGACTCATCATTCCGTGATTATTATTATTATTATTATTATTATTATTATTTTCAGATAGATGATGAAGCATACAATCAAAATATGTGTGTTGGCTTCTCTGATAGCTATGCTATGTATCTCTCACACTGTCTCAGCCGGGTATATTGATTGTGAAGTGGAATGCCTCTTTGCCGCCTTCAGAGAGCCGACACTATGCAACTGCATCAACACACTCAAACTCCACTGGGGCAAAAGAGCACCGCGTGGCGGTAGGACCCGGAAGCTACCGACATTCAGATATGGGAAAAGATCATCGCCGTATTTAAATCAAGGGGTTCAAAATGACTTAGAATCAAGGTAAGTAATTTTCTATGTCAGTCAGTACCATCAGGCAAACAAGTACGTGTAAACCCCATGTTATATAAAGAAAAGTGGGGTTAATCCGGTTTAAGTGGTGTACATTATTTAACTTATTTTTGTTCAAAAATATAGGTTTTGGGTTACTCGTTAGAACCGCCTCAATGAGGCGGTTCTTACGAGCGCCCACAACTTATGTTTGAAATAGAAATAAGAAAAGCGTCACAATGCTTACCTAATATATGTTTTACCCCCGCCCATCGGGGCTTGGAGCAATAGATTGGGTAGCTGCTTGATGCTTCCACGCAAAGATAAAACAGACCGCACACGAGTACTGGCAAACCGCTTACAAGGTCTGAGAGTCCCTGCATACAGACGCAAGCGATTTGCGTGCTTGGGCTTGAGACGTCATTTCTACTTTTCCTTCAAATCAGATCCTTCTACCCATTTTCTGTTGTACACGAGTATATTAAGCAGAAAGAAAAGTGCATGTAATTCAATAATACTGCTACATGTATAAGCGATTCGCGCTCATCGAAGCTTGATGGATGACAGATCATTTTGTATCATTTCATCCTCTCATTTTTTCATTTGTTTATTGTTTCTCGTGTTTTATGAAAATCTCAATATATAAATAGAACATTTTACACATAGGCATTGTTGAATATATATTTGTATTATGTTCACTTTGACTGTTGTTAGGACTTGTCGATCAACCTTTTTGTCATGGATTTAGCTGGCAATAAATACGATAATGTTGTATTCAATAAACTGTCAAAATCAAACCATTACGAAAACACGCCTGTATTGTATAGCAAAACTGGGGTATAACGGGATAAACGATGTTTACTTATTTCCGCCCTAAAATATAGACTATGGGCGGTTTTAACGTGTACTCACAATCTATATTTATATTTTGTCGAAGTAAAAGCCCAACAGGGCTTATTTTATATTGTTACGAATAATCGACAACAAATAAATATTCTCTGTCTTCTATGTCTAAGCAGAAACAAGAAAAATGTCACATTTTCCCATCTATTTTTTTTCTTTTTTCGGCGGTAAAATTTACAATGTATTTGCATAGGTGTGTTTTCATAATGGCCGCAGACAGAATCAATGGAAACAAAACAACCGTCAAATACTTCTCGACTGGTATGTGACCCCATATAAAGGACAGTTCGAAACTAACCCAGAACACATGGAACGGTCCTCACGAATGCCCACAATCGATGGTAGTAGCAAGAATAAGAAAACACAAAATAGCTTTTCACCATTAAAAGCCAGGGGATAATGCGTGAGAACGCCCGTTTATAACGCCATGAAAAGGCGTTCCAGGCTAAATAGTATCCACGATTTATATTTGGAACACGAAATTAGAAAAATAGAAATAGAAAATTGATGTTGTGCATGGCAGAAACAGCCAGAAAAATTATCCACATCTTCCCAAACCGAGTTTATTAAAATATTTAATTAAGACAACAATGCATAGCATATTACTTTGTTTGATTGTTTGATTTAAGGTTTAACGTCCCCGTCAACACTGTAAAGGTCATTTTGGAGACGTTGCTTCCAGTTTTGTGGGACTTTTACCCGACATTGAGATGAAATGACATCATTAGCCCTGTCGCCCAATGAAACCATATGGTTTATAAGCATGGACGGTCCAACACCCGCACCGCTTTGCCTGGACAGGCTTAGATCCTCTAAGTGGTTTACCAGTACTCGTGTTCGGGTCGGATTGAGCTCTGCGTGGAATCATCATGCAGCCCATCAATTTCTTCAAGCCCCGACGGGCGAGGGCCGCATAACATATAACATAATATGGAAATGCTTGGTAAAAGAAAAACAAACAACATGCAGCAAAGATTCGTATCTTAGCCGAGTTACACTAGACCCACCACTCTTAAACAAGCATACGCATGTAAACGTTTACAGGCATAACAGTAGTTACTGAAAAATTGTGTGTCCTTGGGCAAGACACGTAATGACACTGCCTCACTCCACCCAGGTGTAAATGGGCAGTGGTGTAATAGTCATTGCCTCTCTCGCGCGCGCATGAAAACATCCGTAATGAGTGTTCGAGAGCGATTAAATAAGCTTGAAGCTTCCATCGCAATCGAACTAAAATAAATTAGTATAAACTATAATATAATAACCAGAATGAAAAAAAAAATCTGCAAGGCAACTGGCAATAGCGGTTTTACGTTAAACTGGCAATAGCAATTTTAATATAAAACCGCTATTGCCTAGCAATAGCGGTTTAATGTTAAAATGGTTACTGCCACTGAACTGGCAATAGCCATTTTAACGTAAAACGCTATTCACTAGCAATAGCCATTTCAATGTAAAACCGCTATTGCCAGTTAACTTGCAATAACAATTTAAACGTAAAACCGCTAATGCCAGTTTACTAAAAAAAAAACAAAAAAAAAAACATTTAAATTTTATTCATCACATTGGCATATCATAATCGCCATGCATTTGCAGCTTAACAGAAACTTGCCCCCGATGGAATTTAAATGAGCGCTTAGTACATGCCTGTGTAACAAAGCTACATGCATTCTCTTTTACATACACTGTGTGCGTGTGCTAACCAGACAGATAGATTCTTGACAAGTATGTCTAAATTACTACAGGCATCGCTTTAATAGGCAGCTTACACGCATTATGGTGATCGTCAATATGTAAATCATATTGTCTTCCGTCGTAACGGTTTTAGCCAGACATTGCACGTTGAGTAAAAATCAGACTGTATTCGCAACATTTTCAGCCCTATTTAGATACTTTCTAGACATAAGTTTCTAGACATAAAACAAATTTGTTTTAAGTCGGACAGTAAACAATATAACATTAGCAATACGATTAAGGTTGGTCATTGTCAGTTTTGATTGTTTGATTTGAAGTTTAACGTCCCCGTCAACACTGTAAGTGTAATGTTGGAGACACTGCTTCCAATTTTGTGAGACTTTTACCCCACATTGAGATGACATGACATCTCAAGCCCTGCCGCCCAATGAAACCGATAGGGTTTATAAGCATGGACGGGCCGACTCGCACCGCATTGCCTGGGAAAGCTTAGATCCTCTAAGCGGTTTACCAGTACTCGTGTGCGTGTCGGTTTCAGCTCTGCGTGGAAGCATCATGCAGCCCATCTATTTCTTCAAGCCCCGATGAGCGGGGGCGAGAGGTCATTGTCAGTCATTACAGACGAACTGTTATAGCTATGAATAGCTACGAGTACTGCTATACGCCATTTCGCGCATTCTAGGCAGGTGTGCATTACATACACTCCAAGTGCACAGTGTGCAGATTGAAAGCCTACACAGTACTCATGTAACTGCTGTAGGGATCTTTGACCTGCACAGGCGATGATTCTCCCTGCTCATGAGCCTTCAGTTAATGTCCCGATCCGAGGAACAGTGCACTTTGCGGCATTCATCCGAGCTTATCGCGTTAATAAGTCCGTGAAATGAAAATCCCGTTAACCGTACTTTATACCGAGAAAACGCGGGGTTATATGGGTGTAGATAATTACTAATAAGAGTAAGACACATGTTCTCGGCAATCGTTAAAGCCGCTTCGATACAGGGGTTCTAACGAGCGTCCATGCTTATGATTTGAGTAGAAAATTTTCTCCAGAATAGTTACCGTAGAACGGTGTGTCAATGTGTGCAAGCAGTTCAGAATTTTTTAACAGGATCTACAATTGTTTACTATCCTGGTAATGATTTTGTCTAATTTTAATATTTGCAAGAATGGGTGAGATTGACTATACTAAGAATCTCAAAGATGAAGGGGTATAACTGTATTCAAAATTGTGATCGGCAGTTTATGATCAGAGATATTTTGTTTTACAGTTTTACGGAGACGCGTCAGTGGAGCCGTAAAAAGGAATTTCATACCGTAAAACCGACGATTTACGCCCCTAACTGACATTTTTTTCATTGCAGTTATCCCCAATACTAAGGCACCTACTCTGTTGTTTTGTAAAAACAAATATACCATTAAGCGACAAGCGCTGGGGAGCTGCGTGAAACGAAGTACCAACCATTGAAAGACATCGTTACATGATTACGTCGGGTTTGTGACAGCATATCAGTAACAATTTGACGTTATCCAAACAGACGTTGCGTTTCATACGCAAGCACATTAGAATGGCAATGAAACCACACATGCATGTGCAAAGCAAACGGCATGCATTGCAGAAAAAGTCGGAGTTACGGTTTATTGGACTCTTCCTAGAAATTATCACTTCCTGAAAAAAGTGAAAGTATAGATTACTCAGGAGTCACAATAAATAAACAAATAGTGATAGATCGTGTCATTACGCAAACAAGCCAATACAAATACATTGCCACTTTTATCGCCGAAAAAATGAAGTTTTTAAGATAAAAAATTGTGATATTTTTCTTATTTCTGCTCAAAATATAGATTGTGGGCACTCGTTAGAACCGAGGCGGTTCTAACGAGTAGCCACAATCTATATTTTAGAGCAGAAATAAGAAAATTAATGTATACCCCCTGAAACCCCAGTTTTACTATATAAAAGTGGGGTTCAATGGGGTCAAAATTATATAGGCGTGTTTTCGTGATGTTACGGCACACACACGCACGCACACACGCACGCACGATGAAAGAGAGAGAGCCTGAGAGAGAGAGTGAGAGAGAGAGAGAGAGAGAGAGAGAGAGGGAGAGAGAGAGAGAGTGTGTGTGTGTAAATATAAACATACAACAAACCGCAGCAAAGAAATGGCCGCCTTAGGACGGTCAGCAGAAAAAAATGAAATCCCGAATCGATTGTCTGTTAGGGTAGACTGTAGGCTGTAAAATAGGCCTGAACTGAGACATATACTGCTTCGTTTAAGGGGAACGACAACACTTGGTAGATTTTTCCGCCATTTTTTCAAAGGGAGACAACTCTGGGGACGTCCTTTATTCTTTTCTATAAACCCTGTCCCACTGAAAAAGGGGTCTACTCTTCAAGGAAAGAATTTGCTCCTTTAAGAGTTGACTCTATTGACATGGGAGACAAAAATCCATTTGTAGCAGTTTCCTCCCCTAAAGGTGTACCCATTCTCCTTAAGACTATAATGCCAGTATTGTAAGCAAACGGTGTAGGCCCCGGGCAGACGCCGTGTTCAGTACCAAAACCCCCAAACTGGTATTTGGCAAACAGTGCAGCCCAAGATCAGACGCCGCAAAACGCGGCGTCTGATCAGGGCCTACACTGTTTGCAAAAGGTTCAGCCATTTTCCTCGGCCCCCGCCCATCGGGGCTTGAAGAAATAGATGGGCTGCATGAAGCTTCCACGCAGAGCTGAAACCGACCCCCACACGAGTACTGGTAAACCGCTTAGAGGATCTAAGCCTGCCCAGGCAAAGCGGTGCGAGTCGGCCCGTCCATGCTTATATAATTGGGTGGCAGGGCTTGAGATGTTATTTTATCTGAAAGTCCCACAAAATTGGAAGCAACGTCTCCAAAATGACCTTTACAGTGTTGACGGGGTTGTTAAACCTCAAACTAAACAAACGAACACATTTAAACCCAGCCCTTGTAGGGATTAGATTTAGCACAGACTTACATGTATATTGGTCTCACGCGTCATATAATGTGAGACCAATATGTGACAGGTTCGTAAATGTGTGACACAATCCGTTCTGGTATAGATGCTAATATATCTCAGAAACAAAAGTTAGTGTTAATTTACCAATTTTGTTCCAAATGGAATCTACCTCCTTATATATATCAGGAGTTCATTACTAAACTTAGGGGTGTCGGGTTGTGTTTTCGTCAAAATTTATTTGGAAAATGACTGAACTTTTAGCAAACCGTGAAGGCCCTGATCAGACGCCGCGTTCTGCGGCGTATGATCTTGACCTGCACTGTTTGCCAGGGTACCCGTTTTGGGATTTCTGGTACCAAATGGGTTGATAATAATAATACGTAACTCGTACTCTTGTTTTGAAGTTGTTCAAGCTAACTGCATCCACAGACTAATCCACATGCGAGGCTTTTATTCTGTAAATAACCATTGCATGGCTATCCTATAGATCAGTGGAAGTCACGTGGACACGAGCACCGAAGAGCTTCTGGGCTTAATAACTTAAGGTCGATTGGCAAACATTCAACCTAAAAAGTTTTATTACTTTAGCTCAAAATATATACTCAGATTCAATGCAAACGCACCACTAGTACTATACCTCAAATTTTAATTGATTCACAATATTTCCAGCATTTGATCACGTTTAATGAATTATCACTAACTTATCCACAGACTCTTTCATCTCTACAAATATCACAGAGATACGGAGACTCGAATAAGTCCACACACCCAAAAAATCAAAATTACATATCCTAACAACGGGTATGTGCACCATTATTATCAAGTGTTGCCAAGTATCGACGCCTCATGCTTCGAATTAAACGCTGCATCTGGTCTTGTTTGATGCTGTCCTATTCTTCCTGTAGCGCCATGGTAAGCTGCTGACGGTTGATTGGCGGATGACGTCGGCTGTACACACGTAGCTGGTCCCAAAGGTGCTCAATCGGGTTTCAATCGAAAACGCAGGGCAAGGAAGAATTTGCACACCATTTGATTGAAAAAGTCCATGGTTAGCCTTGCAGAATGAGCATGTGCATTGTCCTGTTGGAACGTCACCAATATATTGCGTAAAAACGGTACCACCACAGGCTCTAAGATTTCATCGATGTACCGACGTGCCGTCAATTTGCCAACAACAACGATGAGTTGGGTTTTGTGGCGTCATGAAATCACTTCCCACACCATTACGCTACTACCACCTTAACGTGACACCTGTTTACCACAAGTCTTGAAATCGCTCTCAACGTCGACGCCATACTTCACGCCGCCTACCAAACATTTCAACACAAAAGCGGGACTCGAACGTGAACAGTACACCACGCCAACGCTGTTATGTCCATCAGATACGCTGTCGCCGCCAATTAAAGCGACTGATTCGGCGTTCCGCCGTCAAAACCTCCCTCACCCCATACGTCTAATGGCTGAAATACCGCGTTCCTGTTGACGCCGTCGTAACAGTTAAGGCACTTACGTATAGGTTATGGATTTCCACTGTCTCCTGGACAGTTTCCACAGACGTCCTGAGTCGGTCGCGTGAATGACTCAAAACAATGTACCGGTCCTGCTGACGTGTAGTAACACGTTCACTTACAGGGCGGTGTCTATCGTCCACAGACCCCGTAGCTTTGTGCTTTTCAACCAGTCGAGCAATAATAGTGTTCGAACAACCCATACGCTCTGCAACTTGGCGGTATGAAAACCTACCTTCAACCATACCTAGGACACGATGACGATCGACGTTACTTAGACGTCCCATCGGCTTGTTCTTATGAAATGTTTTGCTGGCTTTTAACGTAAAGAATCCGGACAGTATAATGGCAGTAAAGAATGTGCCAAAATATCGTGATTACGAACAGTTTGCAATTTTTGCATTTTGCACTTGCACAATGCACATCATGAAAAGCACGTAGTATTTCTGTCAAACAAACTCATGCGTCCGTGACAATTTTACAATATCGTATTCAGGGCTTCGTATTCATCAGTTGAAAAAGTCAGTATTTTTTACCTTAAACTAAAGAAATCAAAATTCTAAAAGTGGTAATCTGGGAATAGATTCTCGGTACTCGTTAGAACCGCCGAAATGAAGCGGTTGTAACGGAAAACAACATTCAACAGAAATAAGATATGAAAAGTATCAGAACATTGATACAGTAAAATTCCTATATTAAGACCACCCTTGGGACTGTTCAAAAAGACCACTTTTGAACAGTCCCGAAGGTGGTTCCTGACCCGAGAACATTGTTGGCAGAATACACAAAGATAAATTAAGTGTATCCTTCAAACAAAGGTTTTTATAGCAGAATGAGTCCTAATTTTATTGGTTTGGTCGCCATGAGGCGGGCAAACCGGGTATAATGACCAGATTGTAGCTGTTCCATGGAGGGGCACGTGACGCGATCAACCAATCAGCTTAAACGATGATGCAATACTATACTGCAATTACAGGAAACAGCCTGTCTGAATAGCGAAACAGACCGAAAAGCAAGCGTTTCAACTCCAACAATAAAAATATCTTAAGGGAAATGGATACACCTGGCAGGTGTGGCAGTTAGTCTACCAGTTTTACCGTATTCAAATGCATTGCCATTTTTTGGCCAAAGAAAAAGAAATTTTAAAAAGAAAAATTGGAATATTTGCCTTTTTTGCTCAAAACATAGATTGCGGGGAGTCGACAGAAACGCCTCGACGAGGCGATTCTATCGAGTACCCACAATCCAGTGT
This sequence comes from Lucinisca nassula, assembly GCA_963580285.1. Taxonomy (NCBI): domain Eukaryota; kingdom Metazoa; phylum Mollusca; class Bivalvia; order Lucinida; family Lucinidae; genus Lucinisca; species Lucinisca nassula. Next base: position 92,858,775 of record OY757019.1, on the reverse strand, counting down.
CTCAGAGCATGAATACGGAAATTAATGTATACCCCTGCAAACCCGAGCTTTACTATATAAAAGTGTAGATTATATTTTCTTGTCCTTTGGGATCATTGATTCCATTGTGGAATTTTGACAATATCTCAGGGTAACTGATGAGGCCTAATTGGCAGAAACTAGCTAGTCTTGCAAAGAAAACACGTACACTCCATATTTTTCAGTTCTATGGTGTATTCCTTGTTTCCAAAGGATAACCCTTTTATAGAACACATACTGTAAATGGCCAATTAATTCGAACAGTAAAAAAAAAAACAAGTTGGCTGCTTTCAAAAAGCATCCAATAGGTTTGGTCTTGTCAGTCTACATACTGATTTGAGCCAGCTGATATCATTATCCCACTTAATGCATTTTTTGAATAAAAATAATAAACTTTAATACAAAATGTGTAAATAAAATTTCGAAGTCTGTGACCTTGGTATCAGGAAGGGTAGGTAGTGATGAGTATTCTGTGGTAAATTGTTTAACGCCATGGCAAGTATAAACTAAATGTAACTTACATATGGTGTACACATGTATAGCACAAAACTTAACCAAACGAAAATGTCAACCGAATTTTTCAAAGGATCATAACTCTGTTAATATTTGGTGAACAGTAATTCTCGAAACTTAAGGCACATCTTCACATCTTAGCCTTACTACATACACATTTTAGGCTTGATCGGATGAAAACTGTATAGTAGGAGTTATACGGAAACGAAAAAAAAAGTTTACGAACGGCGGACGGACACCAACCCCATAACTTAATACGACCGTTTTTTTTTTTTTTGTTTTTTTTTTTTGTTTTTTTTTTGTTGTTGTTTTTCAAACGGTCGTATAAAAAGATTTTTCCTAAGTCATCAGGCCTTCTATAGGGCCTTGGTTGTCTATTCCATTTGTTGTTAACGTCCCTGTTAACACTGTATGAGTCTTTTTTGAGACATTGCTTCCAATTTTGTGGGACTTTTACTCAGTACTGAGATAAAACGGGCAGATAAAACTCCTTCTAAAGCCCTGTCGCCCAATGAAACTAAATGGTTGAAATGCATAAACGGTCCGACTCGAGCCACTTTTTCTGGGCAAGCTTAGAACTTCTAGGCGATTTAACACTACTCATGTGCGGCCGGTATCAGCACTGCGTGGAAGCATCATGCAGCCAAATCTATTTCTTCAATCCCCGATGGACGGGGCCGATCAGACCTTGGGGCAATATATTGGACTGCATGAGCTGAAATCGACCGAACTTTGAAGTATTGCTGAACCGCCTAGGAAGATCTAAGCCTGCCCAGACAAAGTGCTGCGAATCAGACTGTATCTTAAACCTCGGCAGTTTCTTTAAGCGATACCTCCGCAAAAACCTGAAATTTGCAATCCTTTTGTATATCGTTCTGGATCACAATTTAATTGTAAAAGAAACTGATTAGTAAAACGTCAAGTATCGAGTGGAGATAAAGAACACCACTCTCGGCTTATCAGATACAATAGTTCCCATCGAATGCGCCAAAAAGTCTTTTAACAACTCAGTCTGTAACTGGTGGCAGGTCACTTAGTAGTCATGAAGTTTTTTAACAGAAACTATTGCTATCTGTGCTGGGCTCAAGAACAATAAACAACGACCCATCAACGTTATGACTTTGTTCCTCTCCCTAAATATCGAGCTTGGCACTGACGTTAATTCTAGTAGCAAAGACATTGAAATATTTTTACACACCCTGCGATCTTTTTATGTCCCCGCATCGGATGATGCCGGGGGCATAGAGTTTTCCGTACGTGCGTCCGTGAGTACGTGCGTACGTGCGTACTTGCGTCCGAATGTACGTCCTTCTGTACGAAAGTGTGCACGTACGTACGTACGTACGTAATCCTGTTAGACTCAGGTTAAGGTTTTTGTACAAGGTAGAACTTTAGCTCATATTTTCCAAACCATGCAATAGATTTGGTTTATATTTAGTATGATGATATGTATAGGTCCAAAGTTTTATTCAGCAATGCCCCCACCCATACCCGTGACCTCAAGGTCAAGGTCACAAACTTAGAAATTTCTAACGTTTAAGACCCAGGTTAAGGTATTTGTACCAGCCAGAACTTGAACTCATATTTTCAAAATCATTCAATGGATTTGGTTTATATTTAGTATGATGATAGATATAGGTCAAAAGTTTTATTCAGCAATACCCCCATCCATACCCATGACCTCAAGGTCAAGGTAATAGACTTTGAAATTTTTAATGTTTAAGACCCAGGTTAAGGTATTTGTACCAGGTAGAACTTGAGTTTATATTTTCCAAACCGCGCAATGAATTTGGTTCATAACCGGTATGATGATACATATAGTTCCAAAGGTTTATTCAGCAATACCCCCACAAGGTCAAGGTCACAGACTTAGAAAATTTTTAATGTTGAAGACTCAGGCTAAGGTATTTGTAACACGTTGAACTTGAACTTTTATGATTCATTTGGTTCATATTTGGTTTGATGATAGATGCAGGTCCAAAGTTTTATTCAGTAATACCCCCACCCATGCCTATGACTTCAAGGTCAAGGTCGCAGACATAGAAATTTTCAAATTTAAGTATGTTAATAGCTTATATTTTCCAAAATTTATAATGGATTTGCTTCATATTTGGTATGACAAAAGTTTCATTGAGCCATACCCCCACCCCTTACCTCAAGGTCAAGGTCACAGACATAGAAATTGTTTATATTATACTTTTTGAGATTTCATATTTCCTGTACCATGTGATGGATTTGCTACATATTCGGATTGAACATAGATACAAATCAAAAGTTACATTCAGCCATAACCCCACCCTGCCCCATGATCTTAAGGTCAAGGTTGCAGACTTAGAAATGTTGAATGTTAACGTTTGTAAGAGCTCATATTTTCCAAACCATTTGATGGATTGAGTTCCTATTTGGTATGTTGATAGTTATTTTTCCAAGGTTTAATCAGCCATACACCAACCTATGCCAATGACCTAAGGATGGGGTGGTGGGAGGGGTGGGGGAGGGGTGGGGGGGAGGGGTGGGGGTGGGTGAGGTAGGCTCCTGGGCGGGCCGTTTGTGTTGTATTGACACATTTCTAGTTAATTTTTGGTTTTACGATCCTTTCAAAATTATTTCACTCACATCAAGCCGATCGTTAATCAGAGGTGATCGAAAATTGGAGTACTCGATGAAAACCTCCTGACCTTCCGTTGCAGAACTTCTCATTATGTGACCTGAGCCCTGCTCAAACCTACAGCGTTGAGAGACCTAATGATTAAGAGTCAGTACTCTTATCCACTAGGCCACGGAGGCCCGTTACACCCAGCGGTCTTTATAAATGAGGAAAAAAAATACCGTGTTTTGTCCTTCTAACATTTACATATACGTAATATTAGAGCTATCAGCGCACCGAAAGATGTTCAGAATATATAAATCTGTTCCTATCTGTGTGAAGTAAACTTTGCAAGTTGTGTTTATTTGTATTTAACGGCCCAGTCAACACTGATTTGGGTCATGTTTGGGCCTGTCAGTGTACCTATCCACGCTTTTCCTGAGCAGGCTTATCCGTAAGCGGTTTACCAGTTCAGTGCACATTCTGTTGCCAAAAACTGACCCCTGCCCTTCGTGAATCAGTGAAAGGGAGAGAATGACCATAGAAAAGATTTCATGATCAATCTTCACGAAAGAATGTTGCCGACCCCGGTAGGTATCGAACCCGAGTCTTCCTTATCACCAGTCAGACTGCATCCGACTGAGCTACCGCAGCCAGCCACACTATGTGAGTAGTAGTAGTTATGTTCTGTTGTTTTTCGTTTCCATGGCCCCATGGACTTACTCCATACTGGCATTGCAAGACGTAAACTTTGCGAAAATGACTGCGGCTGTTATAAGTTCCCCATAAGGGAAATAGATACGCGTTAAGGGGGTGGGGCTACTACTGCAAAAGTAGTTTCTCTTTGGATATGTCTAATGGGTATACTCTTAAAGGAAAGAATTTACTCCTGGGGAGCAAATTCTTCCCCTGTTAGAGTAGACCCCTTTTTCAGTTGGACAGAGCCAACAGAGTAGCAACCATAAGGTCCTTAAAGTTGTATTTCCATTTCCATCACGAAATCATGCCTATAGAATTGCGATCCCCTTTAATATGTTCTGTAAAAGGGTTATCCTTTGGAAGCAAGGAATACACCACAGAACTGAAAAAATATGGCGTACACATGTTTTCTGGGCCAGACTAGCTAGTTTCGGCCAATTAGGCCTTATCAGTGACCCTAAGATATTTTCAAAATTCCACAATGGAATCAATGATCCCAAAGGACAAGAAAATATAATCTACACTATGATGTAGGGCAGGGAGACGTTTTACCGCCGCCACACATTCCCACACACCAATTGTAGTGAAGTTAAATATGTTCTATAAAAGGGCTATCCTTTGGAAGCACGGAATACACCACGGAACTGAAAAATATGGAGTGTACATGTTTTCTGGACCAGACTAGTTAGTTTCGGTCAATTAGGCCTCATCAGTGACCCTCAGATATTTTCAAAATTCCACAATGGAATCTATGATCCCAAAGGACAAGAACATATAATCTACGCTTTTATATAGTAAAGCTCGGGTTTTCCGGGGTATACATTAATTTCCGTATTCATGCTCTGAGACACTAGATTGTGGGTACTCGAAAGAATCGCCTCGTCGAGGCGTTTCTGTCGACTCCCCGCAATCTATGTTTTGAGCAAAAAAGGCAAATATTCATATTTTTCTTTTTAAAATTTCTTTTTCCGTGGCCAACAAATGACAATGTTTTTGTATAGGTGTGTTTCGAAATACGGTAAAATGATAGACTAACTGCCACACATGCCAGGTGTATCCATTTCCCTTAAGATATTTATTGTTGGAGTTGAAACGCTTGCTTTTCGGCCTGTTTCGCTATTCAGACAGGCTGTTTCCTGTAATTGCAGTATAGTATTGCATCATCGTTATTTGTTTGTTTGATTTGATGTTTAACGTTAAAGCTGATTGGTTGATCGCGTCACGTGCCCCTCCATGGAACAGTTACAATCTGGTCATTATACCCGGTTTGCCCGCCTCATGGCGACCAAACCAATAAATACTGATCCGGGTGTTGGAATTATTAGAAAATATTAGATTGGAAATTTATCAGTGTTAGAAATGTTTGATCTGAAAGAATTCCATACATTGGATCAAGCTGTGTTCAATATTTTATACAACTACGTTTTTTCCCCCGTGGCCCTGTCAATCCGCACGTGATTAGAAGTTATAAATATCACTTATGCAGTGCAGAAAGGTTTGATCTATAAATAAGTCAGTGTGTGCAGGGGGTCTTTGAATGCGATACACATTGTCATTAATGACATTTACACCTATTGAACTATCACTATTCCCTTTAAAATGGGCGAGTCAATTTGTGATCTCAGGAATAACAGAAATTGATTTGTTTGGAGCAAATTCTTTTCTTAAGAGTAGCCCATATCTAGGAAAAAGAGGATTTTTCAAAGAATTTCCTTATAGTCTGTAATATTTTTTTTTGTTCCGGCTACACCGCAGCAGACAAAGTCCAGCTACATGTATATATGGGATGGGATGTTGAAACCAGTGGAGCTAGGCGCATAGATATTTCACCCCCCCCCACCCCCACCCCCACCTATATTGTTTAAGCGCATAGTGAAGCCTCAGGCGAGACTGCGCAGACTTGTTTGTGTATTCTCTGTTTACTAATAAGCAGTCTCAAATCAGCGTGAGCCGGGGGCATGTAGCAATCCGGTGAAGACTGATTAGACTGTGCGGATGCAAAACCATCATGTTATTTAGATAGGCAAGTACGGACCCCGCCCATCGGGGCTTGAAGAAATATATGGGCTGCATGATGCTTCCACGCAGAGCTGAATCTGACCTACACACGAGTACTGGTAAACCGCTTAGAGGATCTGAGCCTGCCGAGGCAAAGCGATGTGAGTGTCGGACCGTCCATGCTTATAAACCCTATTGGTTTCATTGGACGACAGGGCTTGAGATGTCATTTCATCTCAATGTCGGGTAAAAGTCCCACAAAATTGGAAGCAACGTCTCCAAAATGACCTTTACAGTGTTGACGGGGACATTAAACCCCAAATCAAACAAAAAAAAGGCAAGTAACAAGAAAAAGAAAATGCGGACATCATACACAAATTTGATCTTCACTTTATGCGCGATGAAACATTTCAAACCTCTTGAACATTGAAGACACAATCCCGATTGCACAACTATGCAGACTTATCAGTCTTTTCTGTACGCACATGCGCATTAAGTATTTTACTCGAGATAGGAGATCTGAACAGACTGATCCTTGCACTTGGTAGCTTAGGATGTGTTTGTAACGTTGCAAGCAGATTGGGCCGGTCAAATGTACACGCCGTCGTTTTAAGCCGGCGCACGGCGAAAAAAAAAGGTTTCAAACGAAGGACCAGATCAGCCTGCGCATCTAGCCAATGTGGCCATAGTTTTCACCTGTTGTTCTTTGATTAGCACAGAGGCCATGGTAGGCACATACGAACAACGAAGACTATTCAGACTGCATGAATGTGCAGGCTGACCTGAGTCTTCCCACCACACCGATTATATGACTTATTTTCTTAATCATGTTCCCCGAAATTACTTCCAATAAAACCTTGTCACCGTGAAATAAATGGGCATCTTCACTTGCTCCTCAGAAAACCAGGGTAGCCCAACCAGGTAACCTGAATTAAACTACCCTTTTGCATGCAACAACCATGAACTTCACTTGCACGTGCTAAAAGACGTTCTGTGGAAAAAGGCGGGAAACTCTCAATTGATATTAAAGGGGCGCTTCTGCTATCAAAGAGGCATTGAATCAATGCCCCAGCACATGGAAAAAGGGTAACACTGTCACACAAATAATAATGAAAGCTGAAGCTACGCTCCAAGTCTGGGAGCAAAGCGAAAACACTTGCATATGCATGGTGATCCAAGCCTTTGTAGGCAACAATGCTACATCACCGACTAGGATCAGCCTGAACATCAATGCAATGTGATCAGTCTTTACTGAACCCTTAAATCTTACGAAGTCACAAGGCTAAGTGAAACCCTTTGCCTTGCATACCGCTTGTGGGTGCGCATGTTCAGTGTTTGCAGGTCGATGAAAAACCAGCGAAGACACATCTTAGCGTACTCATTCATGCAATCCGATAAGAGTCTTCGCTGATCGCATGAGCCTGATGCAGACGATGGGATTTTCACAACATAAATAAGCGAAACTCCTGTGGCTCATCAAGGTTGATCTAAGCACTTGCAGCCTGCGTTTCTCGCAGTCTAATCAGTATTCGGTGAGGGTATGAACCTTCCACTACCACAGGGCTATCGCAAGTGAGAGAAGCGAAAACCATTTGCCTTACAGAGTGCATGTTAATCCGAGTCTTTGGAAGTCGCACACATTTCATGCTAAGTTTTCTTTATTCGTGCGCTGGCTCATATACCACCAGTACGATGTTGTAATGATAAACTCGGGAACGGTCCGAAATGCTTGTTCTGGATGCATTTTTTCGGCATTTTTTTTGTGTGTTCGAAGTATTAAAAATTCTGATTTCTGAAAAATTTGGGAGTTCGAATTAAATGAGAAAGTTTTCAGCCACAAATTCGAAATAATTTTGGGTGTTCGAACTGCTAGGGTGTTCCAATTAATTGGTCACCTACCGTATTTTACTTCACTACAACTGGTGTGTGGGAATGTGTGGCGGCGGTAAAACGTCTCCCTGCCCTACATCATAGTGTAGATTATATTTTCTTGTCCTTTGGGATTATTGATTCCATTGTGGAATTTGGAAAATATCTTAGGGTCACTGATGAGGCCTAATTGGCCGAAACTAGCTAGTCTGGCTCAGAAAACGTGTGCACACCATATTTTTCAGTTCTGTGGTGTATTCTTTGCTTCCAAAGGATAACCCTTTTATAGAACATATTAAAGGGGATCTCAATTCTATAGGCATGATTTCGTTATGGAAATACAATTTTAAGGACCTTATAGTTGCTACTCTGTTGGCTCTGTCCAACTGAAAAAGGGGTCTAATCTAAAAGGGGAAGAATTTGCTTCTCAAGGGGTCTACTCTAAAAGGGGAGAATTTGCTCCCCAGGGGCAAATTCTTTCCTTTAAGAGTATACCCTTTAGACATATCCAAAGAGAAAGTACTTTTGCAGGAGTAGCAGTCATTTTCGCAAATTTTACGCCTTGCAATGCCATTATGGAGTAAGTCCATGGGGCCATGGAAACGAAAAACAACAGAACATAACTACTACTACTCACAAAGTGTGGCTGGCTGTGGTAGCTCAGTCGGATGCAGTCTGACTGGCGATAAGGAAGACTCGGGTTCGATACCTACCGGGGTCGGCAACATTCTTTCGTGGAGATTATGAAATCTTTTCTATGGTCATCCTCTCCCTTCCGCTGATTCAGGAAGGGCAGGGGTCAGTTTTTGGCGACAGAATGTGCACTGAACTGGTAAACCGCTTACGGATAAGCCTGCTCAGAAAAAGCGTGGATAGGTACACTGACATGCTCAAAAAAGACCCAAAATCAGTGTTGACTGGGCCGTTAAATACAAATAAACAAAACTTGCAAAGTTTACTTCACACAGATAGGAACAGATTTATATATTCTGAACATCTTTCGGTACGCTCTAATAATAAGTATATGTAAATGTTGGAAAGACAGAACGTTATTTCTCCTCATTTATAAAGATCGCTGGGTGTAACGGGCCTCCGTGGCCTAATGGATAAGAGTGCTGACTCTTAATCATTAGGTCTCTCAACAGTGTATGTTTGAGCATGGCTCAGGTCACATAATGAGAAGTTCTGCAACGGAAGTCCAGGAGGTTTTTCATCGGGTACTCTAGTTTTCACTCACCTCCGATTAACGATCGGCTTGATGTGAGTGAAATAATCTTGAAAGGATCGTAAAACCAAACATAAAAAGATCGCTGGGTGTGTAAAAACAATTTCATGTCTTTGCTACTAGAATTAACGTCAGTGCCAAGGTCGAAGGTTCTAACTCTTCCAAATATATAAAATATTTAGGGAGCGAAACAAAGTCATAACGTTGATGGGTCGCTGTTTATTGTTCTTGAGCCCAGCACAGATAGCAATAGTTTCTTTTCAAAAACTTCATGACTACTAAGTGACCTGCCACCAGTTACAGACTGAGTTGTTAAAAGACTTTTTGGCGCATTCGATGGGAGCTATTGTATCTGATAAGCCGAGAGTGGTGTTCTTTATTTCCACTCAATACTTGACGTTTTACTAATCAGTTTCTTTTACAATTAAATTTTGATCCAGAAAGATATACAAAAGGATTGCAAATTTCAGGTTTTTGCGGAGGTACCGCTCAAAGAAACTGCCGAGGTTTAAGATACAGTCTGATTCGCAGCACTTTGTCTGGGCAGGCTTAGATCTTCCTAGGCGGTTCAGCAATACTTCAAAGTTCGGTCGGTTTCAGCTCAATCAGTCCAAAATATTGCCCCAAGGTCTGATCGGCCCCCGTCCATCGAGGATTGAAGAAATAGATTGGGTTGCATGATGCTTCCACGCAGAGCTGATACCGGCCGCACATGAGTAGTAATAAATCGCCTAGAAAGTCTAAGCCTGCCCAGGAAAAGAGGCTCGAGTCGGACCGTTCATGCATTTCAACCATTTAGTTTCATTGGGTGACAGGGCTTGAGAAGGAGTTTTATCTGCCCGTTTTATCTCAGTACTGAGTAAAAGTCCCACAACATTTGAAGCAATGTCTCAAAAAGACCCATACAGTGTTTACAGGGACGATAACAACAAATGAAATAGATAACCAAGGCCCTACAGAAGGCCTGATGACTTAGGAAAAATCTTTTCATATGCCCGTTTGAAAAACAACAATAACAAAAAAAAAAAAAAAAAAAAAAACCGTCGTATTAAGTTACGGGGTTGGTGTCCGTCCGTCCGTTCGTAAACTTTTTTCCGTTTCCGTATAAATCCTACTATACAGTTTTCATCCGATCAAGCCTAAAATGTGTATGTAGTAAGGCTAAGATGTGAAGATATGCCACCAAATATTAACAGAGTTATGACCCTTTGAAAAATTCGGTTTACATTTTCGTTTGGTAAAGTTTTGTGCTATACATGTGCAAACCATATGTAAGTTACATTTAGTTTATACTTGTCATGGCGTTAAACATTTTACCACAGAATACTCATCACTACCTACCCTTCCTGATACCAAGGTCACAGACTTCGAAATTTTATATACACGTTTTGTATTAAAGTTTATTTTTTGTATTCAAAAAATGCACTAAGTGGGATATTGATATCAGCTGGCTCAAATCAGAATGTAGACTGACAAGACCAAACCTATTGGATGCTTTTTGAAAGCAGCCAACTTGTTTTACATATAGGTCTGGTACAAGTAGCATATTTCGCATATTTTTAAAGTGTTTAAGGTCAGATCCTCATTTTCGCTTATATTGATTGATGTTTGGCAGATGTTGATTTTAAATGTCGTCAGAATTTTGTATTCTGTGACATTTGCCCTAAGCAATAATAGTGGAAATATTTACAATGTCATCACGGAAACATGCCTATATAATTTTGTCCCCCTTGAACCCCACGTTTATACAGTAAAAGGGTTGACCTTATTTTTCTTATTTCTGCACTAAAATATAGGTTGTGGGTATTCGTTAGAACCGCCTCGATGTTCTAAACAGAAATAAGAAAAATATTACAACTTGTCACCTTAAAATTTTTGGCGGTAAAGTTTTCAATGTATTTGCATAGGTGTGTTTTCGTAATGACAAGTACATGCAAGGAATGTCAGCGAAAAGTTGGCTCCATTGGTATTATATGGCTCGAAAATTGGCATATTTTTTTCTTTTCAGAGCTTGCGAACATTTTCTTGTTTGTGCTGCAACTATAGAATGTGGGCGTTCCTCACCTTGCAAAACATAATAAACGACAAGTTTTGTCATCTTATGCAAGTTTTGATTGAATTGAGGTTTTACGTCCCCGTAAACAAGTTGTAGGCCATTTTGGAGACGTTGATTCAATCTCTGTGGGACATTTTAGAAATGACCCTACCACACATACAAACCAATAAGGTTCATATTCAGGGATGGTCCGCACCACTTTGTCCGAGCCTTCCTTCTAAGCCGGTTTATCAGTTCTCATATGCGGTCAGTTTCAGATCTGCGTGGAAGCACCATGCAGCCCAATCTATTTCTCTAAGCCCCGACGGGCGCGTGGGGGTGGGGAGGGGGGGGGGCTGAGGCTTTGCATGTACATGTAGCAATGATCGTTTTGTAAATTTTGTCGTGTGCTGGTTCTCATACAGATTAAACTCGCTTGTGCAAAAATGGCGTTGAACTTATATTTTTCCTCGTGCTCGTAGAACAGCCCTAGTGAGGTGGTTCTAATACGTTTTTGAACAAAATAAGGAAATTAATGATGAATACTCAAGTAAATCCTATTTTCCTTAATATAAAGTGGGGTTCAGGGTAGTGTTAATTAAATAGAATTTTTTTTGACCTGATGTAATCATATTTTGGTCCTTAATGAGTCTGGTAAACGCGTTCTGTCTTGCACATATTATATAAACCAAAAATAATCCTATTTTTCTTCTGTTTTTCTAAATATAAATCAAGTGAGAAACTAATATAATTTCTAGTCTCCATGTTAACCCTTGGAGAAATAGATTGGGCTACATGATGCTTCCGCGTAGAGCTGAAACCGACCGAACTAGAGTACTTGTAAACTGCTTAGAAGAAAATGTGAGGCGGTAGGGCTTGAGATGTCATTTCATCTCAGTGGCGGGTAAGAGTCCCAGAAAATTAGAAGCAACGTCCCAAAAACACCTAAATGATGTTGACGGGGACGTAAAACTTCAACACAAACAAAATCCATATTTGTAAACAGTGTACGGCGTCTGATTTGTGTCTACACTATTTTCTCACAGCCCATTACGATAACTCACCCGTGCGGCATTGTGCATTTTTCACATCTCCAAAATGGCTACATTTCTGATGAAAATCTTTGATATTTTTTGTAATAAATACTCAAAATATAGATTGAGGGTTCTCGTTAATACCGCCTCAGTGAGGCGGTTCTAACGAGTACCCACAGCCTATGTCTTGGAGCAGAAATAAGAAAAACTAGAGGAACTAACACTGAAGGTGATGATTAATACCCCCGCATCAATGCTTGACACAGAAAGCAAACATAAACAGTGTCCACTGAGTCCATTCAGGGGCAATAACTCCATAATTGTTGGACTGATTCTCCTGAAGTTTGCGTCTTGCACATCTACTTATCTTAGTGAATCAGTATGCCACGTATCCATTGAATCCGACTGATAGTGAAGGAGAAGTTCAGTGGACAAGATGTTTGCAAGCAAATCAGGGTCAAGAAAGTATGTTTCAAATTGATTCAGGGACCATAACTCCGTAAATATTATATCTAGAAAAACTAATCAACAAGTTCATCCACGACTATTTATGAATAATGAACCAATCAAAGAAGTCTCATCTCACAAACACTTAGGTATCTTTCTATCCAATGATGGAACATGGCATGAACATATCAACTATATAACCGCAAAAGCATGGACAAGGGTAAATATTATGCGAAAACTCAAATTTTTATTAGATAGATGTTCTTTGGAAATAATATATATATCTTTTATAAGACCACTTTTAGAGTATGGCGACGTTGTCTGGGATAACTGTACGCGATATGAAGTTAATAACATTGAGAAGATACAACTTGAAGCGGCACGTATTGCAACAGGAACCACCAAACTAGTCTCATTGTCAATGTTGTACAAGGAAACAGGTTGGGAAACTCTAGAAACCAGGCGTTCAAAACACAAACTGTGTTTGTTTTATAAAATGAACAATAACATTACACCAGATTATCTTTCAGCCCTTGTACCACAATCTTTCGAAGAAACGACCCATTATGAACTTCGAAATGCTAGTAATGTCAGACAGCCATTAGCACGCACACAGCTATATTTTAATTCGTTTATACCTTCTAGTATAAGATTGTGGAATGACCTACCCACTGAAGCAAAAGATGCAACTTCTCTCAAGAGCTTCCAATACCAAATCAATAAAAATTTACAGAAACCACCCAGATACTTCACAACTGGAAACAGATTTGCTCAAATACATCATACGCGTCTAAGAACATCTTGTAGTTGTTTAAACCAGCATTTGTATTAAAAAAATATCATAACTGATCCTTATTGTCATTGTGGAGCGGTTGAAACCACTAAACACTTCCTGAATGCCAGAAGTACAATCAAATACGAAATGAAATGTTAAACAAAATTTCAAGATATTGTACACCTGATTTGAATCGCTTGCTGTTTGGAGATGATCGTTTGGATTATGCTTCTAATTCAGAGATCTTTTACGCTGTACAAAATTATATATTAGAAAGTAAACGATTCCAGACTTCTTGAGGAATTCTCTCTCTCTCTCTCTCTCTCTCTCTCTCTCTCTCTCTCTCTCTCTCTCTCTCTCTCTCTCTCTCTCTCTCTCTCTCTATTGTATATATTCATGCATTTTGGTTTGATCCATATTTAGTCTTCATTTAAGTGATTGTTATATTTCACCGGTTGGTTGTTTGCTTGTACTTTAAGGATATTTAGGGAGACAGATTTACATAAGCCCTTAGGCTTCTTTCTGAATCCCTTCACATGCTTAATTGTATTTAGTTTAGAATATTATATAGTTTATAATTATATGCAATCAGTATGTGAATAAATATGTTTAAACCAAATATGGGACAAACTTTAGTGAAATTTGTGCACATCTACCCCTCATGGTAAACAATTATGGCAGGTATCAAATGAATCCGACAGATAGTGAACGAGGAGTTAAGCGAACAAGGTTTTTAGCACATTTTTTAGCAAATCAAGGGCCATAACTCCGTAATGATGGGACAAACTTTAGTAAAATTTGCGTCTTGCAAATCTACCCCTCCTGGTGAACAATTATGGCAAGTATCAATTGAATCCGACTGGTAGTGAAGGAGGAGTTCAGCGGACAAGGTTTTTTGGCACATGTTTTAGCAAATCAAGGGCCATAACTCCGTAATTATGGGTCAAACTTTAAAGAATTTTTCGTCTTGCACATATACACCTCCTGGTGAACAATAATGACAAGTATCAATTGAATCTGACTGATAGTGAAGGAGGAGTTCAGCGGACAAAGTTTTTAGCACATTTTTTTAGCAAATCAAGGGCCTTAACTCCGTAATATGGGACAAACTTTAGTGAAATTTGTGTCCTGCACATTTACCCCTCCTGGTGAACAATTATGGCAAGTATCAATTGAATCCGACTGAAAGTGAAGGAGAAGTTCAGCAGACAAGATTTTTTAGCACATTTTTTAGCAAATCAAGGGCCATAACTCCGTAATTATGTGACAAACTTTAGTGAAATCTGCATCTTGCACATCTACCCCTCCTGGTGAACAATTATGGCAAGTATCAATTGAATCCGACTGATAGTGAAGGAGGAGTTCAGCGGACAAAATTTTGCAGACAGACCGCGCCCGACAGCCAAACAAACCAACCAACCGACAGGCTGATTCCAGTATACCCCTTCAAACTACGTTTGTGGGGATATAATAATGTACACCCCCGTAAACCCGAGTTTACTCTATATAAAGTGGGGTTTAGGGAGGTCTTCATTTCACGGACTTGTTCAGGTGATGCGTTTGTACAACTTACCCGAAACAAAACATACCTGACACCCCTTTAATTGAAAATGGACCACTCCAAACGATTAGCTGGAAGATTCCATTGTCATATATGGATTCACGGACAGATCACAAGAAGCATTACGAAAACACATCTATATAATTTTGAGCCCCCCCCCCCCCCACCCCTTTTGAACCCCACTTTTATATAGTAAAATTGGGTAAACCTTACTTTCTTATTTCTGCTCTAAAATATAGATTGTGGGTACACGTTAGAACCGCCTCGATGAGGCGGTTCTAACGTGTAACCACAATCTATAATTTGAGCAGATATAAAAAATATCAATTTATTTTTTGTCATAAACTCTTCATTTTTTTCGGCGAAAAAAATACTTTGTATTTATATAGGCGTGTTTTCGTAATGAGTACCGAAGACCTATGTCTAGCAGAAGAATAAAAAAAATATGTATACTCCTGCATCCCCCCAGTTTTCTCTATAGATACATGTATAAAGAGGGATAAATTATACGGAATGGTTAATGTGATGTAATTAAATAGCTCCATGATAACTTTTGTAACGGGCCTCCGTGGCCTAGTGGGTAAGAGCGCCGACGCTTAATCATTAGGTCTCAAACCGCTGTGGTTCAAGCCTGTCTCTGGTCACACGTGAGACGCCAAGTTCTGCAAAGGAAGGTCATGTGGCTTTTCTCCGGGTTTGTTTGTTTTGATTTGAGGTTTAACGTCCCCGTCAACACTGTAAAGGTCATTTTGGAGACGTTGCTTTCAACTTTGTTGGACTTTTACCCGACATTGAGATGAAATGACATCTCAAGCCATGTCGCACAATAAAACCAATAAGGTTTATTAGCATGGACGGTCCGCCTCGCACCGCAGTTCCTGGACAGGCTCAGATCCTCTAAGCTGTTTACCAGTACTAGTGTGCGGGCCGGATTCAGCTCTGCGTGGAAGCATCATGCAGCCCATATATTTCTTCAAGCCCCTATGGGCGGGGTTTCTAAGCTGTTTACCAGTACTAGTGTGCGGGCCGGATTCAGCTCTGCGTGGAAGCATCATTCAGCCCATGTATTTCTTCAAGCCCCTATGGGTGGGGGCCGGGCTTTTCTCCAGGTACTCCGGTTTTCGCCCACTATGATTAACGATCTGCTTTGTTTGAGAGAAATTATCTTGAAAGGGCCGTAACTTACCACCAACTCCCCGAAAAAAAAAAAAAAAACAGATAGCTTTTACGGTTCAATTTCACGGTACGGCATGCTCTAATATATTGTGGGTACACATGATGCGGTTCTAGCGTGTATCCACAATCCATATTTTGAGCAGAAATGCAGAAATAAGAAAATTGTCTTTTTTTCGGCAGTAAAATGAACAGGCGTGTTTTCGTAATGTATTCCAAACACAGGCCGTGGCGGTTCTAACGATTTCCAACAAGGTACGACTTGAACACTTGTGAAGCAGAAATAAGTACAATAAATAAGGCTTTCTAGTGGTCTGTATTACCTGGACTGAAGCAATTCTAATCACGAGCCTGTACGTGTTGCACCTTTGGGACAGTCAAAAGTGGTCTTTAAGACCACTTTTGAACAGCCTCAAAGGGGGTCTCTTTGTAGGAGACACAAGGTGCAGAAAACACAAAGAAAGAATAACTGAAACCTTCTTAATAAGCTTATAAAAGCAGTATTTAGTCTTAATTTATATGCTCTTATTAGCGGAATTTTACAGTATTTGAGCTGCTTGAGTTTGACCTTTGATTAGAAGTTTAACCTCCCCATCAACACTGTAAAGGTCATTTTGGAGACGTTGCTTCCAATTTTGTGGGACTTTTACCCGACATTGACATGGAATGACATCTCAAGCCCTGCCGCTCAATGAAACCAGTAGAGTTTATAAGCATGCCCGGGCAGGCTTAGCTCCTCTAAGCGATTTACCAGTACTCGTGTGCGGGTCGGTTTCAGCTCTGCGTGAAAGCATCATGCAGCCACTCTATTTCTTCAAGCCCCTATGGGCGGGGGCTAGGAGTTTGACTGCAATTGGTCTCAAAATCCGAAACGAGGCTCATGTCATAATGACCTTTTATGTTCTTTTCTTTGCAGATTGGAAGCACTGAGTTCAATACGGAGAGCGCTCGAATCTGATTCACAATCAGACTACGATGTGTAGTAACATTGGAGAAGTGAGACGATGCTGTGAACGCCAGTTTCTACACGCAACATCCATTTGACACTCCATTCTTTTTGAATTGCATCGATTTTGTTGAAATTCTTCGGAAATCCATCAGCTCGGTTTACCTTAAAATTCTTCTAAATCTCTACCGCCGGAATTCTTTTTTTGTTTCGGCTTTTTAAGTCTTCATTTTTTTTTTGTGTTTGGAAAACAGAAATTTTAACTTCTACTCGTGCGTTTACTTTCTAAAAGAATTTGACAAGCGTTATACAAAATTGTCTAACTGACAAAAATATCGCCTAAGCAGTATTTTTGCTTTTGACTGCCATGCCTACGTCAGCACCAACTAACATTACGAAAACATGCCTAATTAATTTTGACCCCATATAACCCCACTTATATAGTAAAACTGCGGTTTACAGGGGTGCACCTTATTTTTCTTATTTCTGCTCTAACATATAGAATGTGGTTACTCGTTAGAACCGCCTCGATGAGGCGGTTCTAGCGTGTACCAATAATCTATATTTTGAGCAGAAATAAGAAAAATATCACAATTTTTTAGCTTAAAATTTTCACTTTTTTGGCGGTAAAATTTACAATGTATTTGTATAGGCGTATTTTCGGAATGATATGAAAATAGGATAAGAAGCAAGAACATTAAACAGGATATTGTCGGTTCTTATTCATTAAGGAATTCTCAAAGAAAATCAGAAACAAAGGATCTGCTATAAGAATCTTTTACAGAATATGTCATTTCGAAAACACTCCTATAAAAATACATTGTAAACTTTATCGCCGAAAAATGAAAATTTTAAGACGAAAAATCGTGATATTTTTCTTATTTCTGCTCTAAAATATAAATTGTATCGATGAGGCAGTTCTAACGAGTACCAACAATCCATACTTTAGAGCAGAAATCTATACTTTAGAGCAGAAATAAGAAAACTAAGGTTTACCCCTGTAAACCCCAGTTTTACTATATAAAAGTGGGGTCCAATAGGGTCGAAATTATATAGGCGTATTTTCTTGATGTGAACTTTGGATTCAAGGCATTTGTATACATGTATCACTGTAATAGAAAAATCGTATCATTATACATGTTCTCCCCGGAGACAGGTTTTTAGACAGAATGAAAGAAAAGATCGGTCAAGTTTTATGAAAATCGTTTCAAATGCTGCCAGTCTACTGACAAGATGCGGACTGAAGTGGCGCCAGAATCCACTGGTCTTGGACTCGACCTGTCTGCCGGAGGATGCGTTGTTGACGAGGAACTAAAGTATAACGGGCCACAAAACTGAAACACACAAACCCTCTGCACACATCAGCATCGCATAGGGTGAAGTTGTTCAAGGTATCCTTAGCTTAACGAGCTCGTTAGTAACCATCATCACGAAAACATGCCTTTATAATTCTGACCCCCCCCCCCCTTGAATCCAACTTTTATATAGTAAAACTGTGGTTTACAGGGGTAAACCTTATTTTTCTTATTTCTGCTCAAAAATATAGATTGTGGGTACGCGTTGGAACCGCCTCGATGAGGCGGTTCGAACGAGTGCCCACAATAACTATAGATTGTGGGTACTCGTTAGAACCGCCTCGATGAGGCGGTTCGAACGAGTGCCAACAATCTATATTTTCAGCAGAAATAAGAAAAATATCACAATTTTTCACCTAAAAAATTTCATTTTTTCGGCGATAAAGGTGGCAATGTATTTGTATAGGCGTGTTTGCGTAATGTATTGCCAGCTCTTCAAGAAAGTACATTATCTAATACAGTGGTATTTTTAGCTGAAAAATGTGAGTAGTTTTGCTTTTGTAAAAACTTCTCACATTGTTTTCAGCAAAAATGTTAGTAAAGTGGCCAAATTAAACGTTACGCTAATGATGTTTTCAGTTTTGAACAACTGTTTCCTGGGATTTTCGATGTTTGATACGCGATACCACAACATACATGGTTATATGCTGTACTAAATTGAATATAGCCACTCCCATTGCTGGTTATCGACAAAACAAATTACTTAATACAAGGTATAAGTTCTATTTCCAAACTGCATGACAAATAGTGCAGACCATGATAAGACAGCTTCCTTCCTCAGAAGCCGTCTGATCAGGATCTACATTGTAAAGGTACACGTGTATGACAGGATAAGGGGTAAAATTGGGAGAGATACCAGATATCTAATGGTAAGGAGCTGCTTTACGTTTATAGCTTTTGAAACTGTCCATCTATATACAGCTACAAGCGAGAAGGGTTTTTGCTTCAGGACGATGGGCAAGGAACTCTTCAGTAAAAAGAAACAAAGAACGGTTATCTTTCCCGCCATTTTTCTCATTTGGTGCAAAATGTGTTGATTTTTTTTTTAAAAGCAAAATGTGTTGATTTTTCATCGTAATCATCAGAAATAAAAGGAAATATACGGAACAATAATACAGAATAACTCTTTGTCTGAGGTTTGAGACTGATTTTAAATATTTCTTGTGTACATCTGGTAAGGCCATATAGCAGAATACCTTTGTTTACACCTCCGAAAATGGCAGACCTCAGCGGAAGTGACGTCACACCGATTGTTCTTATAGTAGTCGCAGATAAGAGTGACTAGGCGGAGCTATTCAGGTATTGTCAATATATGTCAAATTCGTTGAGTCCACCAGAAGTTTCGGTAGAGTGCCTTTCGCACGCTTTCTACAAGCGGACGAAATTGTCATATACGCCACAGCTATGCTTGTGTTACAGTTGAATTCACACAATCGGGTGACGTGGTTTACCTTTTTTGTCAATGGAATATTCCTAAGGCAGGTACAAACGATAGCTCCGCCTAGTCAATCGTATCTGCGACTACTATACGCCCAGCGAAGCATTACGAAAACACGCCTATACAAATACATTTTAATCTTTATCGCCGAAAAAATGAAAATTTTAAGCTGAAAAAGTGCTATATTTTTCTAATTTCTGCTCAAAATATAGATTGTGGGCACTCGTTAGAACCGCCTCATCGAGGCGGTTCTAACGAGTACCCACAATCTTTATTTTAGAGCAGAAATAAGAAAAATAAGGTATACCCCCGGAAACCCCAGCTTTACTATATAAAAGTGGGGTTCAAGGGGGTCAAAATTATATAGGCGTGTTTTCGTGATGGATTCAGTTTACGCTGCTCTTCCGCGCCGCCTGATCAGTCATCGATATGCACTTTATGGGTGGCCATTGACACAAAGCGTATTCTTTATAAAGTATGGGAAGGTTGTATTCTGATAACCTTTGTGCATGATTTGAGTCCTACTCCAAGGCATTTTTTCGCTTGTCATAGGCAGAATTTAATCATCTGATAACTTGTTTGTTTGTTTGATTTGTGGTTTAGGGTCCTCGACAACACTGTGTAGGTCATTTTGGAGACGTTGCTTCCAATTTTGTGGGACTTTTGTTTGATTGATTTCAGGTTTAACGTCCCCATCAACACTGTATATGTCATTTTGGAGACCTTTACAATTTTTGGGACTTTTATAGTAGTCGCAGATAAGATTGACTAGGCGGAGCTATTCGGGTGTTGTCAATATATGTCAAATTCGCTGAGTCCACCAGAAGTGTCGGTAGAATGCTTTTCGCACGCTTTCTATAAGCGGACAAAATGATCATATACGCCACAGCTATGCTTGTGTTACAGTTGAATTCACACAATCGGGTGACTTGGTTTACCTTTTTGTTAATGGAATATTCCTATTGCAGGTACAAACGATAGCTCCGCCTAGTCAATCTTATCTGCGACTACTATAACTTGTTTTTGTTTGATTTGTGGTTTACCGTCCCCGACAACACTGTGTAGGTCATTTTGGAGACGTTGCTTCCAATTTTGTGGGACTTTTGTTTGATTGGTTTCAGGTTTAACGTCCCCATAAACACTGTATATGTCATTTTGGAGACGTTTCCAAATTTTTGGTACTTTTACCCAACATTGAGATGAAATGACATCTCAAGCCCTGTCGCCCAATGGAACCGATAGGTTTTATAAGCATTGACGTTTTGACTCGCACCGAATTGCCTGGGCGGGCTTAGATCTTCAAAGCGGTTTACCAGTACTCGTGTAAAAGTTGGGTAAAAGTCCCAAAAAATTGAGAGCAACGCCTCCAAAATGACCTAAATAGTGTTGACGTGGACGTAAAACCTTAAAACTAATAAACAAAGCTAACCACAGCCGCCACAACCATACAGAATAAAACAAACACGCTTGTTCAAATAATATTATTTTGAAAATTTTACCACCCAGAAATGAAAAAGAAAATCATGTGAAGAAATTTTCATATTTCTGCTCTAAAACATAGATTGCGGGTACTCGTTAGCGGTTTGTATATCCCCGTAAACCCCAGTTATTCCATATAAAAGTGGGGTTTAAGGGAGCCAAAATTATGTAGATGTGTTAAGTGTCAATATGTCTTGGAATTTGTTGCACAACAGGACTTTTGTTTGTTTGAATTCCCATGAACACTATTTATGTTATTTAGGGTAAACACCCTTCCCCCAACCTGAGTGTCCTATGAGGCATCACGAAAACACACCAATATAATTCAGACCCCCTTTAACTCTACTTTTATAAAGTAAAACTGGGGTTTACAAGGGTAAACCTTTTTTCTTATTTCTGCTCTAAGATATAGATTGTGGGTACTCGTTAGAACCGCCTTTTGAGCAGAAATTTGAAAAATATCACAATTTTTCATCTGAAAATTTCCTTTTTTTTCGTCGGTAAAATTTACAATGTGCCAGTTTTCGTAATGTTTCTTGAAAGCAACATGTCTTACGGTGTCCTTTTCCTGCTGAAAATAATAACCCCCCTGTGCAAACAGCGTAGATCTGGATCAGATCTTGACACTCAATTATGAATTTGTATACTACATCAAGCAATCTGAGTGGTTCAATGCGAAGAATGGGTGTGGTTAGATTAATTTATTCATCAGGATAAGGGTAAAATTGAGGTGAAAGCCAAGCCTTTTGTGTGGTTCAGTTTATGTTGTATTTATTATTGTTATTATTTGGTTTTATGGCCCTTTCAAGATTATTTCACTTTTTCAAGCCCATCATTTATCAGAAGCGGGCAAAAACATCAGTAACCGGAGAAAATCCATCTGACCTTCCGTTGCAGACCTTGACGTATCATGTGTCGCCTGAGCGTGGCGCGAAGCACAGCGGTGAGAGACCTGGTGGTTGAGAATCAGCGCTCTTATCCATTAGGCTATGGAGGCCCGATATGCTGTACATTAAGGCTAGGAAAATGAAACTCTTGCCATTTTTTATCAAGATAATGTTAACAAAACTTAAACTATTAGGGAGAGTCACTTATATTGATTGTCAATTTTTATATCCAATAATGTTTACGTCAAACTGGTTTTTATAAGCTAATATTTTCTAAAACGGACCAGTAGGCGTCACTGCTACTGTTGTACTAAATGGAATCTTCCTCCATATATATGGCAGGCGTCCATTTCAAAATTTAGGAGAGTCAGGCTGTTTTCTTCAAATTTTATTTGGAAAAATGGATGTGTTTTTTTTTTGCGAACAGTGAATGCCCTGATCAGACGCCGCAGAACGCGGCGTCTGATCTGGGCCTGCACTGTTTGCCACGTTACCCGTTTGGGGGTTTCTGGTACTAAACGGGTTAATAGATGCATGTACTATTTTATATTGTTTTCTTAGTGATACTATTGTATCCTGTAAGAATTTGAAACGTGTGACTACCGTGAAACTTCAATGGCTCGAACACCGATGGCTCGTTTACCACGGCCGAGTCAAACATGCTACTGAGCCCCGGTCATCGCGTGAACAAGTCCGTGAAATGACTCCCCCTCTAATCCCAACTTTATTTAAAGAAAACTGTGGTTTCCGGGGGTATAATTTTTTTTTTGTTATTTCTGCTCCAATACATAGGCTGTGGGTACTCGTTAGAACCGCCCCAATGAGGCGGTTCTAACGAGTACCCCTCAACCTATCTTTGCAATATACGTAAGAAAAATTACGGATTTTCATCAGAAAAGTTGCCATTTTGGACATGTGGAAAAAAACAATGCACTATGTTGCACGGATGTGTTCTTGTAATGTAGAATTCTTTGGATAACTGGGTACAAGTGTCAGACCGGCCCCGATAGCTCAGTTGGTAGGGTGGTCTGCTCCGGGGAACGGCAGGTCACGGATTCGATCCCGGGTCGCGACATACCAAAGTCGTTAAGAATGGTACTAGCTGCTCCTCGTTTGGCACTCAGATTTACGGGGGAGAGCTAGGACTGGTCGACCCTGTGTCAGGATAATGTGACTGGGTGTGGTATCATGTAATGTGTCTGGGACATGATACTTCAGTGAGGCAGCACTATAAAAGTGAGCATTGAGCTCACTGTCGCAACCAGACACCGTCGTGATATTACTGAAAAATTGTTGAAAGCGACGGTAAACCCGAATTCACACACACAAACACACAAGTGCCAGACTAAATCTTGCAATGTAGGCTGTGTGTACTTATTAGAATCGCCATCGTGGCGATTCTAATGAGTACAAACAACCTACCTCTATTTTATGAAAGATGCAGCCGGCCTCAAAGGCTCATTTGGATTTACGTCTGACTGGTGATCAGGAGTTCACGGGTTCGACCTCTACCGGGTCGACAACACTCGTAGAGTTTTCTATGGTCATCCTCTTTCTTTCACTAACTAAATAAGAACGGTAAAAAATCTGCCCTCTATGACTAGGAAACTGACCTGCTCGATATGCCTATACAGTGTCGTCTGTGTCATTCAACTCTAAAAAAAAAAAAAAAAGAAGAAACTAACATAAATATAGCCATATATCAAACCCATAAAGATATCCATATATTATACCCATAGAGCCTCCTTCGTTGATGCTAGATTAAAAAGTAGAAGTGAAAGCAATGATCAGGAATCTATATAATAAACCCACAGCTCCCATCAGAGACCAAAGGGAAAGAAGCACAAACATGAAACAACCAGACCTTAATGGAAACATCAATAGCGGAAAGCCAAAAAGGACAGTTACTTTCCCACAAAATGGCCAAATTGGCTATCCACGACAGAAGTATCGCCTGGGAACGGTCAGTGAAACGAATTCCACCGGTGTGGGCGGGGCGGGGTTGCTTAAATCGAATCTATTTTACGTGGCCACAATCCTCGCCCTTATTTCCGTCGCAATTTATTGTGATTATGATAATGTTTACATGAGGTTAACACATCCGTGAAATGAACACCCCACTAAATCTCATTTTATAGAGAAACTTGGGTATAAGGGGTAGACACTTTCTTATTTATTTATTTATTTATTTATTTATTTATTTATTTATTATTTTTGCATAAAAGCATAGATGGCTGGTACTTGTTAGAACCGTCCAATTGAGGCGGCTCTAACGAGCACCGACAATGTATATTTGGACTAGAAATAAGAAAAAGGAAAATATCGAATATTTTCATCTGAAAACACTTGAGATAAAGAGGACGCCATTTTAGCGCACGGTACTCCTAACTCGAACAAATTGTCTAGTCTCAAAGGTGTTCAAGCCATTGAGGTCCTTCTGTACTTCTCACGTGACAAGGCGCATGTGATATCATTGGAAAACATAAGTGTCTCCTTATTGTATTGTTGGTGATTGACTTGATATAAGAACAGCTTTTTTATTGTATTGTTGGTGATTGGCTTGATATAACGAAAAGCGTTTTAAGGGCATATATACATGTACATAATGCAGATTTACCCATAGTTTTGTTTGATTTGAGGTTTAATGTCCCCGTCAACACTGGAAAGGTAATTTTGCAGACATTGCTTCCAATTTAGTGAGACTTTTTACACAACATGAGATCAAATGACATCTCAAGCCCTGTCGCCCAATGAAACCAATTGGCCCCTGCCAATCAGGGCTTGAAGCAATATATGGGCTGCATGATGCTTCCACCCTATTGGTTTCATTGGGCGACAGGGCTTGAGATGCCATTTCATCTCAATGTCGGGTAAAATTCCCACAAAATTGGAAGCAACGTCTCCAAAGTGACCTTTACAGTGTTGACGCGGACGTTAAATCTCAAATCAAACAAACAAACCAATGAAACCAATAAGGTTTATACGCATGGCTATGATTGTTTACAGGATTATCTGAGACTTAGCTGAGAGATCGAGGATGCCTTTACTTTTGTAGGGTCCATGTGGAACACGCCTATTCAAATATATTAAAATTTACCATAAAAATTCTGATATGTTTTAAAAATTTGTTCTAAACGTAGATTGCGACACTCGTTAGATTTTGAGCAGAAATATACCACGGCTAACGCCCGTTTCACTAGCTTTAGACTAGAAATTATAGACTAAAACATTATCTAAAACGCCTTCTCTATGGGCATGAAACACGTCATTGTCATCAGGAAAACACGCCTTGTAATTTGACCCCCTTGAACCCCACCTTTAAAATGTAAAACTGGTGTTTACATGGGTAAACCTTATTTTTCTTATTTCTGCTCTAAAATATAGATTATGGGCATAGTAGTCGCAGATAAAATTGACTAGGCGGAGCTATTCAGGAGTTGTCAATATATGTCAAATTCGCCGAGTCCACCAGAAGATTCGGTAGAGTGCCTTTCGCACGCTTTCTACCAGCGGACGAAATGGTCATATACGCCACATCTATGCTGGTGTTACAGTTGAATTCACACAATCGAGTGACTTGGTAACCTTTTTAATAATGCAATATTCCTAAGGCAGGTACAAACGATAGCTCCGCCTAGTCAATCTTATCTGCGACTACTATACTAGTTCGAAACGCCTCAATGAGGCGGTTGTAACTAGCACCAACAACTTATATTTTGAGCAGGATTAAGAAAAATATCACATTTTTTCATCTTAAAATTTTCATTTTTTTCGGCGAAAAAGGTCACAATATATTTGTATAGGCGTGGTTTCGTAATGGTAAGGTAATTCATCTAACACATTTATCCCTGTGTGGTAACATCTTATCTTTTTTTTTTTACGCGTCAAACAACCAGACACATCATGATTTCTGTTATTCTATGGAAATTTCTTCCTTACTTCTTGATCAACTACACTGCACCTTAATAGTCTCAAAAATTGGTTGGGTAGTTATGTTTTCGTTAAATTGTTGTAGGACTGGAAACTAAATAGTAGCCTCAGTTTCAACCCACAAAGTCAAACACCAAAACAAATAGGTTGACATACGAGAAATTCACTCAAATTTGAAAAGAAGAAAGCAAATATTGGCGTAAAAGCGTTGGCGTTAGAATCACTACGGTTTTTTTTATAAGGCACTTTAATTTTCAGTCATAATTTTGCTTATAAAAGACGATTCAATAATAGCAAATTGCTAGCGATAAGCACCTGCGTTTTCTCGAAATGAAGTTGTGTTAGAAGAAAATGTGCCTGGTTGACACACATTTCGAAAACACGCCTATACAAACACAGTGTAAAGTTTACTGCCGAAAAAGACGAAAATTTTAAGATGAAAAATTGTGATATTTTTCTTATTTCTGCTCAAAATATAGGTTGTGGTACTCGTTAGAACCGCCTCATCGAGGCGGCTCTCACGAGTACCCACACTCTATATTTTAGAGCAGAAATATTTTTCTTATTTCTGCTCAAAATATAGGTTGTGGTACTCGTTAGAACCGCCTCATCGAGGCGGTTCTCACGAGTACCCACACTCTATATTTTAGAGCAGAAATAAGATAAATAAGATAAACCCCTGTAAACCCCAGTTTTACTATATAAAAGTGGGATTCAAGGGGGTCAAAGTTATAAAGGCGTGTTTTCGTTATGAGTTGTAGAACCTAATACTGATGGTGGCTGTAAAATGTCCTGGACGAGGACATATAATAGCGGCCCCCGCCCATTGGGGCTTGAAGAAATAGATAGGCTGCATGATGCCTTCACCCAGAGCTGAAAACGACCCGCATACGAGTACTAGTAAACCGCTTAGAGGATCTAAGCCTGCCCAGGCAAAGCGGTGCGAGTCGGACCGTCCATGCTTAAAAACCCTATTGGTTTCATGGGGCGGCAGGGCTTGAGATGTCATTTCATCTCAATGTCGGGAAGCAACGACTTAAAATGACCTTTACGGTTTTGACGCGTACGTTAAACATCAAATCAAACAAACATGTACACGTTTACACATCTTTTGCTAAAATGGCGTCTAGCTAAGCTTCAGAACTGTTTTTTTTTTTTTTTTTTTTTTTTTTGTTGTTGTTTTTTTTTTCAGATGAAAAAGTTTGATATTTTTCTTATATCTAGTACAAATATAGATTGTGAGTGCTCGTTAGAACCGCCTCAATGAGGCTGTTCTAACGAGTGCACACAATCTATGTTTTGAGGCGGTTCTAACGAGTACCTACAATCTTTGTTTTTGATGAAAAAAGGAAATAATGAATATAACACACTTCTATCTAAGGCCGGGGTTTAGAGGGGTGTTCGTTTCATGAACTTATACATTTTGTAAACCATCAAACATTTAACAGTAAAGGTTTCATTTTACAAGACATAGTAATAACGCGCTTTGTCGCACTTATGCATATTTCCAAATGAAATGCGACTATCACAGTTTTTATTCCTACAAATATGAGTATCATTATTGATGTCATTAAGACTGATTTTGTCGCACTGATGCGCTACATGTACCATAGTGGTTGGGACACTTTGGGCAGCTCTCTAGGCCCTCAAGACCTCAGCTATGTCATTGGTTAAGTTATCACGTGATTATGTTGTTCAATTTACTAAGTTTATTATTGTATCACTTGCATATACAGCACATAACTGTTTTGCACCTCTGATTACCTTGTAACGGTTCTCTTGAAATAATATTGCAGTGGTTTTGGAACTCTATTAAGAAATAAATAATGCTATCTTTCTGTGCTAAGTGTATTGTGGAATTACTTGCATTTTCATCATAACACTATACAGTAGAACTTCGATCGCTCGAACACCGATGACTCGTTTACCATGGCTGAGTCGAACCCGTTCTTGAGCCCCTAGGGAAATCCTCTACATAAGAAATAGCGGAAGATAATTTAGAAAATTTTCGTCCTTTATCTTGCAAATGTATGCTGTGTGTACTCATTAGAATCGCCTCGATGAGGCGATTCTAATGAGTACACACAGCATACATTTTCATTATAGAACATCGAAAAAATATCAAAAAGTATATCGTATACCTCCTGGCAGTAGGCCTAAGTGGCTCGAACTGTCCCTGTCTCGAACAGATTATCAAGGTCCCAAAGGTGTTCGAGGCATTGAAGTTCCACTGTATTTTTTCCACCTCTGATTAACAACTGTCTTGAAATTATATTCAACGGGTTTTGAAACTGTATACTTAAATAAATTACACTATTTTTCTAGAAAAAGACGTTTCAGCAAAAATGGAGGTTATGATCAGTCATAGACGCGCTTCCTTCTGTGGACTGCCGAAATTATCGTAATGATCCTAAGTATTGGAACAGACAGGCCTAAGCAAACAGTGCAGATCCAGATAAGAGAAGCAGTCTGATCAGGATCTACACTGTTTGCTATTCTGTCTGCACCTTTTAGACTCCTTGCTGGATCATGTAATAAATTTGTTAATACATTTAGTTTAATTACAGCAAGCCCCCAATCTGTCCGAATCTTTTAGGATTTTTAAGGCAATATAGAGTGTAACTTCGATAACTCGAAGGTGGATGGTACGTTTACAATGGCTAATTCGAATTCGTTCTGGAATCCCTAGAAATATCGTCCCATGGCTTCAGATAGCCATGTGTTTAGGATGTTTTATTATTTTATTTATATTTATGTTTGTCTTGAAAAGATATGTTGTTTGTACCAATTAGAATCGCATCTTATCAGTTCACACAGCATTCCTGTATTTTATAAAACAAGTCAAGTCATCGCCATTATGCATCATGCTATTTTAACTTCATGAATTCGAACTTCCCATTAGCAAAACATGTCCATGTTAAAAAATGGTGTCCAACATGGTGTCAGAAATGACCATATTGCCATTCGGTAAAAATTACAACATCTTATTTATTTCTACTTTAAAACTAGGTTGTGGGTGCTTGTTCTAACGAGTAACCACAAACCAATGTTTTTTTAGCCAAAATAAGAAAATAATGAATACCACCATTATCCAAACTTCTCTTTATATAAAACGGGGGTTTAGAGGGGTCTTCGTTTCAAGGTCTTATAAACCACCAAACATGTATTAGTGAACGTTTCATTTTACAAGACATACAAAATAACTTATGTATATTTCCAAATGAAATGAGATTAAACCTATATCACAGTTTTTCACCCTACAAATATCATCTTTGGTGTCATTTAAACTGATTGTGTAACACTGATGCGCTACCATAGTGGTTGGAATACTTTGGGCAGCTCTCTAGGCACTCTAGACCTCAGCTATGTCGTTGTTTACGTTACCATCTGATTATATTGTTCACGTTACTAAGTTCATCATTGTACTACTTGCATATACAACACAATACTATTTTTGTTCCTCTGATTAACGATTGTCTTCAAATATTATTGCAATGGTTTTGGAACTATATTAAGAAAAAAAAAACAAATAATATTATCTTTTTTGTGCTAAGTGTATTGTGGAATTACTTGCATGTACATCATACCACTATATTTTTCCACCTCTGATTAACGATTATTTGAAATCATATTCAACGGGTTTTGAAACTATATTCAGAAATAAATAACACTATTTTTCTAGAAAAGGACATTTCTCCAAAAATGGAGATTGACATCACGAAAACACGCCTATATAGTTTTGACCCCCCTTGAACGCCACTTTTATATAGTAAAACTGGGTTTCCGGGGGTACACCTTATTTTTCTTATTTCTGCTCTAAAATATATATTGTGGGTACTTGTTAGAACCGCCTCGATGAGGCGGTTCTAACGAGTGCCCGCAATCTATATTTTGAGCAGAAATAAGAAAAAAAATCACAATGTTTCATCATAAAATCTTCATTTTGTTGGCAAAAATATTGCTGTGTATTTGTATAGGCGTGTTTTCGTAATGTAACACTATTTTTCTAGAATAGGACGTTTCTCCAAAAATGTAGATTATGATCAGTTATTAGAGGCGCTTCATTCTGTGTGGACTATCCAAATTACCGTAATGATCCTAAGTAATGGGACAGATAGGTCTAAGCAAACAGTGCAGACCCAAATCAGACGAGGAGTCCGGGCAGGGACTACACTGTTTGCCATTCCATCTGCACCTTTTAGACTCCTTGCTGGATCATGTAATAAATTTGTTAAATTTGCAAGCCCTCAATGTGATCGAATTTTTAGGATTTTACGGTAATTTAGAGTGTACCTTCGATAACTCGAAGACGTATGGCACATTTACAATGGCTAATTCGAAATCGTTCTGGAATCCCTAGAGAATTCGTCCAATGGCTTCAAACAGCCATGTGTTTAGGATGTTGTATTATTTTATTTATATGTATTTTTGTCTTGAAAAGGTGTGTTGTTTGTAAGCATTAGAATCGCCTAGTTGAGGCGATTCTAATGCGTTCACACACCATTCCTGCATTTTATAAAAACAAGTAAAAACTATCCTTTAGTCATCTCCAATATGCATCATGCTATACTTAACTTCATGAATTCGAATTTTCCATCATGAAAACATGTCCATATGAAAACATACAGTCCAACATGGTGTCAGAGAAATGACCCTATATGTATTAGGTAAAAAATGTAATAACTTTCTTATTTCTCCTTTAGACATAGGTTGTGGGTGCTCGTTAGAACCGCCTCATTGAGGCGGTTCTAACGAGTTCCCACAATGTATATTTTAGAGAAGAAATTAGAAAAATAAGGCTGACCCCTGTGAACCCCAGTTTTACTATACAAAAGTGGAGTTCAAGGGGGTCAGAATTATATAGATGTGTTTTTGAGATGCGGTTCATGTCAAATCAGGACCCAGTTGTTCAAAGCATCGTAATTATAGTGCCCACATTGTAAACTGTTCTAGCAACTACAATATCTAAAATTTTGTTTACTGAAAAAAAAATATGAGTAGCTTTCTACTCACATTTTTTCGGGAAAAATATTAGTATATTTGTCATATAGAATGGTCAAAGTTTAATGATTCGTTAACTAACGAAGTTGTTAGTTTGGAACAAATGTGCCCTGGACGCAAACCCGGATAACAAGTTTACATGTGACGGTCCTCAACAATTTTGTCGGCCCCCGCCCATCGGGGCTTGAAGAAATAGATGAACTGCATGATGTTTCCACACAGAGCTGAGACAGACCGACCACAAAGCGGTGCGAGTCGGACCGTCCATGCTTATAAACCCTATTGGTTTCATGGGGCGACAGGGCTTGAGATGTCATTTTGTCTCAATGTCGGTTAAAAGTCCCACAAAATTGGAAGCAACGTCTCCAGAATGACCTCTACAGTGTTGACGGGGACGTTAAACCTCAACTCAAACAAACAAAAAATCAAGATTATCGTGTAAACTGAATTTTTAAATCATCGCAATAGCGAGGGCAACAGAAGGAGCATTCTGGAAAGCCCATAGCACATGAGTGAAACACATCATATATAAACCTGTTTTCGGGATTGGCGAACTTGAGCCAGTTGTCCAAAACTAACCGAATGTCACAAGTTAACAGTAATATAGTTAAATACAGTAAAATGCCGGTTTTAAGACAACCTAAAATTAAGACTAATTTTTGCTCTGAAAACCTTATTTCGTAGGTTTCATTTATTCTTTATTGGTGTTTTCGGCATACAGTGTCTACTGGCCAGAGACCACTTTTGGGACTGTTCAAAAGTGGTCTTAAAGACCACTTTTGAACAGTCCCAATGGTGGTCTTAATTGAGGAATTTTACTGTATTTGATTATTCAATAAGGCGAGTTTGTTAAAACGTTTGCCGAAAATGTGAGAAGTTGTTGCACATGTACATGTATAGGACAGTTACCATTTTTCACACAAAAGAGCTCGTTAAACTCACGGTGCTTTGGACAAACTGACCAAGGCTGATCACAAAGGTAAACCACAAAGTCACAGGCTTAGCTACCTAGACTAGCACGAATGTTCAAAGTTCGAATACAGAAACTAGAGGCATCGTACTATCCAAGCTATCGGCCCCCGCTCATTGGGGCTTGAAGAAATAAATGGGCTGCATCATGCTTCCACGCAGAGCTGGAACCGACCGCACACGAGTACTGGTAAACCGCTTAGAGGATCTAAGCCTGCCCAGGCAATGCGGTGCGAGTCGGACCGTCCATGCTTATAAACCAAATTTGTTTCATTGGGCGACAGGGCTTGAGATGTCATTTCATCTCAATGTCGGGTCAAAATCCCACAGTTGGAAGCATCGTCTGAAAATGATCTATACAGTGTTAACGGGGACGTTAAACCTCGAATCAAACAAAACAAACAAAATGGTTAGCTACATTTTGTAGCATATCGTTAAAACTTTGATCATTCAGTATGGTGAAAATACAATTTTAGATATTGTACTTTCTAGAATAATTAACAATTTGACCACTAACGAGCTCTATAAGCTTACGAGGCTTTGAAAAACTGGGCCCTGTTGTGCGAACACGTAGACTGATCTGCAACATTATTATATTTAGGCAATCTGGGTCAAGATGTTCAAAGCTAACGATGTCGTATGTTAACATGTTGTTGAAACTATGATACCTTAATAGGCCAATTTTGCTGACAAAAAAATGAAAACGCTACTCATATATTTTTTTTTCAATAATACACCTCTATATTAAGTACTGCTCTTGCTATCATTGTTATCATTTTGACCATGGCACCATTACGATATCACACCAGTGTGACTATGTTCATTCTTTCATTTCTCGAAAATTGCTACTTTTGTTATGAAAATTTACGATATTTTTTCTTATTTATTCTCCGAACATACATTGTGGGTGATCGTTAGAACCGTCTCTCTGAGGCGGTTCTAACGAGTACCCACAGCGCATGTCTTGAAGCAGAAATAAGAAAAGTAATGTATACCCCTATAAACCCCAGATTTCACTATATATAGTAGAGTTTAGAGGGGTGTTCATGTCATGGACTTGTTTGCATGATGTAACGAGCTCATTAAGCTAACGATGGTTTGCACTGACTCGCGTTGCATAGTAGTCGCCTATACAATTACATTGCCACCTTTGTCGCTGAAAAAAATGAAAATTTTAAGATAAAAATTGTTATATTTTTCTTATTTCTGCTCTAAATATAGATTGTGGGCACTCGTTAGAACCGCCTCATCGAGGCGGTTCTAACGAGTACTCACAAACTATATTTTAGAGCAGAAATAAGAAAAATAAGGTATACCCCCGGAAACCCCAGTTTAACTATATAAAAGTGGGGTTCAAGGGGGTCAAAATTATATAGACGTGTTTTCATGATGTGATCTTCATGTGTTGTCAACGTAAATGTAAAAGTCACTAAGTCCACAAGTGCCTTTCGCATGTTTTTTCGCAACCATACACGCCACTACTTTGTTTGGGTTATAATTGAATAGGGATCGGTTTTCTGGCAGGTTAGAGCTATTTATAGCTAGGCTATTCTTAGCACTCTTTCGGACAGCACAAAATCCTACTAAAACCTGTTTATTATCGCAATATTTGGGCCCTGTGGCGTCTGATCTGGCCCTGTGTTTTGTTTGTTTGTTTGATTTGAGGATTAACGTCCCTGTCAACACTGTAACTGTCACTTTAGAGACGCTGCTTCCAATTTTGTTGGACTTTTACTCGACGTTGAGATGAAATGACTTCTCAAGCCCTGCCGCCTAATAAAACCAGTAGGGTTTATAGCATGGACCGCTTAGTTCCTCAAAGCGGTTTATCAGTACTAGTGTGCGTATCGGTTTCAGCTCTGCGTGGAAGCATCATGCAGCCCATCTATTTCTTCAAGCCCCGATGAGCGGGGGCCGGATCTGGCCCTGTGCTGTTTGATTTGTAGAAAAAGCTTTAGTTAGAAAAACATTATCACGTGGTGTCACGTGCTATAACGGTTTTCCAGTTTTAAGACGTACGCGCGATCGAGTGCTGTTAACACATTGGGGTGACTTGTTTAACCTTTTTATTCTGTTTGTTTGTTTGAGGCTTAACGTCTCCGTCAAAACTATATACTATTACTATTAGGTAATTCTGGAGACATTGCTTCAAGTTATTTGAACTTTTACCAGACCATGAGATGAAACGACAGCTCAAGCCCTGTCGCTCAATGGAACCAACATCTATTTATATGCATGGACGGTCCAACTAGCACCACTTTGCCAGTACTAATGTGTAGTCGGTTTCAGCTCTGCATGGAATCATCATGCAGCCCAGTCTATTGCTCCAAGCCAAATGGGCACGGACGAACTGTTTGATTTGTAGAAAATGCTTTAGTTGCAATGGTTGTCCAAACATTATCGTGGTGGGACACGTGCTGTTTAATGACGTTAGGGCGATCGGTTATGCACAAGTTTACCTTTCTGTTTGCAGGATATTCCTAAGGCACGAAACACCCTGTTCCACCCTGTTAACCCTATCTGCGACTGCTATACACTGATTACGAAATACATTGTAAATTTTACCACCGAAAAATGAAAATTTTCAGATGAATTTTATTTCTGCATAACGGCCATTTTTCTGATTGAAGTTTGTGATATTTTATAACTTATACTTAAAACAAAAAGTGTGTGTGCTCGGTTGAACCGCAAGATTGAGACCGTTCTAACGTTTACCAAACACATATGCCTTGGAGTAGATATACAGTAAAATTCCGCTATTAAGACCACCTAAAATTAAGACTTACTGTGCTTTAAGAAGCTTATTAAGATGGTTGCAGTTATTCTTTCTTTGTGTGTTCTGCACACAGAATCCCCTGTTTAGGGACCACCTTTATGGCTGTTCAAAAGTGGTCTAAAAGACCACTTTTGAACAGCCCAAAGGTGGTCTTAATATCCCTGTATATCCTCGTAAACCCCAGTTTACGCTTTATAAGCAGGGGTTTACAAGGGTGTTCATAACACGAAATAGTTATTGTGATGAAGTCAGAGACATTTGGCTACTGCATTAGTACGATAACTCACCCGTGCGACATAGTGCATTTTTCACATCTCCAAAATGGCTACATTATTTTTCTTATTTCTGCCCTAAAACATGGACTGTGGGTACATGTACTCGTTAGAACCGCCTCAATGAGGCGGTTCTAACTAGCACTTGCAACCCATGTTTGTAGTATAAGTAGAAACCAATCATAGATTTTTCATTAGAAAAGTAACAATTTTGGAGCTTTGCATTACGTGAACAAGTCCGTGAGATATGGACCCCCCTAAACCCCACTTTATACAGAGAAAACTGGGGTTTAAGGGGGTATACATTATTGTTCTTATTTCCGCTCCAAGACATAGGTTGTGGGTACTCGTTAGAACCGCCTCAATGAGGCGGTTCTAACGAGTACCCACAACCTATGTTTGCAGTATAAATAAGAAAAACATCACATATTTTCATCAGAAAAGTAGCCTTTTTTTCGGGGGGTGGGATGCACTTTGTCGCACGTGTGTGTTAGCGTAATGGAAAAATGCACAATGTGGGACGGATGCGTTTCGTATTGATGTGTTCCTATTCAATACATTTTATCTAAATACAGTCTATTTTATCCTCATCTTTCTATTTATTTCAATTATTTAATTTCATCTTTCTATTTATTTCAATTATATAATTTCATCTTTCTATTTATTTCAGTTACTTAAGTTCGTCTAGTAATAAATAGACACAAGATGTTCAATTCCTGAGTCAATACAGTAAAAATATTTATTTTGAACAGAAAATAAAATAAGTGTTTCTAGTAAAATGCTGGTGTTATTTTCATTCTGTTCCCAAACGTTCAGCCGTGTAGACAATATAATCGACTTCTGTGGCGGTTTATTTATGGTGTTGTTTGTTACTTACTGTATGGATCACTTGTGTTTTTTTATTTTGGATGGCCATATGGCCATTTTGTGGGAAAGTAACTGTCCTTATGGCCTTCCTTTGTTTAGGTTTCCATTATGGTCTGGTCGCTTAATGTTTGTGTTTCTTTCCCTTTGGTGTCTTTGATGGGTGGAGTAAGTTAATTGTATCGATTCCTGATCTTTGTTTTACTTCTACTTTGTCTGTCCGTCCGTCCATCTGTCCGTCGTGTACTTCCTAATCTGTATTTTCAGCAGTAGAAAAACAACAAACTGGAAAAATCTAATTGAGGGGGTTCTAACGAGCACCCACAACCTAAGTTTGTAGTATAAATAAGAAAAAACATATCACGGGTTTTCGTCATAAAAAGTTGCCATTTTAAGATGTGGAAAAATTCACTATGCCGCACTTCAACATAATTCATTACGTTATAGGGGCTTGAAGAAATAGATGGGCTGCATGATGCTTCCACGCAGAGCTGAAACCGACCGCACACGAGTACTGGTAAACCGCTTAGAGGGTCTATGACAGAGCAATTATTACAAAACTTTCTGTAATAACCGGTCATACCAAGAAATCGCATCAACTGTCTTTTGCATGTGGGTACAGGAAAGTTTGAGATAGCCTCAACTTTAGCATCAATGGGTTTCACATGACCTTGACCTACCACATGACCTAGAAATGTCAAACTTGCATGGCAGAATTCACTTTTAGCAAGATTGGTTGCCAATTTGGCATTACTCAGTCTATCAAAGAATGCCCGAATAGTCCCAAGATGTTGATTCCACTGGTCATTGTATATGATAGCGTCATCAATATAAGCAATATTACCGTGTTTATTTTTACCGGCCCCGGTAGCTCAGCTGGTAGAGTGTCCGCTCCGGGGAACGGGAGGTCAAGGGTTCGATCCCGGGCCGCGACATACCAAAGTCGTTAAAATGGTACTAGCTGCTCCTTGGCACTCAGATTTACGGGGTAGAGCTAGGACTGGTCGACCCAGTGTCAGGATAATGTGACTGGGTGTGGTATCATGTAATGTGTCTGGGACATGATACTTCAGTAAGGCAGCACTATAAAAGTGAGCATTGAGCACCCTGTCGCAACCAGACACCGTCGTTATATGACTGAAAAATTGTTGAAAGCGACGTTAAACCCGAATTCAGACACACACACACACACACACACACACATACACACACCATGCTTATTAAGCGCTGAAATGTTGCCGGAAAGTTTTTCGTTCCAAATTGTATGACTTTATAGTTAAATAATCCGTTTGATGTAGTGAATGCCAAAACCTCATTTGCTCTATCAGAGAGTGGAAGTTGGCAAAATCCTTTCAGAAGGTCAAATTTCGTTATGTATTTGGCATCCCCGATGTTATCAATGCAGTCATCCATTCTTGGAATTGGAAAGCTATCTGTTTTACTTAAGGAATTAACTTTCCTAAAATCTGTACACATACGAAATATCACATCAGGTTTTGCTGTGTGTGTTAACGAAGGCCGAGACAAGCTTCCTACGCTATACTGGCTACCAAAACTTCATAAAATACCTTACAAAGCACGGTTTATTGCAAATTCTAGCTCTTGCACTACCACTGAACTTTCTAAATTATTAACTTCCTGTCTTACTGCTATTAAAACGCATGTGATTAAATATTGTGATAAAGTCTTTGAAAGATCAGGAAGAAATCTGTTTTGGTCTATAAAAAAATCGAATGAGGTTTTAGATAAATTGAAATCCAGACATTTTCGTGCTTCTAGTCTGTCAACTTACGATTTTTCCACTCTTTACACTACACTTCCTCATAACCTTATAAAAGAAAAGCTTAATGATTTAATTGAATGGGTTTTTCACAGAGAAGATTCTCTCTATCTTGCATGTAATGTCAAAAATTAAACAGCATAAGAATTATATACTTTGGCCATGTCAGAAAGTGTGTGGTGCCCTCACCTTTCTACTTGACAATATTTATATTAAATTCGTTCATAAGTTATTTAGACAAATTGTGGGTATTCCGATGGGTACGAATTGCGCACCTCTTGTGGCTGATTTGTTCTTGTATTGTTATGAAAGAGACTTCATGTTGTCGCTTTCCATTGATAATCAATCTGAAATTATTGAAGCTTTTAGCTCCACTTCTAGATATTTAGATGATTTATTAAATATTGATAATACCTATTTCGATGGTTTGATCAGTTCGATTTACCCCCCAGAACTTCAGTTAAATAAAGCAAATTCTTCTGATACCGAGGCCCTGTTTTTGGATTTACATCTATCTATTGTAGATGGATTTTTTTCGTGCAAAATTTATGATAAACGCGATGACTTTGATTTTGAGATTGTAAATTTTCCTTTTTTGGATGGCGATATTCCTCGTGCGCCATCCTATGGCGTTTATATTTCGCAATTAATTCGATTTGCTAGAGCGTGTAGTCTTGTAACTGACTTCAACACTCGTAATAAATAATTAACGGCTAAACTCCTTAATCAGGGTTATCGGTACCATAAACTACGCAAAGCCTTTTCAAAATTTTATCGACGCCATTCTGATTTAATTTCAAAATTCAATATTGGACTTAAATCTCTTCTGCTACAAGGTCTATCGGAACCCGAATTTTATGGTGACATAGTATATAAATTCAGAAAAATATATAATCGCAATGACTTCAGCACCCAATTTCGTAAAATCATTCTTCGATATAAAAAGATTGGGTACAACATGGATGTTATACGACAGACTGCATGCATGGTAGTTAACCCAATCACGGTTGACAACTTTGCTTCCGTCTTTAATTGCACGCCGGTGGGTCAGGCCTCATATTCTATGACGGCTCCAACGTAAAGGCTTATTGAGAATTAGAGAGATCTAATTCAAGGTAATGTTGGTTGGTGCCTGATGCTCTGTCTCTGGTCGGGTCCATCGGAGTCTAACTGTTGGTTTTCTTTTGCTCCAGCATTTCAGTGGTTTCTTGCTGTCGAGTCCTCACCGTTGTCTCGCCTCTGTGATTCTTTGAATTTTTTGTGTTCACGGAGATGTTGCACTGATGAGTTAGGAGGCCTTCATGCGGACTGAACAAATTATTTGTCTGGATCGCGACGGAAGTAAGGGCGAGGATTGAGGCCACGTAAAATCGATTAACCCCCCCCCCCCTCCCAGTGGAAATCGTTCCACTGACTGTTCCAAGGCGTTTCTACTGTGGCGGTTTATTTATGGTGTTGTTTGTTACTTACTGTGTGTATCACTTGTATTTTGGATGGCCATATGGCCATTTTGTGGGAAAGTAACTGTCCTTATGGCCTTCCTTTGTTTAGGTTTCCATTATGGTCTGGTCGCTTAATGTTTGTGTTTCTTTCCCTTTGGTGTCTTTGATGGGGGGAGTAAGTTAATTGTATCGATTCCTGATCTTTGTGTTACTCCTACTTTTGTACAAGAATACAAGGAGAACTCCATTCACTCTGGCTTGGTTCAAAAAACGCCATTGTCTAATAGTTACTGAACTTCTTCTTTAAGATATTTTTGTTTCATAGGATTCATCCTGTATGGCTGTTGCTTTACAACAGTGCTGTTCATGAAGAAACTCAATAAAACCGAGTTTCCGGTATTCATTCTAATATGTATTTTTGCTTCCAAAGTTAACCTTTTTCATTTATTTTACGACACTGCAGCTGGGGTTTAGTGCTGTGTGGCGGCCGTAAAACGTCTACCCGTACTTCATCATAGTGCAGATTATATTTTTATTTTCTTTGGATGCATTGAGTCCATTGCTGCTTATTTGAAAATCGAGTACCGCTGAAATCGATGCTAGGGGGCGTATTCAGCCTTGCAGACAACAGTGCTGTTTATGAAGAAACCGAGTTTCCGGTTTTCATTCTAATATGTATTTCTTTGCTTCCAAAGTTAACCTTTTTCATTTATTTTAGAACCATTTATGTCCACATCGTGAAATATTGTGTCTGTCCGTATTGGAATGTCAGGAAATAAGTGTTACAGAAGGCCAAGACAAGCTTCCTACGCTATACTGGTTACAAAAACTTCATAAAATACCTTACAAAGCTTGGTTTTTGCAAATTCTAGCTCGTGCACTACCACTGAACTTTCTGAATTATTAACTCCCTGTCTTACTGATATTACAACGCATGTGATTAAATATTGTGATAAAGTCTTTGAAAGATCAGGAAGAAATCTGTTTTGGGCTATAAAAATCGAATGAGGTTTTAAATAAATTGAAATCCAGACGTTTTCGTGCTTCTAGTCTGTCTACTTACGATTTTTCCACTCTTTACACTACACTTCCTAGTAATCTTATAAAAGAAAAGCATAATGATTTAATTGAATGGGTTTTTCACAGGGAAGATTCTCTCTATCTTGCATGTAATGTCAGAAATGCATTTTTCACTTCTCAGAGCATAAGAATTATACACTTTGGTCATGTCAGAAAGTGTGTGATGCCCTCACCTTTCTACTTGACAATATTTATATTAGATTCGTTACTAAGTTATTTAGACAAATTGTGGGTATTCCGATGAGTACGAATTGCGCACCTCTTATGGCTGATCTGTTCTTGTATTGTTATGAAAGAGACCTCATTTTGTCGCGTTCCATTGATAACCAATCTGAAATTATTGAAGCTTTTAGCTCCACTTCTAGATATTAAGATGATTTTTTAAATATTGATTATACTTATTTCGATGGTTTGATCAGTCAGATTTACCCCTCAGAACTTTGGTTAAATATAGCAAATTCTTCTGATACCGAGGCCCCGTTTTTGGATTTACATATATCTATTGTAGATGGGTTTGTTTCGTGCAAAATTTATGATAAACGAGATGACTTTGATTTTGAGATTGAAAATTTTCAATTTTTGGATGGTGATGTTCCTCGTGCGCCATCCTATGGCGTTTATATTTCGCAATTAATTCGATTTGCTAGAGTGTGTAGTCATTTATCTGACTTCAACACTCGTAATAAATTATTAACGGCTAAACTTCTTAATCAGGGTTATCGGTACCATAAACTACGCAAAGCATTTTCAAAATTTTATAGACGCCATTCTGATTTAATTTCAAAATTCAATATTGGACTTAAATCTCTTCTGCTACAAGGTCTATCGGAACCCGAATTTAATGGTGACTTAGTATATAAATTCAGAAAAATATATAACCGCAATGACTTCAGCACCCAATTTCGTAAAATCACTCTTCGATATAAAAAGACTGGGTACAACATGGATGTTATACGACAGACTGCTTGCATGGTAGTTAACCCAATCACGGTTGGCAACTTTGCTTCCCTCTTTAATTGCACGCCGGTGGGTCAGGCCTCAGATTCTATGACGA
The DNA here is from genome assembly GCA_963580285.1 of Lucinisca nassula. Lineage (NCBI taxonomy): Eukaryota > Metazoa > Mollusca > Bivalvia > Lucinida > Lucinidae > Lucinisca > Lucinisca nassula. The sequence continues at coordinate 92,817,568 of OY757019.1, read as the reverse complement.
TTCCAACGTAAAGGCTTATTGAGAATTAGAGAGATCTAATTCAAGGTAATGTTGGTTGGTGCCTGATGCTCTGTTTCTGGTCGGGTCCATCGGAGTCTAACTGTTGGTTTTCTTTTGCTCCAGCATTTCAATGGTTTTTTGCTGTCGAGTCCTCACCGTTGTCTCACCTCTGTGGTTCTTTGATTATCTTTGTTCACGGAGATGTTGCACTGATGAGTTAGAAGGCCTCCATGCGGACTGAACAGATTATTTGTCTAAATCGCGACGGAAGTTTGGGCGAAGATTGTGGCCACGTAAAATCGATTGAAGCCCCCCCCCCCCAGCCACCCCCCCCCCCAGCCACCCCCCCCCCCCCCCCAGTGGAATTCTTTCCACTAACCTTCCAAGGCGGTTCTTCTGTGGCGGTTTATTTATGTTGTTGTTTGTTACTACTCACTGTGTGTATCACTTGTGTCTTTTTATTTTAGATGGCCATTTGACCATTTTGTGGGAAAGTAACTGTCCTTATGGCCATCCTTTGTTTAGGTTTCCATAATGGTCTGGTCGCTTCATGTTTGTGTTTCTTTCCCTATGGTGTCTTTGATGGGTGGAGTAATTTAATTGTATCGATTCCTGATCTTTGTTTTACTTCTACTTTTCATATTCAAAAATCAGCTGTTTCAGTTCATTTCGCATATTTGGCTCTAGATGTGACAGTTTCTGCTCGAGATTCCTACGAATGTCAGAATTCTGAAGTTTTGATGATTTGGGATCAGATTTCACTGAATTAATATCCTCACAGTCATTGTAATATGAATTAAGTGGAACAGAGCTAACTAGATTGACTGATGTTAAAGATGCATTGCCCCTATCAATGTATTCCTTAAGCATTTTAATATGACACAGCTGCTTTAGCTTGCGCCTCCCAGGATTGTTTATTATGTAATTTACGTCACTGTTCTTTTTTTCTACAGCGTGTGGACCATAATACCTGGCTTGCAAAGACTTTTCAGGAATAGACAAAAGAGCTAGTACCTTATCATCTGGTTTAAAAGTCCTTTCTTTTGTCCCTATGTCATATAACTGTTTCATTTTCCTTTGGACTGACTGAAGATTGGTCCGAGCAGCCCCACAAGCTTTTGAAAGTCTAGTTTTGAAATCCGACACATACTGAAGTAAATTCAAGGAAGTGTCATCATTAGAGAGAAATTTCTCTTTCAGAAGTTTCAAAAGACCACGAACAGTGTGGCCAAATACTAATTCAAATGGACTGAAGCCAAAGGATTATTGCACAGTTTCTCTAACAGCAAATAATAGCAAATGGATGCCTTCATCCCAATCCTTCTCGGTGTCAAAGCAATATGATCTTATCATGTTTTTCAATGTATAATGGAATCTTTCAAGGGCGCCTTGACTTATAGGATGATAGGCCGATGACTTATACTGTACAATGCCTAGTTCATGCATTACTTGTTGAAATATTCCAGACATAAAATTTGAGCCTTGGCCTGACTGAATAGATTTAGGAAGCCCAACAAATGTGAAAAACTTCACTAAGGCCTTGACTATTGTCTTAGTTTTGATATTTCTTAGTGGAATGCTTTCAGGAAAACGTGTGGAAGCACACATAATAGTCAAAAGATATTCACAACCAGACTTAGTTCTGGGCAAGGGACCCACACAGTCTATAATTATTTGACTGAAAGGTTCATCAAAAGCAGGTATAGGCTGCAAATGAGCCTTAGGTATAGTCTGATTGGGTTTTCCTACCATTTGGCACGTGTGGCAGGACCTACAATGCTGAGAAAAAATCTGATTTTAACACATACCTGTAAAAATCATTAAGAATCTTGTGATAGGTTTCATTTACACCTAAATGTCCTGACATGGGAGTTTTATGAGCCAAGTTTAATATTTCGGGACGGTTAACCCTTGGACTACTATCTGGTGGTTGACAGTCCACTCGTCTTCTGATGAGACATCTGGTGGACGCCATTTTCTCATAAGAATGTCATTTTTGACATAAAAACAGACTGGGACCTGAGATACTTTCTGCTCATCTAAGTCCTTTTCAAACAAAGGCGAAATTTCAGGATCCTTGTGCTTTTCTATAGCTAGTTGAGACCCTGACATTTTGTCATGGCCTAGATCGAAAGATGAGTTATTCTCATGAAAATCTGTCTGCTTATCAGACAGGCTTGAAGACAAAGACCTCGTTATCTCGTCATTAAAAGACTGACCAAAAAAGGTATCAGTGATATCAAAATCCTGTTTCCCATCAGTTTGCTTGGCCTTACGTGCCATAGCCCTTGTGACGGCACGAGATGGATAAAGATTAGGGATATCCTGCTCAATAGGATCGGGTGGTTGGTCTATGCAAGGATTAGAAGTCAGACGTGGGTTTACCACAACTTTATCTCCAGCTAAGTCATTGCCTAGCAATAAGTGAACACCTTTAAAAGGTAAAGAAGATCTAATACCAACAGCCACTGAACCGGATACCAAAAGTAGAAGTAAAACAAAGATCAGGAATTGATACAATTAACTTACTCCATCCATAAAAGACACCAAAGGGAAAGAAATACAAACATTAAGCGACCAGACCATAATGGAAACCTAAACAAAGGAAGGCCATATGGACAGTTACTTTCCCACAAAATGGCCATATGGCCATCCAAAATTAAAAGACACAAGTGATACACACAGTAAGTAACAAACAACAACAAAAATAAATCGCCACAGAAGAGCCGCCTTGGAACGGTCAGTGGACGATTTCCACTGGGGGGCTTAAATCGATTTTACGTGGCCACAATCCTCGCCCTTACTTCCGTCGCGATTTAGACAAATAATTTGTTCAGTCCGCATGAAGGCCTCCTAACTCATCAGTGCAACATCTCCGTAAACACAGAAATCAAAGAACCACAGAGGTGAGACAACGGTGAGGACTCGACAGCAAGAAACCACTGAAATGCTGGAGCAAAAGAAAACCAACAGTTAGACTCCGATGAGCCCGACCAGAGACAGAGCATCAGGCACCAACCAACATTATCTCTTTAATTTTCAATAAGCCTTTACGTTGGAGCCGTCATAGAATCTGAGGCCTGACCCACCGGCGTGCAATTAAAGAGGGAAGCAAAGTTGCCAACCGTGATTGGGTTAACTACCATGCATGCAGTCTGTCGTATAATATCCATGTTGTACCCAACCTTTTTATATCGAAGAATGATTTTACGAAATTGAGTGCTGAAGTCATTGCGGTTATATATTTTTCTGAATTTATATACTAAGTCACCATAAAATTCGGGTTCCGATAGACCTTGTTGCAGAAGAGATTTAAGTCCAATATTGAATTTTGAAATTAAATCAGAATGGCGTCTATAAAATTTTGAAAAGGCTTTGCGTAGTTTATGGTACCGATAACCCTGATTAAGAAGTTTAGCCGTTAATAATTTATTACGAGTGTTGAAGTCAGTTACATGACTACACACTCTAGCAAATCGAATTAATTGCGAAATATAAACGCCATAGGATGGCGCACGAGGTACATCACCATCCAAAAAAGGAAAATTTACAATCTCAAAATCAAAGTCATCGCGTTTATCATAAATTTTGCACGAAACAAATCCATCTACAATAGATAGATGTAAATCCAAAAACGGGGCCTCGGTATCAGAAGAATTTGCTTTATTTAACTGAAGTTCTAGGGGGTAAATCTGACTGATCAAACCATCAAAATAGGTATTATCAATATTTAATAAATCATCTAAATATCTAGAAGTAGAGCTAAAAGCTTCAATAATTTCAGATTGGTTATCAATGGAAAGCGACAAAATGAAGTCTCTTTCATAACAATACAAGAACAGATCAGCCACAAGAGGTGCGCAATTAGTACCCATCGGAATAACCACAACTTGTCTAAATAACTTAGTACCGAATCTAATATAAATATTGTCAAGTAGAAAGGTGAGGGCATCACACACTTTCTGACATGACCAAAGTGTATAATTCTTATGCTCTTTAGAAGTGAAAAATGCATTTCTGACATTACATGCAAGATAGAGAGAATCTTCTCTGTGAAAAGCCCATTCAATTAAATCATTAAGCTTTTCTTTTATAAGATTATGAGGAAGTGTAGTGTAAAGAGTGGAAAAATCGTAGGTAGACAGACTAGAAGCACGAAACTGTCTAGATTTCAATTTATTTAAAACCTCATTCGAATTTTTTATAGACCAAAACAGATTTCTTCCTGATCTTTCAAAGACTTTATCACAATATTTAATTACATGCGTTTTAATAGCAGTAAGACAGGAAGTTAATAATTTAGAAAGTTCAGTGGTAGTGCAAGAACTAGAATTTGCAATAAACCGTGCTTTGTAAGGTTTTTTATGAAGTTTTGGTAACCAGTATAGCGTAGGAAGCTTGTCTTGGCCTTCGTTAACACACACAGCAAACTTGGTGGCTGAAAGACAAACATGTTTATCTACTATAGCTCTCTCTTCAGCCAAAGGCTGAAGTTCATAGGCCTTAGTACCACCAAGCTCATGCTTAAGCGTGTTAACATAGTGGAGCCGTCACACAACGACGACGTTGTTAGCGGCCTTGTCTGCAGGGGCCAAAACAAACTTCTTATGAAATTCTTGAATACCTAGTTTAAGATGACGTAAAGACGTCTTGGGCTTAGGAGGTAATAAGTTAGTATTTTGAGAATAGAAAGAAATGCGTTTATTCACTAGTCTTAAAATGCTAAGTTTCCAGTCCTTTAGGGCTTTATACTCCACATACTCTCGCTTACACCATCGATTACCGAATTCATTCAAGGAAGCAGCGATTTCATCTCTACATTTACTGAAATCAATTTTAGAAGGAAACCGATATTTCGGTCCTTTAGAAATTATATTCCTTATCCTAGAATCAGGAATAATTTTCAAATTGCCAGTAATTACATGACCAGCAGCAGGATAGCAATACTTTGAGTTTTTACAATCACATGAATCAGGAGTATTAGTATCAATATCAAGATCTGAAACAAGTTTATTGAAATTAAAAATGATAGATCTAACAGGTTTGTTATACTTATAGCAAATTATAGGTGTTTCAGTATTTTGAAAATAAGCAGGAATGGAAGAAAGCACCGATCTCTCACGGAAGATACTGGGCAAATCTATAAAATCCATACCCTTATTAATGAAGGATATTTTGAAGAAATGACGTTTATGATTAATTTCAGAATCAATGTAAGGACGGAGAGTATGCTGAGTATAGCCTCTAGTTAAGAGAGCCGCATCATATAACTGATGAGAACTATCGTAGAATTTATTCGCCTCGGTGTCCAGAAGACGTAAAACAGAAACGGGTAATGAACTTAAAAATGAAAGCATAGAGTGGCGTCCATGATTTAATAATATAATTGACAGTCACTTCAGTCTAGTATTGTTTCGTTTAAACGCACGTGATTTACGTTTAAAGTTACCATTTTTCCTGGTGCCGTGAGATGTAGTTCTGCGTTTTCGACATTCCAGGAGTGAGAAAATATCAAAGTCCGGCATTCTGGAAATATTACCCTCATGATAAATGTTGTCATTAAATCCCAGTGGAAAAGGGAAGGGGTCTGTAAAAATTTAATCCATTTCAGTTCAGCTTCATGTCTTTTGATTATTTTGAATCTAGATGTAGAATTTGCATCGTAATAAAGTTTTTCCACTGGTTGTATAATAATGTTATTTACAGAATGACCTGTACGTCGAAAGTGACGGTACAAGAAAGTGTCAGTTTTCTTAGGCTTACTCATTCTACGATAATGCTCGTTCAATCTAGTTTTAAGCATGCGGTTAGTTTGACCGACGTACTGCATATTACAGTTTGCAGCACGTCAAGTAATTAGATAAATGACTAAAGTAATTAGATAAATAAAGTCTGATGACAAATAAACGTTATGAAGCGGAACATTAACAAAGCCACATTCCACACCCTGAATAAGAACACTTTGACCCAAAGATGTCTTCTCAGAAAAAGGCAGAGTATCTGCAAGAATAAGAGATTGAGAAGCTCCAGTATCTCGTAAGATTTTAAAAGGAGTAGGTTGGGCATAACTGTCACCATTTAGTGACACAAATCCATAAATCCCCATAAATCCCAATAACTGAATCAGTCTCAGATAATTTGGTATCAGAAAGAATTTTCTCCCTTACACAAGACATTGGCTTTGGCCTTATAGAAGTCAATGTGTGTTTGAATTCGGGATTAACGTCGCTTTCAACCATTTTTCAGTCATACCACGACGGTGTCTGGTTGCGACAGAAAGCTCAATGCTCACGTTTATAGTGCTGCCTCACTGAAGTATCATGTCCCAGACACATTACATGATACCACACCCAGTCACATTATCCTGACACTGGATCGACCAGTCCTAGCTCTACCCCGTAAATCTGAGTGCCAAGCGAGGAGCAGCTAGTACCATTTGTAACGACTTTGGTATGTCGCGGCCCGGGATCGAACCCGAGACCTCCCGTTCCCCGGAGCGGACACTCTACCAACTGCGCTATCGGGGCCGGTTTATAGAAGTCAAGCCTGTAGGCTTAAGTTCCTCTTGTCTTTCTCTTTTTTTCGTCGCTTTAATTTTAAACATTCAGAGATCAAATGACCTGTATTTTTACAATAGTTACAAACTACTTGAGATTGAGATTAGGGATTCTGCTCTTTGTTTTCACCAGAAGGTTTGGAAAAAAATTCTGGCTTCTATTTTCACCAGAAGGTTTGGAAGGATTCTGGCTTTTATTTTCACCAGAAAGTTTGGGCATAGTACTAGATGTATGACTATAACTGCCAGATGGATTACTAGGGTAGAATCTTGGACCTGTCTGCGGATTATAAGTTTTTCTAGGATAAGGCCTGTTCACAGATGAGACTTTATGAGTCAAAGCATAATCATCTGCCAAACGAGAAGCTTCCTCTAAAGTTTCAACCTGTCTCTCACCGAGAAAAAGACTTAATGTCTGAATTTATGCACCGTTTGAACTCTTCGACAAGGACAATCTGTCTACGTTTTTCATGATTAGAGCCTACTTTTTTGGGAGAACACCACCTATCAAATATCTGTTCTTTGGTTCGAGAAAATTATACATGGGTATTGAAAATTTCTTTGTTTTACAATTCCTAAATTTCTGCCTGTAAGCCTCAGGGATCAACTCATATGCAATAACAATAAGCTTCTTAACTAAATCATAGTCTGAGCTTTGCTCGACAGTCAGCTGAGTATAATTGTCTCGAGCCTTTCCGACAACAACGCTTTGCAAAAGTAAGGTCCAGTGCTCTTTTGGCCATTTTAAATTTTCTGCAACTTTTTCAAAATGCAAAAAATACTTAACTACCTCTTTTTCTTGAAATGGCGGAACTATTCTGATGTTCTTTGTGGCATCACAGTAACTACCAGAGTCAAAAACAGGGGTAGGTTTCACCCTATCTTGACCCTGAAGTTCCAGTTCCTTCATCTTTATTTGAAATTGCCATTTTTCTCTTTCTATTTCAAGTCGCTCTTCTTTTTCATTTTTTTTTCTTTCTGAAGGCGTTCCTCCATTTCTCGTTTTTCTCTCTCCATTTCTAATCTTTCCATCTGCATTTGTTTCAGCATTTCTCTTTCATTTTCCTTCTCTCTTTCTTCCATTTATCCTTGCTTTTCCTTCTCTCTTTCTTTCATTTCTAATCTTAACTTCTCTAATTCATTTTGCCTTCCTTTTTCAATTTGTCTGATTTGTAATTCAGTATGTGAAACCATAATGACAGCAAAAGCAGATGGATCAAAAAAGTTCTTCAGCAACCAAAAACTGTTCCTAAATATTCTTAATTTCATGTTTTTTCATGCTTGTTTTAACAGCAGTGACCCCATATTGGGGAGCAATATCTAACAAATCTGTCCGTTTGGCCAGATTAAACAACTCCTGAGTAGGCTGAGCCAAAAACCTTCTCAAATCAAACGACATGTTTGCTTTTTGTTTGTATTAAGTATAAAGTAATTATAGTAATACAGAATGAGGTTAATTAATACATATGACATTGTATTCCACCGGCATATACAGGAATATGACATGACCGCCCCTACCCCACCGATGTAATTTCTGAAATAAACAATAAATAACGAAAAAATATATATATACGCATCAAGATATTTTGTCAAGCTTTTATAGAAATGTTCCTTAAACAATGTCCTATAGGCCTATTGGTTGCCATAGATGGGAGAGTGTCTTTCAACAACACATTCAAGCAACAGCCACCAGGCTGATTTGTCAAGCAACAGCCACCAGGCTGATTTGGTCCAAATTCTATCTGTAGCATCCTTGAGCTCAGGGCTTCCAAGGTTTATTTAAATACATTGCTGCCAGTGGGCGGTGCTCCTCCCACCCCCAAGGGCTCTGGTGAAAATGGTGGCCCATGGACCTCTTGTTTTTAATATTTTGGAAATCAACAATCCGCCAAATTATAAATCCGCCAAACGGTCCACCCCTAAAAACCGCCCAAATTTGCTGCCGCTGAAATTAAGAGTTTTACAGTGCAATGTATATTGAAAATTTTACTTCCAAAAATGAATATCTTTTAAATAAAAACTTCGATATTAGTCAATTTTTGGTTTAAAAAATGTAGATGCTCCTTAGAAGTGCTTCGGCGAGACGGTTCTAAAGGGTACCCACAATATATGATTTTGAGAAGATATCTAAAATCTAATGTATGCCCCTGTAAACCTCAGTTTTACTATATAAGAATAGGGTATCAGGAGGTTAAAATCATACATGCATGTTTCATTACGATAACACACCCGTACGACATAGTGCATTTTTTTTCATATGTCCAAAATGGCTACTTTTCCGATGAAAATCCGTGAATTTTTTCTTATAAATACTGCAAACATAGGTTGTGGGGGCTCGTTAGAACCGCCTTATAGGTTGTGGGGGCTCGTTAGAACCGCCTCATTGAGGCGGTTCTAACGAGTACCCACAAACTATGTCTAGGATCAAAAATAAGACAAATAATGTATACCCCCGTAAACCCCAGTTTTCTCTATATAAAGTGGGGTATAGGGGGGTCTTCATTTCACGGACTTGTTCACGTGATGTCTTGATCGTCTCGGTGTCAAGACTGCGTACTACAGAAATTCGTAATGAAGTTTGAAATGCAAGCATTGAGTGGAGTCTGTGATTCAAACATATTTCGGCCAGTCACTTCAGCCTAGAATCATTTCTTTTAAATGCGCGTAATTTACGTTTATAGTTGCCGCTTGCCCTGGTGCCGTGCGACCTAAAGTGATGGCCCAGGATTTTTTTAAGACTTTCTCATTACAGCATCTGGTTAGGGGATAACTGTATTCCAAATTGTCATTTGGGGAGGTAAATCGGCGGTTTTACGGTCAGAAATCTTGTTTTACGGCAACGCGTCAGCGGAGCCGTTAGACGAAATTTGCGACCGTAAAACCGACGATTTTCCTCCCCGAATGACAATTTTCAATACAATTATCCCCATTCTAATGCACTTATTCGGTTGTTTTCTTTAAAAAGTGTGCTATTTTGCTCAAAGCGGCAAGCGCTGTGAGCTGCGTAAGGCCAAATACCAGCCAATGAAAAGGCACATTACATGATGACGTCGGGTTTCCGACAGTAAATCGCAAAGTATACTATCGCACATTTTTACGAAAGCCGGGTAGGGCCATTTCTTATTTCTAACTTCTAACTTCTTACTTCTAACTTCTAACTTCAAACTTCTTACTTCTAACTTCTTACTTCTAACTTCTTACTTCTAACTTCCATGTTGTATATTGTTATTTTTTTAATATTTATTTTTCTTTTTTTCTCTTCTTTTTTTTGTGGGGGGGGGTTGATTTTACGGCCCTTTCAAGATTTTTACACTCATATCGAGCCGATCGTTAATCAGAGGTAAGCAAAATCCGAAGTTTTTTGTTTGTATTGGAGTTTAACGGCCCAGTCAACACTATTTAGGTCATTTTTGAGCCGGTCAGTTTACCTATCAACACTTTCGATGGCAGGCTTATACGTAAGCGGTTAACCAGTACAGTGCACATTCTTTCGCCAAAAACTGACAACCGCCCTTCTTGAATCAGCGGAAGGGAGAGAACGACCGTAGAAAAGATTTCATGATCAATCTCCACGAAAGAATGTTGCCGACCCCGGCGGGAGTCGAACCCGCGTCCTCCTGATCACCAGTCAGACGCGCATGCGAAATCCGAAGTACCCGGAGAAAAGCCATCTGGCCTTCCATTGCAGAACTTAGCGTTTCACACTGGCAAACCTGTGTTGGCGTGTGTGTTGGGGGGATGTGGGTGCGTGCGTGTGCGTGCGTGCGTGCGTGCATACGTGCGTTGTGTGTGTGTGTGTGTGTGTGTATACCTGTGTGAACATTTCTTATTTCTAACTTCTAACTTCTAACTTCTTACTTCTAACTTCTAACTTCCTTGTTGTATATTGTTGCATTTTAATATTATATTTTTGTGGGGAGTGATTTTACGACCCTTTCAAGATTTTTACACTTATATCGAGCCGATCGTTAATCAGAGGTAAGCGAAATCCGAACTACCCGGAGAAAAAGCCATCTGGCCTTCCTTTGCAGAACTTTGCGTTTCACACAGGCAAACCTGTGTTGCGTGTAGTGTGTGTGTGTGGGGGGGGGGGTTGTGGTGCGTGCGTTCGTGCTGTGCGTGCGTGTGTGTATACCTGTGTGAACATTTCTTATTTCTAAATTCTTATTTCTAACTTCTAACTTCTTACTTCTAACTTCTAACTTCTAACTTCTTACTTCTTACTTCTAACTTCTACCTTCTTACTTCTAACTTCTAACTTCTTACTTCTAACATCTTACTTCTAACTTCCTTACTTCTAACTTCCATTTTGTATATTGTTGTTTTTAATTATTTTTTTTTGGGGGGGGGGTCTTAATTTTACGGCCCATTCAGGATTTTTACACTCATATCGAGCCGATCATTAATCAGAGGTAAGCGAAATCCGAGGAGAAAAGCCATCTGGCCTTCCGTTGCAGAACTTAGCGTTTCACACTGGCAAACCTGTGTTTGCGTGTGTGTGAGGGGGGTGTGGGGCGTGCGTGCGTTCGTGCGTGCGTACGTGCGAGTGTGTTTTGGTATACCTGTGTGAACATTTCTTAGAAATAAGAAATGTTCAAACAGGTATACACACACGCACGCACGCACGCACGAACGCACGCACCACCCCCCCCCCCCCTCCACCCCCCACTCACACACACACGCGTCAACACAGGTTTGCCAGTGTGAAACGGCAAGTTCTGCAAAGGATGGCCAGATGGCTTGTCTCCGGGTACTTCGGATTTCGCTTACCTCTGATTAACGATCGGCTCGATATAAGTGTAAAGATCTTGAAAGGGCCGTAAAATCACCCCCCCCCACACACACACACACAAAAATATAATATTAAAAGACAACAATATACAACATGGAAGTTAGAAGTTAGAAGTAAGAAGTTAGAAATTAGAAGTAAGAAGTTAGAAGTAAGAAGTTAGAAGTTAGAAGTAAGAAAGTTAGAAGTTAGAAGTTAGAAATAAGAAATGTTCACACAGGTATACACACACACGCACGTACGCACGCACGAACGCACGCACGCACCACACCAACCCCCCCCCCCAAACACACACGCCATCACAGGTTTGCCAGTGTGAAACGCTAAGTTCTGCAACTCCCCCCCCCAAAATAAAATATTAACAACAACAATATACAACATGGAAGTTAGAAGTTGGAAGTAAGAAGTTAGAAGTTAGAAGTAAGAAGTTAGAAGTAAGAAGTAAGAAGTTAGAAGTCAGAAATAAGAAGTTAGAAGTTAGAAGTCAGAAGTTAGAAATAAGAAGTTAGAAATAAGAAATGTTCACACAGGTATACACACACACGCACGCACGCACGCATGAACGCACGCACGCACCACACCCCCCCCCCCCCCACACGCACACACAGCGCCAACACAGGTTTGCCAGTGTGAAAGGCCAAGTTCTGTAACGGAAGGCCAGATGGCTTTTCTCCGGTACTTCGGATTTCGCTTACCCCTGATTAACGATCGGCTCGATATGAGTGTAAAAATCTTGAAAGGGTCGTAAAATCAACCCACCACCACCAAAAAAAGAAAAGAAAAATACTTCGGATTTCGCTTACCTCTGATTAACGATCGGCTCGATGAGTGTACAAATCTTGAAAGGGTCGTAAAATCACCACGCCCCCGGCTCCCAAAAAATATACAAACAGCAATATACAACATGGAAGTTAGAAGTTAGAAGTAAGAAGTTAGAAGTAAGAAGTTAGAAATAGAAGTAAGAAGTAAGAAGTTAGAAGTTAGAAATTAGAAGTAAGAAGTTAGAAGTTAGAAATAAAAAGTTAGAAATAAGAAATGTTCACACAGATATACACACACACACGCACGCACGATCGGACGCACCACAACCCCACCCCCCCCCCCAAACAGACACACGCGCAAACACAGGGTTTGCCAGTGTGAAACGCCAAGTTCTGCAACGGGAGGCCAGATGGCTTTTCTCAGGGTACTTCGGATTTCGCTTACGTCTGATCAACGATCGGCTCGATATGAGTGTAAAAATCTTGAAAGCGCCGTAAAAATCCCCCCCCCCCCCCCCCCCTCAAACAAATATTAAAAACAAAAATTTACAACATGGAAGTTAGAAGTTAGAAGTTATAAGTAAGACGTTAGAAGTAAGAAGTTAGAAGTTAGAAGTAAGCAGTTAGAAGTTAGAAATAAGAAGTTAGAAATAAGAAATGTTCACACAGGTAAACACACACACACGCACGCACGCACCACAACCCCCCCCCCCCCCACACACACACACACGCCAACACATGTTTGCCAGTGAGAAACGCCAAGTTCTGCAACGGAAGGCCAGATGGCTTTTTCTTCGGGTACTTCGGATTTCGCTTACCACTGATTAACGATCTGCTCGATATGAGTGTAAAATCTTGAAAGGGCCGTAAAATAACCCCCTCCCCCCCCCCCAAAAAAAATATTTAAAACAACAATATACAACATGGAAGTTAGAAGTTAGAAGTAAGAAGTAAGAAGTTAGAAGTAAGAAGTTAGAAATTAGAAGTAAGAAGTTAGTTAAGAAGTTAGAAGTTAGAAATAAGAAGTTAGAAATAAGAAATGTTCACACAGGTATACACACACACGCACGGACGCACCACAATCCCCCATCCACCCCCCCCCCCCCCACACACACACACACACGCCAGCACAGGTTTGCCAGTGTGAAACGCCAAGTTCTGCAACGGAAGGCCAGATGGCTTTTCTCCGGGTACTTCGGATTTCTCTTACGTCTGATCAACGATCGGCTCGATATGAGTGTAAAAATCTTGAAAGGGCCGTAAAATCACCCCCCCCCCCACCCCCCAAAAAATATATATTAAAAACAACAATATACAACATGGAAGTTAGAAGTTAGAAGTTAGAAGTAAGAAGTTAGAAGTTAGAAGTTAGAAGTAAGAAGTTAGAAGTTAGAAGTTAGAAATAAGAAATGGCCCTACCCGGCTTTCGTACATTTTTGACGTTATCCAATCAGACGTTGCGTTACACACGCAAGTGCATTAGAATTTTTGACATACGATTAGTTTGCCTATCGTACTGCATTTCACAGCTTGCAGCACGTCAGGTATATAGTTATAAACACTCCGCTATGTCACACGAATGCATTATCCTGATGTCCACTTTGTAATCAACCATTTTATGCATATTCAATGGTACTTGGCTAGTCAATTCAGTCGTAGCTTCGGGCCTCACCATGCCATTTCATCACGCGAATTGCATATATGTTCATGATTTAATGCAGCAGAGTTTGGTGTTAGACGTCTCAGACATTGTCAATGACTGAACGACATCCGATGTTTGTTCATATAAGTCTGGTCATGAATACTTAGTACTTATTGTATCCCGAATGACCAAATAATTCATCACAATAAAAGTGCACGCAAATTGATAAACACCTGGGGCTAGTTGTTCAAAAGTGTGTGTGTGTGAATTCGGGTTTAACGTCGCTTTAAACAATTTTTCAGTCATATCACGACTGTGTCTGGTTGCGACAGGGAGCTCAATGCTCACGTTTATAGTGCTGCCTCACTGAAGTATCATGTCCCAGACACATTACATGATACCACACCCAGTCACATTATCCTGACACTGGATCGACCAGTCCTAGCTCTACCCCGTAAATCTGAGTGCCAAACGAGGAGCAGCTAGTACCATTTTTAACGACTTTGGTATGTCGCGGCCCGGGATCGAACCCGAGACCTCCCGTTCCCCGGAGCGGACACTCTACCAACTGAGCTATCGGGGCCGGTTTGTTCAAAAGTACCGAAGTCGTTAGTTAACATATCGTTAAAACTTTGATCATTCAATATGGCAAATATGCTGATATGTTTGCTGAAAAAAATGTGAGCAACTTTTGCATTTGCAAAAGCTGCTCAATTTTTTTCAGCAAAAATACCCAAAAATTTTAAATATTAAACTTGCAGGAACAGTTCACAATATGACCACTAACGAGCTCGTTAAGCTAACGATGCTTTGAACATCTGGCCCCAGGGAGCAGTTGTTTAACACTTGCTGTTTTGTTAGTTTTTGTTTAATTACAGGTTTAATGTCCCCTTCAACACTGTAAAAGGTCATTTTGGAGACGCTGCTTCCTATTTTGTGGGACTTATACCCGATGTTGAGATGAAATGACATCTCAAGCCCTGCCTCCCAATGAAACCGATAGGGTTTATAAGCATGGACGAGCCGACTCGCACCGCTTTGCCTGGGCAGGCTTAGATCCTCTAAGCGGTTTACCGGTACTCGTGTGCGGGTCGGTTTCAGCTCTGCGTGGAAGCATCATGCAGCCCATCTATTTCTTCAAGCCCCGAATGTGGCTTTTGATCAAGGTATACACTATTTGCCTGTAAAACAGACCTTTTGATATATTGTTGTTAAGGGTATAAACCATCATGTTAACAAGTCCGTGTAATGAACAGCCCTCTTAGCCCCACATTATATAGAGAAAACTGGGTTTACGGGGATATACATTCAACGATCAACGAGGCAGTTCTAGCATTTCGATAACACACCCGTGTGACATAATGCAGTTTTTCCTATCCCCAAATTTGCTACTTTTCTGATGAAAATCCGTGATATTCTTCTTATTTATACAGCAAACATAGGTTGTGTATGCTCTTTAGCACCGACTCTTTAAGTACCAACAACCTATGTCTTGGAGCAGAAATACGAAAATTAATGAATACCCCCTTAAACCCCAGTTTTCTCTATATAAAGTGGGGTTAAGGGATGTTCATTTCACGGACTTGTTCAAGTGATGAAAGCACTCCATAACCTATTGTTAATTAGAAATAAGAAAAATACGGCAAAATTTCATCATAAAAATAACCGTTTAATGCACTCTGTCACATTGGTGTTCTATCGTAATTTATCATATGACTTCGCATCTGAGAGTGTAATAACGCCATGTACTATTTTCGATAATCAACTAGTCGGTTAAATATGCAAATTAGCTAGATACGTTCCGTAAAGTTACATGTACGCAGTCCTTAACGACGTCGCGTTTACTAACGGCGGAATATTGACATTTTGTAAACAATCGTGAATAAATGCGTTTTAAATGCCATACGAGTGATAAATAGAAATATTGCATTCGTGCTCATGTATTATTGAATTTAAACGCGTTTAGGAAAAGGGATAAAATGCTCCGCATAGCCTCGCATTTTATACCTTTTCCTCAACGAGTTTAATAAATTCAATAATACCTGCTCATGTATTATTGAGTTTATTAAACTCGTTGAGGGAAAGGGATAAAGTGCTCGGCATAGCCTCGCATTTTTATACCTTTTCCTCAACTCGTTTAATAAATTTAATAATACATGAACACTCATGTAAGATCGTCTATGTCTGGGTTCAAGACATTACAAAAACACGCCTATTCAAATACATTGTAAACTTTACCGCCGAAAAAAGAAAATTTTAAGATGAGTGTGTTTGATATTTTTTCTTATTTCTGCTCAAAATATAGATTGTGGGTTCTTGTTAGAACCGCCTCATCGAGGCGGTTCTAACGAGTACCCACAGTCTATATTTTAGAGCAGAAATAAGAAAAATCAGGTTCACCCCTGTAAACCCCAGTTTTACTATATAAAGGTGGGGTTGAAGGGGGTCAAAATTATATAGGCGTGTTTTCGTGATGACAATCGATGCACCAGTACTGTCAGTACTTTTATTGTCTATTGTTCTGATGTGCTTGAAGTCATCTTTCTTATCGCGACCCATAAAGTATCATCGGTAACTGACACATTAGAATGGGATTAGTAAAACAAACCAATTAGTGCTGGGGCTGTTAAAAGTGGTTAAGTTGGTCTTCCGGTAATGCACGAACCAATTAACTCATGGACCAAGGATAAGAACTATTTTGTTCTGTCTTGGCGGACAAACTATTTCTTTTAAGTGGGCGAACTGATACTTTACGCCGTGTCTGAAATCGAAGTAAAAAGTCCAGGGGCCAGTTGTCGAAACTAACAACGTCGTTAGTTAACGTATCGTTGAAACTTTGATAATTAAATATGGCAAATATGCTGACATTTTTCAGCAAAAATACCAAAATTTACGATATTGTACTTGCTAGAAGTGTTAACAATATGACCACTAACGAGCTCGTTAAGCTAACGATGCTTTGAACAACTGGGCCCAGTTAATGATCACCTTGAACGCATAAAGCCTAATTAGTTTTATTCCTACTCGTAAGTGCCCAAATAGAATTAGAGGCAATGATCAGGAATCGATACAATTAACCCACAGCTCCCATCAGAGACACCAAAGGGAAAGAAACACAAAGACGAAGCAACAGACCCAAACGGTAACACCAACAGCGGAAAGCCAAGAGGACAGTAACTTTCCCACAAAATGGCCACCAGGCTATCCGAAACAAAACAACATAAGCGACACAAACAAAAAACGACAAACAATAACAAAAACAACAGCGACAGAAGAACCGCCCTAGAACGGTCAGCGGAAACGAATTCCACTGTGGGGGGGGGGGGGGGGGGGGGGGGTCTTAAATCGATTTAACGTTGCCACAATCCTCGCCCTTACTTCCGTCGCGATTGGGACAAATAATTTGTTCAGTCCGCATGAAGGTCTCCTAACTCATCAGTGCAACATCTCCGTGAACACAAAAATCAAACAACCACAGAGATGAAACAACGGCGAGGACTCGACAGCAAGAAATAACAGAAATGCTGGAGCAAACGAAAACCAACAGTTAGACTCCGATGGGCCCGACCAGATACAGAGCATCAGGTACCAACCAACCATAAGCCTTTACGTTGGAACCGTCATAGAATCTGAGGCCTGACCCACCGGCGTGCAATTAAAGAGGGAAGCAAACTTGTCAACCATGATGGGGTTAACTGCTTTGGCGGGTCAGAGGGTAAACCAAACTCATATTTTTATTTGTTTGCATCATTGTCAGAGGTGTTGCTTAAAAATGTTGATGTATACATTTGAAAAAGTGTGTAGGGTCAAACTATATGCTCGTATGCAATGTAACAGCTCTACGCTATGTTGTGAACGACCAGAATTTATTACCAAAATCGTATTCCAGACCGGAAGCAAAGGTTCCGTAAACATCACGAAAACATGCCTATATAATTTTGAACCGCTTGAACCCCACTTGTATATAGTAAAACTGGGGTTTACAGGGGTGATCCTTATTTTCTTATTTCTTCTCTATTTTGAGCAGAAATAAGAAAAATAGCACAATTTTTCATTTTAAAACATTCCTTTTTATGGCGATAAGGTTAACAATGTATTTGCATAGGTGTGTTTTCGTAATGCATGTCAAAATAAAACCCGATTATGTCATTTGCGAATACCAAAATTGCATATCAACCTTAGCTCCTGTGCAGTGCGATCAGAACTTTCCTGTTCCGCTGCTAAGATGTAGTCGCTGTTACTATAATTTTAAGGATCTTGCTAATTTGTGTATAGCTGAGGTAATGGCCAAATATGACCGACACAGTAAATGAAAATAGCTGCAATGTCGGTTTGTTTTTAAAGTATTTGCAGACGCACGCATATGAGGGCTCATATATTCTTCGACAAACATCTAAAACTTGATTCGATAAACCCCTAAACGGGACACTGTCGGACTGTGAAGGCCGAACTCCGACGCCACAATGACTAATGCATTCATTGTTTAAAAAAAGAAGAAAACATTTTAAGGTAAGAACTTGACACCCCTAAATTTCGAAATATACTTTTGTTTAATTTTGTTTATTTTCTAATTCGACTGCGACTCAAACCACATACATTGAATATCATTTAAATTCTATTGCAGTGGGGCATCATCCCATTTTCCCCACGCCTCGGCAAATTTTCTTGTACTGATGTTACTTTCCTCAGTAATAAATTTACACGGACCTCGCTGGCCTAGTCGGCAATAGCGATGAATCTTAATCAAAAGGTCTTTCACCACTGTGGCTCGAGCATACACGGAAATTCAGATATTTTGTTTTCTCTGAGTACTTAGGTTTTCGCTCACCTCTTTTTATAGCGGCTCGAAACAAGAGAAAAAAATCTTAAAAGGGCTGTAAACCCTCAATAATAATAATAATAATAATAATAATAATAATAATAATAATAATAATAATAATAATGATACAAATAAGAATAGAATATAACATTGCGGAAAAAAGGCGTGATATAGGTGATGCCAGCGGCTTACTGATCAACGATTACAAAAAAAAAAAATAGGCACAAAGAAATGTTTCTGCTCGCAGAACAAATCTCAACATAGAACGACCAATTTTCTGCAAGCACACCATGTTACATGTATAATGAATCATCATCTACAAATCTGAATAGAACTGAAACAGTTACAGTTAGGCGTCTTTATTTACAGTATTGCACGAAAATAGGAACTTAAGGGGAATGGGAACACCTTCAGGGGAGGTAACTCCTGCAAAAGTATTTTAGTCTCCCTTGTCAATAGGGGTCAACTCTTAAAGGAAAAAAATTGCTCCAGAGGAGCAAATTCTTTCTTTTAAGAGTAGGCCCCTTTTTCAGTGGGAAAGGGCTTATAGAAAATCGGACAGGAAGTCCCGAAAGTTGTCTCCCTTGGAAAAATGGCGAAAAGATCTGCCAGGTGTTCCCATTCCCCTTAAAGCCGTGAGAGTTAATTCAGTTTGCCTTGTACAAATCAATAGAATAAACAGCGATTGTAGCCAACACAGAATTTTTCATATTTTTTTAACTCGTCAATCTCTACATTCTGTAGTCTGTTCTACAGCATGCCTAGTTTGGGTAGGTGAGATGCCAAAAAAAAAAACATACGCTTCGTTAACCTTTACTCGAATGGCAGTATATAGTAAAATTTCTATATGAAGTTTAAACAGTACCAAATTTGGTCTCTATCTAGAGGACACTGGATGAACGAATAACTGAAACTTTCCCAAGTAGCTTTCAAAAGCAGAATTAATCTTAATTTAAGGTGGTCTTAATGGATGAATTTTACTGTACAGTCCAAGCTGCATTAAGCAAGCGCCTAAGCTATAACCAAAATGTGTTTGCTTAAGACAGGTATTTGCTTAATACAGGCGAAATTTAACACATTTGTCTTTTTAAGGAACTGAATACCTGCTTGCCTAAGACATGTTGCTTACAACTAAGACCATTCTACTGTATTTTTTTTATTTTATTTAAAATCACCTTTTAAGGATTAGGCACAAACATTTACATTTCTTTTACCAGAACGCTGCTTCAAAGAACTATTCAAATACTTCATATACATGTACATTGTTGTAAGTTCGTCTTCAAAAAGACGCCCACATTATGTTTGCTATGGCCGTCTATTTCATGATGGTTTAAACGGATGTCACCGGTTATTTTAATCTTTGAGATCCTATCTAATTTTGTCATTCTGGTCCCTTATGGTCCTCGCCTCTGCTTCTAACCTCAGACATCCTTTCGTGCTGGAGATTCCATTACAGAGTCGAGTCTGCTCATAACATGTAAAAGAATTTTGTTCTAATATGGCAAGGATAAAATATCTAATTTGTACATTGACATTGGTTGGGATACATTTCATCACAGGTAAATGTTTTTTATCGGCATTATATAGAGGATCTTACTTGAGTGTTCATGCATTATTGAATTTATTAAACGAGTTGGGGAAAAGGGATAAAATGCGAGGCTTTGCCGAGCATTTTATCCCTTTTCCTCAACGAATTTAATAAGTTCATGAATTTATTAAACGAGTTGGGGAAAGGGATAAAATGCGAGGCTTTGCCGAGCATTTTATCCCTTTTCCTCAACGAATTTAATAAATTCATGAATTTATTAAACGAGTTGGGGAAAAGGGATAAAATGCGAGGCTTTGCCGAGCATTTTATCTCTTTTCCTCAACGAATTTAATAAATTCAGTAATACATGAGCACGAAAGCAAGATTCTATTTATCATATTGCATTTAAAACGCATTTTATTCACGATTGTTTACAAAAATGTTAATATTCCACTGTTAGTAAACGCGACATCGACGTCGTACATGTAACGTTACGGGACGTATCTAGCTAATTTGCCTATTTAATCCACTAGTGGATTATCGAAAATATTACATGGCGTTATTACACTCTCAGATGCGACATCATATGATAAATATATTTTATGATGATGATGATGATGTGTTTAACGACGCGTTAACCCTCTTTGTGGGTCATAAGCGTCAAATATATTTCATACATTCTCTTATTTGAAATATGGGATTTATAAACCGAGGGAGGTAAAACAATCCGATAAAGAAACGAGTGCGAAGCACGTGTTTCTTTAACGGATTGTTTTACATCCCGAGGTTTATAAATCAGATATTTCAAATAGGAGAAATGAATAATCTGTATATTACACGCACTTGAATAGACTTTAAGGTCAGTTTGGAGCTTGAATTTTGGATCTGAATTCCCGTACAGTTGACTGTTTACAGCTCATGTTAATGGTTCAATCAGCGTAGTGTTACATAAGCTGGGTGGAAGAAAAACTGCATGGGCGCCATTTTGAATGCGCTTTCTACAGACTTGAACAAAATGAACAAAAATAGAAGAAACAAAGTGAGCCAGTGATAAAACTAAAATGTGAGATTAAATAAAGCAAAACGTACATCCGATTCAATGGTCATAGCCATGTTTTAGCGTTGCATCCGACTCAAACGTCACTCATGGTGAACGTCTGTTGATATTTTCCCAAACGCCATTACAATGACGGCATGAATAACGTCAACGTGACTGAAACTTTCCCGCAAAAGCGGCATCTTGTATGTTGCGTAAATAAAGTAGGTCCAGCTAAAGAGATTTTATTCCCCGGCTAAGAGGAAATAGTTCTTCTAAGAAAAATGGACAATATCAAGTTTATGTCTGATAGAAATCATGGTATTTATGCGTTATGCGTGTTAAATAAACGTTTTATTTTATTTTATTCATCTTATCATTGTTTTTGTTTTTTTTTTACAAAAAGAAAAGAAAATAAGAAATAAGTGGCAAACCTGTCGAACGACGCCGGCGCCCAACCGCCCGCCCGGAATTTGTTGTTTCAAAGGACAGCTGTTTCATCACGAAAACAAGCCTATATAAATTTGACTCCCTTGAACCCCACTTTTATATTGCAAAACTGGGATTTTCAGGGGTAAACCTTATTTTTCTTATTTCTGCTCAAAAATATAGATTGTGGGTACTCGTTAGAATCGCCTCTATGAGGGGGTTCTAACGAGTACCCACAATCTATATATTGAGCAGAAATAAGAAAAAGATTACCATTTTTCAACGTAAAATATTCTTTTTTTGGGCGATAAAGAATACAATGTATTCGTATAGGCGTGTTTTCGTAAAGCGGATAACCCTTCCAATCAAAACACATACATGTAAGATTGTCTCTGTAGGTTGGAAAAATAGTACTGAACACAGTTTTACCTATAAAAATTACAATCTAAGGCAGACAGTGTAGACCCTGATCAGACGCTGCGTTCAGTGGCTTGATATGATCGACACTCATCAAGTTAACAAGTCCGTGAAATGAACAGCCCTCTACCCCTCTTTATATAGTGAAATATGGGGTATACGGGGTATTAAATATTTCCCTTAATTGTGATAAACAAGTAGATTGTGGGTACCCGTTAGAATCGCCCCATTGAGGTGGTTCTAACGCAAAATATAGATTGTGGGTACTCGTTAGAATCGCCTCATTTGGGCGGTTCTAACGAGCACCCAAATCTACATTAGGACTTGAAATAAGAAAAATATCAATCATTTTCATCCGAAAAATGCTAGTTTCAGAAATAAGAAAAACGCCATTTTATCACAATAATGATTTTTCCATGGCATACTTCACAACTTTGTTTCAATTTGTCTTTTAATGTGCTGCGTATATATTTTTGTTTTGGATAGCCAATTGGCCATTTTGTGGGAAGGTAACTGTTCCTTTAGCTTTTCGCATGGTATTTCAATTAGGGTCTAGTTATTTTATGTTTGTGTTTCTTCCTTTGGTGTCTCTGATGGGAGGTGTAGGTTCATTGTGTCGAATTCACTTCTATATTCCTACTTAGAATGAAAACAGTATGTACTCGATTGATTCCAACCCTTCTTGGGCGATTCAGATGATGTGAAAGAAATGAGGTGTTCTTTGTGTTTCGTTTTCATTTATTAGATTGCATCATCTACCGGGCTCCGCCCATCGGGGATTGGACAAATAGATTGGCTGCATGATGCTTCCACGCAGAGCTGAAACGGACCGCGCACGAGTACTTGTAAACCGCTTAGAGGATCTAAGCCTGCCCAGGCAAAGTGGTGCGAGTCGGACGGTCAATGCTTATAAACCCTACTGGTTTCATTGGGCGACAGGGATTGAGATGTCATTTCATCTCAATGTCGGGTAAAAGTCCCACAAAAGTGGAAACAATGTCTCCAAAATTACCTATACAGTGTTGACGGGGACTTTAAACCTCAAAACAAACAAACAAAGCACCATTGTCGGATCTCAGATACATACGGTCCGACTATAACAAGCGTAACTTTACCTTTTTTTTTTTTTTTTTTTAACTTTACCTTGATTTTGCAGTCATGTCGAAAAGAGCAGACAGAAGGCTTTTATAATTACATGTAGTAATTTTAGACAAAATGCAATAAAGCGGATGTATGAGAAAAAGGCCCAATGACGCCTTTGATTTACAATGTATTTGCTCCAAATGCGTATACTCCTACTAAGAATGTCATGATTAATCAGATAAACGATTAATCGATCGATAAATTAAAAAAAATGATTAGCATCACTGATTTACTTGTAATCGATTATTTGATAAGTACAGTTTACTATCCCAAGTTGTGACTATCATAGCTGAATGAGTGGCAAACAGTGCAGACCCTGCGGCGTCTCACCTGGGTCTATACTGTTTGCTCATACCTGTCTGTTCAAATACATATGGTAAAGTACAGCATATGGTTGGAATCATGCTGAGACAGAAAGCCATACAGGTAAAATTAAGAACAAATCTTTACTGATTACTAATCGATTATCGATCACAATGGCAGGGCTGATAATCGATTATCTTTTCAGCTCCGATTAGCCAGTCCTAACTCCCACAAATAATGCTTCTTGACACATCAGCTATCTCAAAGTATCCTCTACATACATCATTATAAAAACACGTCTATACAAATACAATGTAAACTTTACCGCCGAAAAATCGACAAATTTCTGATGAAAAATTGTGATATTTTTCTTATTTCTGCTCAAAATATAGGTTGTGGGTACTCGTTAGAACCGCCTCGACCCACACCCACAACCTATGTCTTGGAGCAGAAATAAGAAAACTAATGTATACCCCAGTAAACCCCAGTTTTCTCTATATAAAGTGGGGTTTATGGGGGTCATTTTACGGACTTGATCATGTGATGATTACGAAAACACGCCTTTTCAAATATATTGAAAAAATTTTTCCATCAAAAACTGAAGTGATCAGATAAAATTTCTGATATTTTTCATATTTCTGCTCAAAACAGCGATTGCAGGTACTCGTTAGAACTGCCTATATGACTTGAAGCAGAACTAAGAAAAATAAGGTTACCCCTGTAAACCCCGGTTTTACTATATAAAGTTGGTTTTAAGGGGGTCAAAATTATATAGGCGTGTTTTTGTGAAGGCTGAGAGTAGCAACTGCGTTTATGCACAGACTCGACCGACCGTTTGCTTGACAGTCTTTGGATTAGATTGATTGTTTGCGATTGACGAAATACCCCACCCCGTGCCCTCAACTCCTTACCTGCCATTTTCCTATTTCTTCTCCAATACATAGGTTGTAGGTACTCGTAGAGCCGTCTCAATGAGGCGGTTTTAACGAGCGCACAAATCCTATGTTTTGGATTATAAAAACAATATCAAACATCTCCTCCAGAAATGAAGTCATTTTTGAGAAATGCTGTACTATGTCACACGGGTGTGTTATCGTAATGGCAGTTTCTCATATGAGCTGCGACAAGCAAAAATGAGAATTCGACCATGTGGGATCAGGGAAGTTCATTATGAAAACATACCTAATTAAAAAATGAAAATTCTCAGATAAACAATTTTGATATTTTTAATATTTCTGCTCAAAACATTGATCTAGATTGTTGGAACTCACCGAGGCGGTTCTAACGAATACCCACGGTGTATGTTTCCAAGAAAGACAATATATATACGCCTGTTAACCCCAGTTTTACTGTATGAAAGAGGGTTTTAGTATGTTAATAATTATATAGGCGTGTTTTCGTGTTGTTCAAACCAGCCTATACACAAATCTTCTCTCCCTGACTACAAAAAGTAACTTGCCAGAAAAGGGAATGTGTTGCGGTCGAAAATAGGCTCCCTGTGAGTGGATTATAATGTTTAGATCTGTGGGATCATTGATTCCACTGCGGAGCTTTTAACTATCTGGATGTCATTGACTTGGAACATTGATTCCACTGCGATGTTTTTAACTATCTGGATGTCACTGACTGGGATCATTGATTCCACTGCGGAGTTTTTATCTATCTGGATGTCACTGACTTGGATCATTGATTCCACTGCGGAGTTTTTAACTATCTGGATGTCACTGACTTGGATCATTGATTCCACTGCGGAGTTTTTAACTATCTGGATGTCACAGACTTGGATCATTGCTTCGACAGCGGAGCTTTTAACTATCTGAATGCCACTGACTGGGATCATTGATTCCACTGCGGAGTTTTTAACAATCTGGATGTCACTGACTGGGATCATTGATTCCACTGCGGAGCTTTTTACTATCTGGGTGCCACTGACTTGGATCACTGATTCCACTGCGGAGTTTTTTAACTATCTGGATGTCACTGACTTGGATCATTGATTCCACTGTGGAGCTTTTAACTATCTGGATGACACTGACTGGGATCATTGATTCCACTGCGGAGCTTTTAACTATCTGGATGCCACTGACTGGGATCACTGATACCACTGCGGAGTTTTTAACTATCTGGGCGTCCCTGACTGGGATCATTGATTCCACTGCGGAGTTTGCAACTATCTAGATGTCACTGACTTGGATCATTGATTCCACTGTGCGGTTTTTAACTTTCTTGATGTCACTGACTGGGATCACTGATTACACTGCGGAGCTTATATCTATCTGGATGCCACTGACTGGGATCACTGATTCCACTGCGGAGCCTTTAACTATCTAGATGTCACTGACATGGATCATTGATTCCACTGCGGAGTTTTAACTATCTGGATGTCACTGACTGGGATCATTGATTCCACTGCGGATCTTTTATCTATCTGGATGTCACTGACTGGGATCAATGATTCCACTGCGGAGCTTTTAACTGTTTGAATGTCACTGGCTGGGATCATTGATTCCACTGCGGAGCTTTTAACTATCTTGATGTCACTGACTTACATCGCTGATTCAACTGCGGAGTTTTTAACTATCTCAATGTTACTGACTGGGATCATTGATTGCACTGCGGAGTTTTTAACTATCTGGATATCACTGAATGGGATCATTGATTCCACTGCGGAGCTTTTAACTGTCTGGATGTCACTGACTGGGGTCATTGATTCCACTGCAGAGTTTTTAACTATCTGGATGTCACTGACATGGATCACTGATTCCACTGCGGAGATTTTAACTATCTGGATGTCACTGACTGGGATCATTGATTCCACTGCGGAGCTTTTGACTATCTGGATGTCACTGACTGGGATCATAGATACCACTGCGGAGCTTTTAACTATCTGGATGTCACTGACTTACATCACTGATTCAACTGCGGAGTTTTTAACTATCTCGATGTTACTGACTTTGATCACTGATTCCACTGCGGAGTTTTTAACTGTCTGGATGTCACTGCCTTGGATCACTGATTCCGCTGCGGAGCTTTTAACTATCTTGATGTCACTGACTGGGATCATTAATTCCACTGCGGAGTTTTTAACTATCTTGATGTCACTGACTTGGATCACTGATTCCACTGCGGAGTTTTTAACTATTTGGATGTCAATGACTTGGATCACTGATTCCACTGTGAAGTTTTTACATATCTGGGTGTCACTGACTTGGATCACTGATTCCACTGCGTTGTTTTTAACTCTCTGGTTTGAAGCCTCCGTGGTGTAATGGTTACGCTACTCGCTTGTAAACCATGGATCGCAGGATCGATCCCGGGCTTCTCCAGACTTTCGGATGAGTCTTCATACCGAGGTCCCGTCTGACTATCTGGATGTCACTGACTGGGATCATTGATTCCATTGCGGAGTTTTTAACTATCTGGATGTCACTGACTGGGATCATTGATTCCACTGCGGAGTTTTTAACTATCTGGATGTCACTGACTAGGATCACTGATTCCACTGCGGGGCTTCTAGCTATCTGAAGGTCACCGACTGGGATCATTGCTTCTCCAGCGTAATTTTTAAAACTATCTTTCGATTACTGATGACATGGTCTTACTGGCCGGTTCTAGCTATTCTGGCCCAGAAAAACTTTTACACTCAACAGTTTTTAGCTCTGTTTCTAAAGGGTTACTTTTTTATAGGACATATTGTATCAATTGTCGTCAGTTAAGCGCACATCGAAGAAGACTTTTTTTTTATCAGAATGCGCAGCAGTCTGATCGTGGTCTTCCCTTTGCCCAATTACTCGATGAGCGTTCCCCGTGTGCCTGAAATAACGAATGCCTTTTGTTGGCCCCCGCCCATCGGGGCTTGAAGAAATATATGGGCTGCATGATGCTTCCACGCATAGCTGAAACCGACTCGCACACGAATACTGGTAAACAACTTAGAGGATCTAAGCCTGCCCAGGCAAAGCCGTGCGAGTCGGCCTGTCCATGCTTATAAACCCTATTGGTTTCATTGGTCGACAGGGCTTGAGATGTCATTTCATCTCAATGTCGGGTAAAAGTCTCACACAATTGGAAGCAACGTCTCCAAAATGACCTTAACAGTGTTGACGGGGACGTTAAACCTCAAATCAAATAAACAGACAAAATGAATGCCTTTCCTATTACGTACCATAAACTACAGCTGCAAGCAGGGGGTGTCCAAGAGACCTAATGTTGTATCATGGCGCTAATGCGCAGTCTGATCTGAGTCTTCCCTGGGTGCATATGCTCGAAGGCCGTTGTTTTAAGGCAAACGGGAACACCTTCAGGGGAGGCTACTCCTGCTAAGGTTTTTTTGTCTCCCAGTCAACTCTTAAAGGAAAGAATTTGCTTCTGAGGAGCAAATTCTTTCCTTTGAGATAAGAACCCTTTTTCAGTGGGAAAGGCCTTATAGAAAAGCAAATAGGAAGTCCCGAAAGTTGTCTCCCGTTAAAAATGTCGGAACAATCTGCAAGGTGTTTCCATTCCCATTAATACTAATTTTACGCTGTGTGGTTGACATTATTGATGTCTCTTTAAACTGCAGTTGCAGGTCAGGGGTGTCCAAGCAGATGGTTGGAGAGACCTAATGGCGAATCCTGTTACAGACTCTGGCCTTCTCCTCTCAAGACATGGGATGATGCGCGCGCAGCTTGCAAAACATATGATGGTGATCTGTTGAAGTTAGATTCACAGGAGGAAAAGGTAAGATACACGAAAGTATAACCTATTCAGGCAATGGGAAGGAACTGTGTTTTCTTGCACACCAGACAAGGAAATCCGTGATTTTATCCTGGGATAGAAATTTATGTTCTGACCCTGGTGTTCCGACCCAAAATCGAATATAATTGCGTATTTGATAAATGCACTGGTTGATTACAACCTCATGCGCGGCATCGTCATGCGTGAGGTCACTAAACATTCCTGTTGTGTCATCACAAAATGGCGGACGTCGGTAACCTAAGTGACAGCAGATTAAAAATTCGCAATAGAAATTGAAGGTTTGTAAGAAAAAGAATCCTATATGGGTGTGAGGGATGGATAGAAAAATCCGTCCCTCGGGATCACTGTCCGGCATCACTCGGCAAGCCTCGTGATGCCGGACAGTGACCCTCGGGACGGATTTTTCCATCCACCCCTCACACCCATATAAGATTCTTATATTATTATGCAACAAATAACTGTGCGGAAGAGCGTGACAAGTGCAGTTATTAAAAGCTGCAAATATATGACATCTCTCGTAGACTCTTTGAGTTTATATTCACCGAAAACGTTACAAAAGGACATAAATTTATGCATGCGTTACAAAAAAAAATCTTTCGGGGTTTCTTCTTACAATGGCCAAAAGTTGTGAGATTTTGAAGGAAACAACAACATTATTACCTATTTCCAATGTGAACCGAAATATTTTAGCTGTACTCTGTGATTTGTTGAGAAATAAATCACAGTTTGTCGGTCAGTTTTCAACTGACCAAAATCACAGTTTGTCGGTCCGTTTTCAACTGACCTCCAAACTGCGGTCAACAAATCACAGTTAGAGGTGATCCATATGATATAAATACAAATTTGATAGCTCGAGACCGATCCCTTTCCATTTTTGGCATCTTTTTCGAATTTGTTTTATTAATTTAAAGATTTGCAACACTCCTTATTTGCTAGCAATGAGTGTAAGATTGAGCCTGATCGAACGCCACGTTCTTTCCCATTTCGGGATTTATGTTTATACGGATTTATCCTCCATTTGCAGAAGTACAATCAGTTTCTTTAGTCAAATACATCGATTGTGTATCTTTTTAGAATTTGCCTACTATAATCATAGAAAGAAGAACACAAGTTCTAAACTGAAACATGTTCCCAACATATTACGAAAACACGCCTATACAAATACACTGTAACCTAATGGAAATTTTCAGATGAACAATTGTGATATTTTTCATATTTCTGCTCAAAATATAGATTATGGGTACTCGTTAGGAACGCGTCATTGAGGCGGTGTTCTAAAGAGTACCAACAATCTATATTTTAGAGCAGAAATTAGAAAAAATAAGGCTTACCCCTGTAAACCACAGTTTTATAAAAGTGGGGTTCAAGGGGGTCAATATTATATAGGCATGTTTTCGTGATGTATAGTGTTTTCTTCCATGGAGGTTCTGTATCTATAATCCATATACATGTGGTTTATATCCTTGCAACAAAACTCTTTGCCATTAATGATGAGAAATCAACAAACAAAATCTAGACAAGAAATATACCAAAGACAATAACTAACAGTTCATCACATGAACAAGTCCGTGAAATGTACACTCATCTAAACCCCACTCTAGAGAAAACCCGGGGGTTTGCGGGGGGGGGGGTGCATTATTTTTGTTATTATTGCTCCAAGACTTAGCTTGTGGGTATTTGTTAGAACCGCCTGCATGCGGTGGTTCTAACGAGCACCCACAACTATGTTTGCAGTATTAATAAGAAAAATATTTCGGATTTCCATCAGAAAAGCGTTCATGTTTGAGATGTGAAAAAATGCACAATGTCACACAGGTGTTTTATCGCAATGTTTAATTGTTTTGGGGTCGATTGGTTATCAGTCGACAACAAAAGCTTCCCGCATGCTATTATTCACGTGACCATCGCTGAGAATGTACAAAACTCGGGTAATGGTTATTATGTATTTTAATAACCCGTATGTGGGACCAGGACTGGGGACGGGACAGGGCAGTCTTACTTGGATAAATGGGTGAAATTCTCCTGGCAGCTTGGCTGGTGTCGTTACTTCAAGATGGCTGAGATTTTCCCGCTTCCCGGGTACCATGGAATACCGAAGTGGGTAAAACCCATTACCTTCCGGGTCGGCGCTTCTGGGCAGCTCAAGACACAAAACTCCTCCCTACTTTATCTTGAAGTCCCACTGTTACTTCGGGTTTGGGCGAGACTAGAAGCCACAACAACACAAATAAACCGCCACAGAAGAACCGCCTTGGGTTGGTAAGTCCAACTGAGATTTCGAACTAGAAGCCCAGAAATCTTGACAGATCTAGAAGCCCATGTCATTTAGTGTACTAGAAAAGAAATCCACGCACAGAGCGTTGTCTAGAAGACACATTTCTGGATCTTTGCGATGTAGAAAACCGATCTTTCCTTTATTCTTAGTGGATACTTTCAAAACATCAGCACAGTTTGTTAACCAGTGAACTTGAGCAATCAGTATACCTAATGGTTAGCGCTTTATTCGTGTACATCTTCTAGTAACAATTTGTCTTTCATCTCTGTGGTTGTCTCCTTACAGTATATCCCATTATTCCACCCCACCTGCCCAGCTAATTGTACCTGAATGGAGCCCCCTACATCATTCGTGAACCGGACCCATTAAACATTTGGCCTGGTGCAGAAATGATAACCACCACAGGGCAAATCTACAGCATGTGTGTCAGATATATACATGTTCTGGTTACCTGACCCGAGACCAAACGTCCCCCGTCAACATCACATAGACCACCCAAACCCTGCGGGACCCTTACCAGAGATGAAATGACATCTCAGTTCCTTTTGCCCAATGAAACCTTCATGGCCTATATACATGGACAGTCCGACTCGCACCAACCCTGTCCGGACAGGCCCAGACCCCCAAAGTGGCTTACTAGTATTCGTCATCATGTGCAGTATGCTGCACACGGCATTAGAGGATCTGAATTTCTTAACTGTCTGCATTTCCATGTTGAGCTTTATTGAGATAATCTCTCTACCCATTGAGCTAGCTCACCATTGTGGCTTCCTGAACATTAAAAACCATGTTTAACCTGAATGAGCCTTTCTCACTTTCAGAATCTTGCCTTGAATATAGTACCCAAGGTAACTAGTAAACAATACTGCGGCTAAAATCTCATTCCTGTTCATTCAAATATGTTTTATGGAGGCAAAGAGAAACTGCTATTACCGGTATAAGCATATTCTCTTCCTACACCAGCTAAAATCTATTTTGTTCGTTCAACCGCGTCTTTCTTTTATATGAAGGCAAGGAGAAAATGCTATTTATAAGCCTATTGTCTTCCTACTCCAGCTAAAATCTATTTTTGTTCATGCAACGTTGTCTTTCGTTAAAACGGGGGCAAAGAGAGATGCTATTTATAAGCCTATACTCTTTCTACTCCATTTTAAACTTGCAAACGTTTGGAAGCATTCAAATATCAAAATAAAGGGACCTGTATCATTAGGTTTGGACACATCTTGCTTCACTGTTTTAAAAGCCGTGTTTGCCATCATTCATTATTTTGACTAGAGTTTGCTTGTCATAGCGTGTATTTGTCAAGTTATTTGCTATTTTCTTGCCTTACACGTAAATGAAATCATTTTCCTAGTGGCTAGATGCCTACGTAAAAACTTCGTTTTCATCGAGCTATTTCAAAATTTAGAGAAGAAGTTATTAGACAAACTCCTCTTTCCACAAATTATCTAAAATATCCGCTGATATCATTCTAGTTGATGTTACTTTCTTCTGCCTTTCAGGTACTTGTCCATCATTCCCGTTAGCAGTCAGTCGTTGTACCCGGGATTCTGTTAGTGAGCTGACTGTTAACGGAAAACATTTTCTTTCCCAATTGGAATGTCTTTTTTCCTTCCACAGCTTGGGATATGCATGGATGCTGTTTACTCCATCAGGAGCATCTTCCATACTCAAGCATGCTTGGCTGTCGCTTTATCAGCATATCACTGGCAGAATTTCGAAATAGCCTCCCACATCCATGCTATTCAGGCAGGTCTCTAAATGCAGTGGTGGCAAGGGTCAGAAATTGGTTAACACAATCTTCCTTATGACCCCTGTACTTTTGCTCTTGCTGTCTCTGTCAATTCTTTAGAGTCAAACCTGTTCTCAAATTTCTTCAGGATCTTGCGGTAAGAAAGATGTTCTTCAAGTCTTGTAGTGATTGTGAAGAAATCCAAAGCTGTGCCCTCCCAAGACCAGTTTAGATAATCACAACATTCACTATCAGACCGTTTTAAAACTGATCTGTAGCTTTCAAACTTCTGTCTGTT
Source organism: Lucinisca nassula (assembly GCA_963580285.1). Classification (NCBI taxonomy): domain Eukaryota; kingdom Metazoa; phylum Mollusca; class Bivalvia; order Lucinida; family Lucinidae; genus Lucinisca; species Lucinisca nassula. Next base: position 92,785,103 of record OY757019.1, on the reverse strand, counting down.
TCAAAGACATCCAACAGCATGCATTTCCATCAACCCGTGATTCTCTGGAAGCTGTTTCAGATCACCCTATCTCTCTCTCTCCTGTAGTGTCTAGAAGACTCCTCGGGATGTGATATGTTATCATCATTACTTTTTTTCATATCTGATATGGTATGCTATGGTGGCCTTGACCGAGAAGTACTAGTATCAGTGTCTTGACACCCTCGACCTTGAATATGACCTTGAATCACAATGTGACCTTGTCATCTGGTGTCGAGTGTATTGTCTTGTATCTGACCCTAACTTTGCATATCTGGAGCGTGACCTTGGTCTGTCATACTTTCTTGGTGACCTTGACCTGTCTTTTTTGAAGGTGATCTTGGCCTACCATGCCTTCTTGAAGAAATCTTAACATTCCACGCCTTCTTGAAGGCGATTTTGACTTTTCATGTCTTCTTGATGGTGACCTTGACCTTCCTGACCTTCTTGAAGGTGACCTTGATATCTTGACATCGTGACCTTGACCTTCTTGGAGGTGATTTTATCACATCATGCCATCTTAAAAGCGATCTTGACCTTTCATGCCCCCTAGAAGGTGACCTTGACAATCCATGTCTTCTTGAAGGTGAGCTTAACCTTCCATGCGTCCTGGGTGACCTTGACAATTCCTGTCTTCCTGAAGGTAAGCTTGACCCTCCATGCCTTCTAGAAGGTGTATCCAATCTTGGCTTAATCGGCCCTCTTGTGGGTGGTCTTGACCTTTAACACCTGGAGTTTGACCTTTGTCTGGTTTGCCTTCTTGACGACGACAGTGACCTCCTTGACCCTTCGTACTTCCTACCATGTGATCTTGACAATGAATGTTTTTACGACTGTAGGAATCATATTAACTGGCATGAGGCCTATCTTTTTTCTTCTTATCAAGTCCATTCTGAGGCCAAAGACTACTTTTTCACATGAAACTATCCTCCCATTTTTACTGCTGGTGTCGACCTGTGTGTCTAGAAGACGACAAATACTCAGCTGGACCACCAGTCTGATCAAATAGATATGTCATGGGGATTAGAAATCTACTCCATGCCCTCTACTGTTCCTGGTCATGGGGATTAGACATCCACTTCATGTGCTCTCCTATTCTTTGCCATGGGGATTAGAAATCCACCCCATGTCCACTACGGTTTTCTATCAATTCTGCTCACGTGAAATCATGTCTTCATCCTTTGACTGATGGTGTCGTCCGGCGACTGTGTATCTAGAAGACGACAAATGCTCTATCAAGCCACCTGTCTGGTCAATAATCTTAGCCCCAACATTTGTTCTTTCATTTGTGCAAGGAATGACAAATACAAACTTGTGTAAAGTGTATTATATAATTCAAGAATAACCTCCACGTATAGAATACTCCAGAGATTCTTCTCCCAAAATAAATATCATTTTTGTCCGCTTTTCGACTTTAATAATTTTCGCGTATAGAATACTGCGAAAACCCTAGAAAAATCTGTCTTTTAGTAAATTAGCAGTTATTAACTAACAATTTTGAGTATAGAATACTTCTAAAACGTCAGAAAAAATGCTTTTTCAATAGATGGCTGGCTTCTTTTAAGTAATAAGCAGTTCTTTTTAACTATTTTTGGTATAGAATACTCCTAAAATGTAAGAACAATGCATTTTCCATAGCTGGCTGTTTGCTAATACTTTTCAATACAATGAAAATTGCAGAAAAACACTATTTTCGGTTTAGCAAACTCAAGAAAATAACCCTTTCTCCAAAAATTCTACAGACAACTATATGCCACATTTTATTCGAGAAAGTTCTTTGTGTATAGAATATGTCAAAGATTTTATATAGGTTTCCTGAATTAATACCACAATGATACAGGTTAGGGATTTCTTTAATAATAATGGTCGCGTATGAAATACAGCGAAAAATCGAAGAAAAGTACAACCCATGTTAATCTTCTTTCTTGACAACAGGTATTCCTCTGCCATTCCACGGAAAAAATCAGCCATCCAACCAGGCAACACTAAACCACAACTGGCATGAGACGATTTAGAATTTCTTCAAAGCAAAAATTGCCCCAAGAAAAAACTGGCAGAAGACAAACAAAAATTAATCAAATTACATAAACTAAAATTAATTTAAGACTGCCTTAAGAATTGGTTTATTCAGCTAACGCCAAACACACTGGCTGTCCCCAAAACTGACTAATTCCACGATGTTGAAAAAAAAATAAACAGGCCAAACCAAGAAGTCAAATGCCTCAAAACTCCCCCTGCCTATGATTTCAACCCATCAAGCTATTTAACTGAATCCTTAACAGTTCCACTTGTAAACAAAAGAAACCGCGTATCATGTTCATCTTCCCCCACGTCCGAAAACGTGGAGTAAATTTTAACCCTTCACAATCCCCAGCGTTAAATAAATAACGAAGTGAACCGCGTATCATGTTCACCGTCCCTCACGGATTCGGAGATAAACTCGTGAAGTAGTTATACATTTCTAACGAAATGACCGGAGAAATCCCCTTCCGTTCAGAACCAGAATTGTTACTGGTGACACGCCAAATGACATTCATACACCAGGACCTGTGATATGGGACGTTAGTCCCTAGCTCTAACCAAAGAGGTAAATTTAGTTACACAATCATCAGCACCTTCAGTTGTCGAAATAATCGAATCGGGAAGGGCATTCCAATCTCTAATGGTTCTTGGGAAGAACGACTCTTTATAAATGTCAGTTCTTGCAGTAAGGGTCTGAAACTCCAACAAATGGTAATTTCTCCAGCGTCTAGCTAGGGGAACAAGGTCATCTGTTGGAATGATGGCAGCACCCTTTAGACCTTTGTATAAAATCGGAGGAAACGTCTCCAAAATGACTTAAATGGTGATGATGTGGACGTAAAACCTCAAAAAAAAATATTGCAATGATTTTTAATTTCTTTGATTTGAGGTTTAACGTCCCCGTCAACACCGTCAAGGTCATTTTGGAGACGCAGCTTCCAATTTTGTGGGACTTTTACCCGACATTGAGATGAAATGTCTTCTCAGCCCGGCGCCCAATGAAACCAATAGGGTTTATGATCATGTACAGGCTGACTCGCACCGCTGTCTGGGCAGGCTTAGATCATCTAAGCTGTTTACCAGTACTCGTGTGCGGGTCGGATTCAGCTCTGCGTGGAAGCATCCTGCAGCCCACCCGTTTCTTCAAGCCCCGCTGGGCGGGGGTCGTCAATGATTGTTACATTTTTCAGGATTGGCTGATAAAGGAAATCATCAAATATCCTGCAAATTACGAGTGGTGGATAGGACTGAACAACAAGGCCGATTTGAATGTTTGGGTATGGACAGACGGAATGCCAAGAAATGACACATTTATGTAAGCATTTGTTGAGAACTGTATGATACGTGTAAACATTTGAAGGTGGCATTTTATTTTTTCTTGTAGTTCCTGCGACATGTACTTGAAAATTTTATTTCCATCACGAAAACATGCCTATATAATTTGACCCCCTCGAGTGAGTGAGTGTTTGAGTTTTACGTCCCACCAACAGCTAAGGTCATACGGAGACGGGACCTCGGTTTAAAGACTCATCCGAAAGTCTGGAGAAGCCCGGGATCGATCCTGCGATCCCTGGTTTACAAGGCGAGTAGCGTAACCACTACACCACGGAGGCTTCTTTGACCCCCTCGAACCCCACTTTTATATAGTAAAACTGAGGCTTACAGGGGTAAACCTTATTTTTCTTATTTCTGCTCTAAACTATAGACTGTGTGTACTCGTTAGAACCGCCTCGATGAGGCGCTTCTAACGAGTGCCCAAAATCCATGTTTTGAGCAGAAGTAAGAAAAATATCGCAATTTTTCATCTTAATATATGTGTTTCTTCGGCGGTAAAATGTACACTCTATTTGTATAGGCGTGTTTTCGTAATGAAATTCGTAAACAGTTTGTCAAAAATAAATTACCCTAGCCACCATTATGACTGGCCCCGGAGACATGACGCTTCCACGAAGTACATTATACCACAAGCTCAGCAAACCTCCTTGAGCCAAGGTTACTAAAATAGCTCAATGGCATTGAGCTACCTGTGGTGACTCATTCTCCTGGTCAGTGTAGCTTGTGCTATAATGTAGTAGAGGTGAAACCGACAGCATATTAGTACTGGTAAACCGCGAAGAAGGTCTAAGCCAGCCCACGCAAACTGATACAAGTTGGAGCGCCATGCATATAAACTCCATTGGTTTCATTGGCATGTCATTTCATCTCAATTTCGGGTAAAAGTTGGAAGCAACGTCTCCAAAATGACCTAAATAGTGTTGACGTTAAACATCGATTCAAATAAAACCGTTAAGATAATTATTCCGCTTGACATATGTCACGGGAACACGCCTACATGTGAATACTTTTGACCCCCTCAAACCCTACTGTTGTATAGTAAAACTAGGGTTTACAGTGGTATACATTATTTTTTTTTTCTGCTCAAAACATAAAGTGTAGGTACTCGTTAGAACCGCCTCGCCGAGGCGCTTCCAACGAGTACCTACAATCTATGTTTTGGGCACAAATAGAAAACTAGCAGAATGTTTATCTGAAAATTTTCAGTCTTTTGGTGGTTATTTTTTTTTAAATTTGTATAGGCGTGTTTTCATGATGGTACATTCTTTCATAGCCAAAACGGGTATTTGTTTTCTTTATTTATATACTGACCGGAAATAGAAACTATTCACATTTAAATTGCCTCTCCTGACATAATAAGTGGATCATTCAGTTAAAATTACTGATTAAGGAGTTGGCTATCTAAAGACACGAATCCTGTAACGATATTAAGAAAATCCGGTGTTCAAAATAAAAGTGCTAGCGGAAAATATAAAAAAGTGCATTTTTTAACAAAATCTGTTTGCAATCGAAATTTTACTTCAACACTTTTGCGTATAGGTAATAAGTCAAAAGCAATTAATTAAAAAAAGGAACATAAAATCTAAAAATTATCGAGAAACAAACACTTTATTGAAATCTCAAAAACCGCATTTTTCAGCGAAATTTTCAAATTAATGTGTTAAGCCAAGGAACTTTTTCAAATCGTTTTAGAATCTATAGTTGTGTCTTGAATATTGATTAAACGAAAACCGCACTTTTCGCTCAATTCCGGTCTTTCGGTCCAATATGTGAAAGTCGGTAATATTTTAACCATTGCGAAAATTTTCAATTTTGCACACGATATTCCCAACATTAGATGAAGAGTAACATTTGGTAAAAATAATTCGAGACATAAAATGTTTGACTCAACGGAAACTTGAACACCAGGCTTTCGATCCTTGTCTTGAATCTGTGGCCTTACCCGTTAAATCGTAGCTACTTTTAAACATTTTATTCAATAAATCAATCGCAGCCATGTCACTGATGATACATGTAATTTATACAACTGGATTCGAATTTAATTTAAATGTTTTGCCAGAGACAATTTTAAAATGAGTTTATAGTTTCTATTTCCGGTCAGTAGTACCAACATAAGGTGAGGATGCGCATTAGAACCGCCTCTTGAGGCGGTTCTAATGGGTACCCACAACCAACCTGTTAGAGCAGAGTTGCGAGAAAACATATTGCCTACCCTTGTAACCCATCGGGGCTTGAAGAAATAGATGGGCTGCATTATGCTTCCACGCAGAGCTGAAACCAACCCGCACACGATTTCTGGGATCTAAGCCTGCCCAGGACATGCGATGCGAGTGCTTACAAACACTATTGGTTTCATTGGGCGACAGGGCTTGAGATGTCATTTCATCTCAATGTCGGGTAAAAGTTCCACAAAATTGGAAGCAACGTCTCCAAAATGACCTTTACAGTGTTGACGGGGACGTTAAACTTCAATTCTAACACAGCTCGCCTATATAGGCAATGGAAAATAACTGTGTTTTATTCTACAACAAATCACGACAAGGGAGAGCGTGACGAGTGACGTCATTAAAAACTGCCAATTGATGACGTCACCAGCCGATTTCCTTGACGTTGGACGGTGTAACGTCATAGTCTCGCATCGAAAACGTTAGAAAATGATGTAAATGCATGTGTTTCAGTCGATAATTTTAGCGGGATTTCTTCTAACAATGGCGAAAAGTTTTGAGAGTTTTAAGGAAACAACAGCATTATTGCCGATTTTCAGCGTGTTAGAATCGAAATAGATCAGCTCTTGGCTGTGATTTGTTGAGTAATAAATCACAGTTTGTCGGTCAGTTGTAAGTAGACAAATCACGCGCGCTACGCGCTCGTGATTTGATCTACTTTACAACTGACCTCCAAACTGTGATTTATTACTCAACAAATCACAGTTAGAGCTGATCTATTTCTTAAATCAAACAAACCCTTGTAACTCTCAGATACTCTTTGCACGTATAATTCAGAGTATGGTTTAGAGGGGTGTTCATTACATGTGCTTGTTAACACGATTAAAATGTCTTTTTTTTTCAACTAATAGACAAACATGTTAATTTTAACCCATATAAGCCTAGCGTCCCTTTTTTGGGACATAGGCAAACGTGCAGACCCAGATGAGCCGCCGCATAATGCGGCGTCTCATCAGGGTCTACACAGTTTGCTTAAGGGAAAAATCAATTTATGTTAACATTATCAAAATAAAATTAACCTGACATCCCTTATATTGAGAGTGGACTCATCCAAATGATAGGGATGGGAGAATCCATTCGGCTTAAATGGGTTAATATAATGCACATTCGCTATTACCAGACGCCCTTCAGTAGCAAATTTTACGTAAAATCACTGTTACAAATCGTCTGTCAATAGCTGGTCCGCAATTTCAAGTGAATTGAGTTTGTGCACATCTCATCACGAAAACACGTCAATATAATTTTGACCCCCTTGAACCCCACTTTATATAGTAAAACTGGGGTTTACAGGGGTAAACCTTATTTTTCTTATTTCTGCTTTCAAATATAGATTGTGGGTACTCGTTAGAATCGCCTCGATGAGGCGGTTCTAACGTGTACCCTCAATCTATATTTTGAGGCAAAAATAAGAAAAATATCACAATTTTTCATCTTAAAATTTTCCTTTTTTCGGCGATAAAGGTTACAGTGTATTTGCATAGGCGTGTTTTCGTAATGTGACATTCATTCCATCACCGAAAACAGTTTTTGGTTTTACAAAACCTATCTTCACAGTTGCTCCTAATATAATATATTCTACTGGCAGCTTGTGGGGTTCTGGCGAGCCTAACAATTATCGTGGCGAAGAGAGGTGTGGCGAGATTTGGGATAATCTGCTAAATGATAAAAACTGTCGACAACCTCTGCAATATATCTGTGAAAGACGAAAAGGTAAAAATTTACCGAGGTAATTTCTCCATATGACCTTTAGCTTTTGGTGAGTCTTTAAACTAGAACAAACAGTCATTCGCTGTCTGGAATCATTTTAAGATAAAGTTAAGTCCATGACAAACACAGAAAAAATTTATATAAGCAAAAAATTGGAAAAGCAAATGGTACGCATTTTGTCCTTATTGGCACTTAGTCGCAGAAACGACATCCTCATAAAGCGGTCTGCGTAATCAACATCATTTTTTTTTACTTTAATTTGGTTTTACGACCCTTTCAAGATAATTTCACTTATATCGAGTCGATTGTTAATCAGAGGTGGAAATTGGCGTCTCACGTGTGGCACGAGCCAGGCTCGAACCACAGCGACGAGAAACCTAATGATTAAGCGTTATCGCTCTTACCCACTAACACACGGAGGCCCTTTCAAACCATTATAAATATAAATCCTGGTAATGTATATCCTTGTTAACAATTACCCATTGCCGGCCTCGGTAGCTCTGTCGGATGCGCGTATGACTGGTGATCAGGAGGACGAGGGTTCGATACCTGCCAGGGTCGGCAACATTCTTTCTTGGAGATTGATCATGAAATTAATTCTACGGTCATTCTCTCCCTTCCGCTGATTCAGGAAGGCAGTTGCCAGTTTCTGGCGAAAGAATGTGCACTGTAGTGGTTAACCTCTTACGGATAAGCCTGCCCAGGAAAAGTGTGGATAGGTAAACTGACCGGCTCAAAAATGACCTAAAATAGTGTTGACTGGACCGTTAAACCCCAATACAAACAAACAAATAAACAAAAGAAACAAACAAATCAATTACCCATTACTTACGTTTCGAGGGGAAATAAGGAAAATATTAAAACTTTTCGGCACAAAAATACCCAGTTATACATATTTAAAAGGGGCTCCAGCCCATCGGGTCTGGGCTGCATGGCGCTTCCACACAAAGCCAAAACTTACCGCACATGAGTAATGGTAAACTGCTAAGAAGGTCTAAGCCTGGCCCGGCAAAGTGGTGCGAGTCCAACCGTTCCAGCATATAAACTCTATTGGTTGGTTTGTCATTTCATCTCAGTGTCGGGTACAAAAGTCCCTCAAAATTGGGAGCAACGTCTCCAAAATGACCTCCAAAATGATCTTTAAAGTGTTGATGGTGACATAAAACCTCAATTCAAACAAACCATATTTGAAGCATGTCATTGTAGCACACGATAGTGGTATTGTACATGTATTAACATTACGATAACCGTGACACCCGTGCCCAAAAGTGGCATCTATCTTATCTCTAGAACTAACTTTTTTGAACTGAAAATGTTTGATATTTTTTCTAAAACTGGTTCAAATGTATAATGTGAGTGCTCATTAGAACCGCCTCAGTGAGGCGGTTCTAATGAGTACCCACAATGTACGTTTTTAGCAAAAATAACGAAAATAAGGAATATCACCGTAACTCCATTTTTTCTCAATATAAAGTGGGGTTTGTGTGTGTGTCTGTGTGGAGGGCGGGGGGTCTTCATTTCACGGATTTTTTGGCTGATGATATAATGAGAAAATGTGTGTTTCATAGGTATGCAATTGTCATCGCAATAACGCATTCGTGAGAAATAGTGCAGTCTATCATACACATGTACCTGCAAAACGGTTATTTTTCTGGTGAGCATTTGCGATATTTTTTATTTTTTCACCAAACATAGATTATGGGTGCTCATTAGAACCGCCTCATACGGGTTCCACAATCTTTGTTTTCAAGCACAAGTAAGGAAATAACACAACAAAATAGAAATAGAAATGACGAAATAGATTGAGATGCAGGGTGTTATCAGGCAGAGCTGAAATCAAATGAGCATTTGAGCTCTAGTTTATGGCTTAGACGGTCTAAGCCTGCCCAGGGAAAGTGGCGTGAGTCCAATCGTTCCTGCTTATAAACACTTTTTTTCCTTGAGTGGTTGGGCTTGAGATCGCATTGCTTCTCATTGTGGGGTAACAGTCCCGCAAAATCGGAAGCGACGTGTCCAAAATGACCTACAGAGTGTTTATGGGGACGTAAAGTATCAACACAAACAAACACCAAACTTTTATTTACTTAGTCACTAAATGGTATGGAGGTTTTAGAATATAAATACAATAGTGGTAACTTACTTATACATTATGCAGCTTATGTCGAAAGGTTCCTTAAAGGCTTCATTGGCCGAGACTATCGCGCATAACCGAAAATCGTGATCCTCGATGGCCATTCCTGTGTATTTTATTTGATCAATGTTTCAAAACTGATTAGAGCTAATTTTCAGATTTGCCATTGAAATGTGACGTTGAGAACGGCTGGGACGCACTATCGCAGGACAGTTGCTTCAAGATGTTTGACAAGAAACATACACTAGAAGCTGCTAAGTAAGTACTATAATAACATTACGAAAACACGCCTATACAAATACATTGCCACCTTTATCGCCGAAAAAATGAAACTTTAAAGATGAAATATTGTGATATTTTTCTTATTTCTGCTCGAAATATAGATTGTGGGCACACGTTAGAACCGCCTCATCGAGGCGGTTCTAACGAGTACCCACAATCTATATTTTAGAGCAGAAATAAGAAAAGTAAGGTTTACCCATGTAAACCCCAGTTTTACTATATAAAACTGGGGTTCAAGGGGGTCAGAATTATATAGGCGTGTTTTCGTGATGGATGCTAAAATGGCATCTATAATTTTACAGGAATGTTCCGTGGAAGACCATCTACCAATACTGTCTAAATGGTTTCGCTCCACCAAACAAGATGACCGCCAGATCTACTAAAAATAGAATAAAGAAAACAAATAATCACAATAAAATAAACATAAAATGTCACCTGCTCCTAGGCCACTGACCATGTTAAAATAATCTTAGAGGAATTTTCCTCTGATGACCCTCTATCAAAATTGTCCAAACAGTTCCGCTCGGATGAACAAGATGGCCGCCAGAGCTAAAAATAGAAAAAATCTTTAAACGACGTCTTCTCCTTAACCAGTGGACGGATTTTGAAATAATTTTACAAGAATGTTTCTTAGGTAACCTTGTACCACAATTGCCTAAAGGGTTCCGGTCTGCTGGGCTAGACGGCCATCAGAGCTAAAACTAAAAAAAATAAAAAAAAATTAGAAAAACCTTAAAAGGCTATATCCTCCTAGGTCACTGACCCAATATATAAATAATTTCATAATAATAGTCCTTGGTAGGCCCTTTACAAAAGTGCCTAAACAATTCTGCTCGGACGAACAAGATTGCCAGCAGTACTAAAAATATAAAAAATCTCGAAAAAGACGGCTCCTCGTAATCCTGTGGACAGATTTTGAAATAATTTCACAGGAACGTCCCTTCTGTATGACCCTGTACAAATATTGCACAAATCCTTCAGCTGGGCATCATGAAAACATGCCTATATAATTATTTATTCCCTTGAATCCCACTTTTATATAATAAAACTGGGATTGACAGGGGTAAACCTTAATTTTCTTATTTCTGCTCTAAAACATAGATTGTGGGTATTTGTTAGAACCGCCTCTAACGAGGACTCACTATCAATGTTTTTAGCGGAAATCAGAAAAATATCGCAATTTTTCATCTATTTGTTTCTTTTTTTTTTTGTTTCTTCGGCGGTAAAATTTACACTGTATTTGTATAGGCCAGTTTTCGTAATGAATGAACAAGATGACCACATGAGCTAAAATAATAAAAGAAAACACCTTATCGTCTGACAACATTATACTTAAAAGACATCTCCCCCTAAAACCGGTGAACGAGTTTTTGAACAAATTTATAGGACTAACCTACCAAAATTGTTCAACCATTGGGCATGTGTGAACAAGGTGGCCACCAGAGCTAAACATAGAAAACATCTTCTCGTCAGTCAACAATATGCCGCACTTAAGACATCTCCTGGTAAGCCGGTTAACTGATCTTGGATAAATTTTACAGGAATGTTCCCTGTTGGCCCCTCTACCACAATTGCCAAAATGGTTACGGTCCGCTGAACAAAATGGCCACAAGAACAATAAAAAATAAATAAATAAATAAATAAATAAATAAAACGCCATCTTCTCCAAGCCACTGGCTCAACTTCAAAATAACTTCACCAGAGGAATATTCCTTTGGTGACTCTCTACCAAGTGTGCTCAAAATGTTCTGCTCGGATAAAATAGAGAAAAAAAAAATTTAAACGACTTCTCCTCCTTAACAAGTGGAATGGTTTTGACATAATTTTTACAGGTATCTTCCTTACATGGCCCACTACAAAAGTACTTAAACCCTTTCCGCTCAGCATCACGAAAACACGCCTATATAATTTTGACCCCCTTGAACCCCACTTTTGTACAGTGAAACTAGGGTTTGGAGGGGTTAACCTTATTTTTCTTATTTCTGCTCTAAAATATAGATTGTGTGTACTCGTTAGGACCGCCTCGATGAGGCGGTTCTAACGTGTACCCACAATCTTTATTTTGAGCAGAAATAAGAAAATTATCACAGTTTTTCGTCTGAAAAAAAAATTCATTTTTTTGGCAGTAAAATTTGCAGTGTATTTGAATAGGCGTGTTGTCGTAATGATTAACAAAATCGCCAAAGGAGCTAACAATAAAAACATCTTTAAACATCTTCTTCTCCTTAACAACTCAATGGATTTTAAAATAATTTCACAGAAATGTTCCTTAGGCCACTGTCAACAAAAATTGCTCAAATTCTCCACTCCATCTCATATTACCTAACGTTTCATTTGTACAGTAGGGATAAGGTGATCGATTAAGGGCCATTCTGTATCTCTTGTCAAAAAATGTCAATTTTCAAAAATCGTTAAAAAAATATTTTTTCAATGATCTTTGTCGTTTTGTAAAGTTTTTTTTTACAGTATGTTGTTTTCATTCAGCAGCATAAACATTTGGGCCGGGACACAGCATTTCCTACAATTTACTTGTGCGCCCGGTGAAGAATCAGATCAGCCTGTGCATCAATATAGTCTGACCAGAGACTTCTCTTGCTGCACAAAGGGGCAGTAGAACCTTAGCTATCATTAGAGCACACAGCGAAAACCCCGATCAGTCTTCGCTGAGCGCACATGTCTTATCGTAGGTTTTGTCGCGCGCTGGCTCATTTGTTTTTTGTTTTTTTTTGTTTTTGTTTGTTTTGTTTAATTTGAGGTTTCACGTCCGTGTCAACACTATAGGTCATTTTGAAGACGTTGCTCCAAATTTTGTAAGACTTTGACCCGACATTTAGATGAAACGACATCTCAAGCCCTGCCGCCCAATGAGACCAATAGGGTTTATTTGCAGGGGCGGTCCGACTCGCACCTCTTTGACGGGGCAGGCTTAGCCCTCTAAGCCGTTTACAACTACTCGTGTGCGGTCAGTTTCAGCGCTGCGTGGAAGCATCATGCAGCTATTTCTTCAAGCCCCGATCCTAACATAAACGTTAAAATCCGGCACACATGTGAACTCGTTTAAATTATATACAAACAATAACCTAGCAGGCATACGATGTAATTGTGAGGTCACATCAACGTCGGTTCAACGTCATGGCGTTTATGCAACGTCACATCTACCGCACCGACGTTGATTTGACGTTGCCCTAGGGACGTGTGCCTGCTGGGAACAAAGTAACATTTTATACGCCCGTTTGAAAAACGGTCGTATTATGTTATGCCCCCGGCGTCCGTCCGTCCATCCATCTGTCCGTCCGTATGTAAACTTTTCGTTTCCGGATAACTCCACCTACAGTTTACATCCGATCAAGCTGAAACTTCATACATATTTAGACAATGATGTGGGGCAACGCATATTGTTTCGAGTTTACGGTCCACCAAATATTAATAGAGTTATGCCCCTTTGAATTTTTTTTGTAAACTTTTCGTTTCCGAATAACTTCTCCTACAGTTTACATTCGATCAAGCTGAAACTACATACATAGTTAGACCATAATATGGGGCCGCGCATATTATTTCGAGGTTACGTTCCACCAAATAATAATAGAGTTATGACTTTTTTAAATATTTTGTAAACTCTTCGTGTCTGGATAACTCCTCCTACAGTTTAAATCCGACCAAGCTGGAACTTCATACACAGTTAGATCATGGTGTGGGGAAGCGCATATTGTTTCGAGGTTACGGTCCACAAAATATCGATAGAGTTATGCCGCTTTGAAATTTTTTGAAAACTTTTCGTTTCAGGATAACTTCTCCTACAGTTTACATCCGATCAAGCTGTAACTTTATACATAGTGAGACCATGATATGGGGCATCGCATATTGTTCCGAGGTTATGGTCCACCAAATAATAACAGAGTTATGCCCCTTTGGAAAATTCTGTAAATATTTTGTTTCCGCATAACCCTTCTACATGTTAGATCCGATGATGTTGAAACTTTACATACAGTAAAGACCCTGATATGGGACAGACCGACAGTGCTTACCAGAGTGATACCCATTTCACAGATTTTTCTAAACGTTCCGTTTCCGGATTTTACATCTAATGAAACTGAAACTTTACATATAGTAAGACCATGATGGGGAACAGTGCATATTATTTTGAGGTTACAGTCCGCCATTTATTACTCGAGTTATTCCACTTTCAAATATTTTTATAAACATGTTTTTTTTTCCGGATAATGCCTCCCACATTTTACATCTGATAAAGCTGAAAGTTTACGTATAGTTAGACTATAATGTGGATCAGCACATATTATTTCAAGGTTACAGTCCACCATTTATTGCCAGAGTCTGTCTACTCTTGTACACTAATACAAAACATGGTTGGAAGAAGATCAGAGTACGCCGTTGAAATACGGTCCTATATTAAGAATCGTTGTATTCTTGGTATACGGTGCAAAGACATTTTTGATGAAATATGTTCGGTTTATGGGCATAATGAAATGTATTTTCCGACAGTTTTTCGTTGGTGTAAGAAATTCAGCTGTGGGCTAGGCTCAACAGAAGATGCACCACATGATCGTCGGCCGAAAAGAGCAACATCTGCCAAGATGGTTGCTAGAGTGAAAGAAATAGTTGCTACCGATGCACGATACATCACTAGGCAAATAGCTAGTATGGTTGGCATCTCATTAAGAGCAGCTCATATAATTCTGAAACGGGATTTGTAAATGAGAAAGATCTGTGCTAGATGGATTCCCCATCTGTTGACAGATGAGCAGAAAAAGACACGCGTTCAGTGCGCCAAGAAGTTGCTTAAAATGTTTCCAAATTACAATGCACGGTCTTTCGCTAATGTCGTCACAGGTGACGAGACATGGGTTCACTTTTTTTAGCCAAAACGAAAGATTCAGAACAAAATATGGGCAACAAAGTATTGCAAACGACCATGCATTGCAAAGCGGACCATGAGCGTCAAGAAGGTAATGTATGCCATATTCTTTTCAAATCAGGGCCCTGCTATTCAGGTTGCTGTGCCTAAAGGCAAATCTGTAAATGAAGTGTTTTACAAGAATAAAGTTCTTCGAAAATTGAAGAAACATTTCAAAGAACGAAGACCCGCAACTGGTTTGGCCAATGTCAGATTGCTACATGACAATGCGTCATCACACAAGGCGTTCATTGTGCAAGACTATCTGAAGCAGGAAAAGATTGTTGAACTCCCTCACCCCCCGTATTCCCCTGACCTTGCCCCGTGTGACTTTTTTTGTTCCCGCGGCTGAAACAAATACCTTTCTGGTCGAAAATTTGTACAGCGCAAACACTTCGGTTCTGCAATATTCCAGTGCCTTCATAGTATACCTCGAAAAGACTACCAAAATGCATTCAATGATTGGATCAGAAGACGGAAAGTTTGTATATCTGTTAAAGAGGAATACTTTGAGGGGACAAAATAAATTTTTCATCGAAATCTATCACGGAATCATTTTTATGTGCTTAGTTGCATTCATATTTGAACAGTCCTCGTAATTAATAGAGAATGATACTTATTTTATCATGAAAATGTATGCTGTGTGTACACATTGGAATCGCGATTCTAATGAGTACACACAGCACACCTATAATCGTCATTATGCCTATCATGAAATAGCCTTCAGTGTCTCGTAACAATGAATGAATTTGAATGATCCCAACGGCGTTGGAGACATTAATTGGACTTCGTTTTGACGGTGTCATGTCTTACAGTGTTGATTTTTTACAGGCTTGCTTGTTCCATACATGATGCTACACTTGTGACTGATGTCGATGAAACTTTGCAAAAAGTGCTCACAGACTTTCTGAAAGGAACTGGACAAGAGACTGTGTGGCTTGGACTCTTTTACACGGAACAAGTACGGTAAAATGTGACATCATGTTAAAAGGCAAACATGCTATATGTTACACTGTATGTGCGCCAAGCGAAGGCTCAGATCAGCCTGCGCTAGTTCTGATCTCCAGCATTTGTTTCGACGCTGGGGAACAGCCGTGTATAACGTGGAACCAGACGTGTGAAATAATAACGTCACTTACACGCATAGCATAACGTCATGAATTTTCCCCACGAATGGCTTTCTTTGGAGGCAAAAAGGGTATATAACAAAAAATAGTATCGCTAGAGTAATTTGATCTGCCGCGCGCAATGGTATCACGCCCCTTAGACGTTTCCACACCTTACGCATCACACTTGATGCTCTGCGCCTCGTTAGATACGTTAATCGGGAAACATCCCCTCGACGTTGTTCATGCATACTAAGGCATATCAAATTATTGGTCATCACAAAAACACGCCTATATAATTTTGACCCTCTTGAATCCCGCTTTTATATCGTAAAACTGGGTTTGCAGGGGAAACTTAATTTTTCATATTTCTGCTCTAAAATAAAAAAATACCAGTACTCGTTAGAACCATCTCATCGAGGTGGTTTTAACGAGTACCCACAATCTATATTTTAGAGCAGAAATAAGAAATAATAAGGTAAACCCCAGTTTTACCATATAAAAGTGGGGTTAAAGGGCGTCAAAATTAAATAGGCGTGGTTTCGTGATGCATGTACACTACGGCAAATCAAATTACTGGTAATAATGTGAGGTCTGGCATATGCTGCGGCATTAGAAAGTAGTCATGTAACGCAGAACCAGACGTAGATAAAACATGGGGGAAGCAACTCCTGCAAAAGTATTTTTTGTCCTAATGTCAATAGGGATCAACTCTTAAAGGAAAGAGTTTGCTCCTGAGGAGCAAATTCTTTCCTTTTAGAGTAGACCCTTTTTAGTGGGACAGGGCTTATAGAAAAGTGAACAGAAAGTCCTGAAAGTTGTCTACCTTTGAAAACTGGTGGGGAAAATGTGGCAGATGTTTCCATTCCCCTTAAATATTTTACACGGGTCGATAGTTACAATTCGGTCCAGAATCTTTTTCTCCGTTTTAGTTCTTGGTAACGAAAGTCACATAATCGAATAACCAACAATAATGTTTTTTTTTTTTTTTTTTTTTTTTTTAAATTCTGGTATCAGAAACTTGCTTCATCTTAAAATAGAATAGTCGCGTCACCCTGGAATTTTGAAACGTCAAATGTCATTTGGGCCCCGTCAAGCGATTTTGGTACTTATCGCCTATGCCAGCAGCTAAGGTTCAGGCGAGCCTGCGCATCCGCGCAGTCGCGCCGTCTCGCCAGAACCTTCGCTGCTTGCTCATACAAGCAGTGAATCAAGAGGAACATTAAGACAGAAAGCCATATCCCTGGCCCCTCTGAATGGCTGGGCATGCGCAGTTAAAATTTGTCATGACGGAATGCTGGAAGACACAAATTCGCTTGGCGGGGCTCATTTATCTACCATTAATTTCCAGCTTGATCCGCCCGCACACTATCACGTCTGGAGGATGTTTCCAGATCCTATATATACTGAGCCAAACACATAACGCAACACAGATATGGTTAAAATTTCGTGGTACTTTCTGGTGCAGGATAGTCTAGATGACATATGTCGCTGAACTATCAACAATGAATGATTTGGTTTAATTGATTTCTTTTTCCAGAGCATGGTTGATGGAGGTCGAAACCGATTGGTCAAAACAGTAATTTTGATTCCATGCGCTTCCGGAGACATCTGGAACGCCAATTTTTCAAGATTTCCTTTTTAAACGATCCCCCAATAAGGAAAGAGTATGTGATTTAAACAGGTCTTTCACATTGTCTCAAAATGTTGGCGTTTTTACTGAACATTCCATAGACAACAATATGAAATTAAAGTGGTGACACATTCCAACAATGGGACGGTCAAATGAAAACTTTGTGAACCCCGTTAACTTTTATGGTTGTTGGGAGTTATTGCATCAGGAATCAGAACTGTCTTCGACAAATTCTGAAAATTGCCAATTGGATCCTTTATGCCATAGTTCCAAAATTTCTTGTCTTGAAGCGAAAACATGTTGTCGCCTGTGATCAAAATTAACAAAAAAAAATATTGATTAACATTAAAATTAATCGTTACACAAAAATTCATTGCAATATTCTCAGAAAAAGATCTTCATTTCAGATGTACGAATGCATTTCACATGCCGCGTTCTTGAAAGTCACAATATGTTTTATTTTTAACAAAACCCAAGCTCCAGAATTTGGTTTGTTTCTTGAACAGATCGAAACAGAATGTTAAAAGCAAAGTGCTGCTGGATGCTTGGGACATTGACCAGTGTTATTATATAGACGATTCGTAGAATAAATATACATTCAGCTCATTATAATCAATACAAACCACTGTTGCATTATAACTTTGGCTCAGTATATATGCATTGCACTCGACTCTCCGCTTCTCGTGTGACATTGTTATTTGAAATAGCCATCAACGTGACACAGTGCGGCAGATCTAGTTGCTGTTGTAATAACCCTTGTCCTGCTGAATGTTCATATATGCCACACCCAATACCGATTATCAACCAATCAGATTACCTGTAGCAAATTATTACAATAAATTCACAATCTGAATGACAAACAATGTAGATCCTGATCAGATGGCTTCTTCAGAAGCCATCTGATCTGGATCTACATTGTTTCAAAGAAAAGGCATATCCGGGCTCAGCAGAACAAGGGTTAATGTGTTTGTATTAAATGCGTGCATAATCTCGAAGACATAGCATGTTACGACAGTGTTACACTGTGTCATTGAGTTCGTTAAAGGCTCCCTAAGACATCTTTCTGATAAAAATATAACATTTGAGCCGGGGCACAATATTTCCTATAATTTACATGTGCCCCAAGCGAAGACTCAGATCAGCATGTGCATACGCACAGTCTGATCAGAATCTTCATTGTGCGCTCTAAGGATAGCCAATGGCCCAATCACGGGTGGACATCAGGGGAGCTATCGCGAAATCGCGTCAACGTTATTTTGCTCCCACGACACACCCGGAGTCTCTCGCGATAGTTCCTAAGACCTGGAAATGGTAAACAAAGGTAGGTACTCTTGTGTGTTTTGATTTATTGTAGAAGAATGAGAGAATAAAATAAAGTTTCGGCGATGCTAAGCGATGTTAAAATGATTTACCTTTCTAAGCAGGCCGAAAGAAATATAAAAAAAAAACGTTGCTGAAAGTAGGGGAGCGTAACAAAATCGAACACAGTGTAATCTGACTTTAGTTTTATGTCAGCTCGAATGAATAAAGCAATCGTTTTGTAAGTTTTCGCTTGGAACGAGATATTTTGGCGCAAATACTGTGTATTTCGGCCCTTATTCACCATTAAGATGTAAAACATTATAAGTTCGTGTAGTGTGAAGGAGTGACACCAAACTTTTCAGGCGGAGTAGCTCCAACATTATCGCGCCAGCTCTCAAAACACGCTCTAGCTCCCACGAGTCCATCATTCTATCACCTGGAGAGAAGTTTTAGATTGTTTTTTATGTCGATTTAAACAAACAGGCAACCACTAACATCATATATGACTCATTGTTACAATAATGGAATATAACAGGTTTTAAGGCAAAGACCGAAATCCCGTGATGTCACACACCTGGTCTATATTAACCGAGGGGATCTGCGGGCCGTAATTATTGGAAAACAGTGGGAATTTTAGAGATTTTAATCCGCGATAAAGCTGCGAAAAACAATATCCTCCCCAAATTGTCATTTTCTACTAAATTGTACATCCAGTTAATGATTTCTTATAACATTTTATGATTTCTGATATGTTAAAGTAAGTAAATCTTGAATATATCGACAACAATATCTGCAAAATACTTGAATAAAATCGGCATTAATTTCAGAATTTACCCAATGAAATAACTAATAAATTATCAGAACGACTTTTAAACCGAATTTTTCCGATACTTGTAACAATTTAATGTGTTTGGCTGCAAAACATTAATATTTTGAATTTCGATTATTTCTACTCTATCCTCATACTAACTTTTCATCCCGTCACTGGTCGAGAATTGTCTTTATAAGATCGGGGTTAAAATTGTGTCAGGATTGGATAGAAATATAAATTAAAATTCAAAATATTTATATTTTGCAGCCAAAGGAATTAAGATTCTTACATTTCTCAAAAGATTATCATTTAAAGCTCTTTCTGGTAATTAATTAGTTATATTTTTTTTGATAAATAATGAGATTAATGTCCACTTTATTCAAGTACGGTTCAAACACCGTTGACAAATTATGCAAGATCATGTCAGAAATCACTATCACCGACAATTTCGATTGTCATCAACACATTACTGAGATTACATCGAAAGCAACAAGTAGGACATGAGGGTTTCTTAGATGTAATTTGGCTTTTGCACCAAGGCAGACAAAGGATGTTGCACTGGTTCGTCCTCAACTTGAGTATGAATCAACTGTTTGGCATCCCTATGTTAGGACGGCTACTCGATGGACCTGCAGGTGGATGGTGGAACAAAGAAGTTTTGGTGATATGCATCATGAGCTGGATTGGCCATCGCTGGAGGCCCGTCGTGAGCAGTCTTCTTTAACCTTCTTTTATAAGAGACACTTAGATAAATTCTTGCCGTCTGTGACTTGTTCAACTCAAAGAAGGGCATCAAAATTAACAACAGTCAATGTTTGTCTGTTTGTTTGAATAGGGCTTTAACGTCCCCGTCAACACTATTTAG
This sequence comes from Lucinisca nassula, assembly GCA_963580285.1. Taxonomy (NCBI): domain Eukaryota; kingdom Metazoa; phylum Mollusca; class Bivalvia; order Lucinida; family Lucinidae; genus Lucinisca; species Lucinisca nassula. The sequence continues at coordinate 92,764,754 of OY757019.1, read as the reverse complement.
GTCAATGTAAATATTTTATGGGACTTTTTACCCATTATTGAGATAAAATTATCTCAAGCCCTATCGCCCAATGAAACCAGAATGCATTTATGCATTGGGCCATCTGACTCACACGGCTTTGTCCGGACAGGCTTAGTCTTTCTAAGCGATTTACCAGTACTCGTGTGTGGTCAAATTCAGCTCTGCGTGGAAGCACCATACAGCCAAATCTATGTTTCCAAGCCCCGATGGGCGGGGGCAAAAACAACAGTCACTATAATAGGTATCAGGCCAATAGTGATGCACTGAAGATTTCCTTCTTTCCTGGAACTATTCCCCAGTGGAATAGACCTGTAAAGGTCATTTTGGAGACGTTGCTTCCAATTTTGTGGGACTTTTACCCGACATTGAGATGAAATGACATCTCAAGCCCTGTCGCCCAATGAAACCAATAGGGTTTATTAGCATGGACGGTCCGCCTCGCACCGCGGTTCCTGGACAGGCTTAGATCCTCTAAGCGGTTAACCAGTACTAGTGTGCGGGCCGGATTCAGCTCTGCGTATTCCACAGTGGAATAGTCTTTCCTCCTCTGTGGAAAATGCAAAAAGTGCAGAAGAGTTCAAAGCCCGCAAGGTATAGAATGGGTCTCCGAGGTATACGTTCTAGTACATCTCTAATAGATTTTAAATACTTTAAAGAACTCATCCATTGATTTTATTTTGCTAAATTTAGCGAACCACCTAACTGAGGTAATGGTCAAATGTAACAGAAAAACTCGTTGGAACTAGAGCGTGTTTTGGGAGCTGCCGTGATGATGTGGGAGCTACACAGCCTGAAGATTTGCAGCATTACCCCTTCATTGTACATGGACTGTTCAATTTGTTACGTGTAAATGATGAATGAGGGCTGACACACCAAGAATATGCGCCAAAGGATCTCGTTCTGAGCGAAAATATACACAACAATTGCTTCATTCATTCGTGCTGACATAAAACTAAAGTCAGATTACCTGTGTTCGATTTTGTTACAGTCCCTTACTTTCAGCAACGATTGTTTCAATATTTCTTTCGGCCTGCTTAGAAAGATAAATTTTGTTTGATTTGAGGTTTAACGTCCCCGTCAACACTGTACTGAAGGTCATTTTGGAGACGTTGCTTCCAATTTTGTGGGACTTTTACCCGACATTGAGATGAAATGACATCTCAAGCCCTGTCGCCCAATGAAACCAATAGGGTTTATTAGCATGGACGGACCGCGGTTCCTGGACAGGCTTAGATCCTCTAAGCGGTTAACCAGTACTAGTGTGCGGGCCGGATTCAGCTCTGCGTGGAAGCATCATGCAGCCCATATATTTCTTCAAGCCCCTATGGGCGGGGGCGGTTAGACAGGTAAATCATTTTAACATCGCTTAGCATCGCCGAAACTTTATATTGTTCTCTCATTCTTCTACAATAAATCAAAACACACAAGGGTACCTACCTTTGTTTAGTATTTCAAGGTCCTAGGAACTATCGCGAGAGTTTCCGGAAGTGTCGTGGGAACAAAATTACGTTGACGCGATTTCGCTATAGCTCCCCTGATGTCCACCCGTGCCAATGCTCCTTCATGCAGCAAGAGAAGTCTCTGGTCAGGCTATATAGATTCTTCGATAGGCGAACGGCAGTGCTGTGCCTGGCTCATTTTTCTTTCTTCTTCATCAAACCACGGACCCATTATACTGATGTATCCACACAGTCCACACAGGAGTTTCCGTGGTGTAGTGGATAAGCTACTCGTCTCGTAAACCAGCGGTCGTGGGTTCGATCCCGGGCTCCTCCAGACTTTCGGATGAGTCTTTAAACCGAGGTCCCGTCTGCCTATGACCTTAGCTGTTGGCGGGACGTAAAACTCAAATACACTCCCTCACTCCACACAGTCCACAAAGTATGCATATTGTATCCAACATCAAACATATATTGTAATTATTCGCGCTAACGGGTACCCACAATAAGTGTTTTATTCTAGCACAGCGCGCCTATACAGGCATTGGGAAGAAACCGTGTTTTATTATGCAACAAATCACATTACGGAAGACAGAGCCGAGTGACGTCATTAAAAACTGCCAAATTATGACGTCACACGTAAATTCTTTGACGTTGGACGGCGTAACGTCACTTTCTCGCACCGAAAACGTTACAAAAGGACATAAATGCATGTGTTACAGTCAATAATTTTTGGGGTATTTATTTTAACAAAGACGAAAAGTTGTGAGAATTTTTGAAGGAAACAACAGCATTATTGCCGCTTTTCAGCGTGTTAAAATCTAAATAGATCAGTAAGTGTGTAATTTGTTGAGTAATATATCACAGTTTGTAACAGCACGTGATTTGATGTACTTTACAACTGTCCTCCAAACTGTGATTTTTACTCAACAAATCACAGATAGAGCTGATCAATTTTTCCTAAGCAAAATGAAGGAAAATAACGTATACCACTGCAAGCCCACACTTTCTGAACATAAAGTTGCTTTACAGCGACATTCTTTGTACGGTCTTATTAACGTGTTGAAAAGTTTTCACTTATCACGGTCAGTATTGTCATCACAGTTCGTTTGAATGTTATTTGTATTGCAGCCCGGGAGGAATGGATTTGATTGGCAATGGGAAGCGGGGCAAATCTTAACTAATAATAAGTGGTGGCAGGGTGAACGGCCTTCAGTTGACAGGTAATTACGATTTCCGTTTACTCTTTGAATTAGCTTAGCTTATCCCTTTCGCTCCTGGAGACCGGACCAATGAAAACATTGTAGATTCTGACCATCAGGTGACCAAGTCCGTAAAATGAACAACCCCCTGAACTCCACTTCATATAGAGACAAGTAGAGATTACGGGGTATACATTATTTTTCTTATTTCTGCTCCAATACATAGGTTGTGGGTACTCGTTAGAACCGCCTCATTACGAGCACCCACTATGTCTGCAGTATAAATAAGAAAAAATGTCACGGATTTTCATCAGAAAAGTAGCCATTTTGGAGAAATGAAAAAAAAATGTATTATGTGCCACGGGTTTATTATCGTAATGCCAAGATCTACACTGTTTACCATCTTGTTTATGAATTTGACTAAGTAGAAGTAAAACAAAGATCAGGAATTGATACAATTAACTTACTCCATCCATAAAAGACACCAAAGGGAAAGAAATACAAACATTAAGCGACCAGACCATAATGGAAACCTAAACAAAGGAAGGCCATATGGACAGTTACTTTCCCACAAAATGGCCATATGGCCATCCAAAATTAAAAGACACAAGTGATACACACAGTAAGTAACAAACAACATCATAAATAAATCGCCACAGAAGAGCCGCCTTGGAACGGTCAGTGGAAGATTTCCACTGGGGGGCTTAAATCGATTTTACGTGGCCACAATCCTCGCCCTTACTTCCGTCGCGATTTAGACAAATAATTTGTTCAGTCCGCATGAAGGCCTCCTAACTCATCAGTGCAACATCTCCGTGAACACAGAAATCAAAGAACCACAGAGGTGAGACAACGGTGAGGACTCGACAGCAAGAAACCACTGAAATGCTGGAGCAAAAGAAAACCGACAGTTAGACTCCGATGAGCCCGACCAGAGACAGAGCATCAGGCACCAACCAACATTATCTCTTTAATTTTCAATAAGCCTTTACGTTGGAGCCGTCATAGAATCTGAGGCCTGACCCACCAGCGTGCAATTAAAGAGGGAAGCAAAGTTGCCAACCGTGATTGAGTTAACTACCATGCATGCAGTCTGTCGTATAATATCCAGGTTGTACCCAATCTTTTTATATCGAAGAATGATTTTACGAAATTGGGTGCTGAAGTCATTGCGATTATATATTTTTCTGAATTTATATACTAAGTCACCATAAAATTCGGGTTCCGATAGACCTTGTTGCAGAAGAGATTTAAGTCCAATATTGAATTTTGAAATTAAATCAGAATGGCGTCTATAAAATTTTGAAAAGGCTTTGCGTAGTTTATGGTACCGATAACCCTGATTAAGGAGTTTAGCCGTTAATAATTTATTACGAGTGTTGAAGTCAGTTACATGACTACACACTCTAGCAAATCGAATTAATTGCGAAATATAAACGCCATAGGATGGCGCACGAGGAACATCACCATCCAAAAAAGGAAAATTTACAATCTCAAAATCAAAGTCATCGCGTTTATCATAAATTTTGCACGAAACAAATCCATCTACAATAGATAGATGTAAATCCAAAAACGGGGCCTCGGTATCAGAAGAATTTGCTTTATTTAACTGAAGTTCTAGGGGGTAAATCTGACTGATCAAACCATCAAAATAGGTATTATCAATATTTAATAAATCATCTAAATATCTAGAAGTAGAGCTAAAAGCTTCAATAATTTCAGATTGGTTATCAATGGAAAGCGACAAAATGAAGTCTCTTTCATTACAATACAAGAACAGATCAGCCACAAGAGGTGCGCAATTAGTACCCATCGAAATACCCACAATTTGTCTAAATAACTTAGTACCGAATCTAATATAAATATTGTCAAGTAGAAAGGTGAGGGCATCACACACTTTCTGACATGACCAAAGTGTATAATTCTTATGCTCTTTAGAAGTGAAAAATGCATTTCTGACATTACATGCAAGATAGAGAGAATCTTCTCTGTGAAAAGCCCATTCAATTAAATCACTAAGCTTTTCTTTTATAAGATTATGAGGAAGTGTAGTGTAAAGAGTGGAAAAATCGTAGGTAGACAGACTAGAAGCACGAAACTGTCTAGATTTCAATTTATTTAAAACCTCATTCGAATTTTTTATAGACCAAAATAGATTTCTTCCTGATCTTTCAAAGACTTTATCACAATATTTAATTACATGCGTTTTAATAGCAGTAAGACAGGAAGTTAATAATTTAGAAAGTTCAGTGGTAGTGCAAGAACTAGAATTTGCAATAAACCGTGCTTTGTAAGGTTTTTTATGAAGTTTTGGTAACCAGTATAGCGTAGGAAGCTTGTCTTGGCCTTCGTTAACACACACAGCAAACTTGGTGGCTGAAAGACAAACATGTTTATCTACTATAGCTCTCTCTTCAGCCAAAGGCTGAAGTTCATAGGCCGTAGTACCACCAAGCTCCTGCTTAAGCGTGTTAACATAGTGGAGCCGTCACACAACGACGACGTTGTTAGCGGCCTTGTCTGCAGGGGCCAAAACAAACTTCTTATGAAATTCTTGAATACCTAGTTTAAGATGACGTAAAGACGTCTTGGGCTTAGGAGGTAATAAGTTAGTATTTTGAGAATAGAAAGAAATGCGTTTATTCACTAGTCTTAAAATGCTAAGTTTCCAGTCCTTTAGGGCTTTACACTCAACATACTCTCGCTTACACCATCGATTACCGAATTCATAACCCCCCTAATGCGCCCCTGCCCATCGGGGCTTTGAATAATAGATAAGGTTGCACTGTGTTTCTGCGCAGAGCTGAAACCAGCAACAGATTTGGGTACAGGTAAAAGGCTTAGCAGGTCTAAGCCTGTCCAGGTAAAAATAGTGCGAATCTCGCCGTCCCTTAAACTCTAGTTGTTTCTTTGGGCGGCTTGATATGTCATTTCATCTCAATGTCAGGTAAAGTGCGTCATAATCGGAAGCAGCGTCTCTAAACCGGAAAAAAAATGTTGACGGGGACGTAGGAACCATCCCCAAACAAACAAAGACCTGATGTATACGTCTAAATTCATGTTGAAAAAAAAAAAAAAAACTTCCAAAACTCAGGGTTGAGAGTTTCACTTGTCAGTAAAAGAATTTCTTTATGCTTCTTTCATTGCCCGTGAAGTACTCAATAGTTCTATTTATGTGAAAATTAGGCGAAAACTCAATTAGGGACGTAAATCGGCGGTTTTACGTTCGCAAACTTTGTTTTACGACAACGCGTAATTGGAAACGTAAAACGGAATTTCCGACCGTAAAAACCGACAATATACCTCCCCAAATGACTAATTTAATACAGTTATCCCCCATTCTAATGCACTTATCCACTTGTTTTGTTTAAATAACGTTCTTTTGCCCACACCGCCAAGCGTAGTGAGCTGCTTCAAATCAAATACCAACCAATGAAAAAGCGACGGATTTCGGACAATATATCGTAGAATCATACTGTTGCAATTTTTGACATGTTATCTAATCATACGTCGCTTTACATACGCAAATGTATTAGAACTGCGGTGAATCAGCCTCCAGAATTGACGCCCACTGCGAAAATTAATTGAGCTAGCTCATTGGAGAACGTGTTTATTGCACAGGCGACAAACAAGGTTCGGAAAACTGATAGGGTTTGATACATGAATTCAAACAGCTATGACTCGACAAATGTGCGTACGCAACAAAGGCACTGTAGAGACTGTGTGTACGCAACAAAGGCCCTGGTGAGAGCTCTAGCATGACTGCGCGTACACAACAAAGGCTCTGGCGAGACTGTGCGTAGGCACCAATGGCTCTGGTGAGTTTTCGTGGATGCAGCAAAGGATCTGGCGAGACTGTGCTTGCGCAGCAAAGGCTCTGGCGAGATTATGCGTATGCAACAAAGGATATAGCGAGACTGTGCATGTGAAGTAAATGCCCTGGCGATATTATCCGTATGCAGTAAAGGCTCTGGCGAGAGTGTGCGTACGCAGCAAAGGCTTGGGGTTGATTGTGCGTACGCAGCAAAGCCCCAGGTGAGACGCATAGTCTCGCTAGAGCCTTTGCTGCTATCCTATGCGAGAATTATCGTGCGTATCTAGGAGCATTACAAGAAAGTATCTGATAGCATCTGTTTTGTTTTTGCTAGTGTCCGAAACGACTCTCTGAATTGTGCGGTGTTGAACGCTACAGTCACCGGTTATGGCAACTGGCAAGCAGTGAGATGTGATGAAAATTCTGGGTATATTTGCATGAAACCTCAAGGTACATTTTTTGTTTTATATATATTTTATAATTCAATCTTAATATGTTGTGCGAACAAGATAATATCTTGGGAAAATCTTGTGCGAAATATCTTGTGTGAACAAGATAATATCTTGTGCGCACAAGTTATTATCTTATGCACACACAATAATATCTTGTTCGCATAACTTAATATCTTTTATCATATGACGTCGCGTCTGAGAGTGTAATAACGCCATGTATTATTTTCGATAATCCACTAGTGGATTAAATATGCAAATTAGCTAGATACGTCCCGTAACGTTACATGTACGACGTCCTTAACGACGTCGCGTTTACTAATGGCGGAATATATGACATTTTTGGAAACAATCGTGAATAAAATGCGTTTTAAATGTCATATGATAAATAGAATCTTGCATTCGTGCTCATGTATTATTGAATTTATTAAACTCGTTGAGAAAAAGGGATAAAATGCTCGGCAAAGCCTCGCATTTTATCCCTTTTCCTCAACTCGTTTAATAAATTCAATAATACATGAACACTCATGTAAGATCCTCTATGTGTGCACAAGATATTATCTTGTTTGCACAACATAGATCTTGTGGACAACATGATATCTGGTTCGCACAACTTATTATCTTTTTCGCACAACATAATATCTTGTGCGCACAAGATATTATCTTGTGCTCTACTTCGCAGAACATATTATCTTGTTTGCACAACATAGATCTTCGGCCCCCGACCATCGGGGCTTGAAGAAATATATGGGCTGCATGATGTTTCCACGCAGAGCTGAATCCGACTCGCACACGAGTACTGGTAAACCGCTTAGAGGATCTAAGCCTGCCCAGGCAAAGCGGTGCGCACGAGTTGGACCGTCCATGCTTATAAAAAGTAGAAGTAAAACAAAGATCAGGAATCGATACAAATAACTTACTCCACCCATCAAAGACACCCTATTGGTTTCATCGGGCGACAGTGCTTGAGACCGGCCCCGATAGCTCAGTTGGTAGAGTGTCCGCTCCGGGGAACGGGAGGTCACGGGTTCGATCCCGGGCCGCGACATACCAAAGTCATTAAGAATGGTACTAGGTGCTCCTCGATTGGCACTCAGATTTACGGGGTAGAGCTAGGACTGTTCGACCCAGTGTCAGGATAATGTGACTGGGTGTGGTATCATGTAATGTGTCTGGGACATGATACTACAGTGAGGCAGCACTATAAAAGTGAGCATTTAGCTCCCACCGTCGTGATATGACTGAAAAATTGTTGAAAGCGACGTTAAACCCGAATTCACACACACACACACACACACACACACACACACACACACACACACACACACACACACACATACACACACACACACACACACACACACACACACACACACACACACACACACACACACACACACACACACACACACACACACACACACACACACACACACACACACACACACACACACACACAGTGCTTGAGATGTCATTTCATCTCAAAGTCGGGTAAAAGTCCCACAAAATTGGAAGCAACGTCTCCAAAATGACCTTTACAGTGTTGACGGGGAGGTTAAACCTCAAATCAAACAAATCAAAACAACATAGATCTTGTGCGGACAGCATAATATATTGTGTGCACAACTTATTTTCTTGTTTGCACAACATATATCTTGTGCAGCCAACATGGTATCTTGTGCGCACAAGATATTATCTTGTTTGTACAATTAATATCTTGTGCAGACATCATAATAATTTGTGTGCACAAGATATTATCCTGTGCGCACAAGATACTATCTTGTTCGCACAACTTCCCAAGATCTATGTTGTGCAAACAGATAATATGTTGTCAGAGCGAACAAGATATTATCTTGTGCGCACAAGATAATATCTTGTGCCCACAAGATTATATGTTGTCCGCACAGGATAAATTATGTTGTCAGCACAAATAATATCTTATGCGCACAACATAATAATATCTTGTTCGCACAACTTAATATCTTGTTCGAACAAAATCTTGAAAATAAAATTGAATGTACCTTCCCGGGATCCGTAGATGTGAGCATTATTTCAGTACACTTCCGAATGTTTATGCGCACTTTGGTCAATGCAACAATTTATTACTCGCAGTAGAACTGGTGTCATTTGATGCTTAAAGAATTCACATAATAATGTAATCGTTTGTTAAAACTGAGTACGATTTAGGTTAATTTTCGTTTGATTGATTGATTTGAGGTTCAATGTCCCCGTCAACGCTGTATAGGTTATATTGGAGACGTTTCTTCCAATTTTGTAGGACTTTTACCCGAAATTGAGATGAACCTGTCGCCCAATGAAACCAATAGTGTTTATAAGCACGGACGGTCCGTCTCGCCCTGCTTGGCATGGGCAGGCTTAGATCCTCTAAGCGGTTTATCAGTACTCGTGTGCGGTCGGTTTCAGCTCTGCGTGGAAGCATCATGCAGCCCATCTGATGGTAGGGGACCGAACGTAGTTTGAGCATTTAAGGGGAATGGGTACTTCTACATGGGAGACAACTCCCACAAAATCAGTTTTGTTTCCCATTTCAATAGGGGTCAACATTTGCTCCCGAGGAGCAAATTCTTTGCTTGTAGAGTAGACCTGTTTTTCTATATTTCTTTACTAATGATAATCCTTAACGTACGGATATCTGTGACTATGGGGTTTCCCTTGAAACTCAGTTGCGAATTCGAATGGGCCATGGTAAACGAGTCCTCACTATACGAGCTATTGCAATTCCATTACCATTTTGTGCAGGTTTTCACATCTCCAAAATGGCTGCTTGTCTGATGGAAATCCGTGATATTTTTTTCGTATTTATACTAAAACATACAATGTGGGTGCTCGTGAGAACCGCCTCATGAGGCGGTTCTAACGAGTACCCACAACGTATGATATTGAGCAGAAACAAACAAAAATAATTTATACCCCCATAAACCCCAGTTTTCTCAATATATAAAGTGGGGTTTTGGGCGTGTTCGTCTCGCGGACTTGTTTCGTCGTGATTCGTTGATCTGGAAACACCCAATCGCTGTGATACAATGCGCCAGATCAAATTACTGTAGTGTTAATGAATATTTATTAGACATCTGTATTTATAAAACATCCATTCCCTTAACATATAGGTAGTTGTCCTGATGGGTGGTTACAGCATCAATCAACATGTTTCAACTTCATGGAAACGTATACCACGACGTGGAACGAAGCTAAAGGGTCCTGTAATCTTCAAGGAGCGAGCCTCCCAGAAGTAACAAGGTGGGTGGATTACTTTGTTTGTAATATCAACAAGTAAAAAAAATATAGTTTACTTGTTTATTCCACTTCACCTCCGTGCACACGGCCGCCGCCCATTGGGGCTTAAAGAAATAGATGGACTGCATGATGCTTCCATGCAGAGCTGATACCGATCGCACACGAGTACTGGTAAACAGCTTAGAGCATCTAAGCCTGCCAGGCAAAGCAGTGCGAGTCGGACCGTCCATGCTAATAAACCCTATTGGTTTCGTTGGGCAGCAGGGCTTGAGATGTCATTTCAACTCAATGTCGGGTCAAAGTCCCACAAAATTGGAAGCAACGTCTCCAAAATGACCTTTACAGTGTTGACGGAGACGTTAATCCTCAAATCAAACAAACAAAACCTCCGTGCACGAAATACAAGGCTGTACACCAATCTCTAAGGCTAGAACAACTTTGGAAAATCTTACGAAAACACGCCTATACAAATACATTGCAAACTTTACCCCCGAAAAAAGAGAAAAACAAATAAGCTGAAAAATTGCAATATTTTTCTTATATTTGCTCAAAATATAGATTTTGGGTACGCGTTAGAACAACGAGTATCCACAATCTATATTTTAGAGCGGAAATAAAAAAAAATAAGGTGTTACCCCAATGAATCCCAGTTTTACTGTATGGGAGTAGGGTTCGAGGGGGTCAGAATTATATAGGCTTGTTTCGTTGATGTGATAAACTATTTGAAACGTGGCTAATTCGAAACTGGGCTCCCATCCTTGAGCTTACATAAAAAATCAACGCAGAAGCCGATGCTTGACCACAAAGGAGGCGTTTTGAGCGATTTGATCACTAAGGAGCCGAAATGGCTACCCGCCGTGCATTTAGAGCTAATCATAACACATGGCCGGAGGTAAATCTAAAATGTAAAATCTTTTCGATCATTTTTTTGTTGTTTTACGGCCCTGATTATTTCACTCATAACGAGCCGGTCGTTAATCATGGGTGTTTTTCGATCTTTAAAATAATAGTATGTTCTGTGGACTCACAAGAACCGAGCTTCGGCGAAGCGATTAAAGTAAGTACGCACCCCATGCATGTCAACAATTTCATCGTAACGAGACCTTTTTATATTTACTCATACGCACCCCTAGCATGCGTTTCATGAAATTTGCTTAAACAAATAACATGCTCCAATATCGAGGCTTAAACGGATGCTGCCAGCACCCTAACAAATGATCTTGAAACTCCCTATTGGACATTGCAGAATTCTTTTACGACCCCTACTGCAAGACATGACATTTGCAAAGGTTAATTGTTACCATAAACCATTAGGGGTCGAAATGCACTTCAAGATTTACTTATATTCTTTGCTTATCGTGCAGAGGATAATGTAGTTAAGTTTACATCTATCATGCGGTCGAGACTTACTTCCCATATCACCGGTCCTGGTAAATTTTATTGGATGTTTCATACCTCTTCATAGTACCTGGTTATTTTTTGTGGTTTTCGTTGGTTCAGCATTTTCGCATATTTTCATAAAAAAACTTCAAGATCTTGTACAACTACTGGACTTTCTACATTATTTAACTTATTGTCTTACTGCCATCAAAAAGCATGTGATTAAATATTGCGACAAAGTGTTAAAAATACGGGAGAAAGCTGTTTTGGTCTTACAAAATCGAATGAGGTTAGACAACATAGCGAAAACACGCCTATAATTTTTACCCCATTGGACCCCACTTTTATATAGTAATACTGGGATTTACAGGGGTGTACAGTATTTTTCTTATTTCTGCTCTAAAATATAGATTGTGGGTACTCGTTAGAACCGCCTCGATGAGGCGGTTCTAACGAGTACCCACAATCTATAGACGGATCCAATGTTTTGACACGTGACCTTGTTTACTTGTCACTGCGCATGCGCAAAACTACTTTTCCTTTTGATAACGATCTTTCGTGGTTGGCAAAAAGCCGCTGATTCCATATAAACACATTGTAAATAGGTTTAATATTACGGGCATATTTTAGTTGACTGTTACAGAAAATTGATCGAATTACACTTAATAAGTAGATAAATATATTCTAGACTTCATTCCTGCATCTTCCGCATTTTTAGTCATTCGTTTCGCGCATTTTTATTACAAATAATTAAGACCATCTCGCCTCGTTACCTGCCTAAGTTTAACAGGTAATTATCATCAAAACATCCTTAAATATTCTAGAAACCAATAATTAATAGCTAAGACATGTCTATTTTAAAAGTTTAAAGGTCAATTTTGTCGTTTCGATTCCAAACAAATTCAATTTTACAGAAAATAACATCTCATTTACAATGGTGACAAACGGCCAAAGCCGTTTTCTGCCCACCACTGTTAAGTTCCGGCCAATAGTATTATTGAGTGATGACGTAGTGTTTGGATGTGTCTATATTTTAAGCTGAAATAAGAAAAATATCACAATGTTTCATCTAAAAAATTTTAATTTTTCGGATGTAAAGTTTACAATGTATTGGTATAGGCGTGTTTTCGTAATGCAAAATCGAATGAGGTTAGACAACACGCCTAGTTTTGAACCCAGCCATGGCTGATGACTATGCTTCCCTCTTTCATTGCACGATGGCGGTTCATTTCTCCGACTTGATGATGGCCCCAACTTAAGACTGTATTGTTTTTATGCCCCCGGAATCTATGAGATTCGGGGGCATATAGTTTTTGGTCTGTCTGTCAGTTTGTCCGTTTGTCCGTTTGTCCGTTTGTCTGTTTGTCTGTCTACAAAAACCTTAACATTGGGCAAAACTTTTGAATGGTAATAGATAGAGCTTTCATATTTCACATGTGTATACCTTATCACAAGACCTTTCCAGTGGTACCATAATTTTTGATCTGGTGACCTTGAACTTGACCTTTGACCTATTTTTTTTAAATTTTTTTAAAAACATTAACATGCGCTGTCCGGGGGCATCAGTGTTTCACAAACACATCTTGTTATTTTATTAGTGGTTGGTGCCTGATTTTCATCACGATAACACGTCCGTGAAACGAAGACTCCTCTAAACCCCACTTTACATAGGGAAAAGCGGGGTGTAAGGGGGTAAACATTATCTGCCTTATTTTTGCTAAAAAACATAGATTGTGGGTACTCGTTAGAACCGCCTCATGGAGGCGGTTCTAACGAGCACCCATAATCTATGTTAAAAGCAGCAATAAGAAAGATGTATCAATTTGTACCTACTATATGTCATTTCTGACACATGTTGGACGCCATTATTTCATACGGACATGTTTTCCTAATGTATGTCTTCAGTTTATACTAATTTATTTTAGATCGATTGCGATGAAAGCTCCAAGCTTATTGAATCGCTCTCGAACACCCATTCCGGATTTTATCACGCGCGCGCGAGGTAGAGGCAGTGACTTTTACACCACTGCTACCCATTTACACCTGGGTCGAGTGGGACATTGTCATAACGTGTCTTGCCAAAGGACACACCTCGCCTCCGAAGGCCGGATTCGAACCCTCAACCTTTCGATCATATGTCGAACGCGCTAACCACTGAGCTATGGAGGCCGGTTGTCTTTGGTTGACTGCTCGTGATGTAGACGTACCTTGTGGTTTTCACAACACTCATAACAAATTATTTAAGAAATAGATAAGCTCTAACTGTGATTTGTTGAGTAATAAATCAAAGTTTGGAGGTCAGTTGTAAAGTAGACAAATCACGAGCGCGTAGCGCGCGTGATTTGTCTACTTACAACTGACCGACAAACTGTGATTTAGTACTTAACAAATCACAAACTAGAGCTGATCTATTTCGTTTCTAACAGGCTAAAAATCGGCAATAATGCTGTTGTTTCAACTTTTCGCCATTGTGATAAGAAATCCCGCTAAAATTATCGATTGAAACACATGCATTTATGTCCTATACTAACGTTTTCGATGCGAGAAAAGGACGTTACACCGTCAAACGTCAAGAAAATCGACCAGTGGTGTCATAAATTGGCTGTTTTAATGACGTCACTCGTCAGGCTCTTCCTTGCCGTGATTTGTTGTAGAATAAAACAGTTATTTTCCATTGCCCATATAAGCACGCTGTGTTAGAATTACTGCTAAACTTTTAATCAGGATATTGCTATCACAATCTTTGCAAAACCTTATTGTTAGTTTTATAGACGCCATCTACATTTGGCTTTAAAATTCAATATTAGACCTCAATCCCTTCTGCAACAATGCATATCGGAACCTGAATTTTATGGCGACTTAGTTTATAAATTCGGAAAGAGTTATGCTTGCATTGATTCCATTACCCAAATTACCTGTAAAATTATTCTTTGATATAAAATGATAGGGTATAACATAAATGTTATGGAACATACTTCATGCATTTTCGTTAACCAAATCACGGTTGTTAACTTTGCTTCCCTCCATTATGAAAACATGCCTATATAAATACATAGTTAATTTTATCGTCGAAAAAACGAAAATTTTGAAAGGAAAAATTGTGATATTTTTCTTATTTCTGCTCAAAATATAGATTGTCAGTGGGTACTCGTTAGAACCGCCTCGATGAGGCGATTCTAACGAGTACTCACAATCTTTATTTTAGAGGCGATTCTAACGAGTACTCACAATCTTTATTTTAGAGCAGCCTCGATGAGGCGGTTCTAACGAGTACTCACAATGTATATTTTAGAGCAGAAATAAGAAAAATTAGGTCTACCCCTGTAAACCCCAGTTTTACTATACAAAAGTGGGGTTTAAAGGGGCCAAAATTATATAGGCGTGTTTTCGTGATGCACACTGGTCTGTCGGGTCTCAGACTCTATGACACTCAATGGCGGCTCCAGTCTAAAGGCAATGTTTAGGTAATGTCCGTTTGTTCCTTCTATCTTTAGTTCGCCAGTTGGTTTTCGTTTGCTCCAGCATTTCAGTTAGTCCATGCTGTCGGGTTCTCATCGTTGTTTTATATCGGTAGTCGTTTGAGTTTTATGTTCTCAGAACTGTTACACTGCTGAACTAGGAATCCTTCATGCATACTGAACAAATTATTTGCCCCAACCATGAGGGAATCAAGGGCGAGGTTGGTGGCCACGTAAAATCGATTTAAGCCTCAACTCTTTCCTGACTGTTCCAAGGCCGTTCTTCTGTTATGGTTCATTTTTGTTAAAGTTTGTCTCTGCATGTATGTATATATATGGGCCCCGTCAAGCGATTTTGGTACTTATCGCCTATGCGAGCAGCGAAGGTTCAGGCGAGCCTGCGCGTCCGCGCAGTCTCGCCAGAACCTTCGCTGCTCGCTCATACAAGCAGTGAATCAAGAGGAACCTTCAGACAGAAAGCCATATCCCTGCCCCCTATGAATGGCTGGGCATGCGCAGCTAAAATTTGTCATGACGGAATGCTCGAAGACACAAATTCGCTTGGCGGGGCTCATATAATATCGTTTTATTTTGGATAGCGGTTTAGCCATTTTGTGGGAAAGTATTTACGCTTTTGACGTTTTCATCATAGTAAAGCTGTTTAATGTTCGTGTTTCTTTCCCTTTCATATCTTGGAGATGTGAGGTGATTGTATCTATTCGAGGCCATTGTCTTCACATCTGTTTTGAGTCCCGTCTCGAGCAAAATAGAAGAGAAGGCAATGATCAGGAATCGATACAATCAATGCACACCACCCATCAGAGACAACAAAGGGAAAGAAGCATATTCATTGAATAACTAGACCATAAACGGAACAGACAGTAACTTTTCCACAAAATTGACAATTGGCTGTCCAAAACAAAAAGATATAAGCCACATACACACTTAAAGACAAAACCGCGACAGAAGAACCACCCTGGGACGATCATTGAAAAGCATTTCACTGGGGAGTGGAGGTGGTGGGGGTGAAGGTCAAATCGATTTTCACACGGCCGCAGCCCTCGCCCTTGATTTCGTAGTGATTTACACACATAATTTGTTCAGTCCGCATGAATGCTTCCTAACTCATCAGTGCAACATCTCCGAGAACACTAAAGTAAATAACCATAGATGAAACGAAGGTAAGGACTCGACAGCAACAAACCACTGAAATTCTGGAGCAAAAGAAAACCAACTGTTAGACTCCGATGGGCCCAACCAGAGACGGAAAACCAGACACCAACCAACATTACATAAAATTAGATTCTCTCTAATTCTCAGTAAGTCTTCACAATGAAACCAGCATAGAATCTGAGGCCTGACCCACCGGCGTGCAATTAAAGAGAGAAGCAATTAAAGATAGAAGCACAGTTATCCAGCGTGCCAAACCGGCTTGCAACTGCACAGACTAGCAAGACTTGAAACTGCTTACACTGAAACTAGAGCCATTGTACTATCAAAGCTGCGAAATCAACTTTGCTGATCATTTGCGTGCGTTTATGCACAATCACGAAACTACCCTTAAATAATTTTGACCCCTTGAACCTTGCTTTTTTATAGTAAAACTGTGATTTACAGGGGTACACCTTATTTTTCTTATTTCTGCTCCAACAAATAAATCGCGGGTACTCGTTAGAACCGCCTCATCGCTCAAAATATAGATTGTAGGTACTCGTTAGAACGTGTACCTACAATCTATATTTTGAGAAGAAATAAGAAAAATATCACATTTTTTTCATCTTAAAATTTTCGTTTTTTGGGTGTAAAGTTTACAATGCATTTGTATAGACGTGTTTTCGTAATGAGGCAGGTCTGCAGCTTGATTTTGGCAAATTACATAATTAGGTTATGACGATGCGGCTTTTGTAACACAGTTATCTCCTTAGAACTGAGATTTGCCTGTAAAATTGTAAATGCTCATTACAACGTCTATACCATGTCTCTTATGAATGCGGGAACAACCAAAACTATATGCATACATGTAATTGTTTACAGATACCTATTCAAAAGGATTTGAAGCTTCAACTTGTGTTGTTGTTGTATCTAACAAATATAGATGTCAACTGTTTTAAAAAATTGTGTTTCAGTTCAGCTGTCAAGTCATTTATTGCATCTATGCTGGAGAACATTAGTCCTGCATCATCTGCGTGGATTAATTTGCGAGGTAGGCATTTATTTGTTTATAGAGGATCTTACATGAGTGTTCATTTATTATTGAATTTATTAAACGAGTTGAGGAAAATGGATAAAATGCGAGGCTGTGCCGAGCATTTTATCCCTTTACCTCAACCAGCATAATAAATTCAATAATACATGTACATGGGCACGATGCAAGATTCTGTTTATCATATGACATTTAAAACGCATTGTATTCACGATTGTTTTATGAAAATGACACTATTCCGCCATTAGTAAACGCAACGTCGTTAAGGACGTCGTACATGAAACGTTATTGGGCGTATCTAACTAATTTGCATATTTAACACACTAGTGGATTATCGAATTTATAACATGGTGTTATTACACTCTCAGACACGATGTCATATGATAAATTAATTTATCACCCTTTGTCCGTCGTCCGTCGTCCATCGTCAATGTTTTTCACCCTCTAGAGGCCACAGTTTTTCTTCAGTCTTCATGCAACTTTACCAGAATGTTTGACTTGATGATATCTCGGACAAGTTCGGATTTGGGTCATGTGGGGTCAAAAATAGGTCACTATGTCAAATGATTTTAAAACATTGTTCACCCTCTAGAGACCACAAGTTTGTTTCAATCTTAAAAGAGGAAGTGAAGGCAATGATCAGGAATCGATATAATTAACACATTAGCTGTTGGTGGGAGATAAAACTTAAACACTCACTCAGTAAGCCTTTACACTGGGACCGTCATAGAATTTGAGGCCTGACCCACGGCGTGCAATTAAAGAGGGAAGCAAAGTTGTCAACCTTGATTGGGTTAACTACCATGCATGCAGTCTGTCCTATAACATTTATGTTGTACCCAATCTTCTTATATCGAATTGGTAAATAATAAAACTGTACCAAAATGTATTTCTTGTCAATATCTTTGTCAGGTTTGAATATGGCTCATGTCAGGTCAAAATGTAGGTCACAAGGTCAAATTGCGTTAAATCCTTGTTCACATTCTAGAAGTCACAATGTTTCTTAAATCTTTATGAACAAGAATAGTATAGTTAAGTTCGAATTTGGGTCATGTCAGATCATAAAACTAGGTCACTAGGTTAAAGATTTTTATAACCTTGTTCACCCTCTAGAGACCACAGATTTGCTCCAATCTTCGTGAAACGTTACCAGAATGTTTATCTTCATGAAGTTGACGATATCTACGTCAGAGTTTAATATGAGTAATGTCAGATCCAAAAAAAAGGTCACAAGGTCAAATTGCTATAAAACTTTTTACATCTTCTAGAGGTCACATTTTTGCTTCAATCTTCATGAAATTTAAACAGAATATCTTGATAATAGCACGGTCAAGTTCGAATATGGGTCATGTCAGGTCAAAACTAGGTCACTGGGTCAAATTTCTTTAAAACTTTGTTCACCCTCTAGAAACCATAATATTGCTTCAATCTTCATGAAACTATTCCAGACTGTTTGCCTTGATGATATCATCTTCATGAAACTTTATCAGAATGTTTGTCTGGTGATATCAAGATCAAGTTTGGATATGAGTCATGTCAGGTTATGTCTGGTCAAAAACTAGTGAATTTTCTATAAAACGCTTCCAAAGGAATACCGTTTTATAAAACATATTATTCACTAATGGAGACCGAATTTTTGCTTAATAGTAGTAATCTTCATGAAACATAACCAGAATGTTTGCATTAATGATATCTGAGTTGAATTTGAATATGGTTTCATTTCGGATCAACAACTAGGGCACTAGGAGAAACTGCGTTAACCCTTATCTTGCTGTTCACGACAACCCCCATCTTTGCAAACAGTGTAGATCCAGATCAGATGGCTTCTGAAGAAGCCATCTGATCAGGATCTACACTGTTTGGCATTTAGTTTATGAATTTGTAGCAATAAATTACATCAAGTAATTTGATTGGTTGATAAACAGAAATGGGTCTGGCTTAAATGAATATTCAGCAAGATAAGGGTTAAAACTTTGTTCAACCTCTGAAAACCATAATTTTACTTCAATCTCCATGAAAATTTACCAGAATGTTTATTTGGTGATATCCAGGTCATGTTCGAATATGGGTCATTGTCTAAACTAGGTCACTAGGTCAAATTCCTTTAAACCTTGTTCATCCTCTAGAGGTCGGTCCAAGTATTGTTTCAATCTTTATGAAATTGTACCAGGATGGTTGCCTTGATGATATCTTGGTCGAATTTGAATATGTGTTGTATCGGATCAAAAACTAGGTCACAAGGTCAATTTGCGTTAAAACCTTGTTCACCCACTTAGGGCCATAATTTTGCTTCAATCTTCATTAAAAATTACTGAAATGTTTGACTGTATGATATCTATGTCAGATTCGAATATGGGTCATGTCAAGTCAATATCTAGGTCACCGGGTCAAATTTCTTTTAAAACTTTGTTCACCCTCTACAGGTCATAATTTTACTTAAACTTGAAAATGTGTTGGTCAAGTATGAAAATTGGTCATGTCAGATAAAAAAACTAGGTCACTAGGCCAGATTACGTTTAAACATTGTTCATCCTCTAGTGGCCCTAACTTTGCGTTTTTCTCCATGAAACCTGGATGTCGAACGAGAGTATTGTCTGAAACCATAAGATCCAGGCCTTTGATATTTTGTACACTGCTTCATCTAGTGGACCTCTGCCAGTATTGTTCAACTTTTAGCCCCGGGTCCTTAATGGCCCCGCGCAGGGGCCCACAAACTTAGACTTATATAGGGAAAACATACCTTTAAAATCTTCTTGAAGGAAAAGACCTTTCAGAAATTGGGTTCACATCTTCGAGTAATAGACCTCTTGCAAGATTGTTCAACTTATAGCCTTGAGACCGAAAATGGCTCCGCCCAGGCGTCCACAAATTTCTTGGACTTACATAAGGAAAGGCTTTAAAAATCTTCTTGCCTGAAACCAGAAGGCCCAGGCCTTTGGTATTTGGTACACAGCTTTGTCTAGTTTTTCTAGTTTTTCTGTGCTCTATGGCATATAGGTGGGGAGCCGGGCTGCTTTGCGTAGTAACTGTTGGAAGCACGTATGACTGAAGAGCTAGAGGTTGCGGTTTTAGACACAATCCGTCTACATACATGTACTTCCATGGAAATTAATTATGGAATCATTTCTGCCATCATCCCCCCTTCTTTTGATCAAAGAAGGACAGTTGTCAGTTACTGGCGAAAACATGTGTACCTATTACTGGTTAACCATCCAGGTCACAGCATACCCAGGAATAGTACGGTTAGGTTAACTGGCCTCAACTGACATAAAATAGACGTGAAGGCAATGATCAGGAATCGATACAATTAAGCCACAGCTCCAATCAGAGAAACCAAAGGGAAAGCAACACAAACATGAAACAACAGACTCTAATGGAAACATAAATAGCGGAAAGCCAAACGGAAGTTACTTTCTCATAAATATTATACGACAGACTGTATGCATGGTAGTTAAAGCCATCGCGGTTGATAACTTTGTTTCCCTCTTTAATTGAACACTGACGGATCGGGCCTCAGATTCTATGACGGCTTCAAGCTCCAGACTTGACCATTGCCTTCACTTCTATTTTTCTAAATTTTAGGTAATGTCGGTTGGTGCCTGATGCTCCGTCTCTGGCTGGGCAAGCTGGAGTCTGACTGTTGGTTTTCTTTTGCTCCGGCAATTCAGTTATTTCCTGCCGTCGAGTCCTTATCATTTTTTCATCTCTTTAGTAGTTTGATGTTCCGCTGCTGAGTTAGAATTCCTTTATGCAGACTGAACAAATTATTTGTCTAAACAAAGACAGAACCAAGAGCGAGGCCACGTGCTCCCGCCCCCGAGGTGTGAGTTAATTGTATGTATATATTCCTGATCATTGCCTTTACTTCCATCATTTTAGGACGATTTAGCGACTATGATGGCACGGACATGGTAAAAGGTGACATGCTAAGCAATGATGAGACAGGCTGTGCTTCTATTTCACCAGGTATGATATGCTTGTACCATTTTAATTGTTTTATGTACATTGAAATCCGTTGTAGAGTTGGCGTATTTTACAAACTGAAAAAGTGTACACTCGGTTTAAATGAAAAATTGGCGCTGCCGCTGCATATTCAAAATTTTAGAGATATAAAACTAAGTCTCGTAAATGCAGAAAAATTGAAACAGACAGTGGTGCAATAAAAACTACTCTTTTGCTTTAAATTACCGTCGGACGATGCTTCGGCAACAGTTGCAATGCTTTCCCTACTTTCGAGTTTGCTGGTATTTATTGTGTTCGTGCAAACGACACAGGAAAATGATTGTTTGAATTATTACTGTTAACTTGTGTTCTGATTTTGGACAGCAAACTATTCCTAATACAGCAAAACTTCGATAACTGGAACACGGATATAGAGGATATTTGATTTTTTCAGTGTAAGATGGAATTTTATTTCATCGAATGAACACCAAAACTGTTATTTTCACGAGTGGCGTAGCCACGAGTGAAAATAGCAGTTTTGGTGTTCATGAGTGAAATAAAATTTGATCTTGCACTGAAAATATCAAATTTTCTGTTTCTTACATGCTTCAAAAGGCAATATTTAGCGTCTTTAATGGTGTCGCTCAAATTCGGAGAAAATTATCTTTGTTCCTGTTCGTTTCGCGTCAAATTAGTGGTGTCCATCGTGTTTAGTGGGTATACTATTGGGTGTAAACTGAAAGTTTGCACCTGAGAAATGGCCTGGGATGGTATTATTATGAATGATTAATGAAATAATCGAGAGAGTAGTTTTCCAAAGAAGTTGCTGGCAAGTCTAACGTCGCGCGACAAAAGACGTGACGTCAGCGTCATAAATGACGTCAGTAACGTCCCCGTCACACATGAACGGGCTATGCGTCAATTAGAACACATTTCAGTATTGTTCAGTTATCTGATAAAGATAAAATTGAAATTAGAGTTAGATTTGAAGAAAAAAAGTAGTCCCAAACAGTGAAAAATAAAAAATCGTATTTTCACTGTTTGAAACAGTGAAAATATCGATTTATATTTCACTGATAAATCTCTATTTTTCATTGAAAAGCATGTAAGAAAGTTCGTTCACCATGGCAAATTCGATCTCGTTCGTAGTCCCTTGAGAATATTTCCTAAAGCTCCAGAGATCCATATATTTAGGATGATATATGATTTTTTTCTGATGTTGTTTTGAGGCGGTTCTTATGAGTACACGCATCATACCTTTATTTTATTGAAGATCGTTAAGATTTCTTTAAGTAACCCCCAGTATGTGTCATGACTTGGCACTATGAATAAACCTCAATAATTCGAACTATCCCTATCTCGAACAAATTGTCATGGTCCAAAAGGTGTTCGAGCCATTGAAGTTCGACTGTATTTATATTGTTAGAGTCAGACATTATTTTTCTTGCACACCAGACAAGGAAATCCGTGATTTTACCCTGGGATAGAAATTTATGTTCTGACCCTGGTGTTCCGACCCAATATCGAATATTACCGCGTGTTTGATAAATGTACTGGTTGAATACGTCCTCGTATGCGCCGTCGTCAAGGTTGACGTCATGCACGTTACGCGACGTCACTAAACATTCCGGTAGTGTCATCACAATATGGCGAACGTTGGTAACTGAAGTGACTGCAGCATTAAAAATCCGCGCTTAAAACGGAAGGTATGCAAGAAAAAGAACCCTATATGGGTGTGAGGGGTGGACAGAAAAATCCGTCCCTCGGCAAGCCTCGTGATGCCGGACAGTGACCCTCGGTACGGATTTTTCCATCAACTCCTCACACCCATATAAGATTATTATTTTCCCTCCCCACAACACACCAAGGTGATGGGGACCTATTGTTTTGATACGGATCCCGTTTACGTCGGACTGACCTATTTGAAGCACTATATCTCCTGCAACTACCTATGCTTTCTGACCCAACTTGCATTGCTACATCATTAGCATGGGGACAATCGGTCATAAGGATTGGGATGGGAGATGTGGGTAGTTGTGTCGATTTCTGATCATTGTCTTTACTTCTATTTTGATTACCTTTACCGCCTTTTCAAGGACAATGTCAAACAAGACTGTCAATTTTGAGCCAATCACGGTATATCTGCACCTGATCTCATACTTGAGTTGATGAATTTTAGTCAAACTTGGCGAAGCATATTCTTGCTACCTTTCAAAAATGTGATAATATTTTAGTGACCTTAACCTCTATCTGAGGACACATTTCCCCATAATCTGTCAATTTTGGTTTGTCTGCACCTGATCTAAAGAAGGTATAAATGAAATTTGGTCAAACTTGGTTCAATATGTTATTGCAACATACCAAAGAATTATTAGGTTAAGGTGACCTTCGCCTTATTTACAAGGGCACACGGTCCCATAAACTGTCAATTTGGCTTGTCTGCACCCTATCTTGTGAATGAATCGATTGAATTTGGTCAAACTTGATAATATATATTACTGCAACCTACCAACTATGAGAACAGACTCGATGACTTTGGCCTTATTTCAAGGGCACAGGCCCCCAAAACTGTCAATTTTACCAACTCTACACCCTATTTCATTATCGAATTGATGAAAATTTGTCAAAATTAGTACACTATATCATTTATATCCAAATATTTGTTTAGAGTTTTGTGACCTTGACCTTCTTTTCAGGTCACAAGCTCCCTAAATCTATCCATTTTGGGCAAAACTGACTTTTCTGCACTCTATCTTATTTAAGAAATATTGGATATTGGTAAAACGTTTTGGTAATCTTGACTTTTTTAGGGTCTCAGGCTACAGAAAATTGTCAGTTATTCGCCAAAACTGACTTGTGTGCACCCACACCTTTTTTTCAAAATGAAATGGGTGCTTAAGTTACATTCATGTTAGGGGGGCATTGTTTTCCTCTGTACATATTGCTGTTATCGTATTTTATTCCTTAGAATATATGTGAAAGAGTTGGATCGAGTTCTGTTCTATGATAATTAAGGACCGATTTCCGAGTAATAGACCGATCGCGTTGAAGATCGTTGCTCGACAATCTTTCTCCCACAACATGGGCCGAGTTTGTTTTTCAAACGTCTTTGGTCAATTGCATCACTTAAATCGGCACTTTCACGTAAATTAACATTTCCCTCCAAAGTGCCGGTACCTGACTTTTTATTTAGAACACGGATTCGAAAAAGAAAGAAACGTTGATTTAGCTGAACGTTTTCAGCTTAAATCTAAAACCCATCACCAAAGAGCATGACTCTGAAATTGTATCTCTTTTGGAGTACACTTAGCATAATCAAACCTTTCAAAGTGAAAACATTTGCGAATCTTGTGAGTCATAAGGCCTAACTGATAGCAAGAAAATAAAATTTCTCGAGTTAGCTTATAATAGAGAGTGTTCTTAAAGAATCCGAACAATCCTTCTTCCCGCAGAAAAAGAAAACATTGAAAATAATTCGTATGATGCAAAGGACTGCTGAGCAATCCAGTGGGTGCTTTGCTACAGGACAGCCTTTTTAAGATGTTTTTGGAATGTTACATTTGGACTGATTATAAGCAAACTTTAAATTGAATACTTGGCGCGTTTGTCTAAGAAAGCTTAACAATATTAAAACTGGACGAGCAATGTGTAAAAATACGAGGACTGTTCAAATATGAATGCAAGTAGAACGTTTTCTCATGCACTAATGCGAAAATCACCTGGAAATAATATCACAGCGTAGAAAAACATTTTACCTATACATTGATACCAAACCTGTTACAATCCGTCCACTTTAGCCATGTATATCGTTCGATAAACACTGTCTGCTCTTGTACACTAATACAAAACATGGTTGGAAGAAGGTTAGAGTACGCTGTTGAAATACGGTCCTATATTAAGAATCGTTGTATTCTTGGTATACGATGCGAAGACATTTTTGATGAAATATGTTCGGTTTATGGGCATAATGAAATGTCTTTTCCGACAGTTTTTCGTTGGTGTAAGAAATTCAGCTGTGGGCTAGGCTCAATAGAAGATGCACCACATGATCGTCGGCCGAAAAGAGCAACCTCTGCCATGATTGTTGCTAGAGTGAAAGAAATAGTTGCTACCGATGCACGATACACCACTAGGCAAATAGCTAGTATGGTTGGCATCTCATTAGGAGCAGCTCATACAATTCTGAAACGGGATTTGAAAATGAGAAAGATCTGTGCTAGATTGATTCCCCATCTGTTGACAGATGAGCAGAAAAAGACACGCGTTCAGTGGGCCAAGACGTTGCTTAAAACGTTTCCAAATTACAATGCACGGTCTTTCGCTAATGTCGTCACAGGTGACGAGACATGGGTTCACTTTTTTGAGCCAAAACGAAAGATTCAGAACAAAATATGGGCAACAAAGTATTGCAAAAGACCATGCATTGCAAAGCGGACCATGAGCGTCAAGAAGGTAGTGTATGCCAAATTTTTTTTCAAATCAGGGCCCTGCTATTCAGGTTGCTGTGCCTAAAGGAAAATATGTAAATGCGAAGTTTTACAAGAATAAAGTTCTTCGAAAATTGAAGAAATATTTCAAAGAACGAAGAACCGCAACTGGTTTGGCCAATGTCAGATTGCTACATGGCAATGCGTCGCACAAGGCGTTCATTGTGCAAGACTATCTGAAGCAGGAAAGGGTTGTTGAACTCCCTCAACTTCCGTATTCCCCTGACCTTGCCCCGTGTGACTTTTTTTGTTCCCGCGGCTGAAAAAATACCTTTCTGGTCGAAAATTTGTACAGCGCAAACATCTCGTTTCTGCAATATTCCAGTGCCTTCATAGTATACCTCGAAAAGACTACCAAAATGCATTCAATGATTGGATCAAAAGACTGAAAGTTTGTATATCTGTTAAAGGGGGAATACTTTTAGGGGACAAAATAATTTTTTCATCGAAATCTATCACGGAATCATTTTTATGTGCTTAGTTGCATTCATATTTGAACAGTCCTCGTAGAAATAGAGGCAATGACCAAGAATCGATACAATTAACCCACAGCTCCCATCAGAAAACCAAAGGAAAAGAAACACAAACATGAAACAACAAATCCTAATGGAAACATCAATAGCGGAAAGCCAAAATAACAGTTAATTTCCTACAAAATGGCCAATAGGCTATCCAAAATAAAATAAAATAAGCGCCACAAACACCAAAAGACAAACCATAACAAAAATAAACCGCGACAGAAGAACCGCCTTGGAATGGTCTGCGGAACGAATTCCACTGGGGGGGGGCGCTTAAATCGATTTCACGTGGCCACAATCCTCGCCCTTTCTTCCGTCACGATTAAGACAAATAATTTGCTCAGTCCACATGTAGGCCTCCTAACTCATCAGTGTAACATCTCCGTGAACACAAAAATCAAACAACCACAGAGATGAAACAACGGTGAGGACTCGACAGCAAGAAACCACTGAAATAGGAAAAACGGTGCAATCTGAATCAAAGTCTAACAATAGCTGGCATCCATAAAGAATTAAAGACATGTCAAATGATTAAAGTATAGACATATAAGTCACATTCATCAATCCTGTAATATGAATCAGGACTATCACAAGTAATGAAGTGCAACTCTTCCAGAAAAATGCACCCTCGTTGACGTATCTGTCTGGATGGGTTCACGCTGTAAGATCGGCCCACGCCATTACGATAACACACCCGTACGACATAGTGCAGTTTTTTACCTCTCACAAATGGCAACTTTTCTGATGAAAATCCTTGATAGTTTTCTTATTTACTGCAAACATAGGTTGTCGGTGCTCGTTAGAATCGCCGCAATGGGGCAGTTCTAACGAGTACCCTCAACATATGTCTTGGAGAAGAAATAAGAATAATAATGTTTACTCCTGAAAACCCCAGTTTGCTCTATATAAAATATAATTAGAGGCCATAAGTAGCGTTTAGGGGGTGTTCGTTTCACGGTCTGGTTCACGTGATGTCTTGGAATCAGTCCCCAATCAGGGACCGACCCTCAGTTTTTAATATGTTTCTTGCGTTATCTTTTATTTGTTATTATTTTATGTTATGTAACAAAACTTAGATTCTTTAATCGAGGCGGCTATATCGATTATCAATAGTCTATGCTTTTGAACACACCAACACAAATATTATTTAGTTATCCATGTAAACCATTGTTTGCATTGTATTTGTAGCAAGCACTTCCCGGAAACTTGAAGACTGCGGAACGATAAAAGGAGTAATGTGTACAGTACCAGTTAATACACCAGTCATACCGCCATCAAACATACTTCGTAAGTTGTTTTTTCTTAAATATAGAATGTAAAATATTCCAAAAATCCCAAGATTTAAAAAGCTTTATCAAGCCAGCGACAGAAAAAAACTAGAGGATCTTACATGGGTGTTCATGTATTATTGAATTTATAAAATCGGTGAGGAGAATACATAAACTGCTCGGCACATGTTCATGTATTATTGAATTTATTAAACGAGTTGAAGAAATGAGATACATTGCGGGGCTTTGGAAGGGTCAGTACAAAGTGTAATAATGTAAACATTATATATATAATGGTCGTGAAAGAAAGTTTAAGAAGCTCTCACGTTTTTATTTGACACTTTTTACTTAAGATTTGCTACAAATTGCGCACCCTTTGATGCTAAAATGTTCTAGTTTTGTTATGAAAGATCCTGAAAAACCGAAGTGGAGGCAATGATCAGGAATCGATACAATTAACCCACAGCTCCCATCAGAGACACTAAAGCTCAATTTCTCGATATTTGGATGATTTATTAAATATTTACAGTACCTATGTCGACGGTTTGATCAGTCAAATCTACCCACCAGAACTTAAGTTAAAAAAAGACAATTCATCTGATACCGAGGCCCGTTGTTGGATTTACATTAATTTATTGTTGGTAGGCTTGTTTCCTACAACAAAATGTATGATACACGCGACGATTTTGATTTAGAGATTGTAAAGGTTTTTTTTTCTTGGATAGTGATGTTCCTGATGCAGCATCCTATGGCGTTTATATACCGCAATGAATTCGATATGCCAGAGTGTCTAGTCATGTAACTGACTTCAACACTGATAATTGCTAAACTTCTTAATCAGGGCTATCGGTATCATAAACTACGCAAAGCCTTCTCTAAATTTTTAAACGTCATTCCGATCTAATTTCAAAATGTTGGGCTGAAAAAAAAAATATCGGATCCCCAATTTAATGATGACTTGGTATACAAATTCAGAAAAATATATGCTTGCAATGACTTCAGTACCAAATTTTGTAAAAATCATTCTTCAATTTAAAAAGATTGGGTACAACATTAATACTTTGCCTAACATTACTGATAATGACCAATCTAAATTATATTTGAGAAATGTTACTATTTGTGTGTTCTAAGATGGTTGATGAGACTGATTCACCTCTGAGCCGTCTGTTGCAAATAGAGCAACAGAGGCTAGAGGAAGACAGCTCTGTTGGTGATGCCTTAGCTCTTGTTTTGCGCTTTGCGCGTTTCTGCTCAGCTTCACTGATTCTTTTTGCCTCATATTCATTTGTACCCCTTTTGATGAGACCTCGCCACTTTGCTATGTCCTGTGCAATTTGTTACCACTGGTCTGTTGGAATGTTGAAGTCCCTGAGTGGGTCAGGCCTCAGATTCTATGACGGCTCCAACGTAAAGGCTTATTGAAAATTAGAGAGATAATGTTGGTTGGTGCCTGATGCTCTGTCTCTGGTCGAGTTCATCGGAGTCTAACTGTTGGTTTTCTTTTGCTCCAGCATTTCATTGGTTTCTTGCTGTCGAGTCCTCACCGTTGTCTCACCGCTGTGGTTCTTTGATTTTTGTGTTCACGGAGATGTTGCACTGATGAGTTAGGAGGCCTTCATGCGGACTGAACAAATTATTTGTCTAAATCGCGACGGAAGTAAGGGCGAGGATTGTGGCCACGTAAAATCGATTTAAGCCCCCCCCCCCCGGTGGAAATCTTCCACTGACCGTTCCAAGGCGGCTCTTCTGTGGCGATTTATTTATGTTGTTGTTTGTTGCTTACTGTGTGTATCACTTGTGTCTTTTAATTTTGGATGGCCATATGGCCATTTTGTGGGAAAGTAACTGTCCTTATGGCCTTCCTTTGTTTAGGTTTCCATTATGGTCTGGTCGCTTAATGTTTGTATTTCTTTCCCTTTGGTGTCTTTTATGGGTGGAGTAAGTTAATTGTATCAATTCCTGATCTTTGTTTTACTTCTACTTTGAATGTGTGGCGGCCGTAAAAAGTCTCCAAGCCCTACATCATAGTGTAGTATATATTTTCTTGTCCTTTTGGATCATTAATTCCATTGTGGAATTGTGAAACTATTTGAGGGTCACTGATAAGGCCTAAATGGCCGAAACTAGCTAGTCTGGCCCAGAAAACATGTACACTCCATATTTTCCAGTTCTCTGGTGTAGTCCTTGCTTCAAAAGGATAACCTTTTGTAGAACATATTTGATGGAGGCTTTGTGGGTGTCCCTGTAGCGCTTCTTCTGACCGCCTTGGGAGTGTTTGCCAATCTCTAGTTCTCCATAGAGAATTTTCTTTGGCAAACATTCCTCAGGCATTCTGGTAGCATGGCCTGTCCATCTTAACTGTGCAAATTTCAGACGTGTATGTTCACTTTGCATCCCTGTCCTGTTCAAGACTTCCGTGTCTGTAATCTTGTCTTGCCACGTATTCTTTAAAAGTTTTCTAAGACAGCTAGTATGAAAGCAATTCAGTCTTGTTACATGCCGTTGGTAAACTGTCCATGATTCACATACATACAATACTGCTGGCAGCATAACAGCTCTGTAGACTTTCAGTTTGTGTCAAATATGTTCTAGAAAGGGTTATCCTTTGGAAGCAAGGAATACACCACATAACTGGAAAATATGGATCATGTTTTCTGGGTCAGACTAACTAGTTTCGGCCAATTAGGCCTCATCAGTAACCCTCAGATATTTTTTATAATTCAACCATGGAATCAACGATCCCAAAGGACAAGAAGAAACAAACTACACTATGATGTAGGGCAGGGAGACTTTTTACTAAATAGACGTTGAGGCAATGATCACGAATCGGTACAATTAACTCCCACCAGAGACACCAAAGGAAACGAAACACAAACACGAAACAACAGACCCAATGGCAGCACCAAAAGCGGAAAGCCAAAAGGACAGTTACTTTCCCCCCAAAATGGCCAATGGGCTGTCAAAAATAAAATAATAGAAGCGGTCCAAACACCCAAAGACAAACCATCACAAAAATAAACCGCGACAGAAGAACCGCCTTGGAACAATCAGCGGAAACGAATTCCACTGGCGGGTGGGGGTGGGGGGGGGGGGGGCTGGGGGCTTAAACCGATTTTACGTGGCCATAATCCCCGCCAATACTTTCGTCACGATTAAAACAAATAATTTGTTCAGTCCGCAAGAAAACCTCCTAACTCACCAGTGCAATATCTCCGTGAACACAAAAATCAAACACCCACAGAGAGGAAACAATGGTAAGGACTCGACAGCAAGAAACAACTGAAATGCTGGAGCAAAAGAAAACCAACATTCGACTGTGATGGACCCGACCAGAGACAGAGTATCAGGCACAAAATAGAAGTGAAGGCAATGATCAGGAATCGATACAATCAATTCACAGCTCCCATCAGTGACACAAAAGGGAAAGAAGCACAAACATGAAACAATAGACATTATGGGAACACCAATAGCGGAAAGCCAAAAGGACAGTTACTTTCCCACAAAATGGTCAAAAGGCTATCCAAAATAACGTAATATAAGCATCACAAACACCCAAAGACAAACCATAATAAAAATAAATCGCGACAGAAGAACCGCCTTGGAACGATCAGCGGAAACGAATTCCATTGGTGGGCTTAAATCGATTTTACGTGGCCACAATCCTCGCCCTTACTTACAAATAGAAATAGTGGCAATGATCAGGAATCGATACGATTAACCCACAGCTCCCATCAGAGACACCAAAGGGAAAGAAACACAAACATGAAGCAACAGACCCCAACGGAAACACCAACAGCGGAAAGCCAAGAGGACAGTTACTGTCCCACAAAACGGCCAAAAGGCTATCCAAAATAAAATAATATAAGCGACACAAACACCCGAAGACAAACCATAACAAAAATAACCTTGACAAAAGAATCGCCTTGGAACGGTAAGCGGAAACGAATTCCACTGGGGGCTTAGTGTATATCGCGACAGAGGTAAGGGCGAGGATAATGGCCATGTAAAATCGATTTAAGCCCCCCCCCCAGTGGAAGTCTTTCCACTCACCGTTTCAAGGCGGTTCCTCTTTGGCGGTTTATTTATGTTGTTGTTTGTTACTTACTGTGTGTATCACTTGTGTCTTTTTATTTTGGATGGCCATCTGGCCATTTTGTGGGAAAGTAACTGTCCTTTGTTTAGGTTTCCATTATGGCCTGGTCGCTTCATGTTTGTGTTTCTGTCCCTTTGGTGTCTTTGATGGGTAGAGTAAGTTAATTGTATCGATTCCTGATCTTTTTTTTACTTCTACTTTTTTAATCGATTTTATGTGGCCACAATCCTCGCCCTTTTTTCCGTCGCGATTGAGACAAATGATTTGTGCAGTCCGCATGAAGGTCTCCTAACTCATCAGTGCAACATCTCTGCGAACAGAAAAATCAAACGACCACAGAGATGAAACAACGATGAGGACTCGACAGCAAGAAACAACAGAATTGCTGGAGCAAAAGAAAACCAACAGTTAGACTCCAAAGACTACAAATATGTTCTATAGAAGGGTTATCGTTTGGAAGCAAGGAATACACCACAAAAGTGGAAACTATGAAGTGTACATTTTTTCTGGGACAGACTAGCTAGTTCGGCCAATTAGGCCTCATCAGTGACTCTCAAAAATCTCCAAAATTCCACAATGGAATCAATGATTCCAAAGGACAAGAAAATATAAACTGCACTATGATGTACACAAATATGTTCTACAAAAGGGTTATCCTTTGGAAGCAAGTAATGCACCACAGAACTGGAAAATATTAAGTGTACATGTCTTCTGGGCCAGACTAGCTAGTTTCAGCCAATTAGGCCTCATCAGTGACCCCCAATTTTTTTTTCGACTTCGATCCAAGACACTGCCACGTAGTTGGCCAAATGCTGCCCTAATTTTGGCAATCGTGGCATTGAGTTAATCGTCAGTGTGCACGGCTCTTGACAGTGTGCTCCCAAGGTACGGGCACTTGTCTAACACTTTCAATCTTTGACCTTTCACTGTTACAGTGGGCTCTTTATAAGGCTTACCAGGTGCTGGCTGATTAACTACTTCCGTCTTTTTGGTGCTGATTGTGAGAGCATAGCTAACACAGGAGTCAGATACTTGATCTATGCCTTTCTGTGGTAGCAAATTTTGCCACGTAATCAGCAAAGAGGAACTAATCCAGCACCTCTGCTGAACCTTGTATTTGGCTTGCAACCTTCTAAGATTGGAAAGCTTCCCGTCAAAGCGATGCCCAATAGGTTTGCCATTGTCGCCATCCTGGAAAGCATCTGTAAGCATTGCACAACACATCATGCTGAACAGCGTTGGGACTAACACACAGCCTTGCTTGTTGCTTGACTCCGTTTGTCACAGGGAATGGCTCTGAAAATTCATCATCTTTTTGGACAGGTGCAAGCATACTATCGTGGAACTGTCTCACCTTTGCTATTAGCTTGGTTGGACATCCATACTTTCACCATGATCTTCCAAGGCCCTCACGACTGACTGTGTCAAATGCTCTGGTAAGGTCAACAAACGACGTCATGTATAGGTCAATGCTATGTTCCTGGCATTTCTCTTGCAGCTGCGTTGCTGTAAAGATCATGTCAATTGTTCCTCTGTCCTTCCGAAATCCACACCGGCTTTCTGGCAGAAGCTCGATACTAGAATTGGGATGCATATTTCATTGGATCTCCATGTATTGTAGGGCATCTAACAAATTTTGTCATTCATGCTATAAAAACCTATTCGGAATGTTTTCTTTCTCATTTTGAAACAATTGTGTGGCATTAACAGCTCGTTTGCAATGGTTCTAAAACATTTTTATTGGAGGGGGTGGAACTGATAGGCCCCCCACCAGGAAAAATCCGGGCCAGCCGGTTCTTTCCCGGGGAAGAAACTGACTTGGGGAAACCGGCCTGTGTCAAGGGCAGCATGAAGTCTCTTTCAAAACAGGACAAGAACAATTTAGCCTCAAGGATGGGCAATTCGTCCGCACCGGTATACAAACGATTTGTCTAAATAGCGTACTACCAAATTTAATACCAAAATTGCCCGTAAGAAAGGTGAGATCTTCAGATACTTTCTGACATTATCGCAACGTAATTGCTATGCCTTTCCAAAGTGGATTTTGTTTTAATTGAACTTGGGTTTAACTTCCCCGTCAACACTATTTAGGTCATTTTGGAGACGTCGCTTCCAGCTTTGTGTGACTTTTACCCGACAATGAGGTGTAATGACATCTCAATCCCTGCCGCCCAATCAAACCAGAAGACTTATATGCATTGGACGATCTGACTCACAATGCTTTGCCTGGGCAAGCTCATTCCTTCTAAGCATTTTATTAGTACTCATGTGTGGTCAGATTCAACTCTGCGTGGAAGCACCATGCAGCCTAATCTATTCCTCCAAACTCCGATGAGCGGGGGCGAAAGTAGACAAATCTCTTTTATTACATGCATGATATAAGGAATCTTCTTTATTAACTGTCCAGTCAGTTAAATCAATTAGTTTTTTTGTTTTGAGATGGAGTAGTGTAAAGAGTGGAAACTCATACGTATGCAGACCAAATGTACGAAAAGGTTTGGATTTGAGTTTATTTAAAATTTCATTTTAACTTACATAGTTCAGAAAAAAATTTCTCACTAATCTTTCATAGGCTTTGTCGCAATTTTTAATCGCATGTTTTTAATCACAAAGACATGGAGTTAAGAAACCTGGTGCGGCGAGTAGGCTACGCCTGATAAGTGTGGCTCTCTCCGGTGCTTTTTATTTTTAGAGAAAATATGAGGCTATATTAAATATATTTCCTTTTAAATATAGTTATACAGCGTAAAATGTCGATACCATTTGAGAAAACAGCAGGATCAGAAAAGGACACCACGGCATTGCACGCCACAAACACAAACCAAGTGATGTGTAAAATGTTAATTCATTGTTTATGGCTTGATTTTACCCCACTGTTATACAATTACGCCAAATGCAAGACACCAATAAGTAATATGTTATCAGTTTTTTGCAGACAAAAATTATTTCGTCAACCATGTACACACAGCGAAGACTTAAGTCAGCATGCACATCATTACAGTCCACTCAGGGTCATTGCTCTGTGCTGCTTGGTTGCTTCTTTACACACAAGATGTCTCTTTAATGAGTGAGCCGGTATGCCAAGTGATTATCTTCCACGTGCAAATATGCTGGCAGACACGTTTTTCAATGACATTGTTTATTTTAATTTCAGCACAGTATGAATGCCCATATTCGTGGATTAAACGTGAGAATATATGTTATATTGTCCGATATGATGCGTTATCCTGGGCAGCGGCGAGGATGGCATGTCAGCAAATTGGAGCTGATTTGGTTGTGATCAATGAAAGAGAGACATTAGACTATATCGCAGGTTTGTTTTAAATATTCTAACCACTCTACGACAAGACTGAATCACACATTAGTAGCTATTCTGCTCCCACCGCAAAAAAAAAAAACAAAAAAACAACAACAACAAAAAAAAAACATGCACACTTCTGAATTCTCAATTCGTCGGTATATTCATTGCTTCCAAAAGAAAACATATTTAGAGGCAGTCGATGCTATAAAATTACAAGTAAAGATAAATCGCATTATGCCGAAAGTAGAATGGAAGTGAAGGCAACTATCAGGAATTGATTTAATAACCTAACACCTTTCATCAGAGACACCAAAGGCAATGGAGCATAAAAAGCAACGACACATTAATTTCCTTCTTTCTGCTCAAAATCATAGATTGTAGCCGAGGCGGTTCAAAGGAGTGTCGCAATCTATGCTTTGAGCAGATACATAAAATATAAAGAATTTTTACCAGACAATTTCCATCTTTCGGTGGTAAAGTGTTTCCAATATGTTTGAACAGGTTTGTTTTCCTGATGCTATGTAAAAGTGAGATTTACAAGGTCATTTATTATTTTTCTTATTATGGTCTATGGCAGATTCCTTAGTGAGTGATCTAACAAATGCCAAAACCCTTCTTTTATGGCGAGGCCTAAATGTAAGAGCAATTTTGAAAAACAGTTCGAAATAATGTACATGTCTCATGGGTTTGTTATTCTTATAAGGCCTTTGACAGTAGCAGTCTCGGTTTGACTGATAGAGCAATATATTGCTCGAAGCGAACTCCGTTGCGAATATAAAAAATAAGACATCTCGCTACTAGCAGGCTTATTAGTTATGCTACAAACTACATTCTGATACTTTTTCCAGATTTAGTGAATCAAGAAATATGGATAGGACTTAGCGACCGAGCCATTGATGAGACATACGTATGGTTAGATACATCTCATGAGGTACATTTTCACCAAACTATCAGTTACGCAGAGGACAGAGTGTCTTAGAAGACTATATGTTTTTTTCTCTCAATCATAATCGAATACCAGAATGTAGTGCATGTTAAAACGCCCACATTTTGGGCTTGTGTCGCACTCCAGCAATCAATATTAAAACAGTCATAAGAAATGTACAACATACATTTCTCACGCATGCCGATCTAACAATCCAATTAACAATTACAATTATGCGCATGCATTACCAAAACACGCATATACAAATACAGTGTAAACTCTACAGCCGAAAAAACGAAAACGTTATGATGACAACTTGTGATATTTTTTCTTATTTGTGCTCAAAATATAGGGTGTGGGTACTCGTTAGAACCGCCACATCGAGGCGGTTCTAACGAGTACCCACAATCTATATTTTAGATCAGAAATAAGAAAAATAAGGTATACCCCAGCAAACCCCAGTTTTACTATTAAAAGTGGGGTTCAGAGGGGTCAAAATTATATAGGCGTGTTTTCGTGATGGATGTGTCACCCGTTGTTAAACTGATGTTTTTAGGTTTGTTCATGTAATAACACTGCTGATACTTGTTTCTATTATAATATTGAAATCACCTTGTCAGGGAAGGGAGATACAGTTGGTTTGATTTCTGTTGTATGTGTTCTCTATACGAATTGTGTTGTTTGCTAATTCTCCTGGTGCCATTGATAACCTATGTTATTTGATTGTGCACCTTTGTGTTCATCTTCAGTTGGATTTTATTGACACGACTGCACACACAAACAATCGAAAACGGCAGGCAAGATATGATAATCTGATATTGGAGTATTATCTCATTCCTTCTTGTGTTGAGTTATTGAGTACCCTTGTAAATAACTCACACAAATATAAATGAATATCGCCGATGACTAAAACTTGTTTGAAAAAAAACGTTCTGTCCATCAACAGTATCCGTTCTTAAGCAGGATCTTGAGGACTACACACTTTTCACTCCTGCCAGTTTAAGAGACCATGGCTGTCTCAATCAGTTGCACCACTTCATGAACCGAAAATCTTAGCTCAATATCTGGCGTCTTTACCCATTATAGCATTAGCTTTGTTCGGTTATAATTAAGAAAAATTAAGAGTCTATTTCGAGATTTTGAACTTGGTGTTATTAGGGCCCCGCAAATTTATTTGCCCTATAATAATCGCCCTGTCTGTCCGCCCGTCCGTCCGTCCGTCTGTCCGTCCACATTTTTTATGTTTTTCTTAATAACTTTAAAACCGTCCGACGCATCAACTTCAAACTTTAAATATAATGTCACAATAACATTACACAATTTCATGGCAAGTAACGTAACTCTAGCTACAATAATCTTAGAGTTATGGCCCTTTTAAAAAACTTAAAAAATGTCCACATTTTTCATTTTTTTCTTAATAACTTACAAACCGTCAAACCTATCAACTTCAAACTTTCAATATATGGTCTCATTATCATTACACAATTTTATGGCATGTTACATAACTGGAGCTTTTATTCTCTCAGAGTTATGGCCCTTTTAAAAAACTTAAAAATTCAGCTTTTTCATGTTTTTTCTTAATAACTTACAAACCGTCAAACCTCCAAACTTCAAACTTGAAATATATGGTCGTATTATCATAAGACAAGTTTATGACAAGTTACGTAACTGTAGTATTAACACTCTCAGAGTTATGGCCCTTTGAAAAAATTTTAAAATTCAGTTTTTTTTCGTCTTTTTTTCATCTTTATTTCAAAACCGCTATAGATATTCACATGAAACTTCCTATAGTTACTGACAGTTGCCCCATAGCAATGCCCTGTCCGTTCATCCATCCATCCATCTGACCATCTGTCCATCATCATTTTTCATGTTTTTTTTCTTTATAACTTACAAACCTCCAAACACATTATTTTCAACCTTTAAAGGTAAGATCACAACAACATTAAACAATTTCATGGCAAGTTACTTAACTCTAGCTATAATACTCTGAGAGTTATTGCCTTTTGAAAAAAAAAATCTGCTTTTTAGTCTTTTGTTTTCATCTTAATTTCAAACCAATATAGATATCCAAATGAAATTGAAGCTGAGGTTATTGAAAGTTGCCATATAGTAATACCCTTTCATTTTTTATACATAACTTACAAACCGTCAATGCATCAACTTCAAACTTTAGATATAAGGTCACAATATCAATACATTATTACGTGGCAAGTTACGTAACTCTAGCTACAATACTCTAAGAGTTATAGCCATTGAAAAAAATCCAACTCCTCTGATGGCACTGCCGGGGCCCTAGTCAGTTTCATTTATTTTCCCTGTGTTCTGCACCTATGAAATTCGTATGCGTGTTCCTACATGTAACTGTCAACTATGCGACATGATTAATAGCTTTTAGAACTGGAATCACTACATTTACGACTCCATGCGTATTGCATCTGCCATAAGTGCCACCTCGTGTGATTGTTCTGCGAACAACAATTTACAGATCAGTGTGCGATGACTGCACAACCACGCAATCTCAATACCACCAGAGTGCTGGCTTTTTGGAGTGTACATTACCTCAAGAAGCCCCAGTAGTGTAGTGATTATACTACTTACCAGCGATCGTGGGTTCGATCTCGGGCTTGTCCAGACTTTCGGATGAGTCTTTAAACAGAGATCCGTCTCGTTGGACCTTAGCTGTTGCTGAGACGTTAAACTCGAATTCAAATATACACACACTACCTCCAGTTTCCATATTTATACTTTCAAGACGCTTGCGTGTCTGAGTAATTCAGAAGACCGGTGTCAACGTAACCTGCTCGCAAAACGAAAACACGAAGATCATATCGTCTGCTTAGTGCAATAACGGTGTAACTGCCATTATGTCATAATGGCAGTTACACCGTTATTGCACTAAGCAGACGATATGGTTAGTACTAGTTCCTATCAAGGACAAAAGGGCCATATGTAAGATTATGACGTTGTACTAAAGTATTGTTTTCTGTTATCGATTATAGCCTACTATGACATTCTGGAGAAAACAAGAGCTGAATGGGCATGTAATTGGTGGAAGGTATCTGCGAAACTGTGTGGCTATGGTGGATCGCAAGTGGATAACATATCCTTGCAGTTTCAAATTAGGATATGTTTGTCAAAGACGTGGAGGTAAACTAGTTGGCCGACATGAGGGTCTCGGGTCGTTTCGCCCGTGAGTCGTTTCGCCCATGAGTCGTTTCGCCCGTGGGTCGTTTCGCCATGGGTCGATTCGCCCTGGGTCGTTTCGCCCGTGGGTCGTTTCGCCCTGATTAGGTGGGTCGTTTCGCCATTATTTTTTTCCAGCCCTATTGATTGAGGTTTTGTTTGTTTTGGTATGTAAAGGGATTGATTGGGGTATTGGGAGTTCCGGAAAACATGGTTTTGCCCTCGTGTGGTGCAGCTGGACGACCTACTGATGGCTTCTACGTCAGGTTTGAGCAACTGAGCTACCACCTTTTTGAGAAAGATATTCGAGCTCACATAAGGTTTACAAGTCTTTGCAATGAAATTGGATTTATGGCTGTGTGAAAATGACTGTTTATATTTAAAACTGTGACATATTTGTCTTTCTGCCTATGTTCTAGAATCAGAAATAAGAGACATAAAGTATATGCGAAAACCCATTTTCACTGTATAGAGTTGGGTTTAGAGTGGGCGTTATTGCAGAGGCTTGCTAACATGATGTTTTATTTACTTACCAGTTGTTCTTTCTGCACAAATAGTGGCGTGATATAACTGGTTACATTATTACGTTAATTGTGTTGACGGGGACGTTTAACCTCAATTCCAACAAACAAAATATTTTTTAAACAGTGGTGTCTGAATAAATGTTTACAAAAATGTCACTTAAAGAGTAATAAAAAAGTTGATTTTACTTTTATACAGACTCTACTGCTCAACCTGGGTAGGAATAGAAACATAACGTTTTAAACTTTCTTTTCATTTTTCCCATAATTTTATGCATAACAAAACACATATTTTACATTATAAATATATAACAAAGCATAACATTGAAATCATAGCATCACATGGACAAGTCCGTGGAATGAACACCCCCCTAAACCCCACCTTATATGAAGAAAACTGGGGTTTACTGGGGTATACATTATTTTTGTTATTTCTGCTACAAGACAAAGGGTGTGGGTACTCGTTAGAACCGCATCAACCTATGTTTGCAGTATAAATAAGAAAAAATACCACAAATAAAAATAGTCATTTTAGAGATGTGAAAACATGCTCTGTGCCGCATGGCTGTGTTATCGTAATGGGATGTTTAATAGTTTGCGAAAACATGCTTATTCAAATACTGAAAAATTGTACCACCAAATAAAAAAAAATCAAAATTGTTCTGATCAAAGATTCTTATATTTTTCATATTTCTGCTCGGGTGCTCGTTAGAAACGCCTCGGCGAAGCGGTTCTAACGATCACCAACGGTATGTGTATTTTGGGGGTGGAAATATGAAAAACAATGTGTTCCATGTTCGTTGTGCGTTTTGTGGGTAGTACCCATAGTCTGCTATTTCTGATCCAGGCATGGAATGTGGGTGGCCGTTAGAACCGCCTCGGCCAAGCGATTCTAACGAGTACCCATATATCACATACTTAACACATTTTGACACTGTTGTTTGGATTTGTGAAGATCACATACACAGTTTATAATGTTTTGTTTTTTTTCTCTCACTTTTTATCTCTCTATCCGAACTCTGAAACGAGACCGTCCATACATCACCCATCCGTAGGTGTCATTTGACGCGTCCCCATGAACAGTTCAGATCCGTTCGTCCGTCCGTCCATCTACACAAGCATCACTTCATTCATTCATTCATTCATTCATTCATTCATTCATTTCCGATTGTCCATCTACCAATACTCTCCATTCATTCATTCATTAACTTATCTATCTCCGTATATTCAAAATGCCGTCCGTTCATCCGTACGTCCGTCCATCTACCAACGCACAACTCCATTCATCCATTTGTTCATTTATTTATTCATCCATCTGTCAATTTACTCATCCATTCCGTTTGTCACTCCCTTAAAATATAATTGCGGCGAAACGACCCAAGGGCGAAACGACTCACGGGCGAAACGACCCACCAGGTAAGGGCGAAACGATCCACCACCAAAATCAGGGCGAAACGACTCAGGGCGAAACGACCCGGCGAAACGACCCACGGGCGAAACGACCCGGAACCGACATGAGGACATCGTCATGAAAATTTTTCAGTTATCTTCAAAAACGTATTCAGATGCTTAATTATAAGGCTAGGCGTAAGGCGAATCGTGTGAGCCTAGCTAAATGTCTATGCTACACGTCTGTGAAGCGCCCCGCCCATCGTGGCTTGGATATAGACTAAACCTCATGACATTTGACAGTGACCTATTGAATTACGTTAACTCACTAGAAAAGACCAATGCAAAAGAAATCTATTTAACTTCCTTGCAGTTCAAGTTATGGAAATTCCTGTACCAAATATGTAGTCGCGTTGACTATGTATAATTAGGTAATCAATTTCAGAAAAGTTGACATGAGCACTATGATGTGTAGCAATATATACTAAATAGAAGTGGAAGCAATGATCAGGAATCGATACAATCAACCCATAGCTCCCTTCAGAGATACAAAAGGAAAGAAAAACCAAAAGCGGAAAGCCAAAAGGACAGTTACTTTCCCACAAAATGGCCAATAGGCTATCCAAAATAAAATAACACAAGTGACACAAACACCCAAAGACAAACAATAACAAAAATAAATCGAAGAACCGCCTTGGAACGGTCAGCGGAAATGAATTCAACTGAGGGGCTTAAATCGATTCTACGTGGCCACAATCCTCGCCCTTATTTCCGTCGCGATTTAGACAAATAATTTTTTTCAGTCTGCATGAAGGCCTCCTCACTCATCAGTGCAACATCTCCGTGAACACAAATAATCAAACAACCACAGAGATGAAACAACGGTGAGGAATCGACAGCAAGAAACCACTGAAAAGTAGAAGAAAACAAAGATCAGGAATTGATACAATTAACTTACTCCACCCATAAAAGACACCAAAGGGAAAGAAATACAAACATTAAGCGACCAGACCAAAATGGAAACCTAAACAAAGGAAGGCCATAAGGACAGTTACTTTCCCACAAATTGGCCATATGGCCATCCAAAATTAAAAGACACAAGTGATACACACAGTAAGTAACAAACAACAACATAAATAAATCGCCACAGAAGAGCCGCCTTGGAACGGTCAGTGGAAGATTTCCACTGGGGGGCTTAAATCGATTTTACGTGGCCACAATCCTCGCCCTTACTTCCGTCGCGATTCAGACAAATAATTTGTTCAGTCCGCATGAAGGCCTCCTAACTCATCAGTGCAACATCTCCGTGAACACAAAAATCAAAGAACCACAGAGGTGAGACAACGGTGAGGACTCGACAGCAAGAAACCACTGAAATGCTGGAGCAAAAGAAAACCAACAGTTAGACTCCGATGAGCCCGACCAGAGACAGAGCATCAGGCACCAACCGACATTATCTCTCTAATTCTCAATAAGCCTTTACGTTGGAGCTGTCATAGAATCTGAGGCCTGACCTGACCCACCGGCGTGCAATTAAAGAGGGAAGAAAAGTTGCCAACCGTGATTGGGTTAACTACCATGCATGCAGTCTGTCGTATAATATCCATGTTGTACCCAATCTTTTTATATCGAAGAATGATTTTACGAAATTGGGTGCTGAAGTCATTGCGGTTATATATTTTTCTGAATTTATATACTAAGTCACCATAAAATTCGGGTTCC
Organism: Lucinisca nassula; assembly: GCA_963580285.1. Classification (NCBI taxonomy): domain Eukaryota; kingdom Metazoa; phylum Mollusca; class Bivalvia; order Lucinida; family Lucinidae; genus Lucinisca; species Lucinisca nassula. Next base: position 92,722,181 of record OY757019.1, on the reverse strand, counting down.
GATAGACCTTGTTGCAAAAGAGATTTAAGTCCAATATTGAATTTTGAAATTAAAGCAGAATGGCGTCTATAAAATTTTGAAAAGGCTTTGAATAGTTTATCGTACCGATAAACCTGATTAAGGAGTTTAGCCGTTAATAATTTATTTCGAGTGTTGAAGTCAGTTACATGACTACACACTCTAGCAAATCGAATTAATTGCGAAATATAAACGCCATAGGATGGCGCACGAGGAACATCACCATCCAAATAAGGAAAATTTACAATCTCAAAATCAAATTCATCGCGTTTATCATAAATTTTGCACGAAACAAATCCATCTGCAATAGATAGATGTAAATCCAAAAACGGGGCCTCGATATCAGAAGAATTTGCTTTATTTAACTGTAGTTCTAGGGGGTAAATCTGACTGATCAAACCATCAAAATAGGTATTATCAATATTTAATAAATCATCTAAATATCTAGAAGTAGAGCTAAAAGCTTAAATAATTTCAGATTGGTTATCAACGCTTGAGCAAAAGACAACCAACAGATAGACCCCGATGGGCCCGACCAGAGATAGAGCATCGAGCACCAGCCAACATTACCTTGAATTAGATCTCTCTAATTCTCAATAAGCCTTTAAACTGGAACCGTCATAGAAACTGAGGCCTGACCCACCGGCGTGCAATTAAAGATGGAACTAAAGTTGTCAACCGTGATTGGGTTAACTACCATGCATGCAGGCTGTCGTATACAATTTATGTTGTACCCAATCTTTTTATATCGAAGAATGATTTTACAAAATTGGGTGCTGAAGTCATTGCGGTTATATATTTTTCTGAATTTGTATACTAAGTCACCATAAAATTCGAGCTCCGTTAGACCTTGTTGCAGAAGAGATTTAAGTCCAATATTGAATTTTGAAATTTAATCAGAATGACGTCTAATAAATTTTGAAAATGCTGTGCGTAGTTAATGGTACCGATAACCCTGATTAAGAAGTTTAGCCGTTAAAAATTTATTACGAGTGTTGAAGACAGTTAGACGACTACACATTCTGGCAAATCGAATTAATTGAGAAATATAAACGCCATAGGATGATGCACGTGGAACATCACCATCCAAACAAGGAAAATTTACAATCTCAAAATCAAAATCATCGCTTTTATAATAAATTTAGCACTAAACAAACCGATCTACAATAGATAGATGTGAATCCGAAAACGGGGCCTGATTTATTTAATTGAAGTTCTGGGGGGTAAATATGACTGATCAAACCATCGAAATAGGTATTATTAATTTTTAATAAATCATCCAAGTGTCTAGAAGTGGAGCTAAAAGCTTCAATGATTTCAGACTGGTTATCAGCAGAAAAGGACATCATGCAGTCTCTCTCACAACAAAACAAAAACAAATCAGCCACGAGTGGTGCGCAATTAGTACCCATCGGAATACCCACAGCGTAGTACTCAATCTTATGTAAATATTGTCAAGTATAAAGGTGAGAGCTTCACACACTTTCTGACATGACTATAAAGTATTATTTGTATGCTCTTCAGAAGTGAAAAAAAACATTTCTTACATTACATGCAAGGTAGAGGGAGTCTTCCCTATGAAATTTCCATTCAATTAAATCATTAAGTTTTTCTTTTATAAGATTATGAGGAAATGTAGTTTAAAGGGTGGAAAATCATAAGTAGACAGACAGGCCTCAGATTCTATGACGGCTCCAACGTAAAGGCTTATTGAAAATTAAAGAGATAATGTTGGTTGGTGCCTGATGCTCTGTCTCTGGTCGGGCTCATCGGAGTCTAACTGTTGGTTTTCTTTTGCTCCAGCATTTCAGTGGTTTCTTGCTGTCGAGTCCTCACCGTTGTCTCACCTCTGTGGTTCTTTGATTTCTGTGTTCACGGAGATGTTGGAGGCCTTCATGCGGACTGAACAAATTATTTGTCTAAATCGCGACGGAAGTAAGGGCGAGGATTGTGGCCACGTAAAATCGATTTAAGCCCCCCAGTGGAAATCTTCCACTGACCGTTCCAAAGCGGCTCTTCTGTGGCGATTTATTTATGTTGTTGTTTGTCACTTACTGTGTGTATCACGTGTGTCTTTTAATTTTGGATGGCCATATGGCCATTTTGTGGGAAAGTAACTGTCCATATGGCCTTCCTTTGTTTAGGTTTCCATTATGGTCTGGTCGCTTAATGTTTGTATTTCTTTCCCTTTGGTGTCTTTTGTGGATGGAGTAAGTTAATTGTATCAATTCCTGATCTTTGTTTTACTTCTACTTTGAAGCACGAAACCGCATGGATTTCAATTTATTTAAAACTTCATTAAAAATTTTTTATAGACCAAAACAGATTTCTACCTGATCTTTCGAAGACCTTGTAATATTTTATCACATGATTTTTTGATGGCAGTTAAACATGACGCTAGGAGTTAAGTGGTGATACAAGAGCTTGAATTTGGAATAAACTGTGCTTTGTATGGTCTTTTATGAAGTTTAGGTAACCAATATAACGTAGGAAAATTGCATTGACCTTCTGTAACACAAACAGCAACCTTGGTTGCTGAATGACAAATATGGTCATCAACTAAAGCCCTCTCTACAGCTAAAGGCTGAAGTTCATAGGCCTTAGTACCACCAAGTTCTTGCTGAAGAGTGTTAACATAGTGAAGCCGTCAAACAACGACCACATTGTTAGCGGCCTTATCAGCTGGAGCCTAAACAAACTTGCTATGAAATTCTTGAATACCTAGTTTAAGGTGACGTAAAGACATCTTAGGTTTAGGAGGTAATAAATAGAAGTAGATGCAATGATCAGGAATCGATACAATTAACCCACAGCTCCCATCAGAGACACCAAAGGGAAAGGAACACAAACATGAAGCAGCAGACTCCAACGGAAACACCAACACCGGAAAGCCAAGAGGACAGTTACTTTCCCACAAAATGGCCAAAAGGCTGTCCAAAATAAAATAACATAAGCGACCCAAACACCTATAGACAAACCATAACAAAAATAACCGCGACAGAAGAACCGGCTTGGAACGGTCATCAGAAACGAATTCCACTGGGAGGGGGGTGGCTTAAACAGATTTTACGTGGCTACAATCCTCGCCCTTTCTTCCATCGCGATTGAGACACATAATTTTTCAGGCCCCATGAAGGCCGCCTAACTCATCAGTGCCACATCTCCGTGAACACAAAAATCAAACAACCACAGAGATGAAACAACGGTGAGGACTCGACAGCAAGAAACAACAGAAATGCTGGAGCAAAAGAAAACCAACAGTAGGACTCCAATGGGACCGACCAGAGACAGAGCATCAGGTACCAACACCCATAAGCCTTTACGTTGGAACCGTCATAGAATCTGAGGCCTGACCCACCGGCGTGCAATTAAAGAGGGAAGCAAAATTGTCAACCGTGATTGGGTTAACCACCATGCATGCAGTCTGTCGTATAACATTTATGTTGTACCCAATCTTTTTATATCGAAGAATGATTTTACGAAATTGAGTGCTGAAGTCATTGCGGTTATATTTTTTCTAAAGGACCAGTACCTCTAAGGCCCATTTTATGGCCACTTGTGATTTTCTTTAAACTTTGTAGACTCAACATAGGATGTATTTGCTGTAATGTGGTGAAATTTCAGATCCACAGATGTAATGTCATTGGCTCTATATGCAACCAAAGTGGTTGGGTAATTCTACCCCATTGAGACCCGTGGTTCTTACTCTATTTTCTCTAGCACATAGCATCTTGGCAAGATGGTTTTTTATTATTGTTTACACCTTTATAGATGTTAAACATAAAGTATATGTTTTTGTGGAAAAATTCTTTACTTTACATCTATACTCACTTATAAGTTGTACCTAAATTTCAGCTAAATTTACTGACCGTCTTTACGCAAAACCACAACATAAGTTTATTTCCAAAGCTATTGCAAAAGTACTGGACAGGGGTAATTAAGATATAATTGGCATTGCCAAATTATGAGCATTTCTTTCTTCTATAATTACTTATAGAGTTATCTGCCCCTGAATCCATTATTTGTCATATTTTCTGTCATATTTAAAATCTATTGATATATGGCAAAGGGATTCTTCAAAACAGTCAAAAACTCACCACACAATGATTTTCCGTCGATCTAATGAAGTTATAATGGGATTTGTAAATATCTTCTTTGATAATGACTTAAACAATATGGGTGAGTTTAATACATCCCTTTGCTATTTCTACTGCAAAAATTCCTTGGCTTTATTTCAACTCATCTTCATAAATCTATCTTACTGACAATTTAGATGAAGTTTGAAAAACGGAAACTTTTTCATAATCTTTAGAATAAGTCTCCTTTTAGGTCACACCTACCTATAACATTGAAATATTACTGGACTTAATAAATCTTGCATTACATCACAGCATTAATTTTGAAGCTTTTCAGTTTATTATACATGTATTTGGAACTTCAACCAAAATGGTTAGTAGAAAATTGTGGTTTATCTTGTCCAGATTACACAGAAGTTTTAGGCTTCATATATGCTTTCATATCGGAGTCTAACTGTTGGTTTTCTTTTGCTCCAGCATTTCAGTGTGTTTTGGCTGTCGAGTCCTCGACGTTGTCTCACCTCTTTGGTTCTTTGATTATTTGTGTTCACGGAGATGTTGCACTGATGAGTTGGGAGGCCTTCATGCGGACTGAACAAATTATAGGTCTTAATCGCGACGGAAGTAAGGGCGAGGATTGTGGCCAAGTAAAATCGATTTAAGCCCCCCCCCCCAGTGGAATTCTTTACACTGACCTTTCCAAGGCGGTTCTTCTGTAGCGGTTTATTTATGTTGTTGTTTGTTACTACTCACTGTGTGTATCAATTGTGTCTTTATATTTTAGATGATTCATTAAATATTGATAATACCTATTTTGATGGTTTGATCAGTCAGATTTACCCCCCTAGAACTTCAGTTAAATAAAGCAAATTCTTCTGATACCGAGGCCCCGTTTTTGGATTTACATCTATTTATTGTAGATGGATTTGTTTCGTGCAAAATTTATGATAAACGCGATGACATTGATTTTGAGATTGTAAATTTTCCTTTTTTTGGATGGTGATAATCCTCGAGCGCCATCCTATGGCGTTTATATTTCGCAATTAATTCGATTTGCTAGAGTGTGTAGTCATGTAACTGACTTCAACACTCGTAATAAATTATTAACGGCTAAACTCCTTAATCAGGGTTATCGGTACGATAAACTACGCAAAGCCTTTTCAAAATTTTATAGACGCCATTCTGCTTTAATTTCAAAATTCAATATTGGACTTAAATCTCTTCTGCAACAAGGTCTATCGGAACCCGAATTTTATGGTGACTTAGTATATAAATTCAGCAAAATATATAACCGCAATGACTTCAGCACCAAATTTCGTAAAATCATTCTTCGATATAAAAAGATTGGGTACAACATGGATATTATACGACAGACTGCATGCATGGTAGTTAACCCAATCACGATTGGCAACTTTGCTTCCCTCTTTAATTGCACGTCGGTGGGTCAGGCCTCAGATTCTATGACGGCTCCAACGTAAAGGCTTATTGAAAATTAGAGAGATAATGTTGGTTGGTGCCTGATGCTCTGTCTCTGGTTGGGCTCATCGGAGTCTAACTGTTGGTTTTCTTTTGCTCCAGCATTTCAGTGGTTTCTTGCTGTCGAGTCCTCACCGTTGTCTCACCTCTGTGGTTCTTTGATTTTTGTGTTCACGGAGATGTTTCACTGATGAGTTAGGAGGCCTTCATGCGGACTGAACAAATTATTTGTCTAAATCGCGACGGAAGTAAGGGCAAGGATTGTGGCCACGTAAAATCGATTTAAGCCGCCCAGTGGAAATCTTCCACTGACCGTTCCAAGGCGGCTCTTCTGTGGCGATTTATTTATGTTGTTGTTTGTTATTTACTGTGTGTATCACTTGTGTCTTTTGGTTTTGGATGGCCATATGGCCATTTTGTGGGAAAGTAACTGTCCTTATGGCCTTCCTTGGTTTAGGTATCCATTATGGTCTGGTCGCTTAATGTTTGTATTTCTTTCCCTTTGGTGTCTTTTATGGGTGGAGTAAGTTAATTGTATCAATTCCTGATCTTTGGTTTACTTCTACTTTTCAACTTGTGATGTGTTGACTATAATATAAATATCTTATGTGCGTTCTTCATTCCAGTCGATGTCATGCACTGAAGGTGTAAGCTACATGTATCGATCCACGATCATCAAGGTTCGTTCTAATTCGAACGATTGTGTTTGTTTTAAATGTTAGTTGTGTTTCAGAATATAATATAGCTGCAGGCAAAAGAGCAACGCAGTCGAGTTTATATGAGGTCAACGATGCCCAGAGAGCAATTGAAGGCTGCAACACAAGAAATTTCGGAAGCGGGTGTTGTTCATGCACACGCTATGAACCAAACCCCTGGTGGGAAATGGACTTGGGAACAACGTATGAAGTTGGTAGAATAGTGATACACAGACGATATGATTTTGACTGTAAGTTTCAAGAGATTGACAGATTAAATGCAATTTTATGTGGGATCATTAAACATAAATGCAGAAGTGGCGGCAAGGAATCGATACACTTACCTTCCACCTCCCAATGATAAAGACCAAATATGAAAAGCGAACACCTAATATTCGTTTTCGAATTAAATCAGTATGGAAATGTTCAGATATGTCCCTCGATTAAGCTATTAATGTCGTGAAATGAACACCTTAGAAAATACTAAATAATATAGGACAGGTGGGGCTTAGAAGGATATACATTACCGTCCTTCCTTATCTCTGCTACCAACCATAGATCGTAAGAAACAGTTGGAACTGCTTCAATATTTCTAAAGAACAGTCTAAATCGATAGGTTTAGCAAATATAAAACCGTTACGTGAAAACGTAACACTTTGGAAGCAAGGACGATAACGCAGGAAGTTCTAAAAACCGTCGCGTGGACCAGTGAGTAAGCAAGGTCATGATAGCATTGCATTCAGCTGAACCATCTATAGATAAGATGTATGTCGTTATAAAACAAAAACAAACTACAAACTTACATAAAACGATTATCAAAGAAGCAAACATTTCTTATGCAATTAAAGCGTAACTATACCAAATTTAGTAACACAGAGGCCTTTCTGATATTTAATTGATAAAATGAAACTTTTACGAGATTCATAAGCTATACAAACAGTGTAGGTGGAAATTAGACGATCCTTAATGAGCCAGCTCATCAGGATTCCGTGATAATGGTTTTGACAAAAAGACTCTGTTGCCAACAATAGACATAGCCAACTACTTCAAACATCCAGCAGACAAACTCAAATGTAAATTGCCTGTTTTGTTAGGTACAAAGTCACGTTATTCACAACTTTTGCCTTTGTTTGACACATCTGGTCACACGATGTTAATTGCTGACAATCAGTATATTTCGTATGCTGTAATTCGATATAAATATCCAAATCGTCATGTGAACAAGTCTGTGATATATACTTTACATACAGCAAACTAGGGTTTACGGGGATATACATAACTTTTCTTATTTCTGCTCCAAGACATAGGTTGTGGTACTCGATTCATACACAAGCCAATAACCTATGCTTAGAGTATAAATAAGAAAAAATGCAATATATCACAGGTATATTTTATCTTAATGTGTTAAAACAAAATGGTTATTATCAACATTTTCGATCAATGTCTTTCGCTTAGGTTTTATTAGATACACATTGAAACCATACTAGCAAACCCATGCGAGGCATGGACATTTTGATTTAGAAGCAGAAAAGCTATACATTTTCATTTGAAGCAAATATGAATTCCCTGTACACGTGTCTGTGATCTAAGTGTTAACCTGTATCAAATATGCAGTTAGACAAAATTGTTTGCATATTAAATATATGGATACGTGTGCTGAAGTATTGACAGACGATTTATTCTCATTTTGTAATTTAGGTGAGCACTGTAAAGAGCGACTACATAACTTTAGGATGTTTCTGAGTAATACAAGCAAGACGACGGACGAGAACTACCAGATATTTCAAGATACAAGAAAGAAGCCTCCACCAGAAATAACGATACATCTTTCTTCACCAATCGTAGCAAGGTAAAAACCGTAGGCTAAAACACACAGATTCAAACCAAATATATATTTTGTAACAAATGGAAGTAAAATTTAAGGGATTAAAAATGCACGCTTTCTTCACCAACAGCTTTTTAGTGGTAGATCGAATCGTCCTAGTAAGGCGTGGCTAGAATAATCTTCAATCCTATTTGGGATACTGTATTGTCAGAATAACAAATTTTGAACATATTCATTCTGTGCATTATTCTCATTACATTTGAATCCAGAACCACGAGAGCCATGCGGAAAGGTTACATATACATATGCGCTCGATGAGAATATAGGATTCTCGGTGATTATTGTACCGAGTGTGGAAATTGACGGACATTGCCTTGAATAATCTTCACTAATATCAGTGCAATATCTCTTTTAGTATATATAGAACTAATATTTTGCGTCATTACAATCCTCTTAGCGCCAGGATACACATATATTTTTAAGAATATGTATGCGCCACTAACAAATGTTTCACTAGGCACTTTTGTCGTAAATGCAACGTCGCCTTTCGGTTAATTTCGAAGGCATCTGATTAAGCGAAAAAATTTAAGTAAATTAAACAGAGAAAGATCAGGAACTGATACAATCAGATCCCAAGTTCTTCCCACAATATCACTAGGGAAAAAAGTCGTTACATGGAGAAACAAAGCGGACAACAGGTAAAACGAGTTAGCGGCTCTTTTCCAGTTAGGTTGTGACTCATTATATCCAAACCTAACTAAAAGGAGCAATATACATAACGGGGGAATGATTCAGAATCATCAACATGACACACATTTCTCTGGAAGGACAAACATAACTAAACATGAGCAACCAAAATGGGGAATAATCAGAATCATCAACGTAACAACATATATAAGTAGGGAAGGAATCAGAATCACCAACACAAAACACGAAGGAACCACAAGAAAAGCACCAACTTGGAACGGTCATTAAAAATACTGGTGGGTTTTAGTAAATTTTACGGAATCTAAGCCTCTGCCTAAGTTTCACTGTGGATCAAACAAGTATTTGTTTGGTCCGCGTGAGGGTATTCTAAATCATCACTGAATCAACTTGTTAAACAAGTTGGCTGCTTTCAAAAAGCATCCAATAGGTTTGGTCTTGTCAGTCTGCATTCTGATTTGAGCCAGCTGATATCATTATCCCACTTAATGCATTTTTTGAATAAAACGTGTATATAAAATTTCGAAGTCTGTGACCTTGGAAGCAGGAGGGGTAGGTAGTGATGAGTATTCTGTGGTAAATTACAATATACAATCAGAAAAATCCACTGTTTTGCCATTTTTCCATACAAATATCTAAGTGACAAAATTTGACCTTGACGTAAAACAGGTCAAGGTCAACCAAAGGTCATCATTTGAACAAACTTGGTAGGGCCAGAGTCACTAATGCTGCATACTAAGTTTCAAGATCATCGGCCGTTCGGTTCTTTAGAAGAAGATTTTTAAAGGTTTTTACCATATATGGGCATGGCGGCCATATTAGTCATGTAACCCAGTCCTCAGGTACAAACTTTCGTTCCCTCATTTCATAGAGGCTCCACATGTAATTTGGTTTCAATTGGCCAAGTAGTTTAAGCGAAGAAGAAGATAAAAATACTGAATCTGAGCCGTCCTGGACAAAGGTCGATAAAGGACAAAGGACGGAAAATAACCTTGACCTTTGAAACTGATAAACTTCCATTCAGCTGATAGTAAATACCATTTCAGATGCCACTAGCTAATACACAATCAGAAAAATCCACGGTTTTGCCATTTTTCCATACAAATATCTAAGTGACCAAATTTGATCTTGACATAAAACAGGTCAAGGTCAACCAAAGGTCATCTTTTGAACAAAATGGGTAGGGCCAGAGTCCCTTATGCTGCATACCAAGTTTCAAGATCATCGGCCGTTCGGTTCTTGAGCAGGAGTTTTTAAAGGCTTTTACCATATATGGGAATGGCGGCCATACTGGTCATGTGACCCAGTCCTCACGAACAAACTTTCGTTCACTCATTCCATAGAGGCTCCACATGTAATTTGGTTTCAATTAGCCGAGTAGTTAAAGTGAAGAAGAAGATAAAAATACTGAATCTGAACCGTCCTGGACAAAGGTCGATAAATGACCATGATCTTTGGAACTGATAAACTTCCATTTAGCTGATTGCAAATACAATATTTGATGCCACTAGCTGACATACAATCAGAAAAATCCACTGTTTTGCCGTTTTTCCATACAAATGTCTAAGTGACCAAATTTTACCTTGACGTAAAACAGGTCAAGGTCAACCAAAGGTCATCATTTGAACAAACTTGGTATGGCCCGAGTCCCCGATGCTGCATACCAAGTTTCAAGATCATCGGCTGTTCGGTTCTGGAGAAGAAGATTTTTAAATGTTTTTACCATATATGGGCATGGCGGCCATATTGGTCATGTGACCCGGTCCTCCCGAACTAACTTTCGTTCCCCCTTCCCATAGAGGCTCCACATGTAATTTGGTTTAAATTGGCCGGGTAGTTTCAGAGGAGATGTTGTTTGAAAATGTTGACGACGCAGACGACGACGACGACGGACGACGGACCAATGCCTATACTATAAGCTCCCCCGGAGCCTTCGTCTCCGGTGAGCTAAAAATATGGAATGCACATGTTTTCTGGTCCAGACTAGCTAGTTTCGGCCAATTAGGCCTCATCAGTGACCCTAAGATACTTTCAAAATTCCACAATGGAATCAATGATCCCAAAGGACAAGAAAATATAATCTACACTATGATGTAGGGCAGGGAAACGTTTTACCGCCGCCACACATTCCCACACACCAGTTGTAGTGAAGTTAAATATGTTCTATAAAAGGGGTATCTTTTGGAAGCAAGGAATACACCACAGAACTGAAAAATATGGAGTGTACATGTTTTCTGGGCCAGACTAGTTAGTTTCGGTCAATTAGGCCTCATCAGTGACCCTCAGATATTTTCAAAATTCCACAATTGAATCAATGATCCCAAAGGACAAGAAAATATAATCTTCACTTTTATATAGTAAAGCTCGGGTTTGCTGGGGTATACATTAATTTCCGTATTCATGCTCTGAGACACTAGATTGTGGGTACTCGATAGAATCGCCTCGTCGACGCATTTCTGTCGACTCCCCGCAATCTATGTTTTGAGCAAAAAAGGCAAATATTCCATTTTTTCTTATTAAAATTTCTTTTTCTTTGACCACAAAATGACAATGTATTTGAATAGATGTTTTTCGAAATACGGTAAAAATGGTAAACTAACTGCCACACCGGCCAGGTGTATCCATTTCCCATAAGATATTTGAACGCTTGCTTTTCGGTCTGTTTCGCTATTCAGACAGGCTGTTTCCTGTAATTGCAGTATAGTATTGCATCATCGTTAAAGCTGATTGGTTGATCGCGTCACGTGCCCCTCCATGGAACAGTTACAATCTGGTCATTAGACCCGGTTTGCCCGCCTCATGGCGACCAAACCAAAAAAGAATTCACAAAGGCAATTTGACACAAGGATGGTGACACGACAGTAAAACGCGCTGAGCCATACGGTGCTTTACACAACGCCACAGGAACACTGGAGCAAAACAAAACCAACAGTTGAATCCCGTTGGAACAAGCAACAGTCATAATAGTTCGGCTCTGACCAACAAATAAATAGCTTTAAGTCAAAGCTATCATGGAGTCTGAATGCATATGCATCGGCGTCGAATTAAAGAGAAAAGCATAATGTCTAACCGTGATTCGGCCAAACACAGTGCATGTAGACTGTCGAATAGCTTTTATATTATATCCAATGCGTTTGTAAGGTTTAATAATTTTCTGAACTTCTTCCGAAAAGTTAGATTTACATTTCTCAATATTTAATGTCGCCAAGAAACTCAAACTGAGACACCCCCTGCAGCAAAAGTCTATTTAATCAATACTTAAATTTAGAAATTAACTGATAGTGCCGGCGATGGAACTTAGACAATGTTTTTCGAAGTTTATGATATTAATATCCCTGATTTAGCAGTTAGCAGCTAAACTATTATTACGAGTTTTAAAATCAGCGACATGACTTTACACTCTTGTAGATATTTCTTTCCCACATTTCCACAGCTATGTAGCAACGCAGTAAATATACGCATTTTCTTAATCAGTCCTCTCAGTCGCTTAAGTAATGTTGGAGGGCAATGACTGTCCAGACAGTGTCCGCGAAACTTCGGACTCGATTGGGCTAGACTGGATAACTTAAGTTTTTTTTAAATGGGATCGGGCTATACTTCACCGAAATTGGGCATCACCTCCTCTTGGATTAAATAGTCCGTAACCCTACCTTCATTACCATTTCTTGGTAGACCATGCACAGTTTGTAGCTGTGGGTTAATTGTATCGATACCTGATCATTGCCTTCACTTCTATTTAATAATCGCTTAAAGTTTTTGTTTTGGATAGCCTATTGGCCATTTTGTGAGAAAGTAACTATCCTTTTGGCTTTCCGCTATCGGTGTTTCCATAAGGGTCTAGCTATTTCATGTTTGTGTTTGATTCCCTTTGGTGTCTCTGGTGAGAGATGTGTGATAACTGTATCGAGTCCTGATCATTGCCATAATTTCCATTTTTAATATCCACTCTTTGACAACCGGACCAAGGAGAGCCTTTTGGCTGTGTGAGTAAAGCACTAGATTTTCCCCAAAGCGACCCGGGTGCGAATCCCTCCACAGGCCTTTACATTTTCCAACTATGCCTTTTTCCTTTTTAAAGGCGTTCTTGCCGTTAAACTGTTGTTTGCAATTTATTCTTTTCGCGAATGACCTATGTCTTCCGGAGTAATGACGCTGATTACAAACTTCATTTTGAACACATAGACCATTCTGTCTCACAAAGGAAACGTTTGGAAAAATAAATTAAAACCTTCAAAATCTATTTGACACACTACATACATAAATTTTTACATTCATGTTTTATAGATATCTGAGGATAGACATACCAGATCGAACGGAATACTTGACATTGTGCGAAGTCCAAGTATTTCAGGGTAAGCATGTGTTTGTTAGTTTGTTGTTAGGTTTAACGTCACCGTCAACTCTGTGTATCATTTTGGAGACGTTGGTAAGCATGTGTACACTTAGAAACTCTAACCACTCACGATGAATTTTATTGATAACATGGACCACATATTACTTTACATGAAACTAGATTTAAAATAAAAGGAAAGGCAATAAGCAGGAATCGATACAATAAACTGGCATCTCCCATCAGAGACACAAAAGGGAAAGAAACACAAACATGCATTTACTAGCCCTAATGGAAATATGAATAGCGGAACCCCAAAGGGACAGTTTCTTTCCCACAAAATGGCCAATTGGTTATCCAAAAGAAAAAAAACTACAAGCGATACACACACTGAAAGACAAACCATATCAAAAATAAACCGCGACAGACGACCCACCTTGGAACGTTCAGTGAAACGAAAAACACTGGAGTGGGGGCGTGCTTAAATCGATTTTACGCGACCGCAATCCTCGCCTTTACTTCCGTCGCGATTTCGACAAATAATTGTTCAGTCCGCATAAGGGCCTCCTACCTCATCAGTGCAAAATCTCAGAGAGCACAAAAATCATCAAACTACAGAGATGAAACTACAGAAAGGAATCGACAGCGAGATCCCACTGAAATGCTGGAACAAAAGAAACCCAACAGGTAGATTGCGGCCACATAACATTAATTTAAGCTCCACAGTGGAATTCGTTTCACTAACCGCTCCAATGCGGTTCTTCTGTTGCGGTTTATTTTGTCACGATGTGTCTTTGAGTGAGTGTATGGCTTTATTGTTTTCTTTTGGATAGCCAATTTGACATGTTCTGGGAAAGTAACTGTCCCTTTGGCTTTCCGCTATTGATATTAATCCCTGTATTAATTAGGATATAAAGCACATATTCCTCACTTCTCAATTAAATGATTTTTGTTAATATAAAATCTGAGAAATGACATAGGGGGGGGGGGCCTTCATGCTGACTGAACAAATTATTTGTCTATGTCGCGGCGGAATTAAGGGTGAGGACTGCGGCCACATAAAATCGATTTAAGCCCTCCGGTGGAATTCGCTTCACTGACCGTTCCAAGGCCGTTCTTCTGTCGCGGTTTATTTTGTTATGGTTTGTCTTGGAGCTTTTGTATCGCTTATATTATTTTGTTTTGGATAAACAATTGGCCATTTTGTGGGAAAGTAACTGTCCTTTTGGCTTTTCGCTATTGATGTTTCCATTATTATATGTTGTTTCTTGTTTGTGTTTCTTTCCCTTCGGTGTTTCTGATGGGAGCCGTGGGTTACGTAATTGTATCGATTCATGATCATTGCCTCCACTTCTATTTTACAACGCGTGTTTCTATCGACAAACAATGAGCATATATAAGTTTAAAGGAATGTCGGTTTGTGCCAAATACTTTTTAAGTAATGTCGGTTGATGTCTGATACTCTCTCTGTCTCTGGTTGGGCCCATTGATGTCCAACTGGTTTCTATTGCGCCTACATTTTAGTTATTGCATGTTATCGAGTCCACATCAATGAATCATGTCTGTGTTTGTTTGATAGTTATGATCCCGGAGATGTTGCACAAAATGAGTTTCATATCCGCCACGCGGACTGAAAAAGTATCTGTCTAAACCACGACAGAATTTAGGTCGAGGAGTTTAGCCTTGTAGTATCGAGTTAAGTCGCCGAGTAGAAACCTTTGATTGAGAGTTCGAAAGCGTTATTTTCTGTTATGGTATATTATTATAATAGTTAATCTTTTCATGTATGTACTGCCATTTGTTAGGCCCCCGCCCATAAGGGCTTGAAGAAATATATGGGCTGCATGATGCTTCCACGCAGAGCTGAATCCGGCCCGCACACTAGTACTGGTAAACCACTTAGAGGAGCTAAGCCTGCCCAGGAACCGCGGTACGAGGCGGACCGTCCATGCTATTACACCCTATTGGTTTCATTGGGCGACAGGGCTTGAGATGTCATTTCATCTCAATGTTGGGTAAAAGTCCCACAAAATTGGAAGCAACGTCTCCAAAATGACCTTTACAGTGTTGACGGGGACATTAAACCTCAAGTCAAACAAACAAACAAAACTGCTATTTGTTTTCATTTTGGATAGCTGTTTGGTTATTTTGTGGAAAATTAATTAACTGTCAGTTTGTCTTTCGCTCTCGATCTTTTTATTATGGTGAAGTTGTTATATGTTGTGTTCCTTTAGTGTGTTCGATGGGAGGTGTGTGGTAATTTTATCGACACTTGGACGTTGCCTTTACTTATATTTACTGTACAAAATTTATGCATCGCACATTTTCTCATGTGATAGTGTTTGAATAAGTAGCAGGTTTTATGGGTCGGAAACGTTTACCCACGTCACTCCATCACGAAAACACGTCTATATAATTTTGACCTCCTTGAACCCAACTTATATATAGTAAAACTGGGTTTTCCGGGTGTATACCTTATTTTTCTTATTTCTGCTCTAAAATATAGATTGTGGCTACTCGTTAGAACCGTTCTAACGAGTACCCACAATCTATATTTTGAGCAGAAATAAGAAAACATATCACATTTTTTCATCTTAAAATTTCCGATTTTTTCGGCGGTAAAATTTACAATGTATTTGTATAGGTGTGTTTTCGTAATGGTATTTTATTTTCGTTATGGCTTGTCTTTGAGTGTGTGTATCGCATATATTATTTTGTTTTGGATAGCCAATTGGCCATTTTGTGGGAAAGTAACTGTCCTTTTAGCTTTCTGCTATTGGGGTTTCTATTAGGGTCTAGTTGTTTCATGCTTGTGTTTCTTTCCCTTTTGTGTCTCTGAGGGGAGCTGTTGGTGAATTGTATAGATTCCTGAAAATTGCTTTCACTTCTGTTTTGATTAACCGTCTATGGTTGTACGAGTTTACTTTTTGGACGGGTTCTTCTTTCTTATGAATGATTTCATTGCTCTTAAAGGAACTCATTTTTTGATTTTTATTTACAAGGAAAAATTCCGTTCTTTAGAATAGCGATGTCTGTGCGGGCGGCCGGTCGGGCGTCCGTGTACCGGTTTACCTTTTGGTTAACCCTGAAAAAAACGTCCATAATGCCATTAGACGCTTTTCTTGTAATAGTATGTGTAATGAGGCACTGTTTGCATTGAAACTAATTTTAAAAGGCTAGTTTTCCATTTTCTGCTACAATACATTGCCAATTACATGATAAAGTGCCTTAATGTGGTCGTTGTGATTAGAGATAAGATATTTTTATTGTCTCCTGTCCAATACAAGTTAAGACATGATAAAGTGCCTTAATGTGGTCGTTGTGATTAGAGATAAGATATTTTTATTGTCTCCTGTCCAATACAAGTTAAGACATGACAAATTATGCACGCACAAGCAAGTTCAATAACACAAACGTATTACTCCCATCATAGTAGAGCGTATAAGTTGCTTATCTGCAGCTCATAAGTTGCTCATATGCAGGTACAAGATGCATAATGAATTGCAAGTCGTGTAGAGCTTAGTAAGACTGCTCGTAAGGAGCACCTGAAAGCACCCTGTCTGTCTGTCTGTCTGTTCATCTAATTTTACGTCAAAGTTTGTGTTAAACCTTTTTCATTGCTGACACCTCTAAAATTCTCTTCATGTTTGGTAAAGGATATCTCTATAACATTACCGATCATATGGAATATCTAAGCCTTCAGATGTTGTCGTGATGGAGTGACGTCACTACAGCTTATGTCTGGGAATGTGTGGCAGATGAATGATTTGTGTTTATTTTGAATCAATGATAATGTAAATACAATTTCCTCTTAATATTGTTATATATATGTGTTACTTTTGGGGTACATTAAAATTGCACTATATATCTCACTCTTTTTCAGCGAAAGACATCTACAGCAAAATTCTTTCTCCTACGAATTGTACGTATACAATATGTTTCTATTGTTAACACTCTCTCTTGAAGTCAAATAACACTAAGGATAAAGTAAAGTTTATCCATTGGCCTTGGTACGTTCGTTGCGGTTTGTTTCGTTTTATTTTCGGTGTTGTTCACTTTTTATTTTTTTTTCGGTAAAGGTTATTGAGTTTGTTTGTTTGTTTGAACTGAATAAAATACGTACCCGTCAACACTATTTAGGTCAATTGGAGATGTCGCTTCCAATTTTGTGGGACTTTCACCCGGCACTGAGATGAAATGATATCTCAAGCCCTGCTGCCCAATGAAACCAGTAGGGCTTATATGCAGTCGGTCTGACTTGCACCACTTTGCCTGGGCAGACTTATGACTTTGATGAGGCCTAATTTGCCGAAACTAGCTAGTCTGGCCAAGAAAACATGTACACTCCATATTTTCCAGATCTGTGGTGTATTCCTTGCATTCAAAGAATAACCCTTTCTAGAACATATTTAACGTCACTACGGCTTATGTCTGGGAATGTGTGGCGGCCGTAAATTGTCTCCCTGTCCTACATCATAGTATAGTTTATATTTTCTTGTCCTTTGGGATCATTGATTCCATTGTTGAATTTTGACAATGATTGAGGGTCACTGATGGGGCCTAATTGGCCAACACTAGCTAGTTTGGCCCAGAAAACATGTAAAGTCCATATTTTCCAGCTCTGTTGTGTATTCCTTACTTCCCACGGATAACGCTTTCTAGAACATATGTAGTCCTTCTAAGCTGTTTACCGGTACTCATATACGGAGTTGACATTCGTTTGACAAAGAGTTGCGGACATGGTTTGTAATTCGTAATCACCTAAACAGTGAATGACACCTAAGTCTGACCAGAGTGGTTTGTGAAGTAACATAGGTAACGAGAAGTGTTATGGCTTAGACAAACAATGATGATATCTGTTCTGTGTTCTGTTTCTTAGATATATGCAGGTATAAATGCAAGTTATTTTATTTACAATTATCGTGATACTTTACGCATTGATGGCATGTAAACTACTTTCTGATGGAAGACCTAATTTATATTTTGACAATGATAAAGAAATAAATGCCAATTGATCATCAACAAAATTCAAAGACTGAAAAGGGCGTGATGCGCAAATTTATATGCGAAATATAGAAATAGATGTTCAGGAAAAGCCGAAATCCGTTATGAAAACACGCCTATACAAATACAGTGTAAATTATACAGCGGATAAAAACGAAAATTTTAAGATGAAAAACTGCGATATTTTTCTTATTTCTGCTCAAAACATAGATTGTGAATACGCATTAGAACCGCCTTGACGAGGCGGTTCTAACGAATATCAACAATCTATGTGTTTGAGCAGAAATAAGAAAAATAATGTACACCCCTGCAAACCCCAGTTTTACTGTACAAAAACTATACTCCGTCTTTGGTCGGGCCCCTCGGAGTCTAACTGTTGGTTTTCTTTTGCTCCAGCAATTATGTTGTTGTATGCTGTCGAGTCCTCAACCTTGTTTCATCTCTCTAGTTTTTTTTATTTGTATGTTCTCGGAAATGTTACACTGATGAGTTAGGAAGCCTTCATGCGGACTAAGCAAAATTAGTATATATTGCGACAGAGGTAAGGGCGAGGATTATGGCCATGTAAAATCGATTTAAGCCCCCAGTGGAATTCTTTCCACTGACCGTTCCAAGGCGGTTCTTCTGTGCGGTTTATTTATGTTATTGTTTGTTACTTACTGTGTGTATCACGCGTGTCTTTTTATTTTGGATAGTCATTTGGCCATTTTGTGGGAAATTAACCGTCCGTATGGCCTTCCTTTGTTTAGGTTTCCATTTTGGTCTGGTCGCTTCATGTTTGTGTTTCTTTCCCTTTGGTGTCTTTGATGGGTGGAGTAGGTTAATTGTATCGATTCCTGATCTTTGTTTTACTTCTACTTTTCACAGGGTTCAAAGTTACGTAGGCGTGTTTTTGTGATGAAAGATTACAGCCTACCAACGACATATGCCCTTTTGAGTTTTTCCTTGTCGCGGATGATCAGTCGGCACGTATTCCCGTAATTATTGCCAAAACATAAAATAACACTTCGGCCGAAACGTCATTCCTCGTGTGATAAATGACTGACAAAGTGAGTTGATGTTAATTGGAAACGGATACGTCTTGCTTACTTTCTGTCATTTATACAAGAGAGCCAATGAGGCTTCTGTCGCTGTTTATTTTTGTTATGGTTTGTCTTTCGGTGTCGCTTATATTATTTTTTTTTGGGATAGCCTATTGGCCATTTTGTGGGAAAGTAACTGCCATTTTGGCTTTCCGATGTTGATGTTTCCATAAGGTTCTGTTGTTTCATGTTAGTGTTTTTTCCGTTGGTGTCTCTGATGGGAGCTGTGGGTTAATTGTTTCGATTCCTGATCAGTACCTCCACTTCTACTTTATATACCAATCGTTTCAAAACAACTGGAATGCATTACGATAACATACCCTTGCGCCATAGTGCATTTTTTCACATCTCCAAAATGTCTACTTTTCTGATGAAAATCCGTGATATTTTTCTTATTTATACTGCAAACATAGGTTGTGGGTGCTCTTTAGAACCGCCTCATTGAGACAGTTCTAACGAGTACCCACAACCTATGTCTAAGAGCAGAAATAAGTCAAATAATGTTTACCCCCGTAAATCCAAGTTTTCTTTATATAAAGTGGGGTTTAGAGGGGTGTTCCTTTCACGGACCTGTTCACGTGCTGTCATCCTAGTATATCTAAATGCAATGCTAAGAAGTTCCGGTGCTGTTCCCATTTATACACTGTGTCTGCCGTTTCTTCCCCAGTAAACAGTAGACGTTTTTCTGTATTTAACATGTCTGATTTGACATGTAAGTCTGCGCGTTTTGTTTTTGTTTGATTTGAGGTTAAAGTCCCCGTCAACACTGTAACGGTCATTTTAGAGACATTGTTTTAAATTTTTTTGGGACCTTTTTCTGACATTGAGATGAAATGACATTTCAAGCCCTGTCGTCCAGTGAAACCAATAGGGTTTATAAGCATGGACGGTCCGACTCGTGCGCACCGCTTTACCTGGCCAGGCTTAGATCCTCTAAGCGGTTTACCAGTACTCGTGTGCGGGTCGGATTCAGCTCTGCGTGGAAGCATCATACAGCCGATATATTTCTTCAAGCCCCGATGGGCGGGGGCCGTAGGTCTACGGGTTTGATATTTGTGATAACCTGTCATACTGCAAATTGTAAAATGCAGTTTGTCGGGCAAACTAATCGCATGTTAAAAACACGATTATTGAACACTATCGGAGAATGAGTAGAAACTGAACGTTCTTGTACCGTCAGTTCAAAGGTACAGGTCATTCTATAAAAAGATATTTCTATACAGCCAGTGGGAAAAATGTGATGTAAATTCAACAGCCAGGTTTACAATTATTAAACGGCATGAAACTGAATTAAATTGGATTAAATTATTACAGACACCTTTGGGCGTTAATGGCAGTATTTATCATGAGAATTATATATCTAAATACCAGATTTTGATATGTTCTCGCTTCTGGACTGTCGAAAGCGTAAACTACATCACACGGTATCAGATAAATGGTAATTATAAATGTAAATTACGCTTTTTAATAGAAGCAGGACTGAAGTGATTGTCCATAATATTATTGAATCATGAACGTCACTCAATGCTTCCTTTTCTAAGTTCATTACCCATTTCTCTATTCCGGGTTCTGGACACCGAGACGAATCAATTCTTCGCTAGTTCTTTTCAGTTATACGACGCTTCTCTTTTAAGTAGAGCTTATACTCAGCATGTTGTTCGTCCTTTCATCGATTATTAAATAAATAACAAACGTCATTTCATCAAAATATCCTTCAATAGCAAGGGTTTGATTTTTATAGATTTACCTAGTATCTTCGGGGACAGTTCGGTTATTTCATCCACATAACGATAACATATCCGTGAAACGAAGACCCCCTAAACCACCCTTTATATAGAGAAAAATGGTGTTTACGGGGGTATACATTATCTGCCTTACTTTTGCTAAAACATAGATTGTGGGTACTTGATAGAACCGCCTCATGGAGGCGGTTCTAACGAGCTCCCACAATCTATGTTGAAAGTATAAATAATAAAGATGTTATCATTTTACCTAATAATTATCTTTTCTGACACCATGCTGGACGCCATTATTTCTTACGAACATGGTTTCCTAATGATTCCTGCTTATTTTGAAAATACTGAAACACCGATTAATTTGCTATAAATACAATAAACCTGTTAGATCTAGCATTTTTAATTCCGATAAACTTGTTGTTGATCTTGATATTAACACTAACACCCTGATACCTGTAATTGTCAATATTCAGTGTATTGCTAACCTGCTGCTGGTCATATTATTACTGGTAATTTAAAACTTATTCCTGATTCTAGGATATGTAATATAATTATACCCCCGGCATATGAAGTTTGTCCGTGGGTATATAGTTTTCGTCTTTCCGTCCGTTCGTCTGTTCGTTGGTTCGTTCGTGTCTTCGTCTGTTCGTTCACTCGGTCGTTCGTCAACCTTTACGTCAAAGTTTTGCGTTAAACCTTTTTGATTGCTCATATCTCTGTAACCACAGGTTGGATTCTCTTCATATTTGGTACAGGATATCTCTATAGCATTTCTCTTTCATATGGAATATCTAAGCCCCTGAGTCAAGCCCCTGGGTGGGTTGTCTGTCTGTCCGTCCGTCTGTTCATCTACTTTCATGTCAAAGTTTTGTGTTAAACCTTTTTCATTGCTGATATCTCTGTAACCACATGTTAGATTCTCTTCATGTTTGGTAAAGGATATCTCTATAGCATTACTTTTCATATGGAATATCTAAGCCCCTGGGTCAAGCCCCTGGGTCAAGCCCCTGGATGGGCTGTCTGTCTGTCTGTTAATCTAATTTTACGTCAAAGTTTTGTGTTAAACCTTTTTTCATTGCTGATACCTCTGTAACCACATGTTAGATTCTCTTCAGGTTTGGTAAAGGATATCTCTATAACATTACCGATCATATGGAATATCTACGCCTCTGGGTCAAGCCCCTGGGTGGGCTGTCTGACGGCTGTTCATCTACTTTTACGTCAAAGTTTTGTGTTAAACCTTTTTCATGGCTGATATCTCTGTAACCACATGTTAGATTCTCTTCATGTTTGATAAATGATTTCATGATGCATGTCCCTTCCCCCACCCACGGTGACATTTACCTTAAGGTCACGGACTTTGAAATTTTACATTTGGTTAAAATTTTACATTTGGTTAATGTTTTATGTCAAAGTTTATAGATGCCTGTATGTTCTATTTGATGCCCTCACTCCCTTGGTCCATTTAGAAATTTTATGTTTGGTTTAGCTTTTACAAGCATATTTATAGATTCTTATAGCTTCTTGACTTCATTCATGTTACATACAAGCTCGAAAGATATATCAGAAGGTGACGCTGGCCGAGGGTATACGTGATCCACTGGTCGCTTTTTCTATTTTCTAAAGGACCGAAATATCGATTGCTGCCTTGAATGACTTTGGTAATCGATGGTGTAAACGAGAGTTTGTTGAGCATTAAACTCATGAAGAATGATAACTAAGCATTCTGAAAGTAGTGAACAATTACATTTCTTTTTATTCTCTAAATTAAGAACCTATTACCGCATAAACCTAAGACGTCTTAACGTTACCTTAAGCTAGGTATTTAAGAATTTCATAGGAAAGTAGCAGTAAAACAAAGATCAGGAATCGATACAATTAACTTACTCCACCCACCAAAGACACCAAAGGGAAAGAAACACAAGTTTGTTTTGGCTCCGGCTGATAAGGTCGCTAACAATGTGGTCGGCTTCACTTTGTAAACACTTTTCGTCAAGAACTTGGTGGTACTGAGTCCGATGAACTTCAGCCCATCGGAGTCTAACTGTTGGTTTTCTTTTGCTCCAGCATTTCAGTGGTTTCTTGCTGTCGAGTCCTCGCCGTTGTCTCACCTCTGTGGTTCTTTGATTTTTGTGTTCACGGAGATGTTGCATTGATGAGTTGGGAGGCCTTCATGCGGACTGAACAAATTATTTGTCTAAATCGCGACGGAAGTAAGGGCGAGGATTGTGGCCACGTAAAATCGATTTTAGCCCCCCAGTGGTAATCTTTCCACTGACCGTTCCAAGGCGGTTCTTCTGTGACGGTTTATTTATGATGTTGTTTGTTACTTACTGTGTGTATCACTTGTGTCTTTTTATTTTGGATGGCCATATGGCCAATGGCCATATGGCCATTTTGTGGGAAAGTAACTTTCCTTATGGCCTTCCTTTGTTTAGGTTTCCATTATGGTCTGGTCGCTTAATGTTTGTGTGTCTTTCCCTTTGGTGTCTTTGATGGGTTGAGTAAGTTAATTGTATCGATTCCTGATCTTTGTTTTACTTCTACTTTAGCTGTAGAGAGGGCTTTAGTTGATGACCACATTTGTCACTCAGCCATCAAGTTTGCTGTCTGTGTTACAGAAGGCAAAGACAAACCTCCTACGTTATATTGGTTACCAAAATTTCATAAAAGCCCATACGAAGCACGGTTAATTCCTAATTCAAGCTCTTTTACCAACACTGAACACTCCAAATTATTGACTTCATATTTTAGTGCCATCAAAAACATTTGATTAAATATTGCAACAAAGTCCTCGAAAGATCAGGTAGATATCTGTTTTGGTCTATAAAAAATCTAATGAAGTTTTGAATAAATTGTAATCCAGGCGTTTTGTGCCTATTGGCCATTTTGTGGGAAAGTAACTGTCTTTCTGGCTTTCCACTGTTGATGTTTCTATTAGGGTCTGTTGTTTTATGTTTGTGTTTCTTTCCCTTTAGCCGCTCTGATGGGAGCTGTGAGTTAATTGTATCGATTCCTGATCATTGCCTCTGTCACATAAATGATGGCATTTTTAGAATTTTAAATTCTACCTTCAATTATTATGTATTATATGGTAGTGGACCATTGGTGTTATAGGATTTTTTGGACAGGTAGTAATTACAGTTAAATGGTCAGCCACTGTATTTTACAGGTAATGAAAGTAGTTATACAGGTTTATGAGTAGAAGTGAGCTAGTTTCTGAGTGAACAGTTTTTCTCATTCTAGGCTGAAGTTTTGATATAAAAAGGTGGTTTTGTGATTTTGAGGTAGATGATTGTTTTTCTGTAAGTAATATTCTTTTAAAGTTTTGTATTTAGTGGGATGCGTTTAAGGTTCTTAAAGCACTCTATAAAAGCAGAAAAGTTGGTAAACTGCTAAATTTCAGGATGATTTCAGTTCATGGCAATACAGTTTGAATAGTTTATAAATTTGGTTGTAATGGTTGTGAAAACTGTGTGGTTTGTTGTCATTGTTGTCAAAACTGTGTGGTTGGTTGTCATGGTTGTCAAAACTGTGTGGTTGGCTGTTATGGTTGTCAAAGCTGGGTGGTTGGTTGTTATGATTGGTTGATATTAGCTAAAGTTTTGTACATTTTATTGCATCAATGAAGTTGAGTTTTTGCTGTGCTGTACATTAGTTGCGAGTTGACTGTGCAGTTGCTTGCAATTGTCTGTATGGTTGATGGCATATGTAGAGGGGCTATTGTAGAGGAACTTTTACATGACTGATTTGTATAAATGCCATCTTATGCTTTTGACACTGGACTTAGTGTAATTACAATATTTTCAGGTGTCCATTTTAATTGTGGATTACTTGAGGGAATAACTGGGACTGAGATTCATGATTGCGTCAACGCTAATATGCATGTACTTTTTCATAGTGAAATGAGCTAAGTGCTGTGGACTAAGTGTCCTTGTTCTGAACTTGCTTAATGCATTTATCTTAGTGATATAATACTGTGGCTATGTAATGCCTGACTAGCTTTGTGCTGTCGTTGTAGCTGTGTATTATTGAATGACTATGGGGTGTAGTATGGTGTAGTTAGTCCCAATTTCAGAATGACATATACTATTGGTTGATGATTTTATGTGCAATAAAGAACAATACTCAAACATCACACTGTTTTATTTGAATCACAAAGGATTATGCAGCGATACACGTGACAGCCTACACTAATATTTCTCAATTGTAGGAGTGAGATAGTTGTGTCGCTTCCTATTCATTTGTTTCACTTCAGTCTTAAAAGTACCTGTATGAATTGATGATAGCTCTTGTTTGGGAAGGAGGCGGTCCATTTGGCTTTCAGCTTGTAGCGTTTTGTTGTTGTATTGTTTGTTGTTTTGCTTGCTTCCTTTGTGAAAACCATCGCAGAACCAATCAAGAGCGAGAGTTGGGGTCACGTCAAAATGATTTAATCTCCCTAATTATTTTTCCTGACTATTTTGCTAGTGTGGTTCATTATTCCTACTGTGTGTCTGCATGTGTGTCCTGATAATTATTTTTTTTGAAAGCTGTATGGCCATTCTGCGGAAAGAAACCGTGTTTTTGATGCAATGTTTTATTCATATTGTTGTTGCTTATATGAATCCTTTCCCTCTAATGTTTTAAGGGATTGTGTCAGATAACTGCACATGCCAGATCATTTTAGTTTTCTCTCCACTTAAGATTTTTTAAGACGAATTTCTAATAGGATTTGCAAGATCTCGAAACATGGATGTGGCCCATTTAAAAAGTGTGCGACGAAAGTGTAGTTTCAAAATAAAAGATATTTAAATAATAAAAAAATAATAATGATCAGGAATCAATAAAATTAAGTCACAACTCTCAACAGAGACAGCAAACGAAAGAAACGCGAAAATGAAACAGTTAGACCCTATAGGAAACATCACGAACGGAAAGTAAAAAGGACAGTTCCTTTCCCCCGTATTGGCCAATAGTGTCTATGTTATTTGCTAAGCAATTGAACGCTAAAGTTATTGTGTTTTAGTTCTAGCCTCATTTCAACAGTAATTGTCATCTTAGCCCCGCCAAGCGAATTTGTGTCTTCGAGCATTCCGTCATGACAAATTTTAACTGCGCATGCCAAGCCATTCAGAGGGGCAAGTGATATGGCTTTCTGTCTGAAGGTTCCTCTCGATTCACTGCTTGTATGAGCGAGCAGCGATGGTTCTGGCGGGACTGCGCGGATGCGCAGGCTCGCCCGAACCTTCGCTGCTCGCATAGGCGATAAGTACCAAAATCGCTTGACGGGGCCCATATGATGTATTTGGCTTATGCTTAAGATGATGATAATAAATATAGTCATGTATAATATAGGTCTACAGTTTTATTCAGTAATACACATACTTACATCCCTGTCCTTGACTAAAGGTCATGGCCACAGATAAAGAGCGTTCGTCTTTTTCAGCTGTTTCAAGTTATTTATCTCCAAACAATACAATGGGATACTATTTGGATCCATAATGCCGTCCATCCCACAGCCAGCACAGGACATGAAGACTTATAATAGTTGAGGCGAAAGTTTTATGTTAAATATTATAACATGTTTTTGCTGGACAAAGCCTGTTAAACTCGTGTTTTCAAAATCTTAGTTATAACCGTGCATGTATTTCAATTTTACAGACTAAACGGCAGGCATCAGAATATTCTTATTCAGAAAGAAAATATATCAGGGGACATTTAAACATTTACACGTAAATAATCTCCAAATCCTATAAAAGGAGTGTGATATAAAAGTGACTTGGTAAAGACCAACTGACTGGACATTGCAGCACTAATAAAATGTATGAATACATTTTTTGAATAACTTGTACATCAAATGTGTACAAAGTAATAATATCAAATATTGTAATGCCAGCCTGGCAAATACTCAGGTTCACCAGTCTAGCTTGCTGGCTGCTTTTGACAGTCGGCTTTCGATAGCGAACGTTCGCTGTCGATGGCCGGCTGTCCGTAACGATCGACATAAAAAGTATATAATGATAAATACATCAAGAAAACACGCCTATATAATTTTGACACCCTTGAACCCCACTTTTATATAGTAAAACTGGGGTTTCAGGGGGTATACCTTATTTTCTTATTTCTGCTCTAAAATATAGATTGTGGGTACTCGTTAGAACCGCCTCGATGAGTAAAATATAGATTGTGGGTACTCGTTAGAACCGCCTCGATGAGGCGGTTCTAACGAGTGCCCACAATCTATATTTTGAACAGAAATAAGAAAAATATCATAATTTTTCAACATAAAATGTTCATTTTGTCGGCGATAAAGGTGGCAACGTATTTGTATAGGCGTTTTTGCGTGGTGTGTTAATTCTAGAGATATGGAAGACGCAGATGTGCCATACGTGTGTGCTATCGTAATGCGATCTCCGTTTGTTTATTTATAAAAATAGACGTTAATCATTTATTTTTTCATTCCATTGTATTTATTTTTACTGCACTTTCCTCGATCTTCATGATCTTAATGGTCGTATTTTCTTTTCGATTTAGCTAACTGTTTTACGGATTCCATGTCGTGGAGTGGGTCTATATCTCACACCGTGACGGGACGAAAGTGCCAGAAATGGGCGAGAAACACACCCCACAAGCATGGCTATCATGAAGACATTCGATACCCAGAAGGGAATCAGGTGGCAGCAAATGACTTTTGCCGCGATCCTGCCGCAGATGGAGCACCATGGTGCTATACCGTAGATCCTGATACAAGATGGGAGTACTGTGGAATCCCTCAGTGTGCCAGTACGTATGCTGAAACATATATAAACACGGAAAGATTTGTCATTTTATTACACTGTTACTTTATGGAATCACTTAATGAAATAATTATCAAAGTATTTTCACTAACTAATCTATCCAAATAACGAATTACCGTGTAGTATTCCTTGTTGGGAACATCTTCTTAATCCATCGGCATAACTGTCTTTGGTGGTGACCTCATTAAAACAGAAGTGGAGGCAATGATCAGGAAACGATACAATTAACCCACAGCTCCCACCAGAGACACCAAAGGGTAAGAAACACAAAAAAGAAACAACAGGCCCTAATGGAAACACCAATAGTGGAAAGCCAAAAGGACAGTTACTTTCCCACAAAATGGCCAATATGCTATCCAAAATAAAATAAAATAAGCGACACAAACACCCAAAGACAAATCATAGCAAAAGAAAAAAAGAAACGCGACAGAAGAACGGCCTTGGGGTCACTGATGAGGCCTAAATGGCCAAAACTAGCTAGTCTGGCCCAGAAAGCATGTTAACACCATATTTTTCAGTTCTCTGGTGTATTCCTTGCTTCCGAAGGATAACCCTTTCTAGAACATATGGGAACGGTCAACGGAAACGAATTACACGTTTTAATTGTTAGGCGTTTCATTAGCCTTAATGTTTTCTAGACTTTTAAACGAACCTACAATATTAAAATAGAGAAAACTTATAAACATTTAAAGGTGATAACAATTTTATCACAATAAAATTAATATTATACTCTTAGGAATCCGCCACACTCCTGCCAATAAGAATTGCCACTTAATCATCATAACATTATGGTTCTTTGTCTGGTTGTGCTTGCTGCGAGTCGAATTTGGTCTTAACAAGTCGGCAACATCAGTGTCTTTTTATCTGCTTGTACCTCAAAAATATTTTGTCTCTGAGCTGTCTGTTGGGTGCCATTTTTCTGAGTGTTCATTTCTGAAGTCTGGTTTTCTCCTTGAAATAATTGACTCACATTATGATAACACATCCCTATTTTCGTATCTCCAAATTGGTTACTTTTCTGATGAAATTTGTGCTTTTTTTTCTCCAAACGTAGGTTCTTGGTGCTTGTTAGAACTGCCTCATTGAGGCGGTTCATCGTAAAATTGTCTCATTGAGGCGGTTATAATGTGTACCCGCAACCTATGCGTTCCAGTATCCTAGTTTTCGCAACATAAAGTTGGGGATAAAGAGGTGTTCATTGCACGGACTTATTACCATGATGGTGGTGGTCCTATAATGTTCTTTGAGGCCAGTCAAACTCTTGCTGACCGACTTTGCCAATCCCTGCTTTTGATCAATTCCTGCATTCGCCAGAGACTCCAACAGCCTCTCGGCATAGCAGAAGTAAAGGCAATGATCAGGAATCTATTCAATTAAAACACAGCTCCCATCAGAGCCGATGTTGATATAGGTGGTCGAAAATTGAAATACCCGGAGAAAAAAAAAACACCTTATCTTCGATTGCAAAAAAGTATATATATAATAAACTTCATGTTATATTCATGGGGATCCGCGATAGTGAGTAAATGTAACCCATTTGGCCATAAAAGACTAGCTTCTACTATAAAGGACACTTGAAGCAGTAAATGCCTATAACAAACGCAGCGGTAGGCAGAAATCTGATCCGGGGGTACACTGTAAACTTAAAAGGCAGGATGTTTTTGTAAGCTTTACAAGAAAAACAACAAAAATAAGACCACTCACACTTGAATTGGATTTAGTAAATAAATTTACCCTTAACACTGTTCTATAAAAAGGTTATCCTTTTGAAGCAAGGAATACACCACAGAAGTGAAAAATATGGAGTGTACTTGTTTTCTGGGCCAGACTAGCTAGTTTCGGCCAATTAGGCCTCATCAGTGACCCTTAGATATTTTCAAAATTCCACAATGGAATCAATGATCGCAAAGGACAAGAAAATATAATCTACACTATGATGTAGGGCAGGGAGACATTTACCGCCGCTACACATTCCCACACACCATATGTAGTGAAGTTAAATATGTTCTATAAAAGGGTTATCCTTTGGAAGCAAGGAATACACCACAGAACCCTACTTTTGCAAACAGTGTAGAGCCAGATCAGATGCCTTGTGTGTTGTCTGTCATGTAGTTTATGAATTGAACACATACATTAGATCAAAATACATAATCAATTTAATCAGCGGAATACGCGTTAAGCGGGCGTTTCCTTAAAGCCGCGTTACCGAACAAGAACGGTGCAAATTGCCCTGTCTTTTGTAAGTCAGTGTAGCTGAGGATTCCCATGTCAAAATCGTCGAATATAGTTTTTATTGCAACGGGGTCCATCGATAGAAAATGGAACTCTTTCCACTGACCGTTCCAAGGCGGTTCTTCTGTATCGATTTATGTATGTTGTTGTTTCTTACTTACTGTGTGTATCACTTGTGTCTTTTTATTTTGGATGTCCATATGGCCATTTTGTGGGAAAGTAACTGTCCTTATGGCCTTCCTTTGTTTAGGTTTCCATTATGGTCTGGTCGCTTAATGTTTGTGTTTCTTTCTCTTTGGTATCTTTGATGGGTGGAGTAAGTTAATTGTATCGATTCCGGATCTTTGTTTTACTTCTACTTTTTATACGACATAACAAAACATGTCAAAAAACATGGTACATGTATTTGAAAAGCAAATAACACAAATGTATCGTATGTGGTTGGCATATTTGTGGATTGTTGATTTGAAACTCATTTACTTAATTTTTGACAGGAAGTCAACCTACTTATTATCAAAACAGTTTTAAACAATTGTGGATGTTAAACTATGGACCGCGTCTATAACTATAGACGGCGCCTATCCGTGATTGTATCATACAAGGTAATTTCGTTTGATACAAATTTCAGTCTTTAATTTGAAGTACATTGGAATGTTCAAAAGTAATTCGGTTTAGTTTTCAACTCGTGTTAACACTGAAGATGATTATAAAAAGGAATAAGGTAGATTAATATTACTGATATAAGAAATGTGTTTCGTTTCAGCCAGTAATAGCACTGGAGAGGATGCTAAGACAGAAATGGGTATGTTTATATCGTTGATGTAAGAATTATCTAGAGTTCCGTTTTCACGCCTGTCTGCTCAAAGTTGAGCAAGTTTCTGAAAATTGTGTACCTGCATCGTAAACAAAAAGAAAATACTCAGTCACACCTGCATATACATCACGAAAACACACCTATGTAAATCTGACTCCCGTTTTACCACACATTTATATAGTCAAACTGGGGTTTACAGGGGTAAAAACTATTTTTCTTATCTGCGCTTAAATATAAATTGCGGGGTCTCGATAAAACCGCCTCAACGATGCGGTTCTAACGTGTTCCTACAGTCTATATTTTGAGCAGAAATAAGAATTATATCCCAATTTTTCGTCTTTTGGCGGTAAAGTTTACTGTGTATTAGAATAGGCGTGTTTTCGTAATGACGTGGGTTTGCTGAGTCTTTGCTGCTCGACATGCCACGGTGGCCTTCACGTGAAGACATGCAACAAGTCAAACATTGGCTCATATTCCTTTTAAGCGAAACTAGAGACCTGGTAGTTTTTGCACCATTTTTCAAAGGAAAACAACATTCGGAAATTCTTGGCAGACTTTCGGATGAGTCTTTAAACCGAGGTCCCGTCTCCGTATGACCTTAGCTGTTGATGGGACGTAAAACTAAAACTCACTCACTCACTCGGAAATTCTTGTTCTCTTTTCTATAAGCCCTGCCCAATTGAAAAAAGGGGTCTACTCTTAAAGGAAAGAATTTGCTCCTCAGGAGCACAAAACAAACAACAACAGAGATGAGGACTCGACAGCAAGGAACCACAGAAGTGCTGGAGCAAAAGATAACCGACAGTTAGACTCGGATGGGCCCAACCAGAGGCAGAGTATTAGGCACCCTCTATCATTACATAGAATTAAATTCTCTCTAATTCTCAGTTAGCCTCTATGTTGGAACCGTCCTGACTCACCGGCGAGCAGTCGAAGAGGGAAGCAAAGTTGTCAACCGTGATTGGGTTAACTACCACGCATGTAGTCTATCGTATAAAATTTATGTTGTACCAATCTCTTTATATGGAAAACTTATTTTACAAAATTGGGTGCTGAAGGCATTGCAATTATATATATTTTTTTTAATTTAAGTACTAAGTCACCATAAAATGCGGGTTCCGATAGACCATATTGCAGAAGAGATTTAAGGCAAACACTGAATTATGAAATTAAATCGGAATAGCGTCTATAAAATTTTGTAAAGACTTTGCGTAGTTTATGATACCGATAGCCCTGATTAAGAAGTTTAGCAGTTAAGAGTTTATTACGAGTGTTGAGTTCGGTTACATGAGAAGACCCTTTGGCAAATCGAATTATTTGCGAAATATGAACGCAGTAGGATGCCGCGCGAGGAACCAAAAAAGGGAAATTTACAAACCGCTTAGAGGAAGTAAGCCTGCACAGGCAAAGCGATGCGAGTCGGACCGTCCATGCTTATAAACCCTATTGGTTTCATAGTGCGATGTCATTTTATCTCAATGTCGGGTAAAAGTCCAGCAAAATTGGAAACAATGTCTCTAAAATGACACATACAGTGTTGACGGGGACGTTAAACGTCAAATCAAACAAAACTAACAAGCCTCGGTATTGTTTCTGTCAATGTTTAGACAAATAATACATTCAGTACGCGAAGAGTTTCGAGCTTAACAGGTCAACATCTCCAAAAACCGAAAAGAGCAATTATGCAGAAACAATATTCTTTGTATTAAGCAGGATTAAAGCTGGCACAAAGAAGGTCTTTTATTGAAAACGGATGACAAAAATTCCCCTTTATTCTAATGTTATATTTATTTATATTTGTTACATACCTATTTTCCTCTAAGAGTAACCTCCATTGAATTTGTTTTGATTTAGACCCACACTGCACTATTCCCTGATGTAACATTGGTTTTCAACCTTTTAAATCTAATTTAAACTGCCATATTTTCCATTTTGCAGTTGGATAATACATTTTCGCATGCCCTTTGATTATTGTGTATGTTGTCCGAAATTTAGGACAGAAATGAGAAATTTAATTTCCGACAATGCTTGTAAACCCTATTGGTTTTATTGGGGGCAAGGCTTGCGATGTCATTTCATCTTAGTGTCGGGTAAAGATCCCAAAAAAATTGGAAGTAACGTCTGCGAAATGACCTAAACAGCGTTACGGGGACGTAAATCATCACATCAATCAATAAATCAAGACATAGTTTGTGCTACATTGTAGAACCGCCTCAATTAAGCGGTCATAACGAATATCTACAACCTAAATTAAATTATAACGCAAACTCTGATCAGAAAATAAAAATATCAGCGATACTGATGTGGTCAATTTAGCTGAAACAAGCTAAGTTGTAGTCCTTTCTTCCAAAGGATTTCTTTTTAATCGTAACATGAACAAGTCCGTGAAATTAACACCGCCCTAAACCCCACGTCATAAAGTAAAACTAGGGCGGTTCTTCTGTCGCGGTTTATTTTTGTTGTTATGTTTGTCTTTGGATGTTTGTGTCGCTTATATTATTTTATTTTGGATAGCCTATTGGCCATTTTGTGGGAAATGACTGTCCTTTTGGCTATCCGCTATTGATGTTTCCATTATGGTCTGTTGTTTCCTGTTTGTGTTTCTTTCCCCTTGGTGTCTCTGATAGGAACTATTGGTGAATTGTACCGATTCCTGAACATTGCCTCCACTTCTACTTTACAGGGTTATACAGTTTTCTTAGGAGACGATGCGTACGAGTTCCCACAATCTATGTCTTGAGCAGAAATATGAAAAAATCAGATTTTTTTTATCTGAAAAGTTCCATTTTCTGGTGGTAAAATTTTCAATATATTAGAAAAGGCGTGTTTTCGTAATAGGAATAGCTTTTAATAGCGCGTTTGAGATATAAAAGAATGTGCTATAATGCATTATAAGTGAGACAACAGTTAGAATTCCAGTTTCATAGCTCATTGCTTTCTTCATTCCTCATGTTGAGCATATAGACAGGCGATCTCATTAAAAATGTTTTTGTCATTTGCAAGCCGAAAACATGCAGGTAAATCTATGCATCCGCACAGTCAGAATAGCTCCTTACTTCATGCCTGTATAGATGACTGCCTAAATATTTATACGTTTAACTTCAAAACTCTTTGTTGCGCTATGTGTTTCCGAACAGGCCAGTTTGTTTGACACCTGTTTGCTAACTTTTCAAAAACAATTTTTCTGCATTTTCGTGTATAACGTACAGTTGAGCTAGCGAAAGACAAGATCTACAAAATGATACGTGTGACCTGATTAGACTCCAATCACTGCACATCAACCCAATTTGACAAGGCGTTTTATTTATCGTTTTTTAAGCCCGTAGACTGTAGACGACTCATATAATCAGTGGAGACATTAATTGGACTGTGTGGATTTGTCATTACTCGTCGCAGTAGAGATTTTACTGTTCGCTGTCTCAAACGCATGTCATATCTGATCTCAAAGGCGCTTAAAAGCGGAATAATTTTGAACACGCCATTATTATTACTTCTCTGCTGTAGTCTTTTTCAGAACATTAAATAATTGTGCTTATATTTCTCAGACATGAACTGCGGCGCTGATTGGAATGAAAATCCTAAAACAGGACACTGCTATAGATCAGGAAAAGACGTTTTATGTTGGGCAGATGCTCTATCGACATGCGAGGCATTTGGTGGACATCTTTTAGTAGTACAGGACGAAGGCGAACACCAGTATATCATAGGTAACGTCCGCAATTATGAAACAAAGTTGTCTTTTCATTCAAATATGGACTGGTCTTTTGTTATGATGAAAATGTACATCAAAGATTTGATTCACTAATAACAGACCCTTTGACCCAAACTCAATACGGCCGCAGGTATTGTCGGGTTCATTTCAATTCGGCCCAGGCACCAATTATAACCCACAACCTCCATATTAGAAATAAAACCTATTATCCGAGAAACTGTTCAGATCCCTATCACAAAATTGTATATATGTTTGTTCCTTATGATAAGAAGCATACTAGGTTGACCCAGGTTGTGCTGGGGCCATGCCGCATGCCTCCACTTCATAAAAGGACACAAATTTCATAAACCATTCGGGTTCAGGTGGAGGTGAACTATTCAGTATGAGAAGATAGATAGACAGATAGGTAGGGGAGATCTGAACAGTTTCTCCGATATTAGGCCTTTTATGAAGTGAATGGGGTGGGGCATGTCCCGGCGCTCCCGGGGAATCCCAAGGGTGGTGTCATGGAATGCATCTTATCACAGGAAACAATAATATCCCGGTTGAGGTCTTTCCGCTGGCCGTTCCGGGGCGGTTCTTCTGTGGCGGTTTATTTATGTTATTGTTTGTTACTTACTGTGTGTATCACTTGTGTCGTTTTATTTTGGATGGCCATATGGCCATTTTGTGGGAAAGTAACTGTCCTTATGGCCTTCCTTTGTTTAGGTTTCCATTATGGTCTGGTCGCTTACTGTTTGTGTTTCTTTCCCTTTGGTGTCTTTGATGGGTGGAGTAAGTTAATTGTATCGATTCCTGATCTTTGTTTTACTTCTACTTCACTACCCTTAACCATATGTACTATTGTTCCTTATGATGAGATGCTTTCACTGACACCAACCTGGAGGTCCCCTGAGATGTGCCGGGGATGTCCCCTGAAATGTCCAGCCCCCACCCCCCCTCCCCCCAATTCATTAAGGGCCTCATATCTCAGAAACCGATCAGATTCCCGCCCATAAACATATAAATTATTGTTTCTTGTGATAAGATGCATTCCATGACACCAACCTTGGGATTCCCCGGGAGCACCGGGACATGCCCCATCCCATTCACTTCATAAAAGGCCTAATATCGGAGAAACTGTTCAGATCCCCCCAATCTATCCATCTATCTTTCTTCTCATACTGAGTCGGTTAAATTTGGCCATAACCTCAGTTGGCTGGGTGGCTAACTTTAGAATTTAGCACACCAAAAAAATAACCATATTCATATATATTCTTGTCCAATATCCTAATTCGCATTCAGTGACATCCCCGACCCTAATCCATATATAATCATTATCTCTACGCTTTTAGAAGGCGTTTGAGGATATTATGAATGCCTCCATCCATCTGTTTGTTCATCCATCTATCCGGCTAGCCTTTCCTTAAGCACTGGCCGGAATGCAAACGAATTTGGTACATGTCTACCTTACATGACGAAGACGCGTTATTGTATACTCTTCAAAAATTAGGTATCTGAAAAGTTAGTCCCGTCAATATACGGTCCCTAGACGAAAAATCGATCGGTAGAAGGTAGTATAGGTGACCACCGATTGTAGCGTGCAGTCTTTAGACTCCTTTTATTAGATTACTAGAATGGTTGATTGCGGTATAAAGAGATAATGATACATCACTATCTAACAATATGTAAAATCATCTTTCTACGAGATGAGTTGTGTTTGTTTATTTGTGTTTAACGACCAAGTCAACATACAAATCTAATGGATAAGCACAATATTTGCTTTCAAGTGAAATGAGAACACTCTCCATAATTAACCTTTTTATATTGATATCTGGAAATTTGAGATGAATTTTCTAAGGACTCAAGAATAAGTTCGCCTTAGCAATGATAAACGAACCAGCCGTGTTGGAGTGTTCGAAATTCTACTGTATTATCTTTGGTGTTTTATTTACCATGCTTGAGTCGAGCGCGCTTCTTTGTCCATAAATAATTCATCACGTGAACAAGTCCGTGAAATGAAGACCCCCTATATCCCACTTCTTATAGTGAAAACTGTTTGCGCCGTGTGGCGGCTGTGAAAGGTCTCCCCGTACATACATTTAATGCTCTTATTTTTCCAATACTCAGGGATTGCTTATGCAGTTGCTTTTCACTGTTCCATCAATTGACATCCTTTAGATACCTGTTGAAGGGCATTATTAAACCGATGTTCGTTCCTCGTTGTATAACAACTGCTTGTTTGACATCCCTGGACTTCAAGTAGACTTAGTTGCACGCCGGTGGGTCAGGCCTCAGCTTCTATGACTGCTCCAACGTAAAGGCTTATTGAGAATTAGAGAGATAATGTTGGTTGGTGCCTGATGCTCTGTCTCTGGTCGGGCTCATCGGAGTCTAACTGTCGGTTTTGTTTTGCTCCAGCATTTCAGTGGTCTGTCGAGTCCTCACCGTTGTCTCACCTCTGTGGTTCTTTGATTTTTGTGTTCACGGAGATGTTGCACTGATGAGTTAGGAGGCATTCATGCGGACTGAACAAATTATTTGTCTAAATCGCGACGGAAGTAAGGGCGAGGATTGTGGCCACGTAAAATCGATTTAAGCCCCCCAGTGGAAATCTTCCACTGACCGTTCCAAGGCGGCTCTTCTGTGGCGATTTATTTATGTTGTTGTTTGTTACTTACTGTGTGTATCACTTGTGTCTTTTTTGGTTTTGGATGGCCATATGGCCATTTTGTGGGAAAGTAACTGTTCTTATGGCCTTCCTTTCTTTAGGTTTCTATTATGGTCTGGTCGCTTAATGTTTGTATTTCTTTCTTTTGTGTCTTTTATGGGTGGAGTAAGTTAATTGTATCAATTCCTGATCTTTGATTTACTTCTACTTTAGATGGATTTGTTTCGTGCAAAATTTATGATAAACGCGATGACTTTGATTTTGAGATTGTAAATTTTCCTTTTTTGGATGGTGATGTTCCTCATGCGCTATCATATGGCGTTTATTTTTCGCAATTAATTCGATTTGCTAGAGTGTGTAGTTTTGTAACTGACTTCAACACTCGTAATAAATTATTAACGGCTAAACTCCTTAATCAGGGTTATCGGTACCATAAACTACGCAAAGCCTTTTCAAAATTTTATAGACGCCATTCTGATTTAATTTCAAAATTCAATATTGGACTTAAATCTCTTCTGCAACAAGGTCTATCGGAACCCGAATTTTATGGTGACTTAGTATATAAATTCAGAAAAATATATAACCGCAATGACTTCAGCACCCAATTTCGTAAAATCATTCTTCGATATAAAAAGATTGGGTACAACATGGATGTTATACGACAGACTGCATACATAATAGTTAACCCAATCACGGTTGGCAACTTTGTTTCCCTCTTTAATTGCATGCCGGTGGGTAAGGCCTCAGATTCTATGACGGCTCCAACGTAAAGGCTTATTGAGAATTAGAGAGATCTAATCAAGGTAATGTTGGTTGGTGCCTGATGCTCTGTCTCTGGTCGGGCCCATCGGAGTCTAACTGTTGATTTTCTTTTGCTCCAGCATTTCAGTGGTTTCTTGCTGTCGAGTCCTCACCATTGTCTCACCTCTGTGGTTTTTTGAATTTTTGTGTTCACGGAGATGTTGCACTGATGAGTTAGGAGGCCTTCATGCGGACTGAAAAAAATTATTTGTCTAAATCGCGACGGAAGTAAGGGCGAGGATTGTGGCCACGTAAAATCGATTTAAGCCCCCCAGTGGAAATCTTTCCACTGACCGTGCAAAGGCAGTAATTCTGT
This sequence comes from Lucinisca nassula, assembly GCA_963580285.1. NCBI lineage: Eukaryota > Metazoa > Mollusca > Bivalvia > Lucinida > Lucinidae > Lucinisca > Lucinisca nassula. The sequence goes on along the minus strand of OY757019.1, from coordinate 92,683,930 downwards.
GGCGATTTATTTATGTTGTTGTTTGCTACTTACTGTGTGTATCACTTGTGTATTTTTATTTTGGATGGCCATATGGCCATTTCGTGGGAAAGTAACTGTCCTTATGGCCTTCCTTTGTTTAGGTTTCCATTATGGTCTGGTCGCTTAATGTTAGTGTTTCTTTCCTTTTGGTGTCTTTGATGGGTGGAGTAAGTTAATTGTATCGATTCCTGATCTTTGTTTTACTTCTACTTTACGCAAGTATACTTTATTTTTCTTATTTTTACTCCAAGTCATAGGTGGTGGGTACTCGTTAGGACCGCCTCAATGAGGCGGTTCTAACGAGCACCCACGACATTTGTTTGCAGTATTTATAAAAAATATCAGAGATTTTCATCAGAAAAGTAGCCATTTTGGAGATGAGAAATATGCACCATGTTGCACGTGTGTGATCGTAAATTTATTTGTGGGTGCCCTATAGTTATCATCCTGTCTGTCCGTCTTTTCATCTGTCCTTCCACATTTTTATGTTTTTTCTTAATAACTTATACACCGTCAGACGCATCAACTTCAAACTTTCAGTATAAGGTCACAACATCATTACACAATGTCTTGGCAAGTAACGTAACCCTAGCTACAATACTCTCAGGGTTATGGCCCTTTGAAAAACTTAAAAATGTCCCTATTGTTCAAGTTTTTTCTCAATAACTTACAAACCGTCAAACCTATCAACTTCAAACTTTAAATATATGGTCTCATTATCATTAAACTATTTTGGCAAGTTACGTAACTGTAGTTTTAATACTCTCAGAGTTATTGCCCTTTGAAAAACTTAAAAAATTAGCTTTGTTCGTCTTTTTTTCATCTTTATTTTAAAACCCCTATAGCTATTCAAATAAACCTCCTATAGTTATTGACAGTTGCCCTATAGTAATGCCCTGTCTGTCTATCTGTCCATCCCTCCGTCCGTCCGTCCATCCATCCATCCATCCATCCATCCGTCTGTCGCCCGTCCGTCCAGCTGTCTGTCTGTCCATCTGACCGTCTGTCCATCAATAGTTTTCATGTTTTTTTCTTTTAACTTACACACCTTCAAACGCATCATTTTCAACCTTTAAACGTAAGATCACAACAACAGTTTCATGGCAAGTTACTTAACTCGAGCTATAATACTCTGAGAGTTATTGCCTTTTGAAAAACAAAAAAGCAGCTTTTTCGTCTTTTGTTTTCAACTTAATTTCAAAACCAATAAACATATTCAAATGAAAATAAAGCTGAAGTTATTAGCAGTTGCCATATAGTAATGCCCTTTCGTTTTTTATTCATAACTTACAAACAGTCAAATGCATCAACTTCAAACTTTAAATATAAGATCACTATAACATTTTCAAGTTACATAACTCTAGCTACAATACTATTAGAGTTATGGCCCTTTATAAAAAAATCCAGCTTCTCTGATGGCACTGCCGGTGCCCTAGTCAGTTTCACTGATAGCTCTAGTTTTTCTTGTGTCTGCTTTAATACATAGGTTGCGGGTACTCGTTGAAACCGCCTCAATATGGCGGTTTTAGCGAGCACCCACAACCAATGTTTTAAGTAGAAATAAGAATTAAATGGCAACATTTCATCAGAAAAATAATCTATTTCGGGATATTAAAGGATGCACTATGTCACACCGGTGGGTTATTGTAATGTCATCATAATGTCTGAGTACTCACATTATACTCATTTTTACGACGCAGATTGTATCCCTAAATGATGCTTACTCTGCCTTCCATCACAGCAACTCACTTATATAATTCTAACCCCCTTGAACCCCACTTTTATATATTAAAATTGGTGTTTACAGGGGTAAAACAGAAGTGAAGGCAGTGATCAGGAATCGATACAATTAACCCACAGCTCACATCTGAGACACCATAGGGAAAGAAACACAAACCTTAAACAACTAGACCCTAATGGAAACATATATAATGGAAAGCCAAAAGGACAGTTAATTTCCCACAAAATAGTTAATTGGCTATCCAAACAAAATAATGTAAACCTCATTTTGTTCTTATTTCTGCTCCAAATATAGTTTATTGGTACTCGTTAGAACCTCCTCGATGCGGTGGTTTTTGAACGAGTACCACAACCTATATTTTGAGCAGAAATAAGAAAAAAATCATAATTTGTTCTGCGATAAAGTTTACAATGTATTTTATAGGCGTGTTTTCGTGATGAATACATTTTCATTTTCCCAAGGTTGTTCGAGCATTGAAATTCGAGCGTGCCCTATAAATATATTTTCCAAGGCAAATGGGTTGGACGAATTATTCTTCCATCGCAAATGACTGAAAAACTTTCCCACGCTCTGAACGAAGCTACAATAATTTCAAATGCTATTATAATTTTCGCTACAGATAGATACTCGCAAGATATCACTTCTTTGAAGTCCAACGACGTCTGGCTTGGTATACATGACACAGTTGCAGGAAGGAGATGGCTAAGCATTAACAAAGATATTGATATTTCTTCTCTGCCTCTGAGCAAGTTAACAGGTAAGGAGTATACGTTTTCCTGGTCATGGGTTTTGTTATCATAAAAAAGTATCAATAATTCATTTCGGTTCAAGACGAAGGTATAAATTACTTTTCTTATTTCTCCTCTAAGGTAAAGGTTGTGGGTACTCGTTTGAACCGCCTCAATAAGTCGGTTCTAAAAAGTACCCTTGAACTCGTTCTATCGAGCACCCACAGCCTATATCTGCCGTAGTAATAAGAAAAATATCACGGATTTTCATCAGACAAGTATCCATTTTGGAGATATGAATAAATTGATTATGTTGAACGGGTGTGTTATCGTAATGAGTTTTGAGAAGTGGTTGTTATAGAAAATACAGTAATTCAAATACTTCGTTCTTAGCAAAATAACAGTATTATACATTATTATTGCGAATTTACTCTTTGCATGCTGTCTCTGTACTAATGACGCAATAATAAATAACTAAATGGTCTGCAAGTTCACATTATACTTTATGAGATCCAATGGTTGGATAACAAATTACACTGACTTATTATTCTGAGCAAGTTTGACGGTGATTTGGCCAAAACTGTGACCTCTTCGAGGTTGATTCAATAGTGATTATTTAATTATAAATTTGAAAGTAGTCTATACTATGTAAACGAGTCTGTGCAATACAAACGCATCTAAATATGTTCTATAAAAGGGTTATCCTTTGGAAGCAAGGAATACATCACATAACTGAAAAATAAAGACCCCTTTACATTACGAAAACATGTCTATTAAATATCTTGGTTAAATTTTATCACCAAGAAATGATTTTTGCAGATAAAACACCTGGTAATTTTCTCTTGCTTTGCTCTTAACATAGTTTATGGGTACTGGCTAAAACCGCCTAGGAGGGGCGGTTCTTATGAGTACCCATAATCTATGTTTTTGGGCTGAAATAAGACGAATAATGTTTATCCAGTAAACCCCAGTTTTACTGTACAAAAGTCGTGTTTAAGGGGGCCACAATTATATAGGCGTGTTTTCGTGATGATATCGCGTTCTCTTTCGTTTAAAGGGCTTTACATGATTTTTCTATTTTGTGTTCCAAAACATAGGTTGTTGGTACTAAATGCACATGTATTATGTATCCATCACGAAAACACGCCTATATAATTTTGACCCCCTTGAACCCCACCTTTATATAGTAAAACTGGGGTTTGGAGGGGTAAACCTTATTTTTTTATTTCTGCTCAAAAATACAGATTGTTGGTACTCGTTAGAACCGCCTCGATGAGGCGGTTCTAACGTGTGCCCACAATCTTTATTTTGACTCAAAAATATAGATTGTGGGTACTCGTTAGAACCGCCTCGATGAGGCGGTTCTAACGTATGCCCACAATCTATATTTTGAGCAGAAATAAGAATAATATCCAAATTTTTCAACATAAAATTCTTGTTTTTTTTGGCGGTAAAATTGCCATTGTATTTGAATAGGCGTGTTTTCTTAATGTATGTATGGTAATAAATCATCCTTCTATTCATGACATTTATAATGCCATGCCATGAGACACGGAAACGACTCATACAATCAATACAAAAATCACATGTGATGGTTGCCTGTGATGTTATTGTTTGTAAAGATGCGTTTGTCGTCTTTCCCTTTGATGCTCATCACGAAAACACGCCTATATCATTTTGACCCCGGTGAACCCCACTTTTATGCAGTAAAACTGGGGTTTACGGGGGTATACCTTACTTTTCTTATTTCTGCTCCAAATATAGATTGTGGGCACTCGTTAGAACCGCCTCGAAATAAGAAAAACAGAGCAGAAATAAGAAAAATATCACAATTGTTCATCATAAAATTTTCATTTTTTCGGCGATAAAGGTGGCAATGTATTTGTATAGGTGTGTTTGCGTAATGTGAGATAGGCTTTGGGTTCTGATTCGATCGGTTGCTGAATTTTATTTACCAGTTCAATTTATACAATACCTTTACCTCAATCTATATAGAGGATCTTACATGAGTGTTCATGTATTATTGAATTTATTAAACGAATTGAGGAAAAGGGATAAAATGCGAGGCTTTGCCGAGCATATTATCCCTTTTCCTCAACGAGTTTAATAAATTCAATAATACATGAGCACGAATGCAAGATTCTATTTATCATATGACATTTAAAACGCATTTTAGTCACGATTGCTTACAAAACTGTCAATATTCCGCCGTTAGTAAACGTGACGTCGTTAAGGACGTCGTACATGTAACGTTACGGTACGCATCTAGCTGATTTGCATATTTAATCCACTAGTGGATTATTGAAAATAATGCATGGCGTTATTAAACTCTCAGACGCGACGTAATATGATAAACTTGAATAATAAATAGAGCAAGTATTTGAACAAGATGAAGTCCATTTAAGAAACAAGAAAAAAACATATATTAAACGTTGATGATAGCGATGTTTTTCTTTAAAACTGGTTGATATGACTAAGAACATTTTTTAACACTCTGAAATAGCGCAATGTATATTCTTTCCTTCCAAAGGATTGCCCTTTTGAAAGAGCTTGTTTAAAATTAAGTGTTTGCTACATGTACTATTAACTTTATCAAAATGAACGATGAATTTAAATGGATACGTTTTTATGCCCAAAACTTGGAAAAGGTCGGGGGCATATTGCTTCTGGCTTGTCCGTTCGTTCGTTCGTTCGATACACTTTCTAGTGCATATGAACAACGTATCCTAGTGTTTCGAAATGGCATATATGGATTCCTCATGAAAAGAATAGTTGACTCGTATTTTGTTTTCTAATCCGAATTATCGCCTCTTTTCAAGATATGTCCCTTTTAATTAAATAACATAGACGACTTGTTAGCAAGATATCTGAAAAAGTATTTGAGCCAGAGCCTTAATATTTAGTGTACTGACTGGGACTGAAAAGGAAATTACCTGATTAAAATTTCAAGCAATTTAAATGGAATTTTGATGAAGCTGTGGCCTTTTGAGCTATGGCCTCTTGACATGTAATTTCGTTCTTATCTTGTGCAAATCATGACTTTAGAACCACGTACCCTAGTGTTTTGAAATTGTATATATGGATTCCTCAAGAAAAAATAGTTGACCCGTATTTTTGTTTTTTCCGAATTATCTCCCCTCTCGTTAGCAAGTTATCTGAAAAAGTATTGACCCAGAGCCTTGTTACCCTGATTGGTACTGAGGAGGAGATCATCTGATTTAATTTGTAAGCAGTTTAATGCAATATTAATGGACTTATGGCCCTTTGATATCACTTGCCATTTAATTTTGTTGCTTTCTTTTGCATAACATAAATTTAGAACGATGTTGCTTTCGTATATGGATTCCACATGAAAATATAGATGACCCGTACTTTTTTCTATTCATAATTATCTACCCTTTTCGGGTTATTTCCCTTTGAATTAAATAGCATAGAATTCTCGTTCTATCTTGAGTTTTTCAGGTCTTCATTTTGGTAAACCTTTTTTTCAAGTGCTGGACTACGAATCAGATTGTCGACTATGAATCAGAGGGTCGTGAGTTCAAACTTCGGTGGAGGAATATGGCTTTTTTATAGCTCTGCTATCATAGTGACACAGTGAGCTTTTGTGATCACTTTTTGTCCGGTGTCCGTTCGTCAGTAGAAGCATCCGTGATGCAGTGGTTACGCTACTCGCCTTGTAAATCAGGGATCGCATGATCGATCCCGGGCCACTTCTGACTTTCGGATAAGTCTTTAAACCGAGGTCCCGTCTCGGTAGGACCTTACCTAATTGTGGGATGTAAAACTCAAACACTCACTCAATCACTCTGTTCGTCCGTCCATGACTGCGTCCGTAATCAATTTCTTCAAACGACATCACTTCCTAAACAACTGATCGGATTTTGACCACACTTCTGAGGAATGATCCTTAGGTGGTCCCCTTTCAATGTTGTTCAAATGGTTCCGGTCATGTGCACATCAAGGTCAAAGAAGCCATGCTTTTCACTGAAAAATTAAAACATCTCCTCTGAAACCCCAAAGCCCCGGTCCTTGATATTAGGTGTGTAGATTTATCTGTTGAACCTCTACCAGGATTGGTCAAAATATATCCCTGTGGCTAAAAATGTCCCCGCCCCGGGACCTTTGGTTTTACATAGACTTACATAGGGAAAACCTTTAAAAATCGTCTAGGCTGAAACCAGAGGGCTCAGGTATTTGATATTTTGTATCGAGCTTCGTCTTCTTGACCGCTATCAAGATTGTTCAAATTATAGCCCTGGGGCCGAAAGTGCCACCTGCCCGGGACCATTTGAATTTACATAGTCTTATACAGTGGAAAGCTTTAAAATTTTTCTTTTCTGAAACCAGTAGGCTCAGTTGTTTGATATTTAGTATCGAGTTTTGGCTTCTTGTCCTCTATCAAGAGTGTTCAAATAATAGCCCTGGGGCCAAAACTATCCCTGGCCCTTTCGAATTATATTGACTTAAATAGGAAAACTTTTTAAAAAAATCTTCTCGTCTGAAACTGCAAGGCCCAGGGTCTTTGATATTTGGTGTGTAGCTTCATCTGCTGAACCTCTATTAAGATTGCTCAATTGTAGAACTAGGGCGAAATCACATTGACTTATATAAGAAAAATCTTAAAAAACAAACTATTCTTCTCTGAAACCGCCAGACCCAAGCCTTTGATATTTGGTATGATTCTTCATCTGGTGGACCTGTACTATGTTGTTTGAATTACAGCCCTGGGACCAAAGGTGTTCCCGCCCCAGTCCCATCGGTTTTACATAGACATATATTGAAAACGTCTTCTCTGAAACTACAAGGCGCAGGTCTTTGATATTTTGCTTGAAGCGTCATGTGGGTGACCTCTATCAAGATTACTCAAATAATAGCCCTGGGTGTCAAAAATGAGCCGCCCCCGAGCCCATCGGTTTTACATGAATTTACATAGGGAAAATCTTTAAATCCCTTCTAGTCTGAAAGGCACAAGTCTTTGATATGTGTAACGATGCTTCATCTAGTTGCCCGCGTAGAAGCCTCCGTGGTGCAGTGGTTACGCTACTCGCCTTGTAAACCAGGGGTCGCCGGATCGATCCCGGGCTTCTCCAGACTTTCGGATGTGTCTTTAAACCGAGGTCCCGTCTCCGTACGACCTTAGCTGTTGGTGGGACGTAAAACTCAAACACTTACTCACTCACTCTAGTTGCCCGCTATCAAGATTGTCCAAATTATAACCCAATGGGGTCAAAAATGGACCTGCCCGGAGCCCACTGGTTTTATATAGTGTTAAAGTTGAGCCGGTTGATCTATGTCTGGTGCACTAGGACCTGACCCTCAATGTCCTTAAGGTGCATAGATAGTGACATACAAGTCAGCTATGTCTTATCAAAGGGAACCACTGACCCTTAATCACCCTCCCTTTGTCACCATGTGACATTATTAGTAAGACTAAGTAGAAGTAAAACAAAGATCAGGAATCGATACAATTAACTTACTCCACCCATCAAAGACACCAAAGGGAAAGAAACACAAACATTAAGCGACCAGACCATAATGGAAACCTAAACAAAGGAAGGCCATAAAGACAGTTTCTTTCCCACAAAATGGCCATATGGCCATCCAAAATAAAAAGACACAAGTGATACACACAGTAAGTAACAAACAACACCATAAATAAACCGCCACAGAAGAACCGCCTTGGAACGGTCAGTGGAATGATTTCCACTTGGGGGGGGAGCTTAAATCGATTTTACGTGGCCACAATCCTCGCCCTTACTTCCGTCGCGATTTAGACAAATAATTTGTTCAGTCCGCATGAAGGCCTCCTAACTCATCAGTGCAACATCTCCGTGAACACAAAAAATCAAAGAGCCACAGAGGTGAGACAACGGTGAGGACTCGACAGCAAGAAACCACTGAAATGCTGGAGCAAACGAAAACCAACAGTTAGACTCCGATTGGCCCGACCAGAGACAGAGCATCAGGCACCAACCAACATTACCTTGAATTAGATCTCTTTAATTCTCAATAAGCCTTTACGTTGGAGCCGTCATAGAATCCGAGGCCTGACCCACCGGCGTGCAATTGATGACGGAAGCAAAGTTGCCAACCGTGATTGGGTTAACTACCATGCATGCAGTCTGTCGTATAACATCCATGTTGTACCCAATCTTTTTATATCGAAGAATGATTTTACGAAATTGGCTGCTGAAGTCATTGCGGTTATATATTTTTCTGAATTTATATACTAAGTCACCATAAAATGCAGAAGAGATTTAAGTCCAATATTGAATTTTGAAATTAAATCAGAATGGCGTCTATAAAATTTTGAAAAGGCTTTGCGTAGTTTATGGTACCGATAACCCTGATTAAGGAGTTTAGCCGTTAATCATTATTACGAGTGTTGAAGTCAGTTACATGACTACACACTCTAGCAAATCGAATTAATTGCGAAATATAAACGCCATAGGATGGCGCACGAGGAACATCACCATCCAAAAAAGGAAAATTTACAATCTCAAAATCAAAGTCATCGCGTTTATCATAAATTTTGCACGAAACAAATCCATTTACAATAGATAGTTGTAAATCCAAAAACGGGGCCTCGGTATCAGAAGAATTTGCTTTATTCAACTGAAGTTCTGGGGTGGGGGGGGGGGGGTAAATCTGACTGATCAAACCATCGAAATAGGTATTATCAATATTTAATAAATCATCTAAATATCTAGAAGTGGAGCTAAAAGCTTCAATAATTTCAGATTGGTTATCTATGGAAAGCGACAACATGAAGTCTCTTTCATAACAATACAAGAACAGATCAGCCACAAGCCGTTTCATCTTCTTCTGTTGCACTAGGACCTGACTCTCAATGTCCATAATGGGCCGAGATAGTCACATACACGTCAACTTCATGCACTAGGATCTGACCCTTAATGTCCAGAAGATGCCCAGATAGTAACATACAAGTCAGCACTGTAGAAGGGAACATTTGAAAGACTCTATCCTCAGAAAGAAAACAATTTGGAAGAAATGTTCCATGGATGACCCTCTGTCAAATTGCTTAGAATAGTTTTGCTCCCCTGAACATTCTAGCTACAAAACTTAACACTTAACTAGCTATAAATTGAACTCTACTACTAAACAGGTAGACCGATTTTGAAATAATATCACAGAAATATCTTGGGTCAATCTCAACCAAAATGGCTCAAACCACCCACTCCTCCTTATATTACCTAACTCTTTATCTGTACAATAAGGATCATATTAGCGATCCAGGGCCATTATTTTTCTTCATAAACACACATAAATAGTTATTATACCCCTCCTTGGGGTATTGGGGGTATTACATTTGTCCTGCACATACATACATACATACATACATACATACATACATACATACATACATACATACATACATACATACATACATACATACATACATACATACATACATACATACACTTATGTACGCAAACACACGTGCAAGCATACATGCGTGCACACACGCACACACAAACATACACTCACGGATGCATGAACACATGCATGCGTGCAAGCAGACATACACGCATACATACATGTGCACATACATGCATGCATGCATACTCAAGCATGCATGCACATACACGCATGCTTGCACACACGCTTATATGCATACACTTTCTTGCTTGCACAAACACAGATGCAGTCACTCATACATGGATGCATGCACACACACACATGTGCACACGTATGTACTTATGCATGGATTCACACACACATATATATGCATGCATGCATGCAATCATATATCCATGCACACAGACACTCATGCATGCATGCACGCGCACACTCATGCAGGCATGCAGGCACAAACTCACATGCATGCATGCACTCATACATGCATCAGACATCGATGTATAAACACACATAAACATGCATGCATGCACACATACACACACATGCATGTATGTATACATTCATACACACATGCATGCATGCACATACACACATGTATGCATACATGTACGCATGCATGAATACAAGTTTAAGCATATGGTTGGGGGCATTGTGTTTTACAAACACCATTTTGTTTTGTTTTTAGCTCTTTTCTTTGAGCACTATATACCCGATTGAACCAATGCTGTGTGGAATTGGTACGCGAATCATAAAATAATTTCAGAAAACACTCCCCATACATAACCATATACTGTCTTATAAGCTCACCTGAGAACGAAGTGTGATCGGTCATTTTACCATTTTACCATCGTCCGATGCATTTCGGTCGTCGCGCGGCGTCTACAATTTACTTTAAAAGCACTTGGTCCCATTTCGTTCAAAATTCATAAAAGTATTTGTGGATGGCTCTCTACTTAAATAGTTTAAACCTTTCTGCCCCGATGAAGAAGATAGCTTCCGGAGCTGAAAATAAACAAATCTTAAAATCACTACCCCTCCTATATATAATTTAATTCAATTTCTAATGGAATGGTTCTTAGGTGACCCTCTACAAAACCGCTACAATTTTTACACTCCGATGAGAAAGGTGTCCAACAGAGCTGACAAGGGATGCAATAAAAATATTATAAAACGACTTCTCCTCCTATACCTCTGGCCAAAATTCATGCACACTTGACAGAAATTCGTAAGATTCGTTTTTGGTCAAGAAAAAATCAAACTCTGCTGAAGTTTTGAAAAAAACTTAAACGCAAAGGTTTTCGAGCATCTAGGTTGTATACATTTGTCTTCTCCACCTTGAATATCCTGAATACCACTCTACCGCAAAATTTGATAAAAAGATTAAAAGATTGATTTAATTCAAACGACGTTTACTGGCGAGTGACCACTCTATTTAGCTTTAGTTTTGAAAAGCACGCATTATTTTACTTCCGAAGAACATAATAGTCAAAATATATGATCATGTCAAGAACATAGTTTGTGAGGCCCTTACGTACCCTATGGACGACAATTGTATCAGGTTTGCCCCCCCCCCCCCCACAAACACACACACATATTGTAATTCCTGTCACTGACCGTTCCAAGGAGGTTTTTGTTTTCTCGCAGCTTTTTTTTTTGTTATGGATTGTCTTTGAGTGTGTGTATCACTTATATTTTTGTCGTTATATTGAATAATAAACCTTTGGACATACCAAAATATGAATCAATCCACCATATGAGCTTTGAAACACTTTAACATAGAATGTCTAATTCCATGACATTGACCTTATGGTCATGGGCATTGGCGGGGAATAATCGTTTCGAAGCGGTTCTTCTGTCGCGGTCTATTTTTTTATGGTTTGTATTTGAGAGTGTTTATCCCTTATATTTTTGTTTTGGATAGCCAATTGGCCATTTTGTGGGAAAGTAACTGTCCTTTTGGCTAACGGTTATTGATGTTTCCATTAGGATCTAGTTGTTTCATGTTTGTGTTCTTTCCCTGTGGGGTCTCTGATGGGAGCTGTGGGTTAATTATATCGATTCCTGAACATTGTCTTCCCTTCTATTTTGGAAATAGATGCTGCAGATGTTTTTATTTCGTTATGAGAGAGATGTTATGTTGTTTTCCTCTAATTAAACACCCCCGGCTCGTGTAATTGACGCCTTTAATTCAACGTCTTGTTATCTGGATGATGTACATGTTATTGACAATCGAAGGGGCCAGTGCAACAAGGGACCGACTTCCAGTTTTCATTATTTCATTATTTATTACAAAAATGTAAATAAACGTGACGTTGTAATGTTACGTTACGTTGCGTATCAAACTTAGTTGCATGTTTAATCCACTAGTGGATTACCCATCTTATTACATGGCATTTTTACATTCTCACACACGACGCCATATGATAAATATGTATGTTCGAGCAAGACAGTTAAAACAAAAATAATTCTAGCTCACATACGAAAGAAGTTCACCATTGCATGGCGAAAAACAAATGTATAGGGACCCTGCTATTATATGCAATCTTACCGAAGCCTCTGCTGCTCATAAACATAAAGAAGAGGCTTGAATGTACTTTCTTGTAAACGATCATGCGACTGTCCGCCGCATTGTCAAGCCGGCATGCTTTAACCCTTATCTTGCTGAATATTCATTTAAGCCACAACCATTTCTGTTTATCAACCAATCAAATTACTTGATGTAACGTTTTGCTAAAAATTCATAAATTGAATGCCAAACAGTGTAGATCCTGATCTAATGAAGCCATCTGATCTTGATCTACACTGTTTGCAAAGATAGGGATTGTCGTGAACAGCAAGATAAGGGCTAATATGAGAATACCTAGTACTCTAAGTTCATACGTGTTATCATTTTCTTTTTTACCAAGGACCCGTAAAGAATTCAAACTGTTTAGCTATGAAGACACCAGGAGCCTGGTCAACAAGCTTCCGAATACGCGACTGTGCCATACGATTGCCTTATATCTGTCAACGGCTTGGTAAGTTAATTTTGATTAAGTATTGTTTTATTTTTCTGTCACATTTCGGTTTAATGCTGGAACATTGGTTTAATGCTCGAGCATTTTATTGGAAAATTAAGAAAAATAGTAGTGGAGGCAACGATCAGGAATCGATACAATCAACCCACAGCTCCTATCAAAGACACCAAAGGGAAAGAACCAAAAGCATGAAACAGCAGACATAATGGAAACATCAATAGCGGAAAGCCACGAGGACATTAACATTCCCACAAAATGGCCAATAAGCTATCCAAAATAAAATAATATAAGCGACACAAAAACCAAAAGACAAACCATAACAAAAATAAACCGCGACAGAAGAACCGCCATGGAACGGTCAGCGGCAACGAAGTAGAAGTAAAACAAAGATCAGGAATTGATACAATTAACTTACTCCACCCATAAAAGACACCAAAGGGAAAGAAATACCAAACATTAAGCGACAAGACCATAATGGAAACCTAAACAAAGGAAGACCATAAGGACAGTTACTTTCCCACAAAATGGCCATATGGCCATCCAAAATAAAAAGACAAAAGTGATACACACAGTAAGTAACAAACAACAACATAAATAAATCGCCACAGAAGAGCCCACTGGGGGTCTTAAATCGATTTTACGTGGCCACAATCCTCGTCCTTACTTCCGTCGCGATTTAGACAAATAATTTGTTTAATCCTAACTCATCAGTGCAACATCTCCGTGAACACAAATAATCAAACAACCACAGAGATGAAACAACGGTGAGGACTCGACAGCAAGAAACCACTGAAATGCTGGAGCAAAAGAAACCTTACAGTAAGACTCCGATGGGCTCGACCAGAGATAGAGCATTAGGCACCAACCGACCTTGAATTAAATCTTCTCTAATTCTCAATAAGCTTTACGCTGGAAACGTCATAGAATCTGAGGTCTGACCTACCGGCGTGCAATTAAAGAGGGAAGCAAAGTTGTCAACCGTGATTGGGTTAACTATCATGCATGCAGTCTGTCGTATAACATTTATGTTCTACCCAATCTTTTTATATCGAAGAATGATTTTATGAAATTGGGTGCTGAAGTCATTGCGGTTATATATTTTTCTGAATTTATATAATAAGTCACCAAAAAATTCGGGTTCCGATAGACCTTGTTGCAGAAGAGATTTAAGTCCAATATTGAATTTTGAAATTAAATCAGAATGATGTCTATAAAATTTTAAAAAGGCTCTGCGTAGTTTATGGTACTGATAACCCTGATTAAGAAGTTTAGCCTTTAACAATTTATTACGAGTGTTGAAGTCAGTTGCATGACTACACACTCAGGCAAATCGAATTAATTGCGAAATATAAACGCCATAGGATGGCGCACACGGAACATCACCATCCAAAAAAGGAACATTTACAATCTCAAAATCAAAATCATCGCGTTTATCATAAAGTTTGCAAGAAACAAACCCATCTACAATAGATAGATGTAAATCCAAAAATGGGGCCTCGGTATCAGAAGAATTTGCTTTATTTAACTGAAGTTCTGGGTGGGGGGTGGTAAATTTGACTAATCAAACAATTGAAATAGGTATTGTCAATACAGTAGAACTTCGATGGCTCGAACACCGATGACTCGTCTACCATGGATGAGTCGAACACATTCTTGAGCCCCTAGCGAAATCCTCTACATAAGAAATAGTGGAGGATAATTAAGGAGATTTTAGTCATTTATTTTGCAAATATATGCTGTGTGTACTCATTAGAATCGCCTCATCGAGGCGATTCTAATGAGTACACACAGCATACATAATCATTATAGAACACCGAAAAGATGTCAAAAAGTATCTCGTTATGCCTCCTGATAGTAACCTCAGTGGTTCGAACTACCCCTGTCTCGAAAAGATTATCGAGGTCCCAAAGGTGTTCGAGCCATTGGAGTTCGACTGTATTTAATAAATCATCCAAATATCTAGAAGTGGAGCTATAAGCTTCAATGATTTGACTGGTTTTCAGCAGAAAGGGACATCATGAAGTCTCTCTCATAACAAAACAAAAACAAATCAGCAACACGTGGTGCGCAATTAGTACCCATCGGAATGCCCACAACTGGTCTAAATAACTTAGTACCAAACATTATGTAAATATTGCCAAGTATAAAGGTGAGAGCTTCACACACTTTCTGAAATGACCATAAAGTACAATTTTTATGCTCTTCAGGAGTGAAAAAGGCAACTCTCATCTAAGAACTCTGAAGCCTTGTAGAGTTACTTGGAGCCTCTACATTTTTATTGCTGTAGAACACACATGGTAATACAGAAAAAGCAAGGTTACTCAGGAACAGTGTCGATTTCTGAAAAGAACATCGCAGCCAACCGACAGAAGGGTAACTGTCATAAAGGCACGCATGGAAACAAACTTGGACGAGTATCGGCACATCCAACAAACTTATAAGGGATTGCACTGGAAAGACGCTTTATAACTGTCGGCAGAAAGGCAAAACACTGACAGCACCGAGGCTAGGAAAATGGCTCTTTACGGGGATTTATTTTTTACCATGTACTGTAATCAGGCAGTGTAGGACGTGATCAGGCAGTGTATATCTATAAATAGCCGTCTTACGCAACTCTCAAAACGATAAGAAACAAAGAGGCTATTTTAAGAGGAATGAGAATACCTGTTAGATTTTTCCCCATTTTCAAAAAGAGACCGGTTTCGGGATTTCTTGTCCTCTTTTCTATAAGCCCTGTCCCACTGAAAAAGGGGGTCTACTCTTAAAGGAAAGAATTTGTTCTTCAGGATCATATTATTTCCTTTTGCAGGAGTTGCCTCTCCTGAAGGTGTACCAATACATCTAATATAGAGGCAAGGATCAGGAATCTATACAATTAACCCAAAGTTCCCATCAGAGACACCAAATGGAAAGAAACACTAACATGAAACAACAGACCTAATGGAAACATCAATAGCGGAAAGCCAAAAGGACAGTTACTTTCCCACAAAATGGTCAAAATGCTATCCAAAATAAAATAAAACAAGCGACACAAACACCCAAATACACACCATAAAAAACAAACCGCGAAAAAGAACCGTTAAATAGCTGTTTTCAGGAGTTTCTAGCGTGTATTATTAGAATTCTAAAAAAACTTGATGGCACAATTTAGTGATCATTTCCATCCGTACAATATATAACCTCACCGAATCGGTGTACTGACACCTTTGTAAAGTTCCTTTTTCATTTCTGATTTCAGGCCGAATTGATTGATTATTGGTCCTCTTTCTCTCTTTTGGTCATTGTGTTTGTTTGTTTTGAGGTTTAACGTCCCCATCAACACTGTAAAGGTCATTTTGGAGACGTTGCTTCCAATTTTGTTGGACTTTTACCCGACCTTGAGATGAAATGACATTTCAAGCCCTGCCGCCCATTGAAACCAATAGGGTTTATTAGCATGGACGGGACGACTCGCACTGCTTTGCCTGGGCAGGCTTAGATCCTCTAAGCGGTTTACCAGGTCAGTTTCAGCTCTGCGTGGAAGAATCATGCAGCCCATCTATTTCTTCAAGCCCCGATGGGCCGGGGCCGACTCTCTTTTGGTCAATACCTTTATTTTCCGACGTTGAGAATCTGGTGAAAACAGTGGATTGAGCCTAAGTTCGAGGAAATGCAAAATGTGAGATTTAATCCACAGCTTCCAGTGCTTTCCTTTGATGCTGGCAGTACTAATAAATTTTGATAAATGTATTGTTATCATGTACTGATATCATGTACTTATTCCATGTACTGTTGACATTTACAGCTTTGAATGGACCAATCAGCTGAGCTACAGTTAAAATATGAAGGGACTTTTAGCTCTGCATGACAAAATTAACATTGTGGGTATTCATTAAAATAGCCTCGCCGAGGTTATTTGAATGAGTACCAACATTTAAAATAGCGTTTACTTAATGGCAAACAGTGCAGACCCTGATCAGATTGCACCTTCTGATCTTAAAATGGAATGTGGCTTCTAGCTCTGCATGACAAAATTAACAGTGTGGGTATTCATTCAAATAGCCTCGTTGAGGTTATTTGAATGAGTACCCACATTTAAAATAGCTTTTACTTAATGGCGAACAGTGCAGACCCTGATCAGACTGCTCCTTCTGATTAAGTTTCTCCAATTCTCCATAAAATAATAAATTGTGGGTACTCGCTAGAACCGCCTCATCGAGGCAATTCCAACGAGTACCCACAACATTTTTTGGGGGGATGAGGCGGTTCTAATGAGTACCCACAACATTCCTTTTTATGGAGAAAAAATATCCCTGAATTATCACAAAATACACTTCCGTTTTCAGTTCCTCTGTAATTGGTGCCAAACATTTTATGAAACATTTGCATGCAGCAAAAACACACATCTGAGTTCAAAGTAAGTCCTTTCACTTGAAGTTTCAACATAAAATGCCCCAGTGATAAACATCAGGTTAAAAAAGCATGGTCAAATAGCCTTTGGTCCGAAGGGAGAATTTTGTTTGGCCACACATGGCTACAGTTGGATTTAGACCAATCAAATCCATTTGAATATTAATGAAGCAGAGAAACTGACAGTGTCCATTTAGACAGGACAATCCATTTTTCAGACGGGGTAAATCAGGTCAAATAAAAGAAATTGAAATTAACAGTAAATAAAACAAATATGCTTTAATAGATTTTAATATTTATGCTTTGATAGATTTTAATTTTAGCTGTGGATTAAAACAGATATATCCATTTGTTTTTGAGAAATATTGGTAAATATTTGTACTGATTAACATCTGTACAGGATACTTAGACTCGCCCTAGCGGGCTCGTCAAATTATCCTGTACAGACATCAATCGGTACAAATATTTACCAATACTTCACAAAAACAATGGATATATCTATTACTTATAAAATATAGCAAAGAGTGCTAAAGATCTAAATTTTGTTCAACATCAAATTTGAGTTCAGCCCATTGTCTTTGCTATATCATTAACGCAGAGTAATAGGATTTGTTTTAAATTGACGCTCTTTCTCTATTGTCTATGAAAATATGTAAATCGAGGTGCACAACCATATTTAAACGCAAGAACCATACGGCGACTTACCAAGACATTTAAATATTCATTTGAATGCTAAATGCACATTTCCAATGACCTTAATCAATATATGGTCTTGATCTGAGCGCAGATAGTGTTCTTGTAAATTAAAAATGTCTGAGAAATGCAGTGGAATAAGATTCATTGACCATTCCAAGGTGGTTCTTCTGTCGCTCTTTATTTTTGTTATGGTTTGTCTTTTAGTGTGTGTATCGCTTGTAGTTTGGCCATTGGAAAGTAACTGTCCTTTGGACTTTCCGTTTATGATGTTTCCATTCGGGTCCGGTTGTTTTATGTTGCTTTTCTTTTGGTGTCTCTTGGAGCTGTGGCTTGATTATATCGATTCGTGATCATTGCCTTCAGTTCTGTTTTGATCACCGAAAGACAGCATATCACTTTGATATGCTATTCTGGTGTACTTGGCTTTATATGGATAACAAAATTCTGTCGATTTAGCGTTTTCTTTGATGTCTATTGCAGGTAAATACAGAAAGTTGTATACAGGACCAAGTCAGAAAACGGTATCATTAGCAGACAAAAACATAATAGATCTGTCCAAGACAGATGCAATAACATTTCGTTTTAAGGGTTACAGTGTAACTTTGAGCTTGGAGCAAATAGTGAACAACACAAAAACAGTGTATGGCATCAGCATAGGCAGTGGGATGGCTAGAATTCAGAGAAACCACGAAACAAAATATACCAGTTTTGAGAAAGATCTTGTCAGTGCATCCGAATTTCGTGCATTTTGGCTAAGTTGGAGAAATGGAAATCTAAGGGTAGGAAAAGGTTCTGAATTTGATAGCAACATGTTTATGGAATGGTCAGACGAAAACTTTCAAGATGTAACTCATCTCTTTCTGCAAGCTGACGATGATAATGACGGATTCTGGAGTTTTCCGGTTAAAAAAGGTACACTGACTTTCTGATTTGTTACGTGCCTTATAAAGCGCCACGCCCATGGAAGCTTAAAAAAAGATTGGATTGCATGTGGCTTCCGCGCCATCCCATAACACATAAACGCAAATGAAAATGGGGTTCAATATATGTGGTTTGCAACGGATTGATGACTGACGTCCGATTGTTGTTGAGTCCTTAACCCATTTTCATGATTACATTAGTTTATGTATGATTGTTTTACTGTGTACTATGAGTCACTGATAAGCTATGAATCTCCATGCGGGTCATTTAGTTATTGTTATTGTGTTTGATACTGCACTGAAACTGTTTACATTTCATAAAAAAATAGCAGCGAAGGCCGGAGTTGAAGCCCAAAGTAGTTTTACTACTGACCGTCCAAAGCCGGTTGTTCTGTTGCAGTGTATAGGCATTGTGTCGTTGGTCATGTTTCGGCTGCTGTTTTTATATGTGCCCCTATTTCGCTTATTTTTTAGATGGCTTGGGGTGGTTGCATTTCTTAATTGTGGTCTTTCCTGGATGACCTTTTCCGTCTAGTCAACAAAGTGTGGAAAAAGTCACGAGCCCTCATGTTTGTTTCCTATCCGTTATTTAATATGATTTGTATTTCATTTTGTTCGAATTTGTATCTTATCCTAGGATATTCCCTTGATTGAGATAGTTCCTTTCCGGTTGACCAACTACTTTGTGTATTGTACATAATTTAAGAACAGAACATAGAGTGATGGTTGGGCCCTTAGAATCGATTTAATCTCTCAAGTATTTCTGGGTACTGACATTTTGTGTAGCTTTCAGGCACCAACCACTATTGAAATAATATTGAATGACAAGTAAAACCAAACTAATTATTCGACCAAAACATCACCTAGTGCATTGAAACTTGATGAGTGATAGTGAAAATAGATTGCTTGGTCGACATTTGAATACTTTCTGAAAACTGCATAATGAGTAATTGCCCTTTTTAATATGGACAGTGTCACTTTATCAGAAAATAAAAAAAAAAAAAAAAACATTTGGTGCTAGATATTGCTCTTAGTGTCGAGAGTGGGCAGCGTCTTGTGATTGTGGCGCTGCCTTGGTCTTGCTTTTAAATTTTTGAAGCGTTTAAATCTCTATAATACTGTACCTTAATGCCTTTACATTTTATTTCTTTTCTTCACATAGCTACTGTATGTCATAAAACTCCCCAGCTTACTGATTTCCAATACCAAATAGCCTTGAACCAGGGGATTTGTATCACTGCCTGTCATGATTTGTTGACTTTTGAATAAATTTTGAACCAAATCACGAAAACACGCCTATACAAAGACATTGTAAATTTTACTGCCGTAAGAATGTAAGCTTTCTGAGAAATCAGAAATAAATTATTAGTTTAGACTTAAATTCTAGACAGGTTTTTAATTATTTGGACCTCATTCTGATTTATATCAGTCTTTGAATCGACTGCCTATTCGAAATTCGCAAAATTGCAGTATGCTTCCTCTGGCTTTCGTTGCCGGATCATTACAGGGTCACTGATAAAGCTTTATTAGCCGAAACTACGTAGTATGACCCATCTTCTTTCTTATGAATATTTACATTGCTCTTAAAGGAACTCATTTTTGATTTTTATTTAAGAAGAAAAATTGTGCTATTTCTCATATTTCTGCACAAAGTATAGATTGTGGGTATGCGTTAGGTACACTGACCTCACACAAGCTATATTTTAGAGCAGAACTAAGAAAAATAAGGTTTATCCCTGTAAACCCCAGTTTCACTATATAAAAGAGGGGTTCAGGGGGTCCAAACTATATAGGCATGTCTGCATGATGTGTTTTTCTTTTCCTGAGTTATAACCCAATGTAAATTTTATTATCCAAGTTATTTACCAAATGTAAAATTTAACGTTTTATCTTGCCAACAATCTTTCTAAATGACTGGTAGATCTTCCAATATGTAATGATCAATTTATAAGAATTTGTATCAAGCCAAAAAATGTAATTGGTATTTTTCAGTCATTGCCTTCACACATTTACTTTACATAGAATATAAAAGGTATCTACATGTAATAAACTTGGGCGGATCTGTTTTTTAACCAAGTCGACCCACATTCATTCAATGCGGTTGAACTTGTTATAGCTTGAGTGCAGCTAGATCCTAAGTCTTCTCATATAGTTTTTTAATGTTACTTGATTAATGATAATTTTATTAATTGACACACAAAAAACACGATTGTTGATTTTTGACCCCGATGTTGATACTGCTGGACTCTGACAAATACAGAATAATTAATAAGCTGATGTTATCTTGTATGAACGCGCCATAAATTGCATTTAGTAATGTTTATACCATCACTTTTATTTCATTCTTCTACACAGCAGACGAACCTAAAGTACCTGTTGCTACTTCAAGCGGTAAGTGTCGGCACTATATTGATTTCGTAATTAAATTTAATGGATAGATCTGTACCCCGCAGAACTGGTTCAGCTAAATCGCCGAAACAACCTAGTCTGGCCCCATTAAAACACTTGCACACTCCATAGTTTTCTGTTCGGTGCTGTATTCTTTGCTTAGTCTTTGCTTCCAAAGACTACCCTTTTATAGAACATAGTATTACCAACTTGTGCATTTCGTCGTCTTTTTTGGCAATAGAACGACGGCATTCCGTACTATGAGTGTTTTCTGGCATTATTGGACGCATTTCATTTCATTGCTAGAAAATAGTTATTGTTTGTTTATGGTTACTTGCGATAAGCGATTAATGCGCTTCGAATTCTTTAGATATCGAAGTCTTCAATAGTGTATACGTGTTTTCTAGCATTCCATTTGGGACATGAAGTGTTAGTTTATCTCCCTTTATTGAGGACTGGAATACAATTGACATTAAACGAGCAATTCTGTGTAATAACCAACATTCAAGGACAGCGTAATAAAGAGATAAGAGCAGTTAACAAGGGTATATATGCGCCCCCAAATTGTGGCTTAAAGTGAAAACTGTATTTGGTTATATACCATGAAATACAAGCGAAGTAACAACTGACAAGCGAAACGCAAAAAATGACGTAACGACAGATATCATTTCAGTGCATCGTATGTTAAAATTATAGCGTGCTGGCCTGCTGAGTAGAAATTAAAATTAACTGTCCCGAGAGCTTGCATGTACCAGAAGTAAAGCCGATTCGACGTGCGTCAAATTTGGCCTCAACATGGCACTTCCGTAAATCTGTTGTTGGATAAATACCTTGAATTGCAAGGGAGGCTAATACACATAAAACATAAGCCAAAACAAAAAGATAAAAACAGCAACAACAACAACATCATTATCAGAAAGAAATCAATTTTATTTATTGTAACTTAAATTCGGTTTGTACTTTGATCCCTTAGAAGGCTGTCAGAAAGTAATATATTGGCACCTAGATTTTGAAAATGCAAATAGTTATGCGTAGTCAGTTTTATGCAGATTTATCTTCGATCTAGTTTGAAATATAATTCAGTGCCGTGACAAAATATTTACACAAAGCAGTTAGAAGGAAAACAAACAAAATAAATACTTCATTCATGTCAAAAATGTGTCCAAATTTGATAATCTGTACGCTTCGCCAAGGCGATTTGCTGTTGTCGAAGGGTCTCTAATTGTAATTTTAACTCTCGCATAACCCCTCGACCAACACCATACTTTGTTGCTAAGATGAACTGGATTATCTTGACGTAATTTTTATTTTGGGACATGTTGGTCGAGGTGTGATGCGGTACTTAATTTTGCGGGAAAATGACATTTCAACCTTCCTTAGTGACGACAATGACGTCACCATAGCAATACACGTGCGCGATCCGTCGTTGTAACATCATTTTTTTAAACTTTATGTGGTGTATATAGTAAAACATGGTTTTTTGTTTGTTGTTTTGTTTGTATTGGAGTTTAATGACCAGTCAACACAATTTTAGGTCATTTTTTGAGCCGGTCAATTTACTTATCCACACTTGTCCTGGGCAGGTTGATATGTAATCGGTTAACGAATATAGTGCACAGTCGTACACCAGAAACTGACAGCTGTCCTTCTTGAACCAGCAGAAGGGAGAGAATGATCGTAGAAAAGATTTCGTGATCGATCTCAAGGAAAGTATGTTGCAAACTGGAGTCTAGAGGGGTAAACCGTATTTTTCGTATTTCAGCTCTTAAATATAGATTTGGGTATTCGCTAAAACCGCCTCATCAAGGCAGTTCTCACATCCACCCACAATCTATAATTTGAGCGGAAATAAGAAAAATATCACAATTTATCATCTTAAAATTTTCGATTTTTAGCTGGTAAATACAATGTTTTTGAATAGGCGTGTTTTGAAAATGGTTATGTTTTTCAGACGCTATAAACATTGCTCAAGGCAAGGGTGCAACTCAGTCAAGTGATTACGAAAGCAGTGTACATGGCGCATTTAAAGCTTCTGATGGCTGTAAAAGTACTAGTTGGATAAGTGGATGTTGTACTCATACCAATAATGATTTTAATCCATGGTGGCAAATGGACCTCGGGAAAATAGCAGTTATAAAAGAAATAGTTATAACAAGAAGATGGGACTGTAAGTAAGATTTGTTTGTGCAGATACATGTAAAGTAGAAGTAAAACAAAGATCAGGAATCGATACAATTAACTTACTCTACCCATCAAAGACACCAAAGGGAAAGAAACACAAACATTAAGCGACCAGACCATAATGGAAACCTAAACAAAGGAAGGCCATAAGGACAGTTACTTTTCCACAAAATGGCCATATGGCCATCCAAAATAAAAAGACAAAGTGATACATACAGTAACAAATAACACCATAAATAAACCGCCACAGAAGAACCGCCTTGGAACGGTAAGTGGAATGATTTCCACTGGGGGGCTTAAATCGATTTTACGTGGCCACAATCCTCGCCCTTTCTTCCGTCGCGATTTAGACAAATAATCTGTTCAGTCCGCATGAAGGCCTCCTAACTCATCAGTGCAACATCTCCGTGAGCACAAAAAATCAAAGAACCACAGAGGTGAGACAACGGTGAGGACTCGACAGCAAGAAACCACTGAAATGCTGGAGCAAAAGAACACCAACAGTTAGACTCCGATGGGCCCGACCAGAGACAGAGTTACTTCATTTTAATGGATGGTGCAGAATATGATGGACTCAGACCAATATGTGGTAATTACAGCTTTCATAAATATCTTAACATGGCTTTTTCTAATGAAGCTAAGTTTGTTTCTTCTAAAAGGTCCAATAATTTATTGTGGTACCCATTAGACCAGTTAATGACAACAGTGTATAGTTCGTATTACAATAGGAAAATACTGTATAGTAATGTAGAAGTAAAACAAAGATCAGGAATCGATACAATTAACTTACTCCACCCATCAAAGACACCAAAGGGAAAGAAACACAAACATTTAGCGACCAGACGATAATGGAGACCTTAACAAAGGAAGGCCATAAGGACAGTTACTTTCCCACAAAATGGCCACATGGCCATCCAAAATAAAGACACAAGCGACACACACAGTAAGTAACAAACAACAACATAAATAAATCGCCACAGAAGAACCGCCTTGGAACGGTCAGTGGAAAGATTTCCACTGGGGGGCTTAAATCGATTTCACGTGGCCACAATCCTCGCCCTTACTTCCGTCGCGATTTAGACAAATAATTTGTTCAGTCCGCATGAAGCCTTCCTAACTCATCGGTGTAACATCTCCGTGAACACAAATACTCAAAGAACCACAGAGGTGAGACAACGGTGAGGACTCGACAGCAAGAAACCACTGAAATGCTTGAGCAAAAGAAAACCAACAGTTAGACTCCGACGGGCCCGACCAGAGACAGAACATCAGGCACCAACCAACATTACCTTGAATTAGATCTCTCTAACTCTCAATAGGCCTTTACGTTGGAACCGTCATAGAATCTGAGGCCTGACCCACCAGCGTGCAATTAAAGAGGGAAGCAAAGTTGCCAACCGTGATTGGGTTAACTACCATGCCTGCAGTCTGTCGTATAATATCCATGTTGTACCCAATATTTTAATATCGAAGAATGATTTTACGAAAGTGGGTGCTAAAGTCATTGCGGTTATATATTTTTCTGAATTTATATACTAAGTCACCATAAAATTCGGGTTCCGATAGACCTTGTTGCAGAAGAGATTTAAGTCCAATATTGAATTTTGAAAGTAAATCAGAATGGCGTCTATAAAATTTTGAAAATGCTTTGCGTAGTTTATGGTACCGATAACCCTGATTAAGAAGGTTAGCCGTTAATAATTTATTACGTGTTGAAGTCCGTTACATGACTACACACTCTAGCAAATGGAATTAATTGCGAAATATAAACGCCATAGGATGGGGCACGAGGAACATCACCATCCAAAAAAGGAAAATTTACAATCTCAAAATCAAAGTCATCGCGTTTATCATAAATTTTGCACGAAACAAACCCATCTACCATAATAATCTAAAAACGGGGCCTCGGTGTCAGAAGAATTTGCTTTATTTAACTTAAGTTCTGGGGGGAGGGGGTGGGGGTAAATCTGGTTGATCGAACCATCGAAATAGGTATTATCAATATTTAATAAATCATCTAAATATCTAGAAGTGGAGCTTAAAACTTCAATAATTACAGATTGGTTATCAATGGAAAGTGACACCATGATTTCTCTTTCATAACAATACAAGAATAGATCAGCCACAAGAGGTGCGCAATTCGTACACATCGGAATGCCCACAATTTGTCTAAATAACTTAGTACCGATTCTAATATAAATATTGTCAAGTAGAAAGGTGAGAGCATCACACACTATCTGACATGACCAAAGTGTATAATTCTTATGCTCTTTAGAAGTGAAAAATGCATTTCTGACATTACATGCAAGATAGAGAGAATCTTCTCTGTGAAAAGCCCATTCAATTAAATCATTAAGCTTTTCTTTTATAAGATTATGAGGAAGTGTAGTGTAAAGAGTGGAAAAATCGTAAGTAGACAGACTTGAAGCACGAAAATGTCTGGATTTCAATATACTTAAAACCTCATTCGAATTTTTATAGACCAAAACAGCTTTCTTCCTGATCTTTCAAAGACTTTATCACAATATTTACATATTTACATGATATGCGTCTTAATAGCAGTAAGACAGGAAGTTAATAATTTAGAAAGCTCAGTGGTAGTTCAAGAGCTAGAATTTGCAATAAACCGTGCTTTCGAAGGTCGTTTATGAAGTTTTGGTAACCAGTATAGCGTAGGAAGCTTGTCTTGGCCTTCGATAACACACACAGCAAACTTGGTGGCTGAATGACAAATATGTTTATCTACTATAACTCTCTCTTCAGCTAAAGGCTGAAGTTCATAGGCCTTATTACCACCAAGCTCTTGCTTAAGCGTGTTTACTGAAATCAATTTTAGAAGGAAACCGATATTTCGGTCCTTTAGAAATTATATTCCTTATCCTAGAATCAGGAATTATTTGCAAATTGCCGGTAATTACATGACCAGGAGCAGGATAGCAATACACTGGGTTTTACAATCACATGAATCAGGAGTATTAGTATCAATATCAAGATCTGAAACAAGTTTATTGAAAATAAAATGATAGATCTAACAGGTTTTTATATCTATAGCAAATTATAGGTGTTTCAGTATTTTGAAAATAAGCAGGAATGGTAGAAAGCACCGAGCTCTAACGGAAGATACTGGGCAAATCTATAAAATCCATACCCTTATTAATGAAGGATATTTTGAAGAAATGGCGTTTATGATTAATTTCATAATCAATGTAAGGACGGAGAGTATGCTGAGTATAGCCTCTAGTTAAGAGAGCCGCATTATATAACTGATTAGAACTATCGTAGAATTTATTCGCCTCGGTGTCCAGAAGACGTAAAACAGAAACGGGTAATGAACTTAAAAATGAAAGCATAGAGTGGCGTCCATGATTTAATAATGTAATTGACAGTCACTTCAGTCTAGTATTGTTTCGTTTAAACGCACGTAATTTACGTTTAAAGTTACCATTTTTCCTGGTGCCGTGAGATCTAGTTCTGCGTTTTCGCCATTCCAGGAGCGAGAAAATATCAAAGTCCGGCATTCTGGAAATATTACCCTCATGATAAATGTTGTCATTAAATCCCAGTGGAAAAGGGGTCTGTAAAGATTTAATCCATTTCAGTTCAGCTTCATGTCTTTTGATAATTTTGAATCTAGATATAGAATTTGCATCGTAATAAAGTTTTTTCGACTGGTTGTATAACAATGTTATTTACAGAATGACGTGTACGTCGAAAATGACGGTACAAGAAAGTGTCAGTTATCTTAGGCTTACTCATTCTACGATAATGCTCGTTCAATCTAGTTTTAAGCATGCGGTTAGTTTGACCGACATACTGCATATTACAGTTTGCAGCACGTCATGTAATTGGATAAATTAAATCTGTAGACTGTCACGTCAAATCAGACATGTTAACTACAGAGAAGCGTCTACCGTTTACAGATGAAGTAACGGTAGACGTAGTGCTCAATGTCATCATTGTTTCCCTGTATATTAATTTCGGTTCACAGGAATATGCCTCAATGGACTTATATCATCCTGTGGATTGAACAAATTATTTGTCCAAATCGCGACGAAAGTAAGGGCGATGATTGCGGCCGCGTAAAATCGATTAAAGCCCCCCCCTTCCCCCCCCCGCCCCGAGGAATTCGTTTCACTGACCGGTCCAAGGCGATTCTCCTGTCGCGGTTTATTTTTGTTATGGTTTGTCTTCGAGTATGTATATCGCTTTTATTTTCTTTTCTTTTTTCGAGGGAGGGGGGATTTTCTTTTTTTGGGTTTGTATTTTTTTTATCTCACCAGAGCCGAAGGTTCCGGGGGAGCTTACAAGATAGGCAGTTGTCCGTCGTCGTCTGCGTCCATCAACACTTTCAAGCGACATCTCCTCTGAAGCCACTTGGCCGATTGGGCCCAAATTTTATCAGTAGCATCCTTGGGCTGGGGGATTGAAAGTTTGTGTTTTATCAACATCGACTCATTAGTTTGGTTGCTATGGCAGCTTGAAGTTTCCATAGACTTATAATGGGGAAAATTGAAAAATGGCATTTACTGCCAAGCATCTGCAGATATTTTGACAAAACTTTCACAGAAATGTTCCATAGGCAATCTACTATCTGCCGTATGATTTAAGGCCTTCTGCTCATTTTTATTGGTTGCCATGGAAACCAAAATGCAAAAAATAGACAAAAAATACTTAAAAAATCATCTTGTCAGAAACCACACGCTCTAGGAGGCTGAGACTTTATGAAAATATTCACCATATTTGCCTTTACAGGTTTTGTGTCTTTTATGAAATTTGGCCTTTTAGTTTTGTTGCTATGGCAACTTAGAGTTTCCATTGTCTTATAATGGGGAAAACTGAAAAATGGCATTTACTGCCAAGTCATTGCAGATATTTGGCAAAACTTACATCAACATGTTCCTTGAGTTAACTTCTCTCAGCCATATGCTTTTATGTCAAGCTGGGGTCCCCCTAGGTTGTGCCGCGGCCATGCCCCGTCCCCTCCACTTCATAAAATGCCTTATATCTCAGAAACCTTACAGATCCCAACCACTAAACCATACATATTCTTGTTCCTTATGATGAGATGGATAAAGTGACACCAACCTGGGGGTCCCCCGGGATGTGCCGGGGACATGCCCTGCCCCCTCTATTTCATAAAATGCCATTTATTTCAGAAACCATTCAGATCCCCACCCCTAAACTATATATATTCTTGTTCCTTATGCTAAGATGCATTAAGTGACACCAACCTGGGGGTCCCCCTGGATGTGCCGAGGACATGCCCACCTCCCCACTTCATAAAATGCCATTTATCTCAGAAACTATTGAGATCCCCACCCCTAAACCATATATATTCTTGTTCCTTATGATAAGACACATTCAGTGATACCAACCTTGGGGTCTCTCGGGGGTGCGCTGGGGCCATGCCCCACCCTTCCACTTCATGAATGTCATATATCTCAGAAACCATTCAGATCCCCACCCCTAAATTATATATATTCTTGTTTCTTATGACGCATTCAGTGACACCAATCTGGGTGTCCCCTAGGATGTGGCGTGGCTTATGCCCCACCCCCTCCACTTCGTAAAAGGCCGAATATCTCAGAAACCGTTCAAATCCCCACCCCTAAACCATTTCAATTCTTGTTCCTTATGATAAGACGCATTCAGTGATACCAACCTTAGGGTCTCCCTGGCCGCACGGGGCTATGCCCGACCCCTCCACTTCAAAAAAGGTCCAATATCTCAGAAACCGTTCAGATCCCCACCCCTAAACCATATAAATTTTGTTCCTTATGATAAGATGCATTCAGTGATAACAACCTAAGGATCTCACAGGCCGTACCAGGGCTATGGCCCAACCCTCCATTTCATAAAAGGTGATATATATCGGAAACCCTTCAGATCCCCACCCCAAACCCATGTATATTCTTGCTTCTTATGATATGACGCGTTCAATGACACCAATCTGGGGGTCCCCTAGGATGTGCCGGGGCTATGCCCCACCCCCAGCACTTTGTAAAAGCCCAATATCTCAGTAACCGTTCAGATCCGCACCCCTAAAGCATATAAATTCTTGTTCCTTATGATAAGACGCATTCAGTGATACCAACCTAAGAGTCTCTCGGGCCGAACGGGGGCTGTGCCCCGCAACTCCACTTCATAAAAGGTGATTTGTCTCGGAAACCATTCAGACCCCCAACCCAAAACCATATATATTCTTGTTTCTTATGATAAGACACATTCATTGAAACCAACCTGGGGGTCCTCTTGGATGTGCCCGGGCCATGCCCAACCCCCTCCACTTCGTAAAAGGCTCAATATCTCAGAAACCATTCAGAACCCCCAACCCTTAACCATATATATTCTTTTTCCTTATGATGAGACACATTCAGTGATACCAACCTAGGGGTCTCTGTGGTTTGCTGGGGCTATGCCCCACCCTTCCACTTCGTAAAATGCCATATATCTCAGAAACTGTTCAGATTCCGACCCCTAAAATATGTATATTTGTGTTCCCTATAATAAGACTCATTCACTCACATCAATGTGGCGTCTCTATGTGCTAGGGCAACATGCTGATGCCATTGCCCACCCCTCCACTTCATAAAAGGCCATATATCTCAGACACCATTAAGATCCCCACCTCATAATCATATATATTCTTGTTTCTTATTATTTGACACATTCAGTCACACCAACTTGGTGGTCCACAGGGGCAATTCCTATCCTAATATTTTCATAAGAGGGCCTCGTATCTTGGAAACTGTTCATATCCCCACCCCTAAACAATTGATTTTCTTGGTCCTTATTATATAACACATTCAGCGACAACACTCTTGGCTTTCCTTGGGTCTACCAGAGCCATGCTCCAACCCCTCCGCAGCTTAAAAGGCCTTATATATCAGGAACAGTACACATCCCAACCCCTAAACCATATATATTCTTGTGCCTTATGATAAGATGGATTCAGTGATACCAGCCTGGGCTCTGTTTGGTCCATGTCTCATCCCTCCTCCTCATAAAAGGCCTAATATTTCAGATACAGAGTCAACATGGGTGCTCATTTGGAAATGGGGGTTTGTTTGGGAGACTTTATAATCAATAAATTAAAGCCTGAAACCATACATGGCTGCCAGTGGGCAGTGCCCGCAAGAGCTCTGGTGAGCATTGTGGCCCATGGGCCTCTTGTTTGTTTCGTTTTTTTAATATCCAATTGGCCATTTTGTTGGCAAGTAACTGTCCTTTCGGCTTTCCACTATTGATGATTCCATACGGGTCTGGTCATTTCATGTTTGTTTGGAGCTGTGGGTAAATCGTATCGGGTACTGATAGTTACTTTCACTTCAAGTTTGCTAACATAATAGTAATCAGTATGTATTAATGCACTCTTTTGTTACATTACATAGGGCCGGTTATGTCTATCCAGTATGTGTGTCTGTTCAATTTGCATCCATTTAAAAATCCACTTCATACATGATCAAGTGAAGTTTGCAAATGTGACAACATTGTTCGTATATCTGGTCACAGGATTACTCAAACGCTTAAGTGATAGGTCTGCTCAAACGCTCGCAGATTGCCTAACAAAATCATTTACAATGTTTTGTTTGTGTGTTTTGTTTGATTTGAGGTTTAACGTTCCGTCAACACTGTAAAGGTCATTTTGGAGACACTGCTTCCCATTTTGTAGGACTTTTACCCGACATTGAGATGAAATGACATCTCAAGCCATGTATTCAAATAAACCAATAGGGTTTATTAGCATGGACGGTCCGCCTCGCACCGCGGTTCCTGGACAGGCTTAGATCCTCTACTGGTAAACACCAGTACTAGTGTGCGGGCCGGATTCAGCTCTGCGCGGAAGCATCATGCAGCCCATATATTTCTTCAAGCCCCTATGGGCGGGGGCCGTCATTTACAATGTAGCATTTATTATTTTTAATTTGTCATTCGGTGCCATTTTGATAAGTAACATCACGTGCCTATATAATTTTGACCCCCTGAAATATGTTCTATAAATGGGTTATCCTTTGGAAGCAAGGAATACAGCACTGAACTGGAAAATATGGAGTGTACATGTTTTCTGGGCCAGACTAGCTAGTTTCGGCCAATTAGGCCTCACCAGTGACCCTCAAAGTATTTTCAAATTCCACAATGGAATCAGTGATCCCACAGGACAATAAAATATAAACTACACTATGATGTAGGGCAGGGAGACTTTTTACGGCCGCCACACATGCCACACATCAGCTGTAGTGACGTTAAATATGTTCAATAAAAGAGTTATCCTTTGGAAGCAAGGAATACACCACAAAATTGAAAAATATGGAGTGTACATGTTTTCTGGGCCAGACTAGCTGAAGAGTGTTAACATAGTGGAGACGGCAAACAAGGACCACATTGTTAGCGGTCTTATCTGCTGGAGCAAAATTAAACTTCTTCTGAAATTCTTGAATACCTAGTTTAAGGTGAAGTAAAGACGTCTTAGGCTTAAGAGGTAATAAGTTCGTATTTTGAGAGTAGAAAGAAACACTGTAAAAGTTCATTATAATGGGTACCAAACGGTTGGAGCTAGAATCTGGAAAAATAATAGATAGTCTATAGATGTGCCTGTGGTTTTGGTATTATCATTTATTACTTTTGTATCATTTTATTTGATGTTTGTTCTTAGAATTTACATGCGTACCTATGTCCACAACCCCTGAACTTAGCCATTTGGGCGGGTGTGTGGGGGAGACGGTGTCAATACCATTCACCCTTTTTGTACCAAATGGAATCTTCCACCTTATATATAGCAGGAGTCCATTTCGAAACTTTGGGTTGTCAGGTTGTGTTTTCTTCAAAATTTATTTGGAAAATGGCTGAACTTTTTGCAAACAGTGTAGGCCCAGATCAGACGCCGCGTTCTGTGGCGTCTGATCTTGGCATGCATTGTTTGCCCTGGTAACCGTTTTGGGGTTTCCTGTACTAAATGGGTTAAAGTGCATTATAATTGGTAACAACAGTTTCGAGCTAGAATGTTGAAAATTTATAAATTGAAACTTTAAAGACCCTTTGGTCATGATCTGTAAGTATGCATGTGGCTTTTTCGTCATCGTCAATTTAATTTTTGTCACTTTTACCTTCATTTTCTCAACATGTGAACTTAGTCATTATGGTCAACACACTTTAACGAAAAGCAGATATTTGGCGACACAGTGTTTAACAAACACATTTTCTAGTTTAAATGATTTTCTACCATAGTCAGTGGGCTCCTGTTATTTAATCGCAGGTCAATGAAAATCCGTCCTCATCCATTGGATATTTTGTTGAATTATAGGTGAACCATGCCGTTCGCGCATGAATGGGTTTCGCGTATTTGTCACACCGACACAAGATACCAGTGATACAATAGCAGTATACAAAAGCTATGAGGATGAACCTGGACCTGTTATCAGAATATCATTGAGGAAAGGAACAACGGGGCGGTATGTAACTTTTTTATTATATTCATATCGACATAATTTGAAGCCCAATGAACTCTTTATTCTTAATTTCAACTTTACATAGAGTGTAAGAAGAAAACAGACCGAGATAGATTCAAATCCAGGGTCTGCTTCATACAGTGGGAGCATTTTATCAAATCAGCGATCGAGTTATATGGTCGAGCCGTATATTTACTTCATTGTTTTACCAAATGTAAACAGAAAGTCATAGAACATGGTCCGATTCTGAAGCGCAGGTCATCGAAACTTCAACTTTCTTACAAGCAACTAAGCTGACGAGTCACTTAAGAGTAAATGATGAGGAATCGATACAACTAGGCACTTAAAGCAACAGCATTATGGGAACTGTTACAGTACATATCTAGATGAGTTATGTTTTTCTTGAACATCTGTTCAGGACCTGGAGCCAAGGTTTGGATCCGATATGACCCATATATTCATAATCGATCAAGATTTTTATATCTGGGCATTGAAAACATATCCGTTTCGTTGCTAGGAAGTAGTTTAAGTCGTAGTACCAAAACGTTAATCCAAAATCATTAATCCTTAGATAAATGACAAATTTTAATGTCCAGACCAACAGACATGGACTCTAAAAGAATGTACAGTCGAACTTCAATGGCTCGAACACCTTTGGGACCATGAAAATCTGTTCGAGACAGGAGTAGTTCGAGCCACTGAGGGCTTCTGCCAGGTGGCATAGCGAGATACTTTTGGACATCTTTTCGGTGTTCTGTATTGAAAAGTGTATGCTGTGTGTACTCATTAGAATCGCCTCATCGAGGCGATTCTAATGAGTACACACAGCATACATTTTCATGATAAAACACTAAAATATCCTAACTATTTCCCCTCCCTATTTCTTGTGTAGAGAAATTCCCTAGGGACTCAAGAACGGGTTCGACCCAGCCATGGTAAACGAGCCATCGGTGTTCGAGCCATCGAAGTTCTACTGTAATTAGGCGTCCTAGGATAGTAGGCATTATTTGGTAAGCAAGCTTCGCCCACCATGCTATCGACCTGAACGAAGAAAAGGGGTAAATGCCGAGAAGGGTATGTCCGAGATTTTGGAAAATAGAAGTGGAGGCAATGATCAGAAATCGGCACAATTAACCCACAACTCCAATCAGAGACACCAAAGCGAAATAACAACAGACCCCAATGGAAACGTCAACAGCGAAAAGCCAAAGGGACACTTACTTTCTTTCCATTGGCAAACACATCAGATATAATTCTGGAAATAGCCATATTGTACAGATCAAAAAGATCATGATGCCTCCCAAGGAACTTCTTAAGTGTTGATACCAGTTTGTTTATACCTCTGTCATAACAGCCTGGTAGTGAGCACCTTCCCATTTTCCATAAAGCCCTGATACTTGGAACAGGTTCTAGCATAACGGATTAACTGTGAAACGTAAACTCTGTACGCTGGTGCACACGGGATATTTCATGCTCAGGAAGGGAACGTTAACAATGGGACAATTGAAGTCACCTCACCTCGTTTATCGTACAGCCCATTAGAAAGCTTCCTGTTGTCAATATTGAAATAGCAATCCAAATATGAGGAGGAGGTTGCAGTCTCTATTGTGTCCTTAATTTCAAACTCACGTGGATAGATGAATTCCAAGTACTCTGCGAATTTAACATTTTTCAGAGACAATAAATCATCTTTATTTTGTACGTGAAATTGAATTGTTGTGCAAGGCGTTTCTTGTCTGCTTTGATGAGACCTTGTACAAACTCCCACTTGTACGGATACAAGAACAAGTCGGCTAGTAACGGTGCACAATGAATACCCATTGAAAATATTGTCAATTTGATAGTCCAGAATCTTTATGACATCTGCATCAGTGTACTTTTGCGGTGCATCAGAGTGATCTCGAACGAAGTATGTGCCTTTGTACCCAAGGATAACATTCTGGTAGCGACGGTTACCATTCTTGTGGAAGAAACATTGATTTATGATTTCTTTGAGTTTGGATTTCAATTTATCATGAGGGATTTTTGTGTAGAGTGTTGAAATCGAAAGATTTTACACTGTTTACTGAGAGAGAAAAACTGTGACTGAAGAAGTAAGTCAAATTTCTTTAAAACCCTGAAAACTCTATTTCAGAGGTAACAATTTTGCTTTTATCTTCATGAAACTCGACTTGAAAATTTAATTTGATGCTACTTCGATCAAGATGGAAAATGATTCATATCAGATCAATAACTAGGTCACTAGATCAAAAAGCTTGTTCACACTTTTTTTGCTTCAATCTTCATGAAACTCAACCAGAATATTTGACTTGATGATACTTCAAACAAATTGGAATATGGGTCATATCAGCTTAATAACTAGGTCGTTACGTTAAATTCTTAGAAACATAGTTCACCCTCTAGAGGCCTCCGCTTTGCTTCACTCGTCATGAAAATTTAACAGAATGATTGTCTGGATACTATTTGGTCAAGTTTAAAACTTTGGTAATGCCGGATGAAAAGCTAGGTTACTCGATCAAAATATCAAACTTGTTTACCCTCTAGAGGCCGGAGTTTTGCTTCAAACACTTTAATAGAATATTCATCTTGATGTTGTTCTGGTAAAGTTTGAATAAAGGTTATGCCGAATCAAGAATGCGGTCACTAGGTCAAGTTTCTTTAAAACCATTTAACCCTCAATAGGCCATATTTGTTATTGAATCTTAATGAAACTTTACTAAAATTATTGTCCTGATGTTATCTTGCTCATTTTTTGAATCTAGGTCACTATGTCATATTTCTTTTAAACCTTGTTCACCCTCCAGAGGCTTCAGTATTGCTTAACCCATTTCAGACTGGAAACCTCTATACGGGTACTGTGGCAAACAGTGCAGGCCCAGATCAGACGCCGCAGAACGCGACGTCTGATCAGGGCCCACACTGTTTGCTAAATGTTCAGCCATTTTCCAAACAAATTTTGAAGAAAACAGAACCTTAAAGTGGACTCCTGCTATATATAAAACGGCAGATTCCATTTGGTACAAAAAGGGTTAAATCTTCTTTAGTCTTTATCAGAGAGTTGGTCCTGATAATACCTGGGTCTCTTTTAATATGGGTCATATTGAATAAAAACTAGTATACTAGGTCAGATTTCTTCGAAACCTTGTTCTCGCGCTAAGGTCACAGTTATGCATTAATATTCACAAAACAGTCACCGTTTTGTTTGTCTTAATGATATCTTGTAGAGATTCACACGCGGGTTATTTCCGGCTACAATAGGGTCATAAGTTGAGATATCTTTAAAGTAGAAGTAAAACAAAGATCAGGAATTGATACAATTAACTTACTCCACCCATAAAAGACACCAAAGGGAAAGAAATACAAACATTAAGCGACCAGACCATAATGGAAACCTAAACAAAAGAAGGTCATAAGGACAGTTACTTTCCCACAAAATGGCCATATGGCCATCCAAAATTAAAAGACACAAGTGATACACACACTAAGTAACAAACAACAACAATACCTTTTCACTCTCTAGAGGCTAAAACTTTGCGTTAATCGCCATAGAACAGTTTCAGATTGTTTTTCTGATGAGACATCAGTCAAGTTTGACTATAGGTTATGTTATATAAAAATAGAGGAACCAAGGTCACATTTCCTTAAAACCTTGTTCTCTCTTGAGAGGCCATAAATTTGCTTCAATCTGAATGAAACGTAACCAGAATATGTGTCGCGATCAGAACGAGGTTAAGTTAGACTATGAGTTAAGTTGGAATATGGATCATGTCGGGTCAACAACCATCTCCCCAGATCTAATTTCTTTAAATCTATTACTGCACTCTACAGGCTACAAATGACTCAGGTGAGTAATTAAGAGCCTTCATGGCCCTTTTGTTTGAAGAGGAGCACGAACATGAAGGACAGGAACCGCAAAAACAATAATCATAGAAGCTTAGGGAACGGTTGCGTTCTGTCATTCATTGTTTGTCTTCGTTCATCAACAATTTTATTTAGTGTCTCTTCTGATACCAACAAAATAAATAGCGACAGAATAAAATGACTTCCAATTATAAGTGTTTTACAGTATGTGATATTTTTTTGCTTGCAAAGGTTCGCCCTTACAGAGAACATACAATTTCCAAAGTAAATACAAAACAGTAAATACATAACAGAAGAACCGCATTTGAACGGTTAGTAAAAAAGTTCTGACTAGTTTGATCCTTTGGAAGCGAAGAATACACCAAATTATCTAAAACAGCAAACACGGTTTTGTTGAAAAACGTTTTACCTGAGCCTGTCAGTCAATCTGATGCGACTTTGAACCCCCCCCATAAACTGTGCCGGTTTTTAAGCGGAAGAGCTTGAGATTCCATTTCATCTAAATGCCGGGTAAACTTCCCTCAAAATCGGAAGCAACGTCTGACAAAACCCAAAATAATGTTGATAGGGACGTTATACCTCATCAGAAACAAAAGGTTATCTGTTTAAGAAAAAATGCGTCTTACCTTCGCTTTCTCTAGCCAAAGTTCTTTTTTTGGCACCAGGGTAATTTATGAAATAGATCAGCTCTAACTGTAATTTGTTGAGTAATAAATCACAGTTTATAGGTTACTTGTAAACTAGATCAAATTACGAGCGCGTAGCGCGCGTGATTTGTCTACTTACAACTGACCGACAAACTTTGATTTATTGCTCAACAAATCACAAACTAGAACTGATCTATTTCGCTTCTAACACTTTTCGCCATTGATAGAAGAAATCCCGTTAAAATTATCTACTGAAACACATGCATTTATATCCTTTTCTAACGTTTTCGATGCGAGAAAATGGTGTTACACCGTCTAACGTCAAATAAATCGACTAGTGACGTCATAAATTGGCAGTTTTTAATGATGTCACTCGTCGCGCTTTTCCGAGCTGTGATTTGTTGCAGAATAAAACACAGTTTTTTTTCCATTGCACGCTGTGTTAGAATTCGGTATAAACTGGCTAGTAAAACCATAACCAAATTAGGAGATTCATAAACATGTCCTAAACTGTTTTCGTCTTTTTTTTGTGTATATCAATAATACTTTATTATTTTGGATATCCGTTTGGCCATTTTGTGGGAAAGTAACTGTCCGTTTGGATTTTTGCTGTGAAAACTTTTACTGACCGTTCCAAGATTGTTCTTCCCTCGCGGTACATTACTGTTATAGTACGTCTTTGCAGGTATATATTGCTAATATATATTTTATTTAGGATAGCCGTTTTGCCCGTTTGTAACTGTCCTTTTTGCTTTCCGCTTGTGACGTTTTTACAATAAAGTTATTATTTATGTTCATGATTTTCCCTTGGTGTCTCGGATGGGAAATGCGGGATAAATTGTATCGGAATATAACTGTCTTCACTTATCTTTCTCAGAGTACATAGCTGACACACATACATGGTAGAGATAGCTATGTAGGATATCCAAAGGCCAGTATCTTCAATATAGAAGTAAGACAATGATCAGGAATGGATACAACAACCCAACACCTCCCATCAGAGACACCAAATGGAAAGAAACACAAACATGAAATAACTAAACCTAATGAAAACATCGCAAGCGGAAACTCAAAAAACAGTTACAGTAGAACTTCGATGGCTCGAACACTGATGGCTCGTTTACCATGGCTGAGTCGAACCCGTTCTTGAGTCCCTCGGGAAATGTTGTATGTAAGAAATAGGGAGGGTAAAAATTAGGATATTTTCGTCTTTTATCTTGCAAATGTATGCTGTGTGTACTCATTAGAATCGCCTCGATGAGGCGATTCTATTGAGTACACACAGCATACATTTTTCTTTATGGAACACAGAAAAAGATGTCCTATGTCATTATGCCTCCAGGCATTAGCCCCCAGTGGCTCGAACTAACCCTGTCTCGAACAGATTTACATGGTCCCAAAGCTGTTCGAGCCATTGAAGTTCGACTGTACTTTTCAATAGAATGGACAAACGGCTATCCAAAGCAAAAACGTACAAGCAATACATTCATGCAAAGAAATAGTAGGCAAACCAGATGTACGGTTAATGTGTCTGTACGTTGTCTCATATTGCTCTATATTTGTATGAAGTGACGTGATAATATTTTAACCAGTATCCGCAATAGATAAGGCTGTGTTCGAAGGACAACAACTCCAAATGTAGGCAAACCAGTGTTAAGCTTTTGTGCCCCGTACGTCGTCGGATGATACTTTTCAGTTGTGTGAAGTTGCGTAAGTATACGAGGGCAAGTCAAAACGTTACCAGCCTATCCCATTTCCAATCGACCGAGGCAACCAAGATTTCCATGCATTGTTTCAATATATGTTTTAGGCATGAGGGCAAAATTGCGCCCTTATCGTTTGATTCACTCATAAGATATTGGACGTCAAACATGGCTAGTGATGCACAAACAAGCTTTTCATCTAAAAATTAGTACCTGCCTATATTTGAAAGGGAAAACAGGACAGGAGCTGACCAATGTGTATGGGTCTTCTGAACCATCGTTTGCACAATTTGAATTCTGGGTTGAATAATTCAAACGCGGTAAAACGTCTTTAGAACAAGAAACCAGGTCTGGACGCACAACAGATGCCACCGATGAAGTTTGTATAACAAAGCACGGATCTGGTGTACTCTGCTAGGCAAATTAAGTTGGAAGAAAAAGCGAATGCATTAGATATTTTACATAGTAGCGCGTCAATACTTTTGCAAGCTCGCTTGGGTATGCGCAGGCTAACAGCCCATTAGATCCCAAAATCCCTTAGCGACAAGCAAATGGCAACCAGAGCTTCAGTATGCAGCACATTGTTAAAGCGGTGAAGGTCAAAGGAAGATGGTGGCTGTATATGAGATCTGAGTCCATTATTATGAGACAGAGTATAAAACTCAAAGTCGCAGGTGGTTGGGCCGGGGTCTCCTAGACCAAAGAATTTCAAAGCGCAACCCTCTGCCAGCAAGGTGAATGACAACTGTATTTTGAGACGCATAAGGCGTCATTACGTTGGACCTTCTAGCAAAGACAAGTCCAATAACAGGTGCGTATTATGTGAATTTGTTCGACCAACCAAGAACTGCGATGCGTAAAAAACTCGGAGGTAAACTCTCGAAAGGGATTCTGCTCCAACAGTTCAACGCAAGAGTCCACACTGGCAAAATTGCAATGAATGCTTTTTGAGCAGAATGGACAAGAGCTTATCCCGCACCCCGCCTATTCTCCGGACTTAGCTCCTAGTGACTAAACTTGAAAAAGTTGTCAGTGGACGTCATGTCCACCCCAGCGAGGGAGTCGTGGCGGCAATTGAGGAGTGAGTCAGAAAAAGTACCCTGGCTTCTTGAGTTTTGGACTGATGGTACTTGAACGGCGTCGTCCAAGTGTATCATTCTAGATGGCAATTACATCGAAAAAGAAGACATCGATCTCACCCCGAAATAAGTTAGGCTGTTTTTGTATTGGCTCGCCCTCGTTTCTTGAATGGTATCGGTTTTGTGGAGCGGACACGAAATGATGAAGCGCTGACGGAGGGCACTGAAACTTAGGAGGGTTAATCATTTTAATGATTTGATAGTATATTCACTGTAGCCACACTGAAACTCGCCCTTTAAGACTCATTTTAAGGACCACCTATAATATTTTCATTGAAGCCACTTGACATATACGTTCTTTAAACAGCAATAGAAAAATCTCGAGTTTGCGACAGTTTGGATAAAAAAAGATCGCAGACACTGAAAACCTTTAACTTTTTTTCGATGCCAGGGCGCGTAAATGGATCATAAAAAACAATGTTATAGAGCGCAACGTGAAATAATTGCTCATGGGGCTTTGCGTTTTTTTATTTATTTATTTTTTTAAGCTAATTATACCCCGTTTACACTGATTCTAAATTATCTTCGAGGTAAGGACGCAAATCAGAAGCAGTTCACATGGTTTCCAACAGACCATTCAAATGAAATAAATCCCTGGATGTACGCACTATTGGTAACTTCCGAAAATAGCCTGCACATATTCGGTAAATATGAACTTCAAAGTTATTTTATAGTGTGTTGCAAAACGCAACACTCTCACTCTTGCTTTAAACTGTTGAAAATTCTTATGTTTTCAAGACATACGTTGAAATATTTTTGGGTTTTCCCTTAAACCATAAATAATTTGAATTAATATTTATATTTGCAGGTTCGTCAAAATAGATATACCAGGACGACGGGATTATCTTACACTTTGTGAAGTGGAAGTATTTGAAGGTAAAGCAATTTACCATGTATTTATTTTGTACCACTTTGGACATCTTACTGATGCCCTGGACTTCCGTGGTGTGTTGGCCATGCTTGCTGATGTTGGTTCGGTGGAGGATGCTTATAAGTCCTAGGGTAGGCGTCCCTTGTCTGATGCCTCCAGTTGACCTGTGTATGCCGGATCTTGTCCATCATCCGTTTTGGTTTCAGAACTTTAGGATTGAGACACCCTGATGAAGATTAAATATCATATCAGAAAGGCCTTTTTATCACTAAATTTGGTATAGTTATGCCTTAATTGCATCACATATGAAATCACTTTGTCATTCCAATTATGATAAAAATAGAAACACTGATTGCAGCTAATGTGAAGGTTAAACTTCTTAAAGAAGAAAAGCATAAGACTGAATAACTGATTGGTGTTTGTGTTAAAAGCGTACAGCAAATAGGAACACTGTGTTGTGTGATGATATCGGATTAATACATTTTTTCGTCTTCGCGTTTCCGGTTGGTGACCTTTTCTCTATTTCTTTTTAAGAATTTTATCGATCAACATTTTACAAAAAATATTTTGTCTTACGCACAGAATGAAGATGTCTTCAAATATATGTTTCATATCCTCTAAGGACGTATCGAACAAAACTCGTATGTGTCTTACGCATATTCGACCGTTGCTTAACATCCGATATTATCAATAGGCAAGATA
Source organism: Lucinisca nassula (assembly GCA_963580285.1). Classification (NCBI taxonomy): domain Eukaryota; kingdom Metazoa; phylum Mollusca; class Bivalvia; order Lucinida; family Lucinidae; genus Lucinisca; species Lucinisca nassula. Next base: position 92,642,097 of record OY757019.1, on the reverse strand, counting down.
GGCTCTGATGACATTAAATGTTATTCTCAATTAAAGATGAACATTTTATCAGAAGGATAACCCTTGTTTAAACCGCACCTCAGTGACTCTTTAGTCAAACCCTCAGATAAATATAATTTGAAAATGTTAAATTCTTGATTACATGTAGGTTTTGTGACAGGTTCCGGTAATGGTCAGTTTTCTAAAGAAACATATCTTGTTATAAATCTGAAAACGTTAAGATTTTAATTTGCAGATATTGATACAGATTTGCCACATTGTGGTCCAGAATGGACAATTTACAGAGGTGGTGATAAGTGTTTACAGTTTTTTGATGGAAGGAAAACTTGGGAACAAGCACAAGACAAGTGTTCAGATATAGACGGAGTTTTAGCGCCAATTTCATCTGCTGAAGAACAGCTTTTCATATTTGGTATGATTTAAAATTATTGATCAAATAGCAAAAAATACAGATTATTTTAAGATATAGGAGCATCACAGTAATGTTATGTTTAGTTACCAATAATTTTATGTGTTGTGATATGAGAACATTTATTTTTATGTATCCAGTCACTAATAGTAGCGAAATAGTTAAGGAGAATGGGGATATCATATCTGATATAAACGAGACAACTTCCGGACTTTGATATTTTCTCACTCCTGGAATGTCGAAAACGCAGAACTAGATCTCACGGCACCAGGAAAAATGGTAACTTTAAACGTAAATCACGTGCGTTTAAACGAAACAATACTAGACTGATGTGACTGTCAATTATATTATTAAATCATGGACGCCACTCTATGCTTTCATTTTTAAGTTCATTACCCGTTTCTGTTTTACGTCTTCTGGACACCGAGGCGAATAAATTCTACGATAGTTCTCATCAGTTATATGATGCGGCTCTCTTAACTAGAGGCTATACTCAGCATACTCTCCGTCCTTACATTGATTCTGAAATTAATCATAAACGCCATTTCTTCAAAATATCCTTCATTAATAAGGGTATGGATTTTATAGATTTGCCCAGTATCTTCCGTGAGAGATCGGTGCTTTCTTCCATTCCTGCTTATTTTCAAAATACTGAAACACCTATAATTTGCTATAAATATAACAAACCTGTTAGATCTATCATTTTTAATTTCAATAAACTTGTTTCAGATCTTGATATTGATACTAATACTCCTGATTCGTGTGATTGTAAAAACTCAAAGTATTGCTATCCTGCTGCTGGTCATGTAATTACTGGCAATTTGAAAATTATTCCTGATTCTAGGATAAGGAATATAATTTCTAAAGGACCGAAATATCGGTTTCCTTCTAAAATTGATTTCAGTAAATGTAGAGATGAAATCGCTGCTTCCTTGAATGAATTCGGTAATCGATGGTGTAAGCGAGAGTATGTTGAGCATAAAGCCCTTAAGGACTGGAAACTTAGCATTTTAAAACTAGTGAATAAACGCATTTCTTTCTATTCTCAAAATACTAACTTGTTACCTCCTAAGCCCAAGACGTCTTTACGTCATCTTAAACTAGGTATTCAAGAATTTCATAAGAAGTTTGTTTTGGCCCCTGCAGACAAGGCCGCTAACAACGTCGTCGTTGTGTGACGGCTCCACTATGTTAACACGCTTAAGCAGGAGCTTGGTGGTACTAAGGCCTATGAACTTCAGCCTTTAGCTGAAGAGAGAGCTATAGTAGATAAACATGTTTGTCTTTCAGCCACCAAGTTTGCTGTGTGTGTTAACGAAGGCCAAGACAAGCTTCCTACGCTATACTGGTTACCAAAACTTCATAAAAGACCTTACAAAGCACGGTTTATTGCAAATTCTAGCTCTTGCACTACCACTGAACTTTCTAAATTATTAACTTCCTGTCTTACTGCTATTAAAACGCATGTTATTAAATATTGTGATAAAGTCTTTGAAAGATCAGGAAGAAATCTGTTTTGGTCTATAAAAAATTCGAATGAGGTTTTAAACAAATTGAAATCCAGACATTTTCGTGCTTCTAGTCTGTCTACTTACGATTTTTCCACTCTTTACACTACACTTCCTCATAATCTTATAAAAGAAAAGCTTAATGATTTAATTGAATGGGCTTTTCACAGAGAAGATTCTCTCTATCTTGCATGTAATGTCAGAAATGCATTTTTCACTTCTAAAGAGCATAAGAATTATACACTTTGGTCATGTCAGAAAGTGTGTGATGCCCTCACCTTTCTACTTGACAATATCTATATTAGATTCGGTACTAAGTTATTTAGACAAATTGTGGGTATTCCGATGGGTACTAATTGCGCACCTCTTGTGGCTGATCTGTTCTTGTATTGTTATGAAAGAGACTTCATTTTGTCGCTTTCCATTGATAACCAATCTGAAATTATTGAAGCTTTTAGCTCCACTTCTAGATATTTAGATGATTTATTAAATATTGATAATACCAATTTTGATGGTTTGATCAGTCAGATTTACCCCCTAGAACTTCAGTTAAATAAAGCAAATTCTTCTGATACTGAGGCCCCGTTTTTGGATTTACATCTATCTATTGTAGAAGGATTTGTTTCGTGCAAAATTTATGATAAACGCGATGACTTTGATTTTGAGATTGTAAATTTTCCTTTGTGTGATGGTGATGTTCCTCGTGCGCCATCCTATGGCGTTTATATTTCGCAATTAATTCGATTTGCTAGAGTGTGTAGTCATGTAACTGACTTCAACACTCGTAATAAATTATTAACGGCTAAACTCCTTAATCGGGGTTATCGGTACCATAAACTACGCAAAGCCTTTTCAAAATTTTATAGACGCCATTCTGATTTAATTTCAAAATTCAATATTGGACTTAAATCTCTTCTGCAACAAGGTCTATCGGAACCCGAATTTTATGGTGACTTAGTATATAAATTCAGAAAAATATATAACCGCAATGACTTCAGCACCCAATTTCGTAAAATCATTCTTCGATATAAAAAGATTGGGTACAACATGGATATTATACGACAGACTGCATGCATGGTAGTTAACCCAATCACGGTTGGCAACTTTGCTTCTCTCTTTAATTGCACGCCGGTGGGTCAGGCCTCAGATTCTATGACGGCTCCAACGTAAAGGTTTATTGAGAATTAGAGAGATCTAATTCAAGGTAATGTTGGTTGGTGCCTGATGCTCTGTCTCTGGTTGGGCCCATCGGAGTCTAACTGTTGGTTTTCTTTTGCTCCAGCATTTCAGTGGTTTCTTGCTGTCGAGTCCTCACCGTTGTCTCACCTCTGTGGTTCTTTGATTTTTGTGTTCACGGAGATGTTGCACTGATGAGTTAGGAGGCCTTCATGCGGACTGAACAAATTATTTGTCTAAATCGCGACGGAAGTAAGGGCGAGGATTGTGGCCACGTAAAATCGATTTAAGCCCCCCAGTGGAAATCTTCCACTGACCGTTCCAAGGCGGATCTTCTGTGGCGATTTATTTATGTTGTTGTTTGTTACTTAGTGTGTGTATCACTTGTGTCTTTTAATTTTGGATGGCCATATGGCCATTTTGTGGGAAAGTAACTGTCCTTATGGCCTTCTTTTGTTTAGGTTTCCATTATGGTCTGGTCGCTTAATGTTTGTATTTCTTTCCCTTTGGTGTCTTTTATGGGTGGAGTAAGTTAATTGTATCAATTCCTGATCTTTGTTTTACTTCTACTTTCCATAAACTCCTGCTCTCTTTTTTATAACCTGCACGCCCACCATTCTGAAAGATTAATGTGCTTGAAAATGTAAAAATGTTGTGCATCGTTTTATCAAGGTAGTGAACTGTTGACACCTGCCAACTCCAGTATAAATAGGGAAAGATTCACATTTTATTTTTTACTTTCTGCTATTGATGTTTGCATTAGGTACTTGTAGTTTCATGTTTGTGTTTCTTTCATTTTGGTGTCTCTGCTGGTAGCTATGGATTGGTTGTATCGATTCTTGATCATTGCCCTCACTTCTATGTTATGATGATGGTTCCGTGTTTAGACACGTGTCAACCCACCCTCCTTGTGGGTTATAAGAGTCAAACGGTTTATGATCAAAATGTATTTAGAATTTCGAGGATGTTAAAAGTAAAATGTTAGAATGATATATGTAAAGATCTGAAAAATTAAAACTTATGAAAAAAGTCCAATTTCTTTTAAGAATAAGATAATATTATCAACAGGTACATCTTGAATCAATTGTTATACATAGCTTGAGGTTGCTCATTAGGACCGCCGCAAAAAAAGCAGTTCTAACGAACAACCACAACATATGTTAGGAGTCTAATTAAGAAATACATCGCAAAAATTTCACCAGAAAACTAAGTGTTTTAAGGCCCCCGCCCTTCGGGGCTTAAAGAAATAGTTGGGCTGCATGATGCTTCCACGCACAGCTGAAACCGACGGTAAACCTCTTAGATGATCTAAGCCTGCCGATGCAAAGCGGTGCAAGTTGGCCCGACCATGCTTATAAAGCCTATTGGTTTCACTGGGCGACATTGAGATGTCATTTCATCGCAATGTCGAGTAAAAGTTCTACAAAATCGGAAGCAACGTATCCAAAATGACCTATACAGTGTTAACGGGGACGTTAAACCTCAAATCAAACAAAAGATATGAAAGAATGCCCTATGTACCACACTGATGTCTTATCGTAATACATGCAAGGAGCTAAAAGAGATCCACACCAGTCGATAAAGGAGACCAACTGTTTTTGTAAGAGTCGCTACTGAAAGCGTTTCCAAACTTATGGTTAAATAGAAGTAGAGGCAATGATCAGGAATCGATATAATCAACCAAGACCTCCCATCAGAGATACCAAAGGGAAAGAAACACAAACATGCAACAACAGACCTAATGGAAACACCAACAGCGGAAAGCCAAAAGGACAGTTACTTTCCCACAAAATGGCCAATAGGCTGTCGAAAATAAAATGACACAAGCGACACAAACGCCCAAAGACAAACCATAACAAAAGTAAATCGCGAAAGAAGAACCGCATTGGAACGGTCAGCGGAAACGAATTCCACTGGGGGGCTTAAATTGATTTTACGTGGCCACAATCCTCGCCCTTATTTCCATCGCGATTTAGACAAATAATTTGTTCAGTCGGCATGAAGGCCTCCTAACGCATCAGTGCAACATCTCCAGGAACACAAATAATCAAACAACCACAGAGATGAAACAACGGTGAGGACTCGACAGCAAGAAACTACTGAAATGCTGGAGCAAATGAAAACCAACAGGTAGACTCTGATGGACAGAGCATCAGGTATCAGCCAACATTACATTGAATTATATCTCTCTAATTATCAATAAGCCTTTACACTGGAACCGTCATAGAATCTGAGGCCTGGCCCACAGGCTTAGACTGTCATTAATTGACCTTTAAATGATATCGGTTCGTGTCGATCGAAGATGTATCTGGGACTGTGTGCACATAAGTAGCAAAATGCAACTTTCGCTGGCTGAAGTTTTCAAATAAAATGTATCCATCATCACGTTAACAAGTGCGTGTAATTAACACCCCTCTCAACCACATTATATATAGATAAAACTGGGGATTACAGGGTATAAATAATATATTTTTGTCTGCCTCTATACATAGGTTGTGCGTACTCGTTAGAACCGCCACAATGAGACAGTTCTAACTAGCATTCACAACCAATGCTTGAAGTGTGAATAAGTAAATCATCAAAAGTTTTTCATCAGAAAAAAATAACGATTGTTGAGATATAAACAATTTCACAGTGCCTTTCGGATGTGAATCCGTAATATGCAGCACATATTGATGTCATGTCTATAATTTCAGCTCGTAAAAATTCCATACATACAGTCGAATTTCAATGGCTCGAACCCCTTTCTGACCAAAAATTTGGTTCGAGACATCGGTAGTTCGAGCAACGGAGGATTACTATTAGACATAATAGAGATATTTGTGAAGCATTTTTCCGTGTTCTATTCTAATGAGTACGCACAGCATATATTTTCAAAATAAAATAAATAGATCTCCGAACATTATCCCTATATCGTATTTGGAGAAATTCCCTGTGGACTCAAGAACGGGTGCAACTCATCCTTGGTAAACGGGTCATCGGGGTTCGAGGCATTGAAGTTCTACTGTACTGTTCTAACATTAACAATGATTTGAAAAACAGAAGTAAAGGTAGTAATCGGAATTCTATACAAATATCTCACACCTCCCATCCAATACACCGAAGGAAAATTTGGGTATTCAACCATAGTGCAGTTTATATTTTACTTTTGGTCCTTTGAGATCAGCGTTAATATTCTTAGAAATCGGAAATAAATTATTGGTTTAGACTCATATTCTAGCCAGGTTTTTAATTATTTGGACCCCATTTTGATTTATAGCAGTCTTTGAATCGACTGCCTATTCGAAATTCGCAAAATTGCAGTATGTTTCCTCTGGCTTTCTTTGCTGGATCATAACAGGGTCACTGATGAGGCTTTATTAGCCGAAACTACGTAGTATGACCCATCTTCTTTCTTATGAATGTTTTCATTGCTCTTAAAGGAACTCATTTTTTATTTTTATTTGCAAAATATAAGATGTTCGTACCCGTCATAACCGCCCAATTGAGCGTGCGCTTTCGGACTTTGTCAATCGTAGTTTGGTTGACAAATCAAGAAGATATCGCACTTACTTGATATTAGAGCCTCGTGTAAAATGTTTTTTTTTCTAAAATCATGTTTGATAGTTCACTACTGCAATGTAGTTTTTTCTTCCGTTGCTAGAACATGTGCGAAAATTCTCTGCCTACGGGATATGGTTTAATGCCCACAGATCATCTGATGATAGCTTGCAATTAGGCAATGGGACCCTGCTGGAGTACAAAGACGATTTAACGTGTGAGTATATCAAATTTTATTCAATTTAAGGGAATGAATATAGACTTAATATAGTTTCCTGACTGTGCGTTTGCTGCACTATCAGCTGAAACTTGCTGATATATTACTCTGATCGTTAAATTGGTATGCGAGACTCGTAATTTTCTTCTTGAAAGAGTTGCCTCCTCTGTAGGTGTATTCTTGCACTTTAAGGGGAATGAATATCCCTACAGGGGAAGCAACTGCGAAAATATATTTTGTCTCTGATGTCAATAGCAATAAGTCTTAAAGGTCACCTCTCGCAAAATACCTCTGATTATAAAAAATGGACACCAGGGGCCAGTTGTTCAAAGCATCGTTAGCTTAACGAGCTCGTCAGTGGTCATATTGTTAACTATTCTAGCAAGTACAATATCGAAAACTTTGGTATTTTGGTATTTGGACGCAAAAGCTGCTCACATTTTTTCAGCAAAAATTTCAGCATATTTGTCATATTTAATGATCAAAGTTTTAACGATACGTTAACTAACGACGTCGTTAGTTTTGAACAACTGGCCCCTGGGCTAGAAATAGAAGAAAAAAAGATAATTGACAACTTTGTCTACATCTTTGTTCCCATGCAATTCACATTTCTCAGGAGTGTTGATTAGGAGACCTTTTATCAAACTAGCTAGACGTTTACTGCTCAAGTGAACATGCATACATCCGGAGCTAAAATAGAAAATTAAAAAGAGAAACGATCAGGAAATGATACATCCACATTACGATAACACATCCGTGCGATATAGTTCATTTTTTCACATCTCCAAAATGGCTACTTTTCTGATGAAAATCTGTGATATTTTTGTTATTTTTACTTCAAACATAGGTTGTGGGTGCTCGTTAGAACCGCCTCATTGAGGCGGTTCTAACGAGTACCCACAACCTATGTCTATGAGCAGAAATAGGAAAAAAAATATGTATACCTCCCTAAACCCCAGCTTTTCTCTGTATAAAGTAGGGTGTAAGGGGACTACATTTCACGGACTTGTTAGCGTGATGAGATACTAAAGGACAAAAAACAAAAAACAAAAAAAAAACAAAAAAAAAAAAAACAGAAAACTTTTAAATAACAACTTCTCCTACACCTTTGGCCAAATGTCATTCAAACTTCAAAAGAATGTTGGTTAAATAACTTTCGACACAAATCGCTATTCAGTTCTGCTCGGATGATCAAGATTGCTGCCAGAGCATAAAATTTAAAATAAAGGAGACCCTCTGTCAGTTCTGCTCCAATAAACAAGACTGCAGCCAGAGCTGAAAGGAGACATTCCTATAATGATAACTCCTATTCCTTTGGTTCAAATTCGTTCAAACTTAATATGAATGTTGCTAAGGTGATCTTCTGCCAAAAGGGCTATATTTAATGAAGAAATGCCTTGCAGATCGTATCTTTGCTTCCCTCTTTAATTGCACGCCGGTCCGTCAAGTCTAAGATTCTAAGACGGTTCCAGTGCAAGGATTACTGACAATTAGAAGTTAATCTTATGTAATGTTAGTTGGTGCCTGATGGTTTGTCTCTGATCGGGCCCATCGGAATCTAACTGTCGGTTTTCTTTTGCTGCAGCGTTTCAATGGCTACTTGCTGTCGAGACCTCGTCGTTGTTTCATGTATGTGGCTGTTTGATTTTTGTGTTCTCTGAAATGCTGCACTGATGAGTTAGGAAGCCTTCATGCGGACTGAACAAAGTATTTGGTCTTTATCGCGTCGGAAGTAAGGGCGAGAATTGCGGCCACGTTTAATCGATTTAAGTAACTGTCCTTTTTGGCTTACCGGTATCGATGTTTCCATTAGGTCTTGTTATTTCGTGTTTGTGTTTATTTCCCTTTGGTGTCCCTTTTGGGCGGTGTGGGTTAAATGTAATGATTACTGGTCATTGCTTTCACTTCTATTTTAAAAATGGAAACAACTATATTTAATTGATGACTTAACCGAAATTACTAAGCCAGTTTTATTCAAACTTTGCAAAATAGAATTGGATGCAATGATCAGGAATCGATACAATCAACCGACAGCTCCCATCAGACACAACAGGAAAAGAATCACAAACATGAAACAACAGACCTAATTGAAACAACAATAGCGGAAAGCCAAAAGGACAGTTACTTTCCCACAAAATGGCCAATAGGCTATCCAAAATAAAATAATATTAGCGACACAAAAACCCCAAGACAAACCATAACAAAAATAAACCGCGACCGAAGAATGGCCTTGGAACGGTCAGAGGATTCCGAAACGAATTCCACTGGGGGGAGGGGGGCTTAAACCGTTTTATGTGGCCACATTCCTCACCCTTACTTCCGTCGCGATTTAGACAAAACATTTTTAGTCCGCATGAAGGCCTCCTAACAAGAATGTTGCACAGGTCACCATCCATATATGTAAGCTTCTGATCGAAAAAGAGGTGGAGACAATGATCAGGTATCGATACAATTAACCCACAGCTCCCAGCAGAGACACCAAAGGGAAAGACACACAAACATAAAGCAACATACCCAAACAGAAACAACAACAGCGGAAAGCCAAAAGGACAGTTACTTTCCCACAAAATGGCCAATAGGCTACAATATGAGTCTATGTCCGACGACACGTTCTCACTTTGAGCAATTAAATAAAGAAATAAATGTAATTTTTAACGTTCATTGAGGCATGAATTTTATCGTGTCAAGAGGAAAGCAAGTGAAACCCGAAGTTCACATAAGCCTTGTTCGTGTTATTCATACTTCAATGAATGCTAAACAGATCACATTTATTACAAAAGGAATTGATTCCTTTTCTGTGGATTTTATCGATGTGTAAACTCCGGCGAATGATTCTCAAACTGCATGAAGCTCGAAGTGAGTGATTCGTCGGAGTTTACTCATCGATAAAATCCACAAAAACGATTTGTTTGTTTGTTTGATTTGAGGTTTAACGTTCCCGTCAAAACTGTAAAGGTCATTTTGGAGACGTTGCTTCCAATTTTGTGGGACTTTTAACCGACATTGAGATGAAACGACATCTCAAGCCCTGTCGCCCAATGAAAACAATAGGGTTTATGAGCATGGTCGCTACGCCTCGCACCGCGGTTCCTGGACAGGCTTAGATCCACTAAGCGATTTACCAGTACTAGTGTGCGGGCCGGATTCAACTCTGCGTGGAAGCATCATGCAGCCCATATATTTCTTCAAGCCCCGGGGGGCGGACAAAAATGATAGTTCAGTCCTTATAATTCTAATATTGTCATCGAAATGTTAAAAATGCTAAAACTGGTAAATAATAGGATTTCTTTCGAAATTTACCAACGGCCGTGCCGGAATGATGATTCAATTAGAAGCTACTATCTTTGAAAGAAACCCAAGCGAAATACGTCATGTCTTTAAATTCAGTTTATTTGTTTTGCAACATTTACGTTTTCAATAGGTTTTCCATCTGTTAATCGAACGCTGTTTTCGTCATTTCATATATAATGACGTAATGTGACGGTTTTGAACGCACTCTTTGACGCCAAGTTATATTAATACCGCTCGCTGTGTGAAAAATGTCTGTGAATCTTTCATGGAAATTATCGAAGTATAAAACTTTTATCATTACGATTACACGCTGGTGCGATATAGTTTCTAATCATTACGAAAACACGCCTATACTAATACATTGTAAATGTTACCGCCCAAAAAAAAAATTAAGATGAAAATTTGTGATATTTTTCTTATGTCTGCTCAAAATATTGATTGTGGGTACTCGTTAGAACCGCCTCATCGAGGCGGTTCTAACGAGTACGCATAACCTATATTTTAGAGCAGAAATAAGATAAATAAGGTTTACCCCTGTAAACCCCAGTTTTACTATATAAAAGTGGGGTTCAAGAGGGTCAAAATTATATAGGCATGTTTCCGTGATGTCACAATCCGTGATAGTTTTCTTATTTATACTGCAAACATAAGTTCTGGGTGCTCGTTGAGGCGGTTCTAACGAATACCCGCAACATATGTCTTGGAGTAGAAATAAGAAAAGTAATGTATAGCCCGTAAATCCCAGTTTTCTCTGTTCAAAGTGGGGTTTAGGGGTCTTCGTTTATTGGATTTGTTATCGTGATGTACAACCAATCAGATCACTCAAAATGTACATAATGATGTAGTAAAGGATTTTATTTATTTTTACATTATTTACTATCCATTTTTGACGGAACATTCAGGTTAAATAGCTAAACTTGAAACAAAAAAAAATTCTTAGTAACGACAGAAGATCGCCGTTGACGTTTTATTGTCGCCATCGTCAAATCATACAGGAGAGAATCCTGATAAAATTTTGACGTTACTGACTGTCCATGTGACGTCGCGTTCACTGAGGTATGAACATTGCGTCTTTATAATTAACTGTAGGTTTTATCTGTTATAACACCGAGAATGTAATTATTTGACGACTAAGGCTTCGCAACATGATACTATATCCCTTTGACTTTCATTACGAACACACACCTATACAAAGACATTGATTTGCCACCGTCAAGTGAATTGTTTAGGTGAAAGGGTTGACATTTTTCTTATTTCTGCTCAAAACATGGAGTGTGGATTCTCGTAAGATAACTTCCGACGTCTCGACCATGCGGTTGTAACGAGTACCCACAATATATGTTTTTGAGCAAAAATTTTGTATACCCCTGCAAACCTAAGTTTTAATATATAAAAGTGGGGTTGGAGGGGATCAAATTTATAATGGGCGTGTTTTCGTGATGCAAAACCTCGATGTTTGTGAAATGTGTATGATCGTGTAACATGCGCTTAATATTCATATGCACACGTTATTACCAGTTTCAGGTCTATGGCCTGGAGCTCGCGGAGAGTGTTTCAGTTTGCTGCTCGAGTGGGATTATGGTAATGGTATGTGGGTCGACTTCGACTGTTCTGTAGGGATGGCTTTTGTTTGTGCTAAAAGTGGTAAGTCCATAATCGCCTCAACTTTTCGAAGTGCTTATTATAAAAAAATCAACAAAATCTTAACGTTTTGATAGTGCCTACAATTAAACACGTAAGGTAACTAAGTTACCACCTGTTTTGGAAAGAGTTCCTACCTGTGATTTTGTTGTTTGTTCAAATGTGTTGTCTTTATTTCTCTTTGATGGTCAGGATTTGCTTTGGTTTCTGATTCGATCAGTTCCAGTATTTTTACTCCATATATCGTTCCCTGTGATGTTTCTGATTGGCTTTTGGTTCTGATTCTATTAAGGTCGATTTGGTATCTTTTTGTTGCGTTTTTCGGTGATAACTTCTTTATTTTTTATTTTTGACCGACGCATCCAGCGGATAAGATGTAGAGGAGAAGCTCCATCAACTTCTCAATAAGGTTCGATGCCCCTAATTTATATGTGCAGAGCGGTAATCAGATGAAGATTTCCGAAATTTCAAGCTTGCATGAAATTTTCTGTTTCTACAGTGCCGCCTTGACGGCGTGGTTTGACAATTTGTATCGCTCCTCGCCCATCGGGGCTTGAAGGAAACGATGGGCTGCATGGTGCTTCTCCGCAGAGCGGGATACGACCGCACACGAATACTGGTAACCTGCTTAGAGGATCTAAGCTTGGCCAGGCAAAGAGTCGGCCTGTCCATGCTTGTAAACCCAATTAGTTTCATTGGGCGACATGGTTTGAGACGTCATTTCATCTCACTGTCGGGTAAAAAGTCACACAAAACTGGAAGCAACGTCTCCAAAATGACCTATACAGTGTTGATGACGTTAGATCTCATGTGAGTCAATCCATTGACGATTTGTCATCTGTTCAGTACATGGTCGACGGATAACTATATGGGTCATTCCAACATCATTCTAGTTTGCATTTTAGACATTCCAGAGTGAACCAAAGTGTCGCAATGCTTGACATAGTATTTTAAAGGCGTATGGTCTGCATTGTCTTTACAAATGGTTTGCAGACAAAAACTACGATTTTCATGTTTTTTACCGTCAATACTCTAATGATTTGTACAACGTCCCTTGAGTTAGACGCTTCGTTGGCTGCACGAGATTTATCGCAATATAAATATTGGCCGGTCGTTTTTTTACATTTCGATAGTGTGAGTGACTGAATTGGACTTAATTTTTAACGAAAAATTCACAAATTGTAAAAAGTCCATCAGAGTATAACAATAAATTCACCACTCAGGAGGCTGAATCCTTAACGAGAAGTTGGTGGAGCGTCTCATCCACAACAGTCTCGCTGGCTGTAAGGTCAAAAATCAAAAATAAAAAAGTTATCACCGAAAAACGAGGCAAAAATGATAAAGGTTCGACTTCAGTTACTATTAAATTATCTAGACACGTTTAATTCGTGTATTTGATTAGTATACAAATCTTTCACAGTAAAACAAAGCGTACATGATACGCCTGCATGCTAGAGTCTAATGAGAGATTACGAACCGTTTAATGGGCCTCCGTGGCCTAGTAGTTAAGAGCGCTGACTCGTAATCATTAGGTCTCTCACCGCTGTACTTCGGTTTTCGCTCACCTCTGATGAACGATCGGGTCGATATAAGTGAAATAATCTTGAAAGGGCCGTAAAACCAAAACAAAAAAACAAAAAACAAACCATTCGAGGGCTGCTCGTTTGGTGTGGTTTATTATTGTTATAGTTCGTCTTTGCATGTATGCATTGTTAATATATACTGTTTTCAAAAAGTAGGGTATATATTACTTTCAAGTTGAATATCGAAAAAATTACTAAAATGTTATCTGGCAAAGATGCATTTAATTCAAAGGACGATCAAATATCCATAAATTAAACAACACATTAATTCCAATGATCACGTCATTGTGTAGCGATTTCTAAGCGACAACGTCATTTTTCACAGGTCCTTAATACTGTGTTGGACCACCTCGATTGTCAAAGCAGGCAGTACATCGTCGTCGCATACTTCCAATAAGTCTACGAATCGTGAACTGAGGGAGCCTTTGCTACTCTTCTTGAAGTGCTGCACCAAGCTCACACAGAGTCCTTGGAGGCGGATCGCTGCTTCGGACTCGTTTCCCGAGGAAGTCCCATACGTGTTCGAATGGAAGAAAAGTCTGGACCCAACGCAGGTCATGGTATTGTCCGAATATTTTTCCGTTGAAGGTACTCAGGAACGACTCATGCTCGATGAGCCCTAGTGTTATTGCCTGAAAGATGACTCCACGACCTTTGCGTCGAGCAAACTGTGCCACGTGAGGGCCCGACACTTTACCACGATAGTACAGTCCTGTTACTCTGCCTTGGTACACATGTGAGTCTTTGTTCCAGTCATGGTGATCCTCACCACACCATAACAAACCCTGCTCCATATCGGTCAAGAGCAACTCCAGCCGGGTCTGTATAACGTTCAACAGTGCGATGCCAGACTCTTCTACGACCATCACGAAAGTCCAGGTTAAACCGGGATTTGTCACTGAACAATGTCTGCGCTGTGTATACCACATTAAACGTGCTCTACGGTGCCTAGCTTTCAATGACAGTACAACTTGAAGACAGCATGCCGTAAGGTCACTCGAGTGAAGGCGATTTCGGATCGTCTGTCTCGAGACATTATCCCCTCTTACTCGGCGCAGGTATTGCTGAAGATCTGTTGACGTTTGCGTAACGTTTGATTGACAACAAGGCGGTCTTCGCGTCCGTTAGGACTCTTCGGGCGTCCACTCCGCAAATCCGCTACTGTTCCTGTCCTACCATAGCGTGCTCATAGCCGATTTACAAATGACTGTAACGTATTCATAATATTGCCGTCCTTCCGGTTTGGAGCATACCACCGTCTCTCCAACATTGAGCCTCAATTAGCCGAATCATGGTTCTAAAAATGAATTTGTTTATGAAATTTTTTCATACAACACTTCAACAGGCGATAGAGAGAGTTATTTTTATTGAAATATCGCATCAGTAAACCAGTTTGTCACTAATGTTAAAATTCATGTCTACCCTATATATAATTTTGCCCCCGTGCTACGGGCCTACGTGGCCTAGTGGTTAAGAGCGCTGACTCTTGATCATTAGGTCTCTCACCGCTGTGGTTCGAGCCTCGCTCGGGTCATATGTGAGACGCAAATTTCTGCAACGGAAGGTCAGGTGGTTTTTCTCCGGGTACTCCGGTTTTAGCCGACCTCTGATTAACGATCGGCTCGATATGAGTGAAATAATCCTGAAAGGCCGTAAAACCAAAACCCCCAAAATGCCTCCGTGCTACGCCACTCGAACATAAATATCATACAGATCATCGATAGAATATACACACTTGCTAGTCAGTTGACATGGTATATGCGGTATTTGATTATACTCCTAATATTAAAGCTGATGGGCTTGAAGGAACCGGAATATCCCCTACGTTTTGTGAACAGTATATTTTTATTTTGTTATTTTGGCTTTCAGCTTGCTAAGTGTTCATTATGTTGTAGTTATTTTGTGTTTGTGTTTCTTACCCTTTGGTACTTTGGAATGGACGTGTAAGGTGGTTGCGTCGATTGCTTATCATTGCCTTCACTTCTATTCTATAATTCCAACATTATATTTGTTTTCTAGAACTGTGTGAAAAAGTGGAATACAAAATTATTTTACTTTCTCTAATATGAGCAAATTGAGGAGGTGAATGTATTCATTGAGTGCTTGCTTATTATATTTTTCTCATTTTTCTCAGACAGCTATATCGGACTCGGTCCATTACGCATTCGACTAATAATTACGCATATACAAAATCACTTGCAGGTAAACAAAGTGGCAACGAAGGTGGATAAAAAAGAGGGTATATTATTGTTCCATTTTCCGACGTCAGCATTTTTTTTTTGTTTGTTTGTTTGTTTTGCACATCGGTTTGATTGCATTTGTATTTAGATGCATAGTTCAATTTGCGGTAAAGGCCGAAATGTGCCCCTGGTAAGACCGCATATAAAATGTTACATTTCACAGTGTTTCGATACCTATAAACCAAGAAGATTTAAGTTATATACAAATGCAATGAAGTAAACCAAAACGTCATCAGAAGCCGTTTACTTTTCTTCGGGACTGTACATTCTTTATCGTTGCATTGCTAAATTCATTCAAGGTTTAAAGCAGCAGTTCGTGTGCAGTTATCCATACGACAAGTTGTGATGAAATGTTCACAAATAAAATTAAACTAGAAGTGATCGCAATGATCAGGAATCGATAAAATTAAAACACAGCTACCATCAGAGACACCAAAAATCAAACATGAAACAACAAACCCTAATTGAAACATCAACAGTGAAAAGCCAAAAGGACAGTTACTTTCCCACAAAATGACCAGCTGGCTATCCAAAACAAAATAATATAAGCGATACAAACACTCAGAGACAAACCATAACAAAAATAAACCGCGACAGACGAACCGCCTTGGAAAGGTCAGTGAAACGAATTCCACCGGGGTGGGGGTTAAATCGATTTTACGTGGCCACAATCCTCGCCCTTACTCCCGTCGCGATTTAGCCAAATAATGTGTTCAGTCCGCATGAAGGCCTCCCAACTCGTCAGCGCACGATCTCCGTGAACACAAAAAAATCAAACAATCACAGAGATGAAACAACGATGAGGACTCGACAGCAAGAAGTCAGTGAAATGCTGGAGCAAAAGAAAACCAACAGTTAGACTACGATGGACGCGACCAGAGACAGAGCATCAGGCACCAACCAACATTACATACAATTAGATTCTATCGAACAGTCATAAAATCTTGGGCCTGACCCACCGGCTTTCAATTAAAGAGGGAAGCAAAACAGAAGTAGAGGCAATGGTCAGGAATCCATACAATTAACACACAGCTCCCATCAGAGACACCAAAAGGAAAGAAACACATACATGAAGCAACAGACTCCAACGGAAACACCAACAGCGGAAAGCCAAGAGGACAGTTACTTTCCCACAAAATGGCCAAAAGGCTATCCAAAATAGAATTAATATAAGCGACACAAACACCTAAAGACAAACCATAACAAAAATAACCGCGACAGAAGAACCGCCTTGGAACGGTCAGCGGAAACGAATTCCACTGGGGGAGTTTAAATCGATTTTACATGGCCACAATCCTCGCCTCAATCCTCACAAAGTTGTCAACCGTGATTGGGTTAACTACCATGCATGCATTCTGTCGTATAACATTTATGTTTTACCCAGTCTTTTTATATCGAAGAATTATTATACAAAATTGGGTGCTGTAGTCATTGCGGTTATATATTTCTGAATGTATATACTAAGTCACCATAAAATGCGGGTTCCAATAGACCTTTGCAGACGAGATTTAAGTCCAATACTGAATTTTGAAATTAAATCAGAATGACGTCTGTAAACTTTTGAAAAGGCTTTGCGTAGTTTATGGTACCGATTACCCTGGTTAAGAAGTTTAGCAGTTAACACTTTTTACGAGCATTGGAGTCAGTTACATGACTACACATTGACAAATCGAATTAACTGCGCAATATGAACGCTATAGGATGGTGCAGGAGGAACATCGCCATCCAAAAACGAACAATTTACAGTCTCAAAATGAAAATAATCAAAAAACCTCCTTTCTTAAACTTTGATGCAGAGCAAAACGGAAGCAATATATGTAACCGCATAGTTTATATTTGTTTGTAGCATTCCATCTAGACCCAGCTGAGATTAAAAAAAATCAACCGCGGTGCGAGGCGGACCGTCCATGCTAATAAACCCTATTGGTTTCATTGGGCGACAGGGCTTGAGATGTCATTTCATCTCAATGTCGGGTAAAAGTCCCACAAAATTGGAAGCAACGTCTCCAAAATGACCTTTACAGTGTTGACGGGGACGTTAAACCTCAAATCAAACAAACAAAAAACAACGGTAATCGTTTTTTGTTGTTTTTTTTTTTTTTTTTTTAGATTTTCTTTAAGCCTTATTGGGAAGGCAGTCTCTCCAATAAACGGGTGTGTGCTGACAGCACTTCATTTCCTTTCACTATAGCTGACTGACAGAGATTCTTCTAGAATAGTTGACTCCACACAAGAATATAGAAGCAGATGGAGAAATAAAACTATATTCTGACTATCTATTGTAGAATACTTCTTTACACATAAAGAACAGCAGGCCTTGTCTGAGTTAAGGCCAATTTCAGTTTGGTCTCCCGATGTTGAACGACACCCAGCGCTAAAGATTCACCTTTCGCCCATATTCATTTACCTTATCCGACATGTTTCTAAAAATGATGTAACCCCGTTTTCACCTTGGTCGCTGCTGTGTATCAGATCGACAACGAGTAGTTAGGAGTACAATGAAATTCACTCGTCTGATTCGTCCCGTCCATACTCACGTCACCATTTTTCTCTGTCTGTCTCTCTCTGTCTGTCTCTCTCTCTCTCTCTCTCTCTCTCTGCATGCCTGTGTGTGCATGCGTATGCTTGCGTCTGTGTGTTTATATGCTCAGAGGTAACTTGTATAACTTGTGCTCTCATTTATATTACATGTGTTTAGAAAGAGAAATAACATCAACTACCCTAACGACTACCACCACAGCGACAACAGTTTCCACCACAGTTGCTGTTCCACAATATTCAGGTACGGAATTTAATCTGGATTCTTAGTGATTTCTGGAATAAAATAGAATCAATGTACCGAGCTTTAACCATATGTTGGGTGAAGTTCGAATATTTCCGTGATAAAATACCAGAGCTTACTTTGCAAAACTCCGATGTCTCTCAATTTGAACCACGGTATGAACGATAGTACGGAAAAAACATACCGGTTACCTGTCAGTGCCGTCAATAAACTAATTACTTCACAGAGAACCGTTTGGTGTTTTACCATGAAATAAATGAAACTTCAGTGCTATTTCTTTTCGAAAATACAGTCCAACTCCTAAGGCTCGAACATTTTTATAAACTATGGAAATTAATTATAGACTCTGTAGTTTGAACGTATAAAGCTTTGTCTAGAGACGTAATATGGGAAATACGGATATTTATCTATAGTTGCCTCATTCTAAATAATACGAACAACATACATTTTAGCTCACCAGATCCGAATGCTAGGAGGAGCTTATAGGAAAATCACTTGCCCGCCGTCGTCTTTGTCCATTGTCCATCAGCTCCTTCAAACGACATCTTCTCTGAAGCCACATGGCCGATGGTACCCAGATTTCATCTGCAGCATCAGCATTGGTCTACGGGATTGAAAGTTTGTGTTTTTCTATGAAAATCGGCTCTTTAGTCTGGTTGCTCTGGCAAGTCAGAGTGTCCGTAGACTTAGGCAGTGGTCCGTCGTCGTGGTGACGTCTGGAATCAACACATTTAAACGAAATCGCCTCTGAAGCCAATGGGCCGATTAGGCCTAAATGACATCTGTAGCATCATTTGGATTGGGGATTGAGAGTTCTTTTTTTTTCGTTTTTTGGTGTTGTTTTTGTGAAAATCGGCTCTTAAGTTTGATTATGTATGACAACCTTGAGTTTCCATAGATTTATAATTGAAAAATTGCATTTACTGCCAGGTCTTTGCAGATAATTTGACAGAACTTTTATAGAAATGCTCTTGAGTAACTTTTCTTAGCCATATGCTTCTATGCCAACCCGAATGTCCAAAAGCTTATGCCGGGACCATGCCCCCCCCCCCCCCCCCCCCACAAACACACACACACGCACACACTTCATTAAAGACAGTTTATCTCACAAACCATTCAGATTCGCCCCTAAACCATATATATTCTTGTTCTCTATGATTAGACGTATTTAGTGGCACCAACCTTTGGGTCCCCCGGGATGCACCGGGGCAATGCCCCATCCTCTCCTCTTCATAAAGGGCCCAATAGCTCGGAAACCTTACAGATCCCCACCCCTATACCATATGTATTCTTGTTCCTTATGATAAGACACATTCAGTGACACCAACCTATTGGTCTGCCGGGGTTGCGCCGGAGCCATGCCCCACCCCACTACTTCACAAAAAGCCATGTATCTGGGCAACTGTTCAGAGCTCCACCGCCTTTACCCATATATATTGGTGTCATTTATCATGACACATCCGGTGACACCAAAACCGGGGATCCCATTGGGTGCCCTATATCATTTTCCACCCAACCACTTCATAAAAAGCCTCAGGAACCGTTCAGATCCCAAGCTCTAAACCATATATAGTCTTGTTCCTTATGATTAGACACATTCAGTGATAGCAACCTAGGGATCTCACAGGTAGTGTCGGGGCCATGCACCAAACCGCCACTGAACATTAGGCAGAGTATCTGAGAAACTGTTCAGAGTCCCCCAAAACATATATGTTCATGTTCCTTGTGGAACGAAACATTAAGTGACACCAACCTGGAGGTTCCAAGGGGTGCCCCTAGCCATGGCCCACGCTTCCACTTCATAAAAAGCCATGTATCTCAGAAACCATTCAGATCCCCACCAATAAACTATATATATTATCGGTCCTTATGATAAGAAACATTAAGTGACAACAATCGTGGGCTTTATCGTGACCTGCTTCGATAATGAACCAGCCCCCTCCACTGCTTAAAAGGCTTTATATCTCAGGAATCATACCATCAGTAAAACACGCTTAAACGCTTATGCTTACTATCCGCGGACGCCTGATTACACTCTTCTGGAGTCCATGTCTGTTGATCTGAACATTCATATTTGCTATTTTGTCTATGAGTTAATGATTTTGGATTAACGCTTTGGTACCTCGACCTAAACTACTTTATACAGTTCTGACACCTTAAGTCAGCTCTAATATATAGATTATTGGTACTCGTTCGATCCGACTCGTGTAACAACAATCTATATTTTCATCAAATATATGAAAAATATTACAACTTTTTATCTAAAAGTTTTGCTTTTTCTGTGGTAAAATTTGCAATGTATTTATATAGGCAGGATTTCGTGATGGCATCACGTAAACGCGCCTATATAATGTTTATCCCCTTAACCCACTCCTATATAGAAAAAAAAACTTGGGTTTATGGGGTGTACATTATTTTTCTTACTTCTGCTCCAAGACATAGATTGTTGCTCTTCGTAAGAACCGCCAAGTCAAGGCGATTCTAACGAGTACCCACAATCTATATATTGAGCAGAAATATCAGACTTTTCAGAGTAAGTTAATTGTATCAATTCCTGATCTTTGTTTTACTTCTACTTTTATCTGAAAATTGTAAGGTTTTGGTGGCAAATTTATCAATATATTAGAATAGCTTGTTTTAAGAATGAGATTCCCACCTGAAACCATATATGTTCTTGTTCCTTACGATATGACACATTAAGTGATAGCAACCAGGGCTCCGTTGGGTCCATGCTCTGCCTCCTCCACTTCATAAAAAGTCTAATATTTCAGATATTGCGTATACATGGGTGCTCATTTGGGAATGGAGTTTCGTTGGGGAGACTTGATAATCGGAAGATTAAAATCATATCTTGTTAAATAACTGACTGCCACCTGAGCTTTGGTGAGCAAAGTGGCCCATGGGCCTCTCGTTTAAAGATAAAGCGAGACAAATTATCTAAATGTTTCGGATTAGCCACAATTTTTATCTCCCTCGACAGGTTATTTTTCAGCAATACAATTTTCAGAAAGTATTCGATGATATATTGTTGCCAGATTATTGCGTTAACGCTAACATTAGTTAGAAAATATTTGAGAAGACAATTATCAGGAATCGAATCAATTACCCACACACCTCTCATCTGAGGAACTACGAAAAAACATCACGTTAACAAGTCCATGGAATGAACACCCCCCGTACACCCCACTTTATATAGAGAAAACTTGGGTGTACGGGGGTATACATTATTTTCCTTATTTCTGCTCCAAAACATAGGTTGTGGGTACTCGTTAGAACCGCCTCAATAAGGCGGTTCTAACGAGCATCCACAATCTATGTTTGCACTATTAATAAGATAAATATCACAAATTTTCATCAGAAAAGTAGGCATTTTGGAGATATGGAAAAAATGCACTATATCGCACGGGTGTGTTTTCGTAATGAAGAAGCGCAAACATAAAACAAATTCATGCAAACATCACAAGCAGGAAAGTTACTTTCTTACAAAGTAAAATATATTAGAAATACATACATAAAGGGAAGAACTTTAACAATAATAAACCACAAAAGAAGACCGGCCTTTGGGTTTTTACTTGGAGCTTAAATCGATTTAACGTGATCACAATCCTCGTCCTTGATTCTGTCGTGGTTAAGACAAATAATTTGTTCGGTGTGAATGAGCTATGTCTTAATAATCTGTGCAAGAACATAAAAAACAAACGAAATCAGCGATACAACAACGAAAAGGACTGCATGAAATAACCAAACTATTTGAGTAAAAGAAAATCAAATGTTCGATTCAGACCAGAGAAAAAAGCATCAGACACCAACCGATATTACTTAAAAGTAAGACTTTGAGGCTTGACACGCCGGCCTGCAATTTAAGAGGGTATCACAGTTTTCAACGGTGTTGGGTAAACTACCTTGCATGCAGGATGTCGTTTAACATTTATGTTGTACCCAATCATTTTTAAATCAAATAATTAGGTACTGTAATCATTGCAAGCATATATTTTTTTTCTGAATTTATTTACTAAGTCTCTGTAAAGTTAATGTTCCAATAGGTTTTGTTGCAGAATGAAGTCCGACATCGATGGTTGATACTAAATCGAAATGACATCTATAAAACTTAGAAAACACTCTACGAAGTTCATTTACCGATAAATAAGTTTTGAATAGTAAGATCCTTTGGAAACAAAAATACACCAAATAAATGAAAATGGCAGACTCGGTTTTATTTAGTCTGTCGTGACCAGTACTGAAATGTACCCTCTAGCACCGGCATTAGCAGAACTATATTTTTAAAATGATTTTAATGAATTCGATTATCCCATAGGACCAGAAAATACAATCTGCATTATGATGATGTACGGGGACCACACGGCACAACACCAGCTGCTGTTTATTAACTAAGTTTATAAAACTTCGAAGTTTAAGAAATGGTATCAGCACCCTGATAGCTCCGTCGGTATAGCACTTGCCTTGTAAGCGAGGGGTCTCCGATTCGAGTCCGGTTCTTGTCGTATTTGTATGCCCCCGCCTGCCTTGGCAGGAGCGGGGCATATAGTGTTTCGCCGTGGTGTTACGTGCGTACATATGTATGTCACGTTCGTAACCACCTCGGGCTGAAATGTCGAGCTGAAATGTCGATTGGAAATGTCGAGTGGAAATGTCGAGCTGAAATGTCGAGCTGAAATGTCGAGTGGAAATGTCGAGCTGAAATGTCGAGCTGAAATGTCGAGCTCAAACCTCGGGCTCAAAATTTTTTACCTGTTGTGCTACAAAGTTGAAATTTGGTATGACATTTACTCAGACCAAGACCTATCAGTTCATGTTCAAGTTGAATCAGGGTCGCGGCCCCTGGGTGGGCCCAGGGGTCAGATTGCGTAACAGGTCAAAATTGTCATATAGGAATTTGTATGCAAAACTGTCAAAATGTCTAATTATCTTGAAAATTAATCAGATTCGAACACCTAAACCCTATATATTATTGTTCCTTATGATACGACACATTCCATGACACAGACTTTGGGTCCCTACGGTCGCCCCTGGGCCATGCCCCGCCCCCTTTGCTGCATTAAAGTCTTTATATCTCAGAAACTATCCATATCCCCACCCCTTAACCATATATATTAGGGTTCCTTATGATAGGTTGCATTGACTGATACAGGCATTGGGTCAATCCCGACACCCACCCCTCAAGGTCAAGGTCACTGTGGCTTTTTTTTTAGAAAAACTTCGTCATCGCTCTAGCGCCTACATTTATTTACCAATTTCAATATAACTTCACACAAATGTTCCCTATAAAACTATCTTGAGCGAGTTCTTCTTTCAAGGTCATGGCCTCAAGGTCAAGGTCACTGTGGCTATTTTTCGAAAAACTTTGTCATCGCTCTAGCGCCAACATTTCTTTACTGATTTCAATATAACTTCACACAAATGTTCCTTATGACAATATCTCGAGCTAATTCGACTTTCAAGGTCATGACCTCAAGGTCAAGGTCACTGTGGCTATTTTTAGAATAACATTGTCAACGCTCTAGCGCCTACATTTCTCCACCAATTTCAACATTACTTCACACAAATGTTCCTTATAACAATATCTTGTACGAGTTCGACTTTCAAGGTCATGGCCTCAAGGTCAAGGTCACTGTGGCTATTTTTAGAAAAACTTTGTAATCGCTCTAGCGCCTACATTTCTTCACTGATTTCAATATAACTTCACACAAATGTTCCTTATGACAATATCTCGAGCGAGTTCGACATTCAAGGTCATAAACCTCAAGGTCAAGGTCAATGTGGCTATTTTTAGAAAAACTTTGTCATCGCACTAGCGCCTACATTTTTTTATCAATTTCAATATAACTTTACTAAAATGTTCCTTTTAAAAATATCCTTAGCGAGTTCGACTTACAAGGTAATGGCCTCAAGGTCAAGGTCACTGTGGCTATTTTTTAAAAAACTTTGTCATCGCTCAAGGGCCTACATTTCTACACTGATTTCAATATAACTTCACAAAAAATGTTCCTTATGACAATATCTCGAGAAAATTCGACTTTCAAGATCAAGACCTCAAGGTCAAGGTCAATGTGGCTATTTTTAGAAAAACTTTGTCATCCCTCTAGCGCCTACATTTCTTCACTGATTTCTATATTACTTCACACATATGTTGCTTATGACAATATCTCGAGCGAGTTCGACTTTCAAGGTCATGTCCTCAAGGTCAATGTCACTGTGGCTATTTTTGGAAAAACTTTGTCATCGCACTAGCGCCTACATTTTAATCAATTACAATATAACTTCACACAAATGTTCCTTATAAAAATATCTTGTAAGAGTTCGACTTTCAAGGTCATGGCCTCAAGGTCAAGGTCACAGTGGCTATTTTTAGAAAAAACTTTGTAATCGCTCTAGCGCCTACATTTCTTCACTGATTTAAATATAACTTCACACAAATGTTCCTTATGACAATATCTGAGCGAGTTCGACATTCAAGGTCATAAACCTCAAGGTCAATGTCAATGTGGCTATTTTTAGAAAAAACTTTGTCATCGCACTAGCGCCTACATTTTTTCACCAATTTCAATATGACTTCACTCAAATGTTCCTTATAAAAATATCTTAAGCGAGTTCGACTTAAAAGATCATGGCCTTAAGGGCAAGGTCACTGTGGCTATTTTTAGAAAAACTTTGTCATCGCTCAAGGGCCTTCATTTCTTCACTGATTTCAATATAACTTCACAAAAATGTTCCTTATGACAATATCTGGAGCAAGTTCGACTTTCAAGGTCATGACCTCAAGGTCAAGGTCAATGTGGTTAGTTTTAGAAAAAACTTTGTCATCGCACTAGCGCCTACATTTTTTCACCAATTTCAATATAACTTCACACAAATGTTCCTTATAAAAATATCTTGAGCGAGTTCGGCTTTTGAAGGTCATGACCTTAAGGTCATGGTCACTGTGGCTATTTTTAGAAAAAACTTTGTCATCGCTCTTGCGCTAACATTTCTTCACCGATTTCAATATAACTTCACACAAATGTTCCTTATGACAATATCTCAAGCGATTTCGACTTTCAATGTGAAGGTCAATGTGACTATTTTTAGAAAAACTTTGTCATCGCTCTAGCGACTACATTTCTTGACCCATTTCACTAGAACTTCACACAAAAGTTCCTTATGACAATATCTCTAGCGAGTTCCACTTTCAAGGTCAAGGTCACCGTGGCTATTTTTAGAAAAACTTTGTCATCGCTCTAGCGCTCACATTTCTTCACCGATTTCAATATAACTACACACAAATGCTCCTTATGACAATATCTCAAACGATTTCGACTTTCAAGGTCAAGATCATATACTCAGATTCAATGAAAACGCACCACTAGTACTATGCCTCAAATTTTAATTGATTGACAATATTTCCAGCATTTGATCACGTTTAATGAATTATCACTAACTTGACCAAAGACTCATTACAGAGTTGCAGCATTCCATCGGATGCAGAGATACGGAGACTCAAATAAGACCAAACACCCAAAAATTAAAAATCACATATCCTAATACCGGGTATGTCCACCATTAGCATCAAGTGTTGCTTGGCATCGGCGCCTCATACTTTGTATTAAACGCTGTATCTGGTCTTGTGTGGCGTAGTCCCATTGTTCCTGTAGCGCCATGCCAAGCTGCTGACGTTTGATCGGTCGATGACCTCTTATATACACACTTTTTCCGAGCTGGTCCCAGAGGTGCACAATTCGGTTTAAATCCTGCGAAAACAAGGGCCAAGCAAAAACTTGCAAACCATTTGGATTGAAAAAGTCCATGGTTAGCCTCGCAGAATGAGCACATGCATTGTCCTGTTGGAACAGCGTAACGTCACCATTTTTGCATATAAACGGTACTCTCCAGGCTCTAAGATTTCATCGATGTACCGACGTGCCGTCAAATTGCCATCAACAACAATAGGTTGGGTTTTGTGGCACCATGAGATCCCTCCCCTCACCATTACGCTACCATCACCCCAACTTGACACATGTTTAACACAACAATCTTGAAATCGCTCCCCACGTTGATCCCATACTTTACGCCGCCTATAAAACATTTCGACACAAAACGGGGCTCGTCCCTGATCAGTACACCACGCAAACGCTGTTGTGTCCATCGGATACGTTAATGACACCAATTCAAGCGACAGCTTCGACGTTCCGCCATCAAACGTCCCCCCTATGCGTCTTATGGCTAGAAATACCGCATTCCTGGAGACGCCGCCGTACAGGTAAGGCACTTACCCGTAGGTTATGTGTTCCCACTGTCTGCTTGGCAGTTTTCACAGACGTCCTGAATCGGTCGGGTAAATGAATCAAAACAATATATCTGTCCTGCTGACGTGTAGTAACACGTTCACGTCCAGGGGGGTGGGGGGGGTCTATCGTCCACAGACACACAGACCTCGTAGCGTTGTCCCTTGCAAACAATCGAGCAATCATAGTGTGCGAACAGCCCATACGCTCTGCATCTTGGCGGTATGAAAGCCCACCTTCAACCATACTGAGAGCACGATGATGATCACCGTTACTTAGACTTGGCTTGTCCTTATGTTTTGCTGGCTTTTTAACGTAAAGAATGCGGACCTGATAATGGCAGTAAAAAAAGTGCCACAAATATGGTGTTTACGAATATTTTGCAACTTTTGCATTTTGCACGTGCACATGCACATCATGAAACCACGCAGTTATTGTGTCAAACAAACTCATGCTTCGGTGACAACTTTACAATACCGTATTTATCAGTTGAGAACGTCAGTCATTTGTACCTTAAACTAAAGAAATCAAAATTCTAAAAGTGGTGCGTTTCCATTGAATCTGAGTATATTAGAACCTAGAGTGAATGCTGGACCCAAAGATAAAAAATGAACTCCCCAGATGTTCTCGCTACTGACCGCCCTAAGGCTATGGTTCTGATGTTGTTTTTTTATGGTAGCTTTGTAGTTTTTTCGACGGGTTTCTTCATGTTTTGTGCGCTTATGGTCGTGTATTATTATAACCATTTATTTAATGTTCATTAATTGGGCCCCGTCAAGCGATTTTGGTACTTATCGCCTATGCGAGCAGCGAAGGTTCAGGCGAGCCTGCACATCCGCGCAGTCTCGCCAGAACCTTCGCTGCTCGCTCATACAAGCAGTGAATCAAGAGAAACCTTCAGACAGAAAGCCATATCACTGGCACCTCTGAATGGTTGGGCATGCGGAGTTACAATTTGTCATGGCGGAATGCTCGAAGATACAAATTCGCTTGGCGGGGCATTAATTGTGAAGCTTGCACCTTGATCACATCTTGTGGGGAAGAGAGAGCTCATTGTTTTTTCTTTATAAGGAATCTATTCATTAATTTTTCTTTTACCCGTTACATAAACAATAGAAGTGTAGGCAGTCATCAGGAATCGATACAATTAACCCACAGATCTTATTAGAGACACCAAGGGAAAAGAAACATAAACATGAAACAAGTAGACCCTAATGGCCAATTGGCTATCCAATGAAACATAATGTAAGCGTTACATACACTCAAAGACAAGCCATAACATAAATTAACCAAGACAGAAGAACCGCCTTAGAACGGTCATTGAAACGAATTACACTGGGGGGGGGGGGGGGAGGGGTGCTTTAACCGATCTTACGTGGCCTCAGTCCTCGCCCTTACTTCCGTCGCGATTTAGACAAATTTGTTTAGTCCGCATGAAGGCCTCCTAACTCATCAGTGCAACATCTCCGTGAACACAGAACTCAATCAACCACAGAGATGAAACAACGGTGAGGATTCGACAGCAAGAAACAACTGAAAAATCTTGATATGAGATAACTCAGTTAAGCGTTGTTCACCCAGCTATAAGTTCACACTGATTGAAATTCAAGGCAATTTCTACAGTATGGACAAGGGTGCCAAACTCAAATTCAAACCAAGACACTTTCCACAGCATTTAGCCCTTAAAATATATAAGGTGTCCTTGACATTTTCTATTTTGTTATGCAGTAGGTCAGGTAAACTATGGACTGGGTTTCTTGTAAATTGACTGCTCATATGTAACAGTTGTCCTCGTTTGTATTGGAGCCTAACGGCCCGGTCGGCACTGTTTAGGTCTTATCAAGCCGGTCAGTTTGCTTATCCACACATCTCCCGGGGCGGTTTATGTGTAAGCGGCTAACCAGTATAGTGTACATTCTTTTGCCAGAAACTGACAACTGCCCTTCTTGAATCTGTGGAAGGGAGGGAATGTTTATAGAAAAGATTTTATGCTCAGCATCCACGTTTGAATGTAACACACCCTGGCAGATAATGAACAAACGTCCTCCTGATCCTCAGTCAGAATTGCATCCGACCGAGCTACCGAGACATTGTTAATGGGCATTGATATTTCTGGCAGTATATGACCATAATGTTGACCTTTGCATTTGCCAAATGCTAAACATTTCTGTTCCCTTTCCTTTCTATAGCAAACAATTGGCAAGATGAAAAGGCTAGTAATTCCTTGTAGTCTTTTGAAGTTCTTTGTGAGCTCAAGAACAGGTTTGAACCATCTATGGTGAAAGGACCATCTAGGTTCCAATAAGTACAGTGGAACTTCAATGGCTCGAACACCTTTGGGACCTCGAAAATCTGTTCGAGACAGGGGTAGTGCGAGCCACTGAGGTTACTGTCAGGAGGCATAACGAGATACTTTTAGATATCTTTTCGGTGTTCAAAAATGAAAATGTATGCTGTGTGTACTCATTAGAATCGCCTCATCGAGGCGATTCTAATGAGTACACACAGCATACATTTGCAAGATAAAAGACTAAATTCTCCTTAATTATCCCCACTATGTCTTATGTAGAGGATTTCGCTAGGGGCTCAAGAATGGGTTCGACACATGCATGGTAAACGAGCCATCGGTGTTCGAGCCATCGAAGTTCTACTGTATATGCATTTTGTAGTTACTGTCTTTGTACTACACTCCATTTGTTCCAGCCTCATCAAAACGAAATATGAGACTGTTCCAAGGAGTTTTGTATGAGCATAGTGTTATGCCCATCTTCCTCTACCTAACACCTACAAGGAAGTAGGTATGGGCTCAGTAGCTTCATATCAGCAAAAACAAAAATAATGATTCCCAGGGATAATGGCATCTTCTGAATTAAATATGGCAGATCAGTACAGACCAAGATCAGGCATCAAAATATGTGGCCCCATCCCCACTGACAATTTTTCGACCGTTTGCTAAAGCCTCTCTGTTGTCTGTTACCATGACAATAATCTCTAACAGCTCAAAATATAATACTTGTGTCCTATAACCAATTGTATACTAGTGGACTCTTCCATTGCTATATGTTGGGCAAGTCCACTTGTCATATAAGGTGAGTCAGGCTTTTTTGTATCTTTTTTAATCTATTTATGGTGGAGAATTCTGTTAGCAAACAGTCCAGGCCCTGATCAGACGCCACGTTCTGGTCTGGGCCTGCACTGTTTGCCAAGTTACCTCTTTAGGGGTAGCCGGCATACAATTGAATAAGCAGTCATAGAATGGCCACTAATCAGTGAAGCATCATCAAGCTGTTAAAGGTCAGCTGAAGACAGTTTTTTAGGCTGCAGTATTTTGTAGACAAAAATGAAGATATCTTACCTTTTTCCAAGTTATATGCTTCGTTATGGCAGGGATATTAAAAAAATTTAAAGATATGTATCATATGTGCATAAAAATAAGTTCGCTCACACACTTACACACTCATACCTTATTAAATTGCACTAGAAGTTACCTAAATGACACTTGCCACAAAAATTCCAAGAATTTGGACACCTGAAAATAGAGGTCCAACCCCCATCCAGCCAACCACGACAACGCATATCGTTGCAAACAGTGCAGATCCACTTCAGATGGTTTCTCATCAAGATCTACACTGTTTGGCATTCAGTTTATGACTTTGTTTGAATTGAGATTTCATCACGTGAACACGTCCGTGAAATGAACACCCCCTTACACCTCACTTTATACAAAGAAAAGTTGAGTTTATGGGGGTAATCATTATTTTTCATATTTTTACTCCAAGACATTGGTTGTGGGTACTCGTTAGAACCGCCTCAATGAGGCGGTTCTAACGAGCATCCAAAACCTATGTTGGCAGTACAAATAAGAAAAATATCATGGATTTCATCCGAAAAGTATCGATTTTGGAGATGTGAAAAAAATGCACTATGTCGCACGGGTGTGTTATCGTAATGTCACCTCCCCGTCAACACTGTATAGGTCATCTCGAAGATGGTTGTTGTGCTGTTTGTGAATATTTTCTTTCCTTTTCTGTTTACCATAGTTCGTTATGCTTCCTCTTTGGTGCCATTGGTAGGCTGTAAGTTTTTATTGTGTCTTATATTTGGCATCATATTCTATATTTTTATTTGTATCATAAGAATTTGCTTTATTTATCGAAAATTCTGAAAGATAAATTTCACTACTCAAACCGCCGAAGTAATATTTAATAAACCACCTAAAAATCTAGACGTCGAGCTAAAATCTTTAATTATTTCAGATTGGTTTGATATATGGTCGTCGAACGAACATGTATAAATAAATGTACATTTTAGCTTATCCTACATCCATTACGTTGTATGGGCACAGTCATGAGCTGTTTATTGTTTTTGAGTAATGGCAGACAGTTATCTACAGCGCAGTAACCCCCTTGTAATTTATGTTAAAATTTTGTCTCTGATGGTAATTAACCATTCATATTGTTTTGGAAAATAAAGAATACAAATTTAGTTTAAAGATACAACTGTTGATAAAAGATGTTTTCACTACTTCTTCAAGTAGTATACAATGTAATGATGTAGATACTGTAAACAATTCAATGTTACTCTTATTCCGCCTATGACGTATGTGTTTATACCATTCGAAGCTACTATCTCCAAGCATGAATCATTTTGTATTTAAATAACCGAATTGTAAAAAACATGCATGCTTTAATAAACATATGCCTGAAGTTGAGGTTCTTCCACATTTGGGCTTGTATGGTTTTGGCCCGAATATGTATTAATGTGCAACACTGCACTTCCGTCATTCATGAATATTTACCTTATAAACTACCCGTTTTCTAGTAATGTATTTTAAAATGATTTTTTTTTATGTTTGAATTTTATTTACGATACGCACTAACGATGTTTTCGAGTCTCTTTGTAGCAAGGATAGTATTTTAGGAGCATCAAACTTTCGCAAAACAACATTAACAAAATGTGTAAAGAAAATATGTAAAAGCAAAAACATGTTTTCCTTGTTTTTTAAGTTATGATCGATGTGTTTAATATTTCAATACCCGAAGTCAGCAGTTGAACAAGATTTTTAATAAACACACAAAACAAGCCAACATGTAGATCAATTAAAAATATAGATATAAGCCGCTTTAATGATGTTCAGGACAATATTTGCTGAACAATTATGACCGGCTCTGCATTATTTTCCATAACAGTAAGGAGCTCATAAACGTAAAATGTATGCACTGCAGTTTTTGGAATATTTCAGAAAATTATTGTTAAGAAATGTTTGATATCAAAGTTTGGAAACACCTAAAGAGAGGAAAATAATACGACGTGGTAGGGTGTTGGCATGTCGATCTGGCGGACCCTGTTCGATCCCGGCCGGGTAATGGTGATAGGATTTTTTCACTTGTTACAGAAGCAAGCTAATTACTGGATCAAAATCTTAATCAGCCGTGCCCTGTTTGGCATTCGATCGACCCACACAGTCTCACAACAAAAATGATTTTTAGTCGGAGTTCGAACGCAAACTATTTCGATTTCTCGCTATGCGTACATGGCCGAAGATATATTGCCTTGTTACCAAGAGATTTACTTTTTATAGACTGTCCTGCTGGGTGGCTGAAAAACGATGATAGAAGTCTTTGTTTCCTAATCGTTCGAGAATTTTCGGACTGGTATACTGCGAGTGAAAAGTGTTCAGCGAAGAATGGAAAATTGGCCGAGTTCTTGACACGCAATGATCAGAACTACTTCCAAGGTAAAGCGTTTATTATTTCTAAGTTTGTTTCCTTGATATGAAGTTTAATCATTTACGGCATCAGCACCGTATAGGTCAATTTTGAGACGTTGATTCCAATTTTGTGGGACTTTTACCCGACATTGAGATGAGATGACATCTCAAGCCCTGCCGCCAAATGTAACCAACAGGTTTTCCACTGACCGTTCCAAGCCGGTTCTTCTGTGGCGGTTTATTTATGGTGTTGTTTGTTACTTATTGTGTGTATCATTTGTGTCTTTTTATTTTGGATGGCCATATGGCCATTTCGTGGGAAAGTAACTGTCCTTATGGCCTTCCTTTGTTTAGGTTTCCATTGTGGTCTGGTCGCTTAATGTTTGTGTTTTTTCCCCTTTGGTGTCTTTGATGGGTGGAGTAAGTTAATTGTATCGATTCCTGATCTTTGTTTTACTTCTACTTTTTATATGCATGGTCACCGCTTTGTCTGGGCAGGTTAAGAACCTCTAATCGATTTACCAGTCCCCATGTGCAGTCGGTTTCCGCTCTGCGTGGGGCATCATGCATCCCAATCTATTATTTCAAGCGCCGATGGGCGGGGGCGAAGCGTTTATTAGCTCACCAGAGGCGAAGGCTCCTGGGGAGCTTATAGGATAGGCAGTTGTCCGTCGCCATCGTCTGCGTCGTCTGTGTCGTCTGCGTCGTCGTCCGTCAACACTTTTAAACATCTTCTCCTCTGAAGCCACTGGGCCGATTGGGCCCAAATTTTATCTGTAGCATCCTTGGGATGGGGGATTGAAAAGTTGTGTTTTTTATTAACATCGGCTCATTTGTTTGGTTGCTATGCCAACTTAGAGTTTCCATTGACTTATTATGGGGAAAATTGAAAATGGCATTAAACTTTTATAGAAATGTTTCTTGAGTAAACTTCTCTCAGCCATATGCTTTTATGCCAACCTGAGGGTCCCCCAGGTTGTGCCGGGGCCATGCTCCACCCCCTCCACTGCATAAAAGGCCATATATCACAGAAACCGTTCAGATCCCGACCCCTAAACCGTATATATTCTTGTTCCTATTGATAAGACGCAGTCAGTGACACCAACCTGGGGGTCCTCAGGGATAGGCCGAGGCCATGCCCCACCACCCCCACTTAATAAAAGGCCAAATATCTTGGAAACCATTCAGATCCCCACCCCTAAACCATATATATTCTTGTTCCTTATGATAAGACCCATTCATTGACATCAACCTGTGAGTCCCGGGATGCGCCGGGGCCATGCCCCTGCCCCTCCATTTCATAAAATGCCCAATATCTCGGAAACCTTACAGATCCCCGCCCCTAAACCATATATATATTCTTGATCCTTATGATAAGACAACTTCATTGACACCAACCTGGGGGTCCTCGGGGATGCACCGGGGCCTTGCCCCAACCCCTCACTTCACAAAAGGCCATATATCTCAGAAACTGTTCAGTTCCTCACCCCAAAAACCATATATATTATTGTTCATTATGATAAGACGCATTCAGTGACACCAACCCGGGGGTCCCCAGGAATGTGCTGGGGCCATGCCCCACCCCCTCCATTTCATAATCTCACAATATGTGGGAAACCCTAGAGATGGCTACCCCTAAACCATATATATTTGTTCCTTATGATAAGACACATTCATTGACACCAACCTGGGAGTCTCCCGGGGCCTTGCCCTACCCCTCCACTTCACAAAAGGCCTTATATCTCAGAAACTGTTCTTAGCCCCAACCAAAACCATATATATTCATCATCCTTATGATAAGACGCATTCAGTGACACTACCTCGGGAGTCCCCGGGGCATGCCCAGGCCATGCCCCATCGCTTTACTTCATTAAAAGCCAGAAAAAATCAGATCCCCACCCCTTAACCATATACTTGTTCCTTATGATAAGACTCGTTCAATCACACCAACCTGGGGGTCTCTTTGTGCTGAGGCAATGTGCCCCGCCCTTCTCCTTCATCAAAGGCTTTATGTAATTGACTTCTGTCTCTGGCTCTGGTCGGGCTCATCGGAGTCTAACTGTTGGTTTTCTTTTGCTCCAGCATTTCAGTGGTTTCTTGCTGTCGAGTCCTCACCGTTGTCTCACCTCTGTGGTTCTTTGATTTTTTGTGTTCACGGAGATGTTGCACTGATGAGATAGGAGGCCTTCATGCGGACTGAACAAATTATTTGTCTAAATCGCGACGGAAGTAAGGGCGAGGATTGTGGCCACGTAAAATCGATTTAAGCCCACCAGTGGAAATCTTCCACTGACCGTTCCAAGGCGGCTCTTCTGTGGCGATTTATTTATGTTGTTGTTTGTTACTTACTGTGTGTATCACTTGTGTCTTTTAATTTTGGATGGCCATATGGCCATTTTGTGGGAAAGTAACTGTCCTTATGGCCTTCCTTTGTTTAGGTTTCCATTATGGTCTGGTCGCTTAATGTTTGTATTTCTTTCCCTGTGGTGTCTTTTATGGGTGGAGTAAGTTAATTGTATCAATTCCTGATCTTTGTTTTACTTCTACTTTTCAACACTCGTAATAAATTATTAACGGCTAACTTCTTAATCAGGGTTATCGGTACCATAAACTACGCAAAGCCTTTTCAAAATTTTATAGACGCCATTCTGATTTAATTTCAAAATTCAATATTGGACTTAAATCTCTTCTGCAACAAGGTCTATCGGAACCCGAATTTTATGGTGACTTAGTATATAAATTAAGAAAAATATATAACCGCAATGACTTCAGCATCCAATTTCTTAAAATCATTCTTCGATATAAAAAGATTGGGTACAACATGGATGTTATACGACAGACTGCATGCATGGTAGTTAATCCAATCACGGTTGGCAACTTTGCTTCCCTCTTTAATTGCACGCCGGTGGATCAGGCCTCAGAATCTATGACAGTTCCAACGTAAAGGCTTATTGAGAATTAGAGAGATCTAATTCAAGGTAATGTTGGTTGGTGCCTGATGCTCTGTCTCTGGTCGGGCCAATCGGAGTCTAACTGTTTGTTTTCTTTTGCTCCAGCATCTCAGTGGTTTCTTGCTGTCGAGTCCTCACCGTTGTCTCACCTCTGTGGTTCTTTGATTTTTTGTGTTCACGGAGATGTTGCACTGATGAGTTAGGAGGCCTTCATGCGGACTGAACAAATTATTTGTCTAAATCGCGACAGAAGTAATGGCGAGGATTGTGGCCACGTAAAATCGATTTAAGCCCACCAGTGGAAATCTTTCCACTGACCGTCCCAAGGCGGTTCTTCTGTGGCGATTTATTTATGTTGTTGTTTGTTACTTACTGTGTGTATCACTTGTGTATTTTTATTCTGGATGGCCATATGGCCATTTTGTGGGAAAGTAACTGTCCTTATGGCCTTCCTTTGTTTAGGTTTCCATTATGGTCTGGTCGCTTAATGTTTGTGTTTCTTTCACTTTGGTGTCTTTGATAGGTGGAGTAAGTTAATTGTATCGATTCCTGATCTTTGTTTTACTTCTACTTTTTATATTCCAAAAACGATTCAAATCCCCACCCCATAATCATATATGTTCTTGTTCCTTATTATTAGCACACCTACAGTAGGGTGGTCCGCAGGGGACATTCCTATCCTTTCCACTTCATAAAATGGCCTCAAATCTCAGAAACCGTTCAGATTCCCACCCCTTAACCATATATATGCTTGGTCCTTATGATAAGACACATTTAGGGACAACAATCTTGGGCTTTCCTGGTATCAACAGGGCATGCCCCAACCCCTCCACCACTTAAGAGGCCTTACCTGAGCTCTGGTGGGCAAAGTGGCCATGGGCCTCTTGTTATTTAACAAGTGAGGTGTCTTGAAGATGATTGTCTGCTTGCTAGAGGGGTACACATTACGTTTACACATCCTTGTGATATTATACTAGAATGAGACCGACAATAATTTCTCAGAGGAATTACTGTTTGTTTGTTTGTATTCAGGTTTTACGGCACTATTTTGGTCATTCTGGAGACGTTGTGTCCAATTTTATCCGACATTGAAAAGAGTTACATCTCAAGCAATTTTTAAACATATTAAAAATATATATGAGTATTGATGAATATTAAATGACATTACAGCTGTTATTTACTGTATTTTTTGCGACCATACAAAGTCTCGCTGCCATTCATTTATATAGTTTATATAGTATTTTCTATCCGTTGGGACCAGTGATTTCATTGAAGATTTTAAGCTCACCTGAGCCGACTTTGATATTTTCTTGCTTCTGGTCTGTCGAAAGCGTAAAACTAGATCGCACGGCACCAGAAAAAAATGGTGATTATAAACGTAAATTGCGCGCTTTTTAAAGAAACAATACCAGACTGAAGTGATTGTTCATAATATTATTGAATCATTGACGCCACTCAATGCTTGCTTTTCTAAGTTCATTACCCATTTCTAAATTACGGATTCTGGATACCGAGGCGAATACATTCTACGGTAATTCTAGTCAGTTATACGACGCTGCTCTTTTAACTAAAGGTTATACTCAGCATGCTCTTCGCCCTTTCATCGATTCTGAAATTAATCACAAACGTCATTACATCAAAATATCATTCATTAATAAGGGTTTTGATTTTATAGATTTACCTAGAATCTTCCTGGACAGTTCGGTTATTCCATCCATTCCTGCTTATTTTCAAAATACTGAAACAACCATAATTTGCTATAAATACAATAAACCTGTTAGATCTATCATTTTTAATTTCAATAAACTTGTTTCTGATCTTGATATTGACACTAACACTCCTGATACATGTGATTGTAAAGATTCAGTGTATTGCTATTCTGCTGCTGGTCATATTATTACTGGCAATTTAAAAATTATTCCTGATTCTAGGATACGTAATATAATATTTAAAGGACAGAAATATCGATTTCCTTCTAAAATGGATTTCAATAAATGTAGAGATGAAATCGCTGCTGCCTTGATATTTGGTAATCGATGGTGTAAACGAGAGTATGTTGAGCATAACGCTCTTAAGGAATGAAAACTTAGCATTCTGAAATTAGTAAACAAACGCATTTCTTTTTATCCGCAAAATACAAACTATCACCTCCTAAACCTAAGACGCCTTTAAATCACCTTAAACTAAGTATTCAAGAATTTCATAGGAAGTTTGTTTTGGCTCCAGCTGATAAGGCCGCTAACAATGTGGTCATTGTTTGATGGCTCCACTATGTTAACACTCTTCAGCAAGAACTTGGTGGTACTAAGTAGAAGTAATACAAAGATCAGGAATCGATACAATTAACTTACTCCACCCATCAAAGACACCAAAGGGAAAGAAACACAACCATTAAGCGACCAGACCATAATGGAAACCTAAACAAAGGAAGGCCATATGGACAGTTACTTTCCCACAAGGCCTGTGAACTTCAGCCTTTAGCTGTAGAGAGGGCTTAAGTTGATGGCCACATTTGTCATTCTGCCGCCGAATTTGCTGTCTGTGTTACAGAAGGCCAAGGCAAGCTTCCTACGTTATATCGGTTCCATAAACTTCATAAAAGACCATACAAGCACGGTTTATTGCAAATCCAAGCTCTTGTACCACCACTGAACTCTCCAAATTAATAACTGCATGTTTTACTGCCATCAACAAACATGTGATAAAATATTGCGACAAAGTCTTCGAAAGATCAGGTAGAAATCTGTTTTGGTCTATACAAAATTCTAATGAAGTTTAAAATAAATTGAAATCCAGGCGTTTTTGTGCTTCAAGTCTTTATTCTTATGATTTTTCCACCCTTTACACTACACTCCCTCATAATCTAATAAAAGAAAAACTTAATGATTTAATTGAATAGACATTTCAAAGGGAAGACTCCCTCTATCTTGCATGTAATGTAAGAAATGTTGTTTTCACTTCTGAAGAGCATAAAAATTATACTTTATGGTCATGTCAGAAAGTTTGTGAAGCTCTCACCTTTCTACTTGGCATTATTTACATAAGATTTGGTACTAGGTTATTTAGACAAGATGTGGGTATTCCGATGGGTACTAATTGCGCACCACTTGTGGTTGATCTGTTTTTGGTTTGTTATGAGAGAGACTTCATGATGTCCCTTTCTGCTGAAAACCAGTCTGAAATCATTGAAGCTTTTAGCTCCACTTTTAGATATTTGGATGATTTATTAAATATTGATAATACCTATTTCGATGGTTTGATCAGTCAGATTTACCCCACAGAACTTCAGTTAAATAAAGCATATTCTTCTTATATCGAGGCCCTGTTTTTTGGATTTACATCTATTTATTGTGGATGGGTTTGTTTCTTGCAAAATTTATGATACGAGGACTGTTCAAATATGAATGCAACTCAGCACATAAAAATGATTCCGTGATAGATTTCGATGAAAAATTTATTTTGTCCCCTCAAAGTATTCCCCTTTAACAGATATACAAACTTTCAGTCTTCTGATCCAATCATTTTGGTGGTCTTTTCGAGGTATACTATGAAGAGACTGGAATATTGCAGAACCGAGGTGTTTGCGCTGTACACATTTTCGACCAGAAACGTATTTTCAGCCGCGGGAACAACAAAAAAGTCACACGGGGCAAGGTCAGGGGAATACGGGGTTTGAGGGAGTTCAACAACCTTTTCCTGCTTCAGATAGTCTTGCACAATGAACGCCTTGTGCGATGACGCATTGTCATGTAGCAATCTGACATTGGCCAAACCAGTTGCGGGTCTTCGTTCTTTGAAATATTTCTTTAATTTTCGAAGAACTTTATTCTTGTAAACATTCGCATTTACAGATTTGCCTTTAGGCACAGCAACCTGAATAGCAGGGCCCTGATTTGAAAAAGATATGGCATACATTACCTTCTTGACGCTCATGGTCCGCTTTGCAATGCATGGTCTTTTGCAATACTTTGCCGCCCATATTTTGTTCTGAATTTTTCGTTTTGGCTCAAAAAAGTGAACCCATGTCTCTTCACCTGTGACGACATTAGCGAAAGACCGTGCATTGTAAATTGGACACTTTTTAAGCAACTTCTTGGCGCACTGAACGTGTGTCTTTTTCTGCTCATGTGTCAACAGATGTGGAATCCATCTAGCACATATCTTTCTCATTTTCAAATCCCGTTTCAGAATTGTATGAGCTGCTTCTAATGAGATGCCAACCATACTAGCTATTTGCCTAGTGATGTATCGTGCATCGGTAGCAACTATTTCTTACGCTCTAGCAACCATATTGGCAGATGTTGCTCTTTTCGGCCGACGGTCATGTGGTGCATCTTCTGTTGAGCCTAGCCCACAGCTGAATTTCTTACACCAACGAAAAACTGTCGGAAAAGACATTTCATTATGCCCATAAACCGAACATATTTCATCAAAAATGTCTTTGCAACCTATACCAAGAATACAACGATTCTTAATATAGGACCGTATTCCAACGGCGTACTCTGACCTTCTTCCAACCACGTTTTGTGTTAGTATACAAGAGTAGACAGTGTTAATCGAACGATATACAT
Source organism: Lucinisca nassula (assembly GCA_963580285.1). Lineage (NCBI taxonomy): Eukaryota > Metazoa > Mollusca > Bivalvia > Lucinida > Lucinidae > Lucinisca > Lucinisca nassula. The sequence continues at coordinate 92,602,199 of OY757019.1, read as the reverse complement.
GGCTTAAGTGCACGGATTTTAACAGGTTTGGTATCAATGTATAGGTAAAATGTTTTTCTACGCTGTGATATTTATTTCCAGATGATTTTCGCATTAGTGCATGAGAAAACGTTCTACTTGCATTTATATTTGAACAGTCCTCTTGCTCCATCTTACTAATTGCCACGGAAGTATAATGCCCCGCTTGCCGGAGCACTTGTTGTTCTTTTTTTTTTTTTTTTTTTTTTTGTTTCTGATAGCCAATTGGCCATTTTGTGGGACAGTAACTGTCCTGTTGGCTTTCCGATATTTATGTTTTGCATTGGGGTCTAGTTATTTCATGTTTGTTTATCTCTCCATTTGGTTCTCTAATGGGAGCCGTCGGTTAATTGTATCGAACCCTGATCATTACCTTCACTTCTTTTTCTAACATTACCGTAAGTTTTAATTTTTATGCTCTTCAGAAGAGAAAAAGGCATTTCTTACATTACACGCGCGCGCGAGAGAGAGAGAGAGAGAGAGGGCGAGAGAGAGAGAGAGGGGGAGAGTCTTTTCTGTCGAAAGTTTATTCAATTAACGCATTAACTTTGTCGTTTATAAGGTTATGAGGTAGTGTAGTATAAAGCGTGGAAATTCATACGTAGACAGACTAAAAGTATGGAAAATGTCTGGATTCTAATTGATTTAAAACCTCATTCGAATTTTTAACAGACCAATATTTTTCTCACCCTGATCTTTCACAGTCATTTTTGCAATATTTAATCACATGCTTTTTGATGCAGTAAGGCATAAAGTTAATAACTTAGAAAGATCAGTTGGGGAATTTGAATTTTAAATGCAGTATGGTTTGTATATTATTTAAAGGTGTTAAGGTGACCAATATAGCGTAGGAAGGTTATCTTGGCCTTCTTTAACACTTACAGCAAACTTGGTGGCTAAATGATAGATATGGTCATTAACAACTATCCTCATTTCAGCCAAAGACTATAGTCCAAATCTGAGTCAATGCCAGTGGAAATATAATTAATGTACAGGGAGACTAGCACCGGATCAAGAACAGTCTCCTGTTGGACCCAAGATAAATCTGGCGCCCATACTGAAAATTCACCATTAACATCAACACGCTGTTTTCTGTAGCAAAGGAAGGAATCTATCCACTTGAGAGTCTTCCCCCCCCAATTCCATAACCAGATAATTTAGATTTAAGTAGTTCATGAGGCGGGGTGTCAAAAGCCTTCTCGAAGTCCAGAATAAATGTGTCCACCTGTCCCCCTTTGTCCAAGATTTGCCCAATCATTAATACCGTGTTCAACTGGGTTTCGCAACTATACCTTTTCCTAAATGCACGTTGTCTGTCTGACCTGTTCATCCAAGTGGGCCATGATGTTTGAGAAGACGGTGTGTTCATGCAATTTAGATATAACACAGGACAGTGACCCCGGGCGATAATTACGAGAAAGAGCCCTATCTCCTTTTATGAAAAGTGGGCAGACGTTTGCTAGGAGCAATTCTTTGGGGATTACACCCGTATCGAGAGATTGTATGAAAAGATGAGTAAAAACTGGACCTAACTCATTTGCTAGTTCCTTCAGGACTCTGTGACGAAGCTCATCAGGTCCTAAAGCTTTAGACTAGTTCAAGCCTTTAAATAACTTGATCGCTCCCGTCGAGGAAACAACAATATTTTCCATATAGGGGCCTATCTTCCAGTCAATGGAACCTCGTTGAACTCAGTTTTATTAAACGCATCATTGCATTGAGCAACTAATTCCTCTGCCTTTTTAGATTTCGATTCAGCAACCCAGTTACCCCCTCTTTTATTAAGGGGTTGGGATACCTTGCATGTCTTTCTTTTGGCTATTGATATATCTGTAGAAGTCTCAGGGATTTGCCTTTATATCACCTACCAAGTTATTCACATACAGATCATGCTGATTTTGGGACCTTTTTTTAATTTCTTGTCTCAATTTTTCAAATTTTGCTCGGAGTTTACCATTTCCTGACTTTTTTGCCTTAGCGCGAATCTTATTTCTCCTCCGAATCTTTCTTCTTATTTATGGTGTGATCCAAGGAATAGAAGATACCGACCTGCTAGTTTTGGAGGGGATATGATTATCGGACGAAGCTTGAATGAAAGACTTGGGGTCTGTTGCTTCATGTTTGTGTTTCTTTCCCTTTGGTGTCTCTGATGGGAGCTGTGGGTACATTGCCTCTACTTCTATTTTTTTTTATCAAATCAAAGTTATCCTGGACAGACCGACATTTACCTTTTTCACATTTTAGGGCATCCTTCCTCTGAGTTCCATACGAACATTTTACCTTCTAAACCTAAGACGTCTTTACGTCACCTTAAACTAGGAATTCAAGAATTTCATAGGAATTTTGCTTTGGCTCCAGCTGATAAGGCCGCTAACAATGTGGTCGTTGTTTGACGGCTGCACTATGTTAACACTCTTCAGCAAGAACTTGGTGGTACTAAGGCCTATGAACTTCAGATTTTAGCTGTAGAGAGGGCTTTAGTTGAAGGCCACATTTGTCATTCAACCACCAAGTTTGCTGTCTGTGTTACAGAAGACCAAGACAAGCTTCCTACGTTATATTGGTTACCTTAACTTCATAAGTACCACCACTGAATTCTCCAACTTATTAACTTCATGTTTTACTGCCATCAAAAAAACATGTGTTAAATATTGCGACAAATTCTTCGAAAGATAAGGTAGAAATCTGTTTAGGTCTATTAAAATTCTAATGAGTTTCTTGCTGTCGAGTCCTCACCGTTGTCTCACCTCTGTGGTTCTTTGATTATTTGTGTTCACGGAGATGTTGCACTGATGAGTTAGGAGGCCTTCATGCGGACTGAACACATTATTTGTCTAAATCGCGACAGAAGTAAGGGCGAGGATTGTGGCCACGTAAAATCGATTTAAGCCCCCCCCCCCCGTGGAAATCTTTCCACTGACCGTTCCAAGGCGGTTCTTCTGTGGCGGTTTATTTATGTTGTTGTTTGTTACTTACTCTGTGTATCACTTGTGTCTTTTTATTTTGGATGGCCATATGGCCATTTTGTGGGAAAGTAACTGTCCGTATGGCCTTCCTTTGTTTAGGTTTCCATTATGGTCTGGTCGCTTAATGTTTGTGTTTCCTTCCCTTTGGTGTCTTTGATGGGTGGAGTAAGTTAATTGTATCGATTCCTGAACTTTGTTTTACTTCTACTTTAAATAAATTGAAATCCAGACGTTTTCGTGCCTTTCCACCCTTTACACTACACTTCCTCATTATCCTATAAACGAAAAACTTAATGATTTAACGGAATGGACATATCATAAGGAAAGTAGAAGTAAAACAAAGATCAGGAATTGATACAATTAACTTACTCCATCCATAAAAGACACCAAAGGGAAAGAAATACAAACATTAAGCGACCAGACCATAATGGAAACCTAAACAAAGGAAGGCCATATGGACAGTTACTTTCCCACAAAATGGCCATATGGCCATCCAAAATTAAAAGACACAAGTAATACACACAGTAAGTAACAAACAACAACATAAATAAATCGCCACAGAAGAGCCGCCTTGGAACGGTCAGTGGAAGATTTCCACTGGGGGGCTTAAATCGATTTTACGTGGCCACAATTCTCGCCCTTACTTTCGTCGCAATTTAGACAAATAATTTGTTCAGTCCGCATGAAGGCCTCCTAACTCATCAGTGCAACATCTCCGTGAACACAGAAATCAAAGAACCACAGAGGTGAGACAACGGTGAGGACTCGACAGCAAGAAACCACTGAAATGCTGGAGCAAAAGAAAACCAACAGTTAGACTCCGATGAGCCCGACCAGAGACAGAGCATCAGGCACCAACCAACATTATCTCTTTAATTTTCAATAAGCCTTTACGTTGGAGCCGTCATAGAATCTGAGGCCTGACCCGCCGGCGTGCAATTAAAGAGGGAAGCAAAGTTGCCAACCGTGATTGGGTTAACTACCATACATGCAGTCTGTCGTATAATATCCATGTTGTACCCAATCTTTTTATATCGAAGAATGATTCTACGAAATTGGGTGCTGAAGTCATTGCGGTTATATAATTTTCTGAATTTATATACTAAGTCACCATAAAATTCGGGTTCCGATAGACCTTGTTGCAGAAGAGATTTAAGTCCAATATTGAATTTTGAAATTAAATCAGAATGGCGTCTATAAAATTTTGAAAAGGCTTTGTGTAGTTTATGGTACCGATAACCCTGATTAAGAAGTTTAGCTGTTAATAATGTATTACGAGTGTTGAAGTCAGTTACATGACTACACACTCTGGCAAATCGAATTAATTGCGAAATATAAACGCCATAGGATGGCGCACGAGGAACATCACCATCCAAAAAAGGAAAATTTACAATCTCAAAATCAAGACTCCCTCTATCTTGCATGTAATGTAAGAAATGCTTTTTTCACTTCTGACGAGCATAAAATTGATACGTTATGGTCATGTCAAAAAGTGTCTGAAGCCCTCACCTTTCTACTTGTCAATATTTACATAAGATTTGGTACTACGCTTTTTAGTTGTGGGTATTCATATGGGTACTTATTGCGCACCACTTGTGGCTGATCTGTTTTTGTTTTGTTATGAGAGAGACTTCATGATGTTCCTTTCTGCTGAAAACCAGTCTGAAATCATTGAAGCTTTCAGCTCCTCCTCTAGATATTTGGATGATTTATTAAATATTGATAATACCTATTTCGATGGTTTAATCAGTCAAATTCAGTTTTCAATTTTCAGAACGTCAGTTAAATAAAGCAAATTGTTCTGATACCGAGGTCCCGTTATTGGATTTACATCTATCTATTGTAGACGGGTTTGTTTCTTGCAAAATTTATGATAAACGCGATGATTTTGATTTTGAGATTGTAAATGTTCCTTTTTTGGATGGTGATGTTCCTCGTGCGCCATCCTATGGCGTTTATATTTCGCAATTAATTCGATTTGCCAGAGTGTGTAGTCATGTAACTGATTTCAACACTCGTAATAAAATGTTAACGGCTAAACTTCTAAATCAGTGTTATTGGTACCATAAACTACGTAAAAAGCCTTTTCAAAATTTTATAGACGGCATTCTTATTTAATTTCAATATTCAATATTGGACTTAAATCTCTTCTACAACAAGGTCTATCGGAACCCGACTTTTATTGTGACTTAGTATATAAATTCAGAAAAATATATAACCGCAATTACTTCAGCACTCACTTTTGTAAAATCATTCTTCGATATAAAAAGATTGGGTACAACATAAATGTTATACGTCAGACTGCATGCATGGTAGTTAACCCAATCACGGTTGACAAAGTAGAAGTGGAGGCAATGATCTTTGCTTCACTCTTTAATTGCACGCCGGTGGGTCAGGCCTCAGATTCTAGCGGTTCCAGCGTGAAGGCTTATGTTGGTTGGTACCTGATTCTCTGTCTCTGGTCGGGCACATCGGAGTCAAACTGTTGGTTTTCTATTGCTCCAGCATTTCAGTGGTTTCTTGCTGTCGGGTCCTCTCTGTGGTTGTTTGATTTTTGATTACACGGAGATGTTGCACAGATGAGTTAGGAGGCCTTCATGCGGACTGAACAAACTATTTGTCTTAATCGCGACGGAAGTAAGGCGAGGATTGTTTACACGTAAAAGCGTTTTAAGCCCCCGCCCCCCCCCCCCCCAGTGGAATTCGTTTCACCTGACCGTTCCAAGGCGGTTCTTCTGTCGCGGTTTTTTTTGTTATGGTTTGTATTTGGGTGTTTATGTCGCTTATTTTATTTTATTTTGGGTAGCCTATTGGCCAATTGGTCGGAATGTGACTGTCCGTTTGGCTTTCCGCTATTGATATTTCCATTAGGGTCTGTTGTTTCATGTTTGTGTTTCTTTCTCTTTGTTGTCTCTGATGGGAGCTATGGGTTAATTGTATCTACTCCTGATCATTGCCTCCACTTCTATTTTTCATAGTCACACTTTTAATATAAATACACCTTTCTCTAGGTAGTAAGAAGAATTTAAAAAATCAAGAAACAATAGCACGGTCACTTAGTTTTTCCGGAGACTGAATATCTTCAAACTGCCCTGATAAATTTTTAAGAATCAAATCCAAAGTGTTCTCATCTAGATTAGGGAAGTTAACAATTTGTTCCAAGCCATGATCGTTCATGATATCAACCAACATTTGTCCTACCAATGGACTCAGCATCGTGCCTTCTTTGCTGAGCCTATCAGGCCAAACGATCTCTCTGTAGTTGAAGTCACCTAAGACATGTTTGCGGGAAGTTTTTTTTACCCTTATTCTGAGACTTAATGCGATCAAACTGGTCTTTAACTAGCTGGAAGTTTTCGACTGTGTCGTTAGGTGGTCGATTCCAACGTGCAATAAAGTGAGAAGTTTTGTTTGCAAAAACTTTAGCCCAAGCAGATTCTGAGTCGTTTTCCAGTTCGTTGCATCACTATAAGTGCTATGTAATCATTAGGTAAATGCATCATTTCATTACAAAAACACGCCCCTTAAAATATATTGCCAATTTTACCACCATCAAATGAATAATATTTTTCGTATTTCTGTTCTAACCATCGATTTTTCGTACTTGCTAGTACCGCCTCGGCGAAGCGGTTCATACGAGTACTCACAATCTATGTTTTGAGCAGATATCAGAAAAAATAATGTAAACCCCTGTAAACCCAGTTTCACCATATAAAAGTGCATTAAAGAGGGTCATAATTATAAAAGCGTGTTTTCATGATGCATTGTCATTACAATTTGTACATAAATTGATACAGACATGTTTGCATAAACAAATGAGCCAGAGAATACTAATACTGATGGTTTATGCTGATTCAGGCCATCGGCCCTTGACATAGAGTACATTTGATATTTTCAGGGTAAGATAGATTTTAGCTCACCTGAGCCCCGAAGGCTCACAGGTGAGCTTATAGTATGGTAAGGTCCGTTGTCTGACTGTTGTCTGTTTTCTGTGTGTTGTTTATCAACATTTTCAAACATCTTCCCCTCCAAAACCACTGGGCCGATTGAAGTCAATTTTCATGTGGAGCATCCAAGTGAAGGGGAAACGAAGTTGCTTGCTGGGTTTAGTGTGGATTTTATTTACTTGTCCTTTGGGGGTCATTGATTCCAGTGCCGAATTTTGAAAATATCCGAAGGTCACGGATGAGGCCTAATTGGCCGACACTAGCTTGTCTGGCCCAGACAAAACTTGCACACTCTATAGTTTTCTGTTCTGTGCTATAGCCTTTGCTTCCAAAGGATTATCCTTTATAGAACATAATTAGATCACATAACCAAGATGGCCGCCATGTCAATACATGGTAAAACCCTTAAAAACACTGAACCAGTGCGCGCTTGCCATAAAACTTGGCGTGAAGACTCGGGCCCATCATAGTTTGTTCAAATGATGACTTTCGGATGACCATGACCTTTTTTACGCCAAGGTCAAATCTGGTCACATAGACTATTATGGGATGGGAAAAAAGTCAAAACTGTGTATTTTTGGCTAGCTAAGTGAGTGGATGAAACTACAAGGGTATTCAAGGTCAAGGTAATTATTTGATCTTGGCCAAAGGTCATTCAGATATGAAAATTAAAACTTATTTTCCTCAGAATGCACAAGGCCATTTGTAAGCAAGTTTCATATAAACGCCTGTAGGAACAAGGAAATGAAAATTGATTAAAATGAGTTGAGTCATATGATCAAGATAGTCAACATGCCCCTATAAGGTAAATCCCATTCAAACATCTTCTTCCGAACCAAAGGGACAAATATCATGAAATTCGGGACAAGGATTCATCATAATTTGTTCAAATGATGACCCTCGGATAACCTTGACATATTTTACGCCAAGGGCAAATTGGGTTACATAAACTTGCGTATGGAAAAAGTCAAAATTGTGTATTTTTGGGAAAATAATGCAGACTCTGATGCAGTCTCTGATATGAAACTTCGTAGATGCAGTAAGCTAAATGAGTAGATGAAATTACATGAGTATTCAAGATCAAGGTCATTTACTGACTTTGGCCTAAGACTTTTCAGGTATAAAGATTAAAAATTATATTCCACTGGAACCTCTGGGCCATTTGTGACCAAATTTTGTATAATATTCATAGGAACAACAAAATGGTAATTTATAGAGTAAAACACTTCCCAAATCTTCATCTCCGCAACCGATGTGCCAATAATCATGAAACTTGGTATGTAGCATTGGTGTATTAGGCCTATTATAGTTTTTTTTTCAAATGATGACGCCTTGATAGCCTTGATCTATTTTGCGCCAAGTTCAAATTTAGTCGCATAGACATTAGTAGGGGAAACAGTAAACAACAAAAAAGCATGTATGTTTTTCGAGAACTACTGCAGCCATTTATCTGAAAATTTGTAGATGCAGTTAACAAATTTAGTGAGTGAAACTACTCAAGTATTTAAGATCAAGGTTATTCTCTGACCTTAGCCCAAGGTCATTCAGATATGAAAATTAAAACCTTATTTTTTTCCTCAGAAAAGACTGCTCCATTTCTAACCAAATTTCATGTGTAAGTCTTTGAAAGATCAGGAAGAAATCTGTTTGGGTCTATAAAAAATTCGAATGAGGTTTTAAATATATACTCAAAGTTTGATAGGGATCACTTTTTTAATGCAAAATAAATTTTGGTTAAATTAATCAGCTGAATCCAAAGGACTAGTCTCCATAAGGGGTTTTCCTGGTACCTAAATTTTTCAATAATATTTTGGGAAAATATAGCCACACAGAGGGGACATTCATCCCTGGTAAGTTTGAATCAAACAGAACTCTAGTTTTGTGATAAGGGCTTATCAAAAGTGGGTGGGGTAATTCCATATCAGTTCTACTAAGGACAATTAATCAGCAATTGACTATATTCAGATAGCACACTGACACAACTTTTTGCCATGTAATGCATAGACTGTGGGTACATATTAATGTGAAATCGGGTGATTGTATATTTTATTGAACTTTGCTAAAATATAATAATTTATTTGCACTTTGCGGATTTTCATCAATAATTCATCTACCAACTTTGCCAAAAAGTTGAACATTTCTCTATTAAGCAACACATTCTTACCTCGTTTCTAGAAAATACTTATCAATGCTTGGCCATTGCAGAATTGTAAGGATTTTTTTTATAAATGGTCTGTGACATGAGTTATGTGCCCTTGAAAAGAGAAAATTGCAGTAAAATGTGATGAAATTATCAAAACTTTGTTTTGCCGTTTTGCTATAAGTTTACTGGCGAGAAATGCTTAAAGGAGTTAAATTCTAATGTATTTATCGTGTAAAAGGGTTGCACTATTATAGCAGAGACTAAATCGGTACCAGTTAGGGTCAAAATTACTTTTAGAGGTTTTAAGATTTGGATATAATTGACACACATTTACTCATCTCATTCCGTATCACTTTCTTCTGAGGAGTCGCTGTTGGTATCCCAAACTTCAGCTGCAGCATCTGTAAGAAAATCCATGTATTTATTATGTATCTTAGGCCCTTTTGTTGCTGGCTGGTGTCGCTCAAACCCCAAATACCATAAGACTGATGCAATATGGGCACAGCAGCCCACTACTCTAGCCCCTGATTTGCATGTGCAAAACCAACCAACGATAGGTGATAAGCCTGTGCTGTATTCAATCCATAAATTTTAGGTCTTGCTACTGGTATGCCTTGAACGTATTAGGGACTTGAGGACACCTTCTTGCTCTTTGTTTATAAGGATTTCGTATTTGCCGTCATCTGCTTGGTGTTCTTTCGTGTAGGATTTGGCCTGGCGAATCTGATACACTCCCATTGTCAGGTCTCTTAATTCTGCTTCATTCAGTTCGGGGAAATCTGGCATTTCAGATGCATCCATACTTTTCCAAATTGTGCGCCGTTTGTCCCACTTATTGTCAGTCACCTTTTGTTGAAGTTTATTCGGTGACTTTGCTAAGGCCATCATTCGTTTGTTCATGACAACATCTGATTCCAAACTAGTCACCAAGGGTGGCCTGAAAGCGTTGCAATGATGGCCTTAGCAAAGTCACCGAATAAACTTCAACAAAAGGTGACTGACAATAAGTGGGACAAACCAAGGCATACCAGTAACAAGACCTATAATTTATGGATTGAATACAGCACAGGCTTATCACCTATCGTTGGTTGGTTTTGCACATGCAAATCAGGGGCTAGAGTAATGGGCTGCTGTGCCCATATTGCATCAGTCTTATGGTATTTGGGGTTTGAGCGACACCAGCCAGCAACAAAAGGGCCTAAGATACATAATAAATACATGGATTTTCTTACAGATGCTGCAGCTGAAGTTTGGGATACCAACAGCGACTCCTCAGAAGAAAGTGATACGGAATGAGATGAGTAAATGTGTGTCAATTATATCCAAATCTTAAAACCTCTAAAAGTAATTTTGACCCTAACTGGTACCGATTTAGTCTCTGCTATAATAGTGCAACCCTTTTACACGATAAATACATTAGAATTTAACTCCTGTAAGCATTTCTCGCCAGTAAACTTATAGCAAAACGGCAAAACAAAGTTTTGATAATTTCATCACATTTTACTGCAATTTTCTCTTTTCAAGGGCACATAACTCATGTCACAGACCATTTATAAAAAAATCCTTACAATTCTGCAATGGCCAAGCATTGATAAGTATTTTCTAGAAATGAGGTAAGAATGTGTTGCTTAATAGAGAAATGTTCAACTTTTTGGCAAAGTTGGTAGATGAATTATTGATGAAAATCCGCAAAGTGCAAATAAATTATTATATTTTAGCAAAGTTCAATAAAATATACAATCACCCTATTTCACATTAATATGTACCCACAGTCTATGCATTACATGGCAAAAAGTTGTGTCAGTGTGCTATCTGAATATAGTCAATTGCTGATTAATTGTCCTTAGTAGAACTGATATGGAATTACCCACCCACTTTTGATAAGCCCTTATCACAAAACTAGAGTTCCGTTTGATTCAAACTTACCATGGATGTATGTCCCCTCTGTGTGGCTATATTTTCACAAAATATTATTGAAAAAATTAGGTACCAGGAAAACACCCTTATGGAGACTAGTCCTTTGATATATAATGATAGAAAACATATCCTTCACAAAGACTAGCGATTAATTTTGTCAACTGGCACTGCATTCAAGCGTGACAACAGCAACCGTCTAGGCACCCACAAAATTTGCCGTAACACGAAGGGATTTGGACAATTGATTTTTCACAAATTTCCAAATTTGTTTTGACAAAATTGCCTAATAACGTGTATGACGTCCACGGGCATCAATTACAGCACGACATCGCATGCACATGTTCGTAATTAGAGTGTGTATCAGGTTTTGTGGAATCAGTCTCCATTCAGCAACCAGTGCATCTTTGAGCTCTTGTAAAGTCCTCGGATGCACAGGTTAGGCTAAAACAGCACGCTCTAGCATGTCCCACGCATGCTCAATCGGATTTAAGTCCAGTGATCGAGCAGACCAGTCCATACGAACGATTGTCTCGCGTTCCAGATAGGCATCAGGGACGTGACCACGGTGGGGCCGGGCATTATTGTCCATTAGAATAAAGTCCGGTCGATAGCACCGGCGTATGGTCTCACAAACTGATCAAGAATCCCATTACAGTACCTACCTGCCGTTAACGTTCCGTTTTCAACGACGTACAAGTCAGTTTTACCATTCACCCTTATCCAAGCCAAACCCATGACTGATCCCTTTCCATAGCGGTATGCTCTGCCACATTCAAGTCATCGAATCGCTCTTTAGACATTCGCCACACTAATTAACGTTTATCAGTGATGTCTAGACAGAATCTGGACTCACTAGTAAACAATACTGGCGTCCAGTCACGAATCGTCCACCTGACGTGAGTTCTGGCAAAGTCCAACCGGTCTTGCACGTGCTGTCTCGTCAAAGGAACACGTACAGCAGGCCTCCTGGCATTCAGTCCGGAATCGAGGTGCCTGTTTCTGACAGTTTGTGTAGAAATTCGTACTCCAGTTCCGTCCCTAAACTGGTTATTCAACAGCGTAGCGCTCAGGAACCGTTGACGTCGAGACTGAATCAACAATAAACGGTCCTGACGTTGAGTTGCAGCACTTTCTCGACCGCCGCCGTGTCTGTGGCAAGGATTCCCGTGGGAAAGATGCTGACTCTACATTCGGGAAACCACGGTCTGCGACACATTCAGAATTCCAGCAGCACGACGTTGAGAGACGCCATATTCCAACATTCCGACGCGACGGTTCATTTCTTCGGGGCTCAGTCGGTTTCTTAACTGTCCCCTAGGCATTTTAAAGTTTCACAAATCAAATGAATTCCTTTTTACGCTTAGTAAAGGAACACTGACAAGTTTGATTTTTCTGTTGGAATGCAGTGTTACGCAAGATTTTTGGGGTGCATGAGTTCATTTGCTGAGTGTGAGAAGTGTGTACTTTCATGTGTACTCAATTGCACATGAGTTTCTGCCTAAGATATTTATCAATGTTCGGAGTAAAAATGCTGTCATGAAATTTTAAATTTTCAGTGCAAAATTTGGTATATAAAAAGTGATCCCTATCAAACTTTGAGTAGTATAAATTGAAATCCAGACATTTTTGTGCTTCAAGTCTGTCTACTTACGATTTTTCCACTCTTTACACTATACTTCCTCATAATCTTATAAAAGAAAAGCTTAGTGATTTAATTGAATGGGTTTCACAGAGAAGATTCTCTCTTTCTTGCCTGTAATGTCAGAAATGCATTTTTCACTTCTAAAGAGCATAAGAATTATACACTTTGGTCATGTCAGAAAGTGTGTGGTGCCCTCACCTTTCTACTTGACAATATTTATATTAGATTCGGTACTAAGTTATTTAGACAAATTGTGGGCTATCCGATGGGTACGAATTGCGCACCTCTTGTTGCTGATCTATTCTTGTATTGTTATGAAAGAGACTTCATGTTGTCGCTTTCAATTGATAACCAATCTGAAATTATTGAAGCTTTCAGCTCCACTTCTAGATATTTAGATGATTTATTAAATATTGATAATACCTATGTCGATGGTTTGATCAGTCAGATATACCCCCAGAACTTCAGTTAAATAAAGCAAATTCTTCTGATACCGAGGCCCCGTTTTTGAATTTACATCTATCTATTGTAGATGGGTTTGTTTCGTGCAAAATTTATGATAAACGCATTGACTCTGATTTTGAGATTATAAATTTTCCTTTTTTGGATGGTGATGTTCCTCGTGCGCCATCCTACGGCGTTTATAGTTCGCAATTAATTCGATTTGCTAGAGTGTGTATTCATGTAACTGACTTCAACACTCGTAATAAATTATTAACGGCTAAACTTCTTAATCAGGGTTATCGGTACCATAAACTACGCAAAGCCTTTTCAAAATTTTATAGACGCCATTCTGATTTAATTTCAAAATTAAATATTGGACTTAAATCTCTTCTGCAACAAGGTCTATCGGAACACGAATTTTATGGTGACTTAGTATATAAATTCAGAAAAATATATAACCGCAATGGCTTTAGCACCCAATTTCTTAAAATCATTCTTCGATATAAAAGGATTGGGTACAACATGGATATTATACGATAGACTGCATGCATGGTAGTTAACCCAATCACGGTTGGCAACTTTGCTTCCCTCTTTAATTGCACGCCGGTGGGTCAGGCCTCAGATTCTATGAAAGTTCCAACGTAAAGGCTTATTGAGAATTAGATAGATCTAATTCAAGGTAATGTTGGTTGGTGCCTGATGCTCTGTCTCTGGTCGGGCCAATCGGAGTCTAACTGTTGGTTTTCTTTTGCTCCAGCATTTCAGTGGTTTCTTGCTGTCGAGTCCTCACCTTTGTCGTGGTCCTTGATTATCTGTGTTCACGGAGATGTTGCACTGATGAGTTAGGAGGCCTTCATGCGGACTGAACACATTATTTGTCTAAATCGCGACGGAAGTAAGGGCGAGGATTGTGGCCACGTAAAATCGATTTAATCCCCCCAGTGGAAATCTTTCCACTGACCGTTCCAAGGCGGTTCTTCTGTGGCGATTTATTTATGTTGTTGTTTGTTACTTACTGTGTGTATCACTTGTGTCTTTTTATTTTGGATGGCCATATGACCATTTTGTGGGAAAGTAACTGTCCTTATGGCCTTCCTTTGTTTAGGTTTCAATTATGGTCTGGTCGCTTAATGTTTGTGTTTCTTTCCCTTTGGTGTCTTTGTTGGGTGGAGTAAGTTAATTGTATCGATTCCTGATCTTTTTTTTACTTCTACTTTAGAAACAAACGGATGAAAATTTATTGATATGGATTTGGTCACATGACATTATGGCTGCCATCTCTATATTAGATAAAAGCCTTCAGAGACTCTTACCACTCAGATGGGCAGCACCGAATGAACACATAAAGAAGTATTTTCACGAGTAGCGACACTTACATCGGTGTGGAAGGTAGATAGAAACTTCCGTCCCCGAGATCACTGCCCGGTGTCACTCTGTAAGCCTTGTAATGTCGGACTGTGGCCCTTTGAACGTTTTCATCCACCCCGCACACCTATAATTTATTCTTAGTATCTTAATTTTGTTTCAAGATATGTTTCATACCTATCATATCACAACTGGCGACTGGGATGGCGTTTGGATTGATGGACAAGACCTAAACGAAGAAGGTGTGTGGAAGCTTTCCTCTGGTCAGCCAGTACCATCAGTTCTGAAGTGGTTTACCGGTAAGACCTTTACATTTAGCTTTTGCCACCGATCGATGTCCGTCGTGCGTCGTGCATCATTACGAAAACACGCCTTTAGAAATACATTGTTATCTTTATTGTCGAAAAAATGAAAATTTTAAGATGAAAAATTGTGATATTTTTCTTATTTCTGCTCAAAATACAGATTGTGGATACTCGTTAGAACCGGTACCCATAATCTATATTTTAGAGCAGAAATAAGAAAAATAAGGTTTACCCCTGTAAATCCCAGTTTACTATATAAAAGTGATGTTCAAGGGGTTACAATTATATAGGCGTGTTTTCGTGATGGTCCGTCTGTCAACAATTTACATAAAAGTTATCTTCTAAATCGATGAGCAGATTTTAAATAATTTTACAGCAATGTTTCTTGGTTGACCCTACACCAATTTCACCAAGACGCTTCCGCTCAGATGAACATAATGGCCACCAGGGCTAAAAATAGAAAAAGAAGAAAAACCTTGAACCGCCATCTTCTCCTAGGCTATGGGCCCGCTTTCAAAATAATTTCAGAGGAATACTCCTTGAGTGACATTTTGCCAAACGCCACCAAAACCGTTCCTCTCGGATGAACAAGATGTCCGCCAGAGCTAAAAGTAGAATAAACCTTTAAACGGCTTCTTGGTATTAGCAATTCACTTCAAAACATCTCCTCCACCTATAAACGGGTTTTGAAATAATTTTAAAGAAATGTTCTTTATTGGGGCCCTCTTATGTATGGTTCCGCTCCACTGATCAAATAGCTGCCAGGGTTAAAAATAAAACAAAAATTAAAACAAAATTTCCTCCTAGGCAACTGGCTCGATTTTAAAATAATTTCACAGGACTATTTATTGAGTGCAACTCTTCAAAAATAGAAGATGAGGCAATGATCAGGAATCGATACAATTAACCCACAGATCCCATCAGAGACAACAAAGGGAAAGAAACACAAACCTGAAACAACAGACCCCAATGGAAACATCAACAGCGGAAAGCCAAAAGGACAGTTACTTTCCCACAAAATGGCCAAAACTGCTTAAACCATTCGCTTGGACGGACAAAATGGCCACCATAGCTAAGATAGAAAGCCTTTAAATGTCTTCTCCTCTTTAACCAGTGGACAGCTTTTAGTAATAAATTATTAACGGCTAAACTCCTTAATCAGGGTTATCGGTACAGTTACTTTCCCACAAAATGGCCAAAACTGCTTAAACCATTCGCTTGGACGGACAATATGGCCACCATAGCTAAAATAGAAAGCCTTTAAATGTCTTCTCCTTTTTAACCAGTGGACAGCTTTTAATAATAAATTATTAACGGCTAAACTCCTTAATCAGGGTTATCGGTACCATAAACTACGCAAAGCCTTTTCAAAATTGTATAGATGCCATTCTGATTTAATTTCAAAAATTCAATATTGGACTTAAATCTCTTCTGCAACAAGGTCTATCGGAACCCGAATTTTATGGTGACTTAGTATATAAATTCAGAAAAATATATAAACGCAATGACTTCAGCACCCAATTTCGTAAAATCATTCTTCGATATAAAAAGATTGGGTACAACATGGATATTATACGACAGACTGCATGCATGGTAGTTAACCCAATCACGGTTGGCAACTTTGCTTCCCTCTTTAATTGCACGCCGGTGGGTCAGGCCTCAGATTATATGACGGCTCCAACGTAAAGGCTTATTGAGAATTAGAGAGATAATGTTGGTTGGTGCCGGATGCTTTGTCTCTGGTCGGGCTCATCGGAGTCTAACTGTTGGTTTTATTTGCTCCAGCATTTCAGTGGTTTCTTGCTGTCGAGTCCTCACCGTTGTCTCACGTCTGTGGTTCTTTGATTTTTGTGTTCACGGAGATGTTGCACTGATGAATTAGGAGGCCTTCATGCGGACTGAACAAATTATTTGTCTAAATCGCGACGGAAGTAAGGGCGAGGATTGTGGCCACGTAAAATCGATTTAAGCCCCCCAGTGGAAATCTTCCACTGACCGTTCCAGGGCGGCTCTTCTGTGGCGATTTATTTATGTTGTTGTTTGTTACTTACTGTGTGTATCACTTGTGTCTTTTAATTTTGGATGGCCATATGGCCATTTTGTGGGGAAAGTAACTGTCCTTATGGCCTTCCTTTGTTTAGGTTTCCATTATGGTCTGGTCGCTTAATGTTTGTATTTCTTTCCCTTTGGTGTCTTTTATGGTTGGAGTAAGTTAATTGTATCAATTCCTGATCTTTGTTTTACTTCTACTTTGAATGATTTCACAGATGACCCTCTTCCAAATTTGCTTAAACTGTTTCGCTCGGATGAAAAGAAATGGCCATCAGAGCTAAAATAGATAAAAAAACATATTATTTTTCTTAGTCAGTGACTGGATTTTAAATCATTTCACAGAAATATTCCTTGGGTGAAGCTTTACAAAAATTGCTCGAACCCTTCTGCTTGGATGAATAATATGGCTGCCAGAGCTTAAAATAGAAAAATAAAAACTCTTCTCATTTACCACTGAAGGGATTGAAAATCATTTCACAGGACTTTTCCGTGGATGACCCTCTAATAAATTTGCCCAAACCGTTTTCTCTTATGAACAAGATGGCCGCCAGATCCAGAAAATAAAAAACAAAAACATTATACGATTTCTCCTCTTTAACCAGTGGGATTTGAAATGATTTCGCAGGAATATACCTTTGGCGACCCTCTACCAAAATTGCTTAAAACTTTCTGTTTGGATCAACAAAATGGCCATCAGAGTTAACAATTGAAAACAAAAACTATAAACGTCTTCTTCTCCTTAACCAGTGGATGGATTTCGAAATAATTTCTCAGAAATGTTTCTTAGGTGATCCTCAACAACACTTGCTAAAACCATTCTGCTTGGATAAACACGCGGACTGCCATAGCTCAAAACAGAAAAAAAACTTCAAACAACTTCTCCTCTTTAACCAGTGGATGGATGTTTGGCTCATAAGAGCTAAATGTTCAGGGTGACCTTTTTTCCCTCATGGCATTAAAAGCATATTGTGTGAAATTCTATTTTAATAACATTGCAAGATTAATATGTTTACCATCCAAAGGGTGTTCTAAATGTTATCAGGACTAAATATATCTTGCTGATTGTAAGAGCAATAAAGCATTGGATCCTGCTCACCTACAGCATTGACCACCTAGAATGTTAGCTGGAAACCAGACCCAAAAAGGTTGGGTTGAACCGCAAGGGACATGACAACATTTTGTCTCCCTGAGTTCATGGCGAGCCAGTGGACTGCTCTGTAACTCTGACCATGGGGGGTCTATGGCCTGGTATGGTATGGGAATGGAAGCAGGGGAATATTGTGTCGCTGTCGCTTTAAAGGGGCTTGTAGAGTTGGACTTCTTTGCCCTGGACACATCTCTAGATCCTTTCGATGATGTTCTTGTTGTAGCAGATTTCCTCATAGGCATGACCGTTAGTTCTGATAAAAAGAGACATAAAAATAGGTTCCTAAGTAACAACAGTTTTTTAACAACAAAGATATATCATTTGGCTATGTATTTATTTTTAGCATTATTATTTCATAACTGTTTATGTTCATGATCACCATCAATAATATTTCTATTAATTTACCACTTAAATCATTCCTTGATATATAAAGTAGAGGTTAAACAAAGATCAGGAATCGATACAATTAACCTACTCCACCCATCAAAGACACCAAAACTTCACACTGTCTTGGTAGAAAATGCAATAACCCAGATAAAATGTAACACACACACACACACACACACACACACACACACACACACATTGGAAAACACAAATCAATGAGTAATTGATAAGGAAAAAATCTTCACGATTCGAACCCGCATTGTTCGTCTCTGAAGTCAAGAGCTTTAATCACTCGACTATCAGTCACCGTTGCACTTCTTCGAGAAATTTAAAAAATATATACGTTCGTTCAGGCTAACTCATCATAAACTACGTCTAAATAAAGTAAGCGATCTGGTCATTGTGTGTTGTCAACTTGAACGTTAATATACTTAATTCACGTGTTAATTTCTATCAGAAAAGTCATCGACCAAGCAACAAATAAAAATCAAAAATGAGTTCCTTTAAGAGCAATGAAAACATTCATAAGAAAGAAGATGGGTCATACTACGTAGTCTCGGCTAATAAAGCCTCATCATTGATCCTGTAATGATCCGGCGAAGAAAGCCAGAGGAAACATACTGCAATTTTGCGAGTTTCGAATAGGAAGTCGATTCAAAGACTGATATAAATCAAAAAGGGGTCCAAATAATTAAAAACCTGTCTAAACCAATGATTGATTTCTGCTTTCTCAGAATATTCACGCTGATCTCAAAGGACCAAAAGTAAAATATAAACTGCACTATGGTTGGTTACAAGTCCGGCGATAACCTATCCAAAACAATTTATATACTATAAAATAAGTAATGCGATGGTTGTTCAATAATATTCAACTGGCTTAACCCGGTTACCGACCCGTAGGAAGTGCACGCTTTTCACATATTTTACTTCAATGCCTTATACATGGTTAAACAAAATTTTATCAGTCGGTATAATATTTGCATTCCGTGCGAGGTACAATAAATTGTCGATTGTTTTCACAAATTGAGTACAGAGAAGTGATTAGATACCTGTTGGTTGGAAAAGACGTCGAACCAGAAACATTATATGGAATTGTTTGAAGTTTATGTAAGACTTCTTCATATTCAACTGTTACAAATTGGGTGGCTGATTTTAAACATGGTCTGAATGCGTTGTGCTGGAAGATCTGTGAACGCTGCTGATGGCGTCACTAGTAAAAATCTAAGAGGCTACGCAAGCAGGACAGGCGAATGAAAATTTCAGGTATGGCTAGGAGATTTCTGATAGAGCATTTTTAACAATTTACAGGGACGACTGGGCATGAGGAAGCTTTCAGTGCGTTGAGTGCCATAATGCCTTAGTAAAGAACAACGAGCTGTCCGAGTGACCATGTCTGAGTCGCTTTTGAAATTTTATGATTCTGATCTGGAAGACCTTCTCCACAGAATTGTTACCAAGGAAGAAACTTGGGTCCATCACTTTGGTCCCGAGACTAAGCAGCAGTGTAAAACATGGACTGGACACGGTTCCCGAGTCCAAACTAATTCAAGACTACATTCCGTTAGCAAAGTCATTGCAACTGTGTTTTGGGATAGAAAGGGGTACCTGTTGGTGGACTATTTATCTGGCTAGACTATTAGGGTTACTATGCTTATATTTTGGATCAATAACGTGCAGCTATAGTACAGGAAAATAGAAGTGGAAGCAATGATCAGGAATCGATACAATCAACCCACAGCTCCCATCAGAGACACCAAAGGGAAAGACACACAAACACGAAACAACAGACCCTAATGAAAACACCAACAGCGGAAAGCCAAAAGGACAGTTACTTTCCCACAAAGGAAGGCGTGAAAAATAACAAAAAGAGTACTGTTGCAACATGACAATGCTAGAGTTCACACTTGAACATTTTCTTTGGACGCAATGAAGTGGAACAATTTCAATCCTTTACCCTATCCACCATATTCTCCTTATCTGACACCTAGTCATAACTTTTTGTTTCCGAACTTAAAGGAAGAATTACGGAGACGACAGGTCCGGTTAGATGAAGAGCTTAAGGCAGCGGATGGAGGGTCATTGCCTTCACTTTTATTTAGTTATTTCATGTTCGTGTTTTCCCATTTTGGTGAAGCTGATGGGAGGTCTTGTGTAGTTGTATCGATTCTTGACCATTGCTTTCACTTCTATTTCCTTTGAATCCAACTTCATTGGGATTGCGTCTAGTTCACACTGTAACAAACGTAGAGCTGAAACGGTTAAGTTTCAAATAACAAAATCATGCCAGAGCCCACAGTAGAACAAGAAGTTAAATGACATCTCCTCCTGAACTCTGCGCTCGATTCATTCAAACTTCACAAGAATGTTACCTTGGTGATCCATTTCCGAAATTATCAAAATGATTCTGCTTTATGGAATAAAATGGCTGCTAAATCAGTTACACAAGCTATTCATATCGTTAAGTCAGGTGAGCGATCCAGGGCTATATTGGTTCTCTTTTCCTGAACTGTCAAAGAATATTATAAAGAGGCAACAAGCGCTGGAATCACCCATAGAAAATAACCGTTGGTGTTTGAGACATGGAATTTTCATTCTTTATAGTACGAACTGTGCATTTAAGATTCACCGTCTTTCATTCGAAGGTCAACCAGATGATTTTCAACAGAATGAGGATTGTTTGGCATCTTTGACATCATTTGAAAAGGCAGGAAAGTTAAACGATGTATCCTGCAGCCATAATCTACTGGGATATATCTGTCAGTCAGGTACGTAAAGTCATTTCCATACGAGCTGGGTGAAAAGGAAATTTGTATGAGCAAAGTGCAGATCTATATCAGCGTATAGTTCTGCTAAATCAGGATAACAGCTTTACCTGTACGAACTCAGTGCGTTTCAGACAAAATAATAATAAATATAATAATAATGGAAAAAATAATGAAAGTAATAGTAGATTATAATAAGTTTGAATAAAACAAATATTGTAACAAAACTATTCATTTAAATGTTTAAAGCAAATCACCTTTACAAAACCATGAAACGAAACCTCTTGTACACACGATTCATCCTGAGAAAAACGGAGATAACATGGTAAGCATGATGTCCTATGGAAGCCTTGTGGTGTAGTTGTTGAGCTTCTCACCTAGTCATCCAGGATTCGTTGGTTCGATTTCAGGGCTTCTCAAGATTTTCAGATCAGCCTTTAAAACCAGGTTCCATCTCCATATGACTTTCGTTGTTGTAATGTAAACCTGAATGCAGTGCTAACTGTTTGTCATTATGAATCATGATTTGTGATATAGCCATATCCAGTAAGGTGCTGAGCCTTAAAAATTGCGTTTTTTACGCAATCGTTCATTCTAGAAACCACATAGGCCTCTAAAAGAGCATCTCATACTTTTGGCCCTTTCATTTGAATGCTATAGAGCTAAACGAAAACTGTTTCACGTTACGACCAGCGTGCATGGCATATAATGCTTTGTTAAGTTTTTTAATAAAAAGTTGAAATTTCTTTTTATTTGTCTTTCATATATAGATTGTCCGTGTTCAATGAAGCGGTTCTAACGAGTTCCTACAAATTATTTACTCGGAATAGCAAAATAAGGTTAACAGTGCATCCCATTGTGCCTGCCTCAGTTTCCTGCAAACATATGCCTGAATACGGTTGACTCTTTTAAAGCGCTAATGACCTGTGAAGACGAGTGGACGGAAGATACCAATAACGGCAACTGCTACAAAATTTTTCAAGATGATCTAAACTGGCATGACAGTCAAGACGCTTGCAAACGTGTAAATGCCGACCTTTCGAGTATTCAGTCAAAACAAGAACAGGAGTTTCTTACAGGTATGCCAAATAATCCGAGTTCAGCGCAAATATATTTTCAGACAGACAAGCTCGAGATCCCATTTCAATGTCGCTCAAAAGTCGCACAAAGTTGGAAGCAACGTCTCCAAAAACTGTTGATGAGGACGTAAAACCTTTACAAAAACCAAAAATAACAGGAAGACAAAAATCTTCTAGTACGTCTTTCCGGAAAACCACCTACACTTTTCAAAAAAACATTTGATTGTTATCCTTGACGTGCCAACTGAAAACTGATTTAATTGTGCAGCGCTGATGCCGATACTACCCTTTGTCCTTGTCAGACATAGGATATTAAACGCGTTAATAACTATCGTATAGGGTATAATATCGCTCCTTCGCTTTTTCAAATGGTATTGTTGCATTCTTGTCATATGTAAGCAACGCAACTTAATGAACGGACTTTTTCTGACTGAAATTACACCCATTATGAGTGTAATACACTTTTATTGCATAAGTCTTATGAATATATACGAACATGCGTCATTTTAAATTGCATAAATACACATCACAATATATCATATGATCCTTGATGTGTTTCAGTGTTTCATTTATCTCGTTGTCAAATAGCGATGATGTATTTTGTCATATTTATGGTGCCGCGTCAAAGTGTTTAAGAAGTTAAATGCAGATTATACGATGCCACATTATCCCTAGTTTGGTTTTATACATTTCGTTATATCTAATAATGGTGTTAGAGTTTGTACAAATGTAAGCAGTGCAACGCAACGAAAATGATATTGGCTGCCATTACGCATTAAAACTGGTTTTATTACATTTGAATAATTGTATGTGAATGAATAAATGTATATGTACCAGTTAAACACTTGACACAGCATCTCATGTGGCCGCATCGAAGTCACATACAAAAAGGTAAGATACCATATGATCCCTAAATCTGTTTTTTCATATCATGTTAAATAATAACCGTTTTGCATCTTCGTTATATGTAAGGAGTGCAATGCAAATGCCTAAATCATGACTGGCACTATGAGAAGTGCTGAGCGGACTCTAATTCAAATTTGCACATTTTACTTGGCTCCATAAAAGCCTTTTTCCATACATCTTTATTTTGCCTGGGTTATACTGCACAGATTATGAGTGATCGTTCGGTTCGTCAGAGGTTCTGTGAATATTATGCACTCGTGTCTATCGTATGTCATGCTGAACACAGGCAAAGCATTGAATGTTACTTCTCTTCACAGAAAACTACCGAAGACTTGATCCATCATGGCGCATTGTACAAAATAAATGTGTAAAATCAATGTTTAAAGTGAAAGTAGTATAAAAGGATATTCATCAGAAGAAATTAAACGGCTTTGGCGTGGAAAATACAGATCGAGATAATACAGACACCGAGACATTAATTGTTGCCATTTCAATTTGCAATAGGTATGCTGCATGGAATACTAGATATAGGTGTTTGGATTGGCGCTCATGATATCACCACAGAAGCTACGTGGACTTGGGTAGATGGTCAACCCTGGTTGGATGATAACATTCGATGGGCTGAAAGTAAGTATTTTATGATTAAATGAGCCGTGACATGGCTGTTTTAAATGTAAATTGATACGAACAGGAAATGCTACAATTATTGATCACAGTATAAATAGAGGCTCTTACATGAGTATTCTGTATTATTGAATTTGGTGTGGAAAAGGGATAAAATGCATGGCTTTGATCGGGCCCCTCGAAATCTAACTGTTGGTTTTCTTTTGCTCCAGCAATTCTGTTGTTGTATGTTGTGGAGTCCTCAACCTTCTTTAATCTCTGTATTTTTTTTATTTGTATATTCTCGGATATGTAACACCGATGATTAAGGAAGCCTTCATGCGGACTAAACAAAATTAGTGTATACCGCGACAGAGGTAAGGGCGAGGATTAAGGCCATGTAAAATCGATTTAAGCCCACCCAGTGGAATTCTTTCCACTGACCGTTCAAAGGCGGTTCTTCTGTGCCGGATCATTTATGTTGTTGTTTGTTACTTACTGTGTGTATCACTTGTGTCTTTTTATTTTGGATGGCCATTTGGCCATTTTGTGGGAAAGTAACTGTCCTTATGGCCTTCCTTTGTTTAGGTTTCCATTATGGTTTGGTCGCTTCATGTTTGTGTTTCTTTCACGTTGGTGTCTTTGATGGTAGGAGTAAGTTAATTGTATCGATTCCTGATCTTTGTTTTACTTCTACTTTGCCGAGCATTTATAACTTTTTCTCAACGGGTTAAATAAATTCAAAAATACATGAGCAAAAAAGCCAGACTCTATTTATTATATGTCATTTAAAAGGCTTTGATAAACGATATTTGTACAACCATGTCAATATTCCGCCATTTGTAAACGCCACGTCATTAAGAGCGCTGTACGGGTAACGTAACGGGACGTATCTAACTAACTGGCATATTGAATCCACTAGTGGATTACTCACCGCGTTATTACATTCTCAAACGCGATATTGTATGATAAAAAACAAAACCCCGTCTGCTGAGATATTGTTCCCTTCAAAAATGCGACAAAGACATGCATCGGCGTATATTTAAGCTCCTCTCCGACAGATTTTGCTGTTGGCCACTCCATTGTGGTGGGTTAGACAATATTTGTCTTTTTTGTTGTGTAGTTAGTAGATTTTGACTACATGTTTTTCTTTTTATTGTTTTATATTGTAAGTTTAATAAGTACTTTAAGCATTTTTACAACCCCTTTGTTTAAACGATGCGAAGAAGCAACTGATGAGACTTTTCTTTCTGTAATACCTTAACCTGCTGCAATTTACTGTACTTGTGCTAGCTCATTCGGAAAGGGTTCACAATTTCTGTGCCAAACACGTGTATAAGTGCAGACTCGAGAGAGATTCCTGCTTATTTTCAAAATACTGAAACACCTATAATTTGCTATAAATATAACAAACCTGTTAGATTTAAAATTTAATTTCAATAAACTTGTTTCAGATCTTGATATTGGTACTAATACTCCTGATTCATGTGATTGTAAAAACTCAGTGTATTGCTATCCTGCTGCTGGTCATGTAATTACTGGCAATTTGAAAATTATTCCTGATTCTAGGATAAGGAATATAATTTCTAAAGGACCGAAATATCGGTTTCCTTCTAAAATTGATTTCAGTAAATGTAGAGATGAAATGGCTGCTTCCCTGAATGAATTCGGTAATCGATGGTGTAAGCGAATTTCAATAAACTTGTTTCAGATCTTGATATTGATACTAATACTCCTGATTCATGTGATTGTAAAAACTCAGTGTATTGCTATCCTGCTGCTGGTCATGTAATTACTGGCAATTTGAAAATTATTCCTGATTCTAGGATAAGGAATATAATTTCTAAAGGACCGAAATATCGGTTTCCTTCTAAAATTGATATCAGTAAATGTAGAGATGAAATGGCTGCTTCCCTGAATGAATTCGGTAATCGATGGTGTAAGCGAGAGTATGTTGAGCATAAAGCCCTTAAGGACTGGAACTTAGCATTTTAAAACTAGTGAATAAATGCATTTCTTTCTATTCTCAAAATACTAACTTATTACCTCCTAAGCCTAAGACGTCTTTACGTCATCTTAAACTAGGTATTCAAGAATTTCATAAGAAGTTTGTTTTGGCCCCTGCAGACAAGGCCGCTAACAACGTCGTCGTTGTATGACGGCTCCACTATGTTAACACGCTTAAGCAGAAGCTTGGTGGTACTAAGGCCTATGAACTTCAGCCTTTAGCTGAAGAGAGAGTTATAGTAGATAAACATGTTTGTCCTTCAGCCACCAAGTTTGCTGTGTGTGTTACCGAAGGCCAAGACAAGCTTCCTACGCTATACTGGTTACCAAAACTTCATAAAAGACCTTACAAAGCACGGTTTATTGCAAATTCTAGCTCTTGCACTACCACTGAACTTTCTAAATTATTAACTTCCGGTCTTACTACAATTAAAACGCATGTGATTAAATATTGTGATAAAGTCTTTGAAAGATCAGGAAGAAATCTGTTTTGGTCTATAAAAAAATCGAATGAGGTTTTAAATAAATTGAAATCCAGACATTTTCGTGCTTCAAGTCTGTCTACTTACGATTTGTCAACTCTTTACACTACACATCCTCATAATCTTATAACAGAAATCTTAATGATTTAACTGAATGGGTTTTTCACAGAGAAGATTCTCTCTATCTTGCATGTAATGACAGAAATGCTTTTTTCACTTCTAAAGAGCATAAGAATTATACACTTTGGTCATGTAAGAAAGTGTGTGATGCCCTCACCTTTCTACTTGACAATATTTATATTAGATTCAGTACTAAGTTATTTAGACAAATTGTGGGCATTCCGATGTGTACAAATTGCGCACCTCTTGTGGCTGATCTATTCTTGTATTGTTCTGAAAGAGACTTCATGTTGTCGCTTTCCATTGATAACCAATCTGAAATGATTGAAGCTTTTAGCTCCACTTCTAGATATTTAGATGATTTATTAAATATTGATAATACCTATTTCGAAGGTTATATGGCTATTTTGTGGGAAAGTAACTGTCCTTATGGCCTTCCTTTATTTGGGTTTCCATTATGGTCTGGTCGCTTAATGTTTGTGTTTCTTTCCCTTTGGTGTCTTTGATGGATGGAGTAGGTTAATTGTATCGATTCCTGATCTTTGTTTTACTTCTACTTTGATCAGTCAGATTTACCCCACAGAACTTCAGTTAAATAAAGCAAATTCTTCTGATACCGAGGCCCCGTTTTTGGATTTACATCTATCTATTGTAGATGGGTTTGTTTAATGCAAAATTTATGATAAACGCGATGACTTTGATATTGAGATTGTAAATTTTCCTTTTTTGGATGGTGATGTTCCTCGTGCGCCATCCTATGGCGTTTATATTTCGCAATTAATTCGATTTGCTAGAGTGTGTAGTCATGTAACTGACTTCAACACTCGTAATAAATTATTAACGGCTGAACTTCTTAATCAGGATTATCAGTACCATAAACTACGCAAAGCCTTTTCAAAATTTTATAGACGCCATTCTGATTTAATTTCAAAATTCAATATTGGACTTAAATCTCTTCTGCAACAAGGTCTATCGGAACCCGAATTTTATGGTGACTTAGTATATAAATTCAGAAAAATATATAACCGCAATGACTTTAGCACCCAATTTCGTAGAATCATTCTTCGATATAAAAAGATTGGGTACAACATGGATATTATACGACAGACTGCATGCATGGTAGTTAACCCAATCACGGTTGGCAACTTTGCTTCCCTCTTTAATTGCACGCCGGTGGGTCAGGCCTCAGATTCTATGACGGCTCCAACGTAAAGGCTTATTGAGAATTAGAGAGATCTAATTCAAGGTAATGTTGGTTGGTGCCTGATGCTCTGTCTCTGGTCGGGACCATCGGAGTCTAACTGTTGGTTTTCTTTTGCTCCAGCATTTCAGTGGTTTCTTGCTGTCGAGTCATCACCGTTGTCTCAACTCTGTGGTTCTTTGATTATTTGTGTTCACGGAGATGATGCACTGATGAGTTAGGAGGCCTTCATGCGGACTGAACAAATTATTTGTCTAAATCGCGACGGAAGTAAGGGCGAGGATTATGGCCACGTAAAATCGATTTAAGCTCCCCAGTGGAAATCTTTGACCGTTCCAAGGCGGTTCTTCTGTGACGATTTATTTATGTTGTTGTTTGTTACTTACTGTGTGTATTACTTGTGTCTTTTTATTTTGAATGTTCATATGGCCATTTTGTGGGAAAGTTAATGTCCGTATTGCCTTCCTTTGTTTAGGTTTCCATTATGGTCTGGTCGCTTAGTGTTTGTATTTCTTTCCCTTTGGTGTCTTTGATGGGTGGAGTAAGTTAATTGTATCGATTCCTGATCTTTGTTTTACTTCTACCTTATCGCTTGCCAGCACAAGGGAGTTATGTTAGCTAGATGCACAATATCTGAAGTTGATAACTTTACTTTTAACTTTAATTGAACGCCGGCGTTACGTGCCCAGACTCTACCTGGGGTGACAAAAATTCGCGGACTAATGTCATATCTAAAGAGCAACATGTACAATAAATATGGCGGTGTTACAATACGTTGAAGATTAATTTAAGCGGGCAAGCTAAGACCCTTTAAGCGGTTAACCAGAACGCATGTGACTTCGGGTCTATTTTACCAAGCCCCGTTCTACATTCTCAGTCAGACTACAATCTATCGTGTGTAAATGAAAACACTTTCGATCAGCAGACATCCACCTATGGTCCAATGAAGATTCAAATCAGACTGCGCATTCGTGCAGTCCGATATGAGTCTTCAGTCTGTCAACATGTCCGAAAACACATTTTCATTTGTCGCGGCTCATGAATATTCATGAAATGTACATCCTTATCGGTCATGTAAGGATTTATTTCAAGAACAATAAGAAATTAGAACACTTACTTGTCCCATTGTCACATTCTCTCTGGGAACTTTGCAAGTTCTGAAAATCTATTTTAACATACTAGCATAAGCTTTATTTAACGTCGCATATCAGAAACAAGTTGCATAAACTCTGTATCTGTCTTTGGCCAGGCCCATCGGAGTCCAACTCTTGGCTTTCTTTTGCTTCAGCATTTCAGTTATTTCATGCTGTCGAGTCCTCAACGTTGTTTCATCTCGGTATTCGTTTCATTTTATGTTCCCGAGGATGTTGCACTAATGAGCTAAAAACCTTCAGGTGGCCTTAACAAATTGTTTATCTAAACTACGACAGAAATCGATTTAAGCCCCCACCCCCACCTTCCATTAAAAAAAATGGTTTTACGGACCGTTCCAAGGCTGTTCGTCTGGCATGGTTTATTATTGTTATAATTCGTCTTTTCATGTGTCATCTCGTGAACAAGTCGGAGAAAAGAACACCACACTAAACCCCACTTTATTTAGAGAAAACTGGAGTTTGCGTCTCTGGTCGGGCCCATTGGAGTCTAACTGTTGGTTTTCTTTTGCTGCAGCATTTCTGTTGTTTCTTGCTGTCGAGTACTCACCGTTGTTTTATCTCTGTGGTTGTTTGATTTTTTGTGTTCACGGAGATGTTGCACTCATGAGTTAGGGGGCCTTCATGCGGACTGAACAATTTATTTGTGCTTACGGAGAATTTGCATTGATGAGTTAGGAGGCCTTCATGCAGACTGAAAACATTATTTTTCTAAATCGCGATGGAAATAAGGGCGAGGATTGTGGCCACGTAAAATCGATTTAAGCCCCCCAATGGAATTCGTTTCCGCTGACCGTTCCAAGGCGGTTCTTCTGACGCGGTTATTTTTGTTATGGTTTGTCTTAAGGTGTTTGTATCGCTTATATTATTTCATTTTGATAGCCCTTTGGCCAATTTTTGGGAAAGTTACTGTCTTCTTGGCTTTCCGCTGTTGGTGTTTCCGTTGGGGTCTGTTGCTTCATGTTTGTGTTTCTTTCCTTTTGGTGTCTCTGATGGAAGCTATGGGTTAATTGTATCGATTCCTGATCAA
The DNA here is from genome assembly GCA_963580285.1 of Lucinisca nassula. Taxonomy (NCBI): domain Eukaryota; kingdom Metazoa; phylum Mollusca; class Bivalvia; order Lucinida; family Lucinidae; genus Lucinisca; species Lucinisca nassula. The sequence goes on along the minus strand of OY757019.1, from coordinate 92,572,525 downwards.
GCCTCTACTTCTATTTCAATTACCACATAAATAATACCACCAGTAGCATCACATAAAACGACGCCATCGTTAAATGACGTCACGTAGAGCTTTACCGGACGCGGAATGGCGGATTATCTAAATAATGAACAGAGAGTGGTTATAAACTAGTAAGAAAAGGTCACTCAGGAAAGGCCGCAATCCAAGAACACAGCCGCCTCAAGTAACCGATAGAAAGTGACGAAATAAGAACCAACGGCATAAAGCCAAATAAGATTTAAGACATTGCAAAAGAACGACCGCATTGGGACTGTCAGTCGTGAATATACTAGGGAGCTTCAACTCTGGAGTTTATGAATTTTCAGCCCCCGTCCTCAGTTCCAGTACATTATCAAACAAAATAGCAATAACGAATCGATCCGCGTGGAGGCTTTCTAGCTAAAAAGTGAGTCATGTTTGTTTGATTTTAGGTTTAACGTCCCCGTCAACACTGTAAAGGTCATTTTGGAGACGGTGCTTCCAATTTTGCGGGACTTTTACCCGACCTTGAGATGAAATGACATCTCAAGGTCTGGGTTTATTAGCACTGACGGGCCGTCTCGCACCGCTTTGGCTTGACAGGGTTATATCCTCTAAGCGGTTTACCAGTACTCGTGTGCGGGCCTGTTTCAGTCCTGAGTGAAAGCATCATGCAGCCGATCTATTTCTTCAAACCCCGATGGGCGGGGGCCCACAAAATGACCAAAAAATTATCACTTCCTAGTATTCTTCTGAATTTATAAACTAAACCCCCATAAAAGTCATGTTCCGACAGTCCCTGTTGCAGAATTGTCTTCAAAGAAATGTCATATTTAGAAATAATGTCGTTATGTCCACGATAAAATTTTGGAAATATTTTTCGCAGTTTAAGATACCGAAGCCTTGTTCCAGAAAGTGAGCTGTTAAAATTCTGTTGCGATCATTGAAATAGAGGTGGAGGCAATGATCAGGAATCAATACAATTAACCCACAGCTCTCATCAGAGACACTAAAGGGAAAGAACCACAAACATGAAACAACAGACCCTAATGGAAACAACAAAAGCGGAAAGACAAAGCGACCGTTACTTTCCCACAAGATGGCCAAAGTCATCAACATACTGCAAGCTCTAGCAAAACAAATAAGATGTGACAGATAAAAATAGAACTAGGGGCAATGATCAGGAATCAATACAATTTACCCACAGCTCCCATTAGAGACACCAAAGGGAAAGAAATACAAACATGAAGCAACAGACCACAAGGGAAACACCAACAGCGGAAAGCCAAGAGGACAGTTACTTTCCCACAAAATGGCCACAAGGCTATCCAAAATAATTTAATATAAGGGACACAAACACCCAAAGACAAACCATAGCAAAATAACCGCGAAAGACTCAATGAAAAGCTGCAATTTGTATTATATTATGTGGGGAAAATAATCGTTACATAAGAAAGTTCCATCAAATTGGTTAGTAAACAAAGCGAAACAGACATGGTGTCGTTTCTCTTTTCAAGTTTCATGATTTATTGGGATTGAATGTCCTCGTCAACATTATAAAGGCCATTTCAGAGATGTTGCTACCAATTTGTTTGAGACTTTTACCTCAATATTCAGGAGATAAGACATCTCAAACCTTGCTTACCAATGAAATCTGTAGGAATAATATGCGTGGACTGTCCGGCTCGCACAAAGTTTAATTGAGCAGGCTAAAATCTTCAATGCAGTATACCAGTACTCATGTGGGGTCGGCTCCACCTCTGCTTGGAAGCACCATGCCCAATCTATTTCTCAAAGCCCCGGTGGGTGGGTGCCCGGCATTGATAATAAGTAATGATGAATGCTAAAACTATAGTATTCGGGCCTTAGTGACAACATTCAGTTTTATTCAGATAAAACGTTCTGTTGACTTTCTAACCGCTGCACATGTTCTATTTCTTTCAGATAATCCTGACAACTGGCAGGGGCTGGAAGACTGCGGTATGCTTAGGACGTTAGAAGACAAGGGGTCTTTAAATGACCTAGAGTGTACTTATAAGCTTCCGTACATGTGCAAGAAGAAAGGTTTGACTGATAAATTGTTTTAATCACGCAAACACACTTGTATAATTTTTACCCTCTTGAACCCCACTTTTATATTGTAAAACTGGGGTGTGCAGGGGTAAACCTTATTTTTTATGTTTCTGCTCTAAAACAAAGATTATGGGTACTCGTTAGAACCGCATCATTGAAGCTGTTCTTAAGTGTACCCACAATCTATATTTTGGGCAGAAATAAAAATAATATCACATTTTTTCATCTTAAATTTATCAATTTTCCGGCGGTAAAATTTACAGTTTATTTGTATAGGCGTGTTTTCATAATGATATGCACCATATAAATGCACCATTTTGTACAGCGCATGAAATAATATTTCTAACCAGGGCCTCACTGTGAGTAAAAGTTATTTAGCCAGTTTTTAAGACAATATTACATATTGCTAATAGGTGACCAGCCGGTAAGTGCATAATAGGCGACCAGCCAGTAAGTGCATAAACAGAGTCTTCGCAGAGCCTTGCCGACCGGAGAAATGCTCAAGAGATATTTATGAACTTATAGGTCTACACCTGTAGCTTGACTGCGCACGCATTTTTGTTTGCCTTTAGTATTAGAGCCCTTTCAAGATAATTTCACTTGTGTCGAGCCAATCGTTAACAAGATGTGATCGAAAACGGGAGTATCCGGAGAAAAACACATGGCTTTCCATTGCAGAACCTGGCCTCTCACATGTGTCAAGGCTAGAACTAAGACGGTGGGAGACATAATGGTTAGGAGTCAACGTTCTTATCAACTAGGCCACGGAGGCCCGTACACGAAATTTTAATAACACAAAGCTAAAAATCCTAAATGCCATATTTTCTGGATCTTTAAACCTAAACCTGTCATTACACAGTTAAATTAGTCGGAGTTCACAACCTTGTGCTCGCTACAGCTTTCGGTTATGTAGTGCTTTCCTTCGGTCGCACGGATAACCTTTTGTAGATTATATCCCATGGCTCGAATACCCTTGTAACTATTGAAAATTATTTTTGACAGTGGATGGTCAAGCAAGTTGAAATAAAGGGTCATAATGAGCACTTCAGGAGTAACTGTTTGATCTTCTTATATGAGTAGTTTAGGTCGTAGTACTAAAGTCGAAGTTAAACAAAGATCAGGAATCGATACAATTAACTTACTCCACCGATCAAAGACACCAAAGGGAAAGAAACACAAACATGAAGCGACCAGACCATAATGGAAACCTAAACAAAGGAAGGCCATAAGGACAGTTACTTTCCCACAAAATGGCCATATGGCCATCCAAAATAAAAAGACACAAGTGATACACACAGTAAGTAACAAACAACAACATAAATAAACCGCCACAGAAGAACCGCCTTAGAACGGTCAGTGGAAAGATTTCCACTGGGGGGGGGGGGGGCTTAAATCGATTTTACGTGGCCACAATCCTCGCCCTTACTTCCGTCGCGATTTAGACAAATAATTTGTTCAGTCCGCATGAAGGCCTCCTAAGTCATCAGTGGAACATCTCCGTGAACACAAATAATCAAAGAACCACAGAGGTGAGACGACGGCGAGGAATCGACAGCAAGAAACCACTGAAATGCTAGAGCAAAAGAAAACCAACAGTTAGACTCCGATGGGCCCGACCAGAGACAGAGCATCAGGCACCAACCAACATTACCTTGAATTAAATCTCTCTAATTCTCAATAAGCCTTTACGTTGGAACGGTCATAAAATCTGAGGCCTGAACCACCGGCGTGCAATTTAAGAGGGAAGCAAAGTTGCCAACCGTGATTGGGTTAACTTCCATGCATGCAGTCTGTCGTATAACATCCATGTTGTACCCAATCTTTTTATATCGAGGAATGATTTTACGAAATAGAGTGCTGAAGTCATTGCGGTTATATATTTTTCTGAATGTATATACCATGTCACGATAAAATTCGGGTTCCGATAGACCTTGTTGCAGAAGAAATATAAGTCCAATATTGAATTCTGAAATTAAATCAGAATGGCGCTATAAAATTTTGAAAATGCTTTGCCATGGTACTGATAACCCTGATTAAGAAATTTAGCCGTTAATAATTTATTACGAGTTTTGAAGTCGTAAATCAAAATCAAAACCATAGCGTTAATCCAAAAATCATTAATCCTTAGACAAATGGCAAATATCAATGTTCAGATGTTAAGGTGTGATTACTGTACGCATTGGAATCATCCCAGGGTACCACAGAGGCGAATGTGTACACACAATTATTTACCCTTTTTGTACCAAATGGAATCTTTCTCCATACATATGGAAGGAGTTAATTTCGACATTTAGGGGTGACTGGGTGTGATTTCTTCTACAATTTACTTGGAAAATGGCTTAACTTTTAGTAAATAGTGTAGGCCCTGCGGCGTCCGACCAGGGCCTGCACTGTGGGCCAACTACCCGTTTTGGTGTGTCTGGTACAAAAGTGGTTAATTATGGTCAAAATCAGACAGACAGGACATTATCCACAACATTTTATTATCTTCAAGAACTCTCTGATATCACAATTACAAGTTTGAATCTGCCATGTTGAACGGTTCATCGGCGTTCAATTCAATGCATTTCCATCAAACCTTTCATACTTATTTGCTTTTTATCCCCCGACCAAATAGGTTCGGGGGAATAGAGCGACCAGCCTGGTGTCCGTACGTCTGCCTCCGTCTGTAGACGCAAAATTGTGATGGCCATAACTCCAATACCCTTTATTATTTATTGATGGTTCTTTGCACAATTATTCACAAGACTGAGACGACGTGTCATGCGCAAGAACCACAACTCTGACTGCCATGTTTTTTGTTATCTCCGATTCCAATAAAATAGAGGGACTATCTTGTGATCGCCATAACTCCAATATTGATGGTACCTGGCACAGTTGTTCCCAAGGCTAAGACGGCGTGTCATGCGCAAGAACCACAAATCTGGGTGTCATGGTTTTTTAGTTATCTCCCCTTCCAATAAAATAGAATCACTACCTTGTGATGGCGATATCCCCAATACTCTTTTAGATATCTAGTACAGGTATACATGACGTTAAGCCGTCGTGTCGTGTGCAAGAACCACGAGTCTGGGTGCCCTGGTTTTTTTAATTATATCCCCTTACAATATAACTTTGTGATGGCTATAACTCCAATACCCTTTGAGATATATTGCTGGTACTTGGCACAATTGTGGTCAAGGTGGAGACTGCGTATCATGCCTAAAAACCAAAACTCTTGGTGCTATGGTATTTGAGTTATCTTCCCTTCCAATATAATCGTATGACTACCTTGTTATCAAACAACAATACCCTTTACGATATATTGAAGAAACTTAGTACAATTGAATACAAGGTATAGAAGGCATGTCATGTGCAATAATCACAACTCTTGGTGCTGTGGTATTTGAGTTAGCTCCCCAGTGCGGCCACCTTGTGATCACAATATCTCTAATACCTTTTGAGACATATTGATGGTACTTTGTTCAGGTATACATGAGGTTAAGCAGGAGTGACCTGCACCAGAACCACAATTCTGAGTGCATTTGTTTAAGAGTTAACTCCGCTGACATTATAATCTTGTGATGAATATAACTCCAATACCCTTTGAGATATCTTGCTGGTACTTGGCACAATTGTGGACAAGGTGGAGACTGCGTATCATGCCTAAAAACCACTACTCTGGGTGCTAGGGTATTTGAGTTATCTCCCCTTCCAATATAATCGTATGACTACCTTGTTATCAAACGACAATACCCTTTACGATATATTGAAGAAACTTAGTACAATTGAATACAAGGTATAGAAGGCATGTCATGTGCAATAATCACAACTCTTGGTGCTGTGGTATTTGAGTTAGCTCCCCAGTACGGCCACCTTGTGATCACAATATCTCTAATACCTTTTGAGATATATTGATGGTACTTTGTTCAGGTTAAATGAGGTTAAGCAGGAGTGACCTGCACCAGAACCACAATTCTGAGTGCATTTGTTTAAGAGTTAACTCCCCTGACATTATAATCTTGTGATGGCTATAACTCCAATACCTTTGAGATATATTGCTGGACTTGTCACATTTGTAAATGTATATACAATGATGAAAAGGCATTTCATGTGCACGAACCACAACTCCGTATGCCTGTACTTTTTGCATTGGAAATCTTGGATCTGCATCATGTTTAGAAGCGATCCTTTCTAACATTAGGCAAAGATGGTCTCAATAAACATTACAGATACAAAATTTACTATGGGCTTACCAGTCTGTTTTAATTCTGGTGCACTTTCTTTTTGTGAACAGTCTTCTGAAGGCCATTTTGGCTTTTGGTCGAGGGATTTGTCTTCTCCTCTGATGGCTACTTTTTAAAATATGCACCGTTTCATACGTACGAACATATTTGCATGAATATGTGTTTATATGCGCTATATTTAGATGTGTATAATGTATTCAATTAGACATACATGCAATACTCGTACATGTGTTCATTTTGTAGTATATCTATGTATCTGTATATGTATATACATTTAGTCACGAGAAACAGATTAGGGATTCCAGCTATTAAACCTTTTGAAACCAATATAATTAATAAAATAAACTATACAAAAATAATAAACTCGCAGTGTATAATGGAAACCCTTCTCAGTTTGTCTATCCGAGACAAGGATACACGTGCATGCATTGCATTATATGCTTTATAAGTGATCTCCTTTAGAAGAATATGAGTTGTATTCTTCTCTGGACCCGAGGTTATATTTTTTTTCATGCTCAACTCACTTGAGCATGAAAATTATCCTTCTCACAAATTTTAAAATGCCAACAATTGTTGGCATTAAAAATGTTTAAGCAGGACAAATAACGTTCTCTGCTATCTTAGAAAGAAAAAACGTTCAACTGATTAGTGTTTTAATTTTTATGAGCACCTGAAATTTCATGCTCAGCTGAGTTGAGCATAAAAAAAAGTTTTAAAACCTCGGGTCAGACTAGCCAGTTACAGCCAATTACGCTTTTTCATTGACCTGCAAATAGTTTCAAAATTTCACAATTAAATCATTGGTTCTCAAGGGCTAGAAAATATCATCTACACTAGCATGAAGAGCAGGGAGATAATTTACTCCGCCACATATTCCTGAAATACCAGCGATTGTGACGTTTGTTGTGATCTATAAAATACCAAAGTGAAGGCAATTATCAGGAATCGATACAATTAACCGGGACACCAAAAGGAGAGAAACACAAACATGCCATCTTTTAACATTGTGTAACAGAAGTGAATGCAATGATCAGGAATCGATACAATGACCTCATGCTTTGCTTCCAAGGTACCAAAGGGAAGAAACACAACCCTAAAATTAAAACGTCACCACCGGAAAGGCAAACGGACAGTCACGTTCCCAAGTTCCCATTGTTTGTGTCTGGCCTTCCTTTCACAACTTAATTGACGATATACAGGCAGTAGTTATTATCAAGAGACTGGCTTCAAATACATGCGGAATATCATATGCCATTCATGAATATTACATTATTAATTGACTCTCTTGAATTGTTCAGAGATCATCCGTATTAACACTGAGGTCAAAAATCAATGATCTTGTTTTTCATGTTGTCAATTAATAAAATTGTCAATAATCAAGTAATTTCGTATTGACCAAGTTACAGGCCCTCGGTCAGCTATATTGGCCTCGGCCTTCGGCCTCCAGCCAATACAGCAGACCTCGGACCTGTAATTGCACCAATACGAAATTACTTGATTGTTAACATTATATTATATTTATTTCGTTTTACTTTACCACGTGGCCTTCCTTTCACACCTAAATCAACGATGTACAGGCAGAAGGTAATACCAAAACAAAAATGGCCACAAATACCTCATGTATAGCATGTTGCCATTCGTGGGTCTAAAACAGAAAATACATTATATAAAGGATCTTACATGGGTGTTAATGTATTATTGAATTTATTAAACGAGTTGAGGAAAGGGGATAAAAAGCGAGGCTTTGCCGAGCATTTTATTCTTTTTCTTCAACGTGTGTAATTATTGAATTTATTAAACGAGTTGATGAAAAGGGATAAAATACGAGGCTTTGCCGAGCATTTAACCCTTTTTCTTCAACAAGTTTAATAAATCCGACAATACATGAGCGCAAAGTCAAGATTCTCTTTATCATATGACATTTAAAATGCATTTTATTCACGATTGTTTAACAAAAAAGTCATCAATATTCCGCCATCAGTTAACGTGACGTTGTTAAGGAGGTCATGCATGTAACGTTACGGGGCGTATCAAACTAATTTGCATATTTAATCTACTAGTGGATTAACAAATTTATTACATGACGTTATCACATTCTCAGACACGACGTCATATGATAAATAAATATGTTCTATAAAAGGGTTATCCTTTGGAAGCAAGGAATACACCACAAAAGTGGAAAATATGGAGTGTACATGTTTTCTGGGCCAGACTAGCTAGTTTCGGCCAATTAGGCCTCATCAGTGACCCTCAGTTATTTTCAAAATTCCACAATGAAATCAATGATCCAAAAGGACAAGAACATATAATCATTCTACTTTATATTGTAATCATTATTGTGCATTGTACATCAGTACAGGAAGAATTCTTGACATAATTTATTTCCAGCTGCTGTTCAAAACGTATCATCCTATACAACCACAACAGCCTTTAGTACATTTGAATCAACATCCACAACAATAACGACAACTATTGCCACTACTTCAACAACAACGGGAACAACATTGACGGGTAGGTGGTTGCATTTATTATACAAAATAATTTGAACTGATATCTAGCTAAATAAAAGCGGACTTAAAATGTAGATAAACATGTTTGTCATTCAGCCACCAAGTTTGCTGTGTGTGTTACCGAAGGCCAAGACAAGCCTCCTACGCTATACTGGTTACCAAAACTTCATAAAAGACCTTACAAAGCACGGTTTATCGCAAATTCCAGCTCTTGCACTACCACTGAACTTTCTAAATTATTAACTTCCTGTCTTACTGCTATTAAAACGCATGTGATTAAATATTGTGATAAAGTCTTTGAAAGATCAGGAAGAAATCTGTTTTGGTCTTTAAAAAATTCGAATGAGGTTTTAAATAAATTGAAATCCAGACATTTTCGTGCTTCAAGTCTGTCTACTTACGATTTTTCCACTCTTTCTACTACACTTCCTCATAATCTTATAAAAGAAAAGCTTAATGATTTAATTGAATTGGCTTTTCATAGAGAAGATTCTCTCTACCTTGCATGTTATGTCAGAAATGCATTTTTCACTTCTGAAGAGCATAAGAATTATACACTTTGGTCATGTCAGAAAGTATGTGATGCCCTCAGCTTTCTACTTGACAATATTTATATTAGATTCGGTACTAAGTTATTTAGACAAATTGTGGGTATTCCGATGGGTACGAATTGCGCACCTCTTGTGGCTGATCTGTTCTTGTATTGTTATGAAAGAAACTTCATGTTGTCGCTTTCCATTGATAACCAATCTGAAATTATTGAAGCTTTTAGCTCCACTTCTTGATATTTAGATGATTTATTAAATTTTGATAATACCTGTTTCGATGGTTTGATCAGTCAGATTTACACCCCAGAACTTCAGTTAAATAAAGCAAATTCTTCTGATACCGAGGCCCCATTTTTGGATTTACATCTATCTATTGTAGATGGGTTTGTTTCGTGCAAAATTTATGATAAACGCGATGACTTTGATTTTGAGATTGTAAATTTTCCTAGTTTGGATGGTGATGTTCCTCGTGCGCCATCCAATGGCGTTTATATTTCGATTTGCTAGAGTGTGTAGTCATGTTACTGACTTCAAAACTCGTAATAAATTATTAACGGCTAAACTCCTTAATCGGGGTTATCGGTACCATAAACTACGAAAAGCCTTTTCAAAATTGTATAGGGCCATTCTGATTTAATTTCAAAATTCAATATTGGACTTAAATCTCTTCTGCAACAAGGTCTATCGGAACACGAATTTCATGGTGACTTAGTATATAAATTCAGAAAAATATATAACCGCAATGACTTCAGCACCCAATTTCGTAAAATCATTCTTCGATATAAAAAGATTGGGTACAACACGGATGTTATACGACAGACTGCATGCATGGTAGTTAACCCAATCACGGTTGGCAACTTTGCTTCCCTCTTAAATTGCACGCCGGTGGGTCAGGCCTCCGATTCTCTGACGGCTACAACGTAAAGGCTTATTGAGAATTAGAGAGATCTAATTCTTGGTAATGTTGGTTGGTGCCTGATGCTCTGTCTCTGGTCGGGCCCATCGGAGTCTAACTGTTGATTTTCTTTTGCTCCAGCATTTCAGTGGTTTCTTGCTGTCGAGTCCTCACCGTTGTCTCACCTCTGTGGTTATTTGATTTTTTTGTGTTCACGGAGATGTTGCACTGATGAGTTAGGAGGCCTTCATGCGGACTGAACAAATTATTTGGCTAAATCGCGAGGGAAGTATGGGCGAGGATTGTGGCCACGTAAGATCGATTTAAGCCCCCCAGAGGAAATATTTCCACTGACCGTTCCAAGGCGGTTCTTCTCTTGCGGTTTATTTATGTTGTTGTTACTGTTACTTACTGTGTGTATCACTTGTGTCTTTTTATTTTGGATGGCCATGTGGCCATTTTGTGGGAAAGTAACTGTCCTTATGGCCGTCCTTTGTTTAGGTTTCCATTATGGTCTGGTCGCTTAATGTTTGTGGGTTTTTTTTCCCTTTGGTGTCTTTGATGGTCGGAGTAAGTTAATTGTATCGATTCCTTATCTTTGTTTTACTTCTACTTTTAATACCTTTTACTGGCACCGATAACACTGTGATATGTCCGCTTCGAGATAGAGTTTGTGTTTGTTTGTTTGTTTTTTTGATTGGAGGTGCAACGTCCCCCTTAACGTTGTGTAGGTCATTTTGGAGACACTGCTTCCAATTTTCTGGGACTATTACCCGACATTGGGACGAAATGACATATCCAGCCTTGTCGCCCAGTTAAACCAACAGGGTTAATAATCATGGACGGTCCGACTCTCACCGCTTTGCCTTGCCAAGCTTAGATCCTCTAAGCAGTTTACCAGTACCCGTGTGCAGTCGGTTTCAGCTCTGCCTGGAAGCATCATGCATCCCATTTATTTCTTCCAGCTCCGATGGGCGGGCCACCTAAGTTGCGGTATAATGTTCGACTACGCCATACGAAAAGCGCAAATCTCGCACAGTGGCACTAGGAGCTCCTTAATGGGAATGGGAACACCTGTCAGTTTTTTCTGCCGGTTGTCAAAGGGAGACAACTTTCGAGACTTCCTGTTCACTTTTCTATAAGCCCTGTCCAACTGAATAAGGGGTCTACTCTTAAAGGACAGCAAATTATTTCCTATAAGAGTTTACCCCTATTGACATGGGAGACAAAACTACTTTGGCAGGAGTTGCCTGCCCTGAAGGTGTACCCATTCCCCTTAAGCACAAACTCGCATCACTCAGAATAATCTTTGAAAACATGAGTAGTATTTTCTGACTACTTTACATGTCAGAATTAGAGTTTATTTTATGCCCTGTAATAAACTGCATCGTTGTATTCTGGATATAATGTTTTTGATAATATGCTTTGGTTGGTCGATTGCTGGCCATATGATTAGAAAATACGATTGTGGTTAAGTGTGTAGTGTTATGATTCGCTAATACTAATGGGTACCGCAAAGTGAATGTATTTTTACTAGAGAATTAGAAAAATTGAAGTGAAGGCAATGATCAGGAATCGATACAATTAACCCACAGCTCCCATCGGAGACACCAAAGGGAAAGAAGCACAAACACGAATCAACTAGACCCTAATCAATAGCGGAAAGCCAAACGGGGAGTAACTTTCCCACAAAAAGGTCCATTGGCTATCCCAAAAAAAATCATATAAGCGATACGCACACACTCCACGACAAACAATAAAAAAATAAACGCAACAGAAGAACCGCCTTGAACGGTCAGTGAAGCGAATTCCACTTGGGGGCGCAAATCGATTTCACGCGGCCACAACCCCCGCCCCAACTGCCACCGCGATTTAATCTGTTCAGTCCACATGTAGGCCTCCTAACTCATCAGTGCTACATCTCCGTCAACACAAAAATCAAACAACCATAGAGATGAAACAACGGTGATGACTCGACAGCAAGAAACTACTGAAATGGATGCAGTCTGTCGTATAACATTTTTGTACCCTATCATTTTATATCGAAGAATGATTTTACGAAATTGGATGCTGAAGTCATTGCCCTTATATATTTTTCTGAATGTAAAGACTAAGTCACCACAAATTTCGGGTTCCGATAGACCTTGTTGCATAAGAGATTTAAGTCCAACATTGAATTTTGAAATTAAATCAGAATGACGTCTACAAAATTTTGAAAAGGCTTTGTGTTGTTTATGATACCGATAAACCTGATTTAAAATTGGCAGTTAACAATTTATTACGAGTGTTGAAGTCAGTTACATGATTCAACACTCTGGCAAATCGAATTATTTGTGAAATATAAATGCATTAGAATGCCGCACGAGGGACACCACCATCCAAGAAAGGACAATTTACAATATCCAAATCAAATCATCGCGTTTATCATAAATTTTGCAAGAAACAATCCCATCTTCAATAGACCACATTTGTAATTCAGCCACCAGCTGGCCATTTTATAGGAAAGTAACTGTTCTTTTGGCTTTTCCGCGATTGATATTTTTATTTGGGTCTAGTTGTTTCAAGTTTGTGCTTCTTTCCCTTTGATGTCTCTGATGGTAGTTGTGGGTTAATTGTATGGATTCCTGAACATGGCTCCATTTCTATTTTTCAAACAATAGTGTTCAATTTATAGCCATGCCAGGCGGCCCACTTGTTTTAAACAGGTCAATATAGGCAAAACCTATAAAATTCTTCTTATCTGGAACCAGACCGCCAAGGCATTTGAGATTGTTTATAGCCATGTCTAGTGTAGTTGACCTATATAAAGAATGTTCAAAATATAGCCAGTTGTTCAAAGCATCGTTAGCTTAACGAGCTCGTTATTGGTCATATTGTTTACTGTTCTAGTATGTACAATACCTAAATTTTGGCATTTTTGCTGAAGAAATGTGAGCAGATTTGGCATTTGCTTTTGCATTTGCAAAAGCTGCTCATATTTTTTCAGCAAAAATATTAGTATTTTAACCATATTGAATGATCGAAGTTTTAACAATACGTTAGCTAACGACATCATTAGTTTTGAACAACTGGCCCCTGGATGCTAAATTCTTGAACATAAAATTTATACGAAGTAGAAGTAAAACAAAGATCAGGAATCGATACAATTAACTTACTCCACCCATCAAAGACACCAAAGGGAAAGAAACACAAACATTAAGCGACCAGACCATAATGGAAACCTAAACAAAGGAAGGCCATAAGGACAGTTACTTTCCCACAAAATGGCCATATGGCCATCCAAAATAAAAATACACAAGTGATACACACAGTAAGTAACAAACAACAACATAAATAAACCGCCACAGAAGAACCGCCTTGGAACGGTCAGTGGAAAGATTTCCACTGGGGGGCTTAAATCGATTTTACGTGGCCACAATCCTCGCCCTTACTTCCGTCGCGATTTAGACAAATAATTTGTTCCGTCCGCATGAAGGCCTCCTAACTCATCAGTGCAACATCTCCGTGAACACAAATAATCAAAGATTCACAGAGGTGAGACAACGGTGAGGACTCGACAGCAACGAACCACTGAAATGCTGGAGCAAAAGAAAACCAACAGTTAGACTCCGATGGTCCCGACCAGAGACAGAGCATCAGGCACCAACCAACATTACCTTGAATTAGATCTCTCTAATTCTCAATAAGCCTTTACGTTGGAACCGTCATAAAATCTGAGGCCTGACCCACCGGCGTGCAATCATATCATATGACATTTATAATGCATTTTCTCCACGATTGTTTAACAACAATGTCAATTTCCGTCATTAGTAAACGCGACGTCGTTACGGACGCCGTACATGTAACGTACGACCAGAGCGACATGTACGTACATTATGGTCTATTTAGACAAATAATTTGTTCAGTCCGCATGAAGGCCTCCTAACTCATCAGTGCAACATATCCGTGAACACAAATAATCAAAGAACCACAGGGGTGAGACAACGGTGAGGACTCGACAGCAAGAAACCACTGAAATGCTTGAGCAAAAGAAAACCAACAGATAGACTCCGATGAACCCGACAAGAAACAGAGCATCAGGCACCAACCAACATTACCTTGAATTAGATCTCTCTAATTCTCAATACGCCTTTACGTTGGTTAAATCGAATTTACGTGGCCACAATCCTCTCCCTTACTTCCGTCGCGATTTAGACAAATAATTTGATGGATGGAATATTGACATTGTTATTAAACAATCGTGGAGAAAATGCATTATTAATGTCATATGATGTCGTACGAAAGTCTTAAAGGAGTCTACCTTTTGAAACTTCAATATCAAGTATGTAAATACCCTAGCTCAGATGAGTGATTTAGCACCATCGTGGTCATCTTCTTTTTCTCAATGTTTTTTCTTATTATTTGCAAAATCATACACTGAGGTTACTCGATAGAATATATTTAAATAATCAATTTTTGTAGGACAAATGAAAAAAGATCCATTTGTTTCATACGAGCATGGGAAATTGAGAGAGACCACGATCTCTCAAGGATGTGTCGCCCTGATTTAACCGTGTATTTTGTATAGTTATAATCATAATCTGCTACTGTGTGACTGCATGTTAACAGTAGTAGATTATCATATGGGCACTATTAACTGCTTCTGTCAGGAACACATTTTCCATGCCATATGAACAAACTAATTACGGGATTCAAAGTAGAAGTAAAACAAAGATCAGGAATCGATGCAATTAACTTACTCCACCCATCAAAGACACCCGTTCCGAGAAGGACTAATCTAATGCAATGTTCTTCTTTATCATATAGCGTCCATCTGAGAATGTAATAACAGCATGTTATAAATTTGATAATCCACTAGTGGATTCAAAATGCAAATTAGTTAGACACGCTCCGTAACATGTACGGCGTCCTTAACAACGTCGCGTTTACTAATGACGGAATATTGACAGTTTTGTTAAACAATCGTGAAAAAAATGCATTATAAATGTCATATGATAAATAGAATCTTGCATTCGTGCCCATGTTTTATTAAATTAAATATGAACATGAACACTCATGAAAGACCCTCTATGTCACAGATAGTTCCAGTATAACCTGTGGAGCCGGTTGGGAGGAGAGCCCTTATTCCGAATGGTGTTACCAGTTTAATTCTGATAGGAAAGGATTCTTCGATGCGTTAAAGACTTGTCTTGACCAAGATTCTATGCCAGTTAGTATTGTGAATCCTGAAGAGCAGGCTTATATCAGCGGTACGTTTTAAATAAAATACAAGTGAAAGCAATGATCAGGAATCGATAGTATTACCTAACAGCTCCGATACAAGAAACCAAAGGAAAAGAAGCAAAACACAAAACGACCTCAACATAATGAAGACGTCACAAGCAGAAAGCCAATACGAGTACAATTTTGACTCTGGGGTCAGATTGGTGCCCTGGGGGAAGGGCCAAAAGGCCACAATTTATGTTTTTCAGAACATAGCCATGTGGCATATTAAATCGAAGGGGGTAGAATAGTAGAATATAGTACACGTTTTACCCTGGGGTCAGGTTTTGGCCCTGGAGGGGGGGGGGTCAAAAGGTCACATGTCAGTCAAATTCAATTGCAAATACATGTAAATATATTTATTTGGTACTCAGCCCCTGTGGAGAAAGCGTGGGAATTTGCGATGGCGTACCATCGTCTGCATTCTAGTTTATTATTAAATGATTTAAACCGTCACTGCATTGCATATAAATTAGATAATGCAACCATAGTTTAAAGAAGTGGAGGCAGTGATCAGGAATTGATACAATCAACCCACACCTCCCACCAGAGATACTGGAGGGAAAGGAACATAAACATTGAAATAACAAGATCATTAATAAAACATCACTAACGGAAAGCAAAAAGGACATTTATTTTCACACAAAATGACCAGTTGGCTATCAAAAACAAAACTATATAAGCGATACACAAATTCGAGGACGAACTATAACAAAAAACTGCACTAGAAGAGTCGCCTTGGAACGGTCAGTGGTACGTATTTCACTGTGGAGAGGGGTAAACGGATTTTACGTGGTCGCAATCCTCGCTCTCACTTCTGTCGTGGTTTAGACAAATAATTTATTCAGTCTGCATGAAGTCTTCCTGACTCAACTATGCAAATTCTGCGAAAACAAAACCTATCTTTCATTCCGTTAATGTGTTTGTTTGTTTTGGAGTTTAGCGGTCCAGTCAACACAATTTAGGTCTTTTTTGAGCCGGTCCACACTTTTCCTGGGCAGGCTTATACATAAGCGGTTAGCCAGTACAGTGCACATTCTTTCGCCAGACAACCACCCTTCTTGAATCAGCGGAAGGGCTCCATGCCGTTATTAATGCCACACTTCTGTAGGAAAATTCCAGTACATTTTCAATTTTGGTTCAATAAGACTGTATGTGCTCTTTGGAACTGCCTATTCAGGCAGATTTAACTAGTGCTCACAATTTGAATTTGTAAGTAGATTATACACATATAGATTTCTCTTTTCCCTACATAAATAGAAGTGTAGTCAATGATCAGGAATCGATACAATTAACCAACAACTCCCATCAGAGACACCAAAGGGAACGAAACACAAACATGAATAAACTAATGGAAACATAATTAAAGGAAAGCCAAACAGACATTTACTTTTTCCTAAAAATGGCCAATTGGCTAGCCAAATCAAAAATGATATAAGCGATAAACATACTCAAAGACAAACCATAACAAAAATAAACTAAGAAAGACAGGAGAACCGCGTTGGAACGGTCAGTGAAAAGAATTTCACTAGGCGCGGTTAATTCGATTTTACGTAGCCACAATCCTCGCCCTTACTTCCGACACGATATCGACAAATACTTTGTTCAGTCCGCTTGAAGGACTCTTAATTTTTGTGTTCTCGGAGATGTTGCACTGATGAGTTCATCAGTGCAACATCTCCGAGAACACAAAAATCAAACATTAAATTCTGTCAGTTAGTTATGCCGTTTTCCAAATGTAAATAAGGTTATCTATATCGTTGCATTAAACACCTTCCTGCATGCCGTCTGGTCGGTGTAAGGTAATTTTACCGATTCCTGGTAATTGTCTTCACTTCTTTTGTTTTTACTTTGTGCTTATTAGGATGTATTATTCACCAGAATGTTGTAAGGACGGAAAGAGACAGACAGACAAACAGACATGAAGTAATTGGTGCAAAATAGAAGTAAAGGCAATGATCAAGAATCGATACAATCAACCCACAGCTCCCATCAGAGAGACCAAGGAAAAGAAACACAAAAAGAAACACAAACATGAAACAACTAGACTCTAATGGAAACATCTCTGGCAGAAAGCCAAAAGGACAGTTACTTTCCCACAAAATGGCCAATTGGCTATCCAAAGCAAACTAATATAAGCGATATATACATTCAAAGACAAGCCATAACAAAATAAACCACGACAGAGAACCGCATTGGAACGGTCAGTTAAACGAATTCCACTGAGGGCCTTAAATCGATTTCAGGTGGCCACAACCTCGCCCTTTTAGACAAATAATTTGTTCAGTCCGCATGAAGGCCTCCTAACTCAAAAGTGCAACATCTCCGTGAACACAAAAATCAATCAACCACAGAGATGAAACAACGGTGAGAACTCGACAGCAAGTTCGATCTGAGTATGCGGTAAGCGTTCAGTTTCGAAACCACATCGCTATTTGCGACTCATTTTCTGTTTTGTAGTCTGTCTGTGGTGTTTATGCAACCGATAGTTTAATTCTCTCTCAGAACCTAAATTGGGTTTCTGTATTTGCGAGTCTTTTTCATTGCTTTCGAATTTATTTTATATCATAGTCTAGTTGTTCAAATCAAACGACAACTTATTTAAACGTATTAATACAAACGGATATAAGCTTATATTTTGGCCACACGAATGTGCAATAGGTACTTACTTTTTGTCCGTATTAGGTGTGGTACTTGCTTAAATTGTTAAAATTGTGGCCTCAAATGAACCCGACGAGATGCACAAACAACTGGACCCAGGATGTAGCAAAAATATATAGTGCTTGGGTAACCATGAATTACATGCCTTGTTCAGATTGGAACATATCGTGAGAACATATGTAAAAACTCTGTCTGTAAGCGACAGTAATGAGGGTAATATTTCCAGAATGACGGACTTTGATATTTTCTCACTCCTGGAATGTCGAAAACGCAGAACTAGATCTCACGGCACCAGGAAAAATGGTAACTTTAAACGTAAATCACGTGCGTTTAAACGAAACAATACTAGACTGAAGTGACTGTCAATTATATTATTAAATCATGGACGCCACTCTATGCTTTCATTTTTAAGTTCATTACCCTTTTCTGTTTTACGTCTTCTGGACACCGAGGCGAATAAATTCTACGATAGTTCTCATCAGTTATATGATGCGGCTCTCTTAACTAGAGGCTATACTCAGCATACTCTCCGTCCTTACATTGATTCTGAAATTAATCATAAACGCCATTTCTTCAAAATATCCTTCATTAATAAGGGTATGGATTTTATAGATTTGCCCAGTATCTTCCGTGAGAGAGCGGTGCTTTCTTCCATTCCTGCTTATTTTCAAAATACTGAAACACCTATAATTTGCTATAAATATAACAAACCTGTTAGATCTATCATTTTTAATTTCAATAAACTTGTTTCAGATCTTGATATTGATACTAATACTCCTCATTCATGTGATTGTAAAAACTCAAAGTATTGCTATCCTGCTGCTGGTCATGTTATTACTGGCAATTTGAAAAATATTCCTGATTCTAGGATAAGGAATATAATTTCTAAAGGACCGAAATATCGGTTTTCTTCTAAAATTGATTTCAGTAAATGTAGAGATGAAATCGCTGCTTCCTTGAATGAATTCGGTAATCGATGGTGTAAGCGAGAGTATGTTGAGCATAAAGCCCTTAAGGACTGGAAACTTAGCATTTTAGAACTAGTGAATAAACGCATTTCTTTCTATTCTCAAAATACTAACTTATTACCTCCTAAGCCCAAGACGTCTTTACGTCATCTTAAACTAGGTATTCAAGAATTTCATAAGAAGTTTGTTTTGGCCCCTGCAGACAAGGCTGCAAACAACGTCGTCGTTGTGTGACGGCTTCACTATGTAAACACGCTTAAGCAGGAGCTTGGTGGTACTAAGGCCTATGAACTTCAGCCTTTAGCTGAAGAGAGAGCTACAGTAGATAAACATGTTTGTCTTTCAGCCACCAAGTTTGCTGTGTGTGTTAACGAAGGCCAAGACAAGCTTCATACGCTACACTGGTTACCAAAACTTCATAAAAAACCTTACAAAGCACTGTTTATTGCAAATTCTAGCTCTTGCACTACCACTGAACTTTCTAAATTATTAACTTCCTGTCTTACTGCTATTAAAACGCATGTAATTAAATATTGTGATAAAGTATTTGAAAGATCAGGAAAAAATCTGTTTTGGTCTATAAAAAATTCGAATGAGGTTTTAAATAAATTGAAATCTAGACAGTTTCGTGCTTCTAGTCTGTCTACCTACGATTTTTCCACTCTTTACACTACACTTCCTCATAATCTTATAAAAGAAAAGCTTAATGATTTAATTGAATGGGCTTTTCACAGAGAAGATTCTCTGTATCTTGCATGTTATGTCAGAAATGCATTTTTCACTTCTAAAGAGCATAAGAATTATACACTTCGGTCATGTCAGAAAGTGTGTGATGCCCTCACCTTTCTACTTGACAATATTTCTATTAGATTCGGTACTAAGTTATTTAGACAAATTGTGGGTATTCCGATGGGTACGAATTGCGCACCTCTTGTGGCTGATCTATTCTTTTATTGTTATGAAAGAGACTTCATTTTGTCGCTTTCCATTGATAACCAATCTGAAATTATTGAAGCTTTTAGCTCAACTTCTAGATATTTAGATGATTAATTAAATATTGATTATACCTATTTTGATGGTTTGATCAGTCAGATTTACCCCCTAGAACTTCAGTTAAATAAAGCAAATTCTTCTGATACCGAGGCCCCGTTTTTGGATTTACATCTGTCTATTGTAGATGGATTTGTTTCGTGCAAAATTTATGATAAACGCGATGACTTTGATTTTGAGATTGTAAATTTTCCTTTTTTGGATGGTGATGTTCCTCGTGCGCCATACTATGGCGTTTATATTTCGCAATTAATTCGATTTGCTAGAGTGTGTAGTCATGTAACTGACTTCAACACTCGTAATAAATTATTAACGGCTAAACTCCTTAATCAGGGTTATCGGTACCATAAACTACGCAAAGCCTTTTCAAAATTTTATAGACGCCATTCTGATTTAATTTCAAAATTCAATATTGGACTTAAATCTCTTCTGCAACAAGGTCTATCGGAACCCGAATTTTATGGTGACTTAGTATATAAATTCAGAAAAATATATAACCGCAATGACTTCAGCACCAAAATTTGTAAAATCATTCTTCGATATAAAAAGATTGGGTACAACATGGATATTATACGACAAACTGCATGCATGGTAGTTAACCCAATCACGGTTGGCAACTTTGCTTCCCTCTTTAATTGCACGCCGGTGGGTCAGGCCTCAGATTCTATGACGGCTCCAACGTAAAGGCTTATTGAGATTTAGAGAGATCTAATTCAAGGTAATGTTGGTTGGTGCCTGATGCTCTGTCTGGTCGGGCTCATCGGAGTCTAACTGTTGGTTTTCTTTTGCTCCAGCATTTCAGTGGTTTCTTGCTGTCGAATCCTCACCGTTGTCTCACCTCTGTGGTTCTTTGATTTTTGTGTTCACGGAGATGTTGCACTGATGAGTTAGGAGGCCTTCATGCGGACTGAACAAATTATTTGTCTAAATCGCGACGGAAGTAAGGGCGAGGATTGTGGCCACGTAAAATCGATTTAAGCCCCCCAGTGGAAATCTTCCACTGACCGTTCCAAGGCGGCTCTTCTGTGGCGATTTATTTATGTTGTTGTTTGTTACTTGCTGTATGTGTCACTTGTGTCTTTTAATTTTGGATGGCCATATGGCCATTTTGTGGGCAAGTAACGGTCCTTATCGCCTTCCTTTGTTTAGGTTTCCATTATGGTCTGGTCGCTTAATGTTTGTATTTCTTTCCCTTTGGTGTCTTTTATGGGTGGAGTAAGTTAATTGTATCAATTCCTAATCTTTGTTTTACTTCTACTTTGGTAGACATGTTTCTGTGATAAATGGTGCTCGGTAGAATTTGTGATCGCCTAAAATAAGATATTTGGTAGATATTAACGTCCGGGGGCAAATTTGGTTGTCGATCCTTTTAGTGAACATATTTGATAGGCTCCCCGGTTGCAAGACAGTGGGCTGGAATTTTATGCCCCTGCCAGTCGAAGAATGGTGGAAAGGGCATATAGCGTTGCCCCTGTCCGTCCGTTCGTCCGTCCGTCCGTCCGTCCGTCCGAAACTTAAACGCAGTCAATGACTTCCTTATTTCTTGATGGATTTTAAAATTACTCGGCAGAAATGTTAACCATCATGAGACGACGTGTCACGTGCAAAACCCAGGTCCGTACCTCCAAGGTCAAGGTCATACTTAGAGGTCAAAGGTCACAAAAAAGGGTCCGAATCTTAAACGCAGTCAATAACTTTCTTATTTCTGGATGGATTTTGAAATTACTTTGTAGAAATGTTAACCACCATGCGTCCATGTGTCAACTGCAACACCCAGATCCGTACCTCCAAGGTCAAGGTCATGCTTAGAGGTCAAAGGTAAAAAAAAGGGTCCGAAACTTACACGCAGTCAATAACCTCAATTATTTCTGGATGGATTTTGAAATTACTTTGAAGAAATGGTAATCATCATGAGATGATGTGTCGTGTGCAAACCCAGATCCGTACCTCCAAGGTCAAGGTCATACTTAGAGGTCACAGGTAAAAAAAATGGTCCGAAACTTAAACGCAGCCAATAACTTTCTTATCTCTGGATGGATTTTGAAATTACATGGCACAAATGTTGGCCATCATGAGACAATCTGCCTCACACAAAACCAAGGTCCTTTCCTCCAAGGTCAAGGTCATACTTAGCGGTCAGATGTGAAAAAAAATGGTCCAAAACTTAAACACGGTCAATAACTTTCTATGGATGAATACGAACAGCCATATTTTCCGGCGGGGGCATCCGTGTCCTATGGACGCATTTCTAGTTGTACTTTGTGATGGACCGATTCAGTCTTCATTAGGTCATTCAAGTCAGTAATCATTAACAGGATAATCCATCTGGCTTTGATCTAAAGACTTTACATAGGTAGCTATTTTACCAGGGAAATTCTTTTCACTGACCATTCTAAGGCAGTTCTTCTGTCGCGGTTTATTTTTGTTATGGTTTATCTTTGAGTGTATGTATCACTTATATATTTTTGTTTAGGATAGTTAATTTGCCATTCTGTGGGATAGTAACTGTCTTTTTGTATTGATGTTTCCATTAGGTTCTAGTTATTTCATGTATGTGTTTCTTTCCCTTTTGATGTCTCTGATGTGAGATGTGGGTTAATTGTCATTACGCAAACACGCCTATACAAGTACATTGCAACCTTTATCGCCGAAAAAAAAACATTTTATGATGAAAAATTGTGATATTTTTTTTTATTTCTGCTCAAAATATAGATTGTGGGCTGTTCTAACGAGTAACCGCAATCATTATTTTAGAGCAGAAATAAGAAAAATAAGGTATACCTCCGGAAACCCCAGTTTTACTATATAAAAGTGGGGTTCAAGGGGGTCAAAATTATATAGGCGTGTTTTCGTGATGATAGTTTCCTGATATTTGTCTTCACTTCTATTTTCTGGCCATGTACAAACGTGCTTTGGCCCAAGTGCTTATTTGTGCTGACCATTCTGAGGCGGTAGTTCTTTTGTTGTCCATTCTATGTCGTCCTTTTCTTCACGAATGTTTAGTCCCGTTTGGTGTACTTTTGTTATTAATTTTGTATTTCTTGTATAGCAACGTAATAACAACTTCGCCGTGGAATAGAGGACTCACTCTGTCAATGTTATTTGCTGTTTGCTCTACTTTCTGATTTATTGACAATAGTAGCGTTACTGTGCTATGACTGTAAAGCTTCCACACCATCTTTACTTGGATTTTATTTGTTTCGTTTACTCTGACGAATAAGACCGATAGACAAGTATAGATAGCTGGACCGACGGACGGACGGTCGGACGAATAGACAGGCAGACAGACGGTGAAATAAATATGTTTAAGGCGTTCTAGTTTGTTTCAGGAAGAGTAACATCTGATCCAAAATTCAAGTGTGACTCTTGGATAGGACTAACAACAGATATTCCTGGATGGCTCGATAGTTCCCCGCTGGTATATTTCAACTGGGCTCCAGGTAAGCAATGACAACCATGACAGTTATTCATGGAAATTAAAATATCAAACAAAAATACAATATTAGATCAAACTAACGAGTCTTAGGTTTAATAGTGGGTTTCTGAAACATTAGACCGACAAGAGGATCTGTGCAAGAAACAACAAACTCTAATCTACAAGCGCATTTGCGATTTAGCCTTCTCTTTCATTTTGGCTATAGAAAAGCAAATCGCTCAGACTCGATGGAAGATGAGGGTGAACGTTAGGGCCCCGTAAAATCAAAGTGAAGGTAATTATCAGGAACCGATACATTTACTTCACATCAGAGACACTAAAGGAAAAGTAACACGAACTTAAAGTAAGTAAACCCTTATGAAAACATCACTAAATGATAGCCAAACTGACTATTTACTTTCTCGCAAAATGGCCGTACGGCGATCCAAACTAAAAAGATGTAAACAGTACATACATGCAAAGACAAATTATAACAAATAATAAACCACAACAGAAGAACCGCCTTGTTCTGCTGTCGCGGTTTATTTTTGTTATGGTTTGTCTTTGGGTGTTTATGTCGCTTATATTATTTTATTTTCGATAGCCTATTGGCCATTTTGTTGGAAGGTAACTGTCTTTTGGCTTCCCGCTATTGATGTTTCCATTAGAGTCTGTTGTTTCATGTGTGCGTTCCTTTCCCTCTGGTGTCTCTGATGGGAGCTATGGCTTAATTGTATCGATTCCTGATCATTGCCCCCACTTCTATTTTGGAACAGTATTTCCCAGTGGAGGGGTCTTCAAAAAATTTTATGTGATCACAATCCTTGACCTTGGTTCTGTCGTGGTTCAGACAAATGTGTTCTGTCCACATGAAGGCATTCCAACTCAACACTGCTACAGCTCCGCTAACAAAACATCTTCAGAGATGAAACAACGATGAGGACTCAGCAGCATGAAATAACGGAAATACCGTAGCAAACCAAAACCAGCTGTTAGACGGGTTAAAACCAAAGTAAAACCGGTAACCACCGCCCCAACCCCGGTAATAAGGTAATAATAACTGGACGTTCCATAGCGGTACTTTCGTTGCTGTTTCGTTTATTTAATATTCAGTCTTGTTTCATTTTTAAATGTGTTCATTTTAAAGCTTCGGTGTGTCCTAATAATTGAGTTTAGTGTGTGTAGCTGACTTGGTATTTCGCATGTGATTTTATTGTTTGTTAACATGTGTGTATACATCTTTCCCTTTGGTGTTTTGAAAACTTTTAAGGCTTTTGGTTTGGATTCGATCAGTTATTGAAGTATCTTCACTCATTTGAGTTATTAAAATAAATTGTATGTCGGGACTGTATGTACTTTGCATTCATTTCATGTATTTTCTTTTCATAACATTCGTATCTGTATTAGACCTGTTGTGCTTATTTTTAAAACGTTTCCATTACTTCAACATTTTTATTTTCTCTAGCTGTACCGAGTCCATTGCGAGTAATCTGAAAACTGAGTACTGCTGAAATCGATGCTAGTTGCGTGTTCAGCCTTGCACGCAACAGTGCTGTTAAATATGAACAAATTAAAACAAACCGAGTTTCCGGTATTCAGCCTAATATGTATTCTTTGCTTCCAAAATCAAACTTTTTATTTATTTTACGTAACTGCAGCTGGTGTATAGTGCTGTGTGGCGGTCGTAAAACATTTCTGTTTTCTTTGCCATTTGAATTTTCTGTGGCTGCATCGAGTCCATTGCGAGTAATTTGAAAACTAATTACCGCTTAAATCGATGCTAAAGGGTGGATTCAGCCTTGAAGACAACAATGCTGTTATGAAGAAACTCATTAAAACCGAGTTTTCGGTATTCATAAAAAACCTTACAAAGCACGGTTTATTGCAAATTCTAGTTCTTGCACTACCACTGAACTTTCTAAATTATTAACTTCCTGTCTTACTGCTATTAAAACGCATGTAATTAAATATTGTGATAAAGTCTTTGAAAGATCAGGAAGAAATCTGTTTTGGTCTATAAAAAATTCGAATGAGGTTTTAAATAAATTGAAATCTAGACAGTTTCGTGCTTCTAGTCTGTCTACCTACGATTTTTCCACTCTTTACACTACACTTCCTCATAATCTTATAAAAGAAAAGCTTAATGATTTAATTGAATGGGCTTTTCACAGAGAAGATTCTCTCTATCTTGCATGTAATGTAAGAAATGCATTTTTCACTTCTAAAGAGCACAAGAATTATACACTTTGGTCATGTCAGAAAGTGTGTGATGCCCTCACCTTTCTACTTGACAATATTTATATTAGATTCGGTACTAAGTTATTTAGACAAATTGTGGGTATTCCGATGGGTACGAATTGCGCACCTCTTGTGACTGATCTGTTCTTGTATTGTTATGAAAGAGACTTCATTTTGTCGCTTTCCATTGATAACCAATCTGAAATTATTGAAGCTTTTAGCTCTACTTCTAGATATTTAGATGATTTATTAAATATTGATAATACCTATTTTGATGGTTTGATCAGTCAGATTTACCCCCTAGAACTTCAGTTAAATAAAGCAAATTCTTTTGATACCGAGGCCCCGTTTTTGGATTTACATCTATCTATTGTAGATGGATTTGTTTCGTGCAAAATTTATGATAAACGCGATGACTTTGATTTTGAGATTGTAAATTTTCCTTTTTTGGATGGTGATGTTCCTCGTGCGCCATCCTATGGCGTTTATATTTCGCAATAAATTCGATTTGCTAGAGTGTGTAGTCATGTAACTGACTTCAACACTCGTAATAAATTATTAACTGCTAAACTTCTTAATCAGGGTTATCGGTACCATAAACTACGCAAAGCCTTTTCAAAATTTTATAGACGCCATTCTGATTTAATTTCAAAATTCAATATTGGACTTAAATCTCTTCTGCAACAAGGTCTATCGGAACCCGAATTTTATGGTGACTTAGTATATAAATTCAGAAAAATATATAACCGCAATGACTTCAGCACCCAATTTCGTAAAATCATTCTTCGATATAAAAAGATTGGGTACAACATGGATATTATACGACAGACTGCATGCATGGTAGTTAACCCAATCACGGTTGGCAACTTTGCTTCCCTCTTTAATTGCACGCCGGTGGGTCAGGCCTCAGATTCTATGACGGCTCCAACGTAAAGGCTTATTGAAAATTAAAGAGATAATGTTGGTTGGTGCCTGATGCTCTGTCTCTGGTCGGGCTCATCGGAGTCTAACTGTTGGTTTTCTTTTGCTCCAGCATTTCATTGGTTTCTTGCTGTCGAGTCCTCACCGTTGTCTCACCTCTGTGGTTCTTTGATTTCTGTGTTCACGGAGATGTTGCACTGATGAGTTAGGAGGCCTTCATGCGGACTGAACAAATTATTTGTCTAAATCGCGACGGAAGTAAGGGCGAGGATTGTGGCCACGTAAAATCGATTTAAGCCCCCCAGTGGAAATCTTCCACTGACCGTTCCAAGGCGGCTCTTCTGTGGCGATTTATTTATGTTGTTGTTTGTTACTTACTGTGTGTATCACTTGTGTCTTTTAATTTTGGATGGCCATATGGCCATTTTGTTGGAAAGTAACTGTCCATATGGCCTTCCTTTGTTTAGGTTTCCATTATGGTCTGGTCGCTTAATGTTTGTATTTCTTTCCCTTTGGTGTCTTTTATGGATGGAGTAAGTTAATTGTATCAATTCCTGATCTTTGTTTTACTTCTACTTTTCATTCTAATATGTATTTTTCCAAAGTCAACCTTGTTCGTATATTTATTTTAGGGGAGCCGAATTCTGAGATAATGGGCGCTGCTGCTCTCAGTAAGACTCCAGACAGCTATTTGCAATGGAAGATTCGTCCTGACACAGATCAACTGTGTTATGTTTGTAAACGAGAACGTAAGTATCGCTCCCTATTTGACTAAACAGTATTAAATTATCATATAATATAGGCAAATCTTTCTTTGATTTGTTTGATTTGAGGTTTAACGTCCCCGTCAACACTGTAAAGGTCATTTTGGAGACGTTGCTTCCAGTTTTGTGGGAGTTTTACCCGACATTGAGATGAAATGACATCTCAAGCCCTGTCGTCCAATAAACAAATAGGGTTTATTAGCATGGACGGTCCACCTCGCACCGCGGTTCCTGGACAGGCTTAGATCCTCTAAGCAATTTACCAGTACTAGTGTGCGGGCCGGATTCAGCTCTGCGTGGAAGCATCATACAGCCCATATATTTCTTCACGCCCCTATGGGCGGGGAATTTAGGGATATATACCAGTTGTCTTCTCCTTCTCCACCAATTTATTAGGTCCACTTTCTTTTGGAAAGACTTAGCATATTACCTTGAGAGATATTTTTATTATCTTTTTATATAAAATGAGCTTTTTGAATAAAAAAATAACGGGTACAGGAGATTGCCCGACTTTGTCTGTGGATGACACTTTCAACACTGGAATATGTTAGGCAAATCTTGTTCGCAAAACATATTCCAGTGTTGAAAGTGTCATCAACAGACAAAGTCATGCAATCTCCTGTACCTGTTATTTTTTATTCAAAAAGCTCATATTTATATAAAAAGATAATAAAAAATATCTCTCATGGTAATATGCTGTGTCTTTACAAAAGAAAGTGGACCTAATAAATTGGTGGAGAAGGAGAAGACAACTGGTATATATCGCTAAATTCCCGTTTTATATAAACAGTATATAAGGATTTCTTATCACGAGCTTGTTTACGTTATGGCACCATTACGAAAACACATCCGTCTGATAAAGTGCATTTTCCATATCTCCAAAATGGCTACTTTTCTGATGAAAACTTGTGATATTTTTCTTATTAGTAGTGCAAAGACAGGTTATGGGTGCTCGTCAGGCTGTTCTAACGAGTACCCACAACATATGATTTGGAGCAGAAATAAGAAAAATAAGGTATAGCTCCGTACACCCAAGTTTTCTCTATACAAAGTGGGGTGTACGTGGGTTCATTTTACGGACTTGCTCACGTGATGGTATTTGGTATATTTTCATCAGCTATACGTTCAATAGAAAAACACCAAAATTCTTCGGTCACGTTAATATTTTGGAAAAAGAGAAATCAGCCTGCCGTACCAATGCGTAAACAGGACTTATGGTCCAGGTCGTATATGTGGCTGTCTGATCATCTATGATAGAAACCAACCAGACAAATTTGAGAAACCAAATGGTGTTTATATAAATGCGTTCTTTATATTAATGTAAGTGGGTTGTTTCACCAGATAATTGATCACTTTAAATGATCGATCTGCTCAAACGTGATTATGGCTGAAACAGATATAAACCGAAACAAACTATTATCATGTGCATGTTGGTGAACAGCATTTTGTGCTTTTGCCTGTCCCTTCGTGTCAACTCCTTTTGAGTTTTGGCGACATCTTCTGATTTAGCTTTTTATTCTATTTTATAATCTTATCGATTATTTGATAACGTAACTACCCCATCACGTGAACAAGTCCGTGAAATGAACAACCCCTAAACCCCACTTTATAAAGAGAAAACTGGGATTTAGGGGGGTAACATTATTTTTCTTATTTCTGCTCCAAGACATAGGTTGTGGGTACTCGTAAGAACCGTCTCAATGAGACGGTTCTAACGAGCAACACATAACCTATGTTTAAAGTATAAATAAGAAAAATATCACAGATCTTCATCAGAAAAGTAGCCATTTTGGAGAAGTGAAAAATGCACTATGTCGCAAGGGTGTGTTATCGTAATGTGAATTGGTCTCATTTGTATGACAATACAACAACTTTAATTTGCGTTTTGTATTCTTTCTAACCGTTTATTTGTTTTTCTTATTGTTGGTTGCTCTTTCTCTTGGTGCCAATGGTGGGCTGTGGTATTTGGCTGTGGGCGTTTGTTTCTATATTTTAGCTTATATTTGAGCCAGCGCACTACAAAACCTACAATACGACATATGCATCCAGCGAAGAATTAGATCAGCCTGTGCATCCATATAGTCTAACCAGAGACTTCTCTTGCTGCATGAAGGAGCAATGGGCCCTTAGCTATACTTAGAGTGCACAGCGAAGGCTCTGATCAGACTGCGCGGATGCGCAGGCTGATCTGAGTCTTCGCTGGGCGCACAAGTCTTATTGTAGGTTTTGTCGTGCGCTGGCTTGTATTGTGGAGCATTTCATTCATCCGTTTCCAAATTTAACATTTTGAACTTGGTTAAGTTTTTCATTCATTATCACTTCGCTTAGACCGTAAAAACGAATTTTACACATCAAAGCAATGTATGCGACGTTGTAATACTTCCATTTTTTTACAGGTCTAAAAACATCCAGCGTGACAACCGTAGCTCCAACGACAACTGTTCTTCCAGGTACATTTCAAACCATGATCTTAAAACATGATAAGGTAGAAAGAGATAATATAACTACTTTTTCGATGTGGCGGCATTGACCTGATATGTAAGCAATAAAAACGTAATAAACATTGATAGTGCTTGAACATATAGTATATGTATTAGAAAACTGTATTCTGTACAAGTGTGTTATAAACGAAATAAAATGCATAAGGAACGGGAAATACAACACATTGTTAAGCTAGTTTTATGTACGCTATGTAGATATTCAATTGTTTCACAAGGAAGCATTCTCGGTGCCCGTTTATGTTACGAGTCTAGTGAACGTTTCCCAAAAATATAATCACCACCACAAAGCTGCAGATTATAATATATTTAGCACATCGGACGTGATTCGTATATTAAATATGAATGCATTTATGTACTAAAGGTGGAATCTTGATATGTTTCAGACACTGGCTATTTCGGTTGTCCAGGGAAAGGATGGATGGATTACAAATCGTTTTGTTACTTGTTCTTGCAAGAAAAGATGAATTGGAAGTCTTCACTTCAGTATTGTAGAAAACAAGGCGGAGACCTTGCCAGTATCACTGACAAAGAGGAGAATGATTTCATTTACAGTCAGCTACCAAAAGGTAGTCATGTTAGTCATAGATCCAACAAATGGTAGTATTCTATACATCCCGTTTGAAGCGCTAAGCATACAATGTGATTATGATTTGGTAGCAAAAAGTATGCCAAAAAGAAATCATTTTTGACCACAAAACTTGACAAGAAACAGATCATCCAAACATTTACCCTTATTCTGTTAAAAACAAATACGCAAACAGTTTTCAAACATCTTAGAAAAGCAATTATGGAGCGCAGTCCAATGAAATAAATAATAATCAGTTAATCTGCACTATACATAAATAGCATTCCTGGATACATGCCAGATATGCCTATGCTATCGTTGTCTCCTTCCTGAGAAAATCGTTACGGATCAGTATCGAAGTAGAAGTAAAACAAAGATCAGGAATTGATACAATTAACTTACTCCATCCATAAAAGACACCAAAGGGAAAGAAATACAAACATTAAGCGACCAGACCATAATGGAAACCTAAACAAAGGAAGGCCATATGGACAGTTACTTTCCCACAAAATGGCCATCTGGCCATCAAAATTAAAAGACACAAGTGATACACACAGTAAGTAACAAACAACAACATAAATAAATCGCCACAGAAGAGCCGCCTTGGAACGGTCAGTGGAAGATTTCCACTGGGGGGCTTAAATCGATTTTACGTGGCCACAATCCTCGCCCTTACTTCCGTCGCGATTTAAACAAAAAATTTGTTCAGTCCGCATGAAGGCCTCCTTACTCATCAGTGCAACATCTCCGTGAACACAGAAATCAAAGAACCACAGAGGTGAGACAACGGTGAGGACTCGACAGCAAGAAACCAATGAAATGCTGGAGCAAAAGAAAACCAACAGTTAGACTCCGATCAGGAAACGAGTTTTTAAATGATTTTAATGATAACCTTTAGAATATGTTAAGTATTTTCGGTAACACATTTTTCAAAGTCGGTCGATTCGTAGGTTTCAATGACACATTATGAAATACTTTGAACACTTCCATTTTTTCTCTACAGCATCATTGGACCCTATGCAACCTCATTGTTAATAAGATAATAATAGATTTGCAAATATATACTCTATTGCTATTACTTTCGTTCCACCCACCGAATGTATCACGCGCGTGGCATTCCTTTACACAAAAGTTGGGAGATAAGGCCCATTTTGTTTAGTACTCTGTTATCAAGCCGACGTTTATCCGTTTCAAAGATTCATCTACTTACTGGTTAAATCTATATTTGTCTCTGTTGTTTAATTGGCCATACTGTATCCCAGTGAGCCAGGTTTATTTGACTAAGTTGTACCATTGTGTTTGCGTTACAATGTCGTTCATACTATCAACTCAATTACACTAACTCTACCACTATTTTACTCATTGCCTCTATCTCTATTTTGCTCGGGTATATTATATTCTCTGCTTTCTTTGCAGATTACTGCTTCAACATTTGGCAAAATGACACAGAATGTAATGAATGGGCTGAAAGTGGCGAATGTGACAGGAACCCAACATGGATGGCAAGGCAATGTCATCTTGCATGCAATTATTGTTATCATGATTGCCGAGATAAATATGTCTCGGAAAAATGTATGGGGTGGACAAGAATGGGAGAATGTGATGCGAATCCTAAATGGATGCATCCAAATTGTGCACAGTCTTGTGGCATATGCTACGGAGGTATGGTTTACATTTGCTTGCATTATAGTTGTTTTTTGTTGTCCCGAAATTAACATTATTTCAGAACAAGGGTGATCAAGCATGAAAGTGCTGGGATTTGTTTTAGACAGTTAATTAAGTATTGTGAATTCTTCAATCGTTTTAAGAAGACACTAAAAACTGTGACAGAGGGCTTTAGCAATAGTATAGTACAAAATAGAAGTGAAGGCAATGTTCAGGAATCGTTACAATTAACCCATAGCTTCCATCAGAGACATCAAGGGACAGAAACACAAACATGAAACAACTAGACCCTAATGGAAGCATCACTAGCTAAAAGCCAAAAGGACAGCCACTGTCCCACAAAATGGCCAATTGGCTATCAAAAGCAAAATAATATAAGCGATACACACACTCAAAGACAAGTCATAACAAAAATAAACCACGACAAAAGAACCGCCTTGGAACGGTCAGTGAAACAAATTCCATTGGGGAGGGGGGTGGGTAGGGGTGGGCTTAAATCGATTTTATGTGGCCACAATCCTCGCCCTTACTTCCGTCGCGACCCAGACAAACAATTTGTTCAGAATAGAAGTGGCGGCAATGATCAGGGATCGATACAATTAACCCACAGCTCCCATCAGAGACACCAAAGGGAAGAGACACAAACATGATACAACTAGACCCGAATGGAAACATATCTAGCAGAAAGCCAAAAGGACAGTTACTTTCCCACAAAATGGCAAAGCAAACTAATTTAAGCGATACATACATTCAAAGCCAAGCCATAACAAAAATAAACCACGACAGAATATCCGCCTTGGAACGGTCAGTTAAGCGAATTCCACCGTAAATCGACTTTACGTGGCCACAATCTTTTTGCCCTTACTTCCATCGCGATTAAGACAAATGATTTGTTCAGTCCGCATAAAGGCCTCCTAACTCAAAAGTGCAACATCTCCGTGAACGCAAAAAACAAACAACCATGAAGGCCTCCCAAACCACCAGTGCAATATCTATGTGAACACAAAAACCAATAAACCACAGAGATGAAACAACGAGGAGGACTGGGCAGCAAAAAACCACTAAAATGCTGGAGTAAATGCAATAGAGTACAGTCTCTATTCTTGGACTAGTATCAAACTGGGGTGGATAGTGAAGCATTCAAAACGTTTTGAATATTAATATAGGCTTTACTTTCTTAACTTTCCAGCATAAACATTTGACTTTCTAACTCTTTCTTCTACTATTTCTCGTGATAAATCAAACTCCAGATTAAGTGGCCTGATTTACTAATTGTTGCTTCAACACAAACAGGAAATATAAGTACCTTGTATCGAGACGTTTCGAGACGTATTTCATAAAAGATCTTTCTGACATATCAAAAAAAAAATATAAAAAGACGACGCCATTCTTGAATGTTAAACTTCCTTACAGACAGCATAATAATTTGTTTGGCCTGCAGGTATTTCAACTAATAATCGGCTTTCAAGGGGTGTAAGAATTGTCCCTCTATTATCAGATTTGTGTTTATCATTTGAAGCAAAAGTTATTGAAGGACAACTAAAGTATGGAAATACACATATTTCAATTCAAGGAAACCACAGAAAAAATTATACAGATAAATTTGCTTCATATATTTAAACATATTTTGTGTATTTGAAAAAAAAGCTGCACACATGGTTGTACGAAAAATATAACGAATTTCCCTGCAGTGAACTTCTCGATCTTTAGTATAATATTCCGCCCTGTCCCTTATTTGACGTATGTGTTTGTAATAAATCCGATACACCGGAGCATGTCCGTCGTATCGAGACTATGTGATGGAAGATTAACATCTTAATTCAAGGCTTTTTGAATGTTCCTTTAGCTTTCCGCTGTTGGTGTTTCCATTATGGTCTAATTATTGTCTAATTATTTCATCTTGTGTTTCTTTCCCTTTGGTGTCTCTGATGGGAGGTGTGGCTGAATTGTATCGATTTTTGTTCATTTCCTTTACTTCTATTTTCCATTACGAAACTATTAAGGCGACAGGTTCTATCCGCCTTGAGCAAGTTCTATTCACAGTTAGCATTTCAAACACTATAACGTTTCGGTCTCTTTACTTATCAACGATGTACTGGATTGAATGGCGCTGGCTCCCCTTGACTTCATTTTGACACAAACTGAATGGATACTGACGCTATATGTAGGTCAAATACCATCCTATGGCGTTCATATTTCGCAATTAATTCGATTTGCCAGAGTGTGTAGTCCTGTTACTGACTTCAACAAGCGTAATAAATTGTTAACGGCAAATCTTTTAATCAGGGTTATCGGTACCATAAACTACGCAAAGCCTTTTCAAAGTTTTATAGACGTCATTCTGATTTAATTTCAAAATTTAATATTGGACATAAATCTCTTCTGCAACAAGGTCTATCGGAACCCGAATTTTTTGCGGACTTAGTATATAAATTCAGAAAAATATATAACCGCAATGACTTCAGCACCAAATTTCGTTATTTCATTCTTCGATATAAAAAGATTGGGTGCAACATACATGTTATACGACAGACTGCATGCATGGTAGTTAACCCAATCGCGGTTCGCAACTTTGCTTCCCATTTAATTGCACGCCGGTGGTTAAGGCCTCAGATTATATTACGGTTCCAGCGTGAAGGCTTATGTTGGTTGGTACCTGATGCTCTGTCTCAGGTCGGGCCCATCGGAGTCTAACTGTTGGGTTTCTTTTGCTCCAGCATTTCAGTGGTCTCTTGCTATCGAATCCTCACCGTTGTTTAATCTCTATGGTTGTTTGATTTTTGTGTTCACGGAGATGTTGCACTGGTGAGTAAGTAGGCCTTCATGCGGACTGAACAATTCATTTGTCTTAAGTACGAGGATTGTGGCCACGTAAAATCGATTTAAGACCCCCCCCCCCATTGGAATTCGTTTCCGCTGACCATTTCAAGGCCGTTCTTTTGTCGCGGTTTATATTTGTTATGGTTTGTCTTTGGGTGTTTGTGTCGCTTAGTTTTTTTATTTTGGATAGCCTATTGGACATTTTGTGGAAAAGTAACTGTCCTTTTGGCTTTCCGCTATTGATGTTTGCATTAGGGTCGGTTGTTTCATGTTTGTGTCTCTTTCCTTTGGTGTCTCTGATGGGAGCCGTGAGTTAATTTTATCGATCCCTGATCATTGCCTCCACTTCTATTTTGAACAAATCATTTGTCTAAATCGCGACGGAAGTAAGGGCGAGGATTGTGGCCAAGTAAAATTGATTTAACACCCCCCCCCCCACACACACACACGTGGAATTCGTTTTACTGACCGTTGCAAAAAAGAAATGGAGGCATTGATCAGGATCGTAACAATCAACCAACAGCTCCCATCAGAGACACCAAAGGGAAAGAATAATCATTCCAAATAATCACTCCATTTAAGCTCACCAGACTCAAGGTCATAGTGAGATTTTGTGACCTGCATAGGTCCGGCGTCGTCGATCGTCGTTCGTCTTGCGTCCTGTGTCGTGCGTAAACGTTTTCCATTAGCACTCTAGAGGACATAGTTTTTGTCCAATTTTCATCAAACTTGCTCCGAATGGTCATCTTGACAATATTTCAATAAAAACAGAAGTGAAGGAATCGATAAAATTAACCCACAGCTTCCATCAGAGACACCAAAGGGAAAGAAACACAAACATGAAACATCGAGACCCTAACGGAAACATCAAAATAGAAGTGGAGGCAATGATCAGGAATCGATACAATCAGCCCACAGCTCCCATCAGAAAAAACAAAGGGAAAGAAACAAACATGAAACAACAGACCCTAATGGAAACAAAAAGAGCGGAAAGCCAAAAGGACAGTTACTTTCCCACAAAATGGCCAAGAGGCTATCCAAAATAAAATAATATAAGCGACACAAACACCCAAAGACAAACCATAACAAAAATAAACAGCGAAAGAAGAACCGCCTTGGAACGGTCAGCGGAAAGGAATTCCACTGGGGGCTTGAATTGATTTTACATGCCAACAACCCTCGCCCTTACTTCCGTCGCGATTGAGACAAATAGTTTGTTCAGTCCGCATGAATGCCTCCTAACACATCAGTGCAACATCTCCGTGAACACAATAATCAAACAACCACAGAGATGAAACAACGGTGATGCCTCGACAGCAAGAAACCACTGAAATGCTGGAGCAAAAGAAAACCAACAGTTAGACTTCGATGGGCCCGACCAGAGACACCAACCAACATTACCATGAATTAGATCTCTCTAATTCTCAATAAGCCTTCACGTTGGAACCATCATAGAATCTGAGGCCTGACCCACCGGCGTGCAATTAAAGCGGAATTCCAAAAGGACAGTTACTTTCCCACATAATGGCAAATAGGCTATCCAAAACAAAATAATATAAGCGAAACATGCACTCAAAGACAAGCCACAACAAAAGTAACTCGCGAATATGGATCTTGTCGGGTCAAAACATAGGTCAGTATGTCAGATGATAGAAGAAAATTGCTAACACTCTATAGGCCACAGTTTTGATCTAATTGCCATCAAACTTAATCAGAATGATCATTTTGACAATATCTTAGTCCACTTTGAACATGGGTTACATCAGGTCCAAAAGTAGATCCGTATGTCAAATCATAGAATGAACTTGTTAAAACTCTAGAGATCACAGTTTTAGTCCAGTTAGCATCGAAGTTGCTCAGAGTGATCATCTTGAAAATAGCTCGGTCACGTTTAAATATTGGTAAAAATAAAGGTCAGTAGGTCAAACTATGCATGACCTTATTAACACTCTAGAGGCCACGGGTTTTGTACAAACATTATCAAACATGCTCAGAATTATCATCTTGACAACATCTTAGTCAGGTGGGGTATTTTATGAACAAACTGGTACCTTCTTACATTAGAATAGAAGTTAAGGCAATGATCAGGAATCGATAAAATCTGCAAAGGATATGAAGGTGTTGTCAGACCGACTTAGTGCATGGTAAAAGTGGTGTGAAAATCACTACTAGGAACCGCCCTTTGTCACCACAATGCATTGTAAGTAAGACCGAGGCGGTTTATTTCCGTCTGGTCACTAGGACCTGACCATCAATGTCCACAAGGTGCCATGATAGTGACATAAAGTCAGCTATATATTATCAAAGAGAACAAGCGTTTCATAAGTCTAGCATCTGATGCTAACTCTCCCTCTTCCTTTGTCGCCACGAAACATTGTTAGTAAGACTGAGCCACTTTATCTCCGTCTGGTGCAGTTAGACCTTACCCTCAAAGTCCATGACATTCAAGTCAGCTTTGTATTGTTATATGTCAAAGAGAACCACAGACTCATAATAGATGTGAAGGAATCGTTACAACTAACCCACGCCTGATTCCAAATCTGGTCTACCCCCTTTG
The DNA here is from genome assembly GCA_963580285.1 of Lucinisca nassula. NCBI lineage: Eukaryota > Metazoa > Mollusca > Bivalvia > Lucinida > Lucinidae > Lucinisca > Lucinisca nassula. The sequence goes on along the minus strand of OY757019.1, from coordinate 92,534,889 downwards.
TCACCTCGAGGCATTGTAAGTTAGACGGACCACAAGGTGCCCAGATAGTGACATACAAGTCAGCTCGGTATTGTCAAAGAGAACTTGTGAAAAACTTCAATTCAGGTGTGTTAGTCGTTATTGTGTAGTGCTTTATTTTTAAATGGCTTTGTGCCGTTGGTTCATATTCGTCTATTGTTGTGTAAGGCTCTGTGTCACTTGTTTCTTTGGCCCATGGGTGACTTGGGATGGCAGCGTTCTTTTGTTGCGGCCTTTCCTGAGTGATCTTTTCTTAATAGTTTTCATTCTCGAAAAAGGAACCAATTTCGAAGGAATGTTCGGTGGATGACAGAATTGCTCAACATCCACAAATTCGCTCCACTGAACACGATAGCCATCAGAAACCATAAAACCAAACAAACACGTATACAAAATAGAAGTAGAGGCAATGATCAGGAATCGATACAATCAACCCATAGTTCCCATCAGAGACACCAACGGGAAAAAACACAACCATGCAACAACAGACCTAATGTAAACACCAACAGCGGAAAGCCAAAAGGACAGTTACTTTCCCACAAAATGGTCAATAGGCTATCCAAAATAATTTAACTGAAGCGACACAAACTCCTAAAGACAAACATAACAAAAATAAATTGCGACAGAAGAACCGCCTTGGAACGGTCAGCGGAAACCAATTCCACTGGGGGAGGGGGGGGGGGGGCTCAAATCGATTTACGTGGCCACAATCCTCGTCCTTATTTCCATCGCGATTTAGATAAATAATTTGTTCAGTCCGCATGAGTGCAACATCTCCGGGAACACAAATAATCAAACAACCACAGGGATGAAATAACGGTGAGGACTCGACAACAAGAAACCACTGAAATGCTGGAGCAAAAGAAAACCAACGGTTAGACTCCGACGGGCCCGACCAGAGATAGAGCATCAGGCATCAGCCAACATTACCTTGAATTAGATCTCTCTAATTCTCAATAAGTCTTTAAACTGTAACCATCATAGAATCTAAGGCCTGACCCAACGGCGTGAAATTTAAGAGGGAAGACTTCTTCCCCTAAATAGTTAGACTGTTTCTGAAGTTATTTCACAAAAAATTACCTTGGTCACTATCAAACAAAATTGCTCAAAATCCTCCACTCCACCTTATATAATCCACAATTTCATTTGTACAATAGAGTTCAGTTGAGTGATCCAGGGCCATTATGCCCTTTTTGTTTATATAAAATTTGCTGTCAAGAGCGGCTAGAACAGGAAATTGCCAACGCCATGAAATATGTTATAAAATTTTATTTGCTGTAGAGTTTGTCTTTTCATGCAGCACCAACGAGAGGTTTCTGGATAGGAATGACTAAACGACCTCATAGTCAAATATATACATGGTCAGATTTGACAAACCCCTCATTTACCCTCTGGAGCAAGAGACAACCGACAAACTTTGCAAGTCCAAAACCTAGCTGTGTTTCCATGTTTCTTCAGACTGGTACTTGGAATGACGGATTCTGTACGGATTTACTGTCAGGGCTAATTTGCAAGAAAGACAAAAGCCTGATTTCAACAACATCGCTGTCGCCCTTTCGGATTGGATGCAGTGCGGTTTGTTAGCATGTCTTACTTTACAGTTCTACCTATCCGTTATATATTTTCTATATTATGGAATTGTTTACCTTACCAAAAAGCTCCTAATGTTGAATAATTTTTGTCAAAATTGCTAGTGTTAAGATTTTACCTCCCTGTCAACACTATTTAGGTCATTTTTGAAAAATTTCTCCCAAATTTGCGGGTGTTTACATGGCATTGAGATGAAATGACATGTCATTACCTACTGCACAAAGAAACCGACAGGGTTTATAAGCAGAGACGGTCCAAGTCACACCAATTTGCGTGTGCAGGCTTCGAACTTCTAAGCGCTTTACCAGTACCGAAATATTTGGTTCAGTTCTATCCTTCAATCCAGATTTGTTTCGTACGTAATCATAAAACAATAACGTAAAGTTTTAGTAGCAACGGTAATTCATTTAACTGAAATATAATTCTGAACAAATCGGCATTTCTAGTAGGCTGACGATGCTCATACTCTAAACACCGTTTAAGAAAGTAGCTTAAATTTCTTAACTGAACCAATCGCGATTGACAGTTACGCAGAATTTAACACGAAAATGACTGACACTTTTACCTTAAGATTTTATGCAATGCTTTCGTTACCCATTTTCGTAAAATCATTCTACGATATTAAGAGATTGGGTGCAACATAAATGTCATACGACAGACTGAATGCATGGTAGTTAACGAAATCACGGTTGATAACGTTGCTTCCTTCTGAAAATCGGGCTTCAGACTCTATGACGGCTCCAGCCTAAAGACTTTCTTTACTTTTTTAAGTAATGTCAATTGGTGCCTGAACGGTCCCACTGGAGTTCAACTGTTGGTTTTCTTTTGCCCCAGCATTTAAGTTAGTTCATGTTTTTGATTCCGCATCGTTGTTTCGTTTCTGTATTCGTTCGACTTTTATGTTCTCGGAGATGTTCCTCTGGTGAGTCAGATATCCTCCATGTAAACCGAACGTCTTAACCACGACAAAACCATGGGCGAGGACTGTGTCCATCGATTTAAGCCTCTAGTAAAAACACTATTTTTACTTACCGTTCCGAGGCGGGTTTTCCGTTGTTGTTTAATATTGTTATAGTTTGTCTTTCTATGTATGTATTGTTTATAGCTTTTTGTTTTATTTTGGATAGCCTTTTGGTAATTTCATTACGAAAAACACGCCTATACAAATACATTGGCACATTTATCGCCGAAAAAAAATGAAAAATTTCAGATGAAGAATTGTGATATTTTATTTATTTATGCTCAAAATATCGTCGAGGCTGTTCTAACGAGTACCAACAATCTATATCTCAGAGCAGAAATAAGAAAAAATAAGGTTTACCCCTGCAAACCCCAGTTTTACTATATAAAAGTGGGGTTCGAGGGGGTCAAAATTATAAAGGCGTGTTTTCGTGATGTTGTGGGGGAGTAACTGTCCTTGTGGCTTTCTGCTTGTTAAGTTTTCATCACAGTGAAGAGTTTTTATGTTTGTGTTTCTTTACCTTTGGTGTCTTGGAAGGGAGATGTGGGGTAATTTATATCGATTCCTGATCATTGCATTCACTTCTATTTTTATTTGCGATATCAAATAGAAGAGAATAATCAGGAATCGATACATATATTATATATTTTTCGTCCAGGGAACCAAAGGGTAAGAAAGACGCATTTACCTCAACTGCATGGCAATTACAACATTGCAATTTGAACGCCAAAAGGCCAATTTCTTTCCAAAATATTGTCCAAACGGCTAGCAAAATAAATATAGCAATGACATCCATGCAAAAACATACAATGAAAATAAATAACCACAACGGCAGCACCACCTTGGAACAATCAATAAACATTTTCAATGTGGTATGGAAGGCAATTTAATGGACCTTGCGTGGCTACGAACCACATCGTCAGTGCTGTCGAAATTTGTCAGAAAATGAGATGGGTTTTCTTACTTAGCAGTGCAACAACTCTAAGAACATAAATTTCAAATGAATACAGAGGCAAAACAACGATAAGTACTAAAAAGCATTTAATTAGAACGTTGAAGCAAATGAAAACCAAAACTTAGACCCCGTTAGATCCGAACAGAGGCAGGGCGTCAGGCACCAACCGACTTACAGATAATGTTGTCTCTATGTCGGAGCCGTCATAGCGTCTGAATACCGACCCTACGGCGTGACATTATAGAGGCGGGGGGGGGGGGCAAAGTGGTCAACAGTGAATGGGTTAACTACCATGCATGCGGTTTTTCGTATCACATTGCTACTGTACTCATTTCAATATCAAGAGTGATTTTTGTATATTTGAAATACTCGTGTTCACACTACTGGTCAAATGGCTTTTTAAAATTTAAATACAACTTATGCTTATGACGAATCTCGTTTAAACAGAGAATTACAAATTCTCTATGTAATGTATGCATTTTCCAAACAAATGTTACAGTCCTGTTAGACATATTAACCTCGGAAGCGTAAGCCGATAATTTTCGCAATACGAAATCAACCGGCTATAGGTTACGGGATCAGAAATATTTCCAAAAAGAGGTGAATGTGTCAGTTTTTTTTATTATTCCATTATCTGTTGACTAGGTATTAAAATTAGGACAATGACGTTCTGTATAACTACAAAATTGTAACTGAGAAAGGCTTCTGATTACTCGGCAAGCTAACAAATTCAGCTGGTGCGTTTATTGACGATTCTATTTGACAACAGTTTCATTTCCGTTTCAGAAGTGTATGCCACTTTGGTCAGTTTGGATGTTTAGTTACGAGGGTCGCTCAGAAATTAGTGAGACTCATTTTTTAATTTGCTCACTTTTTGGGAATTTATTGAAGATTCTAATTGAAAACAGTACATTAACTTCACAGAAGTGGATGAAAATTTGGTAGTTTACGTCTTAGCGGTAAAACCGCATTGCAGACTTACAAACAGACTTAAGTTGAGGGTGAGGACTGGGATCCCGTAAAAGCGGGATTTTATTAAAAGACAAGTGTTATCTTTGCTGGCCGTCCCAGTTCGGTGCTTTTTCGGTGGTTCCTTCCTATTTAGTGTTATGCTGTTGATTTTAATTCTTTCTCCCATTATGTATGCTGTACCTTTTAAGTTACGTTAGGAATATCTGAGTCACAACCTGTTTTGGGAGGAGCTACTGATTCAGTTTACCCGCTGTTTATTTTGTGTACAGTCGTAATTCCATGTTTCGACTTCTTTCCCTTGTGATATCATGTGGGGTTCGCGATCTTATTGTATCAGTTCCCGATCGTTTGCCTTTCAATTTTAAATGGTAGTTAACACTGTCAGGGTAGGCAATTATTCTTTCTTCTTTTATTGCACGCCGGCGAGTCGAGTCCCAGACTCTGTGACGGCCTCAAGACTTTCCATCATGAAAACACGCCTATATAATTTTGACCCCCTCAAACCCCACTTTTATATAGTAAAACTGGGGTTTTCAAGGGTAAACATTATTATTTTTATATCTGCTCAGAAACATAGAATGTCGAGGCGGTTCTATCGAGTCCCCACAATCTATGTTTTGAGTAGAAAGATGAAAAATATCAATATTTTTCATCCTAAAATTTCCATTTTTGGCCGAAAAAAATGCCATGTTTTCGTAATGCTTTTAAGTAGGTCGTTTAGTGCCTGATGCTCTGTGTCTGGTCGGACCAACTAGAGTCCAACTGTTTGTTTTCGTTAGTTTTAGCATTTCAGTCATTACTTGCTGTTGAGTCGTCATCGTTATTTCATGTTTCTATATTCATTTAATTTTTATGTGTTCAGGGATGTTGCACAGATGCGTTGGAACCCTTAGCGAAGACTAGACACTTGTCTCAACCACGGCAGAACCAGTGGCGAGGAGTGTGGACATGTTAAATCGATTGAAGCCCCCAGTATTTTACTGGTCGTTCTAAGACAATGCTTCTGTAATGGCTTATTATTGTCATTGTTGTCTTACTTATTTTTAGATATCGGTTTGCCCATGTTTTCAGGAAAGAAACTGTCGCTTAGGATTTTTGCTGGTGATTGTTTGTTATATTGACGTGCCTTAGTTTTGGACCTTCTTTCACTTTAATGTCTTGGATGAAAGGTGTAATGTAACTGCTTCGTTTTCTGTTCATTGTTTTGACTTCTATTTTGTACTAGAAATGGGTTGTCGTTTCATGTAGGCAGACATTCCTGTAAGCCACAATTGCGATATTATTGTGATTCTGGTCAATTTTATAGGCATCATATTTGGGTGTCAATATATCTGGTATGTTTATTTGCAGGACAATTCTTTTGGATACGAACACTTTTGCTACACATACGTACAACAACAGTCATCGTGGACTGACGCTGAGGCTGCTTGCATAGCAAAAGGGGGTCATCTTGCTGCAGTTACCGACAGGTACATTTACATTAGCCGTTAAATATCTGTTATTGTGTTTATTGAGAATCATGTATGCACTATTAAATGTGACAAAGTTACAATTTCATATACAGGTATTAGTTATACAGTTTGAAAAAGGAATTTTCCGCGTTCTTTCCATCAATTCACTTGGCTTTGAATACTGTTTCAAATAATAATAAATTATTGTTCGGAAATGATTCGGTGTGGGCCTCGCTAGCTCAGTCGGATGCGCGTCTGACTGTTGATCAGGAGACTCTGGTTCGATACCTGTCGCGGTCGGCAACATTGTTTTCCTGGAGACTGATCGTGAAATCTTTTCTACGGCCATTCTCTCCCTTCCTCTGATTCCAAAAGAGCAGTTGGTGGTTTCTGACGAAAGAATGTGCAATGTACTAGTTAACCGCTTACGTATAAAGTAGAAGTGCAGGCAATGATCAGGAATCGATGCAATTAACCGACAGCTCCCATCAGAGACACCAAAGGGACAAAAACACAAACATGAAACAACGGACCCTAATGGAAACATCAAAAGCGGAAAGCCAAAAGGCAGTTACTTTCAAACAAAAATGGCCAATAGCCTATCCAAAATAAAATAATATAAGCGACACAAACACCGAAAGACAAACCATAACAAAAATAAACCGCGAACGGCCTTGGAACGGTCAGTGGAAACGAATTCCACTGCGGGGCTTAAATCGATTTTACGTGGCCACAATCATCGCCCTTACTTCCGTGGCGATTAAGACAAATAATTTGTTCAGTCCACATGAAGGCCTCTTTAGCCTGCCCACGATAAGTGTGGATGGGTAAAAATGACCTAAATAGTGTTGACTGGGCCGTTAAACTCGAATACAAACAAACATACCATGAAATGACACGATATATAGTAGTGAAAAGTGAGTTTTTTAAGCCCGTCCGTTTATAACTTATTCATTTGAGCAGATTTGATTTGGGACGAGCAAAAGCTGAAACGGTCGAGGAATGCCACCAGGCCATAAATTGCAGCACTTTGAGCCTGACTTGCTGCCAAGAACCTTGAAACATATCCAAAATGGCAAAGATGAAGGCGGACAAACACATCTTAACTAGCAGCACTGGGTCAGGTGATAGGCGGAGTTAGCAGCCCTTTCCCAAACAAGTGTCAACTCAGTTACGGTAACTGAAATAAATACAGTGCAAGTGAGGGCGAGGGTTGGGATCCCGTAAAGTTAACTTAAACCTAGCAGCATTTTTACTGACCGTTCCAAGTCGGTGCTTTGTTTGTATGATTTGAAGCTTAACGTCTCCGTCAACACTGTTAAAGTCATTTTGGAGACGTTGTTTCCACTTTTGTGGGACTTTTACCCGACATTGAGATGAATTGACATCTCAAACCCTGCCGCCCAATGGAACCAATAGATTTTATCACCATGGGGGGGGGGGACTCGCAACGCATTGGCTGGGCAGGCTTAGATCCTCTAAGCGGTTTACCATTACTCGTGTGCAGGTCGGTTTCAGCTTTGCGTGGAATCATCATGCAGCCAATCTATTTCTTCAAGCCCCGATGGGCGGGGGCTTTCCAAGTCGGTGCATTGCTGTGGTCCCTTTACGTTTCGCGTTGGCGATTTTTATTCTTTCCCTAATTATATAGGCTGTAATGTTGATGGTTCTGATTCTTCACCCTTTATAGTTGTCCATTTTTAGTTGCGTCTGGCCTTCCAGTTTAATGTATGTCAAATTGGTGATTCGGATTATTTCCCCCATTGTGTGTGTTGCTCAGTTTTAGTAAGATTTTGATGAACCACACTGAAAGTGAGGGTGAGGGTTGTGATCCCGTAAATTTAACTTAAATCCACCGGTAATTTTTTACTGACCGTTCCATGTCGGTGGTTTTGCTGTGGTTTCTTCGTCTTTTGTGTTTGTGATTCTAATTCTTTCCCTTATCCTATATGTTTGCTACTTTGATTATTCTGATTCTTCCCCCATTTTGGTTGTTCATTTTTATTTACATCTGTCCTTCCAGTTTAATATTTGTCATGTTTGTGATTCTGATTCTTTCCCCATTCGTTTTAGTTAGGTTTGGATATTCACCACCTGTTTGGGAAAGAGCTGCTGACGTGTTTCCTTGTTGTCCGTTTTGTTTACTGTCGTCGCTCCATGTTTCGATTTCTTTCCCTTTCGATTTCTTTTTGTGATAATGTGGGATCTGATTGTATCAGTTTCCGGATCTTTCTCTTTTTTAATTTTCACACAGAAGTATTAAAATAAAAACAAACCCGATCAGCTGTAATGAGATAATAAAAGAATGATTCTTTCAGATTCATTCAAGCATTTATATCAAGTGAATTAGTCAGATACAATAAAGATCATTGGATTGGTTTACGAGACACAACTGATGTTACACAGTTGCCATCATGGTCTACAGGCCTACCGCTGGTGTACACACATTTCTCAAAGGACATTACAGGTAAAACATTTTGTGATGCATATATAGTGACATGCTTGTTACAAACGCTTGTTGTACTGCAGTTAAAAAAGAATACATAATGAAAAACACGCCTATACAAATACATTGGAAACTTAACCGCCAAAACAACACCCATTTTAAGATAAAAAATTGTGATGTTTTTTAACTATATTTTTATATAGTAAAACTGGGGTTTACAGGGGTAAACCTTATTTTTCTTATTTCTGTTCAAATTATAGATTGTGGGTACTCGTTAGAACCGCCTCGTCGAGACGGTTCTAACGAGTACCCACAGCCTCTATTTCAGAGCAGAAATACGAAAAATAAGGTTTACCCCTGTAATCCGCAGTTTTACTATATAAAAGTGGGGTTCAAGGGGGGTTTAATTACATAGGCGTGTTTTTGTGATGAAAAATATACATTACATTATTTTATACCTACCTTCAAAATATATACTAAACTTTAAAAAAACGAAAACTATTATAGTGTGAGAAAACGACCTGCATTATTAAATTTGTTAATTCTAGTTTTCGAACGCGTTTATGTCTGACGCCAAAATCGTAATATGAGCCAGCGCACGACAAAATGTTCAATATAGCGTGACGACCAGCCAAGACAGAACTACCACTACATCCACACATTATGAAATTTCGTAAGTCTCTGTTTGAAAATTCCTGTATGGTTAAGATGTATCATGCGGTCAGTGAAAAATCATCAGCATGTGCAGATTTTTATCGGCCAGGAGAAACAGGCGATTACTTATGGTATCTCGACTCTTGGAAGTTTTGCACAAATACTGTGCCCAGACTAAAGTTCAGACGTTTCCATGAATTTGGTTTCTCAACGCATGTTTTTCCACGCTTTACACTACACTGCCCTTAAAATAACTGAATTCGCATTTTATAGAGAAGATAATCTCAAATCTGCATAACAGAAACATTGTCTTCATAACAAGAGTATGTGAAGCTCTCCTTTCGACTTGACAATACTTGTATATAAGATTTGATACTTAATTATTTACACAAATCGTAGGAATTCCGATGGGTACTAAAGGCGCAACCCTGCTGGCTTTTTGTCCTTGTTCTGTTATGAAAGAGACCCCATGATGTTCCTATCTCAAGCAAAGCAGTCTGAAAGTATTTCATCTGTCGAATCGACGTCTAGATATTTGGTTGATGTACTAAATGTAGACAATTCCTACTTGGGTGGTTTTAACATAATTTGCATCACGTGAGATTATATCATATTAAATCCGTTTACTTTCAGTTTATTCTGAAAAGTTGACTGTAGAAATCTGTCTACCTTTTACAGATGAAAGTGCATAAATACATACAAAGTAGAAGTGAAGGCAGTGATCTTGAATCGATAAAATTAACCCACAGCTCCCATCAGAGAAACCAAAGGGAAGGAACTCAAACATGAAATAACTAAACCCAAATTGAAACATCAGTTATAGTGGAACCGCAAAAGGACAGTTACTTTCCGACAAAATGGCATATTGGCTATCCAAAACAAAAGAATATATGCGCTACACATACTCAAAGGCAAAATTAACCGCGACAGAAGAACCGCCTTGGAACGATCAGTGAAACGAATTTTACTAAGGTGGGTGTGGGGATGGTTAAATCGATTTGACACGGCCGCCATTCTCGCCTTTAAGTCCGTCGCGATTTAGACAAATAATTTGTTCAGTCCACATGAAGACATCCTTACTCATCATGCAGCATTTCCTAAAACACAAAATATCAACCAACCACAGAGATGAAACAACGGTGAGCCCTCGACAGCAAGAAACTACTGAAATGCTGGAGTAACAGAAAACCAACAGGTAGACGCCGATTGGCCCGACCAAAGGCAGAGCACCTTCTTTGCGTTACACTCGTAGAATTTCTAGGATACCTTCTACTACTTTTTAAACGAATTAGTATATTTTCGAAGGATGGGCGATTTAAAATGGTGTAATCAAATTGTAAGATTATTATGAAACTGCTGTATTGCATTAAATGAAAGCAGCAGAAAACAAATTTAAAGGTCTTACGAATACCGACGGCATCATATTTCTAAAGTTATAAATGGAATGGGATAGGGCTTAAGATGTCATTTTATCTTATTGTCGGGTTAAAGTTCCATAAAGTCGGAAGCAGTGTCTCCAAATTCTTCTAAATAGTGTTGACGGGGAGGTAAAACCTCAACTTAAACAATTCCAATAAAAAAAACTAAAAACAAGAACAACAGAAAACCACGAAACAAGATTTTAACGACATTGACGTTTTCAACTATCATGGACACAACATTTATCCGTGCGTCACAAAAAAAATGTCAATACACTTTTTTAATTATTGTTTTATTAATTTTTATTTTTTATTTATTTTTGTTTTCGAATACGAAAACATAAGTATTTTGTTTGTTTCCCTAGATTTATTGAAATAAGCTTAACTTTTATACTTTTTATAAGATTTAGAAACACATCTGTCTCTATAGCCAGCATAGTCAATACTCTCGTTCACCATATATTCCATATTAACTAGGTTTGCAGCTCTTCCTGCCATACATTATGATTAGACCTAAATCGCTAATGTGGCCCATGAAAGTTTTTGCACTCCATTTATCACTTCTGCCGTGTGTTCCTTACTTTCAAAGAAAACCATTTTGTAGAACATATTTATAGCCCCGCTTTTAAAATGTGAGGCTATTCTCGTTTTGCCATGTCCCTCCGTGATTCCGTCATTCCGTCATATACTGATTCCGTGACTGCAAAATTAATATGCATTGTGCAAAATAACTTTTATGCTTGTGGTCTTACTTCAGTGAAACTTATACTACACTTGGTCTTCAATGTAAGAAAGGTGTAGAAGCAGAATAGGGCCCAAGGGCTCATACATTGTAACTCTTAGAGTTATGTCTCTTGATAGGTTTACTAATTTTAGACTGCAATTTGCTTAACAACTTTTATGATTGTGGTCCTACTTCAATGAAACTTATACTTCACTTGGTCTCTAAAGTAAGGCAGGTGTAACATCAGAATATTGACCAAATGCACATATCTCATGGCGTTATGTTGCTCGGTAGGTTTTCAATTTGTATCAATCATGAATTAAGTAGCAAATTTCTCAGGAACTATAACAGCTAGAATGTAACTGGAACTATGTATTAACTTGGACAATCACCGGATGTATTGTGTATAGAAGAATAAGGGTCAGTGGTGCCTAACTGGAAGGTCCATACCATTTCGAGCTATGTCCCTTGATAGGTCTTCAAGTTTTGTCATTACTCAAAATTTTCCCATCAGTTTTCTCGGGAACTACAAAAGCTAGAAAGCTGAAAGTTTGTATAAACATAGACAATTACTAGCTGTATTGTATATACAGAAATAGGGCCCAATGGTCCATAACACTTGTGGTGTTATTTCCCTTTGTAGATATGTCCTCAAAAAGTTCAATGTATTTGTATATTCATGGTCATACCACAATTGCTCTCTAAACTAAGGGAGCAGTGACCAAGGGCCCATAACTCATTGATTTTGTCCTTCAGTGATGTACCTGGTAAAGAACTTTACAACACACAAAATAGTCCATCGAGTATAACTACCTCAAGCAATAGACCATCATAGAATAGCATACTGATTATAACAAACTGAAATATAGATCAAATTGAATAACTGCGATGAATCAAAGATGAGGGCTCGTAGCACACACTGAACGCTGGAGCTAAAACATAGCAGGTAGACCACGAAGAGTCAGGTCAAAGACAAATCAACAGGCGCAAACAACTAATAACATATAAAAATATACAGTATTAGGTTGGAACCGCCATCGAGTCGGGGACATGACCACCCGTCGTGCAATGAGAGAGGGAAGCATTGTCATTAAGCCTGACTGGGTTAAAATATATAGGCATAACTCCTATATTTGCCCATTCTTTTATGGCTTTTAATGATCTTTTAAATTGATTCTCAAAATTAGCTTTCTCCATTATATTTCGAAATTTATAAACCAAACCTCCACAATATACCCTATTGCCACCAAGTTTGCTACCAAGTTTGCTGTCTGTATAACAGAAGGCAAATACAGGCTGCCGGTGGGTCAGGCCTCAGATTCTGTGATGGTTCCAACGTAAAAAGCATTTCTTACATTACATGCAAGATAGAGAGAGTCTTTATTGTGGGTATTCCGATGGGTACTAACTGCGCACCACTTGTGGCTGATCTGTTTTTGTTTTGTTATGAGAAATACTTCATGATGTCCCATTTTTTTTTATTTTTTTTTTTTGTTGTTGTTGAAAACCAGTCTGAAATCATTGAAGCTTTTAGCTCCATTTCTAGATATTTGGATGATTTATTAAATATTTATAATACCTATTTCGATGGTTTGATGAGTCAAATTTAACCCCGTGAACTTCAGTTGAATAAAGCAAATTTTTCTGATACTAGGTCCCGTTTTATGAATTACATCTGTCTATTGTTGATGGATTTGTTTCTTCCAAAATTTATGATAAACGTGATGATTGTGATTTTGAGATTGTAAGTTTCCCTTTTTGGGAACGAGATGTTCCTCGCGCGCCATCCAATGGCGTTTATATTTCGCAATTTTAATCGATTTGCCAGAGTGTCCGGTCATGTTACTGACTTCAGCACCCGTAATAAATTGTTAATGGCGAAACTTCTTAATCAGGGTTATCGGTAAAAAAATTACGCAAAACCCTTTCAAAATTTAATGGATGTGGTTCTAATTTAATTTCAAAATTCAATATTGGACTTAAATCTCTTCTGTTAAAAGGTCTATCGGAACCCGAATTTTATGGTGACTTAGTATATAAATTCAGAAAAACTTATAACCGCAATGACTTCAGCACCCATTTTCGTAAAATCATTCTTCGATATATAAAGATTGGGTACAACATAAATGTTATACGACAGACTGCATGCATGGTAATTAACCCTATCACGGTTGACAAGTTTTCTTCCTTCTTTAATTGCACACTGGTGGGTCGGGCCTCAGATTCTATGACGATTCCAGTGTAAAGGCTTATAGGAGACTTAGAGCGACCTAATTCAATGTAACGTTGGTTGGTGTCGATACTCTGTCTCTGGTTGGGCCCATCAGAGTAGAAGTAAAACAAAGATCAGGAATCGATACAATTAACTTATTCCACCCATCAAAGACACCAACGGGAAACAAACACAAACATGAAGCGACCAGACCATAATGGAAACCTTAACAAAGGAAGGCCATAAGGACAGTTACTTTCCCACAAAATCGCCAAATGGCCATCCAAAATAAAAAGACACAAGTGATACACACAGTAAGTTACAAACAACAACATAAATAAACCGCCACAGAAGAACCGCCTTGGAACGGTCAGTGGAGAGAAATTCACTGGGGGGGCTTAAATCGATTTTACATGGCCATAATCCTCGCCCTTACCTCTTTCGCGGTATACACTAATTTTGTTTAGTCTGCATGAAGGCTTCCTAAGTCTATCTGTTGGTCTTCTTTTGCTCCGGCATATCAATGGTTTCTTGCTGTCGAGTCCCCACCGTTGTTTCATCTCTGTGGTTGTATGATTTTGTTTTGTGTTTACGGAGATGTTGCACTGATGAGTTAGGAGGCCTTCATGCGGACTGAACAAATTATTTGTTTAAATCGCGACGGAAGTAGGGGCGAGGATTGGGGTCACGTAAAATCGATTTAATCCCCCCCCAGTGGAATTTGTTTCCGCTGACCGTTTCAAGGCGGTTCTTCTGTCACGGTTTATTTTTTACGGTTTGTCTTTGGGTGTTTGTGTTGCTTATGTTGTTTTGTTTTGGATAGCCGATTGGCCAATTTTCTGGGAAAGTAACTGTCCTTTTGGCTTTCCACTGTTGGTGTTTCCGTTTGGGTCTGTTGCTTCATGTTTGTGTTTGTTTCCCATTGGTGTCTCTGATGGGAGCTGTGGGTTAATTGTATCGATTCCTGACCATTGCCTCCACTTCTATTTTTAATTAACTCTGTATTTATGACAATGTGACAACGACTGCCCTGTTTAAGAAAGCTTGGCACTTCGAATTTTATACCGATTATTAAAATCGTCACATCACTTGAACAAGTCAATGAAAGGAACGCCCACTTAAACGTCACTTTATATAGAGAAAAATGGTGTTTACGGGGGTATATATTAGTTCCCTGTTCTAAGACATAGGTTGTGTGCACTCGTTAGTTCTAAATGCACAACAACCTATGTTTGCAGTATAAATAAGACAAATATCACTGTTTTTTATTAGAAAAGAAGCCATTTTGGAGATTTGAGAAAATGCACAATGTCGCACGGTGGTGTTGTCGTTATGAACAGGAGATGAACTTCTAGCGAAACGAATAAGTTCAGAAATATATACACCATATGAAGAAGAAAAGTAACATCTCAGCGTCAGTCAATGACTATTTTCTAGGCCTACTCTCAGAGTCATTCGACCAACCGGTACTCTCAGTTCTTTGACTTTGTTCTCTAGTCAGTATCTGCGAGGGTATTGTGTTCGAAATTAATCCATTTTAAGCTGAAACGAATGCCCGTCGCTTTATATACATACTAATTTTATAAGACTATTTCTATAGTTAGGGCTGTAACGTTGGTTACGTCAATGAAGGTCTTGATCAAACACCGTGCTTTGCAGCATATGATCTAGCCTCTCCCGTTTGCCGAAATACTCCTGGGGATACGTTTGAACTGGGATTAACAAGAACAAAAACAAAGACACGATAACACGCCTCTATAACTCTGAATTCCTTATACACCACATTTATTTGGTAAACCTGGTGTTTTCAGAAGTATAAATTATTTTTATCGTTTCTGCTCTAAAATATAGATCGTGGGTACTCGTTAAAAATGCCTTGCCGACAATTTTTTATCCGAACATTTTCTCTTTTTTTGGTTGTAAATTTTTTTTTTTTTTTCAATATACTTGAATATGCTTTTTTCGTAATGGAATCCCATTTGAGATACATTCCATACAACGTTTGACTATCAACAACCACCTGTCGCATTGAATAAATATACTTCTTTATTCGTAGCTGGATTAGAACTATACACACCCAATGAATACAAGTACCAGAATGTTAAAATTGACATCACCGACGCAGAATCTCTTGTGTTTGAAGTTGAGGCTTGCAATGATGCGCATATTCTCCTAATGCAACGAGAGAATGATGAAGACAGAGACATTTACGAGATTGTGATTGGTAAGAAATACAAAAGATTGTGTTTTGATTTGGTCTGTTAAGTGTTCTTGTCTCATACTAATACTGAAATAAAAATGTACTAATAGACAATATGGGACCCGTCAAGCGATTTTGGTACTTATCGCCTATGCGAGCAGCAAAGGTTCAGGCGAGCCTGCGCATCCGCGCAGTCTCGCCAGAACCTTCGCTGCTCGCTCATACAAGCAGTGAATCAAGAGGGACCTTCAGACAGAAAGCCACATCCCTGACCCCTCTGAATGGCTGGGCATGCGCAGTTAAAATTTGTCATGGCGGAATGCTCGAAGACACAAATTCGCTTGACGGGGCTCATATCTCCTCGCGATACGCCGTTTACTTTTAAACATTTCTGTTAGCATCGATTGTATGTAAATCGATCCAAACATACTAAATGCATCCGATTTATATTGCCTATGTCTACGTGGCTTTCACTGTCGCACAAATAGCATAAGTACGAAATCCTGTTAACCGTTATTTGTATATAAGCTATTCTTGACTTTGTGGATCAGAGTATAAGGTTATTAGAGTTACCCGAAAAACAAAAAGAAAAAACATGGCAAATGTTCATGTCCTGGAGTAGCTAAATAGTGTAGCCCTAGATTGAATACAACAAAAATGGTCTTTTGAAAAAGAAAGAAAGAAACACTGTAACGTTTGAAAAGGTATTCGAAGTTCCCGTCCCGGGTACAGACCATTTCCCCAGTATTGTCTCAGAAACAATTGGCCCACAATGGCCTTCAGTGCTTCAATAGTCTCTGTTTTTCGATTTAAATTTCCATACTTGCAAACATTATGTTGCACAATAGCTTTTCTAAAATTACGAGATAATACGCCCATTTGAGACAATGCTTTCCTGTAAATATTCAGAGAAATTTTGTCACATGAATTTTTTGCATCGAACATATGAGTTTCATTAAGTATATCCTGAAAGTAAACCCGATGATTTGTTTTTGTACCGAAATAGAAGCCAAGTTGTACATAAAATAAAGTTTACGTTGGCGTTAGAGCACGCACGTGTTTTTGTGATAAGCTCAAAGTCTGGTAGCTAGTCTGATAGTTGCCATACATGAATTTTATAATAGTTATTTCCTCTCTTGCCATTTTCATAACTGAGCAGGCAAATGGATTAACAGCTTAAAGGGAAATGGATGCACCTTCAGGGGAGACAATTCTTGTCTCCAATAGCAATAGGGTCAGTTCTTAAAGGAATGATTTTGCTCCTGAGGAGCAAGTTCTTTCCTGTAACAGTAGACCCATTTTTAGCCGGACAGGGCGTATAGAAAAGCAATCAGAGAGAACAAGAACTAGAAATGTGACCTATCAAGACACGTCAACAGAGGCTGCAGAGCCTAACCAGACGTTACCAACGTAAGAAACGTAAGAAAGGAAGTTCCGAAAATTGTTTCCCTTTGAACAATGGTGGAATAATCTGCCAGGTGTTCCAATTCCACTTTATCATTCTCTGATTTATTTTCTTCACATTTATTTTCTGGACAGACGCAAAGCTACTTCGAGGTGCAATGATCGTGTTTGCAAGCCGGAAAGGCTTTTGCGAGGATCTCTGATGATCGCCTGTACGATTATTACCCGTTCCCCATGTGCTGTTTCGTACATATATCGTATTCATTACGAAATCACACCTGTGTCACATGGTACTTTCTTTCATTTCTCCAAAATGGCTGTTTTCACTCCGAGCATAGGGTGTTGATGCTCGTGAGAACCCTCTTATTGAGGCGGTTCTAACGCGTACCAACAACCTGTGTCTTTTAGCAGAAATAAGCAAACTAATATATACCTATGTAAACCTCAGTTTCCTCTATATAAAGTGCGGTTTCTGTGGGGATTTATTTATGTTGTTGTTTGTTACTTACTGTGTGTATCACTTGTGTCTTTTGGTTTTGGATGGCCATATGGCCATTTTGTGGGAAAGTAACTGTCCTTATGGCCTTCCTTTGTTTAGGTTTCCATTATGGTCTGGTCGCTTAATGTTTGTATTTCTTTCCCTTTGGTGTCTTTTATGGGTGGAGTAAGTTAATTGTATCAATTCCTGATCTTTGTTTTACTTCTACTTAGAGGGTGTTCCTTTCACTGACTTGTTAACATTATAATATGTGTCATAAAACTTGCAAGTAGTACTACTAGAACTTGACCATCCGAATAAGTCACTGAACTGTCCTACAAATCTCAGAATGAAGCTGATGTATTTATATGTCTGATTACGGATTCGAGTCTTGCTTAGGTAAGCTGTGAAACGCGAAATTACGCAACGGAAGGTCAGTCCTCTGTGCTTTCTTTTGTTCTATGTTGGTGGCTGGGGACGTGATTCTCAAGTTTCAACCACTTTAGAGTAAAGACCAGCTCGGTACAAGAAATAGTATACCTTGAAAGGACGGTTAAACCAAACGCAAAGTAGAAGTTCAACAAAGATCAGGAATTGATACAATTAAATTACTCCACCCATCAAAGACACCAAAGGGAAAGAAACACAAACATCAAGCGACCAGACCATAATGGAAACCTAAACAAACAAAGGCCACAAGGACAGTTACTTTCCCCAAAAATGGCCATATGGCCATCAAAAATAAAAAAGGAACAAGTGATACACACAGTAAGTAACAAACAACAACATAAATAAATCGCCACAAAAGAACCAACTTGGAAGGTCAGTGGAAAATTTTCCACTGGGGGGGGGGGGGGGGGCTTAAATCGATTTTACGCTGCCACAGTCCTCTCCCTTACTTCCATCGCGATTTAGACAAATAATTTATTCAGTCCGCATGAAGGCCTCCTAACTCATCAGTGCAACATATCCGTGCACACAAATAATCAAAGAACCACAGAGGTGAGACAACGGTGAGGACTCGACAGCAAGAAACCTCTGAAATGCTGGAGCAAAAGAAAACCAACAGTTAGACTCTTTGTGTCATTATCTATTTGTGTATTTATCAAAATTATCATTATCTTTTTGCATTATCATTATCTATTTGCAAAGTAGAAGTAAAACAAAGATCAGGAATTGATACAATTAACATACTCCATCCATAAAAGACACCAAAGGGAAAGAAATACAAACATTAAGCGACCAGACCATAATGGAAACCTAAACAAAGGAAGGCCATATGGACAGTTACTTTCCCACAAAATGGCCATATGGCCATCCAAAATTAAAAGACACAAGTGATACACACAGTAAGTAACAAACAACAACATAAATAAATCGCCACAGAAGAGCCGCCTTGGAAGTCTATTTGTGTCATTATCCCCGCTCTTTTAGAAGAAAGGCGAGGATCATGTAATACCCCGTCCGTCGTCCGTCTGTAATGCCGCACCATTGCTCGTAGACCATTTCAGCTGGAATCTCTAAACTTTCAAAAGCAATAACCCTCTGGCTGAGGACTGCAGGAATATTTTCAGAATTTTGATTTGATCCCCAGTTGAGGCCCAACACTGCCCGGGGGACAAATTTCATTTTTTTTTCAAACATAGTCCTATAATATATGAAATCAAAGGTAATGAACGGTTAAAAAACAGTAGTGCAATCATTTGCCCCGGAGGCATGTCTGTGGGTCATGAGAGGTCAAAAAAAAAAGGATTGTGTGTCCTTTCAGCGATTGTCACACAACTTCCGTAAGCTTTTTGAGCTACAATCCTGAAACTATCACAGGAAATGGCCCTATGGATGAGGAATAACGGAACGTATTATGTGCCCCTGGTGTTGTGGCCTGACCCCGCACAAGGGGTCAAACATATATTTGGTACAAACAAAGTTGTTGCATATCAATACGGAGGTAATGAATTGGAGAATACAGTGATGCAAATAGTTTGCCCCTGAGACATAACTGGAGGTCGACATGGGTCAAAACGTCTGATATTTTGTCTGTTTTCGATTAATACACAACTCTTCCTAGGCATTTGGGCTACAATCTTGAAACTGTCACAGCTAAAAGCACTGTGGATGAAGACTGGGGAAACCTATACGGAAGTTTGATGTGATGCCCTTGGAGGCGTTGCCTGACCCCTCCTATGGGGATAAAAACTGTTTTGTACAAGTATAGTCGCCATGTTTCATATCGATCAAAGGTATTGGGGAGTAAAATAAAGTGGGTTAGATTTTTGCCCCGGGGCATGTTTGGGTTCATCAGAGGTTACAAAGTAGCTATTTAAGGTCCTTTTATTATGTCATGATATGTACAGCTCGGGGATATGCGATAGTGCGCCATCGACTTGCTCTAGTTGAATAACACATTTATTGTTGTCTCATCATCAGGAGGCTGGAAGAATACCAAATCAGTAATTCGGGACAATAAACAACAAAACCCTCCAGTTGCTGAGATAGTCCATACTCCTCTTGACTGCGGTGTGTCCAAGGGCTTTTGGGTGAGCTGGTCCAACGGCAGAATTCGTGTTGGCACAGGAATGACTGTTGATAACGAGGAGTTCATGTCATACTCTGATTCTACTCCTTCATTGGTGAATTACATTGCTGTCTCCACAGGATATGGGTCAACCGGAAAATGGAGTTTCGGTAAATTGGTTTGGTTTAAACCTTATTTTAGTCGCTTCCAATATAATACAAAGTACAACAGTACAATACATTTTAGGATCTGACTTTCATTTTAGGATATTTCTTTCCCTTTGGTGTCTTTGATGGGTGGAGTAAGTTAGTTGTATCGATTCCTGATCTTTGTTTTACTTCTACTTTAAGAATTAGCTTTCTCAAAGCAAATCCTGTTTACATTATATATCTTCTTTATGTAAGCATTTAATCCCTGCATCGATCCACATGTTTAAAGGGAGAATATCAGGGGTCAATTAGTGCTTTGAAGAACTCGATTCCATATTTAAACACCAACACGGGTTTTCCACCTCACCCACATCGCCATATTATTGAGAAAGTGTGTGTGTAGTATTTATTTTGGCTTTGGTTTTGTACGTCTAAGTCAACACCGGTTAGGTCATATCGAGCCAGTCGGTTTACCAAATCACACTTTCTGGACAGGCTTATAACATGTGGTTTCAGTCTTGAAGTCAATTTACTTTCGATGCTCTTTGCAGGATAATTTAAGCAAAAACATGTACATTTTATAAGAATAAATGCTAAGTATGTTCCTTTTTCGACGTAAACAATCTCTGTCAATTACTCTCAAAATTAAAGAAATGAAAAGCAACGCTTACCGAAACCTGTCACATCAAGACATCGAAAGAAGGCAATCATCATGTTTACGAGTCCGTGTAATGAACATCCCGCTTTATACAGAGAAAACTGGGGATTACAGTGGTTTACGTTTTTTTCTCTGAGATATAGGTTGTAGGTACTCGTTAGAACCGCATCAATGAGGCGGAACCGCCTCAATGAGGCGGTTCTAATAAGCAGTTACAAAATAGAAGTAGAGTCAATGACCAGGAATCGAAACAATTAACTCACAGCTCCCATCAGAGACACCAAAGGGAAAGAAATACAAACATGATGCAACAGAGCCCAACGGAAACACAAACAGCGGAAAGCCAATAGGACAGTTACTTTCCCACAAAATGGCAAAAGGCTATCCAAAATAAAATAATATAAGCGACACAAACAAAAAAAGAATGCTGAAGCCAAAGAAAACCAACAGTGAGACTCCGATGGGCCCGACCAGAGACAGAGCATCGGGCACCACCGAACATAAGTCTTTTCCTTGGAACCGTCATAGAATCTGAGGCCTGACCAACCGGCCTGCAATAAAAGAGGGAAGCAAAGTTGTCAACCGTGATTAGGTTAACTACCATGCATGCAGTATGTCGTATAACATTTATGTTGTACCCAATCTTTTTATACCGAAGAATGATTTAACGAAATTGGGTGCAGAAGTCATTGCTGTTATAAATTTTCCTAAATTTATATACTAAGTCAACATAGTATTCGGGGTCCGATAGACCTTGTTGCAGAAGAGATTTAAGTCCAGCATTGAATTTTAAAATTAAATCAGAATGACGTCTATAAAGTTTTGAAAAGCCTATGTTTGGTGTACAATAAAAAGCCATTAACAATTTTCATCAGCTATTTCGATGATGAAAAGAGATGCGTTTTATCACATTGGTTTAGCAGTGACATGAAGGTACACAGAACAACACACAAAAAACCCAAGAAGAAACAGCACACAAACCCAGTAAATATATAATCCAAATAGCAAAGAAATGACCGATTTTAGATGGGCTGCAGAACAGAGACAACCAAATACTTGACATCACGAAAACAGGCCTATGTTCTTCTGACCACCTTGAACCTCACTTTTGTATAGTAGAACTGGGATTTGCAGGGGCAAACATTACTTTTTCTTATTTCTGCTCAAAAATATAGCTTGTCGGTGCTCGTTAGAACCGACGCAAAGGTGCAGTTTTAACGCGTACCGACAGTTTATATTTTGAGCAGAAATAAGAAAAATATCACATTTTTCATCTTAAAAGTTTATTGTTTTCGACGTTAAAATTTGTATAGGCGTGTTTTCGTAATGACCTTAGCCTCAATTCCAATGCAGAATAAAACATACCAATACCAGTTTTTCCACTCGAAGGTATTCTAACTCATTAACAATCGATTGATCCTCTGTCACAAAATTGGAAAGTAAAAACAAAGATCAGGAATCGATACAATTAACTTACTCCACCCATCAAAGACACCAAAGGGAAAGAAACACAAACATTATGCGACCAGACCATAATGGAAACCTAAACAAAGGAAGGCCATAAGGACAGTTACTTTCCCACAAAATGGCCATATGGCCATCCAAAATAAAAAGATACAAGTGATACACACAGTAAGTAACAAACAACACCATAAATAAACCGCCACAGAAGAACCGCCTTGGAACGGAAAACCGTTAAGGAACGTGCCACCATGTGACCATTCGGACAAACATTGTAACTATGCATTTTCCACCAATCAAACAGTACACGCCGAGATTAGACGCTACAGGTCCTAAATATTGCAATAAAAACATGTTTTGTCAGAATTTTATGCCACACACACTACTGTAAAAAAGGTCGGCTCTATAAGAAAGAAATAATCTAGGAAGGGCCGTAAAAATACAACAACTGAAGAGCACATTTGTCCGATATAAAAATTGTGAAAGATTGGGAGAATATGAAGGGGACAATACAAATTGTCGATTTTTAGAGTGTTAGAATCCACATGGATCGGCGCATGTATGTGATATATTATGAAAGTGATCATAGTTTGTCGGTCGGTTGAAAGGAGACAAATCACCCGCGCTTACCGATCCTACTTTGATATATTTGACAACTGACCACGAAACTGTGATGACGCTACCAATTACTGCTTGAGCCGATCTTTTTTTTCAAATATACTGGGTTTTGTAAACCAGATCTCCGTATAATGCATTTTCCGGAATCTCTGTTGCAGAACTGTCTCAAGGGTATACATCATACTGAAAGGAAGTTTTCAAGTCATACCAAAAATCGAGTTTCGAAGTATTTTAAGCAAATATCAGGCATAAATCGGGATATAGAATTAATGCATTACCCCTTCGTTTAATTGCTGAAACTATTAGCAGGTGGTCCTCAAAAAGTGTATGCGTCATTTGTCTTACATATGCAGAATTTTAAATTTAGAAAAATTGCTAAATTTAAAATACGTACAGCCATATTTAAGAAGTTTTTTTCTATTAAAATATGCAATACGCTCATTAAAATCCTCATTGACCTATTTACCCAATATGACAACACATGCCCTCGGTTTCTCTTGCATATTTTTGAATATGAGTTTGTACAGTTTGTCGTCAAAACTACGCTTTAAACCCAGGAATGCAACGATACTTTCGCTCTATGTTGTCTGAAAGTTCCAGAGCAAACCTCAAGCTACTTGGAGACTGGTTTCATTACATATTCAAACAGCGAGGTGCGGCTCTGTCTGCGCCATCGCGCAAACTAAATATCATATAAAGCAATCGCCGTATTATTGGAAGCCCAGTAGTGCGACGTGTCGCCGAGAACCCCTTGTAACCAAGATGTTTGCTAAATGTATCGAAATGCGAATTTGTAAGTAACTACCAGGCATTAATAAATTCGAACCCACGTATAGAATAAGATGCAACCTCGCTGAAACAGGTCTTCCAATAGCATGACCACACATTTTCATCTGAAACATACTGGTTCTGGAGATATGTAAATTGAATGAGTAAAGCTACTTCAGGAACTGATCAAACCAGATTCAAAATCAAATTCCAAACACCAAAGATAAATATGGACAAACGCATCAACAATAACGTCTCGGACGATAGACCGAGTACGCAGCCCTTCCCGAAACAGGTTGCAACTCAGTCACCTTGATTTTGTCACACGGAGGTGCAAAAACGAAAACATTTATAAAATGGAACGTGACGTCAATGAGCGCGTTTAGAACACGCGTATTACGTCATTGCATATAAACAACGTCAACAGCATTCGATTAAAAGATGGAAGACTATTGAAAACATAAATGTAAGGAGACAAAAATCAGAGTTTACACACTTGAAATTTTGTTAGCTTGGGTTTATTTCAAAGATGACAGCTTCTAATTGAATTATCATTCCACCGTGTCCATTGGTAAGTTCATTCTTACGCTTTCGAAATAATTCCTGAACCATTTTATTTTCGTGGTGGCATTTTTTATATTTCGATGACAAAGTTGGAATTATAAGGAATGAATTATCATTTTTGTGATATTTATCGATGTGTAAACTCCGGCAAATCACTCGGAAACTTAGCATGAAGCCCTTCTTGTGAGTGATTGGCCGGAATTAACGCATCGATAAAATCCACCAAAACGAAATTCATTCCTATAGACATTCTGAAAACACGCCTATACAAATGCATTAAAAACTTTACCACCGAAAAAAGGAAATTTTAAGATGAAAAAAAATGGGATATTTTCCTTATTTCTGCTCAAAATATAGATTGTGGATACTCGTTAGAACCGCCTCATCAGAGCAGAAATAAGTAAAATAATATTTACCCCTGTAAACCCCAGTTTTACAATAGACAAGTGGGGTTCAAGGGGGTCAATATTATATAGGCGTGTTTTCGTGATGATCTTTTTGTTTTCTTTTTCATAGACTTGGTTTTCCAGACAGAGTGTTATGTTGTGACTAGTAGTAAACCGGTTGGACTATGGAAACCAATCCAGTGTAAAAGTAAATTGCCATACATTTGTCAGACACTCCGTGAAGGCTACACAACTCCACCTACAACAACAGTTCCCCCTACAACACCTGCGCCTTGTCCCGATCCTTGGCAAGCATTTGAAAGCTTTTGCTATTTAGTACGTTTGTATTCATAAACCAAAGCACTGGCAGCACTGATGGATTGACGGTGTTTGGATATAGACGTGAAAAGTGGTCCAATTACGATACCACATCTGTGTGACATATTGCATTCTTACATACCTCGAAAATTTTATTTTTTTCTGATGAAAATTTGTAATATATTTCATATTTATACTCTGAAAATAGGTTGCGGGTGCCCGTTAAGGTGGTTTTAAACAGTACCCACAACTTTTGTCTTGGTACAGAAAATAAGACAAAAATATAGACCCCTGTAACCACCAGGTTTCTCTTAAACGAAATGGAAGTAAGGGCGAGGATTGTGGCCACGTAAAACGATTTAACCCCCTCCCCCCAAAAATAATCGTTTCCGCTGACCGTTTCAAGGGTTTTTTTCTGTCGCGGTTTATTTTTGTTATGATTTGTCTTTGGGTTTTTTTGTGGCTTATATTATTTTATTTCGGATAGCCTATTGGCCATTTTGTGGGGCAGTAACTGTCCTTTGGCTTTCCGAGTTTAGTGTTTCCGTTGGGGTATGTTGTTCCATGTTTCTGTTTCTTTCCCTTTTATACAAACACTCAAAGACAAACCGTAACAGAAATAAACCACGACAGAAGAACCGCCTTGGCACGGTCCGTGAAACGAATTCCACGGGGGGGGGGGCTTAAATCGATTTTATGTGACCACAATCCTCGCCCTTATGTCGCGATTTAGACAAATAATTTGTTCAGTCCGCATGAAGGCCTCCTAACTCATCAGTGCAACATCTCCGTGAACCCAAAAACCAAACCACCACAGAAATGAAACAACGGTGAGGACTCGACAGCAAGAAACCACAGAAATGCTGGAGCAAATGAAAACCAACAGTTAAACTCCAATGGGCCCGACCAGAGACAGAGCGTCAGGCACCAACCAACATTACATAGAATTAGATTCTCTCTCATTCTCAGTAAGCCTTTCTGCTGCAACCGCCATAGAATCTGAGGCCTGATCCACCGGCGTTCAATTTAAGAGGGACACAAAGTTGTCAACCGTGATTGGGTTAACTACCATGCATGCAGTCTGTCGTATAACCTGCATGTTGAATGGACACATTATTTGTCTAAACCATGACAGAAACAAGGTTGAGAATTGTGGCCACGTGAAATCGATTGAAGCCCCAGAGAGAATAATATGATTTTACTGAACGTTCCAAGACCTGGTAGTTTTGTTATAGTTTGTCTTTGCATGTGTGTATTGCTTATATCTTTTTATCAGCTAGTCTGTCGTTCACACTTTCAAACTTGAATACCACTGCAGCCTGCAAACAGATCTCAACCAAAATATATATGTAGCTTGTCGTTGGTGGAGGATTGCTTACATATACACTTTAGGAAATTTGCTTCAGAACCTTGGTTGCTATGGCAACTGATATATGCCATAGTCTACCAATAGACAATTGCTTTTGATCACCCTAGCTTCTTCATTTTTGATGGATCTTCGTAAAACATCCAGATTACAATGACTTACATAAAATCTCGAACGAGTTCGAGAATGGATCAGAACGAAATAACAGTAGCAGAATTACGTCCCCTTTATTCTTAAAAATTTGACCTTGTGAACAGAGTAGCTTCATCATTTTTTGTCAGTTGTTAAAGAAATATGCTGATGACAATGACATACATCAAAATCTCCGACGATTTTGAAAATAGGTCAAATCGGACCAACAATAGCTGAGTTACATCAAATGGCCCTTTTAACCTGGTGGACCGCATAACTTCTTTTTTAATGAAACTTTGTTTCCCTCTTTAATTGCACGCCGGTGGGTCAGGCCTCAGATTCTATGATGGTTCCGACGTAAACCGAGTCTGCTATTTTTTTTTGGTGTATTCCTTACTTCCAAAGGATCTAACTTCAGAACTCATTTATTTTCACTGTTGCTGGTGTTTTGTCGTGTTGCGGCCGTAAAACGTCTCCGCGTACATCATCATAGTGCAGATTATATTTTCTTGTCCTTTGGGATCATTGCGTTCATTTGGTATCATTTTGAAAATATTGTTCTGCTTAAGCCGATGCTAGAGGGTGTGGCCGGTGTTGCACATTTCGGTACTGGTCATGAACAGACTCAATAAAACCGAGTCTGCTATAAAAGCCGGCTTGTACCGCGACAGAAGTACCGCCTTGGATGATTGGACCAAAACTGTGGCCTGTAGAGTGTTCGCAAGAATGACAACCATTTTCCAATTGTAAGTCTATGGGACCTTATGGTTGCCATAGCAACCAATGGTTTTATGTAATTTGATCAAGCGCTTATGTCATCATATCCCCACCAGAGGCATGCTACAGATGAGAAATGACTGAGAACAGCCAGCAGGCTGCAGAGTAGTAACTGGTGAAAGATGCGGACGGACGGATCAGTTTGCACTTAAAGCAAATTGTTGACGTTTCTCTATTTTAGCTCGGGCGGCCATTTTACTCATCAGATCAAAACATATTACCTATTTTAATAGGGGGTCACCAAAGCAGCATTTCTGAGACGTTTGAATGAAATCGGTCCAAGAGTATGGGAACAGTTGTATTTTAGATATTTGTTTTCACTTTTTAGTTCTAACGGCCATCTTGTTCATTGGAGTGGAAGGATTTTAGATATATTGGTAGGAAACCACCTATGCAACATTCCTGTGAAGTTTGAATTGGCCCATAGGTTTAGCAGAACTTCGTATTTAAAGCAATTTTAAATGTTTTTTTTTTTTTATGTCCCGGTAGCGATAGCGGGGACATATTGTTTTTGTCCTGTCTGTTTGTTTGTTTGTTGGTTTGTTGGTTTGTACGTGGACAACTTTAACGTTGGCCATAACTTTTGAACCGTTTGAGATAGAGCTTTCATATTTGGCCTGCAGGTTCCTTGTGACAAGACCTTCACATTCATGCAAAACAAATTTGACCTGTGACCTTGACCTTGACCTTTGACCTATTTAAAAGAAAAAAATAACATTGGTCATAACTTTTGAACCACTTGAGATACAGAATTTATATTTAGCAAGTATGTTCCTTGTGACAAAAGCTTTACATTCATGCAAAAAATTTTGACCTGTGACCTTGACCTTGACCTTTGACCAACTAAAAATAAGAAAATAACATTTTGGTCATAACTTTTGAACCGTTTGAGATAGAGCTTTCATATTTGGCCTGAAGGTTCCTTGTGACAAGACCTTCACATTCATGCAAAAAATTTGACATGTGACCTTGACCTTTGACCTACTTTAAAGAAAACAATAACATTGGTCATAACTTTTGAACCACTTGAGGTACAGCCTTCATATTTAGCATGTATGTTCCTTGTGACAAAAGCTTTACATTCATGCAAAAATCTTTGACCTGTGACCTTGACCTTTGACCTACTTAAAATAAAAAATAACATTTTACCCATAACTTTTGAACCGTTTGAGATAGAGCTTTCATATTTGGCCTGAAGGTTTCTTGTGACAAGACCTTCACATTCATGCAAAAAAACTGACCTGTGGCCTTGACCTTGACCTTTTACCTACTTAAAAGAAAAAAATAACATTGGTCATTACTTTGAACCACTTGAGATACAGCCTTCATATTTAGCATGCATGTTCCTTGAGACAAAAGCTTTACATTCATGCAAAAATTTTTG
Organism: Lucinisca nassula; assembly: GCA_963580285.1. Classification (NCBI taxonomy): domain Eukaryota; kingdom Metazoa; phylum Mollusca; class Bivalvia; order Lucinida; family Lucinidae; genus Lucinisca; species Lucinisca nassula. The sequence goes on along the minus strand of OY757019.1, from coordinate 92,506,310 downwards.
ACCTGTGACCTTGACCTTGACCTTTGACCTACTTAAAATAAAAAATTACATTTTGGCTATAACTTTTAAACCGTTTGAGATAGAGCTTTCATGTTTGGTCTGAACGTTCCTTGTGATAAGACCTACACATTCATGCAAAGAAATTTGACCTGTGACCTTGACCTTGACCTTTGACCTACTTAAAAGAAAAAAATAATATTGGTCATAACTTTTGAACCACTTGAGGTACAGCCTTCATAATTAGCATGTATGTTCCTTGTGACAAAAGCTTTACATTCATGCAAAAAATTTGACCTGTGACCTTGACCTTGACCTTTGACCTACTTAAAATAAAAGAATAACATTTTGTCCATAACTTTTGAACCGTTTGAGATAGAGCTTTCATATTTGGCCTGAAGGTTCCTTGTGACAAGACCTTCACATTCATGCAAAAAATTTGACATGTGACCTTGACCTTTGACCTACTTTAAAGAAAACAATAACATTGGTCATAACTTTTGAACCACTTGAGGTACAGCCTTCATATTTAGCATGTATGTTCCTTGTGACAAAAGCTTTACATTCATGCAAAAATCTTTGACCTGTGACCTTGACCTTTGACCTACTTAAAATAAAAAATAACATTTTACCCATAACTTTTGAACCGTTTGAGATAGAGCTTTCATATTTGGCCTGAAGGTTTCTTGTGACAAGACCTTCACATTCATGCAAAAAAATTGACCTGTGGCCTTGACCTTGACCTTTTACCTACTTAAAAGAAAAAAATAACATTGGTCATTACTTTGAACCACTTGAGATACAGCCTTCATATTTAGCATGCATGTTCCTTGAGACAAAAGCTTTACATTCATGCAAAAATTTTTGACCTGTGACCTTGACCTTGACCTTTGACCTACTTAAAATAAAAAATTACATTTTGGCTATAACTTTTAAACCGTTTGAGATAGAGCTTTCATGTTTGGTCTGAACGTTCCTTGTGATAAGACCTACACATTCATGCAAAGAAATTTGACCTGTGACCTTGACCTTGACCTTTGACCTACTTAAAAGAAAAAAATAATATTGGTCATAACTTTTGAACCACTTGAGGTACAGCCTTCATAATTAGCATGTATGTTCCTTGTGACAAAAGCTTTACATTCATGCAAAAAATTTGACCTGTGACCTTGACCTTGACCTTTGACCTACTTAAAATAAAAGAATAACATTTTGTCCATAACTTTTGAACCGTTTGAGATAGAGCTTTCATATTTAGCCTGAAGGTTTCTTGTAACAAGACCTTCACATTCATGCAAAAAAATTTGACATGTTACCTTGACCTTTGACCTACTTAAAAGAACTAAATACCATTGGTCATATCTTTTGAACCACTTCAGATACAGCCTTCATATTTAGCATGTATGTTCCTTGTGACAAAAGCTTTACATTCATGCAAAAAATTTTGACCTGTGACCTTGATCTTTGACCTACTTAAAATAAAAAAATAACATTTTGGTCATATCTTTTGAACGGTTTGAGATAGAGCCTTCATATTTTGCACGTAGGTTCCTTTTGGCAAGAGCTTTACATTCACACAAAAAAATTTTGACCTGTGACCTTGACCTTTGACCTACATAAAAGAAAAAGTTAACATTGGTCATAACTTTTGAACCGTTTGAGATACAGCCTTCATATTTAGCATGTAGGTTCCTTGTGACAAATGCTTTACATTCATGCAAAGATTGTGACCTTGACCTTTGACCTACTTAAAAAATAAGCATTTTTGGTCATAACTTTCGAACGGTTTGAGATAGAGTCTTCATTTTTTGCATGTAGGTATCTTGTGACAAGAGCTTTACTTTCACACAAAAATTTTGACCTGTGACCTTGACCTTTGACCTACATAAAAGAAAAAGTTAACTTTGGTTATAACTTTTGAACCTTTTGAGATACAGCTTTCATATTTAGCATGTATGTTCCTTGTGACAAACGCTCTACATTCATGCAAACATTTTGACCTGTGACCTTGACCTTTGACCTACTTAAAAAATAAGCATTTTTCGTCATAACTTTCGAACCGTTTGGGATAGAGCTTTCCTATTTGGCATGTAGGTTCCCTGTGATTAGAGCTTTTCATTCGTGCAAAATGTTTGGACCATGACTTTGACCTTTGACCTACTTAAAAGAAAAAATAAAATTGTTCATAACTTTTTGAACCGTATAAGATAGAGCCTTAATAGTTGGTATGTAGGTTCCTTGTGACAAGAGCTTTACATTCATGCAAATTTTTTTGACCTGTGACCTTGACCTACTTTAAAGAAAAAATATTATTGTTCATAACTTTTGAACCGTTTAAGATAGAGCTTTCATATTTGGCATGTAAGTTTCTTGTGTCAAGGGCTTCCCACACAAACAAAAATCTTGAACTGTGAGCAACTTTGAATAAAAAATGGCCATGCACGGGGACATGTTCGTGTTTCACAAACACATCTTGTGTTTTCTAGTTTTAGCTCTGGCAACCATCGTGATCATCGAATGTGTAAAGCGCTGTGGTACAGTATCAGATTTGAGATTGAGAGGTAGCCGGTTCGATCCCCGCGAGCACCGAGTGTTGTTTTCTTGAGCAAGAGACTAGAAATCTGTTACGTCTATTAAAAATTCGAATGAGGTTCTGATCTTTGTTTTACTTCTACTTTAAATAAATGGAAATTCAGACGTTTTCGTGCTTCAAGTCTGTCTACTTACGATTTTTCCAGTCTTTACACTACGCTTCCTCATAATCTTATAAAGAAAAGCTTAATGATTTAATTGAATGGGCTTTTCACAGAGAAGATTCTCTCTATCTTGCATGTAATGTCAGAAATGCATTTTTCACTTCTAAAGAGTATAAGAATTATACATGTTGGTCATGTCAGAAAGTGTGAGATGCCATCACCTTTCTACTTGACAATATTTATATTATATTCAGTACTAAGTTTAGACAAACTGTGGGTATTCAGATGGGTACGAATTGCGCACCTCTTGTGGCTGATCATTTCTTGTATTGTTATGAAAGAGACTTCATGTTGTCGCTTTCCATTGGTAACCAATCTGAAATTATTGAAGCTTTTAGTTCTTCTTCGAGATATTGAGATGATTTATTAAATATTGACAATACTTACTTTGATGGTTCGATCAGTCAGATTTATCCCCTAGAACTTCAGTTAAACAAGGCACATTCCTCTGATACCGAGGCCCCCTTTTTGGATTTACATTTATCTATTTTAGATGGATTTGTTTCTTGCAAAATTTATGATAAACGTGATGATTTTGATTTCGAGATTGTCAATTTTCCTTTTTTGGACAGTGATGTTCCTCGCGCGAAATTGTACGGGGTTTATATTCCGCAGTTAATTCGATTCGCTAGAGTGTCTAGTCATGTATCGGACTTCAACACTCGTAATAAATTATTCACCGCTAAACTTCTTAATCAGGGGTATTGGTATCATAAACTACCTAAAGCCTTTTCTAAGTTTTATAGACGTCATTTGGTTTCAAAATTTAATATTGGACTTAAAACACTTCTGCTACAAGGCCTATCGGAACCCGAATTCTATGTTGACTTAGTATATAAATTTAGAAAAATACATGCCTGTAAAATCGTTCGTCGACATATAAAGGTTGGGTACAACATCAATATTATAAAACAGACTGCATGCATGGTGGTTAACCCAATCACGGTTGGCAACTTTGCTTCCCTCTTTGGCTGCACACCGGTGGGTCGGGCTTAAGATTATATGACAGTTCCAGCGTAAAAACATAAATGGAATTTTATTTTGTTTTAGTATTCTTTATGTTGGCTGGCGCCTGATGCTCCGTCTTGGTCGGGCCCCTCGGAGTCCAACTGTTGGTTTTATTTTGCTCCAGCAATTCTGTTGTTGTATGCTGTCCAGTCCTCAACCTTGTTTCATCTCTGTAGTTTTTTATTCATTTGTTCTCGGAAATGTTACACTGATGAGTTAGGAAGCCTTCATGCGGACTAAACAAAATTAGTGTATACCGCGACAGAGGTAAGGCGAGGATTATGGCCATGTAAAGTCGATTTAAGCCCCCCAGTGGAATTTTTTCCACTGACCGTTCCAAGGCGGTTCTTCTGTGGCGGTTTATTTATGTTGTTGTTTGTTACTACTTACTGTGTGTATCACTTGTGTCTTTTTATTTTGGATGGCCAATTGGCCATATTGTGGGAAAGTAACTGTCCTTACGGCCAACCTATGTTTAGGTTTCCATTATGGCTGGTCGCTTCATGTTTATGTTTCTTTCCCTTTGGTGTCTTTGATGGGTTGAGTAAGCTAATTGTATCGATTCCTGATCTTTGTTTTACTTCTACTTTATCCACACTGCTTAGTACCGGTCCCTTCCCACGAAAAGAGGGCCGCATGGAAGATTAGTGCTAGTACTAAATGTGTTAACCTCTATAATAAGGTCCATTATTATTATAATTATTATTATTATTATTATTATTATATTTCATTTTGGTAGAGGGACACCCAAGCAACATTCCTATGTTTAAATGAAATTCGTCCAAGGGTTCAGAAAGAGTTGTTTTTAAAGTTGTTTTTTTTTTTTCTATTTTTAACTCTGGTGGCCATCATGTTCATTGGAGTAAGACAAGTTTTTCTTAAATGGTAGGGAGCTACCTAGGCAACATTCATGTGAAGTTTGAATCACATTGGCCCAACGGTTTCGGAGGAGTTCGTATTTAAAGCTATTTTTTCGCTCTATTTTTAGCTCTGGCCGCCAACTTGCTCACAAGAGCGTAACTGCTTTTAACTGCTTTTGCAGAGGTTCCACCAAGCACCATTCCTATATAGTTTGATACAAATTGGCCCAAGGGTAAAGGACGAGTTTGCATTTTAAGCGTATAATTGATGTTATTCTATTTTAAGATCTGGCAGCCATTTTGCTCACCAGATCATGATCGATTTAGCTACTTTGCTAGTGGGTCACATAAGAAACATTCCTATGAAAATGGAAGATAAGGCAATCATGAGGAATCGATATAATGGACCCACAGCTCCCATCAGAGACACCAAAGGGAAAGAAACACAAACAGGAAACAACAGACCCTAATGTAAACATCAATAGCTGACAGCTGAAAGGACAGTTTCTTTCCCACAAAATGGCCAATAGGCTATCCAAAATAAAATAATATAAGCGACACAAACACACAAAGACAAGCCATAACAAAAATAAACCGCGACAAAGAACCGCCTTGGAACGGTCAGCGGAAACGAATTCAACTGGGGGTCGTGGGGGGGGGGGGGGGGGAATTAAATCGATTTTTGACGTTGCCACAATCCTCGCCCTTACCTCCGTCGCGATTTAGACAAATAATTTGTTCAGTCCGCACGAAGGCCTCCAAGTGTGCTATATACCTATACCCTATAAAATTCTCCCCCTCAGCATTGAAATTCGTCCTCGAATTTCTGGGAGTCCGAGAATCACGTGAAATGATACTCAAGGAGTTTTAATGCACATGTGGGCTTTTACGGTGGGCGCCAAATGTCACAGGGGTGGAAAAAGAACATGACTCGACCGCGACTTGAACTCAGGGCCTTTCGCATACCGTGCGAACACTCTACCGCCTGAGCTACCGAGCCACACGGTCGACTATTTCATGCTCGCAAACGCGGTGCTGGATCCACATTGGCCACCACATCCATCCTGAAAGTGAATATTAACTGTTAGTTAGTGAGTGCAACCTATGGACAGAGCTTAAGCTACAATGCCATACTCGTACAATGGCACTGTGATCACAGAATTTTTTCTTTCTATCGTCTTCACAGGAATGTTAAAAATTTAACAAAAATGTGAGGCGATAGAACTGTGCACATTTTTTTTCTAATCACTATGAATAATAAGTCAAAGCCCAAACATTCATACATATACATTTACTGATCAGCTTTGCTGTGCTTGTACACCATATATACTACATATAACATGTTTAACATGATAAATAGAAAAAAAAAACATAAATCATATATAATATATAGAAAAATTGAAATAATGTATATAATACATAGAATTATTCCAATTAAATATACATTATAGAAACAAGGTCAAATATTACATATATTCCACATATATAACAATATATATATATATATGAAATACATATATAATATATATAATAATTCAAATAGTGTTTATAATGTATAGAGAATAACACACATACACAAATATCACAGACAAATTGCCATTCATCACACGGTAGATGTTTAATATTATAATTTGATTCGTGACGAATCAAGAAATATCACTGGCTATTCCAGTGTCAACAAAAATCAACCACTGGATATGCCAGTGTCCATAACGCGAGACGCGATGGAAAAAAATATATTGTGTGCACACGATATCAGCTGATTATGGCCTTTGATGAAACATCACTGTAACACATGTTGATTATACACAAATCCTGCATGGTCATGATGATGATGATAACATTTTGATGAATACCAGAACACCCTTGTTATGAGTAGTAATCTTTGGTGGACGCCAAATGTAACAGGTGAAAAAATCCTATCACCTTTACCCGGCCGGTGATGAAACCCGGTCCGCCAGATCGACAGGCTAACACTCTACCGCGTCGCTATAAAAGCCGTCTTGTACCGCAAGGCAGTACAAGTGTGCTATATACCTATACTCTATGACAGACTTAAATGCTTTCGTTTAATAATTTAATAGACCAGTTTAAATTAATCTGAAAATAAAATGGGAACAACTTTTTTTTCTTTATTTCATTTGCAAAGTACTAACATTCAGAATGATGTAAATTATAAAAGAGAAACTATCAGACACTGAAACAATCAGCTTCCAATTCCTTCCCACAATGTCACTGTGCAAAGAAATCGAAACATGGAGTGACGTCAATAAACAAAACACACCACTGGTAAATCGAGTCAGCAGCTCTTTCAAAAACAGATGGTGACACAGAACACCCAAACGCAAGCAAAAAGGAACAGCACATACACTGGGGGAAAGAAACAGAAAAACACCAAATAGAAAGGAAAAAGGACTTACGCAAACTTTAAACAAAAAAAAGTATCGAAACAAAGGGGCAAGGACCGGGAACACCAACACAACAACATACACAATCATGGAAACAAATGGAACCCCTAATATAAAGTATATGGTCACGGTTAAACCCCACCCTTGGCATGTGTTACATCATAAGGAGTTAAATGTCGTGCAAAACTTGTACACATAATATGTTCATAAATGTAATATTTCAATGTCCTGCAGTGATTCTACATAACGGATCGCAGGTAGTTTATTTGTTTAACCTTCAACCGTCTGAATGAATGAATTTGACCGATCCCATTTCTGACTATCAACCAATCAAAGAACTTGATACGGTTTATTTGTTAAATTCACAAAGTAAATGACAAACAGTGTAGACCCTGATCAAATGGCTTTAGAAGCATGTAGGTGTTATCATGTTCAGCGGGACAAGGGTTAAACCTCTGTTACTATTTGTTTCTTTACCACAGGCATCAGGAGATGGTCAGCCAGATTCCTGGACTCAAGCTGAAAATACATGTGGACGATTTGGTGGGAATTTGGCGAGTATACATTCCACAGAAGAGGCTGGCTTCTTGGCATCCTTGTATGTACATGTCATTTTAAACCCTTATCTTGCTGAATATTCATTTAAGCCACACCCATTTCTGTCTATCAACCAATCAAATTACTTGATGTAATTTATTGCTACCGATTCATTAACTGAATGCCAAACAGTGTAGATCCTGATCAGATGGCTTCTTCAGAAGCCATCTGATCTGGATCTACACTATTTGCAAAGACAGGGGTTGTCGTGAACAGAAAGATAAGGGTTAAATAAAGACGGTCAAGATGCAAAGCAACTAATAATGTGCATTAATTGCACGCATCCTAAGATATGGGGACATATTTGATTTAGCATCAATAAAACACGCCGATATAATTCTGACCCCTAAAAACCAACTTTTATATAGTAACACTGGGGTGTATAGCTGTAAACCTTGTTTTTCTTATGTCTGCTCTACACAAAAGATGGCGGGTACTCGTTAGAACCGCCTCGATGAGGCGTTCTCTAGTGTACCCAAAGTCTTACTAAATAAAGACTTTCACAATGCAAAGCAACTAATAGTGTACATTAATTGTATGCATCCTAAGATTTGGGGACATATTCGATATAGCCTATATAAACCTAAGATTCGGGGACATATTCGATTAGCATCACTAAAATCTGACCCCCTTAAAACACACTTTTATGTAGTAGCTAGGGTTTATAGGGGTAAACCTTGTTTTTCTTATGTCTGCTCAAAACAAAAGATGGTGGGTACTCGTTAGAACCGCCTCGATGAAGCGTTTTCAAGTGTTCCCTCAATCTTACTAAATAAAGACTTCACGATGCAAAGCAACTATTAGTATACATTAATTGTTTGCATCCTAAGATTCGGGAACATATTCGATATAACCATATATTCCTTAGATTCGGGGACATATTCGATTTAACACGTCTATATAATTCTGACCCCCTTGAAACCCACTTTTATATAGAAAAAAAATGGGGTTTATAGGGGTAAACCTTGTTTTTTCGTATTTCTGCTCTAAACAAAAGATGGCTGGTACCCGTTAGAACCGCCTCGATGAAGCGTTTTCAAGTGTACCCTCAATCTTACTAAATAAAGACTTCACGATGCAAAGCAACTAAACAAAAGATGGTGGGTACTCGTTCGAACCGACTCGATGAGGCGTTCTCAAGTGTTCCCTCAATCTTACTAATAAAGAAAGTCCAGATTCAACTAACAGTGTACATTGACTATATGCATCCTAAGATACGGGGACATATTCGATATAGTCTATATAAATCTGACCCCCTTGTAACCTACTTGTATATAGTAAAGTAGAAGTAAAACAAAGATCAGGAATCGATACAATTAACTTACTCAACCCATCAAAGACACCAAAGGGAAAGAAACACTAACATTAAGCGACCAGACTATAATGTGGGGTTCACAGAGGTAAACCTTATTTCTCTTATTTCTGCTCTAAACCAAAGATGGTGGGTACTCGTTAGAACCGCCTCGATGAGGCATTCTCAAGTGTACCCACAATCTACACTTTGAGCAGAATTAAGAAAAAATATCAAACTATTTCATCTTAAAATGTTCGCTTTTTCGGCGGTAACTTTTACAATGTATTTGTATAGGTGTGATTGTTTTTTGTAATAGGCAAGATGTGTTAGAGCTTTTGAATATATTGAATATATGATGTTGATATTTGGCATACATAACCTTGAAGCGTTAACTATATTGTCTGTGTATGGTGGTGGGGGGGGGGTCATTTATTATATTCAGAATTATGTCACCTTTAAGTCAAGACTGCAAATAGTCAACTAGACCGTGCATAAGTTGAAAACAATTTTTGAGAGACCTGAAATTTTGCGTAAGGAAATTTTTATGCAATATGTGTCGAACATGCAAAAAAAATCAAAATATAATTCCGCTCTTGCCAATTTATTCCAGTCCGAGATAACAAAGCGTACGCTGTATGACTATTGATTTACCGGCTGATTTAGTCCTTTTTGTAAAAAAATATGGCATAAAAGGAAAGAGATTGGTTTTTTGTTTTTTGTGTGTTTTTTTTTTCAGATTTGATGACCACGATGACAACGTCTACACAGTCTGGATAGGAATAAATGACAGAGAGTTTGAGGATTGTAAGTATTGCTTTGCAGGCGACTCAATCACAATAACTCCCCTATCTTTATAATTCTGACCACTTGAACCCAAGTTTTATCATCACGTGAACAAGTCCGTGAAATTAACACCCCCTTACACCCCACTTTATATAGAGCAAACTGGGGGGTAAACATCATTTTCCTTATTTCTGCTCCAAGACATAGGTTGTGGGTACTCGTTAGAACCGCCTCATTGGGGCGGTTCTAACGAGCATCCAAAACCTATGTTTAGAGTATAAATAAGAAAAAAAATCACAAATTTTCATCAGAAAAATACATTTATTGAGGTATGAAAAATGCACTATATCACACGGATATGTTATCGTAATGGGCAATAAAATCGAAGTGAAGGCAATTATCAGGAATCAATATGATTAACCCACACCTGCCAACAGAGACACAAAACGTAAAGAAACAACACGATTTAACTAGTCCCTAATGGAAAATCAATAGCGGAAATCCAAAACGACAGTTACTTTCCAACAAAATGGCCAATGTGCTATCAAAAAAAAACAGATGTAAGTGATACACACGTTCAAAGAGGAACTATAGCAAATATAAACGTGACAGAAGGACCGGCTTGGAATGGTCAGTGAAAAGTATTTTACTTTGGGCTTAAATCGATTTTAGTGCAACATCTCCGAGAACACAAGATTTAAACAACCACATAGATGAAACAACGGTGAGAACTCGACAGTAAGAAATAACTGAAATGCTGGAACAAAAGAAAAGCAACAGTTTGACTCCAATATGCCCGACCAGAGACAGAGCATCAGGTACTGACCAACATAACATAAAGTTAAATTGTAACTCTGAGTATGCCTGTAAATTTGGGTTTATAGGGTAAACTTTGTTTTTCTAAAATATCGATTGTGGTACCCGTAGTATGTGTTGTTTTTGTTTTTTTGCTTTTTTTGTTGTTGTTGTTTTGGTTTTACAGCCTTTCAAGATTATTTCACTCATATCGAGCCGATCGTTAATCAGAGATGGGCGAAAACCGGAGTACCCGGATAAAAACCACCTGACCTTCCGTTGCAGAACTTGGCGTCTCACATATTACCCGAGCGAGGCTCGAACCACAGCGGTGAGAGACCTAATGATCAAGAGTCAGCGTTCTTAACCACTAGGCCACGGAGGCCCGTCTCCATAGTATATGTTCTGAGCAGAAATAAGTGAACTTACATAATTTTGTATCTTAAAATTTTCGGGTTTTTTTTTTTTGGGTGCAAAATTTAAAATTAGTTGTATATGCAAAATTACTTTCAGTAATATTGCTATTGTACAAGTGAATTTCGCTTACTGCGCGAACCGCGAAAAAACGTTTTTAGGAAGTGCAGGTAAAGAATTTAATATCAACGCTATTCTTGTCATTTTAATGAAGTTCCAAAAACGCTTAATAAAATTTAAAAAAAGGACTTAAACACCCATGGCTCAATCGCAAAACATATAACACATTTCATTGAAATAGATGCGATGGTATACTGCAGTTTCTGTGTATTGAAAAAAAAAATAAAGTCCATCATGTTAACAAGTTCGTGTAAAAACCACACCTGTAAGCCCCATTTAAAATAGTACAAACAGGGTTTACATGGGTCTATATTATGTTTTAATTCTTATATCTGCTGTAAGGCATAGGTTGTGGATAGTCGTTGGAATAGCCTCAGAATAATACATTTAGATCTATTCTCTATAAAAATAAAGGTAATGTGTGTATAACAATTAGAAATGTCTCACAGAGACAATTATAATGGTCACACGTTAACGCCATTTCATATAATAACATTTGGTCTACATGGGTATATATTACTTTCGTTATTGTGCCTCAAACCATAGAATGTGATTTTTCTGTCTTGGTTTATTATTTGTTATTATTTGCCTTTGATTGCAAATATGATTGTTTATAACTGTTTTACTTTGGAGAGCCGTTTGTCCATTTTGTCGGCTATTCGCTAGTAATAGTTTTATTAGGGTTTGGTTGCATCGTGCTAGTGTTTCTGTCCCTTAAGTGTCTCTTATGGGAGGTGTGAGATAATTGTGTCTATTTCTGATCATTGCTTTCACGTTTATTTCCTGTACATAACGTGAACAAGTCCGTGAAAGGAACAGCTCGGTAAAAAAGAAGTGAAGGCAATAATCAGGAATCGATATAATTAACCCACAGCTCCCATCAGAGACACCAAGTGAAAGAAACACAAGCATGAAACAACTAGACCCTAATGGAAACATCACTAGCGGTAAGCCAAATGGACAGTTACTTTCCCAGAAAATGGCCAATTGGCTATCTAAAGCAAAATAATATAAGCGATACACGCACTCAAAAACAAGCCATCACAAAAATAAACCACAGCAGAAGAATCGCCTGGGAAAGAGAAAACTGGGGTTTACGAGATTAAATATTATTTCTGCTGCAAGGCATAGATTTTGGGTCATCGTTCCAACCACCTCAATGGGGCGGTTCTAACGAGCACCATAAACCTATATTTCAGTATGGATGAGAAAAATATAACAGAGTGTCTTCAGAAAAGTAGCCATTTTGGAGATATGAAAAATGCACTCTGTCACACGGTCGTGTTATCGTAATGATCTCGTATGATACTGTTCTGTTATGTCGTGGGTTTTCAAAGTAGAAGTAAAACAAAGATCAGGAATTGATACAATTAACTTACTCCACCCATAAAAGACACCAAAGGGAAAGAAATACAAACATTAAGCGACCAGACCATAATGGATACCCAAACAAAGGAAGGCCATAAGGACAGTTACTTTCCCACAAAATGGCCATATGGCCATCCAAAACCAAAAGACACAAGTGATACACACAGTAAGTAACAAACAACAACATAAATAAATCGCCACAGAAGAGCCGCCTTGGAACGGTCAGTGGAAGATTTCCACTGGGGGGCTTAAATCGATTTTACGTGGCCACAATCCTCGCCCTTACTTCCGTCGCGATTTAGACAAATAATTTGTTCAGTCCGCATGAAGGCTTCCTAACTCATCAGTGCAACATCTCCGTGAACACAAAAATCAAAGAACCACAGAGGTGAGACAACGGTGAGGACTCGACAGCAAGAAACCACTGAAATGCTGGAGCAAAAGAAAACCAACAGTTAGACTCCGATGAGCCCGACCAGAGACAGAGCATCAGGCACCAACCAACATTACCTTGAATTAGATCTCTCTAATTCTCAATAAGCCTTTACGTTGGAGCCGTCATAGAATCTAAGGCCTGACCCACCGGCGTGCAATTAAAGAGGGAAGCAAAGTTGCCAACCGTGATTGGGTTAACTACCATGCATGCAGTCTGTCGTATAATATCCATGTTGTACCCAATCTTTTTATATCGAAGAATGATTTTACGAAATTGGGTGCTGAAGTCATTGCGGTTATATATTTTTCTGAATTTATATGCTAAGTCACCATAAAATTCGGGTTCCGATAGACCTTGTTGCAGAAGAGATTTAAGTCCAATATTGAATTTTGAAATTAAATCAGAATGGCGTCTATAAAATTTTGAAAAGGCTTTGCGTAGTTTATGGTACCGATAACCCTGATTAAGGAGTTTAGCCGTTAATAATTTATTACGAGTGTTGAAGTCAGTTACATGACTACACACTCTAGCAAATCGAATTAATTGCGAAATATAAACGCCATAGGATGGCGCACGAGGAACATCACCATCCAAAAAAGGAAAATTTACAATCTCAAAATCAAAGTCATCGCGTTTATCATAAATTTTGCACGAAACAAATCCATCTACAATAGACAGATGTAAATCCAAAAACGGGGCCTCGGTATCAGAAGAATTTGCTTTATTTAACTGAAGTTCAAGGGGGTAAATCTGACTGATCAAACCATCAAAATAGGTATTATCAATATTTAATAAATCATCTAAATATCTAGAAGTAGAGCTAAAAGCTTCAATAATTTCAGATTGGTTATCAATGGAAAGCGACAAAATGAAGTCTCTTTCATAACAATACAAGAACAGATCAGCCACAAGAGGTGCGCAATTAGTACCCATCGGAATACCCACAATTTGTCTAAATAACTTAGTACCGAATCTAATATAAATATTGTCAAGTAGAAAGGTGAGGGCATCACACACTTTCTGACATGACCAAAGTGTATAATTCTTATGCTCTTTAGAAGTGAAAAATGCATTTCTGACATTACATGCAAGATAGAGAGAATCTTCTCTGTGAAAAGTCCATTCAATTAAATCATTAAGCTTTTCTTTTATAAGATTATGAGGAAGTGTAGTGTAAAGAGTGGAAAAATCGTAGGTAGACAGACTAGAAGCACGAAAATGTCTAGATTTCAATTTATTTAAAACCTCATTCGAATTTTTTATAGACCAAAACAGATTTCTTCCTGATCTTTCAAAGACTTTATCACAATATTTAATTACATGCGTTTTAATAGCAGTAAGACAGGAAGTTAATAATTTAGAAAGTTCAGTGGTAGTGCAAGAGCTAGAATTTGCAATAAACCGTGCTTTGTAAGGTTTTTTATGAAGTTTTGGTAACCAGTATAGCGTAGGAAGCTTGTCTTGGCCTTCGTTAACACACACAGCAAACTTGGTGGCTGAAAGACAAACATGTTTATCTACTATAACTCTCTCTTCAGCTAAAGGCTGAAGTTCATAGGCCATAGTACCACCAAGCTCCTGCTTAAGCGTGTTAACATAGTGGAGCCGTCACACAACGACGACGTTGTTAGCGGCCTTGTCTGCAGGGGCAAGTTCACAATAACTTCCTTTTGGTACACTTTACGTGTTGAAAGTTTTTAAGGCAATTGTTCAACGCAACCGATCAGTTGTTTCTTTTTATTTTAGATGTTTAAAGTTATGTTATTCAAAGTGTGCTTTAGATGTATACACTACTTTGAACGTAAAACTGTACACGGTAGCTTGATTAAACTTGACAGAAAATCTCATACTGGTTTTTTGTTTTTTCTGAGTATTTGAAAATACTTTAAAATGGGAGTCAAGAATAGGTGTGTTTCGTGTTGATGTAGAACACTCATAATTATGGTATGCGAAATCCCTGTTTCATTGTTTGGTTGGCAGTTTACGGACATAGAAGTATATTAAATTTCCGTGTGTCCAAATTATTTTGTTCAGTCAAGGTAACTTAGTTGCCGCCTTTTCCGGAATCAGCGGCTTGTTATCTTTAATTATGTTTTGTGTTACGATGTGTATGTCCGTCGTAACACACATAGATAGGATTGGCTTTCTATCCCGGTTCTTCTGTCGCGGTTTATTTTGTTATGGTTTATCTTTGAGTGTGTGAATCGCTTGATTTTTCTCCTTTTGGATAGCCAATTTGCAATGTTGTGGGTAAGTAAATGTCCTTTTAGCTTTCCGTTATTGATGTTTCCATTAGGGTCTAGTTGTTTTCTGTTTGTGTTTCTTTCCCTTTGGTGTCTCTGATGGGAGCTGTAGGTTAATTTTATCGATTTCTGATCATTGCCTTTACTTCTGTTTTGGTTATCATTTGATTAGTTCCTGAAGTAGTTTTACTCACTTCGTTTATAGATCTAAGCACATTTGTTAACTAAATATAACGGTATTTGTAACAACCTGCTCCTGATATGTTAGCCAAGTTATGAAAAAGAATCTGTGTCGTCAAAGTAGAACCATACTTGTTATATCTCAAGGCCCGATATTCTTTAAATCTGTCATTTTGAAACCATGTATTTTACTATATTTTAGCGTTTGTCTGGTCAGATGGAACAAGTGTTTCATATCAACCATGGGCGTACAATGAACCAAATAACGTTAACGGAGAAGAACATTGCGGTGAAATGGTTCTAGATACACTAGAATGGAATGACAATTTATGTCACCTTTCCAGACACTACGTATGCAAAGTTCATAGAGGTAAGAAATCATTTGATCAATACCATTTGCGAGACAGCATTATACTCTAACTTGAATCGTGACTTTCTCTCTCTGTCACTCAGCCAGTCTTCCGGATTGTCAATTAGTTAAAGGTCTGCAGTATCATGACCATTTCGGGTCATTCTTTATAAATATATCACTGGGCTGCAGATGTGACAACGCCCCACCCCTTTTGTTATCAAGTTCAGTTTGGCGTTTGATGTTTTATTTTAAGTTCATTTTACTGTTGTTTTCTGCTCTGGCTCTGGGTATCAGTGATAGTTGTGTTTCCCAGGCATTTCAATAACACACATGTGTGATTTGTTTGAATTTGGAGGAACCAAATAAAACGGTTACTTTTTCAGATGAATTTCTGTGATTTCATCCTTATTGTTACTCCTTAGTGAGGCGGTTCTATCGAGTACCAAAACCCTATTTCTTGGATACATGATAGGATATTAAGTAATGTATACCCATGTTAATCCCAGTTTTCTCTATGCGAAGTGTGGTTCAGAATGGTATTATTACACGGACATGTAAACGTGATGAGCTATCACCTTTCTTTAATATCACGGTTTAATTTGATTTAACTGTTTTGTGATGTCTCATTTAGTTTTTTGACGCACCAGCTTTAGCAGGAAGACATAGGTGTTCAAGTTTCCGTCCGTCCGTCTGTCGGTCCGTCCGGTCGTCCGTCCGTCCATTTATCCGGTTGTCCGTCCGTCTTTCCGTCAGCCTTTTACACTGGCTGTCTTGTCATCGCAACTCCTCCTTCAGTTTCATACCGATTATTTTGAAACTTTGTGTGTGTTTTTTGCCATGGTATGAGGATGCGCATGTGGTTTGGACTTTATCTTCGGATAAATTTTTGTCACTGTTTCAGCATTGTAAACTTAGTCATTTTAAACCTTTAATTGATATATGATAGGTACCTCTTGTCATCGCAACTCCTCTTGCAGTTTTATACCGTTAGTTTTGAAACTTTGCGTGTGCTTTTGCCATTGTATGAGGTTGTGCAAGTGGTTTCGACATAATTCCTAGAATATTTTTTTCACTTTTTGCACATTGTGAGCTTAGCCATTTTAAGCTTCAGTTGATATACGATAGGTACCTCTTGTCATCGCAATTCCTCCTACAGTTTCATACGGATTACTTTGAAACTTTATGTGTGTTTTGCCATGGTATGAGAATACGCACGTGGGTTGGACGTTATCCTCGGATTATTTTTTTTCACTTTTTCCACATAGTGAACTTAGTCATGTTTAAGCTTCAATTGATATACGATAGGTACCTCTAGTCTTCGCAACTCCTCTTACAGTTTTATACCGATCATTTTGAAATTTTGCATGTGTTTTCATCATGGTATGAAGATTTTGATGTGGTTTTGACATTATTCTCGGAATATTTTTTCCACGTTTTGCAAATAGGAGATACCTCTTTGTCACCGCAACTCCACTTACAGTTTTATACTAATCATTTTGAAATTTTGCATGTGTTTTTTGTTATGGCATGAGGCTGTGCATGTGGTTTGGACTTAATCTTCGGATCAGTTTTTGTCACTTTTTACACATTGTAAACTTAGACATTGTTAACCTTTAATTGATATACGATAGGAACCTCTTGTCATTACAACTCCTCTTACAGTTTTATACCGATCATTTTAAAACTTAGCATGTGTTTTCTCCATGATATGAGGATGTTCATGTGCTTTGGATAATTCTTGTCTCATTTTAGTTCATTTTATCACAGTGTGAACTTAGTCAGCTTTTTCCTCACATACATAGGCTTTGGTTTCATCACGAAAACACACCTCTATTATTTTGACCTCCTTGAGCCCCACTTTTATATGGTAAAAATGGGGTTTACAGGGGGAAACCTTATTTTTCTTATTTCTGCTCTAAAATATAGATTGTGGATACTCGTGAGAGGCGGTTCTGACGAGTACCCCCAATCTATATTTTGAGCAGAAATAAGAAAAATATCACAATTTTTCATCTTACTATGTTAGTTGTTTCGGCGGTAAAGTTTCTGGTGAATTTTATGGTGATTTAGTATATAAATTCAGAAAAATATATAACCGCAATGAATTCAGCACCCAATTTCGTAAAATCATTCTTCGATATAAAAAGATTGGGTACAACAGGGATATTATACGACAGACTGCATGCATGGTAGTTAACCCAATCACGGTTGGCAACTTTGCTTCCCTCTTTAATTGCAGGCCGGTGGGTCAGGCCTCAGATTCTATGACGGCTCCAACGTAAAGGCTTATTAAGAATTAGAGAGATAATGTTGGTTGGTGCCTGATGCTCTGTCTCTGGTCGGGCTCATCGGAGTCTAACTGTTGGTTTTCGTTTGCTCCAGCATTTCAGTGGTTTCTTGCTGTCGAGTCCTCACCGTTGGCTCACCTCTGTGGTTCTTTGATTTTTGTGTTCACGGAGATGTTGCACTGATGAGTTAGGAGGCCTTCATGCGGACTGAACAAATTATTTGTCTAAATCGCGACGGAAGTAAGGGCGAGGATTCGGGTTCCGATAGAACTTGTTGCAGAAGAGATTTAAGTGCAATATTGAATTTTGAAATTAAATCAGAATGGCGTTTATAAAAAGCGGCTCTTCTGTGGCGATTTATTTATGTTGTTGTTTGTTACTTACTGTGTGTATCACTTGTGTCTTTTAATTTTGGATGGCCATATGGCCATTTTGTGGGAAAGTAACTGTCCTTATGGCCTTCCTTTGTTTAGGTTTCCATTATGGTCTGGTCGCTTAATGTTTGTATTTCTTTCCCTTTGGTGTCTTTTATGGGTGGAGTAAGTTAATTGTATCAATTTCTGATCTTTGTTTTACTTCAACTTTCTAATGTATTTGTATAGGCCTGTTTTCGTAATGCCATATATTCATTTTTCTGCAAAATTTTATTTTTTATGTGGGGCAGGTGGGGAGAAAGTGCGACATCCACTTCACCGAAGTTGAATCTCTGTTTTTGCGTGGGGGGGGGGGGGGGGGTATTGGTTTTGGTTTTACTTCCCTTTCAGCATTATTTCACATTAAGTTAGGAGATCCCTCAGAGGCAAAAATTCATAATATGGTCAGAAAATCATTCGAATAATCGAAGTGAAGGCAGTGATCAGGAATCGATCGTACACCTCTGCGCCAAGACACTAAAGGGAACGAAAAACAAAATTAAACAACTATTTAAAAGAAGAATAATAAAATGTAACAAGCGGAACGCAAAATGGACAGTTTCTTTCCCACCAAATGTCAAAATAGCTATCAAAAATATTAGCAGTAAATACATTCAAGGATATATATTGCAGCACTACTAAATCATAACAGAATTACCGTCTGCGAACGGTAAGTAAATTATTATACTAGGGGAGGGGCGGGATGAGCTTAAATCGATTTCACGTGACAACGATCCTCGCCTTTGGTTGTGTCTTGCATTAAACAAGTAAATTGTCCAGTTGACATGACGGATATCTAGCTCATTATTGCAAATCTCCGAAAACGTAAACAAATACAGAGATGAAACAACGATGAGGGATCGGCAGCATGAAAAAAAAAACAGAAATGCAGGAGCAAAAGAAAACCAAGAGTTGGACTCCGGTGTCCCGATCAGAGACGGGCAAAGGCACTGACCAACATTTCCAAAAAAGTTACAGTAAGTATTTATGTCGAAGCAGTCATAGAGTCTGCATTTTTTGCTGTCGAGTACTCGCCGTTGTTTCCTCCCTACGATTGTTTGATTTTCGTGTTCTTAAAGATGTTGCACTGATGAGTAAGGAGGCTTTCATGCGAACTGAACAAATTATGTGTCTAGATCGGGACTGAACTAAGGGGCGGGGATTGCGGCCACGTAAAATCGATTTAACACCACCCCGCTCCCCCACAACCAGTTGATTTCGTTTCACTAACCATTCCAAGCCCATTTTTCTGTCGTGTTTTATTTTTGTTATGGTTTATCTTTGAGTGTGTGTGTATATGTATATACTTTTTGGATAGCCAATTGGCCATTTTGTTTGAAAGTAACTGTCCTTTTGGCTTTCCGCTATTGCTGTTTCCATTGAGTCTAGTTATTCCATGATTATGTTTCTTTCCTTTTGGTGTCTCTGCTGGGAGCTTTGGATTAATTGTATCACATATTGGTCATTGCCTTTACTTCTATTTTAGAGCCTCTCAGCATTCTATTTGTTGTTGTTGTTTCGTTTACATAGAAACAAAATAATGAATATTTTCATTTTATTTCACCCATTTTATACGGTAAACCCAAAAATGGGTCGCTTGTAGTCATTGCAGGTCCAGCTAAGATGCTATGGGATGATCGGGGCCTCCATTGTTGGCAAAATAGTTTGCAAATTTCGAAATGGAAACCTTCTATAATTAAGGCGGAAAATTCAATTCAGTTCTAAATAGCTTATACAGTTTCGATCATATCATTCTTTACACGAAGTTAACTAGGAGTCGACTAGGAAAAGACTATGCTTTTTAACTGTTTTAAAAAACAATAGTTAACTCCATAGTTAACTAGAAGTTAACATCTTGTATAATTGTAGTTGACATCTAGTTAAAAAGGGTGTCAATGATGATTTGAACGGTACTGTACATGTTCTTGTTTCCGTTTCAGGTTATGACATTCCGAAAACCATTGAACCTCTCATAACAACATCAGATGGTAAGATATAAACATACGCCGGTACACTAGAAGCATCTCTTTAAAAGCTTTAAAGCTCACCTGGGCCGAAGGATGCACGGGAGCTTATAGAATAGTAGTCGTTCCGTCGTCCGTCAGCACCTAACGGCCCGGTTGGTAGAGTGTCCGCTCCGGGGAACGGGAGGTCACGGGTTCGATCCCGGGCCGCGACATACCAAAGTCGTTAAGAATGGTACTTGCTGCTCCTCGCTTGGCACTCAGATTTACGGGGTAGAACTAGGACTGGTCCACCCAGTGTCAGGTTAATGTGACTGGGCGTGGTATCATGTAATGTGTCTGGGACATGATACTTCAGTGAGGCAGCACTATAAAATTGAGCATTGAGCTCCCTGTCGCAACCAGACACCGTCGTGATATGACTGAAAAATTGTTGAAAGCGACATTAAACCCGAATTCACATACACACTCGTCAGCACCTTTGGCCCATTATCTCTGCAACATTCAGGCTGATCTAAGTCATGTCTCATCTGTAGCATGCCCTTTGACCCATTATATGTGCAACATTCAGGCTGATCTAAGTCATTTCTCATCTGTAGCATGCCCGGCCCCCGCTCATAGCTGTTTGAAGAAATATATGGGCTGCATGATGCTTCCATGCAGAGCTGAATCCGGCCCGCACACTAGTACTGGGAAACCGCTGCTAATAAACCCTATTGGTTTCATTGGGCAACAGGGCTTGAGATGTCATTTCATCTCAATGTCGGGCAAAAGTCCCACAAAATTGGAAGCAACGTCTCCAAATGACCTTTACAGTGTTGACGGGGACGTTAAACCTCAAATCAAACAAAACAAAATCTGTAGCATGCCTCTGATATGGGGTTGATTACATATGCTTGTTATCGAAGTCAAATTAAAACATTGGTTGCTATGGTAACCACAAGGTTTTATAGGCTGACAATGGGTGAATCGTTTTCAACACCATAGCGCCTTCAGTTTTGTTCGAATCTTTCTGAAACAGATATATAAGTAGGCTTGGGGTAACAGCTTTGATGTGTTTGAAAGCACGCGAAGTCGGCCTATTGATCATCAAGTTATATTCCTTGATTGCTGAAAATGCTTATTTGTTACCTTGTCACAACCGTAGTCCCTTCAGTTTTGATCACATCTTCCTGGAACTTATATATAAGTAGGCTTGGGGTACAAGCTGGGATGAGTTACAAAACTGGCGACGTCGGCTTATCAATCATGGAGTTATGTCCCCTTGAGTGCAGGAATTGCATATTTTGGACCTCCTCTGTGAGCTGTCTGACCTGCGTCCACACTATTTGCCTGTCTTCAACCATTTTTATAACGTTTACAAGAAGAATCAGCAGACGACAATGAGGAGGCGTTCATGCGGATTCAACAAATTAATTGTCTAAATCGCGCTGGAAATAAGGACGAGAATTGTGGCCAATTAAAACCAATTTTAGTCCGCCAGTGGAATTAGTTCTACTAAATGTTCCATTGCGGTTCGTCTGTCGCGGTTTAGTTTTGTTATGGTTTGTCTTTGAGTGTGTGTATCGCTTATATTATTTCGTTTTAGATAGCCAATTTTCCATTTTGTGGAAAAATAACTGTCCTTTTGGCTTTCCGCTTTTGATGTTTCCATAAGGGTCTAGTTGTTTCATGTTTGTGCTTCTTTCCCTTTGTTGTCTCTGACAGGAGCTGTGGATTAGTTGTATCGATTCCGGATCATTGTCTTCACTTCTATTTAAAAAACACACGACCTTTTCAGATGCAGTTTTTCTCGGCGTCTTAAGGGTTGAAACCTTGCTCAGACTCTGAGGCCACACGTTTGCTTAAATCTTCATAACCGTATTATACTAGAATGTTTGTCCTGATTAAATGTTGATCATGTTTGACTTTATGCCATATCTGATCAAAAACGAGAGAATTAAATCGAATTACTTTCAACTATTTAGAAAAGGTCACCCAGGAAATGCCACAATCCAAAAACGCAGCCGTCGCTAGTCACCTATAGAAAGTGACATGGGGGCACACACAAAAACACACGAACCATAAACCAACGGCACAAAGCCTAATAACAAATAAGACACTGCAAAACCTTGTTTACACTCTAGAGGCCAAGTTGTGCTTTAATTTCTTGAACCTGTACCAGAATGTTTGTCATGATGATATCTTGGTCAAGTTTGAATGTGGGTCATAACGGATAAAAAACTAGGTCACTCAGTCAGGTTGCTTTTAAATCGTGTTCACCCTCTTAATGTCATTATTTTGCTTCAATCTTCATGTTTGTGTTGATGATATCTTGTTCAAGTTGGAATATTGGTCATGTAAGATCAAGCAATAGATGACTTGGTCAGATTGCATTTATACATTAAACACCCTCTACAGGCCACAGGTTTCCTTCAGTTTTCATGACACTTTTCAAGAATATTTGTCTTGAAGGTATGTTAGTCAAGTTTTGTACATGTGTCAAGTAAGATCAATTCCTGAACCACTAGGTCAAATTTTTAGTACCTTGTTTACCATTAAGAGGCCACAGTTTTGCTTGCTTCAATCTTCTTTGATGTTTGTCATAACGTTTGACATGATAATACCATTACCATGTTTAAATATGGGACCTATTGGGTCAAAGACTAGATCATTATGTCAAATTGATTTTTAAATACTTTTCCACCACTATAGGTCACAATTTTGATTTAATCTTCATGAAACTGTATTAGAATGTTTATCTTATTATATTCCGGATGACAAACTTGGCCACTAGGTCGAATTTCTTTAAAAACTTAAATCTTCAATCTTCATAAACCTTTTCCAGAATTGATTGTTATTTCGTCAGCTTTGAATATGGGTCATATCGGATAAAAACTATGTCACTAGGTCAGATTATTATAAAAAAATGTTTTCACCCTGTAGAGGCTACTGTTCTACTTTTAGTTTCATGAATCTTTCCTGGAAAGTTTGTCTTGATGATATCTTGGTCAAATTGGAATATGGGTCATGTCAAGTAAAAAGTAGGTCTTTACGACAGATGATTTTAGAACATTGGTCAGTTACAGTTTTGCTTAGTTTTCTTGAATTTTTACCAGAATTTCTTTCTTGCTATTTCTTTCAAGTTTGAAGATGGGTTATACAGAATAAAACTAGGCCAGTAGCTCAATTTGTTTGTTACCTTTTCTGTCATGAGAGGCTACAGATTTTACAGATTTACTTCAATTTCCATGAAACTTTACCAGAATGTTCAACTTTATTTTTATATCTATCCAAAATTGCCAAAATGGTTCCTTTCAGTGAAACAAATGCCAACACAGCTTAAAGTAGCAAGATTCATAAACAACATTTCCTAGGCTAATTTCCGTGATTCAAAATAATGTCCCAGAATTGTACCTCTATTGCTGCTAAAATGGTTCTTTCCAATGAAAAAGATGCATCAAAAGCTACAAATAGAAACACATATATTTTGGTTCACATGTCCTCAAACCACTAACGATTTCTTTTCCATAAGCTATGATGGCCTCCGCCCATCGGGGCTTGGAGATTTGTTTGTTTGATTTGAGGTTTAACATCCCCGTCAACATTGTAAAGGTCATTTGGAGACGTTGCTTCCAATTTTGTGGGACTTTCATCCGACATTGAGATGAAATGACATCTCAAGCCCTGTTGCCCAATGAAATGGGGCTTGAAGATACATGGTGCTTAGACACAGAGGTGAAACTAACCGCACACGAGTACTGGTAAACCGCCTATAAGGCCTAAGCCTGCCAAGGCAAATTGGAGATAGTGGGACCGTCCATGCATATAAATGAAGTAGAAGTAAAACAAAGATCAGGAATCGATACAATTAACTTACTCCACCCATCAAAGACACCAAAGTGAAAGAAACACAAACATGAAGCGACCAGACCATAATGGAAACCTAAACAAAGGAAGGCCATAAGGACAGTTACTTTCCCACAAAATGGCCATATGGTCATCCAAAATAAAAAGATACAAGTGATACACACAGTAAGTAACAAACAACAACATAAATAAACCGCCAAAGAAGAACAGCCTTGGAACGATCAGTGGAAAGATTTCCACTGGGGGGCTTAAATCGATTTTACGTGGCCACAATCCTCGCCCTTACTTCCGTCGTGAGTTAGACAAATAATCTGTTCAGTCCGCATGAAGGCCTCCTAACTCATCGGTGCAACATCTCCGTGAACACAAATAATCAAATAAACACAGAGGTGAGACAACGGTGAGGACTCGACAGCAAGAAACCACTGAAATGCTGGAGCAAAAGAAAACCAACAGTTAGACTCCGATGGGCCCGACCAGAGACAGAGCATCAAGCACCAACCAACATTACCTTGAATAAGATCTCTCTAATCCTCAATAAGCCTTTTTGTTGGAACCGTCATTGAATCTCAGGCCTGACCCACCGGCCTGCAATTAAAGAGGGAAGCAAAGTTGCAAACCGTGATTGAGTTAACTACCATGCATGCAGTCTGTCATATAACATCCAAGTTGTATCCAATCTTTTTATATCGAAGAATGATTTTACGAAATTGGGTGCTGAAGCCATTGCGGTTATATATTTTTCTGTATTTATATACTTAGTCACCATAAAATTCGGGTTCCGATAGACCTTGTTGCAGAAGAGATTTAAGTCCAATATTGTATTTTGAAATTAAATCAGAATGGCGTCTAAAAATTTTAAAAAGGCTTTGCGTAGTTTATGGTACCGATAACCCTGATTAAGAAGTTAAGCCGTTAATAATTCATTACGAGTTTTGAAGTCAGTTACATGACTACACACTCTAGCAAATCGAATTAATTGCGAAATATAAACGCCATAGGATGGCGCACGAGGAACATTACCATCCAAAAAAGGAAAATTTATAATTTCAAAATCAAAGTCATCGCGTTTATCATAAATTTTGCACAAAACAAACCCATCTACAATAGATAGATGTAAATCCAAAAACAGGGCCTCAGTATCAGAAGAATTTGCTTTATTTAACTGAAGTTCTGGAGGGTGTAAATCAGACTGATCAAACCATCGAAATAGGTATTATCAATATTTATAATCTAAATATCTAGAAGTGGAGCTAAAAGCTTCAATAATTTCAGATTGGTTATCAATGGAAAGCGACAACAGGAAGTCTCTTTCATAACAATACAAGATTAGATCAGCCACAAGAGGTGCGCAATTCGTACCCATCGGAATACCCACAATTTGACTAAATAACTTAGTACCGAATCTAATATAAATATTGTCAAGTAGAAAGGTGAGGGCATCACACACTTTCTGACATGACCAAAGTGTATAATTCTTATGATCTTTAGAAGTGAAAATGCATTTCTGACATTACATGCAAGATAGAGAGAAGTTTCTCTGTGAATAGCCCATTCAATTAAATCATTAAGCTTTTCTTTATAAGATTATGAGGAAGTGTAGTGTAAAGAGTGGAAAATCGTAACCTATTGGTTTTACTGCATTACGCAAACACGCCTATACAAATACATTGCAACCATTATCGCCAAAAAAAAAATGATTATTTAATGATGAAATATTGTGATATTTTTCTTATTTCTGCTCAAAATATAGATTGTGGGCACTCGTTAGAACCGCCTCATCGAGCGGAAATAAGAAAAATAAGGTATATCCCCGGAAACCCAAGTTTTACTATATAAAAGTGGGGTTCAAGGGGGTCAAAATTATATAGGCGTGTTTTCGTGACGGGCCGAGAGGGCTTGAGATGTAATTTCATCTCATTATCGGGTGAAAGTCCACAAAATTGGAAACCACGTCTCCATTATGACCTAAATAGTGCTGACGGGATCTAAAAACGTTAAAGAAACAATCCATAAGCTATTAAAGATCTTGGACTCAGGTGAGCGATCCAGTCCATCATGGCACCCTTATTTTCCATTTAGATCAAATATCCTTGCGATATTGTCGGTATAAAAGACATTCTCATATGACCTATTGTGAGAGTTTTCTTATTTATGTTCCAAACAAAGACTGAATGCGCTCGCTAGAACCGCCTCATTATGTTTTAAGACAATAAACTAAATCCAGAATCCTCTAACGTTTCGCTTATGTAGAAACTTGGGTTAAAAGTGGTGTTCTTTATAATGGACCTTTTTACGTATTACTAATATTTTGTGGCTCATCAATAGCGCATGCATGCGCAGCCATTTTTGGAAGACAGACATCAGCCGTTTGCCTGAATCTCCCCCAAGGTCACCACTACATGTCGATGACACCGCAGGCTTGCCTACGTAGAAAGTAACCTTTTTGCATGTGGATTTGATTCTTATAACTTTACCTGGACAGTTTGAAGATATTCAGTCTCTAAACAAACTAAGTGATCATTATATTGTTTCCGAATTTTTAAAAATCTTCAAACATCCTATACAGAAACCTTTTAGGAAGGTGTACTGATATCAGAAAGGTAACTATAAAACTATGGGGATGGAATTCCCAAAAATTTGCCAAGGAGAAATAATTTAAAGGTCATTCAGATGCTCGGTCTGCCAAGGAGAACTTTGATTTGATAACCTCTTTCATTCAAGCTTGGTCCGAAAATTATATCCCCTCCTAAACTAGCAGGTCTGTATATTCGATTCCTTGGATCACACCAGGGATAAGAAACAAGTTTCGGAGAAGAAATAAGATATATGCTAAGGCCAAAATGTTTGATAGTGATATAAACCAGACAAGCTTTAAAAACTTGAGATAAGAAATCAAGACTGACATCAAAAATCAACATTAATTGTATGTGAATAACTTGGTAGGTGATGTAAAGGCAAATCGCAGAGACTTTAACAATAGCCAGAAGAAAGACAGGCACCGTCCCGCCAATCGGGGCTTGAAGAAATAGATGGCCTGCATGATGCTTCCACGCAGAGATGAATCCGACCACACAAGAGTACTGCACTGTTTGCCAATGTTCCCCTTTAGGGTTTTCCCGCATATTGGTTTATTTAGCTAGATGCATGATTGGTGGTATCACGAATCTATCCTATGAGGCAGCGTGTTGTGAAATATACTTAATGTATTTACTTACGTTTCAATGTAACGTTGCCAAACGTGTTTCTTGGCTTTGAACAACTCTTGTTGCCCTTTTAATAGGAGTGTTATTACTCGGAAATGGTTCAGAAAATTAATTGCATTATCATTATATTTTCTTTTATAAAATATATCTTATGAATAATTAAAAAGACGTGTATTGAGAAAAAAGCAAAACTAAAATAGATTGTAACTCACTCATCAAAATTTGTGTTTGAAGCAGGTATTAGAACTTCTCTTGCTGAATACTCATTTAAGCCATACCCATCTCTGACTGTGAACCAATCAGATTACTTGATGTAATTTATTCCTACAAATGCATAAATTGTATGTCAAACAGTGCAGATCCTGATCAGATGGCTTCTTCAGAAACCATCTGATCTTGATCTACATTATTTGCAAAGATAGGGGTTGTCGTGAACAGCAAGATAAACGTTAAAAAATATCTATATCTGCATTAAATGTCATCTTTACAGTCTTGAAAAAAGTATATATTCATTGGGAGATGTTTTCCTGACACTAATTTAGTTTTTTGTTTTACGGCCCTTTCAAGATTGTTTCACTCAAATCGAGCCGATCGTTAATCAGAGGTGGGCGAAATCTGGAGTAACCAAAAAAAAAAAAACACCTTAATTTACGGTCATAGAATTTAACGTCTCATATGTGACCCGAGCCAGGCTCGAACCGACAGAGGCGAGAGACTTAATGATAAAGAGTCAGCGCTCTTATCCACAAGGCCACAGAGGTCCGTTTCCCTAATATTGTACGCATTGTATTTTCAGGTCTGTGCGACGAGAACTGGATACACTATAAATCCTTCTGCTACTTTAATAGTCGAAATGACCTAAAGTCATGGCACGACGCGCGACAGTTCTGTATTGACAGTGGGGCAGATTTGGCTAGCATACACGACCAAGAAGAGAATTATTTCCTTATAACACATGTGCGTTTCCTAGACTTATTATGAACTGAATGCTATATATACCACTAAACAAGTCTGTACCATTTTAGCTCAATTGTCATGTAATGACGAGGTTAGCTTTTGGGATAATTTTTCGTCCGTCTTCCCTGCATGCGTGCGTCTGTCCGTCCGTCAACAATTCTTCAAACGACATCGTCTCCTAAACCACTGATCGGATTTTGACCAAACTTTACAGGAATGAGGTGGTCCCCTTTCTAAGTAGTTCAAGTGGTTCCGGTCGTTTGCACATCAAGGTCACGGGAGCCAAAAATAGATTTTGAATGAAAACTTAACAAATCTTATCCTCTGAAACCGCAAGGCCCAGGCCTTTGATATTTGGTATGTAGCTTAATCTATTGGACCTCCACCAAGATTGTTCAAATAATAGTCCTGGGGCCAAAAATGCCCCCGCCCCGGGGCCCTTGTTTTACAGTGACTTACACAGGGAAAAGATTTAAAAAATCTTCTTGTCTGAAACCACAAGGCTCAGATGTTTGATATTTGGTATGAAGCTTCGTCTTGTGGATCTCTTTCAAGATTGTTTAAATTATAGCCCTCGGGCCAAAAATGCTCCCGCCACGGGGCCCCTTTGTTTTATATTGACTTATGTAGGAAAAGTCTTATCAAAATTCTCCCCTGAGAACGCAAGGCCGAGGTCTTTGATATTTAGTGTGTAGCTTCATCTGCTGGACCTCTACCAAGATTGTTCAAATTATAGCCCAGTGACCAAAAATGCCCCGCCCCGGGGCCCTTTGGTTGAACAATGACTTATATACGGAAAACCTTTAAAACTCTTCTGGTCTAAAACCAGAAGGCTCGGGTGTTTTATATTTGGTGTGAAGCTTTGTCTTGTGGACCTCTATCGAGATTATTCAAATTATAGCCCTGGCGGCAAAATGTCCCCGTCCCGGGCCCCGTTAGTTTAACATTGACTTATATATATATGAAAAATCTTTCAAATAAACATCTCTGAAACCACGAGGTCCTTGATATCTGGTGTGTAGCTTCGCCCAGTGGACGCCGGTTTGCTGTCCAAATGTGAGCAGCTGTTTTATTTGCTCTTTCTCTGGCCGGACCAACCGGAGTCCAAATAATGGTTTTCTTTTCCTCCAGCATTTCTACTACTACATGCTGTCGAGTTTTCAACGTTGTTTCATCGATGTGTTCGTTTAATTTTTATGTTCTCGGAGTTTTGCATTGATGAGTTAGAAACCCGTCCACAGGCTGAACAAATTATTTGTATTTACAATATCAGAAATAGAGGATCTTACATGAGTGTTCATGTATTATTGAATTTATTAAACGGGTTGAGGAAAAGGGATACAATATGTAAAGCTTTGTCTAGCATTTTGTCCATTTTCATCAACGAGTTTCGTAAATTCAATAATACATGAGCACGAATGCAAGAAT
This sequence comes from Lucinisca nassula, assembly GCA_963580285.1. NCBI lineage: Eukaryota > Metazoa > Mollusca > Bivalvia > Lucinida > Lucinidae > Lucinisca > Lucinisca nassula. The sequence continues at coordinate 92,476,594 of OY757019.1, read as the reverse complement.
CTTCTTTTCATATGACATTTGAAACGCATTTTATTCACGATTGTTTTATACAAATGTCAATTCTCCGCCACTAGTAAAAACGCGACGTCGTTAAGAACGTCGTACATTTAATGTTAGGGGACGTATCTAACTTATTTACATATTTAATCCACAAGTGGATTATCGAATTTATTACATGGCGTTATCACATTCTCAGACGCGACGTCATATGATAACGTGTTTTACTGACTGTTCAAAAGCACACGTCTGTCATGGCTTATCATAGTCATTGTTTGTCTTAACATGTTTGTACTGTTACTTTTGTTTTTATTTTGGATAGCAGTTCGGCCATTTTGTGCGAAGAAAAATTGTCCTTTTGGCTTTCCGATTGTTTCAAATTACAGTGGCGTACCGTTAGCTCTGTCCGATGGGAGTTGTAAGGTTATTGTATTGACATCTGATCATTGCCGTAAATAGCTTAAGAGTATTGGATATTGTATTTTATCCCGAAAACACGCCTATATAATTTTTAGCCCCTTGAACACCACCTTCATATGGTTGAAATGGTGCTTACAGGGGTAAACCTTATTTTATTTATTTCTGTTCTTAAATATAGATTGTAGGCACTCTTTAGAACCGCCTCGATGAGGCAGTTCTAAGCAGTACCCACAATTTATACTTTGAGCAGAAATTAGAAAAATGTCACAATTTTCATCTTAATTGTTTTTCGGCGGTAAAGTTTACAATGCATTTGTATATGCGTGTTTTCGTAAGGGATAGAATATTCAACATTAACCAGCTCTTTAAGCTGACGATGCATTAAATTGAAAAACTAGACCCAGAAGATCATTGCCAGCGTAGCACTCGTCTTACGCCTAATACAGTCCTGGCAGCTTCCTGCCCCAAAGCACTCGTCTTACAACTACTACAGATTCAGACAGCTCCCCAGCCTCATAAAACTCACCTTACACCTACTACAGATCCAAACAGCTCCCTAGCCTCAAATCCCACATATTCCAATAAAATAAAAAAGAGGTAAGAAAATGCACGACCGGACAACATCTCAACCGATCGCAAGAAGAGAAAGGAAAGTCACATAAACACAAACAAACACGTGGTGTGAGCGCGAACTACTGCAAAATACAGATGGTGCCACAATTACAGAACCCGGGCTACCAATGGCAACAAACATAGAAGTGAAGGCAAGATCAGGAATCGATTCAATTCCACCATCCCCCTCTTCAGAGACACCCAACGGAAACGAAACGCAAACATGAAATAACTTAACACCAATGACAACATCACAAGCAGAAAGCCAAAATGACAGTTACTTTCCCAGAAAAAATTCTAATCGGCTATCCAAAATAAAAGGATATACGCAGTACATCTATGCAAAGACGAACTATAACAATAAAAAACCGCGACAGAAGTACCGCCTGGGAACGGTCAATAAAAAACTTTTCACTGTGTGGGGATTTAATCGATTTTACGTTGCCACTCTACTCGCCGTCGGTGTTGTCGTGGATTAGACAAATAATTTGTTCATTCCGCATGGAGAATTTCTAACTCAACCATGCTACATCTCCGAGAACATAAAATCAAACGACAACAGAGATGAAACAACGATGAGGACTCGATAGCATGAAATAAGTAGTTTAGGTCGTAGTACCAAAGAGTTACTCCAAAACCATAAGTCCGTAGACTGAAATACTGGAGAAAAATGTTAGGCTCCAGTTGGCCCGACCAGAGACAAGCCGTCAGGTACCAACCGACATTACCTAAACTTAAAGTAAGCTTTAAGGCTGAAGCCGGTACAGAATCAAAGGCCCCACTCGCCGGCGAGCTGAACCGTGATTGGGCTAACTGCCATGCTTGCAGTCTGTCGAATTACATATATGCTGTACCCAATCGTTTTATATTGAAGAATGATTTTACGAAAATGGGTACTGAAAACATTGCAAGCATACATTTTTTCTAAATTAATATACAAGTCACCATAAAATTCGGGTTGCGATAGGCTTTGTTGCAGAAAAGATTTAAGTTCGACATTGAATTTTGAAACAAACTCTTTTCGTAGTTTATGATATCGATAACCCTGATTTAGAAGCATGCTGTTAAAAAGTTATTACGAGTGTTGAAATCAGTTACCCGACGAGAAACTCTGGCAAACCGACCTTATTGGGAAAGTCCGATAACGATAAAGACAAACTCTGATAAAGATACAGACAAAGAAGCTTTTTTTAACGCCGCATATTAGACACAATTTACAGGAGCTCCTTAGCTTTTTGGCGAAAAAGAATATTTAAGCAAATACTTACCTGCCCACATTTATCTTCGTATGACTAACCGTGTAAATGCGAACGTCAGTCACAGGCGCTCCTGGTAATATTTTTACGCTTTTGTTATGCCACGTACTGAGAGCAATCCCCCGACCTCCAATCCCGAAGCGGACGCTCTACAACAGGGCAGGTAGAAAAAATACAGAGTCTATTCAAATGAATAATTTTTCCTCGCCTTAATTTCACGCATTTTACAGGACTCCAGATAAGAAGGAATACAGAAAAAATTGGGCGATAATATTATGTTTGCCATGTTAGAAACATGTTTGAATACTTGTTAGAATTGCTTTGTCAAGGCGATTCTATAAGGTACTCACAATGAATGTTTTAATGCAGAAGCATGATAACAGATGGGAAAAATATAACGCTGCCAATTTGATTTATATCCGTCTTTGTATCGACTGCCTATTCGAAATTTGCAAAATTGCAGTATGTTTCCTCTGGCTTTCTTTGCCGATTCATTAAAGGGTTACTGATGAGGCTTTATTAGCCGAAACTACGTAGTATGACCCATCTTCTTTCTTATGAATGTTTTCATTGCTCTAAAAGGAACTCATTTTTGATTTTTATTTGATACTATTGTCATATGTTTTACTCCAAATCTTTTAAACATTATCATGTAAATACGTGTTTCCCTCACAGAAGCGGTTCAACGTTATTCGTGCTACCTTTTGGAAAGATAGTACTTTCAGCGACCACGGCACTCATACCTTAAATATTCGCTTATTGTTTGTTAGTTCTTTAATAAAACCTTTACTCTGGAAGCGAAAAGTCTGCAAATTGACTGAATATACTGATGATAACTGTATTGCTTTATCCTTTGTTGCAGGTCAGTAAAAATTCCGAGAGTTCTTGGCTTGGCTTAAACGATTTGAATCTGGACGGAAGTTTTCAGTGAGTTGAAAGCCCCCTAAACACCGATGGTGCTGTAGCGACAGTATAACGACTCCCATTTTGTTCACTACAGTACCGTTTTGTAAAGTTAGTCATGTGTTATCGAGCATAACCTTGGGCGCTTAGCAAAGGATCGCATCACGAAAACACGCCTATATAATTTTACCCCCTTTTATATAGAAAACTGGGGTTTACAGTGGTAAACTGTTTTTTTTCTTATTTCTGCTCTAAAATATAGATTGTGAGTACTCGTTAGAACCGCCCCGAAGCGGCGTTTCTATCTAACAAATACTCCCAATCTATATTTTGAGCACAAATAAGAAACACATCACAATTTTTCATCATAAAATTTTCGTTTTGGGCGGTAAAGTTTATAATGTATTTGAATAGGCGTGTTTTTTAGGAGATGGGCCTGCGCATTCATTCTCACAAACTTCTCTAATAATAATAATAATAATAATAATAATAATAATAATAACCTTATTAATAACCCTCAAGACGATAACATATTTGGCATGAAAGCCAGTCTAATACATGGTCCTCATTGTAACAATTATATGAACATGTACGCATTGCTCTCAGATTAACTTTTCGGTCCCTACTGTTATACAGACCAAAGTTAAAACATATATAATCACAAATATACACACTAAACGTTTAAAATGATCTTGACTATCACACAGTTTAAAAAGAAAAAAATACATGCATTATGAAACAACAAGTCACTTCCTAAAATTGGTGAGATGAGATAATAGTCAATGAGAATAAAATTACTTAAAATGCAAAGGGCTCTGTGAAATTCGTTTCTCTCTGGTTAAACAGTTGATGATATATAATGTGTTAAGTGTTAAAATGTAAGATTCACTTTTGTGACGTTTTCGGTTGTTATCACAGTTCTGTAACGGTAAAGTAGAAGTAAAACAAAGATCAGGAATCGATACAATTAACTTAGTCCACCCATCAAAGACACCAAAGGGAAAGAAACACAAACATTAAGCGACCAGACCATAATGGAAACCTAAACAAAGGAAGGCCATAAGGACAATAACATTCCCACAAAATGGCCATATGGCCATCCAAAATAAAAAGACACAAGTTATACACCCAGTAAGTAACAAACAACAACATAAATAAGCCGACACAGAAGAACCGCCTTGGAACGGTCAGTGGAAAGAATCTTTCCACTGGGGGGCTTAAATCGATTTTACGTGGCCACAATCCTCGCCCTTACTTCCGTCGCGATTTAGACAAATAATTTGTTCAGTCCGCATGAAGGCCTCCTAACTCATCAGTGCAACATCTCCGTGAACCATATAATCAAAGAACCACAGATATGAAACAACGGCGAGGACTCGACAGCAAGAAACCACTGAAATGCTGGAGCAAAAGAAAACCAACAGTTAGACTCCGATGGGCCCGACCAGAGACAGAGCAATTGGTTCAAAACAATTACAAATATCGGAGACGGTATTTCAAAAACCCATGGGTATATACATTAGTGGCCAACGATATTTGATGTATTAAACATGAATGCACTCCAAATAATTCATCATTTGGAGATAACACTGTATGAAGCTTTGTCACACACATGCACATCATATAAATGATTAAGATCGCACCAGAATCATGCGTGACCGCGACATACTCAGCATTTTAGTACCTTTAAATAGCTGTTTGGGCAGTGTGCGTTTGGCGGAAACAAGCCCAAACTGCACACCAATACACCCATACCAGTTTTACAGACCCTAAAATTGCAAACTTTTTCTGGTATACACGCTTTCTTTGTTTTTAGCGAAAAGTTATAGAATAACAATTGTGTAACGGATGTTACTTAACTAGACGCCTCCGTGGTGCAGTGGTTACGCTACTCGCCTTGTAAACCAGGGATCGCAGGATCGATCCCGGGCTTCTCCAGACTTTCGGATGAGTCTTTAAACCGATGTCCCGTCTCCGTATGACCTTAGCTGTTGGTGGGACGTAAAACTAAAACTCACCCACTCATGTTACTTAACTAATGTAACGTTAGCACATTTCTTCGTAGTTAAAGAATGGTTTATACAATACTTCTGAAAGAACATGATAATGATGTAGACAACCATAGGTTATTAGCTCACCTGAGCCGAAGGCTCATGTGAGGTATTAGTATACCACGTCCGTCGTCGTCGTCGTCCGTCGTCCACACTTTCAAAGAAGTATATCTCCGGAACCAGTATGCCAATCTTGATCAAATTTCATGTGAAGCATTATCAGGTAGGGGGAAAGGCTGCATACTGTTTTCGGGCAGATCGGATTGGAACTCTGGTTGCCATGGCAACAAATAGCTCCCATAGACTTAACATAGGAAAAAGTTTGTCATCACTCTAGCTCCGTCAATTTTTTTCTGATCGTCTTCATTCTTGCAGATAACGAGGACAGGCATGAAATCTCGATCAAGTTCGATTTTGGGCTGAATCGGATTATTCACTCAGGAGTTACGTGCCCTTGAGCGTTAGGAAAAAGCTTGTCATCACTCTAGCTCCGTCAATTTTTTTCTGATCGACTTCATTCTTGCAGATAACGAGGACAGGCATGAAATCTCGATCAAGTTCGATTTTGGGCTGAATCGGATTATTCACTCAGGAGTTACGTGCCCTTGAGCGTTGAAAAAATTGCCTATTGACTTAACATGGGGAGAATGTTATCATCACCGTAGCTGCTTCAATTATTTTCACATTGGCTTTATTCTTGCAGATAACCAGCACAGCCATGAAATCTCGGTCAAGTTCGATGACTGGCAGAATCGGATCATTCACTTAGGAGTTACCTGCCCTTGTGTGTTTTTGCATTAGGGTTAATGGGAATTTCAAAAATGTATATCTTAAAGACTACTTGGCCAACTTTGATCAAATTTCATGTGTCGCATTATTGGGCAAGTGGAAAGGCTTCATTAGGTTTTCAGGCAGATCTGAGTGGAACTCTGGTTGCCATGGCAACATCTAGCTCCCATAGACTTCACATAGGAAAAAGCTTGTAATCACTCTAGCTCCGTCAATTTTTTTCTGATCGACTTCATTCTTGCAGATAACCAGTACAGGCATAAAATCTCGGTCAGGTTCGATTTTGGGCCGAATCAGATAATTCACTCAAGAGTTACGTCCCCTTGAGCGCCCGAAAAATTGCCTATCGACTTAACATGGGGAAAATGTTGTCATCACTGTAGCTAGTAACGAGGACAGGCATAAAATATCGGTTAAGTTCGATTTTGGGCAGAATCGGAATATTGACCTCGGAGTTACGTGACCTTGAGCGACAAAAAATTTGCCCATAGACTTAACATAGGGAAAATGTTGTGACTACGATAGCGACTTGAATTTTTTTCAGATCAGCTTCAAACTTGCAGGTAACGAGGACAGACATAAAATCTCGGTTAAGTTCGATTTTGGGCCGAATCGGATTATTTGCCTTGGAGTTACCTGCCCTTGAGCATGAAAAAATACGGTGTGACCACGATAGCAACCTTATTTTTATTCAGATCAGCTTCAAACTTGCAGGTAACGTGGACCGGCATAAAATCTCAGTTAAGTTCGAATCGGAATATTGACCTCGGAGTTACATGACCTTGAGCGACAAAAAATTTGCCCATAGACTTTACATAGGGAAAATGTTGTGACTACGATAGCGACTTGAATTTTTTTCAGATCAGCTTCAAACTTGCAGGTAACGAGGACAGACATAAAATCTCGGTTAAGTTCGATTTTGGGCCGAATCGGATTATTTGCCTTGGAGTTACCTGTCCTTGAGCATAAAAAAATACGTTGTGACCACGATAGCAACTTTATTTTTATTCATATCAGCTTCAAACTTGCAGGTAACGAGGACAGGCATAAAATCTCGGTTAAGTTCAATTTTGGGCCGAATCAGAATATTGACCTCGGAGTTACGTGACCTTGAGCGACAAAAAATTTGCCCATAGACTTAATTAGGGAAAATGTTGCGACTACGATAGCGACTTGAATTTTTTTCAGATCAGCTTCAAACTTGCAGGTAACGAGGACAGACATAAAATCTCGGTTAAGTTCGATTTTGGGCCGAATCGGAATATTTGCCTTGGAGTTACCTGCCCTTGAGCATAAAAAAATACGTTGTGACCACGATAGCAACTTTATTTTTATTCATATCAGCTTCAAACTTGCAGGTAACGAGGACAGGCATAAAATCTCGGTTAAGTTCGATTTTGGGCCGAATCGGAATATTGACCTCGGAGTTACGTGACCTTGAGAGACAAAAAAATTTGCCCATAGACTTAACGTAGGGAAAATGTTGTGACAGAAATAGCGACTTGAATTTTTAGCCCACCTGAGCCAAAGGCTCCAGTGAGCCGATAGTATACCAAGGCTCCGGAGTCCGTCGTCTGTCGTCCGTCCATCCGTCGTCCACACTTTCAATGAAGCATATCTCAGAAGGCAGTCGACCAATCTTGTTTAAATTTTATGTGTAGCACCATTGGGCAAGGGGAAAGGCTGCATTAGGTTTTGGAGCTAGTCTGGTTCATTTGTTCCTTCATTCTTCTTTCTCTCCATATAGAGATAATAGACCAATGTTAAATTTTTAATCAAAGATTTCTCAGGAACTATAAAAGCTAGAAGCATCAAATTTGGTATTCAATAGAATAATGATGACTTATTTTGTGTAAGAGACATTGGGCTTTCTCAGCTTATTTGTTCATCTGTTCTTTCATTCTTCTTTCTCTCCATTTTGACCAATGTTAAATTTTCGTCAAAGATTTCTCAGGAACTATAGAAGCTAGAAGTCTCAAACTTGGAATGCAATGCAATAATCATGACTTATATCCTGTAAGGGTCAATGGGCTGGATTCTATTAGCAGATTTAGTAGTCAAGTCTGTGAATTGTTAAAACTTAAGTTCCTCAGGTGAGCGGTTTAGGCTCATTGAGCCTCTTGTTCTAGTATACTGGTCCTAGTCAGCACGAAATATAGAAAAAGATGATGATCGATAGCCTCTTGTTGACTGTTTCATAAGCCTTCAAAGACTGACACTGTCTTATGTACTTCTATTTCAACTTTTGCATTTACATTATATACCGTGGTGACACGTAAATAAATAAATCATTCATTCATGTTTAATACATCGAATATCGTTGGCTACTAATGTATATACCCATGGGTTTTTGAAATACCTTATCCGATATTTTTTAATTGTTTTGAACCAATTGGATAGCCAGTTGGCCATTTTGTGGGATAGTAACTGTCCTTTTGGCTTTCCGCTATTGATGTTTCTATTAGGATATGTTGTTTCATGTTTGTGTTTCTTTCCCTTTGGTGTTTCTGATGGGTGTTGTTGGTTAATTATATCGATTCCTGATCATTGCCTTCACTTCTAGTTTTCAAAAAAGAAATTCAATCACGAAATCAGGTATTTTTTTGATTTGTATGTTCTCGGAGATGTTACACTGATGAGTTAGGAAGCCTTCATGCAGACTAAACAAAATTAGTTTATACCGCGACAGAGGTAAGGGCGAGGATTATGGCCATGTAAAATCGATTTAAGCCCCCCAGTGGAATTCTTTCCACTGACCGTTCCAAGGCGGTTCTTCTGTTGCGGTTTATTTATGTTGTTATTTGTTACTTACTGTGAGTATCAGTTGTGTCTTTTTATTTTGGATGACCATTTTGCCATTTTGCGGGAAAGTAGCTGTCCTTATGGCCTTCCTTTGCTTAGGTTCCATTATGGTCTGGTCGCTTCATGTTTGTGTTTCTTTCCCTTTGGTGTCTTTGATGGATGGAGTAAGTTAATTGTATCGATTCCTGATCTTTGTTTTACTTCTACTTTACTATTTAAATTTGACCCCTTAACCCCCATTTTTATACAGTAAAACTGGGGTTTAAAGGGGTATACTTTTTCTTATTTCTGCTCGAAACATAGATTGCGGGTACTCGTTAGACTCGCCTTGACGAGGCAGTTCTAACAAGTTCCCATAACCTAAGTTTTAAGCAGAAATACGGAATTTATTAGAACTTGTCTGGAAATTTTCACTTTTTGGAGGGAAAAACAATATATTTGAATAGGCGTGTTTCCGTAATGCATTTACCTATTTCAGTTTTCACATTCATAATCGGTGGTCGCTGTAAATGCTGATGGTAATTTACTGCTGGTTAAGCATTCTTTGTTTCAGAAGCAACAAGACGTGAAGAAAGAAATTTTCCTTGCTAAACAGAAATATATTTGTTCTTGTTCAGCTTGAACCAGATTGTTCTAACCATCACACTTCTTTCATTCAACACCTAATTATACAGTGAAATTGCAATGAAACCATTAAGGATTTATCCTTTACCATATTTAGTCCGACCTCAATATATTGATAATTTGGCCGGATTCAGTAATTTATCTTGAAGCGTAAGATATATGTGCACTCATTCTAATGGCCTAATGACCATTCACGGCATACATTTGTTTTATTCAAGATAGACAATATAGCCTTAAACAATCCTTAAATGGCACTACCATTAGTATACCCTCACTTTGAAAACAAAACTAGGTGGGAATACTGGTTAACAAATGTCCCTCCGTCCTTCCCCATCCGTCCGTCCTTACGTCAGTCCCTTCATTATCTAGCAGTTTTCGTGCAAGATTTCTGGCGAACCATGAAAGCTCGAATCCTCAATCTTGGTCGAGTATACAATCATGGTAATTTGTATCATGAAAGAGACAATGGCCATTATCAGCTTATTTGTTCATCTGTTATTACATTCTTCTTTCTCTTCATATAAAAGCCAGTGTAATTATTTTGTCAAAGATTTCTAAATAACTATAAACGCTAGAAATCTGAAACTTGGTATACTATGCTATAGGATATATAGCTTGGTATATATGCTATACTATAGGAACTTATATGATAATCGTGCATGAGAGAGAGAGTTGGCTTTCTAAGTCTATTAGTTCATTCTTTGTTATGCTCTTCTTTCTCCCCATATTGGCAAATTTTAATTTTTTATTAAAGATTTCTCAGAAACTATAAAAATTAGAAGCCCAAAACTCAGGGTGCAGTGCGATAATGGTGGCTGGTCATTGCCTTCACTTCTATTTTATATTGTGTAAACGAAAATGGGCTTTTCAGCTTGTTTGTTCATTTGTTCTTTCATTCTTTTTTCTCCCGATAAAAGAAGGGCAGGCAATGATCAGGAATCGATACAATTAACCCACAGCTTCCATCAGAGACATAGAAGCCTTCTTGGAGAAGTTGTTACGCCACTCGCCTTGTAAACCAGGGGTCGCTGGATCGATCCCGGGCTTCCCCAAACTTTCGGACGAGTCTTTAAACCGAGGTTTCGTCTCCGTATGACCGAAGTTGTTGGTTGGACGTAAAACTCAAACACTCACTCACTCCATCAGTGACACCAAAAGGAAAGAAACACAAACATGAAATAACAAGACCCTAATGGAACCACCAACATCGGTAAGCCGAAAGGACAATTAGTTTCCCACATAAAGGCCAATTGGCTATCCAAAACACAATCATATAAGCGATACACACATTCAAAGGCAACCCATAACAAAATTAAACCGCGCCACAGCAGAACTGCCTTGGAACGGTGATTGAAACGAATTCCATTTGGTGGGGTGTGGGTGGCTTAAATCGATTTTACCCAGCCCTTACTTCCGTCGCAATTTAGACTAATAATGTGTTGAGTCCGCATGAAAGCCTTCTAACGCATCAGTGCAGCATCCCCGAGAACACAGAAATCAAACAACCACAGAGATGAAACGATGGTGAGGACAGAGGTGAGAAACCACTGAAATGCTGGAGCAAAAGAAGACCAGCAGTTAGGCTCCGAAGGGCCTGACCAGAGACGTAGCATCAGGCACCAACCAACATTACATAAAATTAAATTCTCTAAAATTCTCAGGAAGTCATTACGCTGGCAACGTCATAGAATCTGAGGCCTTACAAACCGACGAGCATTTAAAGAGGGAAGCAAAGTTGTCAACCATGAATTGGTTAACTGCATATCTCGTATTCTGTTAGAGAGACTTGCCTTACTCATTTGTTCATTTAGTCTTCTTTCTGTCCATATAGGCCAGTATTTTTTCATCAACGAGTTTTCAGGAACCACCAATGCTAAATACCTGGAACTCGATAAACACTATGCAAACATGATGACTTGTATTGTGTAACAGACAGTGGGATTTCATGGCTTGTTTGTTCGTTTGTTTATGTGTTCTTTCATGTTTCATTCTCTCCGACGTTAAAAGTTTAGTCAAAGTTTTATCATGAGCCTCATTGTAAAAATGATAGCTTATATCGTGTAAGAGACAGTAGACTCTTGGCTTATTTGTTCATTATTTTGGCTTAATTGGCTTTTATTCATCTATTCTTTTATTCTTCTTTCTCTTCATATAGACCATTTACGGGACGTAAAATGTTATACCTCCTGGCGTCCGTCCGTCCGTCTGTCCGTCCGTCTGAAACCTTTTCGTTTCCGGATAACTCCTCCTACAGTTTACATCCGAGCAAGCTGAAACTGAGTGCAGCGCATATTGTTTCGAGATTAAGGATCACCAAATGATAACAGATATGCCCCTTTGAAATTGTTTGTAAACTTTTAGAATCCGGATAACTCTCCTACAGTTTTCATCCGATCAAGCTGAAACTTCATACATAGATAGACCCTGATATGGGACAGCGCATATCGTTTCGATGTAAGGGTCCACCAGATAATAATAGAGTGACGCCCCTTAAATTATTTGGTAAAATTTTCGTTTCCTGATAAGTCTTCCTTCAGCTTAAATCCGTTCAAGCTGAAACTTTATACATGGTTAGACCATGTGGAGCAGCACATTTTGGTTCGAGGTTACGGTCCACCAAAAAATAATAGTCATGCACCTTTGATTTTTTTTGTAATCGTTTCGTTTCCGGATGACTCCTCATACATTTTACATCCGATTATGATGAAACTTCATATATAGTTAGACCATGATGTGGGGCAGCGCATATTGTTTCGAGGTTTTCGTCCACCAAATAGTAATAAAGTTATGCCCCTTTGAAATATTCTGTAAACATTTTGTTTCCTCCTACATTTTACATCCGATGATGCTGAAACTTTATATACAGTAATACCATGATATGGAACAGTGCATACTTTTTTTGAGTTTACGGTCCGCCAAATATCACAAGAGTTATTTACCCTTTTAACAGATGTTTCTAAACATTCCGTTTCCGGATAACACCTCTTACATTTTACATCTGAAGAAGCTGAAACTTTACATATAGTAAAACCATGATGTGTAACAGCGCATATTATTTTGAGGTTACAATCCGCTAAATATTACTAGAGTTATTCCACTTTCAGCGATTTTATGCCCCCGCCATTCGAAGAATGGTGGAAGGCCATATAGCGTTGCCCCCTGTCCGTCCGTTCGTTCGTGTATCCGTCCGAAATTTAAACGCAGTCAATAATTGTCTTATTTCTGGATTGATTTTGAACTTGTTTTGTAGAAATGTTAACCACCATAAGACGTTGGGTCATGTGCAAAACCCAGGTCCGTACCTCCGAAGTCAAGGTCATACTTAGAGGTCAAAAGTCAGAAAAGGGTCCGAAACTTAAACGCGGTCTTAACTTTCTTATATCTGAATGGATTTTGAAATTACTTTGCAGAAATATTAACCATCACAAGACGATGGGTCACGTGCAAAACTCAGGTCCGTACCTCCAAGATCAAGGTCATACTTAGAGATCAAAAGTAAAAAAAGTGTCCGAAACTTTAACGCAGTCAACAACTTTCTTATTTCTGGATGGATGTTGAAATTGCTTTGTAGAAATGTTAACCATCTTGAGACGATGTGTCACGTGCAAAACCCAGGTTCGTACGTCCAAGGTCAATGTTATACTTGAAAGGCCAAAGGTCAAAAAGGGGCCCGAAACGTAAACGGAGTCAATAACTTTTTTTTCTGGCTGGATTTTGAAATTGCTTGGCAGAAATGTTGGCCATCATGAGACAATCTGCCTCAAACAAAACCAAGGTCCTTACCTCCAAGGTCAATGTCATTTATTAGAGGTCAGCTGTGAAAAATAGGTCCAAAATTCAAACACCGTCAGTAACTTTCTTTGGATTAATACAAACATATACATATTTTCAGATAGGAGCATCCGTGTCCTATGGGCGCATTTCTAGTTCTAAACATATTTTGTTTCCGGATAACGCCTCCAACATTTTACATCTGAAGAAGCTGGAACTTTAAGTATAGTAAGACTATGATGTGGAGCAACGCACATAATTTCACGGCTACAGTCCACCACTTATTGCGAGAGCTATGCCTATATTATTTTGAGTTTATGATCCACCAAATATAAACGACAATGAGAATTTGTTGGAGACAGGTAGTTTAAGCCATTGAGGGTTAGAATATATGGAGCACATATTGTTCCTTGGTTACATTCCGCAAACCCAAACTTATACAACAGCCAGTATATATGTGCTCCATCTTACTAATTGCCACGGGCCCCACTTGCGGAGATCATTTTTAGTTTTATCAAACAATTTCCGGAAATATGAAAGCTAGAAGCCTAAAACATTCTAATGATGATTATATCATTAAAGAGACAGTGGGCTTTCTCACTAGTGACCAGTCCAAACAATTTCCGGAAATATGAAAGCTAGAAGCCTAAAACATTCTAATGATGATTATATCATTAAAGAGACAGTGGGCTTTCTCACTAGTGACCAGTCCAAACATTCGACCTCTATTACAGAAAACTGCGCTAAAGGGAGGCGGGGTAAAGTGAGATCCCCTGTTCTAATTCTATAGCAGATCTCTCTACTTCGATCTCAAATACATGTTAATGGTCCCGAAGGTGTTTGCTTTATAAATTCCTGTTGATCCAAAGGTTTTTCATGCATTCAAAGCAGTTTGAATTCTGACCAATATGTGTGCAAGCTGACTTATGTCTTACACGTGCACATGACGCATTCAAGCACTACAATATTTTGTCGCTGAACTACGTTATTTGGTACTTCTCGAGTGACATTGGTTTTCCGACCTCCTGGCCTTACATTTTCCCTTATTTACAAAATAACTGAATAGAGGCATAGTGGTTGTTGCTTTGTTTGTTAGTTTTATTGGAGGTTTAAGGTCCCAGTCAACACTATTTGGATATTTTGGAGACGTAGCTTCCGATTTTGTTGGACTTTTACCCGACACTGAGATGAAATGACGTCTCAGCCCCTGCCACACAATGAAACCAATAGGATTTATATGCATGAACGGTCCGACTGGCATTAATTTGTCTGGGCAGGCTAAGACCTAAGTGGTTTACCAATGGACTTCGAGATTCGGTTGTTTAAAAAGCGAATGTAATCTTAAACAGTTACAAGACAATAGAAAAATACTGTTTACGTTAGCTTGTCTGAACAGAACTTTATACTTTTTATAAAGGTGGTCTGATGGTTCAACGACGAACTACTTTTTGTGGCACGAGGGTGAACCCAACGATTTTCATGGAAGTGAGAAATGTGTGGACATGAAACCTGGAAACGGTAAGAACTGGAATGTAGATACTAAAGCAAAGTTGATACACTTAGGAGGATTTATTCACCGTTTTAACAAAAGCGACAGCATTTTGGGCATCCTGTTCACTTACCTATATACTGCAGCCCTCGAAAAAAAGGGGTTTTTCTCTGAACTGTAAGACTTTCCGTAAGAATAATCCCCTTTTGGCAACGGAAATAGAGTCATTTACAAAGATTTGCCTAGCCTAAAGGCGGAATAGTTATACCCGGCATAGTAATATTTAGCATTTATAAGGAAGGCTGATATTTTGAAAAGTGAAATTTGGAACACACTTTCAATCGCGCCTACGCATAGATAAAGGATGGAAAATACCTGCAATTAGCATAGCAGACCAGTGTGACTTAGGACATACTCCATTGTCTCCGAAACTGATATGTGTCTACAAAACAGTAGTGATATAAGTCTTATTTATACTCCAAACTTATGCTGTAAGTGCTCGTAAGAAAGAACAGCATTGAGGCTGTTCAAAAACATATCCGCAGCTTATGTCTTTGGGCAGAAATTAATGTAAACAAAGTTTTCTCTATTCTGATTCTTCCGCCTTAATGTTTGTTCATTAGGGCCCCGTAAATTTATTTGCGGGTGTCCTATAGTAATCACCCTGTCAGTCCGTCTGCCCGTCCACAGTTTTATGTTTTTTCTTAATAACTTAAAAACCGTCCGACGCATCAACTTTAAATATAAGGTCACAATATCAGTTCACAATTTCATGGCAAGTGACGTAACTCTAGCTACAATACTCTCAGAGTTATGGCCCTTTGTAAAACTTAAAAATTGTCCACATTTTTCATGTTTTTCTTCATAACTTACAAACCGTCAAACCTATCAACTTCAAACTTTAAATATAGGGTCTCATTATCGTTACACAATTTTATGGCAAGTTACCTAACTGTAACTTCAATGCTGTCAGATTTAGGGCCCTTTGAAAACTTAAAAAAAATAGCTTTTTCATGCTTTTTCTTAATAACTTACAAACCGCCAAACCTATCAACTTTAAACTTTAAATGTATGGTCTCATTAGCATTACACAATTTTATGACAAGTGATGTAACTGTAGTTTCAATACTCTCAGAGTTATTGCCCTTTGAAAAACTTAAAAATTCAGCTTTTTTCGACTTTTGTTCATCTTTATTTTAAACCCGCTATAGATATTCAAATGAAACTTCCTATAGTTACTGACAGTTGCCCTATAATAATGCCCTGTCTGTATGTCCGTCCACCATCCATCCGTCCATCTGTCTGTCCATCTGATCGTCTGTTCATTTTTCATGTTTACAAACCTTCAAATGCATCATTTTCAACCTTTAACAACATTAAACAATTTCATGGTGTTTCCGTTGAGGTATGTTGCTTCATGGTTGTATTTCTTTCCCTTTGGTGTCTCTGATGGGAGGTGTGGATTAATTGTATCGATTCCTGATCATTGCCTCTACTTCTATTTTCTTTAAGGTCTTCTTGCTGAAACCAGATGGCCGAAGCCTTTGTTATTAGGGCCCCGCAAACTTATTTGCGGGTGCCCTATAGTAATCACCATGTCTGTCCATCTGTCCGTCCAAATTTTTATGTGTGTTTTTTTTTCTAAATAACTAAATGTCGAGTCCTCACCGTTGTCTCACCTCTGCGGTTCTTTGATTTTTGTGTTCACGGAGATGTTGCACTGATGAGTTATGAGGCCTTCATGCGGACTGAACAAATTATTTGTCTAAATCGCGACGGAAGTAAGGGCGAGGATTGTGGCCACGTAAAATCGATTTAAGTCCCCCAGTGGAAATCATTCCACTGACCGTTCCAAGGCGGTTCTTCTGTGGCGGTTTATTTATGGTGTTGTTTGTTACTAACTTTGTGTATCACTTGTGTCTTTTTATTTTGGATGGCCATATGGCCATTTTGTGGGAAAGTAAATGTCCTTATGGCCTTCCTTTGTTTAGGTTTCCATTATGGTCTGGTCGCTTAATGTTTGTGTTTCTTTCCCTTTGGTGTCTTTGATGGGTAGAGTAAGTTAATTGTATCGATTCCTGATCTTTGTTTTACTTCTACTTTACAAACCGTCAAACGCATGAACTTCAAACTTTAAAATAAAGGTCATAATACCATTACACAATTTCATGGCATGTTACGTAGCTCTAGCCACAATACTCTCAGAGCTATGACCCTTTGAAAAACTTGCAAATGTCCACAGTTTTCATGTTGTTTCTTAAAAACTTACAAACCGTCAAACCCATCAACTTCAAACTTTTAAGATACGGTCACATTATCATTAAATAATTTCATGGCAAGCTACATAACTGTAGCGTCAGTAATCTCAGAGTTATGGCCGTTGAAAAAACTTAAAAATTCAGCTTTTTTATTCCCCCGTAAGATGGCATATAGTTTTTGCACTGCCGTTTGTTTTTTGGTTAGTTGGTTAGTCCGCGCTTTTTATGTCCCCGGTAGCGATAGCGGGGACATATTGTTTTTGCCCTGTCTGTTTGTTTGTTTGTTGGTTTGTAGGTTTGTTGGTTTGTAAGTGGACAACTTTAACGTTGGTCATAACTTTTGAACCGTTTGAGATGGGCTTTCATATTTGGCCTGAAGGTTCCTCGTGTCAAGACCTTCACACTCATGCAAAAAAATTTGACCTGTGACCTTGACCTTGACCTTTGACCTACTTAAAAGAAAAAAATAACATTGGTCATAACTTTTAAACCACTTGAGATACAGCCTTCATATTTAGCATGTATGTTCCTTGTGACAAAAGCTTTACATTCATGCAAAAAAATTTGACCTGTGACCTTGACCTTTGACCTACTTAAAATAAAAACATAATATTTTGGTCATAACGTTTGAACGGTTTGAGATAGAGCCTTCATATTTTGGAAGTAGGTTCCTTGTGACAAGACCTTCACATTCATGCAAAAAAATTTGACCCGTGACCTTGACCTGTGACCTACTTAAAAGAAAAAATTACATTGGTCATAATTTTTGAACCACTTGAGATACAGCCTTCATATTTAGCATGTATGTTCCTTGTGACAAAAGCATTACACTCATGCAAAAAAATTTGACCTGTGACCTTGACCTTTGACCTACTTAAAATAAAAAAATAACATTTTGGTCATAACTTTTGTACGGTTTGAGATAGAGCCTTCATATTTTGCATGTAGGTTCCTTGTGACAAGAGCTTTACATTCAAACGAAAAATTTTGACCTGTGACCTTGACCTTCGACCTACATACAAGAAAAAGTTAACATTGGTCATAACTTTGAACCATTTGAGATACAGCCTTCATATTTAGCATGTATGTTCCTTGTGACAAAAGCTTTGCATTCATGCAAAGAATTTTGACCTTTGACCTACTTAAAATAAAAAATACCATTTTGGTCATAACTTTTGAACGGTTTGAGATAGAGCCTTCATATTTTGCATGTAGGTTCCTTGTGACAAGTGCTTTACATTCACACAAAACATTTTGACCTTTGACCTTGTCCTTTGACCTACATAAAAGAAAAAGTTAACATTGGTCATAACTTTTGAACAGTTTGCGATACAGCCTTCATATTTAGCATGTAGGTTCCTTGTGACAGACGCTTTACACTCATGAAAAAAATTTGACCTATGACCTTGACCTACTTAAAAAATAAACATTTTTTGTCATAACTTTCGAACCGTTTGGGATAGAGATTTCATATTTGGCATGTAGGTTCCCTGTGATTAGAGCTTTTCATTCAAGCAAAATGTTTGGACCATGCCCTTGACCTTTGACCTACTTAAAAGAAAAAATAAAATTGTTCATAAACTTTGAACCGTTTAAGATAGAGCCTTAATATTTGGCATGTAGGTTCCTTGTGACAAGAGCTTTACATTCATGCAATTTTTTTTTACCTGTGACCTTGACCTACTTTAAAGAAAAAAACTATTGTTTATAACTTTTGAACCGTTTAAGATAGATTTTTCATATTTGACATGTAAGTTTCTTGTGTCAAGGGCTTCCCACACAAACAAAAATCTTGAACTGTGAGCAACTTTGAATAAAAAATGACTATGCCCGGGGACATGTTCGTGTTTTACAAACACATCTTGTTTGTGATGCAAACTACTTCCCACTGTCTTCACCGTTTGAGCTGAAACTTTGCACATGTATTCCTTGTGAGGTGCAGGGGTGCCGAACACAATTTTCACGTTAGTCCTCAAATTGACTCTAACGGGGGCATTGCTCACTTATAGTGACAGCTCTTGTTCGTCTTTTTTTTTCATCTTTATTTCAAAATCCCTATAGATAATCAAATGAAACTTCCAATAGTTATTGACATTTGCTCTATAGTAATGCCCTGTCTGTCCGTCCGTCCGTCTATCTGTCTGTCCAGCTGTCCATCTGACCGTCTTTCCATCAACATTTTTCATGTTTTTTCTTAATAGCTTACCAAACTTCTAACGCATCAATTTCAACCTTTAAACGTAAGATCACAACAACATTACACGATGTCATGGCAAGCGACTTATCTATAGCTACAATACTCAGAGTTATGGCCTTTTAAAAATAAAAAACAATCAGCTTTGTTCGTCTTTTGTTTTCATCTTAATTTCAAAAGCAATATAGATATCTAAATGAAAATGAAGCTGAAGTTATTGGCAGTTGCCCTATAGTAATGTAATACCCTTTCATTTATTTATTCGTAACTTACAAACCGTCAAATGCATCAAAGTCATACTTTAGATATAAGGTCACAATATCATTACACAATTGCATTGCAAAGTAGGTAATTCTAGCTACAATACTCTAAGCGTTAAGGCCCTTTGAAAAAATCCAACTCCTCTGATGGCACTGCCGGGGCCCTAGTCAGTTTCAATGACAGCTCAAGTTTGATATGCAGCTTCATCTTGTGGACCTCTACAAACATTGGTCAAATTGTAGTCCTGGAGCCAAAATGACCTCACAAAGGGGCGCACTTTTTTACATAGACTTATACATGTATAGAGAAAACCTTGAAAAAGCTTCTTGGCCAATTAAAATTGGCCCTGCCTTAGGGACCATTTAATTCTCCCTGCCCTAGCGATCTCATGTTTTACGTAGACACTTATAGGGAAAACCCTTAAACAAACTTTATCTAGAGGACCTCTACCAAGATTGTTCAAAATATAGCCCTGGGTCAAAAAATGGACATATTCCGGGGCCCATTTGTTTTACTGAGACTTATATAGGGAACGCCTTTAAAAATCGTTTTGCCTGAAACTAGAAGGCCAAGGCCTTTGATATTTGGTACACAGCTTTGTCTAGTTTTTCTAACTTAGGGGCTTACATTCATTTCTGTGCCCTATGGCATATAGGTGGAGAACCAGGCTGCTGAAAGCATGACTAAGAAGCTAGGGGTTGCAGGTTTGAGAACTTATCCGGCCACACACTGCTTTGGAAATTAATCCTGAAATATTTCCCACCATCATCCTCCTTTTGTTGATTCAAGATTACTGGCTAAAGTATATGTACTTGGTAATAATTAGCCAATTATGTCTAAATAGAAGTGGGGACAATGATCAGGAATCGATACAAGCAACCCACAGTTCCCATCAGAGACACCAAATGGAAAGAAACGCAAACATGAAACAACAAACATCAATAGCGGAAAACCAAAAGGACAGTTACTTTCCCACAAAATGGCCAATAGGCCATCCCAAATAAAATAATATAAGCGACACAAACAGCCAAAGACAAACCATAACAAAAATAAACCGCGACAAAAAACCGCCTTGGAGGTCTGCCTAGGAATAGTGTGGAAACTAACCGCATTTGATTTTATCCGAATAGGTTGAAAAGCCCCAAATCTGCCAAGCATCATAACATTCCTCCCAAGGCCTGTATGAAATTGTTCTTAAATATCCAGCCTGACATTTTAAATTTTAAACAAACAAAGTCATATGAAGACCGTCATAGTCCTTTAGAATGCACCAGAGACAGTGACACTCAGGTGAGCGAACTAGGGTCCTCTAGGCCTTCTTGTTTTGAGTCGATCCGACCGGATCGGTATTCCTGTTTTACCCATGAACAGCAAGTAAAGCAGAAAAAAGTAGTTTGAGCTTGCTTGCTGTATTTCTCCTGCTTGTGCAACCCCATTTGGGCATATAAAAAGTAGAAGTAAAACGAAGACTTATTGCTCATCTGCTTATCCGTGGAAACTACTCGCAATGCAGACTTCTGCGAAAAGATGACTTCTGTCAAAAATAAAGACAAATAAAGGAACGATAGGCTCAGTGCACCTTGTCAAAGTTGATAAAAGTTTCATAAACCAAACGATGCATTGAACAATTAGGTACATATATTTACGCGTTTTTTTATGAAGCATGTTGACAATCCTTGCTGTTTTACTTTAGGCCGTTGGAATGATCTAAGCTGCTATAGAGAGAGGTCTTTTATATGTAAAAGACCAGCAGGGGACATGATAACAACAAAGCAGGCCACAACGATTGCTCCTACAGGCGGCTGTTATCCTGGATTTAGCCCGTTTGGTAAGAACCATAACGCACATAACGTTAATCTAATCTTCAATCAAATAGTTTGGACCAGTCCTTTTAAAGACAGAGGAACGCATGGTTTGTTTTGTCTGTAGCACAATTTGTAAAAAATACATGTAGTTTGGGCAAACAGTGTTTGTCAATATCCTAAGTTGCAGGAAATTCCCTGTAATAATAACTCTTGTGAAAAGAGGCAAATGATGAATTTGAAGTACATTATTTTCGTATGTTTTTTTTTTTGCTCAAATCATTGAGTGTCGGTATAACCGCGATTCAGCAAAGGTTACAGTTAACATAAGGTGCAGAGACATGGAAAGTTTATTCGTTTTGGCGATTGAACTATCTACAGCTGTATTCTGAAGGAATAGCAAAGAAAATCAAATTTTATATTTTACCTATTTTTATCAATTTTGTTTTGGAGTTTGTTTTAGGAATTTATAATAAGAAATGGAGGATCTTTTACAGTTTCTTAAAATTCGTAATCAATATTGTCAGATAATGTTTATCATATACATGTAGCAATATAAAATCAAGTAGACAAATGGCGGTTATCTACCTACGGTTATATACGTGTGGTTATCTATCTATCTATCTATCTATCTATCTATCTATCTATCTATCTATCTATCTATCTATCTATCTATCCATCTCCGTCCGTCCGTCCCTCCGTCCGATTATGACATGACGTTATCCACAAACTATGATGGTAGTTTATGTTAGGAGCATTACGAATCATGCCTATACAAATACATTGTAAAAACGAAAATTTGGAGAAGAAAAATCGTGCTGTATTTTATATTTTGAGCAGAAATAAGAAAAATATGGTATACTCCTGTAAACCACATTTTTACTACATAAAAGTTGGGTTTTAGGGGTTCAGAATTATATAGGCTTGTATTCGTAGAAAGGCGGTCCCGACAGCGGAAAATTTTAAAGGGAGTGGATACACAGTTATGCTTTTTATATTCTTAAAGGCAGTGAGCGCAATTCTTCTGTTAGGAACCAATTACTTCCTTTAAGGGTAGATCTCTTTTTCAGAGGGTCTTAGTTTTATAGAATAAATGACCAGAAGTCCAGGTAGTTGTCTTCCTTTGACAAATTGCGGGACAAGCTGTCAGATGTATTCATTATATTTATACTATTAGTGTAACAGCCTAACCGGTAACTTAAGTAAGGTATACTCTGCAAAATTTACACCTATAACTTGACGAGTATATGTTGTTTATGTCAGCTTGACTAGCAATTTCATATGAAAGTTTTGAACGAGCCCTGGGTAAGCTTCATACAAATCATACGAAATTCATATTTTGTACATGAAACCAGACTTTGGCTAATTTGTTTATATACATCATATGAAAATGACCATGGAATGCAAGATTCTTTTTATCATATGACATAAGTTTAGTTTTGTTGCGCAGATGTCTGTTTAGCTTCTGTAGGAAAAAAGGTTATCGAGGAAGACTTGATGGCCTTTTCGCTTCATTCTTACTCGAAATTACACGTGTTGCATATGGAAAAATAATGTCGTTAAGACACTGCGTACAACGTACGTCATATGATAAATACGTTTATCGCCATTTAGCAAAATTGTTTCAGGTACCCAGTGTTATTATATCAGTGAAGGTAACCAGGTACCTTGGGCTGAGGCCAAAGACCAATGTGAGCAGTTTGGTCCGGGAAGCCGGCTTGCTAGTATACACAATGACCTGGAACAAGGTATGGGTTGATATAAACTGATACTCAATACATTACTTAATCACGACTACACAGATACATTGTACATTTTATCGTTGAAAAAAATGACAATTTTTCGGTGAAAAATTGTAATTTTCTTATTTCTGCTCAAAATATAGATTTTGGTACGCGTTAGAACCGCCTCGATGAGGCGGTTCAAACGTGTACTCCGAATCAACATTTTAGAACAGAAATAAGAAAAATAAGGGTTGTCCCTGTAAACCCCAGTTTTACTATAGAAAAGTGTGGTTCAAGGGGGTCACAATTATATTAGCATATATTCGTGATATATGCCTAGTGGCATCTGATTTAGGTCAACGCCGTTCGGTACAGGAATAGCGGATATCAGGTGCCCGTATATTGAAACCGACATCTCCCAAGTTGATACTGGTTTACAAATCAGTCGACAAGGCAGTTTATTTATTTGTCTGAATTAATTTATCATCAACTTTTTAGGCGTTACAATACTGTATGCAAACTGTGTGGACCAATCTCACATCAGGCGCCTTTTAGTTTTTTGGGAGCGCGAAGAAGTTAGGAACTTTCAGATATAAACTAATGCAAACAAAACTAACGAAAGTAATTTATTTAACGTTTATTAAATGATGAACAACATTGTGTTGCGGGAAAAGCTTTCGCGAAACCCTTCAGAGCTTTAATGAACATTTAATATTACCTTCACTTTAAGCGACACAATTGTATAGTCTTCAATAATTTTTCTGGCTTGTACAGCAATGTGTAGTTTGGGTTGTTCTTTTTATATAAATATATCAACATAATTATTGTCCTCATTTATACATACTAAACCAATATTTGCGATTGCTAAGGTTTCCCCCCGAAAGAAACACCTCTTCAAATAAACACCACTTGAAGGAAAGCATTTGCCTCTCCTGTAAGAATAGACTCCTAATTAGAAGGGACAAAAACACTTTAAAAGAGTTGCATCTAATGAAATTGTATCATGTTCCATAACGTTTTCGTTTTTTTTTTTTCATTGTATACTTGTGGTCACTTCCATTGCTATATGTTGGACAAGACTTATTGTCATATTAGGGGTGGCAGGCCAATTTCTTTTTCGTTTTCATTCTGCAGCGTATGATCTGGGTCTGCACTGTTAGACAAGGCACCCCTTTAGGGGTTTCCCGCATGCAAAGGATTAAAGTTTCTTTGATTGAGTTGAGGTTTAACGTCCCAGCCTACACTAATTGGGTTATTGTGGGGACGTTCCTTCGAATTTAGTGGGACTTTTACCCGATATGCAGATGAAATGACATCTGAAGCCCTGTCACCAAAAAGCCTTTATATGCGCTGGGCGGTCTGAATCACACTATTATGCCTGGGCAGGCTTAGTCGTTCCCAGCGGTTTACCAGTTCTCATGAGTGATCAGTTTAAACTCTACGTGGAAGCAGCATGTAGCACTATTTCTCCAAGTTCCGATGAGCACGGGCGATTTTAAAAGTTTACAAATATTTTGGATATACAGTTAACTAAACGTTATATATTTATCTGAAATTGACATAATGTCATCCGTACATTTTAGCTCACCTGTCACGTAGTGACAAAGTGAGCTTTTGTGATCACTTTTTGTCCGTCGTCCGTGCGTCGTGCGTCTGTGAGTCCGTAAACTTTTTCTTCAAATGACATCTCCTCCTAAACCACTGATCGGATTTTGACCAAACTTCACAGGAATGAGCTTTCGGTGGCCCCCCTCTAAAGTTGTTCAAATGGTTCTGGTCCGTTGCACATCTAGGTCACAGGAGCCCAAAATAGATTGTTTTTACTGAAAACTTAAACGATCTTCTTCTCTGAAACCACATGGCCCTGGTCTTTGGTATTTGCTTTGAAGTTTCATCTAGTGGACTCTACTAAGATTATTCAAATTATAGCCCTAGGGCCTAAAAAATCCCCGCCCCGGGGCCCTTTGGATTTACATTGACTAATATAGGGAAAACAATTCAAAATCTATTTCTCTAAAACCGCAAGGCTCAGGTCTATGATATTTGGTTTGAAGCTTCATATAGTGGACCTCTATCAAGGTCGTTCAAATTATTGACCACGGGTCAGAATGCCCCCATCCCCGGGGCCCTTTGGTTTTGCATTGACTTTTATAGAGAAAATTTTAAAGAATCTTCTTCTCTGAAACCGCAAGGCCCAGGTCTTTGATATTTGGTGTGAATCTTCATCTAGTGGACCGCTATCAAGGTTGTTCAAATTATAGCCCAGGGGTCAAAAATGCCCCCGCCCAGGGGCCCTTTGGCGTAACATAGACTTATATAGCAAAAATCTTTAAAAATTCTTCTTCTCTGAAACAGCAAGGCCCAGGTCTTTGATATTTGGTGTGAAGCTTCATCTAGTGGACCTCCATCAAGATTGTTAAAATTATAGCCCACGAGTCAAAATGCCCCCGCCCCGTGGCCCTTCGGTTTTACATAGTCTTATATAGCTACAAGATTTAAAAATCTTCGAATCTGAAACCAGAAGGCTCAGGTCTTTGATATTTGATATGAAGCTTCGTCTAGTGGACATCTATCAAAATTATTCAAATTATAGCCTGGAGCCAAATATGCCCCCTCTCCGGGGCCCACTGGATTTACATAGACTTATATAGGTTAAAAGCCTTTATGCATCTTCTTGCCTGAAACCAGAAGGCTCAGGTCATTTGTTTTTGTTATGAAACTTTGTCTAGTGGCCCTCGATCAATATTGTTCAAATTATAGCCATTGGGGCCAAAAATGGCTCCGCCCCGGGTCCCACTGTTTTACATGGTCTTATATAGAGAAAACATTTACCTCTGAATAATCATAATTTGTTTACCTCTCGGTCCACTAGATGAACTTCACACCAAATATCAAAGACCTGTGCCTTGCGGTTTCAGAGAAGAAGATTTTAATTTTTTCTCCTATATTAGTGTATGTAAAAACGAAGGGTCCCTCGGCCAGGGCATTTTTGGCCCCACGGCTTTTATTTGAACAATCTTTATTGAGGTCCACTAGATGAAGCTTCACACCAAATATCAAAGACCTGGGCCTTGCGGTTTCAGAGAAGGAGATTCTTTAAAATTTTCACTATAAAAGCCAATGCAAAACCAAAGGGCCCCGGGGATGGGGCATTCTGACCCGTGGCCAATAATTTGAACGACCTTGATAGAGGTCCACTATATGAAGCTTCAAACCAAATATCATAGACCTGGGCCTTGCGGTTTTAGAGAAATAGACTTTAAATTGTTTTCCCTATATTAGTCAATGTAAAACCAAAGGGCCCCGGGGCGGGGATATTTTAGGCCCTAGGGCTATAATTTGAATAATCTTGGTAGAGTCCACTAGATGAAACTTCATAGCAAATACCAAAGACCTGGGCCATGTGGTTTCAGAGAAGATCTTTTAAGTTTTCAGTAAAAACCATCTATTTTTGGCTCCTGCGCACCGCTTTGCCTGGGCTGGCTTAGATCCTCTAAGCGGTTTATCAGTACTCGTGTGTGGATCCGATTCAGCTCTGCATGGAAGAATCATGCAGCTCATATATTTCTTTAAGCCCTGATGGGCGGGGGCCGATACACTTGTAGCTATCCTCATGTTTTTTTTTATTAATGTGGTGTTAACTAGGGTACAAATTACACGGATCTGTTGTCGTGATTATCAGGGGCCAGTTTTTCAAAGCATCGTTAGCTTAACGAGTTCGTTAGTGGTCAAATTTTAAACTGTCCTAGCAAGTATAATATCTAAAATTCCGGTAGTTTTGCTGAAAAAAATGTGACCAGCTTTTGCATCTGCAAAAGCTGCTCACATTTTTTTTCAGCAAAATATTAGCATATTTGTCATATTAAATGATTAAAGTTTTAACGATACGTTAACTAACGACGTCATTAGTTTTGAACAACTGGTCCCAGGATGACAACGTCCACGTGCAGTTAACTGTTAAATTGCAGCCTACCTAACAACACGAGTTCTTGGAAAATCTACATCCTATTGGATCGGATTAAACGATTTAGATGCAGACGATTCCTATGAATGGGTGGATAACTGGCCTGTAGCCTATACGAACTGGGATAAGTTTTCACCTAGACAGCAGCATACAACTCAGGTATGTCATTTCGATAACACACCCCTGCGACAAAGTACCAACAACCTATGTCTTGGATCAGAAATAAGGAAAATAATGTATACCCCCGTAAACCCCAGTTTTCTCTGTATGAAAAGTAGAAGTAAAACAAAGATCAGGAATCGATACAATTAACTTACTCCACCCACCAAAGACACCAAAAGGAAAGAAACACAAACATTAAGCGACCAGACCATAATGGAAACCTAAACAAAGGAAGGTCATAAGGACAGTTACTTTCCCACAAAATGGCCATATGGCCATCCAAAATAAAAAGACACAAGTGATACACACAGTTAGTAACAAACAACAACAAATAAATCGCCACAGAAGAACCGCCTTGGAACGGTCAGTAGGGTTTGGCAGTGTTCATTGTAAGGATTAGTTTCCATGATGTTCTACTCTGCCAATTCATTGATTTATATAATCAGTAGATGACCTATACAGTGTTGACGGGAACTTAAAACATCAAATCAAACAAACAAACAAAATAATCGGTAGATTATACAAAACGCAAATGGTGGTATGTTCTTTCTAGCAAAACACCTGTGTATGCTGATCATCTGCTACTAGCCCCTCTATGGCCGTCATGCCAATATGGGTTAATAGCTTAAATATATTCTTCTCTTGTGACGCTTGGCCAACTGACTTGAAACTGGATAATAAGCATTAGATGATTGAGATCCATATTGGGCATTAGGAACTTCGAATGGGAAAACGTTAAAATAGTCGTTTTTTTTTTTTTCGTTTTTTTTTTTTTTGTGGGGGGGGGGTGGTTGGGGGAGGGTGGTGTAAAATAGTTTTAGGCTGACGTTTAAAAGTAGGTACTACATGAACCAGTGAGAATCTGTAAGTGAAAAGTCTTGGTCATTCAGTGACATTCAACATCGATTGTGGAAGCAGTTCTAACGAGTATCCACAATCTATGTTGAGCAGAAATAAGAAAAATATCACAATTTTTCATCCAATGGGCCCAACAAGAGACAGAGCATCAGACACCAACCAACATTACAGCGAACTGTGCATTGGTTCTGAACAATCTAAAAGACAACAACAACAGACTCTGGCCAGGCTGGGATAATGTACCATCTGCTTAGGATTTTTGCTAGTCATACAGTTTTTGTACGTTTTGCTGTTCAGCAGCCATTACGTGAACATGTCCGTGAAATGGAAAAACCCTTAAACCCCACTTCCCTTAAACCCCACTTTATATAGAGAAAACAGGGGTTTACTGAGGTATACATTATTTTGTTTATTTCTGCTCCAATACATAGGTCTTGGGTACTCGTTAGAACCGCCTCAATGAGGCGGTTCTAACGAGCACCAACAACCTATGTTTGCAGTATTATTAAGAAAAATGTCACGGATTTTCTTCAGAAAAGTAGCAATTTTTGAGATGTGAAAAAATGCACTATGTCGCACGTGTGTAGTTCAACCCTCAGCAACCCTTAGGTTTATATGTCATGTTAACCCATTTAGTACCGAAAACCCAAAAACGGGTACCAGAGCAAATCTGAATGCGGCTTCTGATCAGGGCCTACACTGCTTGCAAAACGTAGGCCATTTTCCTAATTAATGTTGACGAAAACACAACCGGTCACCCCTAATATAATATATAATATATATATATATATATATATATATATATATATATATATATATATATATATATATATATATATATATATATATATATATATATATATAGTTTTCTTAGACATGGTGTATGGGTCATTTAGTCTGATATACACCCGCACTGTGGGCATCCGGGACGGTTTATGGGACATTTGTATATGTCCCACAAACCATGTCCAAAAAATGCCTGGAAACCAGTCGTAAATCATGAGAAAATACTTATTTGAGAAAATGTCCCATAGTGTGGAACAGCCCAATATCCCACAGTGTCGTTGCTATTTTTAGAATAACCAACTTGACACCGTTAATTTTTTCTCTTCTGCCTGTTCTACAAATGACCCACAAAGCGTTAGGTTTCTACATGGATGATGCATTATGGGCAAGTAAAATGGCGGAACTTACGACCGAACTTACCCGCAGGGGAAACGCAGTAAGTTTCTTTTTTATTGAAAAGCACAACAACAAAATTACAACCTCATAGACATAGAAAATGCATTTGCAGAGTGTTTTTTATGCCTGTGTGATATGAACAGCCGTGTCACGTCTTTGTTTTCAATCTTACTCTGTACATTGAGTGCGGCGAACAGGTCTGAGAGTGAGAAAGAAATGGATTTGCAGACAGTCTTTAACCAAGTGTCATACTGCAATAGATTACTCGTAGGTGTACATTACATACACTCCATATTTTGCGTGATGAAAGCATACAGTAGGCCTAATAATGAATTTTTATTTCCGACCATAAAACTGGAAATTTTCTGGCGAAAGAATGTGCACTGTACTGGTTAACCGCTTACGTATAAGCCTGCCCAGGAAAGTGTTGATAGGTAAACTGACCGGCTCAAAAATGACCTAAATAGTGTTGACTGGGCCGTAAAACTCCAATACAAATTAAAACTGGAAACGGGTCAACCCGGCCTGTAACCAACTCGGCACCAGGTCCAGTTGACCCAGGCCGACTTGACTCAGGTACAATGGCCGAATCCGGGACGTTTCGCCCCCAAACCGTTTCCTCCCCTAGTCGTTTCGCCCCCAAGACGTTTCCTCCCTGGTCGTTTCCCCCCTAGTCGTTTCGCGCCCCCTAGTCGATTCGTCCCCCTAGTCGTTTCGTCCCCCTAGTCGTTTCGCCCACTTTTCACTCTAAGGCTAATTTTCAATGTTGATCTTTTATTAGAGGTGAGAAGAGGCAAATATCTAAGTAGCATCATCGCCCTGTCACGTCAGCCTAAGTATCTGTTCGTTAAGGGACTTCATTCATACTTGAACAGTATGTCTCTGATGGCGCGTGAAAAAGAGAAAGTGGGAAATATTGGAAAGAAAGAGAAATAGTGGTCAGACAAGAAAGAAAAGAAAGGAAATATTCCTGCCTGCTTTTTCAAATCATCATTGGAAACCAGACCTCTCCGGCTACAGAAGCGTCGCCCAACCGGCACAGGTTCAAAAATCCCTCAGACTTTACTTAGAGACCGGCCCCTACCTAGCTGTTAAAATGAGAGAGTAGACGGTCCCTGCTTGAAGGATACCAAGTCAGGGGCCTCAGAAACATATGCTGGTAAAGAATTCCAATCGGGTAAAGTCCTAGGAAAGAAGCTGTACTTGAATGTATCAAGCTAACCGCGTTGCCTGATCAGGGTCTGCACTATTTGCTTACAGTTCAGGAATTACTGGGTCGGACGCCGCAAATCTGATCAGAGTATACACAAATTGCTGGCAGAACATTGATGAAAGGAATCGACTTGATCATTGCTTCCACTTCTATTTAGTACGTTGCATCGGCGTTGACGCCTCGTTGCGTAGACGACATTTGCGACAATACTCAACCATGTATTACCTTGTGGGCACACAATGTGTATACAACGTTGTATCAACGCCAATGCAACTTTATTACTTTGCGTCGGCATTGACGCGATGTTGCGTAGACGGCATTTGCGGCAATATTCAACAATGATTTACTGTACGACTCTGTTAACGAACCAACCGACCATTTTGAAACAAAACTGGTAAAGGTGCTTCAGCGATAATTAAAGACATTTAACTTTGTAAAGAGCACATGTTTTCACACCTTATCATTAAGGGCATTAATTGCGTGATTAATGTGTCAAATCAAATAAACAATGTGATTAACGATATTGATCAAAACAGGTAATACTTAACATAATACCTAATTAACATTTTCATTCAAAGAACAGGTTCTCTCTCTCTCTCTCTCTCTCTCTCTCTCTCTCTCTCTCTCTCATATATGAATATTTTATATATAAAATATAGTAAAATAGTTTGGGGGCGAAACGACTAGGGTTTGGGGGCGAAACGACTAGGGTTAGGGGGCGAAACGACTAGGGGCCAGAAGAGGGGGCGAAACGACTAGGGGGGAAACGACCAGGGAGGAAACGTCTTGGGGGCGAAACGTCTTGTTACCCAATGGCCAAATACTGAGGTAGTGGTAGTGGCCAAATGTAGCCGACTCAGTATATAGGTAGATGAATCCGGTCGTTTCGGCCTAAATTTGGACCTGGGTCGTTTCGGCCCGTTTCGGTGTGGACCTGGGTTGTTTCGGCCCTGGGTTGTGTCGACCCAATTTTATTAGCTAGCATTTTTTCTGTATAAAATATTATTAGTTAAATTTGGAATATTATTTAAAGGCCCTGTCACATTAGCCATGGTTATGATAGCCCAAATAAAGTGTTTTAATTATTTTAATTTATTCAGCAGGATAACGGTTTAAGGACTAAAACTATATACTTTTCTTTCAACAATGATTGAATTTGATAACCACTAGAATCAACAGGCAAAATCACAAACAAACATGCATTTATCCCCCCCCCCGCCCATCTGGGCTTGAAGAAATAGATGGGCTGCATGATGCTTTCATGCAGAGCTGAAACAGACCACACACGAATACTAGTAAACCGCTTAGAGGATCTAAGCCTGCCCAGGCAGAGCGTTGCGAGTTGGCCAGCCCATGTTTATAAATCCTATTGGTTTCAATGGGCGACAGGGCTTGAGATGTCATTTCATCTCAATTGCGGGTAAAAGTCTGGCAAAATTGGAAGCAATGTCTCCAAAATGACCTATATACAGTGTTGACGGGGACGGTAAACCTCAAATCAAACAAACAAATCACCCTCGCCCATCAGGGCCTGGAGAATAGATTGGGCTGCATGATGCTTCCATGCAGGGTTGAAACCGATCGCACATGAGTACACATAAATAAAGAATCCAAATAATGAATAAATAAAAATTATATTAAATAATGATTAAAATACCTGTTCCACAAAAGCTGCCACCGGTCACATACGTCACACGTAGCGGCCTGGCGTCGGCTATTTACTTCCTTGTCACATGAGATGCACAATTCAGTCATTTTGAAATTTACTTCAACAATCGTTAAAAGCGATTTCAAAGATAAGTCATTAAGTGATGAGGTGGTGTCTTGGAGCACCTTATATACATTGGTTGCCGACATTTAATCAAATTTTAAAGCATATCAGTCTTAACATATTTTTTTTTTTTATTATTTTTTTTTATTATTTATTTATTTTGTTTGTAAATTTACAGAACCGCTATTTCCCGACAAACTCAAAAGGCTACTAATTAAGGAAGCTCGCATTTAACATGTGTTTTCAAACTGTTATGTTAACGCCACATAGTTGATCACTTATAAATTAAAATAAGGGGATTAGCTAACTCCATCAAAAGTGATTCACGGGTGATTCATTAACGGGCCATTTAAAGCATCGCAAAAAAAAACTAATTGCAATTGAGTGCTTAAAAATCCTCCCAACGTCTCCAGCGGAATGACAGGGCATTATGATCAGACAGATCTGCAATGTCAATTTAAGCCACAGGACACTGTCACCATCAGGTCCAGTGAGTTACTTGAGTGTCTTGGCATTGAGGACCTGGACCTCATCCTGAAAGAGAGAAGGCTCCACTGGTATGGACATGTGGAACGCTCCAACGGTGCAGTCAAGACTGCCTGTGACATACAGGTAGGTGGAAAGTGGGAGCCTGGAAGGCCCAAGATGACCTGGAAGCAGCTGACAGAAAGAGATTGAAGAGAATGGAAGCTCCCTGCTATCGATCCTTATTATAGACAGGCCTGGAGATCTGGTGTAAGATCTGCCAGCGTGCAAAGCCAGCTACCTGGAAGGGGGCCACTTATGTGGACGTTGCCCCTGTACCTGCACGTTAATCAAAAATCCGTTGATGATGATGAAAAATCCTAAAAACAATACGGATCTTGATGACTTGCAGTTGTACTCCTAAGATTTTAACAAATTTGTTAAATTGCAATCCAGCAATGAGTCCAAAAGGTGCAGATGGAATAGCAAACAGTGTAGGCCCTGTGTCAGAAGCAGTCTGATCTGGGACTGCATTGTTTGCTGAAGCCTATCTCTCCCAATACATAGGATCATTACGGTAACTGCTCGTCTCATCATGTTTCGGATACATTGAAAGAGTCATTCCCTATATGTGTGCCCTGCTAACAAGATAATTTCCCCCAATTAATATTTCTTTGTATCTGTTGAACTGATTGGTTAAATAAATATGCTTGACAACAAATTTAATTTGAACATGTTGAATGATCTATCACTATTTAATAACAAGGTCAACATCGCACATACATTTTCAGATTTTAATAATGAAAATTATGATACAGATAGAAATAATAACATTGACAATTAAAGAATAAAATAATAATTAATAGGAAGTGTCTGCTGACAGCCGGCTGGCACCAGACTTTTAGGTCTAGTGACAGCTGGCTGTCACCAGACCTAAAAGTCTGCTGACAGCCGGCTATAATATTTACTCAATAATAAGCATATTCTTTTTAACTATATAACTTATCCTGTTTCATGAGCTACCATACCGCTTACAGAACTTTGTTGAACAGTGAAGGATGCAATAATTTCTAATGGGGACTTGTATTTTTGTTCAAACTTTGTGTAAAAATGCTGGTATTATTGCAGCTTAGTTCTAAATCATAAATTTATCATAAGGTTATTTCTAGGCATACCATCAGCAGAACTTACATGTACAAACTTGAGAAGAGTGGTGGGCACACGCTTCATCTGGGTTTGAACAGCACGGACAGAACTAGAAATGTGTCAATACGACACAGATGCCCCCATCTAGGGGCTCACCTCACTCCAAAAAAGTCATGTAACAACAGTTGTCATCAGTCAGCATATCTCGCCTGGAATAGTGTCTGTGAGGTTATTGGCATAGGTGTTTGTGTGGTGGTGGGGTGTATAGCTGATTAAACTTTATAAAAATAACTATGATCGTTCCAAATATGGACCTGTACCCGCCCATCGGGGCTTGGAGAAATAAATTGGGCTGCATAGTGCTTCCACGCAGAGCTGAAACTGACCACACATGAGTACTGGTAAACCGCTTCGAAGGACTAAGCCTGCCAAGGTAAAGTGGAATGAGTCAGACTGTCCAATGCATACAAGCCTTTTGGTTTCATTGGGCGGCAGGGCTTGAGATGTCATTTCATCTCAATGTCAGGTAAAAGTCCCACAAAATTGGAAGCAACGTCTCCAAAATGACCTAAATAAGTGTTGACATGGATGTTAAACCTCAATTCAAACAAACACATTCCAAATATGGACCCAATCCATCAAATGGTTTGGAAAATATGAGTGCTTAAAAACTAGAGAGTCACGCATACCCCCAGTCAGCGCCACCCTTTGATATATCTTTCAAGCTTTATGTTTTATGAATAAAGAAGTCAAGAAGCTATACATGTAAGAATCTACAAATGTGCTTGTAAAAGCTAAACTAAACATAAAATTTCTAAATGGACCAATGGAGTGAGGGCATCAAAGTTACTGAAGGGTGGGGGGCATCCATGTTACTGAAGCAGCAGGGTGGGGTATACATCAATGAAATCTTTGGACTGGTATGCAACATCGATGCAAGTATCAATTGAATTTGTCTTAGAGTTTAGAAAATACAGGCATCTACATGTATAAACTTTGTCATATAACTTTAACCA
Source organism: Lucinisca nassula (assembly GCA_963580285.1). Taxonomy (NCBI): domain Eukaryota; kingdom Metazoa; phylum Mollusca; class Bivalvia; order Lucinida; family Lucinidae; genus Lucinisca; species Lucinisca nassula. The sequence continues at coordinate 92,441,864 of OY757019.1, read as the reverse complement.
AATGTAAAATTTCTGTTACCTTGAGGTCAAGGTCACTGTGGGTGGGGGGAGGGACACACACCACAAAATCTTTGGAGTGGTATGCAACATTGATGCAAGTATCAACTGAGTTTGTCTTAGCGTTTAGCACATACACACATCTATAAACTTTGTCTTAAAACTTTAACCAAATGTAAAATTTCTGAGTCTGTGACCTTGACCTCAAGGTCACTGTGGGGGCGGGACATGCATCAAAGAAATTTTGAGACCAGTATGTAACTGCAATGTAAGTTAAAGTATTAACTATATCTATCAAAGGGTTCAGAAGATAAAATCTCTTAGAAACTTTGACGCAAAACTTTAACCAAGCACCCCCCCCCCCCACCACCCCACATCAGGGCCTGGAGAAATAGATTGGGCTGCACGGTGCTTCCCCGCAAAGCTGAAACTGATCGAACTTGAATACTGGTAAACAGCTTAGGTCTATATAAGTCTGCCCAGGAAGTGATGCGAGTCGGACGGCTCCTTAAACCTTAACAGATTTTATGGGTGGTAGGGCTTGAGAGATATCATTTCATCTCTGAATGTCGGGTAAAAGTCCCACAAAATTGGAAGCAATGTCTCCAAAATTACCTTAATACTGTTGATCAGGGATTTTCCTACCCTTCAGAATCAGGGTCCAGGGGCCACTGGGTTTGGGAAAAACAGCTCGCTAATATTTATAGTTGGGAATTTAATTCAGCTGTAACCTTGTCAATTTTGGTTCAATTTTTCATGAATTATTTTATCAAAATGTAGCACAACATCAGAAATTGGGAAAGTTGTCATAAAATTTGGGAATATCTGTCTCTAAATTGGGAAAAATAGGGGCCGATTACCGGCCCCAAAGTTGCACTAGGAAAATCCCTGTTGATGGGGATGTAAAATCGCAACTCAAACAAAACAAAAACTTTAACCAAAATGTTACCCGATGGACGGACAGATTGACACATGGACGGATGGACAGACAAATGGTCGAATGACAGGCTAAAACTATATACCCCATAGCATACTTCATATGCCAGGGGTATAATTAGTCTAGCTTCTAAGACATCCCAGAATATAATGTCAGTGTAGGTAGAACCAATGCTTTGTTATGACTATCAAGTATGAGCATAATTATGTCCCCCAACAAATAGACTTCATGGCCTAGTGGTTAAAAGCACCAACTGTTAATCATAAGGAGGTTCTGCAAGGGACGGTAATGTGGTTTTTATCCGGGAACTCTGGTTTTTGCCCACCTCTGATTAGCAACCAGCTCAAAATAAGTGAAAATCTTGAAAGGGCCATAAACCAAAACAAAAACAAGAGGTCCATAGGCCACTTTGCTCACCAGATCTCAGGTGGTCACTGTCCACTGGCAGCAATATATTTTAACATATGATTTTAATATACCGATTTTAAAGTCTCCCAAACATACCCCCACAATCCGGAGCACCCATGTCGACACTGTTTCTGAAATATTTGTTATTTTATGAAGTGGCGGGGATGGGGCATGGACCCAATGAAGCCATGGTTGGTATCCCATATCATAAGGAACAAGAATATATATGGATTAAGGGTGGGGATCTGTAAGATTCTTGAGATACAAGGCCTTCCGCATCGGAGGGGTAGGGGCATGGCCCCGCTGGACACCAGAAAAGCTCTAGATTGTGTTGTCTCTGAATGTGTTTTATCATAAGGACCAAGAATATATATGGTTTAAGGGTGGGGATTTGAACAGTTTTTGAGATATGAGGCCCTTTTGTGAAATGGAGGGGAGAGGACCCCACAAGTTGGTGTGATTTAATATGTCTAATTATAATGAATAAGAATGCATACGATTATGGGTCTGGGATCTGACTGTCTTCTATGATATATGATAATGAAGTGGAGGGGCAGGGCATGCCCCCAGCACATTGCTGCAGCACAAAGAGACCCTCAGGTTGGTGTGACTGAATGAGTCTTACCATAAGGAATAAGAAAATATACGGTTTAGGGGCGGGGATCTTGGTGGTTTCTGAAATATATGGCTTTTTATGAAGTGGAGGGGTGGGCCGGCAGACCCAGAACACCCCCTGGGCCCACATGTTGGTATCACTGAATGCGTCTTATCATAAGGAAAAAATTTAATGTGGTTTAGGGATGGGGTAATCTGAACAGTTTCTCAGATATTTCACCTTTTTTGAAGTGGCGGGTCGGGACATGGCACTCAGGCACACCCTGGGAGACCCCTAGGTTGGTATCACTGAATGTGTCTTATAAGGAACTAGAATATATATGGTTTAGGTGTGCAGATTTGAACGGTTTCTGAGATATTGGATTAACTAAGTGGAGGGGGTGGGGCATGGCCCCAGCACAACCAGGGATCCCCAGGTTGGTGTCACTGAGTGTGTCTTATCACAAAGAACAAGAATATATATGATTTGGGGTTGGGATCTGAATGGTTTCCAAGATACATGGCCTTTTATGTAATGGAGGGGCTGGGACATGGTCTCGGCACACCCTGGGGGACCCCCAGGTTGGCATAAAAGTATATGGCTGAAAGAAATTTACTGAAGGAACATTGCTATAAATTTTTTGTCAAAGGCTTGGCAGTAAATGCCATTTTTCTATTTTCCCCATAGAAACTCCAAGTTGCCACAGCAACCAAACTAATGAGCCCATTTTCATAAAAAAAAACACTAACTTTCGATCCCCAGCCCGGGGATGCTACAGATTAAGTTTGGGCTGAATGGGCCCAGTGGCTTCAGAGGAGTTGTCATTTAAAAGTGTTGACATAAGACGATGACAGACAACTGCCTATCCCATAAGCTTCGGCTCTGGTGAGCTAAAAAAAATAACAGGGGAGAAGGATATGTTGTTTTAGGTGCAGATCCTGTTTGCATCAGCGACAGCGGCTTGGCATATCCTGATTTAGGCACTGAACCTATGGATGGATTGTGGATTTGGGACCAATCTTACATGGTTCACTAGGAGGGGTAAATCAGTCATATTGTGGTTTTAAAAGGCACAGGCCCCTAAAAACTGTCAACTTTGGACAAAAAATGGTTTGACTGCACCCTATCTCATGAACAAATCAATGGATTGTGGTCCAACTTTTCAATATACCAGCAACAAAAAATTTAATTAGACTGGTGACCTTGTCCTAACTTTTAAGGTCATATGCTCCAGAAAACTTGATTTTCAGCCAAAAATTGGTTTTCTGCACCCAAGCTCATGCCCAATTGATGAATTTTAATCAAACTTTATACATTTCTAGTTCTATAATTGGATCCAGATTCCAGACATATGGTGAAGATAAGAATATGAAAATGTAGTTAGTATTGAAGAAATATTATTGCTGGCTGTCAGCAGACTTTTAGGTCTGGTGACAGCCGGCTGGCACTAGACCTAAATGTCTGGTGCCAGCCGGCTGTCAGCAGACCTCGCCATAATAATAATTTCAACTGTGACACCGTGCCTGGACAAAGCTTTTGTACAACAAACTACTGCATCAGGGTAAATTATAGTTATGTCCTTGACAGAAATTAAGTGAAAAAAAAATGTCGACAAACTGGTAGGTGATAAGAATAGAGTTAGAGTAAATTAGAAAATATTTTCATTACATCATAAAGGGGTAATATAATTTGGAATGCAATTTCACTGCATACCCTATGGAATATGAGAGACATAAATTCACTACCGGGCGGCGAGCCATTCCTACATGGGTTGGCTAGCCCTCTGGTACCGGAAGAGCAGGCTCCTTGACTGGTCGTCCAGTCTTCGACAGGCAGACTCATTCTAAGACTGGTCGTCCAGTACCGGACGGCTAGCCAGTACCGGACGGCTAGCCACTGCCATCTATCTGTCTATGTTTGTTTTGTTTGAATAAATGTTAAGCTTTCCCATTGACACTATTTCGGTTATTTTGGAGACGTTACTTCCAATTTTGTGAGACTTTTACCCGACACTGAGATGAAATTACATCTCTAGCCCAGTGGCATCATGAAACCAAGAAGGAATTACCCATTGGAGGGTCTGACTCGCACCACTTTGCCTGGGCAGGCTTAGTCCTAAACGAATGGTTTTTTTTTGGTACTCACGTGTTATTTTTTTTTTGTTTGGTTTTACAGTCCTTTCAAGATTGTTTCACTCATATCAAGCTGATCATTAATCAGAGTTTTCACTGAGTTGTTTGGTAAATATTGCAATATCTGCTGACGATACGCATATCGTGAAGCAGTTTGACATTAGTACGATTACAATACAGCAAACATAGTAATTTGATGGAGATGAGGTGAAAACTTTTGCTGGTTTTGCTTAAATTTGTGACTTAAAAATAAGTTTCTATTTTCACTTTTATCAGCTCACCTGTCACATAGTGATGGGGTGAGCTTTTGGGATCACTTTTCGTCCGCCGTGCATCCGTCCGTGTGTCCATCCCTGCGTGCGTGTGTAAACTTCTTCTTCAAGTGACATCTCTTCCTAAACCATTGATCAGATTTTGACCAAATTTCACAAGAATGATCCTTAGGTTGTCCCCTTTCAAAGTTGTTCAAATGGTTCCTGTCCATTGCACATCTACATTAGGTCACAGGAGCCAAAAATAGATTTTTTTCACCGGAAACTTAAAAAATTTTCTTCTCTGAAACCACAAGGCCCTGGTGAGGTCTTTGATATTTGGTATGAAGCTTCATCTAGTGGACCCCTACCAAGATTGTTCAAATTATAGTGCTGCGGCCAAAAATGCCCCTGCCCCAGGGCCCTTTGTTTTTTACATGGGCTTATATATAGGGAAAATCTTTAAAAATCTTCTTCTCTGAAACCGCAAGGCCCAGGTCTTTGGTATTTGGTATGAAGCTGCATCTGGTGGACCCCTACCAAGATTGTTCAAATTATAGTGCTGGGGCCACAAATGCCCCAGCCCCCGGGCCCTTTGGTTTTACAAAGGATAATATAGGGACAACCTTTAAAAATCTTCTTCTCTGAAACTGCAAGGCCCAGGTCTTTGATATTTGGTATGAAGCTTCATCTAGTGGACCCCTACCAAGATTGTTCAAATTATAGTCCTGGGCCAAAAATGCCCCAGCCCCGGGACCCTTTTGCTTTACATCGGCTTATATAGGGAAAATCTTTAAAAAATCTTCTTCTGAAACCACAAGGCGTCTTTGATGTTTGGTATGAAGCTTCATCTAGTGGACCCCTACCAAGATTGTTCAAATTGTAGTGCTGGGGCAAAAATGCCCCCGCTCAAGGGCCCTTTAGTTTTACATAGACTTATAAAGGGAAATCTTTAAAAATCATCTTCTCTGAAACCACAAGGCCTAGGTCTTTGATATTTGGTGTGAAGCTACATCTAGTGGACCTTTACCAAGATTGTTCAAATTATAGCCTGAGAACAAATATGCCTCGCCTCAGGCCCTTTGGTTTTACATAGACTTATATTGGGAAAATATTTAAAAATCTTCTTCTCTGAAACCGCAAGGCCCAGGTCTTTGAAATTTGGTATGACTCTTCATCTAGTGGATCCCTACCAAGATTGTCCAAATTATAGTGCTGGTGCCAAAAATGCCCCCTCTCAGGGGCCCTTTGCTTTTACATAGACTTATAAAGGGAAATCTTTAAAAATCATCTTCTCTGAAACCACAAGGCCTAGGTCTTTGATATTTGGTGTGAAGCTACATCTAGTCGACCTTTACCAAGATTGTTCAAATTATAGCCCTGAGACCAAATATGTCCCCGCCTCTGGCCCCCTGGTTTTAAATAGACTTATAACCCTTTTATAGAACATATTATATAGTGAAAATCTTAAAAAAAATCTTCTTCTGTAAAACCACAAGGAGTAGGTCTTTGATATTTGGTGTGAAATTTCATCTAGTGGATCTCTATCAAGATTGTTCAAATTATAGCCCTGGGGCCACAAATGCCCAACCCCGAGACCCTTAGGTTTTACATAGACTTATAAAGGGAAATCTTTAAAAATCATCTTCTCTGAAACCACAAGGCCTACTAGGTCTTTGATATTAGGTGTGAAGCTACATCTAGTTGACCTTTACCAAGATTGTTCAAATTAAAACCCTGAGACCAAATATGCCCCCACCTCGGGGCCCTTTGGTTTTACATAGACTTATATAGGGGAAATCTTTAAAAATCTTCTTCTCTGAGACTGCATGTCTTTGATATTTGGTATGGAGCTTTATCTAGTGGACCTTTACCAAGATTGTTCAAATTATAGCCCTTGGGCCACAAATGCCCCCACCCGAGGGCCCTTTGGTTTTACATAGACTTTTATAATAGATCTTTGAAAATCTTTTTCTCAGAAGATTGTCCAAGTTATAGCCCTGAGGCCTAAAATGGCCCAGCCCGGGGGCCATTTGGTTTTACATAGGCTTATGTAGGGAATATCTTTAAAAACATCATCTTCTCTAATACCGCAAGGCCCAGGGCTTTGATATTTGGTGTATGAAGGCCTAAAATGGCCCAGCCCGGGGGCCATTTGGTTTTACATAGGCTTATGTAGGGAATATCTTTAAAAACATCATCTTCTCTAATACCGCAAGGCACAGGGCTTTGATATTTGGTGTATAGCTTCATCTAAAGGGCCTTTGCCAAGATTGTTAATTATAGTCTTTGTTGATATTTGGTATGAAGCTTCTCCTTTTTAGACCTCCCTCAACATTATGCACATTATAGCCCTGGGGTCAATAATGACCCTGCCCTGGGGCCCATTTGTTATTCTATGGATCAGGTGAGTGATCCAGGGCCATCATGGCCCTCTTGTTTCCATTGGTCATGTATATTACAGTTAATTTCTACAAAAGAATTAAATTTATAAGTATTGCTTAAAGCTGATTTTAAGGAATTTCTTTGCTTAAAGTTTCTTTTTCATGCCGGAAAGTGTATCGCAATATGTATCGTATCGTGACACAAATATCGCAATATGTATTGTATCGTGAGGTAACTATATCGTTGCAGCCCTATCAGAATTGGGTGAAAACTTGAGTATCTGGAGAAAAATCCTCTGACCTTCCATTGCAGAACTTAGCATCTCACATGTGACCTGAGCAAGGCTCAAACCACTGCAAAGAGGGGGAGCTATTGTGATTGGTCACTGCCCATCGTTGTGATCGTCCATCCAAGTGTCCGTCCATTCACAATTTCTTTAAACAACATGATCGCCTCCTAAACTAGATTTTGACAAAACTCTGCAGAAATAATCCTTAGGTGATCCTCTCAAATTTGTTCAAAGTATTCAATATTCCATGCAGAATTCTGGTTGCCATGACCACAAATAGGAGAAAATCAGAGAAAACTTTAAAAGATCTTCTTATGAAACCAGAAGGCCCAGGATGAGGTATTTCATATTTGGCATGAAGCTTCTTCTAGTGGACCTCTACCCAGATTGTTCGAATTATAGCACTGGGACCAAAAATGGCCCGAGGCAGGGCCAACTGCGTTAACATAGAAGTATTTAGGGAAAACCTTTAAATATCTTCTTGTTTGAAACAATAAGGCCCTGGAGGTCTTTGATATTTGGTGTGAAGCTTAAATATATGTCTAGTGGACCGCTAGTGGGGCCCAATGGGTTTACATAGCCTAATATAGACAAAATGTTTATAAATCTAAAAGATCTTCTTGACTGAAACCAGATGGCCCAGTGGTATTCGATATTTGAGTTACATAGGGAAAACCTTTAAAAATCATCTTGTCTGAAACCAGAAGGCCCAGGTCTTTGATATTTGCCATGTTCAATCTAGTACAGGGATTCTGCTGGCCCAAAATGCAGTTCAGACAAATTGTCCAGACAGCTCAAAATTTATCGGACATACTGAATTTCATTTGGACAAGTTTGAAAAGATGAAATTTTCTTACACTAAAATAGTCAATGTTACCACTTTTTAGCTCACCGTCACGTAGTGACGAGGTGAGCTTTTGGGATCACTTTTTTGTCCGTCCTTTGTGCGTCCGTGCGTAAACAATTTCTTTAAACGACATCTCCTTCTAAACCACTGATCGGATTTTGACCAAACTTCACAGGAATGATCCTTAGGTGGTCCCCTTTCAAAGTTGTTCAAATGGTTCCGGTCCGTTGCACATCTAGGTCACAGGAGCCAAAAAAAGATTTTTTTCACCAAAAACTTAAAACATCTTCTTCTCTGAAACCACAAGGCCCAGGTCTTTGATATTTGGTATGAAGCTTCATATAGTGGACCCCTACCAAGATTGTTCAAATTATAGTGCTGGGTCGAAAAATGCCCCCGCCCCGGGACCCTTTGGTTTTACATAGGCTTATATAGGGAAGAATCTTTAAAAATCTTCTTCTCTGAAACCACAAGGCCCAGGACTTTGATATTTGGTATGAAGCTTCATCTAGTGGACCCCTACCAAGATTGTTCAAATTATAGTGCTGGGACAAAAAATGCCCCCGCCATGGGGCCCTTTGGTTTTACATTGGCTTATATAGGGAAAATCTTTAAAAATCTTCTTCTCTGAAACCACAAGGCCAAGGTCTTTGATATTTGGTATGAAGCTTCATCTAGTGGACCCCTACCAAGATTGTTCAAATTATAGTGCTGGGGCGAAAAATGCCACCGCCCCGGGGCCCTTTGGTTTTACACAGGCTTATATAGGGAAAATCTTTAAAAATCTTCTTCTCTGAAACCACAAGGCCCAGGACTTTGATATTTGGTATGAAGCTTCATCTAGTGGACCCCTACCAAGATTTTTCAAATTATAGTGCTGGGACAAAAAATGCCCCCGCCACTGGGCCCTTTGGTTTTACATTGGCTTATATAGGGAAAATCTTTAAAAATCTTCTTCTCTGAAACCACAAGGCCCAGGACTTTGATATTTGGTATGAAGTTTCATCTAGTGGACCCCTACCAAGATTGTTCAAATTATAGTGCTGGGACAAAAAATGCCCCCGCCACGGGGCCCTTTGGTTTTACATTGGCTTATATAGGGAAAATCTTTAAAAATCTTCTTCTCTGAAACCACAAGGCCCAGGTCTTTGATATTTGGTATGACGCTTCATCTAGTGGACCCCTACCAAGATTGTTCAAATTATAGTGCTGGGGCGAAAAAAGCTCCCGCCCCGGTGCCCTTTGGTTTTACATAGGCTTATATAAGCAGAATCTTTAAAAATCTTCTTCTCTGAAACCGCAAGGCCCAGGACTTTGATATTAAGAATGATCCTCATCTAATGGACCTCTACCAAGATTGTTCAAATTATAGCCCTTGGGCCAAAAATGTCCCCGCCCCGGGGCCCTTTGGTTTTACATAGACTTATATAGGGAAAATCTTTAAAAATCTTCTTCTCTGAAACCACAAGGCCTAGGTCTTTTATATTTGGTATGAAGCTTCATCTAAAGGACCTCTAACAATATTATTCAAATTATAGTGCTGAGGCCAAATATGTCCCTGCCCCAGGGCCCTTTGGTTTTACATAGGCTTATATAGGGAAAATCATTAAAAATCTTCTTCTCTGAAACTGCAAGGCCCAGGACTTTGATATTTGGTTTGAAGCTTCATCTAGTTGACCCCTACCAAGATTGTTCAAATAATAGTGTTTGGGAAAAAAATGCCCCCGCCCCGGGGCCCTTTGGTTTTACATAGGCTTATATAGGGAAAATCTTTAAAAATCTTCTTTTCTGAAACCGCAAGGCCCAGGACTTTGATATTTGGTATGAAGCTTCATCTAGTGGACCCCTACCAAGATTGTTCAAATTATCAAATTATAGCCCTTGGGCCAAAAATGCCCCTGCTCCAGGGCCTTATGGTTTTACATAGACTTATATAGCGAAAATCTTTAAAAATCTTCTTCTCTGAAACCACAAGTCCTAGGTCTTTTATATTTGGTATGAAGCTTCTTCTAAAGGACCCCTACCAAGATGATCCAAATTATAGTGCTGGGGCCAAAAGTGGCCCTTTGGTTTTACATAGGCTTATATAGGGATAATCTTTAAAAATCTTCTTCTCTGAAACCACAAGGGTAAGGACTTTGAAATTTGGTATGAAGCTTCATCTAATGGACCTCTACCAAGATTGTTCAAATTATAGCCCTGGGGCCACAAATGCCCCCACCCCGGGGCCCTTTGGTTTTACATAGATTTATATAGCCCCGGGGCCATTTGGTTTTGCATAGGCTTATGTTGGGAATATCTTTAAAAAAATCTGCTTCTCTCAAACCGCAAGGCCCAGGTCTTTGATATTTGATGTGTAGCTTCATCTAGTGGACCTTTGCCAAGATTGTTCAAATTATAGCCTTTGTTGATGTTTGGTATGAAGCTTCACCTTTCAGACCTCCCTCAACATTATGCACATTAAAGCCCTGGGGCCAATAATGGCCCTCTCTGGGGCCAACTTGTTACACTATAGATCAGGTGAGCGATCCAGGGCCATCATGGCCCTCTTGTGTTTTATATTAGGATCACTTTTTGTCTGTCATCCGTGCGTAAACAATTTCTTCAAACGACATCTCCTCCTAAACCACTGATTGGATTTGGACCAAACTTCACAGGAATGATAGAAGCCTCCGTGGTGTAGTGGTTACGCTACTCGCCTTGTAAACCAGGGATCGCAGGATCGATCCCGGGCTTCTCCAGACTTTCGGATGAGTCTTTAAACCGAGGTCCCGTCTCCGTATGACCTTAGCTGTTGGTGGGACGTAAAACTCAAATACTCACTCACTCACAGGAATGATCCTTAGGTGGTCCCCTTTCAAATTTGTTCAAATGGTTCCGGTCCATTGCACATATAGGCCCATGTCTTTGATATTTGGTATGGAGCTTCATCTAGCGGGCCCCAAGCAAGATTGTTTAAATGATAGCCCTGAGGCCACAAATGCCATCCCCCCCCACACCCCCCGGGCCCTTTGGTTTTACATTTTACATAGGTTTATATAGAGATTATCTTTGAAAATCTTCTTCTCTGAAACTGCAAGGCCCGGTTCTTTAATGTTTGGTGTGTAGCTTCATCTAGTGGACCTTTGCCAAGATTGTTCAAATTATAGCCTTTGTTGATATTTGGTATCAATCTTCACCTTTTTAGACCTCCCTCAACATTATGCACATTATAACCCTGGGGTCAATAATGGCCCTCCCCAGGGCCCACTTGTTACTCTATGGATCAGGTGAGCGATCCAGGGCCATCATGGCCCTCTTGTTTAACAATATTGATTCTTACAAACAATATTGATATAAAGAAGAGTCCAAAATCATTTCAGGACATTTTGTCCAGACTGGCCTGAAATCTTTTTGACAATCATAATTTTTTTAAGGACTATGACCGATGTCCGGCCCCAAACAAAATCCCTGTAGTAGTCTTCTACCAAGATTGTTCAAACTATAGCCCTAGTGCCAAAAATGGCCCAGGGGCCGGAGCTCACTGTGTTTACATATAGGTATACAGTCGACGCTTGATATCTCGAACCTTACGGGACCGGATAAAAAGTCTGAGCTATCCATAGTACGAGATAACCAAAGTGTGAAGTCACATGTATATCAGAGCCCATTATTTGCCGTGACAAGCTTGGTATTCTTGTATCTAGTTTAATAGCACTTACATGCGCAGCTTATGAGTTTTTAAAAATTGATTATGAAAGTAATGGTCTAGCGATCTTAAAAGATTTCTGCATACATACATATTTGGGCATCCAAATAAGCTAAAAATAGATATGTACTTAAATGGACTGGTTCCCTGCTTGTGCATGCAATGCTTATATCACTTTGGTCAGCAGTACATGCTATACGTCATGCGGTAGTCCCTCGTATTGATAAAAGCAGTTTAGGCCCTGCCGAGAAAGCTGGTCATGAGCCTCGGACAAGGGACAGTACTCAGTTTTGACACTAATGTCAGAGGAGTACGTAAAATATATATTCTTGTTCCTTATGATAAGACACATTTAGTGACACCAAGCTGGGGTTCCCCTGGGATACACTGTGGCTATGGCTGGCTAATCGGAGCTGAAAAGACAATTGATTATCAGTCCTTACATTGTGATCAATAATCGATTAGTTTTCACTGAAGATTTGATCATAATTTTACCTGTCTGGCTTTGTCTGAGCACGACTCTCAGCATATGTTGTATTTTACCATAAGAATATATTTGAACAGACAGGCCTGGACAAACAGTGTAGACCCAGATGAGACGCCGCAAAATGCGGCGTCTCATCAGGGCCTGCACTGTTTGCCACTGATCCAGCGATTTTAGGCACAGCTTTGAGTAGTAAATTGTACTTATCAAATAATAGATTACAAACAAATCAGTACTGATAATCATTCTTGTGGAATTTATTGATCAATTAATAAATTATCTGCTTAATCGTGCCAGCCTTAACTGTGGCCCTGCCCCACCCCCTCGACTTCATAAAAGGCCATATATCTCAGAAACCATTCAGATCCCCACCCCTAAACCATATATATTCTTGTTCCTTATGATAAGACGCATTCATTGACAACAACCTGGGGGCCAAGGGATGCGTCTGGGCCTTGCCATACCACCTTCACTTCATAAAAGTCCTGATATCTCGGAAACCTTATAGGTCCCCACCCCATAACCATATATATTCTTGTTAAAATACATGACTACCAGAGGCCAGTGCCTCCCCTGAGCTCTGGTGAGCGTAGTGGCCCATGGGCCTCTTGTTTATTCATGGATTTAAAAAAATGGCACAGTTGTTTTCCTTGAGGAGTATACTGGCAGTGCCATTTGAAACAGTTGAGCGGGTACATGTAGGTTGAAGGTCAAGGTCACAAATGATGAAATGGTCATGAACTGAGGTTTTCAGGTCATAACTTCTACATTTATGCATGGATTTCAAAATAGTTTGGTGCATTTGCTTTCCTTGAGGATTAGAATGCCATTTGAAATCATCTGTTTTGGTAGGTTGAATGTCAAGGTCACACTTGAAGGTCAAATGATAAAATAGTCATAAATTGAGCTTGTGTCCGGGCCATAACTGAGCTACATTTATTCATAGATTTATTTCAAAATACATGTAATTGTGCACAGTTGTTCTCCTTGACAAGTATAATTTGTTCAAGTACATGTATGTATATGTTGATGGTCAAGGTCACACTTGAAATTCAGTTGATCAAATGGTCAGAACTTCTACATTAATTTAATGCATGGATTTCAAAATAATCTGGCAAAATTGTTTATTTTAAACGTTTGTTCAGGTAAGTAGAAGGTCAAGGTCACACATGAAGGTCAGGCAATAAAATGGTCATTTGCTTGTGTAAATTGAAATTTTTGGCTCATAAATATTAAAAAAGTTTGCTGTCTGTAAGCATGATGTTGTTTGCATGGCTTCTGTATAATAGATGGATGGATGACTCGTGATTTTATGTCCTTTTCAACAGTCATATCATGATGATGGGAGATTGATAGTGAAAGGCTGTGTCCAGTGGAACTCCGTTTACAGTTTAGAAGATTTTGCCTGGAGTGTGGATCAAACTCTGGACCATTAGATGAGTAGGCCCGGGCTTAACCCACTGAGTTACCGGGGCTCCTCTTCTGTCTAATAAATGAGTGAATCAGTTCTTCACATGTCTATAGGTTCTAAAGCAGACAGCGGGCTTGACAAGTTGTCCCTGGGCAACCAATCTAGTTTTGGAAATAGGGATTGAATGAAATACTATACACATTGTTGATGGTTTCCAGGATGGTTCTTTTTTTTAGATTTTATCTCTTTTGGTCTGCTCCTACATGTAACTGCACCCACCTTCCTCAGACAAAGCCCAGAGGGCAGGACCCAGATCATAACTAAGCTTTAAACAACCCTTGCTTTGCCGGCCTTGTTGGCTCAGTCGGATGTGCGTCTGACTGGTGATCAGGAGGACACGGGTTCAACTCACGCCGGGGTCGGCAACATTCTTTCGTGGAGATTGATCATGAAATCTTTTCTACGGTCATTCTCTCCCTTCAGCTGATTCAAGAAGAGCAGTTGTCAGTTTCTGGCGAAAGAATGTGCACTGTACTGGTTAACAGCTTACGTATAAGCCTGCCCAGGAAAGTGTGGATAGGTAAACTGACCGGCTCAAAAATGACCTAAATAGTGTTGACTGGGCCGTTAAACTCCACTACAAACAAACAAACCCCTTGCTTTCATCCTGTTTCATCAGAGCCTACACTATCAAACACCAAATGTCTAGAGATTTGAATAACAGAATAGCTAAAGTGGAAAGTATGTTGTCCACTTTCACTCTATCGTTCCTCTACTTAACAGAGCTATTTAGGATTCCTGTTAAAACTTTTCCCATGTGATAAGATGGAGAATGAGCGAATATTGCCACAAAAATAAATGGAAAATATACTTAAATAATCTCTTTAGAAATCATATTGCTCTATAAGGCTAAACCTTTTTTTTGGCTTTGGTTTTACAGCCCTCTTAAGATTATTTCACTACTTATATGAAGCCAATCGTTAATCAGAGTTGGGCGAAAACAGGACAACCCAGAGAAAATCCACCTGACATTCCATTGCAGAACTTGGCAACTCGTCTGTGACCCGAGCCAGGCTCGGTGAGACTAAAGTAATGATTAAGAGTCAGCACTCTTATCCACTAGGCCACAGAGTGGGCAACAACCGGAGGATCCAAAGAAAAATCACCTGACCTGATGCAGAACCTAAATTTGTGTCTCACATATGACTCAAGTGAAGCTAGAACCACAACAGTGAAAGACCTAATGATTAAGAGTCAGAGCTCACTAGGCTAAGACTTTATCCCATTGTTTACATGGACTCTTTGATTGCTATATCTGCGACAAGTCTACTTGTCATATACTGGGTGATATGCCTGTTTTTATGCCCCAACATCAGAAGATACCGGGTGCATATATAGTTTTTTATGCTCCCCGCATCAGATGATGTTGGGGGCATATACATCATTACATGTAGTTTTTCGGTTTTCCGTACGTGGGTTCATGGGTACATGCATGTGTGCGTCCGAATATACGTCCTTCTGTACGAAAGTGTGTACGTACGTACTCTTGTTAGACTCAGGTTAAGGTTTTTGTACCAGGTAGAGCCTGAATTTTGAAGACATATTTTCCAAACCATGCGATGGACTTGGTTCATATTTAGTATGATGATAGATATAGGTCCAACGTTTTATTCAGCACTACATGTACCTCCAGCCATACACATGACCTCAATGTCAAGGTCACAGACTTATAAATTTTAAATGTTTAAGACACAGGTTAAGGTATTTGTACTAGGTAAAACTTGAGCTCATATTTTCCACACCATGTGATGAATTTGGTTCATATTTGATATGATGATAGATTATAGGTCCAATGTTTTATTCAGCAATAACCCCCACCCAAACCCATGACCTCAAGGTCAAGGTCACAGACTTTGAATTTTTTTTTATGTTTAGACTCGGGTAAAGGTATTTGTACCAGGGAGAACCTAAACTTTTATGATGTTTTGTTTGTTTGTATTGGAGTTTAACGGCCCAGTCAAAACTATTTATGTCGTTTTTGAGCCGGTCAGTTTACCTATCAACACTTTCCTGAGCAGGCTTATACGTAAGCGGTTAACCAGTACAGTGCACATTCTTTCGCCAGAAACTGACAACTGCCTTTCTTGAATCAGCGGAAGGGAGAGAATGACCGTAGAAAAGATTTCATGATCAATCTCCACGAAAGAATGTTGCCGACCCCTGCGGGAGTCGAACCCGCGTCCATCTGATCACCAGTAAGACGCGCATCTGACTGAGCCCGGCAAACTTTTATGATTCATTTGGTTCATATTTGGTTTGCTAATAGATACAGGTCGGAAATTTTAGTCAGTAATACTCCCACCCATGCCTATGACTTCAAGGTCAAGGTCACAGACTTAGAAATCTTTAACATTATTTTTTTAAGAGTTCATATGATGGATTGGGTTTATACTTGGTATTATAATAGATACAGGTCCAACATGACATACAGCAATACCCTACCTACAATTTATGCACATGACCTCAAGGTCAAGGTCATAGACATAGAAATTTTTATGCTCGCCGCTTTGTCTGTCTGTCCGACCGCCCGTCCGTCCGTAATACTCTTTATCTCTTAAAGTATTAAAGGTATTTAAGTGAAACTTGATATACTGATAGAGGGCGATGAGGGGAATCAGAGAATACAAGAACCATAACCCGGTCACCAGTATTTATGGTGTTACTTCCCTAATTAAAAGCTTGCCCGGAGCATACAGAAAGGAAGTAAGTGAAACTTTATACAATGAAAGATACCGGCCCCGATAGCTCAGTTGGTAGAGTGTCTGCTCCGGGGAAGGGGAGGTCACGGGTTCAATCCCGGGCCGCGACATACCAAAGTTGTTAAGAATGGTACTAGCTGCTCCTCGCTTGGCACTCAGTTTTACGGGGTAGAGCTAGGACTGGTAGTCTGGTAGACCCAGTGTCAGGATAATGTGACTGGGTGTGGTATCATGTAATGTGTCTAGGACATGATACTTCAGTGAGGCAGCACTATAAAAGTGAGCATTGAGCTCCCTGTCGCAACCAGACACCGTCGTGATATGACTGAAAAATTGTTGAAAGCGACGTTAAACCCGAATTCACACACACACACACATCCTACTGCACATCTTCAGGAAGCATCCTTCGGTTTCACTGAATTTCTTGTTAAATTTTAAGTACGTTAAGAGCTCATATTTTCCAAACCATATTAAATGGATTTGCTTCATATTTGGTATGGTGATAGTTACTGGTCCAAAGTTTTATTCAGCCATACGACAGCCCCCTGATATCAAGGTCAAGGTCACAGACTCAAAAATTTTTGATGTTAAAGATTTTTAGAGCTCATTCTTTTCCAACCATATAATGGATTTGCTTCATATTTGGAATGATGGTAGATACAGGTTAAAAGTGTCTTTCAGCCATTACCCTGCCCTTGCCCCATGACTTGAAGGTCAAGGTCACACACTTAGAAATTTTTTTATGTTAAAGTTTTAATTGCTCATGAATATTTTTCAAAGGCTGAATCTGCAATACCTGCCCACCTATGCCAATGACCTAAAGCACACATTTCCAGATGAGTTATGCTGTCCAATGACAGCTGTTATCGCAACATGATTTTTTTAGGTTGAAGCGGGCCCCTAGGGAGGGGCATCTGTGTCATATTGACACATTTTCTATTTTTGTCCTTATTATAGCCCCGCTTTGAAAAAGTGGGGCTATATTGGATTTGCCATGTCCTTCTGTCATTCCGTGATTCCGTTAATTTGTGTTGGCTCCATAACTTTGTATCTGCTTAACATATTTTCATGAAACTTCACACAAATGTTAAAAACCATAAGACAATGTGCAGAGCGAAGGAATTATAACTGTGGATTGCCTACTTTTGGAGTTATTGCCCTTTGAACATTTTCCGTAATTCCGTAATTCCGTGATTCCGTTAATTTGTGTTGGCTCCATAACTTTGTATCTGCTTAACATATTTTCATGAAACTTCACACAAATGTTAAACACCATAAGACAATGTGCAGAGCGAAGGAATTATAACTGTGGATTGCCTACTTTTGGAGTTATTGCCCTTTGAACATTGAAAAATGGCAATTTTAATTGTGTCCGCTTCATAACTCGAAAACCGTTTGAGATATTTTTAGGAAACTTCACACAAATGTTAAGCACTATGAGACGATGTGCAGAGCGCAGGAACCATAACTCTGCATTGCTTATTTTTGGAGTTATTGCCCTTTGAACATTGAAAAATGGCAATTTTAACAGTGTCCGCTTCATAACTCGAAAACCGTTTGAGATAATTTCATGAAACTTCACACAAATGTTAAGCACTATGAGACAATGTGCAGAGCGCAAGAACCATAACTCTGGTTTTCGTATTTTCTGTGTGTCTGTCTGTGTGTCTGTCTGTGTCTGTTAACAATTTTCGTGTCCGCTCCATAACTTTAAAACCCATTCACATATTTTCATGAAACTTCACACAAACATTAAACACCATGAGATGGTGTGCAGAGTGCAGGAACCATAACTCTGGATTGCCTAATTTTTGAGTTATTTCCCTTTGAATATTGAAAAATATCAATTTTAGCCGTCTTTGCTCGATAACTCAAAAACCGTTTGAGATAATTTTATGAAACTTCACACAAATGTAAAGCACCATATTACGTGTGCAGAGCGCAGGAACCCAAACTCTGGATTGTCTACTTTTTCAGTTATAGGCTTTTGAATATTAAAAAAATGGCAATTTTAACTATGTCCGCTCCATAACCGTTTCTGATATTTTCATGAAACTTCAAATAAATGAAAAGCACCTTGAGATGATGTGCAGAGTGCAGGAACCATAACTCTGGTTTGCCTACTTTAGGAGTTATTGCCCTTTGAACATTTAAAAAGGCAATTTTGACTGTGTCGGCTCCATAACTCACAAACCATTTGAGATATTTTCATGACACTTCACACAAGTGTAAAGCACCATGAGACAATGTGCAGAGTGCAGGAACCCTGACTCTGATTTGCCTACTTTAGGAGTTATTACCCTTTGAACATTGAAAAATGGAAGATGAAATTTAGTATAAACATGGACATTCTGGTAATGTATCATGCTCATTGAAATGAGGGACAAGGGCTCACAACTCTTTGAGTTTTTCCAGATAATGTAAAATTTTCAACAGTTATTTCTTGTTCATAACTGTTTTCTCTGCAGCTTAAATAACTTTCTTCTCTGACAGCGCTGATGCGGGGCTATAGTCAGATCCTCTGACAGCTCTAGTTCTATTTTCTATGAAAAATTCTGTTAGCTAATATTGAGGCGCTGATCAGATGCCGTGTTCTGCGGCCGTGTTCTGCGGCATCTGATCTGGGCCTGCACTGTTTGCCGAGGTACCCATTTAGGGGTTGCCCCCCCAAAATGGGTTAAAAAAATTGTTCATCGTACAGTTTTTATGCTTCTTACTCACCAGAGCCAAAGGCTTTAGGAAAGCTTATACGAGACTCAGTTGTCCATCATTGTTTGTTGTCTATGAAATATTTCAAATAACACCCCTGGTGAAAATGACAATGGAATTTCACTGAAATTTTAGCGTTATTTCATGGAAATAACTGTGGAATTTCAGTGAAAGAATCGGGCAAAATAACACTGAAATAACACGAGATTTTCAGTGAAATTTCATTGTTATTTCAGTCAATTAACACTGAAATCTCAGTGAAAGAATCAGGCAAAATATTACCAAATTTCAGCAAAATCTCATAGAAATTTCAGTGAAAATTTGTTAGTATTTCAATAAAATAATACTGGTTTTCAGTGAAGTTTCACTGTTATTTCAGTCAAATAACACTGAAATCTCAGTGAAAGAATCGGGCAAAATATTACCGAATTTCAGTAAAATCTCATGGAAATTTCAGTGAAAATTTGTTAGTATTTCAATAAAATATTACTGATTTTCGGTGAAATTTCACTGTTGTTTCAGTCAAATAACACTGAAATCTCAGTGAAAGAATCGGGCAAAATATTACCAAATTTCAGTGAAAATTTGTCAGTATTTCAATAAAATAATGCAGAGATCTCATTGAAAGAAATGGGCAAAACACCTCTAAATTTTGTTGAAATCTCAGAGAGATTTTCCTGAAAGTGTGTTAGTATTTCACAGAAATTTTAATGAAATTTTAGGAAATATTCAATAGCATTTCACAGATATATCAATGAGATTTCAAAATTGTTTCCCATTGATGGTACTGGATTTATGTTTTGATATACATAGATTTAATTACTATTAGTTCGCATGAGAAATATATATAATGAACAACTTCATTCATCCCCCAAATACTTTTTTCTCTAAATGGTTGCATAATGATATCAATTACAACAGCCAAGAGTCTCTGTTTACCTGTCACACTGTACCCCACCCATTTCGAATGACCATATTAATTTTTGGACAAGAAGAAAAAAAAAAGTACAGTAATTTATTAAATATAATTATGTCTGATTTATCTTTTTTTTGTCAAACTTGTGTTTTCTAAGGCCTTTCAGCGTGTTTGTTAATCTAACACAGACATTGAATGACCAGAAACTTTTGACCTTCAAAATCCGCATGCTGACCTGCTAACCTGTGTCTGCCATCATTTCTGCCCAATTCAAACAGCATCTTTTCAAACTGTGTTCTGAAGTGTACTTACTATATCAGCTAATGTTCTGTGATGTTTGTCATCCTGATATTACCGGACAATTAGTTTCTGGCACTGCTTTGAAAATCCCTCCAATACTAAGGCAGCCATGTTTTTCCCATCATTCAGTTGAAATGATGTCATCATCAATGACGTCATCACCAAAATTTCAGTGAAATTTCAGTGAAATTTGGTGAGATTTCATTTTAATTTTAAAACTCATAATTTTCAGTGTCACTTATTATCAAAACAACATTGCATGTTAAACATCAAGTTATTGTTGTTGTATAAATCCTCGTAGGAAAGAAAGGGGCTGATTAACTTGCCTGTTTGTCCCTTGGCTTATGGTACTTTCTTATAATTGGGTTGGCATCAAATTTTGATTGTGGCACTTCCTGAACTATTCATTCTTATACTTTGTCATAGAATGAAATTACTTTCTAGTTGAAAAGACATTCTATGAAAACTAGATTTCACTCAAGAAACAAAAAATTACATGCAAAGACTGAAATTTTCTAAAACTGTACTAAAATTTAAATGAAATACTAAATTTGATTAAAATCCTTGAAATTTTACTGATGCTAGAAAATTGTTGAAATTTCACTGAAATTTCATTTAAATTTTTGTGAATTTCCATCGAAATTGAATTCTATTGAAAGGCGTTCTTTCAGGGTACAGGAAATTTACATTGGTTTCTGCCCTCGCTTGGAATTTGATGATATTATGCATAACAATTGCCTTGAATTATGATGCATTCACTTTTAAATGCAATTCCTTTGTAAATTTATCACAATTTTAGGAAGTCACTACCAAAACAGAGGGTTTTGTTTGTTTGTATTGGAGTTTAACTGTCCAGTCAACACTATTTAGGTCATTAATGAGCCGGTCAGATTACCTGTCCACACTTTTCCTGGGCAGACTTATACATCAGCGGTTAACCAGTACAGTGCACATTCTTTAGCCAGAAACTGACAACTGCCCTTCTTGAATCAGCGGAAGGGAGGGAATGACCATAGAAAAGATTTCATGATCCATCTCCACGAAAGAATGTTGCCAACCCCGGCAGGTATCGAACCCACGTCCTCGTGATCAACAGTCAGACGCGCGTCCGACTGAGCTACCGAGTCCGGCCCCAAAACAGAGGGTACTCTGATATAAACCTGTATACAGTAATCTTAGCCGACATTGCAGACTCAGAACAGCCTGTTTCTGATCAGGGTCTTCACTTTTTGCTGTTCCAACTGCAATTTTATTATGTCCACATTTTTATGTCCTCATGCATGCACGCAAGAGCAAGAGCGGGGACATATAGTTTTTGCCCTGTCTGTTTGTTGGCTTGTCTGTTTGCTAGATAACTTTAAGGCCGAAACAAGCTAGTCTTGCCCAAACATCTGGATTCCCTACTTGAAAGGAAAAACATTGGTCATAACTTTTGAACCGTTTATATTTGGCATGTAGGTTCCTTGTGATAAGAAAAAACATTGGTCATAACTTTTGAACCGTTTCAGATAGATTGAGCCTTCATATTTGGCATGTAGGTTCCTTGTGAACCCTTCAGATAGAACCTTCATATTTGGCATGTAGGTTCCATGTGACAAGGGCTTAGGATAAGAAAAAAATTGACATTGGCCTGGGGACATGTTTGTGTTTCACAAACACATCTTTTTTAAATTTAAGTCTGTGACAGCAGTTTATATGTATGTCCAAACTTCTGAGGCTTTTAAGATGATATGCTGATACTTTTATGTACTCCACTACCTGAGGACTTTATAGCACAGTTTTAGGGGTCCGAAGCATGAACTATGTTAGTAAATGGGTGGCAGTGTTGTGTCCAATTACAATGTATAGATTATACAGAAAAGAAATGGTCATTTTTCTGTATGATCTGTACATTTTTAGGATCCATCTGTGAAAAGTACTGTATTTTATCCAAAACTGTGAGGAAAAATTGTGGTGTATGTTGTTGCATGTTTTCTTGCTTCATTCTTACATTGTTTCTTCGCATTAGTCTTATCTAATATTTTCCTTAGAGGCTTTCTTTATTTTAATATATATACATTAAAACTTTTGTAACTGAAGAAAATGCATTGGTCATTTGACTGAAAAAATACTGAAATTTCACCGAAAATTCATTGAAATTTCACTATCACTGAAATGTTGTAGACGATCAAAATTTATGCAAAAATACTGCTGAAATTTTAGTGAATTTTCATTGAAATTTCATTGAAATTAAGTTTCACTGAAATTTTGAATATGTCAGTGAAATTTGTTGAAACTTCACTGAAATTTCATTGAAATTTCATCAAATTTTGGTCAAATGGGTGAAATCCACCAAAATATGAGGATTTCAGTGAAATTTCAATGAAATTTACTGAAATTTTGATTAAATTTTCTCTGGGGACCTCCTTCAAACTTAAATTAAAGCCACTGGCCTAGTTGGGCTCAAATTTGATTTGTAGCAACTAGCATTCATGGTTTGTGAAATTGATAGTTCATGGTTTGTATGAAAATGTCAACAAATTGGGTAACTTTAAATCTAACATGCATGAATCACCATGCCAGTCCAAAAAACAAGCGATGGTAATTTGGAACTGGACTCTGGTGAGCCTGTGTGCAGGGTTTTCCATCAGATTTTTCTTAAGAGGCCATTCACCAGTTTGAGGCGGCAAATTTCTAAAATTTCTTAAGACTTAAATTAAAAAAAAACAAAACAAAACATTTGACATGACCAGAAAATAAATTGAGGCGGTCATTTTGGCATCCTACCGCCTCTTAATGAAAACCCTGTAGGTTTTGCAATTATTTTCTGCTCTAGAACCATCAGTTTAGTATGTTAGATCATAGCAGATCATAGTTGCTAGAAATGCAAAGTATCGCTATGTGCATAACACTGTATACATGTATTGAATTATTTTAGAACTCTGGACCAGTTATGAGCTACCTAGAGACAGTTAGTGAGACTTCTGACAGAATCTGTGTTGCCAAGTCAGACAAGAAGCATTGCTGACTGCAGATGACAGTTGAACCGTTGCTTGCTGGCCTTTCAACGGAAATAGAAGAGGTACTGTAGCATAACATACCATTGGGACACCTAGAACCCTTAATTTTCAATTTATTCCAAATAAAAAATAATGGATTATAGTGTTCCAGTATTTAAACACAATAGGTAATTCAACTGATGGCTGACTGACAATTGGTACAGACCCTAATGCCATGCACAACTCTGATGTGCTTGAACGGTGTTTATGTACCTGTACTTCTGTTCTGAAAAAAAGAAGGATCTTACATGAGTGGGCATTTCATACGAAATTTAAGAGACAAAACCTTTGGAAAGTTTCATAAATTTCAAATGAAGTGACTTCAAGAGAAATATGCAGTTGTCATATATGACTATTTGTAGTAAGATTTTATTGCCATAAAAGTTCACACTTTTGTCGAGCCTGCTTGTGATGAGCAAGACATAGTTTTTACAGTTTGAGTTTGGTGTATGTGCATGTGTGCATTGTGCATGAATTGTGTGTCTGTCTGGATTTTCTACATAATGTATGGATTTCAAAATAATTATAGCCCTGCTTTAAAAAAGTGGGGGCTATATTGGATTTGCCTTGTCCTTCTTTGATTCAGTAATTCCGTTATTCATCATAACTCAAAAACCATTTGAGGTATTTTCATGAAACTTCACACAAATGTAAAGTGCTATAAGACGATGTGCAGAGTGTAAAACCATAATATGTTCTATAAAAGGGTTATCCTTTGGATTCATAACTCCGGATTGCCTACTTTTGGAGTTATTGTCCTTTGAACATTGAAAAATGCCAACTGTAATGCTGTTATTCATGATAACTCAAAAACCGTTTGAGGTATTTTCATGAAACTTCACACAAATGTAAAGCACTTTGAGACAACGTGCAGAGCGCATGAACCATAACTTTTGGAGTTATTGCCCTTTGAACATTGAAAAATGGCAATTTTAACCTTGTCATCAAAAACCTTTTGAGGTATTTTCATGAAACTTCACACAAACGTAAAGCACTATGAGATGATTTGCATAGTGCATGAACCATAACTCTGGATTGCCTACTTTAGGAATTATTGCCCTTTGAACATTGAAAAATGGCACTCCGAATAAACCCAGTACAGTAATATTAAAATTTGTGTCCGTTCCATAACTCTGAAAATATTTCAGATATTTTCACGCATCTGTAAAGCAAATGTAAAGAACGATGAGTCGAGGTGCAGAGCAGAAGAACCGTTACTCTGGTTTGCTTACTTTTGGAGTTATTGCCCTTTGAACTTGGAATAAACTCAGTACAGTAATAATTTGTTTCCACTCCATAACTAAGAAACCGTTTCCGATATTTTCACAAACCTTTACACAAATGTAAAGCAAGTTATGAGGCGAGATGTCATAATAATTTGTGTCACTTTATATAGAACTCTTGGCAATATTTGCAATATTTATTTAAGTGTGTATTGTCAATGCAACTCCTTATACAGTTTGCTGCTGTTCCTTCATTATCACTGTTGCTATTTGATGTAAGTATGGTTGATTATTTTTCATATCATATTCTTGATCATAAAAAAGTGCTTCTCGTATATCATATTCTTGATCATAAAAAAGCGCTATAGTCAGTTATAGTTTGGGTTTTGTTCTCCTCGATGAGTAGAAGTGCCATTTGAAACATTTATTTAGGTAGGTTGTAGGTCAACGTCTTAACTTGAAGGTCAAAGGATAAATGGTCATAAATGGAGCTTGCGGACAATAGCTTCTGCATTCATGAATGGATTTCAAAATAATTTGGAGCAGTTGTTCTCCTTGAGGTGTAACAGTGCCATATGTTTGTTTGTTTGTTTGAATTGAGTTTTAACATCCCCATTAACACTTTTGTCTTTAGGTCATTTTGGAGATGTTGGGACTTTTTTCCAACATTGAGATGAAATGACATCTCGAGCCCTTCTGCTCAATGAAACCAGAAGGCCTATATGCACTGGACAGTCTGACTCACTCAGAGCAGTGCCATTTGAAACATTTGTTCAGGTATGTGTAGGTTGAACCTCAAGGTCACATTTGAAGTTCAAATGATGAAATGGCTGTAAATGGTAAAATAAATAATAATTTGAGCATGTCCAGGCCATAAGTTGTACATTCATGCATGGATTTCCAAATTATTTGTCACAGTTGTTCTCCTTGAGGAGTAGCAGAGCCGTTTGAAACATTTAATCAGCAGGTTGAAGGTTAAGGCCACAGTTGAAGGTCAAATAATAAAATGATTGTTTAATATGAATAATGAAATAATATTTAGAGTTTGTCCCGGCCATAACATCTACATTTGTGTATGGAATTCAAAATAATTTGGCACAGTTGTTCTCCTTGAGAAGTAGCAGTGCCATTTAAAACATTTAATCAGGTAGGCTGAAGGTCAAGGTCACAGTTATGAGTCAGATTATATAATGGTAATTAGTTGAGCTTGTCTAGGCCATAACTTCTACATTTATGCTTGGATTTAAAAATAATTTGGCACACATGTTCATTTGAAACATTTCTTCAGGGTTGATGAAGGCCAAGGTCACACTGAAGGTCAGCTGATAAAATTTTCATTTAAAATTTAGCTTGACCAGGCCAGAACCTCTACATTTATGCATGGATTTCAAAATAATCTGGCACAGTTGTTTACTTTTTAGAAACATTAAATTTTGTTCATGTAGGTTATAGGTCAAGGTCACCTGAAGGTCAACTGATAAAATGGTCGTAAATTGAGCTTGTCGAGCCATAACTTCTACATTTATGCATGGATTTAAAAACAATTTGGCACGGTTGTTCATTTGAAACATATGCTCAGGTAAGTTGAAGTCAAGTTCACACTTGAAGGTCAGACAATAAAATGATCATTGACTCAAGAGTAAATATTGTTAATTGAAATTTTTGGTTCATAAATATTACAAAAAAGAAATTGCTGTCTAAGCATGGTTTTGTTTGAGTGGTGTTTGTATAATAATTGAGTGAATCAGTTCTTCACATGCCTATAGGTCATTTAACCCTTGTCCTGCTGAATATTCATATATGCCACACCCACTACCCATTATCAACCAATCAGATTACCTGTAGCAAATTATTACAACAAATTCACAATCTGAATGACAAACAATGTAGATCCTGATCAGATGGCTTCTTCAGAAGCCATGTGATCTGGATCTACATTGTTTCAAAGAAAAGGCATATCCGGGCTCAGCAGAACAAGGGTTAAGCAAACAGTGGGCTTGACAAGTTGTCCCCAGACAACCATTCTAGATTTAATAGAAATTGATGACATCATAACTTTACTTACTAATAACAAACTTATCCTCATTCGATTTTTGGACATTATGTATGAAGTATTAAGTAACTGAATAACAATAAAAAGTTTTTCTTTGCCAAAGGACAAAGTTAAGAGAAAGTACTGAACATTGTTTTATTTTCATGTTACTTACCAGTTTTCATAAATTTGTTACCTGGAAAATTGCATCAGTACCTTATACACTTAAAACTGAATAATAGACTAGGAAATACACAAGTTTGCAAGAACTCTAGGAGAAAGCAAGAGATTTAATCTGTTTAATATTTTTCTTCAAGGGTAAAGTAACAATGGCTCAAGATGCCAAACTCTTGTAGAAGAATACCAATTTGATGTGGGCAACACAAAGGAGATGCAGTGTTTCAGCCCTAATTGCTCTGCACTAACAAGCTGATAGAGCCGATTCCAGTGGGCATCACAGGAGGTTAGTATGTTAATCAAAGCGCCAAAGGCACTGAAATGACAGATTCTATGACAAAATCAACACACTGTGAAAACTTACAGACAACCTTTCTAAAAGATCTTAAAATTAAGAAAAGTAGTTCTGCAAATTCCATTGTATGATATGTTTGCAGATGTCTATACACCGATGGTATTATGAAATGCCATTCGATGTTTCAAATTTTGGAAAGAAACTATTTACATTTTCAAAACCAAACATTAAAATTCAAGTTTTAACAATGCTACTGTCAATAAGTAACATTTTTGTCTGGTCGGTTGTGGATACCTCCCCCAAAAAGATACTTTATGGGAAAGAGATCGGAGGAGAAGGGCTGGTCAGTCCAGTACATGAATTCCATTGGCTTGAAGACATTTTTGAATAAGAACAGCACTATAATCCCGCCCGCAATCCTGCTGGATTAGATATCCTGGATTTTGAACTTAAACAAATAAATGGAGCCACGCGAGGCCGACGCATTTGATTGATGTAACGTCTCGCTGTTCAGTTAACGTCTCAGCCATGATCTTAAATGTTCTTAATGTCGCTAGCTACATGCAATAGCTCGACATACAATTTCGCTTATTCCATCCAATATATCATGCTCTATTACTCACGCGTCGCCTTGGCATACCTTACACATATGTCGAAACATCCCGAAACAACAATCGGCGTGATTCACGCTGAAGTGCGATGTGTCACTGAAACGCATATCACGCGAGTCGCTTAGACGCCAATATACATGTACGTATTTCAGGCACCAGCGTAAGTGTTCCGTACTGTGTCGACATATTAATTTTGGTCACGACAGGGAGGTCTAGCTCTCAAAAGTGCATTGCATAAGGGCGACGTTCAGCGTCAGTACTTATTAGTCGGTAGTTGAAACCCTTTGTTTATCTACAGTGTAGCATATGCCGGCGGAAATCTGCTTTGCATATGTGTCTGTCGGATGACGTCGGTCTTCCGCTACGTCGAGGTTTAGCGTCTGTTGATAGTAAGATGTAACTCAAACAGGCATTTAGATAACACACATGTGGCGCCCAAAATCAGAGTCAACGCCATCCGCTTTACGTCCAGCATCTAACTGTCCATTAGAAGCCTCCGTGATGTAGTGGTTATGCTACTCGCCTTGTAAACCAGGGATCGCAAGATTGAACCCGAACTTCTCCAGGCTTTCGTATGAGTCTTTAAACCGAGGTATCGTCTCCGTATGACCTTAGCTGTTGGTGGGACGTAAAACACAAACACTCACTCACTCACTCTAACTGTCCAGGGTTTAATGAAAAATGTTGCAATACATTCTCACGTGATGCTTTTGAGAACAAAATACAATTTCTTTTCTAGGCACGACCTTACATCACACATCAAAAGTTTGATCCTGAACATGTGGTTTCTATCAGCGCTGGTGTGAAGGTGATACACAGGATCGTTGGCCCCCGCTCATCGGGGCTTAAAGAAATAGATGGGCTGCATGATGCTTCCACGCAGAGCTGAAACCGACCCGCACACGAGTACTGGTAATCTGCTTAGACGATCTAAGCCTGCCCAGGCAAAGCGGTGCAAAGCCTCCATGCATATAAACCCTATTGGTTTCATTGGGGGCAGGGCTTGAGATGTCATTTCATCTCAGTGTCGGGTAAAAGTCCCTAAAATTGGAAGCAACGTCTCCAAAATGACCTATACAGTGTTGACGGGGACGTTAAACCTCAAATCAAACAAAACAAAACACAGGATCGTGGCCAGGCTGGTAACCATACGTCACGGTTGATTTATTTAACCTTTTTAGCTTAAGGGCATGGCGCATAAGCGTATTGTAATCATGCAATCGTTTGGTTTCAGAATCATAGCACCGAAAGTGTTGGTGGGATTCAGGTTGGGGTAAAAGTCCTGGGCTGAGATTTAAACTGTTTAATTTAACTCTGCAATTCCAAACAAATAGTGAAGATTTTGATAAGAAGCGCATTCTGCAGCGTTTGAACTTGGTCTACACTGTTTGCCAAGCTCACCCTACGATTTCAGGATGACCCTCTTCAGTCTTATGGAATACCCTGATCTCACTGCGGCTGTTTTCTGCAAGAAAAAGGTTATTCCGAGATAGTCAGTAGACGTTAGCTCTGAATCGCTTTTCTTATTAGTAACTTTGGGTCGAATGCCAAACAAACAACCTAAACATAGCCGGGTCGTTTGTCAGTGTTGGGTACACTGCACTTGAATCAAATGTTCGATCTGGCAAACAATGAAGACTAAGATCAAATGCCACAGAACACGGTGCTGATCTTGTTCTACATTTTTGCATCAGTTCCTAACATCTTAAGTTTAAACGGATCAGTCCAAGTCCTCGTTCATGACCAGCCTGCATTTAGAGACAATCGGCATGATTGGTGTCAGTGCTTTGATTTATTCACTGCCTTGAGTTTCTGGAGTGTACTCTTCCATCACCGAAGTTGGGCTCATCCATTCTGCTAAATATGGCACCTATAATTATATCACAGGACCTACACTGTTTGCATAGGTATCTGTACCATATTCCAGGGTTGAAAGGGACAGCCTTTCTCGCAAAGTCTGATATACACCTAGTTGTTACTGACCTAGATTTGACCTCGAATGTCGGAAAATCCATTAATATTCTGGTCTGCAGCTGACCGGCTGGTCTATAAGGATTAAATATTGACAGCACTGTTAGAAAACAGTGTAAAACCTGAGCAGACGTCCAAGCAGACGCCCCTTTGATCTGGGTATACAGTCTCGCATGATGCAGCTGATTCATATGAAATGCTGAATCTATTCTCTTGAAGGTAAGATAAAATCGTCAAGTCGTTTGCTTCAAAAGTTTGTATTGCGATTAAAGGATGTACAATTTTGATAACTGCGCCAAACCGGACTACAGTTTGTGCGGACTCATATTTCTTTGGCGGTCAAAGCCGGAAGAAAGTCGTAAGAAAGCCGGAACTACTTTACAACACGCAGGATAGCTAGAAATGACAGATTGAATCTGCCATTAAAAATGGATTTGATCGGGGAATAAAGTAAGAATTTACTCATCTTCGCAAGCCAAGGTTATATATTATGTTCACTTTGTCTCTCTGTACTTTCGGCGCGCAGAAAAAAGTCACGGAAATAGTCACAGAAAAAGGTCACAGGAAAAAAATCACAATAAGAAAATAAAGAACTATTCCAATAAAAAGATGTTGCTAATAAATTAAAATAATGACATCACCTACTCTTCCGACTTTTACCTATGTAAAGTGGGGTTTAAAAGGGTGTTCATTCTACAGATCACTGCCTTTGCTTCTGATTTGTTATTGTGATGCATTAATGCATTCATGTACTTGATATTTAATGTATTCATTCAAACTGTCAAACAGAATCACACAGTGTAGATCCTTAGCAGATGGCTTCTATCTGGATCCGCACTGTTTAGAAAGGCGGAGTATATCCTGGTTCAGCAAGACATGGGTTAAACACAAAAATATGGCATAAATGGTAGGTTAAACAATGAACTAATATACATGCTTGCATAGAAGTTAACATGTATGATGTCAAAGGCTGCTATCTCATTGAGTTCCAGCGGAACATACAGATAAACCTGCTGTGAGTTAAAATATTGGACTGATTTTAGCTGATATACTTTCACTGGGAGGTTTTAATTGCTAACCAGATTCTTTAAACAAATAGTGTGGTCCTGAGCAGCCGGCTGAGCGGAAACCGCATTCCCCGACACCTGATCTGTGTATTCAGTGTTTGGCAAACCCAACCAGATTCCATAGATAGCTCTCTTAACACAACTCTCTGACATAACAGGTTTTTTGTTTGTTTGATATAAGGTTTAACGTCCCGGTAAACAATGTAAAGGTCATTTTGGAGACGTTGCTTCCAATTTTGTGGGACTTTTCCCGACATTGAGATGAAATGACATCTCAAGCCCTGCTGCTCAATGAAACCAATAGGGTTTATAAGCATGGACGGGCCGACTCGCACCACTTTGCCTGGGCAGGCTTAGATCCTCTAAGCGCTTTACCAGTACTTGTGTGCGGGTCGGTTTAAGCTCTGCGTGGAAGCATCGTGCAGCCTATCTATATCTTCAACCTGATGGGCGGGGCCCGACATAACAGGTACCATCGATAAAAGTAGTCTGACTATTTTCTATTTATAACCATTAGTTACATGAACAACAGCATTAATACAGATTTGTCCTTTAGTAACTTAAGGTCAATTGTTAGAGTTGTGTTCAGTATTTAATCACTCAGTGTTTTTTTTAGCTCACCAGAGCCGAAGGCTCCGGGGGAGCTTATAGGATAGGCAGTTGTCCGCCGTCGTCGTCGTCTGTCCTATGACGTCAACATTTTCAAAGGACATCTCCTCTGAAGCCGATGGGCCGATTGGGCTCAAATTTTATCTGTAACATCCTTGGGATGGGGGATTGAAAGTTTGTGTTTTTTATCAAAATCTTCTCATTAGTTTGGTTGCTATGGCAACTTGTAGTTTCCATAGACTTATAATGGGAAAAATTGAAAAATGGCATTAACTGCCAAGCCTCTGCAGATATTTTGACAAAACTTACATAAAAATGTTCCTTAGGCAATCTACTATCTGCCGTATGATTTTAGGCCTACTGCTCATTTGTATTGGTTGCCATGGAAACCAAAATAAAAAAATAGAAAAAAAATACTTCAAAAATCATCTCCTCAGAAACCGAATGCTCTATAAGGCTGAGAGTTTTTGGAAATATTCACCATATTTGCCTTTACAGATTTTGTATTTTTTTTATAAAATTTGACTCTTCAGTTTGGTTGCTATGGCAGCTTAGATTTTCCATAGACTTATAATGGGGAAAACTGAAAAATGGCATTTACTGGCATTTACTGCCAAGTCATTGCAGATATTTTGACAAAACTTTTATAGAAATGTTCCTTTTGTAAATGTCTCTCAGCCATATGCTTTAATGCCAACATGGGGGTCCTCCAGGTTAAGCCGGGACCATGCCCTACCCCCTCCACTTCATAAAAGGCCATATAACTCAGAAACCATCCAGATCCCCACCCCAAAACCATACATATTCTTGTTCCTTATGATAAGATGCATTCAGTGACACCAACCTGGGGGTCCGCCGGTATGTGCTGGGGTCATGCCCCACCCCCTCCATTCCATAAAAGGCCCAATATCTTGGAAACCTTACAGATCCCCACCCCTAAACCATATATATTCTTGTTCCTAATGATAAGATGCATTCAGTGACCCCAACCTGGGAGTCCCCCGGTACGTACCGGGGTCATGCCCCACCCCCTCCATTCCATAAAAGGCTCAATATCTTGGAAACCTTTCAGATCCCCACCCCTAAACCATATATATTCTTGTTCCTTATGAAACTATACATTCACTGACACCAACTTGGGGGGTCTTCCGGGGTGTGCCTGGGCCTTGAACCACCACTTCTTCTTCACAAAAGGCCATATATCTCATAAACCATTTAGATCCCCACCCCAAAACCATATATATTCTTGTTCCTTATGATAAGACGCTTTCAGTGACACCAACCTGGGGGTCCCCGGGTTGTGCGGGGGTCATGCCTCACCCCCTCCATTTCATTAAAGGCCCAATATTTTGGAAACCTTACAGATCCCCACACCTAAAACCTATATATTCTTGTTCCTTATGAAGAGACTCATTCATTGACACCAATTTGGAGGTCTTCCTGGTTGCACCGGGGCCTTGCCCCACCCCTCCACTTCACGAAAGGCCATCTATATCAGAAACCATTCAGATCCCCGCCCCAAAACCTTATATATTTTTGTTTCTTATGATATGACGCATTCATTGACACTAACCTGGGGGTCCCCCAGGATGTGCCGGAGTCGTGCCCCACCCCTTCATTTCATTAAAGACCCAATATCTTGGAAACACCTCCACCGCTTAAGAAGCCTTATAACTCCGGTATACAGATCCCCACTGCTACACCATATATATTCTTATTCCTTATGATAATACGCGTTTAGTGATTCCAGCCAGAGCTCCATTGGGTCCCTACTTAATAAAAGGCCTAATGTTTTAGATACTGAGTCCAGATGGATGCTCATTTGGATATAGGGGTTTGATACAACGCATAATGTAGTAATGTAGTAATTTCTTCATTTTGATTTTTTTTACTACATTATGCGTTGGCATAGTCGACGCGAAATGAAGTAAAAAAATTATTTCATTTCGCGTTGATATGCACCATATCGACGCATAATGAAGTAATGATGGTAGAACATAGCTGTCTTCGAAAAGACTTAGGAAGCAATACAGTTAAATTCCTACAATTTAGACCACATTTGAGACGGTTCAAAAGTGGTCTTTAAGACCACAGTTGAACAGTCCAAAAGACGGTCTTCCACAAAAGCACACTGAAGGTCAAAATCACAAAGACAGACAGACAGAATGGACAAAAACTATATACCCCCTTGCATACTTCGTATGCCGGGGGTATAAATAGATGGGCTGCACGATGCTTCCACGCAGAGCTGATACCGCCCGTACATGAGTCCTCGTAATCTGCTTAGAAGGTCTAAGCCTGTCCAGGAAAACTGCTGCGAGTCGGCCCATCCATGCATATAAACCCTATTGCTTTTAATTGGACGGCAGCGATTGAGATGTCATTTCATCTCAATATCGGGTAAAAGTCCCATAAAAAATGAAGCAATGTCTCCAAAATGACCTAAATAGTCTTGACGGGAACGTTAAACCTCAAATCAAACAAACAAACTGTTGACGCATAATGAAGTAAAATTAAGTATGCCACCCATCGCCGCAAAATGAAATAATTCTTTCATTTTGCTCAAACCTCTTAGTATCGACGCATAATGAAGTAAAAACGACATTTTATTTCATTTCGCGTCGACTATGCCAACGCATAATGTAGTAAAAAGTTCAAAATGAAGAAATTACTACATTACTACATTATGCGTTGTAACAGGGGTTCATTTGGGAGACTTTATAATTGGTAGATTAAAATCACATCATGTTAAAATACATGGCTATCATTGGGCAGTGCCCACCTGAGCTCTGGTGAGCATAGTGGCCCATGGGCCTCTTGTTTTTTTTTACATTTAAGTTGTGGGACAACCTTACATAGCAATGTATCTTCTGATTGGCAAACAAATGACAAGCACTAAGGAAAACAATTTGCTGCTGCAAATAGATGGCATTGCAGGAAATCTGATTTGTGAATAGGCCATCAGCTACCTAAGAGTATGTATTGTTAAGCCCTTCACTGCCATAGGGGACTCTCGTCAACAGCCTGGCTGACGGCCATAGGTGCCTTTTGTCGGCAATGTATGATACCAGCTTTTACCTTGTTAAGTAAGTTTCACAAGCTGTTAAATCTTATGGAACACGGCATTCTATTTTTAGACTTGCTCTTTGTTGTTTACCGGGTGATTTCCATAGACTTATAATGGGGAATAATAAAAAATGGCAGGGTCCCCCAATTTGTGCCCGGGCCATGCCCCACCCACTCCACTTCATAAAGGGCCCTATATCTCAGAAACCATTCAGATCCACATTCATAAACCATATATATTCTTATTCCATGTGATAAGACACATTTAGGGACCCAACCAATTTTATCTGGTAGATAGACTCTTTATTATTACTCACCCGCATAGGATGATGCCTGGAGGATATAGTTTTCTGTGCATTCGAACCTCCATCTGTACTAGTATGTGTACATACTTACACACAAATCATGTTTGTTTGTTTGTTTGATTTGAAGTTTAACATCGCAGTCAACACTGTAAAGGTCATTTTGGAGACGTTGCTTCCAATTTTGTGGGACTTTGACCAGACTTTAAGATGAAATGGCATCTCAAGCCCTACCGCCCAATGAAACGAATAGGGTTTATAACCATGGAAGGTCTGACCTGGACAGGCTTAGATCCTCTAAGATAACACGATAGAGTGTCTTTAGAAGGCGAAACCAGGTCTGGTTGCCCGTCAGATGCCACCGATGAAGAAACGGAGCCTGGTGTACTCTGATAGGCGAATTAAGGTGGAAAAAATAACGATTGCATTACACATTTCACACAGTAGCCGCCCAATGAAACCAACAGGATTAATAAGCATGGATGGGCCGACTCGCATGGCTTTGCCTGGGCAGGCTTAGTTCCTCTAAGCGGTTTACCAGTACTCGTGTGCGGGCCAGTTTTAGCTCTGCGTGGAAGCATCATGCAGCCCATCTATTTCTTCAAGCCCCGATATGTGTGGGCTGACAAGTCATGTTAAACTCAGGTTAAGGCCAGATAGAACATGAACTCATATTTTCCAACCCATGAGTTGGATTTGGTTCATATTTGGTATGACGACAGATATAGGTCCAAAGTTTTATTCAGCAGTACTCCCACCCATGCCCATGACCTCAAGGTCAAGGTCAGTGACTTAGAATTTGTTTATGTTAAAGACTCTGGTAAAGGTATGTGTACCAGATAGAACCTTATTATTTACCTTACTATTCAAATAACATCTCCTAAACTATAAGTCAGAAGTTGGATTGAACTTAATGAGAGGCATCAGGGTGACATGGAAATCTACAATTGCTAAAATTGTTTTGTTGTGATATGCAGGATGGCCTGCAAGGAGGCCATTTTGAAAACCTTCAAACCAAATCTACTGCCAAAAGTAGCTGCAAACGATAGCTCTGCCCTTACAAACTATACACCCCCACTCTGCACCAACATCATCTCTTCATAAATCCTAAATCAGACTTAGCTGTTCAGAAACTTAATTAGAAGTTGTTGTTGGTTTGGAGTTTAACAGCCCAGTCAACACTGTTTTAGGTCATTTTTGAGCCGGTCAGTTTACCTATCCACACTTTCCTGGATAGGCTTATATGAAAGCGGTTAACCAGTACAGTGCACATTCTTTTGCCAGAAACTGACAACTGCCCTTCTTGAATCAGCGGAAGGGGGAAAATGGCCGTATAAAAGATTTCATGATCAATCTCCACGAAAGAATGTTGCCGACCCCGGCAGTAATCGAACCTGCATCCTCCTGATCACCAGTCAGACGCGCATCAAACTGAGCTACCGAGGCTGGCAACTTAATAAGAAGCATCAAGGCAGCATGCAGATTCAGAACTGATAAATTTTAAATTAAAGCAATGTGATCTGATAAGACAAGATGGCAACCAAGGTACAATGTAATATATATGATCATCCTCATCCAGATGAGTGATTCTGGCCCACTTGGGCCTCTAGTCATTACAGTTCAACTGTACTCTTATATGTACTACTGGTATCTCAAATGGACCAGAAAATGTACTTGTGAAATCAGTAGTTTGAGCTGTACTTTGTTTTTGAGACATCCATAATTGACTGTATAAACTATAATGAATCCACATATCAAGACAAAGTGTGCTTGACTCTGAATCTGAATCATGCTCCTTTACTAGTTGAGACTATTTCTCTAGAAGCATTCTATTAAAGTGAATTCTGAAGGAAAAGTTAAATACGTTTTATAAAAGGGTTGTGCTTTGGAAGCAAGGAATACACCACAGAACTAGAGAATATGAAGTGTGCATGTTTTCTGGGCTAGACTAGCTAGTTTCGGCCAATCATCAGTGACCCTCAAGTATTTTCAAATTTCCACAATGAAATCAATGATCATAAAGTATAAGAAAATACAAATTACACTATAATGTAGGGCAGGGAGACTTTTTTACAGCCGCCACACATTCTTAGACATCAGCTGCAGTGACGTTAAATATGTTCTATAATAGGGTTATCCTTTGGAAGCAGGGAATACACCGCAGAACTGAAAAATATGAAGTTTGCATGTTTTCTGGGCCAGACTAGCTAGTTTCAGCCAATTAGGCCTCATCAGTGTCCCTAAAGTATTATCAAACTTCCACAATGGCATCAATGATCCCAAAGGACAAGAAAATACAAATTACACTATGATGTAGGACAGGAAGACTGTTTACTGCGACCACACATTCCCAGACATCAACTGTAGTGAAGTTAAATATGTTCTATAAAAGGGTTATCCTTTGGAAGCAAGTGGTACACCACAGAACTGGAAAATATGAAGTGTGCATGTTTTCTGGGCCAGACAAGCTAGTTTCGGCCAATTAGGCCTCATCAGTGACCCTCAAGTATTTTCAAACTTCCACAATGGAAGTTGAAGTAATGGATTAAAGCTTCCCAGTGTCGAGGCAGAACCATGGTAGCTCAGTGGGTTAAGTGCTGGCCTACTGATCTAGCAGTCCTGAGTTCACCCCACTTGATGCAAAATCTTCTTAAACGTCAACTGGATTCCATTGCACACAACATTTCATTATCAGCCTATGATCGTCTTGGTATGACGAAAATACTGTTGAAAAGAATGTAAAATAACAAGTCATCCATACATCCCAATAATGAGGGCAATTAACGTATTCAGTCTTTCATTTAAACATAACCCATAATATGATATCAACATTTCAGTGCCCGACAGTCCAGTGGCTCAGAATTCGACCTACCACATAAGTGAGGAAGTGCACCATGAAGGAACACTGATCTGCACCTTGAATGCACATCTGTCTGTGATCAAGTCTTTTAGTAAGTCTTTAAATAGTCAAGAACAAATACAGAAAGTTCTATTTTGTTTGTTTGATTTGCGGTTTAACTTCCCCGTCAACACTGTAAAGGTCATTTTGGAGACGTTGCTTCCAATTTTATAGGACTTTGACATGACATTGAGATGAAATGACTTCTCAAGCCCTGCCACCCAATGAAACCAATAGGGTTTATTAAGCATGGACGGTCCGACTTTAAGCTGTTTACCAGTACTCATGTGTGGGGCGGTTTCAACTCTGCGTGGAGGCATCATGCAGCCCATCTATTTCTTCAAGCCCCGATAGGCGGGGGCTGAGAAAGTTCTATACTTTCTTAAAAATTCTTAAGACTTGGACACATACAATAATAACTATTAATTATGATTATTGTCTTGGAAATGGAAGAGTGTGGTTTTATAATCCAGGTATTTGCCAAAAGATGGGGATCAAATGACAGATAGTGTAACCTCTGATAAGACTGTTCTAAGGATCTGGGACTGCACTGTTTGCTCATTTATGTCTGTCTCAGTATATATTCACTATTAGGCTACAAGTAGAAA
Source organism: Lucinisca nassula (assembly GCA_963580285.1). Classification (NCBI taxonomy): domain Eukaryota; kingdom Metazoa; phylum Mollusca; class Bivalvia; order Lucinida; family Lucinidae; genus Lucinisca; species Lucinisca nassula. The sequence goes on along the minus strand of OY757019.1, from coordinate 92,403,858 downwards.
GAATTCCTACAGGGGTGAGAGAGTTGTTTTCCATGAACTTTGTGATAGTGAGTTAGATATTGTCAAAAATAATTTCCCTTATTTTCAGTGAGAACTACTTTAGTACTGTATTTAAAAAACAACTCAGGATTTCTAAATGCATGCATGCAAAGAACATGGATATAAATGAGAGTACTTTCAGGGATGATTAATGTTATCAAGAATTTGCCTCCCATTACATTGGCATTTGTTCTAAAAGACCATGTTCCCTTGAGGCCTCTTAAGTCTTTAAGGGAGCAAGTTTTTTTTATTTAATTAAGTGTTGCCACCATTTGGAAGCATTTCTTTGTTAGGATGGCAAACAGGAAATCTCAAAACTTGTGTCGCATTTACATTTAGAAGCAAAATAACATGAAGGTATATGTGTGTGTGTGAATTCGTGTTTAACGTTCTTTCAAAAAATTTTCAGTCATATCACGACGGTGTCTGGTTGCGACAGGGAGCTCAATGCTCACTTTTATAGTGCTGCTTCACTGAAGTATCATGTCCCAGACACATTACATGATACCACACCCAGTCACATTATCCTGACACTGGGTCGACCAGGCCTAGCTCTACCCCGTAAATCTGAGTGCCAAGCGAGGAGCAGCTAGTACCATTTCTAACAGCTTTGGTATATCGTGGCCCGGGATCGAACCCGTGACCTCCTGTTCCCGGGATTGGACACTCTACCAACTAAGCTATCGGGGCCGGTACATAAAGGTATATCCATACTCATTAATAATACATTTAACATTTTTTATAGGTTTTCATGGAGAACTATGACACTGGCAGCTGTTGGCTGGTAACCAGAGAATCCAACTCCAAGACAGACAGAGAAAGGGGCTGACAACTACCATACCTGTCTTAGAAACGAAACCTTGACATACTCTTGAGAGTTCAACCCTTCAAGCACAAAAAGTTGATAACAAAATCTGCTTCTGCAACATTAAAACAACTTTTCATCAAAGCAATATCCTATTGAAAATTCAAAGACTAGAGGGCAAACAGTTCAGATCTAGATCGGGCAACTCATTATGAACCGCCATTTCAGGCTCTATGTTGTTTTCAAATTCAGCTATTTTCATCTGTATTAATTTTTCTATAAAAATTTGTCATTGTTGAAATTTGCTCCTGTAGCAAACCTTTTTTTATTCCCCCACCATTCAAAAAATGGTGGAAGGACATATAGTGTTGCCCCTGTCCGTTTTTGTCTGTCCATTCCTTTGTCCGTCCAAAACTTAAACAGGGTCAATAACTTGCTTATTTCTGGATCGATTTTGAAATTACCAGGACAGTACATCCAAGGTCAAGGTCGTATAAAAGGTTAAAGGTCAAAATGTTGATCCCATCACGAAAACCTGCCAATACAAATACAGTGTAAATTTTACCACAGAAAAAAGAAAATTTTAAGATGAAAAATTGTGCTAGTTTTAGCTTGCCAGTATGAAGTACATGGAGAGCTATTGTTGTCACCTCGGCATGCACGTTTGTGTGTGCGTTCCCATCACACTGCGTTAAAAGTTTTTCAAATGCTTATATCTCAACAGTCACTCATCACAGACCACTCATATTTGGAACTAAAGTACCTGGGAGTGTCTACTGATGTTCAAAGAGAACAGACCCCTGGGTTCATGCCCCGCGGTGGGGCTAGGGGTCAAAATCTAGAACACTTCTGTAAAACTGTTAAAAGTTTTTGAAATGCTTATATCTCAACAGCCACTCCTCACAAAGCATTAATATTTACAACTTGGGTACCTGGGAGTGTCTTCTGAGATTCCAAGACAACACACCCTTGGGTTCATGCCTGGGAGTGGGGATGGGATGCAGCTAGGGGTCAAAATCTTTGACATCTTTGTAATTTGTTGCTAACAAGCTATGCTGTCATGAGACAGCTCTTGTTCTTATTTCTGCTCAAAACATAGATTGTGGGTACTCATTAGAACCACCTCTTCAAGGTGATTCTAACGAGTACCCACAATGTATGTTTTGGGCACTCATTAGAACTGCCTCTAGAGGCGGTTCTAATGAGTACCCTCAATATATGTTTTAGAGCAGAAATAAGAAAATTGATTACCCCTGTAAACCCCAGTTTTACTATATAAAAGAGGGGTTCAAGGGGGTAAAAATTATATAGGTGTGTTTTTGGTTATGCGAAACTTAAACATGGCCAATAACTTCCTTATTACCAGATGGCTTTGGAAATTGCTTGGTCAATATGTTAAAATCATGAGACAATGTATTGCCTCCAAAATCCAGGTATGTACCTCCAAGGTCAAGGTTGTATTTAGAGGTCAAAGGTAAAATTTGGGTCCGAAACTTACACATGATCAATAACTTTCTTATTTCTGGATGGATTTTGAAATTGCTTGGCAGAAATGTTAACCAGCATGAGACTATCTATCTCGCACAAAACCCAGGTCCACACCTCCATGTCAAGGTTTTATTAGAGGTCAAAGGTTAATAAAAGGGTCAGAAACTTAAACACGGTCGATTACTTCCTTATTTCTGGATGGATTTTTGAAATTACTCGGCAGAATGGTTAACCTTCATGAGAGGATATGTCATGTACAATATCCAGGTTGGTACCTTTATGGTCAAGGTCATACTTAGCAGTCAAATGTAAAGAAAATGTCTTTTTCTTGTGTCTGGTTATTCTGAATAGATTCGGAAATTACTTGGTAGAAATATTAATCATCCTGAGTTGATGTATCATGCGCAAGACCCAGGTTGGTGCCTCCAAAATCAAGGTCATACTTAGAGGTCAAAGGTAAAGAAATGTGTCTGTTGTGTCTGCTCAATACCTTTGTTGTTCCTGGATGGACTTGGAAATTACTTGGCAGGAATGTTAACCATCTTGAGACAATTTGTTGCACGCGAGACCCAGGTCGGTACCTGTAAGGTCAAGGTCAGACATCAGTCAAAGGTCAACTACTAATATCAACATATTTTCAGGCGGGGACATAGAAGCCCCCTTGGTGCAGTGGTTCTACTACTCGCATTGTAAATCAGGGGTCACAGGATCGATCCCGGGCTTCTCCAGACTTTCGGATGAGTCTTTAAACCGAGGTCCCGTCTCCATATGACCTTAGCTGTTAGTGAGATGTAAAACTCAAACACCCACTCACTCAGGCGGGGACATCTGTGTCCTGTAGTCACATTTCAAGTTATATGAACCTGTTTTTGCATATAAGCTTGTCTATAAAAATATAGGGAGCTATTTTTGTCACCATGGCAAGGGTGTCACTTTAAAGTTTTATACCCAAGTTTTTATATGCTGCCTCTATTTAGTGGCAGGGTATTATGTTTTCATTTTGGCAGTTTGTGTTTCTGCTTGCTCATTCATCTTTCTGTCCATCTGTAGTACGTACTTCCTGAATTTTGTTTCGGTTCGATAGTGACAAGGTGAGCTTTTGTGCTCACATTTCGTCCGTCGTGCGTGCGTCCGTGCGTCAGCAAACAATTTCAAGTAGGTATATCTCTAATACCCCATAGCCAATATTGATGAAATTTCATAAGAAGCATCATCAGGTATGGGGAAAGGCTGCATGAGGTTTTTGGGCTGATCCGATTGGAATTCTTGTTGCCATGGCAACATAAAGCTCCCACAGACTTACAATGGGAAATATTAAAATCCTCTTCTCTGAAACCACAGGACCCAGAGGTTGGATATTTAGCTTGTAACAATGTCAAGTGGTCACCTACAAAAATCCGGCCAATCATGCCCCTGGGGTCCAAATAAGCCACACCCCGGGGCCCCTTAGACAAAGTTTGTCGGCCCGAACCCCATAGGGGCTAGAAGAAATATATGGGCTGCATGATGCTTCCACGCAGAGCCGAATCCAGCCCACACACTAGTACTGGTAAACTGCTTAGAGGATCTAAGCCTTCCAGGAACCGCGGTGCGAGGCGGACCGTCCATGCTAATAAACCCTATTGGTTTCATTGGGCTACAGGGCTTGAGATGTCATTTTATCTCAATGTCGGGTAAAAGTCCCACAAAATTGGAAGCAACGTCTCAAAAATGACCTTTACAGTGTTGACTGGGACGTTAAACCTCAAATCAAACAAACAAAACATAGTGTTTGTGTTCTGAGTTATGTCCTATGTTAGGTTTTCCAATAGTGCCTTTCACAAGAACTTTTGTGACAGATACCTCAGGAACTATTAAAGCTAGAAAGCTGAAAGTTTGTATAAACATGAACAATGATTGAATGTTTTGAGTATATAAGGGTAGGGGTTAAAGGTCCATAACTCATTGAGTTATATCCCTTGATAGGTTCTCAAAGTTTGCCATTCTTGAATTTTTTTCTAATAAGATATCTCAGGAAATATGAATGCTGAAAGTTTGTATAAACAAACATTAACTAGCTGTTTCCTTTGTACCTTAATAGGGACCAAGGGCCTGCGACACTTGGAGTTATATCCCTCAATAGGTTCCAGAAAAATAAAATACATTTTGTTTGATACCTTTTTATCTTTGTGGTCCTGCCTCAATGAAACTTTTACCACACTTGGTCTCTTAAATAAGAAAGTTGTAATGGCAGAACAGTTGCCAAGGGCCCATGACCCATGGAGTTACCTATTTATGTAATTTCTCAAATTTTGCTATTCTTGAAAATTTTCTTGACAGGAACTATGAAAGCTGGAATAAGAATCAATGGTCTATCACTCCTGGAGTTTTGTCCCTTAGTAGGTTTTCAACTATTTGAAGTACATTTTGCTTAACTTTTTACGTTTGTTGTCCTTTTTGATGAAGCTTTTACCTATTCTCAAGAACTGTAAGGGTTACACAAAGTTGAAACCTGGTACACATATGAACAGTGGTTTGATGAATTGTGTATACCGTAATTAGGTCTAATGGCCCAGAAATTATGGAGTAAAAGCCCTTGAAAAGTTTTTATGTTGCCATGTACCATGCTCGAGCTCTTCAGTGATGTTTTCTGGTATAAAGCTGGAATTGAAAATATTTCAACACTGCCTAATTGTGCTGCAGTGGGGCTATAATAAGATCCTCTGACAGCTTTAGGTTGTTTTCACTATCAATATTTAAGGTGTGTGATGCATCTCATTTTTCACCATTTGTCAAAGCAAAACAGCTCTTGCAAAAGGGCCTACTCTGACTCATAATGAAAAATGTTCTCCTATGGGAGCCAATTGTTAGCTCATATAAGCACTAAGTGCTCAAGGTGTGTTACTATGATCGCCTTTTTTCTGTCTTCTGTCCGTCCCTGTCGAAATGTCCGGCCCTCCGTCTGTTTATCAACAATTACTTCAAATGGCATCTCCAAAACCACAATGCCAATTTTAAAATAGTTTCACAGGAATATCCTTGGGTGACCCTCCACCCAAACTGCTAAAATGGTTCTGCTCTGCTGAACAAAATGTAGAAAATAGAAGTGGAGGCAATGAGCAGGAATCGATACAATCAACCCACAGCTCCCGTCAGAGACACCAAGGGAAAGAAACACAAACATGAAACATCAGACCCTAATAGAAACATCAACAGAGCAGAAAGCCAAAAGGACAGTCACTATCCCACAAAATGGCCAACTGGCTATCCAAAATAAATAACATAAGCCACACAAACACCCAAGATACTCAGACAAACTATAACAAAATTAAACCGCGACAGAAGAACCGCCTTGGAACGGTCAGTGAAACGAAACACAATCAGCTTTGTTTGTTTGATCTGAGGTTTAATGTCCCTATCAACACTGTATACATCATTTGTATATGTTGATTTCAATTTTTGTTGGACTTCTACCTAACATTGAGATGAAATGACATCTCAAGCCCTGTCGCCCAATAGGGTCAATAGGGTTTAATAAGCATGGATGGTCAGACTCCAACCGCTTTGCCTGGGCAGCCTTAGATCCTCTAAGTGGTTTACCAGTACTCTTGTGCGTCGGTTTCAGCTCTGCATGGAAGCATCATGCAGCCCATCTGTTTCTTCAAGCCCCGATGTTGGGGGAGTGGAAGGGAGGGGGGTGTTTTTAGGAAATTTACATTATGTGCAATTTAAATGATGAAAATAAAAACAAACTTTATTAGTAAATGGTTGTTTATTGTTTTGAAGACCTGACTGACTGAACTGGTTTTTACGGTAACCGGACGCTATAAGCACATAGGGGCTGCCCCTTGAAGACCTTACTCAGATTCAAGCTAAGGCAATTGCACTTCTGTACATGCAGGTTTGATGATTTTTATAAGGTCTTGCATCCGTTCCAACATGATAATGAAGGGTCTAGTGCAATGAAGACGTTTAGATATGAACGAAAACTCATGTCAAGCGGAACTCTTGCCTGTAACCCAGTGAGCAATCCGGTTTGCGGGCCGGATTCAGCTCTGCGTTGAAGCATCATGCAGCCCATATATTTCTTCAAGCCCCTATGGGCATGGGCCTATAATTATTTGGTTATAAGACTGCTAAACTCGCCCAAAATTACTGCAGATATATGTCAGTCTTGTGTAATTCTGTTATAAAACGGATTATTCTCTTCCAAAACAATCCTTAAGATCTATATCCTTCTAATAAGATGGATCTAGATCTTTGGGACTGTTGTGGAAGGAAAATTCTCTGTCTTGCAACCATAGAAATACATACAGGACTTTCAGTGGAATCCTTACCTCTGTAGAGTAATCACTTATACCAGCCAGAGTGATTCTCTTCTAGAAGCTAATTTCCATAGGACATACATATTTCTCCATTTAATCTTGTCTATCCCATGAACTTGTTAGGTCATTAGAGCACCACACCCCATGATACAACAATCCCTTTCAAGTTGAGTCTAACCCTAATGTCAAGGTCACTGACTGAACTATTAATGTTTATTGATTTTACTTTTATTATACCCCCGCAAACGAAGTTTGAAGGGGGTATATAGGAGTCAGCTTGTCGTCTGTCGTCGTCGGTCCGTTACAAAAAACTTTAACATTGCACATAACTTCCTCATTCTTTGACCGATTTCTTTAATATTCACACACCACACACCTTGCTACTAGTACTTAAGATTGATATTGGAGTTACTATCTGACAACGCATGCGGGGGTATAATTGGCGCCCGTTAGGCGGCAGCTCTAGTTTTAAAGTTTTACATTGAACTTTTCACCCGACCATATTATGGATTTGGTTTATTTTTTCTATGATGTCAGATTTGGGTCCAAATTTATATTTAACCAAACCCCCATCCATGCCAATGAACTTAAGGTCGAGGTGATGGACTTGTACCTTAAGTGTTAAAGTTTTGCCTTAAATTTTCAAACAGCTCACATATTCCAAACTGTTTGATGGATTTAGTTTATAATTGGTATGATCAGCAATACCCTACCTCAAATGCAAGGTCATGGACTTAGAAATTTTATATCAACATTTTAGTTGAATCTATCCCTAATGTCAAGGTCACTGACTGAACTATTGATGTTTATTGATGTTACTTTTATTTGAAAGTTTTACATTGAAATTTTCACCCGACCATATTATGGATTTGGTTTATTTTTTCTATGATGACAGATTTGGGTCCAAATTTATATTTAACCAAACCCCCATCCATGCCAATGAACTTAAGGTCGAGGTCATGGACTTATACCTTAAGTGTTAAAGTTTTGCCTTAAATTTTCAAACAGCTCACATATTCCAAAATGTTTGATGGATTTGGTTTATAACTGGTATGATCAGCAATTACCTACCTCAAATGCAAGGTCATGGACTTAGAAATTTTATATCAACATTTGTATTATAAGTTTTAATATCTCATATGATGGATCTGGAATGATGCTAGTGATTGGACAAATTTTCGTTCAGCAATAACCCCACTCTTGCCTGTGACCTTAAGGTCAAGGTTATGGACTTGGACCTGTTATGTTAAATGTTTTATGGTAGTGATTTGTAGTTAATACAAAAATCTGAATAAAACTATAAAAGTAACATATCTCCCTGAAAATAGCATACTTTTCTTAGGTGTATTCCTTACTTCCAAAGGATAACTCTTTTATAGAACATACTTTAAGTCACAACAGCTGATGTGAAGGGAATGTTTCATGGCAGTTAAAAGTCTCCCTGCCCTTCATCATAGAATAGTTTATATTTTCTTGTCCTTTGTGATCATTGATTCCATTGTGGAATTTTGAAAATATTTGAGGGTCACTAATGAGGCCTAATTGGCCGAAACTAGCTAGTCTGACCCAGAAAACATGTGCACTCCATACTTTTCAGTTCTGTGGTGTATTCCTTGCTTCGAAAGGATAACCCTTTTAAAGAAAGTCACGACAGCTGATGTTAAGGGAATGTGTGGTGGCCGTAAAATGTCTTCCTGCCCTTCATCATAGTGCAGTTTATATTTTCTTGTCTTTCTGGATCATTTATTCCATTGTGGAGTTTTGAAAATACTTGAGGGTCACTGATGAGGCCTAATTGGCCAAAACTAGCAAGCCAGGCACAGAAAACATGTAGACTCCATGCTTTTCAGTTCTGTGGTGTATTGGATAACCCTTTATTTATATTTTGGTTGTTCTCTACAGTTTGGAATATAAAAAAGATAGACGTGCTGTTTAAAAAGTGTTTTTAGCTCACTTGAGCACAAAGTGCACAAGGAGAGCTATTGTGATCATCCTAAGTGAGCTGTGCGTCAGTCGTGCGTCGTAAGTCGTCAACATTTACTTTGTGCAACCTCTAGAGGCCACAGTTTTAATCTTGTCTTTATGAAACTTTACCAATTTGTTTGTCTTGATGATATCTCAGTCAAGTACGAATATAGGTCATGTTTGATCAAAAACTAGGTCACTAGGTCAAAGTTTGTTAAAACCTGTGCACCCTAGAAACTGCAGTTTTGTTTCAATCTTCATGAAACTTCACCTGAATGTTTGTCTTGAGATTTCTCAGTCAAGTTCGAATATGGGTCATGTCGGATCAAAAATGAGATTGCTGGGTCAAATTTCGTTAAAGAATTGTGTGTACCTTAGAAACTGCAGTTTTTCTTCAATCTTGAAACTTCACGAGAGTGTTTGACTTGATATCTGGATCAATTTTGAATATTGGTCTTGTGAGGTGAAAATCTAGGTCACTAGGTCATATTTAAAACCTTGTGTGCACCGTAGAGGCCACAGTTTGGCTTCAATCTTCATGAAACTTAAGCTGAACGTTTGTTTGATTTGTGGTTTGACGTCTCCTCAACACTGTGTAGGTTATTTTGGAGGTGTTGCTTCCAGTTTGGCGGGTCTTTTACCCGAGACTGAGATGAAATGACATCTCAAGCCCTGCCACCCAATGAAACCAATATGGCTTATAAAGATGGGCGGCCGACTAGCACTGCTTTGCCTGGGCAGGCTTTGATCCTGTAAGTGGTTTACCCAAGTACTGGTAAACCACTTACAGGATCTAAGCCTGCCCAGGCAAAACTTTGGTAAACCACTTACAGGATCTAAACCTGCCCAGGCAAAGCAGTGCTAGTCGGGCCGCCCATGTCTATAAGCCCTGTTGGTTTCATTGGGTGGCAGGGCTTGAGATGTCATTTCATCTCAGTGTCGGGTAAAAGTCCCACCAAATTGGAAGCAACAAATCCAAAATGACCTACACAGTGTTGAGGAGACGTTAAACCACAAATCAAACAAACAAAACAAACGTTCAGCTTATGTAACGGCCCAGTCAACACTATTTAAGTAATTTTTGAGCCGGTCAGTTTTTTTATCCACAATTTTTCTTGTCAGGCATATACGTAAGCGGTTAACCAGTAGAGTGCACATTTTTTTGCTTCAGTCTTAATGAATCTCCACCTGAATATTGGATTAAGATATCTTAAATCTTAATCAGAGTGTTTGTCCTGAAAAGACAGAATTTAAGTTAGAAATTTGGTTAAGTTGGAATTATGGGTTAAATCGGGTTAAAGACTAAGTCATCAGGTCGTATTGCTTTAAATGACTCGGGTGAACGATTAAAAGGCCATCGTGGAAAGATCAAAAGGTAATTTTCTGTGCAGAAAAAAAAATAACATGGTCATTGAAAATAAACCGAACTCTGAAGGTCATTTTATTCACTAAAAAGGACATCCTAGCAGTTAATTTGTTCACTTTTCCCTCAAATTGTAAGATAGTCAAGATGAAAACAGTAGCTGTTTCTCACGTGGTCAATCATGTACGTTTTTGTCTAAAATGTTCAACCTTGTATAAGGAACATGTATACTGGATGCATTAATTAAATTTAGGACTGGCAGGTACACCAATATCAACACATAGAGTATAAATGCTGCATTACTGTGACCAAAACGGGCGTGTAAATGGAATTCTTCAACCTTGTAACATACACCCAATTGTGTTTTATGGACTACAGTTTGGGCACAGCCGGCCTCGGTAGCTTAGTCAGATGCACGTCTGCCTGGTGATCAGGTGGACTCGGGTTCGATACCTGTCGCGGTCAGCAATATTATTTCATGGAGATTGATCATGAAATCTTTTCTTCGACGGTTCTCTCCCTTTCACTGTTTCAAGAAGGGCAGTTGTCAGTTTCTGGTGAAATATTGTGCACTGTACTGGTAAACAGATTTCGTATAAGCCGTCCCAGCACAAGTATGGATAGGAAAACTGACTTGCTCAACAATGACCTAAATAGTGTTGACTGGACAGTTAAACTCTTAATACAAACAAACAAAACAATATGGACACAGTTTTACTTCTGGTTTTATCTGCTTAGCCAGATAATGTGTGAAAGATTGTAAAAAAAATAATTGCTAGGAAGCTCTGCTATATTATGTTGAAATGCCCCACAGCGACGGGATCCCATTGTGCTTTTAAACATTTTTTGGTGGAAGGTTATGGGAATTTATATGACAATGGCTGACAATGACGGTATCTACAATGTTTATGGGATGTTACATGAAACAGTATCCCAGAGTGCTTATATATAATTTTTGTTAATGGAAGATTTATGGGATATTATATGAAATGTCCCACAGTGACGGTATCCCACAGTGCTTATATATAGATTTTGTTTTTGGAAAGTTAATGGGATATTATATATGAAATGTCCCATAGTGACGGTATCCCACAGTGCTATATACAGTTTTTCTATGTTTAAAGGTTAAGCAATAAAATCTTTTTATATTTACAATCTGTGCATCAAACTACTCCCGAATACAAAATTTCATTTTGTTAGGCCTATTAGAAAGGCGATGTCCCATAAAACACCTCACGGACAGAGTACCCATATACCACCTCATAGCTGTATATATATATATATATATATATATATATATATATATATATATATATATATATATATATATATATATATATATATATATATATATATATATATATATATATATAGGAGGAAGATTCCATTTCGTACAAAAAGTGTTAATGAATACTCCTCTCAAGCTCACGTTTTAAGGAGAAAAAATAGGGTCTACGAGGTTTTTATTATTTTCCTTAGACTTGCTTCAAACATAGATTGGTTCTTGTTTCAAGTGCACATCTGCGATTTAGATTTGGACTAGAAATAGGAAAAATATCAAACATCACGGAAACACGCCTATATAATTCTGACCCTCTTGATCCACGTTTATGTGGTAAAGCTTGGGTTTACAGGGAAAACCTTATTGTTTTCAAGTTCTGCTCTAAAATATAGATTGTGGATACCCGTTTGAACTGACTAGGTAAGGCAGTTCCTGTTATAACCGCCTAGGTGAGGAGAACCGCCTCGGTGAAAAGGTTCTAACGTGTACCAACAATCTATATGTTGAGCAGAAATACGAGTAAATGACATTTTTTATCCCAATATTTTCGTTTTTGGTGGTAAAATTTACAACGTATTTGTATAGGCGTGTTTTTGTAATGTCTAGGGATAGATGAGACTAGATTTTAGCACCCGGGGATGGTATCCTAATGTGTGTAATGTATGGTTTTGTTTCCTGTTTTCAGTACCCATGTGTTGCAATGGTGAATCCTAAGAATAGGCGCCCTGGTTTCTGGAATAATTACCAGTGTTATTTGGAGAGTGATTTTGTTTGTGTTTCACCACAATGTAAGAACTTAATCCTTATCTTGTTGTTCACGACAACCCTTATCTTTGCAAACAGTGTAGATCCAGATCAGATGGCTTCTGAAGAAATTATGAATTTGTAGCAATAAATTACATCAAGTTATTTGATTGTTGATAGACAGAAATGGGTGTGGCTTAAATGAATATTCAGCAAGATACGGGTTAAAACTCCGTTGCACCTAATCACATGAAATCTCCATTTACACAATGCATCATGTAAACAAGTCCGTGAGATGAAGACCCCCCTAAACCCCACTTTATATAGATAAAACTGGGGTTTAAGGGGGTATACATTATTTTTCTTATTTCTTCTCCAAGACATAGGTTGTGGGTACTCGTTAGAACCGCCTCATTGAGGCGGTTCTAACGAGTACCCACAACCTATGTTTGCAGTATTTATAAGAAAAATATCGAGGATTTTCATCAGAAAAGAAGCCATTTTGGAGATGTGAAAAAATGCAGTATGTCGCACGGGTGTGTTATCGTAATGTTTGTTTTGAAACCTGTTTTCCTGAAAACAAAGAAAATATGAAGACGTCACATGTCCGTGAAATGAACATCCCCTAAACCCCACTTTATAAACAGAAAAAAGGGGTTTACGGTGTATACAATTATTTTTGCCTTATTTCGGCTCAATGAGGCATCCACAACCTATGTTTGCAGTGCAATAAAGAAAAATATCTTCAGGAAAACATGCCTATATAATTTTGACCCCATTTAACCCCACTTTACCCTTTATATTGTAAATCTTGTGTTTGCAGGGGTATACATTATGTTTCTTATTTCTGCTCAAAACATAGAGTGTGGATATTCGTTAGAACCGCCTCGCAGAAACTGCAATCTATGTTTTGAGCAGAAATTCCGAAACGGCTCTAACGAGTATCTCCGATTTATGTTTTGGAGCAGAAATAAGTAAAATATCACAATGTTTCTTCTGAAAATTTTCATTTTTTCGGTAGTCAAATTTACAATGTATTTGTATAGGCGTGTTTTCGCAATATGAGGGGTTTTCATCATAAAATTGACCATCTTGGCTGGGTGAAAAAAATGCAATATGTCGCTTATCTTATAGAAAAAAAGCCCAATCGCTCAAAAAGAGCAATTACAAGCCAATGCAAAACAAGAAAAAATTGCAAAATATCAAAAGACAAAACTCGACGTTCACTGACATACGAACCACGGGCCTCCGTGGCCTAGTGGTTAAGAGCGCTGACTCTTGATCATTAGGTCTCTCACCGCTGTGGTTCGAGCCTCGCTCGGGTCACATGTGAGACGCCAAGTTCTGCAACGGAAGGTCAGGTTGTTTTTCTCCGGGTACTCCGGTTTTCGCCCACCTCTGATTAACGATAGGCTCGATATGAGTGAAATAATCTTGAAAGGGCCGTAAAACCAAAACCAAAAAAAAAAAACTGACATACGAACCAAACTAACGCAGCAGAATTAAATACATTATGATAAAATCTGTGTGTTATAGTGCAGTGTTCCATACCTCAATAAAATTCATTTTATGTTTTTTTTAAGGTTTTTCTTAGTGTCACTCCAGAAAACATAGGTTTTGGTTGCTCGATAGAACCGTCTCATTCAGGTGGTTCTAACGGTACCCATAACCTATGTATTGGAGCAGAAAGCGAAATAATGTCAACCCGCATAAACCTCCGTTTTCTTTATATAAAGTGGGGTTTAAAGGGGTGTTCATTACAAGGACTTGGTAACATGGTGGAGTAATGATACTTCTGAAACTGATCAAATCAGAACCCAAAGCCTATCAAAAACATAAACAGCTGCAAAAATGAAAACGAAAACAGCCCAAAGCAGTCAACCGAAACACGTTTTGTAGAAAATGAAATGGCATATACTGAATTGTAACTGATATTTAAAGTGAGATGTAGGGCTGATATGAGTCATCGCTGGGCTCAAATGCTGCAAGACACTATTTCCATTTAGAATGACAAGTCCATGGTATATTACACATATATTTCATGGCTCTACGAATGCATTACAATTAAGCACCCATGCGACATAGTTCATTTTTTCTCATCTTCAAATTGCCTATTTTTCTGGTGAAAACCGTGATATTCTTTATTTACACTGCAAACCGCGGTTCTAACGAGTATCCTCAACCTATTCCTTGGAGTAGAAATAAAAAATAATGTATACCCACGTAAACCCCAGGTTTCTTTACACATGTTCCTTTCACAAACTCGTTCATGTGATCCCCATTGAAGTTATAATAAACGTTTATTTGTTTTGTCCACTTTCTGACTTTCGTTGTACGTTAGAACCAATAAATTGAAACTGTAGTCCGTGAGTAACCACAGCTACAAATTTAATTAGAAAGAAATGGATCATTTATATCATGCTGCATATTCAATCTCATAATTACCAAGAGAAAAACAGAAGTGAAGGCAATGATCAGGAATAGATACAATTAACCCACGCCTCTGTTCAGAGACATCAGAGAAGGTTGGGCTAATGAAATATGCCAATTAATTCCACCCGTCTTCGCTATCGAGAACTCCTATTTTTCAATTCATCCCTATAACATGATAGTATGTAGTACGATAGAAAAAATATTTCTGTCATTTATTTTGGTTTTTCAACTTGGTTTTTACTGTCATTTATCGTGCTAAACGCATGCTATTATATGGCAGACGTGAATATTTGTCATCGCGAAAACATGCTTAAATCATTTTGACCCCCTTAAACTTTTCGAAAAGATTTGATTATTGTCCTCTAGCTCGATATCCACATGGGGCGCGATCAAAACTAATACATACTTGTATATATACACAATGGTGTATAAATGTACTTGCTAGACTAAGTGTAAGACATAAAATTTGCCGTTTGAATACACACAGTCATTGTTCACTGCAGTAAAAATGGTTGGTAGAAGCGACGATTAAAAACATAAAATACAGGCTTAAATCAAAGCTTGCTCAAAACTTGGCTGTTCTTCGAAGAAGCTGATGACTGAAATTTCTACTGCGTTTGGACCTTCATGTGTGTCTTATGACACAGTTCGGCGGTGCAAAAAGAAAATTGAGTCTGGTTAAGAGTCCATCAAAAATGCACTGAAATTAGGTAGGCCAAACTCTGCATCTCGTAATGAAATCGTTTCCAAAATATAGGAAATCAATCAAGGAGATACCGGATTTACAGTTCGTGATATAGCACGAAGGGTGGGCATACCACTATCAACGGTTCACCTTATTTTGAAGAAGCATTAGAAAGATTTCTGCCACATATATTGACTGACAAGCAAAAGAAGCAATAAGTTAAAGTTGCCAAAAGCTTCTTCAAATGTTTCCAAAATATGACAAAAAGCAGCTTGCGATTGTCGTCATAGGTGATTAAACCCAGGTCCATTATTTTGAGCCCGTCAAAAAGGTTAGCAATAAGATCTGGGCCACTAAACACAGCCAACTCGCAATAATTGCCATAGTTCTTTGAGTACAAAGAAGGTTTTGTATGCAATTTTCTTTTCTGGTGAATGAGTCGCAATAAAAGTGCCGGTGAAAAAGGGCAAAAGTATCACCGTAAAATACTAAAAAGTAGAAGTAAAACAAAGATCAGGACTCGATACAATTAACTTACTCCACCCATCAAAGACATCAAAGGGAAAGAAACACAAACATGAAGCGACCAGACCATAATGGAAACCTAAACAAAGGAAGGCAATAAGGACAGTTACTTTCCCAGAAAATGGCCAAATGGCCGTCTAAAATAACAAGGCACAAGTGATACACACAGTAAGTAACAAACAACATAAATGAACCGCCACAGAAGAATAGCCCTGGAATGGTCAGTAGAAAGAATCCCACTGGGGGCTTAAATCGATTTTACATGGCCATAATCCTCGCACTCACCTCTGTCGCGGCACATCCCAACCTTGTTTAGCCCGCATGAAGGCTTCCTAACTCATAAGTGTAACATCTCCGAGAACATACAAATAAAAAAACTACAGAGATGAAACAAGGCCGAGGACTCGACAGCATACAGCAACAGAATTTCTGGAGCAAACGAAAACCAACAGTTAGACTCCGAGTACTGAAACGACATAGTACTGTAGAAAATGAAAAAGTATTATCGGAAACGACGCCTTACCACTGGTTTTAAACATGTCCGTCTTCTACATGACAATGCAACCGCTCATACCTCCGCAATAGTTACGGCGGTTTTGAAGAAAGAAAAAGTAACTGTTTTGTCTCACCCCACCCCCGTATTCCCCAGACCTTGCCTCATACGATTTATTTTTGTTTCCGAAATTGAAATCATTCTTTGCTGGGCGGAAATATCAGTTCCGACAGGCACTTTGATCTGCCATTCATTAGTACCTTATTATTGTGCCCACATCAGCGTACCGGGACGCCTTCAAGAAGTGGATACATCGGCTGAAAGTTTGCATTTTTAGCCACAGGGAGTACTTCGAGGACATGAAATAAGCACTTTTGGGCTGACTTAAAATTTGAAGTCTCCAGATAGAAATAAGCAATTATTTTCGAACATCCCTCTTGGGTTTACAGGGTTAAACCGTATTTTCTTATTTCTGCTTTAGAAATAGAATGTGGGTACTCGTTAGAACCGCCTCACCTATGCAGTTTTAACAAGTACCCAACATCTATATTTTGAGCAGAAATTAGACAAATATGTTAATCTTTCATCTTAAATTTTTCAGTTTTTCATTGCTAAAAGGTTGCAATTTATTTGTATAGGCGTTCTCTCGGCTTCAACTTTATCGATTAACATTTTACAAGCCCTCATCTGACGCACTAAGCATTTAGCAGACGACATTTTCGATGTATTTTATCTTATTGTTCAGTCTGTTTTGTTTTCGTATTCTTCAGCATAACTAAGACAATTAAAAGGAAATACCAATGCCTTATTATCGCTTATCAATACAAAATAAGGCTTGAAATGGCATGTAAATGATCTACTTGGCTGACCATCTATATGAAATATCAAGCCTTGTATTTGCTGAAAAATAATGAAATACAATTGTTCGGTATCTGCAATAGAAACTTACTGTAGCACCTGTAGAGCTAAAATATTATATTTTCCAGTGCCAAACCAACCTACCGTACCAACAACGCCGCCTCCAAACAACAGTGGGTGTCAAGCTGGCTATAAAGCTTTCGAAGATTGGTGTTACAAACTTTTAACACAGAAACAGACCTGGTATCAAGGGCAAGAGACGTGTAATAAGGACGATGCAGAACTAGTTTCTATTATAGACCATTATGAGCAAGCCTTCATTCAAGTTTTGATCGCAGACGAATCTGAACCTGTTTGGATTGGAATGACTGTCGCAAAAGTAAATAATTAACTAAATACATAAACCTTTAAGAATTGAAGTTGGAAAATGCGACCAGAACCGGACTCGAACCTGCGACCTCTTGCTTACAAGGCACGTGAGTTATCCGGGCATTACAAGCTTAGTAAATAAATAGCACTATTGATGAAGTACAGGTAAGCTTTTACAGTCTGCACAACTGCACTTAACACCGGTTGTTGTAAATAAATGCATAGATCATTTAAGAAATGAAATTTATTTTTCTGCAGTTCATGGAAGTATGAACGCAGTGGATCGCGTGCAAAGTAAATGAACCCCGAAGGGGTTCATGTAAACTTTGCTAGCGACCCACTGCCGTTCATACTTTCATGAAAAGCAGAAAAAATAAGTTTATTTTTTATATTTTCATTATTTGCCCCTCATCACTGGGCGAAAAAAATGCTTGTAAGGTAAACTTTTTAAGCTGAAAAAACATTTGCACGCTGTTTTTCTACAAAGAGCGGAGCAGCGTTGACGTCATCAACGCCCGTAGAGAACAATGATTTAGAATGACGTCACTTAAATCATGTGATTCGATGCGTTCATGGACGTATGAACGCAATAATTTTCTATAGGTTTACATTAGACTTTACACTGGAAATGTAAATATTAAGAAATGAAGTTGAAATAGAAGCAGAGGCAATGCTCAGGAATCGATACAATTAACCCACAGCTCCAATCAGAGACAACAAAGGGAATGAAACACAAACATGAAGCAACAGACCCGAACGGAAACACCAACAGCGGAAAGACAAGAGGACAGTTACTTTCCCACCAAATGGCCAAAAGTCTATCCAAACTAAAATAATATAAGCGACACAAACACCCAAAGACAAAACATAACAAAAATAACCTCGACAGAAGAACCGCCTTGGAACAGTCAGCGGAAACGAATTCCACTGGGGGGGGGGGGGGTTAATCGATTTTACGTGGCCACAATCCTCACCTTATGAAACAACACTGAGGACTCGACTGCAAGAAACATCAGGAATGCTGGAGCAAAAGAAAACCAACAGTTAGACTCCAATGGGCCCGACCAGAGACAGAGCATCAGGTACCAACCAACCATAAGCCTTTTCGTTTGAACCGTCATAGAGTCCGAGGCCTGGTCCACTGGCGTGCAATTAAAGAGGGAAGCAAAGCTGTCAACCGTGATTGGGTTAACTATATGCAGAACACGGCTAATAAATGCCCAAGGAAATGCCAAAATCAAAGATTACCAAAAGACACCAAGAGCAAGAGTCACTAACAATGAAAAAAAAAATTTGGAATCACAAACAGCACAGCAACCAGCACGCTTTTCCCCACAAGAGGTGATCAAGGTGCAACAGGCACAATATATGCAAATTATATCAATAATATTAATAATATTAATACACAACCATAAGCACATAAAACTTGAAGAGACCCGTCGGAAAATCCGACAGAACTAGATTTAAAATAAGCAACTTAGAACCACCGCCTTATAACGGTCAGTAGCGATAACCAATGGGGACTTTAAATCGCTTCTACGAGTACCTTCACTCTGGGTTCAAAACTATTTAAAATAGTTGGTCTGCCAAGATGAAAACACATGAAATAAAACAAACAACTCACTTTGCTGGATGACAGAAGAACCCAGAGTAAAATGAAACTGAGATGTGAAGGTAACGATTAGAAATCGAAACAATTGCCTTGCACATTCCATCAAAGCATCACGTGAACAAGTCCGTGAAATGAACACCCCCTTACATCCCACTTTATATAGAGAAAACTGGGGTTTACGGGGGTAAACATTATTTTCCTTATTTCTGCTCCAAGACATAGGTTGTGGGTACTCGTTAGAACCGCCTCATTGAGGCGGTTCTAACGAGCACCCAAAACCTATGTTTGGAGTATAAATAAGAAAAATATCACAAATTTTCATCCGAAAAAAATGCATTTTTTTTAGGTTTGAACATGCACTGTATCACACGGACGTGTTATCGTAATGGACACCAAATGGAAAGAAGCACAAAAATCATAATTACACATTAAAACACAGAAGAAAGCGAAAAAGACAGTTTCTTTTCCAAATAATGAACAAACGGCTGTCCAAAATAAAAGCTAATATGAATAAGCACATGACTCCTTGTCAATATACTGATGTATATATTTACAGGACGGGTCAATAGCGTGGACGGATAAAAGTGAAGCATCAATCATGTTGTTGGAATTTGATTCACGCACACAGCTGACTTCATGTGGTGCTATCCAAGGGAATGTTTGGGCTATGAAAGATTGTCAGCTTATGCAAAGAACTGTTTGCAAAACTCATAAAGGTATACCCTGTTATTGTAAACAATAGTTTAGATTTTCTTGCTCCCAATAGTTAGTTTCGGTCTTTCAGGCTTCATAAATGTTTAAAATCATTATCTTGTTTCCAAAGGACTACATAATATAACATTCACTGTGATTAATCCATTGAAGCGGAAGCAAACGTCTGTTAACGATATCTATAGTTTTAGGATACACTTTCACAAGGGAAACTATGACAGACAGGCTGGTCTCCCTTTTCCATAGTGATCGAGCCTCTGGCAACAGTGTTGGGGCAAATAATTTTTACAAAACGGTTTGGCTTGTAAGAAAGCAAACAGAAAGTCTGGAAAAGCTGTATCACCATATCGGCCATTTGTTGGCTACTACATTATTTCTTTGAAACTTCAGTGTATAGTGCCTTGGCTATTATTTGAAAAAGTATCAGCTAATTTGGTAATGACCATTAAGTTATTCATTACGCAAACACGCCTATCCAAATACATTGCCACCTTTATCGCCGAATTTTTTTTTTCTTATTTCTGCTCAAAATATAGATTGTGGGCACTCGTGAGAACCGCCTCATCTAGGCGGTTCTAAAGCGTACCCACAATCTATATTTTAGAGCAGAAATAAGAAAATAAGGTATACCCCCGGAAACCCCAGTTTTACTATATAAAAGTGGGGTTCAAGGGGGTCAAAATTATATAGGCGTGTTTTCGCGATAGAATGGGGTAATTTCTCATAGTCTAGACTTTCCACGCTTAACTTACAGAACTTTTCTTTACTTCTATTAAACTTTGATACTGTTAGACACGTGACAAATGTTTATTCACCACCAAAACATTTACAACAAATGGCTAAATACAAGACATATCATAAGCAGTTACCAAATTATCTTAACATTACCCTTATGGTATCGAGTCTATGCAGTGTTTACCCACATGAACCTCAGTTTCATCACCAAAACTGGAGCTCATAGCAGTATACATTATCTGACACTAGCCATGGTTTTATAATTAAACTCCAGTGAAAATTAATTTTAGATATTCCGAGTAATCATGGATTGTTACAACAAGTGCTTCCATCAGCTTTGATGTCATGGGGAGGGCAAGCGTATTGTTTAATAAACACTTATATCATCACACCAAATTTAAAAAAAACAACATGCGGTTTGGAAATTATACGCTGTTAAATTCTTGAAAGTGAAACTTCGACATAAGAGACTACAACTCTTTCAGGTCATGGCTTGATGGAGCATTATTAGATCTATATGATTATAAAATAAATGAAGTCGATAATTCGCATGGTTTGGAGACAAAAAATTGGCATAAAACAACACCTTTAAATAAATGTACTTATAGGCATTTATTCTTAGACAGTAGGACACACCTTGTGTTCATAATTGTTTTATTGCCCCCTGTCATATACTGTATATAGCAGATCAAAGGCGCCCTTTAATAGGGTGATTAGTAGCTCCTGTTGAATCCCCTGACTGAGGCACTAAAGGGAAAAATCAATAAGGTACACTTTAGTTAACAGTTAGTCATTATTGATTTTCTCCAAGGAGGCCCCTTACCTGTTGCAGACAGAGGAGTTCTCTTCAGTCAGCACTGAGGGCTACATAATATTATGTAATGAAATGATTGTCCTCAATAATCAAGCATAAATGCCTTAAACTCTTGCTTTTGCCCTTAAGGTCATGGGCCGATTGGGGTACTGCAGAATAAAACTATGCAGTTATATATATTATCATACCAAATACATCAAATAGAGGATCTTACATGAGTGCTCATGTATTATTGAATTTATTAAACGAGTTGATGAAAAGGGATAAAATTCGAGGCTTTGTCGAGCATTTTATCCCTTTTCCTCAACGAGTTTAATAAATTCAATAATTCATTAGCACGAATGCAAGATTCTATTTATCATATGACATTTAAAACGGGTTTTATTTACGATTGTTTACAAAAATGTAAACATTCCGCCATTAATAAACGCGACGTCGTTAAGGACGTCGTACATGTAACGTTACGGTCCGTAGCTACGTCATTTGCATATTTAATCCACTAGTGGATTATCGAAAATATTACATGGCGCTATTACACTCTCAGACACGACGTCATATGATAAATGTTTGTACAACATGGAATCATTGATTCCATTGTGGAATTTTGAAAATATATGAGGGTCACTGATAAGGCCTAATTGGTTGAAACTAGCTAATCTGGCCCAGAAAACATTTACACTTCATATTTTCCTGTTCTGTGATGCATCTTTTGCTTCCAAAGGATCACCATTTTATAGAACATATTTAATAAAACATTCATGTACAACTGTCACATCATTTTTGTTTAGGACCTGAGCTGAATAAAAGATAGGACCTAAACCTGTCAGGGTACCGAAGAAGAAGTGAAAATTATAATCAGGAATCGATAGAATTATCGTTTACCTTCCATCCAAGACACCAAAGGGAAAGAATAAAGCAACGGCGCCCTAATACATCACAAAAACACGCCTATCCATCCAGGCCTATCCATCTTAACTGTGCCATTTTCCGAAGAGTGTGTGCACTATGCATATATGCCCTTTTCACACTTCTGTGTCTGGAATCTTGTCTTGCCACTAAATCTTTAAATTTTAGCGCACCTGGGCCGTAGGGTCCAGGAAAGCTTATAGTATAGTCTTCCATCCGTCGTCAGCCCGCCTGTCCGTCCATCAGCGCCTTTAATCAGTTATATCTCTGCAGCCCGCAGGTTGATCTTAGTCATTTCTCTTCTGAAGCATGCCAATTGTGGGGGATAAATGAATATATTTTATCGAAATCAAATACAAGCTTCGGTGGTCCCATAGACTTACAACGGGAAAATGGCTGTCGTTCTTGTGTGCACTCTAGAGGTCACAGTTTTGGTCAAAATCATCATCAAACTTGGTCAGAATGATGATGTTGGCAATATCACGGTCAAATTAGTACATGGGTGATGGGTCAAAAAGTAGGCCAATAGGTCAAATCATAAAAAACCTTATGAGCACTCTAGATATGTTCTAAAAATAGTTATCCTTTGGAAACAAGGGATACACCATAGTACAGAAAACATGGAGTGTGCACGTTTTCAGGGCCAGACTAGCTAGTTTCGGCCAATAAAGCCCCACCAGTGAACCTCAAATATTTTTTTTCAAAATTCCACAATGGAATCAATGATCCCAATGGACAAGAAAATATAAATTACACTATGGTAAAGGGCAGGGAGACTTTTTACGGACGCCACACATTCCCATACACCAGCTGTAGTGATGTTAAATATGTTCTAGAAAGGGTTATCCTTTGGAAGCAAAGAATACATCAAAGTACTGGAAAATATGGAGTATGTATGTTTTCTGGGCCAGACTAGCTAGTTTCGGACAATTAGGCCTCATCAGTGACGCTCAAATATTTTTAAAATTCCACAATGGAATCAATCCCAAAGGACAAGAAAATATAAACTACACTATGATGTAGGGCAGGGAGACTTTTTACGACCGCCACACATTCCTACATACCAGCTGTAGTGACGTTTAATATGTTCTAGATATGATTATGCTTTGGAAGCAAGGTATACACCACAGTACTGGAAAATGTGGAGTATGCATGTTTTCTGGGCCAGACTAGCTAGTTTCGGCGAATTAGGCCTCGTCAGTTATCCTCAAATATTTTCAAGATTCCACAATGGAATTAATTATCCCAAAGGACAAGAAAATATAAACTACACCATGATGTAGGGCAGGGAGCACCCAATTTCGTAAAACCATTCTTCGATATAAAAAGATTGGATACAACATGGATGTTATACGAAAGACTGCATGCATGGTAGTTAACCCAATCACGGTTGGCAACTTTGCTTCCCTCTTTAATTGCACGCCGGTGGGCCAGGCCTCAGATTCTATGACGGCTCCAACGTAAAGGCTTATTGAGAATTAGAGAGATCTAATTCAAGGTAATGTTGGTTGGTGCCTGATGCTCTGTCTCTGGTCGGGCCCATCGGAGTCTAACTGTTGGTTTTCTTTTGCTCCAGCATTTCAGTGGTTTCTTGCTGTCGAGTCCTCACCGTTGTCTCACCTCTGTGGTTCTTTGATTTTTTGTTTTCACGGAGATGTTGCACTGATAAGTTAGGGGGGCCTTCATGCGGACTGAACAAATTATTTGTCTAAATCGCGACGGACGTAAGGTCGAGGATTGTGGCCACGTAAAATCGATTTAAGCCCCCCAGTGGAAATCATTCCACTGACCGTTCCAAGGCGGTTCTTCTGTGGCGGTTTATTTATGGTGTTGTTTGTTACTTACTGTGTGTATCACTTGTGTCTTTTTATTTTGGATGGCCATATGGCCATTTTGTGGGCAAGTAGCTATCCTTATGGCCTTCCTTTGTTTAGGTTTCCATTATGGTCTGGTCGCTTCATGTTTGTGTTTCTTTCCCTTTGGTGTCTTTGATGGGTGGAGTAAGTTAATTGTATCGATTCCTGATCTTTGTTTTTCTTCTATTTTGACGGCTAGAGGCCACAATATGTCGGTCAAGTTCGAATATGGCCTTGTGTTTGCCATGCAGGCTGAATGCGAAGGTCCAATTTGCTGCCAACAAGCTTTGGGTCTGTCCAACAGTCTGCACTACGCATAGGTTTAGTCACTATGGCATCCAGTCTCTTCTTTTTTCGAACTATGACATAATCAATGAGATGCCAGTGTTTGGAAGGAGGCTGCATCTATGAAGTCTTGTTGCGAGTTGGCAAACAAAAGACTGTGTTTGTGATCAACAGTTCATGCTCTGCACACTTCCTCAAAAGGAGCAGGATATTGTTATTGCATTTTCCTCTTCTCTTTAACAGGCTAGGTGGTCTGCATCCACTCTAGAATTAAATAATACAGGAGTATGAGTTTGCCTCTGTATTTTCCGGGTACTCCGGTTTTGGCCAACATCTGATTACTGATCGAAATAGTAAATAAAATAATCTTGCAATAGTCGTAAAACTGAAACAAATAAAAATCATTTTAATAAAAATACGCGGTTTTAACAATCAATATTTTGAGCTTAAATAAGGAAACTATCACAATTTATCGTCTTCAAATTTGCATTTTTTTTTTAAATTTACTACATATTTGTATAGGCGTGGTTTCGTAATGGATCTCTCGGTATGTCTATTCAATTTAAAACTTAGTCCGTGATCATAATTTGTCTGTAGCATTTGATAGCAGATATAAGCAAAACTGCATGTCGGCCCCGGGTTAGATGGCAGATGCAAAATTAACCGGAAACAGGACATGGTCAGGATTAATCCGAGTTTGGAAAATAAATGAATCTAGCCGTAACACTATACATAAGATATATACTCAGAAAAATATATGCTTGAAATGATTTCAGAACCCACTTTCCTGAAATCATCTTTCGATATTAAAAGATTGGGATACAATATAAATGTTAAACGGCAGACTGTATGCATGGTAGTTAACCCAATCATTGATGATAACTTTTCTTCTCTCTTGAACTACTCGCTAGCCAGCGAATCGGGCCTTAGACTCTATGACGGCTCCGACCTTAAGGCTCGGGTGATGTATATTGCCCCGTCTCTGGTCGGAACCACCGGAGTCCAACTATTGTTTTCCTTTTTGTTTTAGTAATTTCATGTTGTCGAGTCTCGTCTCTGTCTCCGTTTGATTTTTAAGTTCTCGGAGATGTTCAAAAGTACATTAGCACTCGTGTAAGATCCTCTGTTTAGTCCGCGTAAATGGTTTCTAACTCATCAGTGCACTGATGAGTTAGAAACCCTTTACGCGGACTAATCCTCTGTTTAGTCCGCCTAATCCTCTGTTTAGTCCGCGTAAATGGTTTCTAACTCATCAGTGCACTGATGAGTTAGAAACCATTTACGCGGACTAAACAGAGGATCTTACATGAGTGCTCATGTACTTTTGAATTTATTAAACGAGTTGAGGAAAAGGGAAAAAATGCGAGGCTGCGCCGAGCATTTTATCCCTTTTCTTCAATGAGTTTAATAAATTTCATAATACATGAGCACGAATGCGGGTTTCTTTTTATCATATGTCATTTGAAACGCATTTTATTCACGATTGTTTATCAAAAATATCAATGTTCTGCCGTAAGTAAACGCGACGACGTTAAGGACGGTGTACATGTAACGTTACGGGACGTATATAACTAATTTGCATATTTAATCCATTAGTGGATTATCGAATTTATTACATGACGTTATTACATTCTTAGACGCGACGTCATATGATAAACAAAGTTATAGTCTAAACCTCGACATGACCAACGACCAAGACTTGTGGCCACGTAAAATAGATTTAAGAAACCAATATATTTTGCTGACCATGCGTGTATGTACTGCTTATATCATTTTTGATAGCCGTTTTGTCATTTTGTGGAAAAGAAACTGTCCTTTTGGTTTTCTGCTTGTGATGTTTAATAACCGTAAAGTTGTTTTTGTTGGTGTTTCTTTCACTTTGCCTTTTGGTGGCAGTTGGTAATTGTATCGCTACATGAATATTGCTTTCATAACTATTTATGTCTCCCCCGAAACATTTTTTTCGGAGAGACATATTGTTTTTCTCCCGGGCGTCTGTCCGTCTGTCTGTCTGTCCGTCTGTCACACATTTGTGTCCGCTCTATAACTTAAAAAACGTTCGAGCTATCTTCACGAAAATTCATATAAATATTAATCAGCATTAGACGACGTGCAGTGCGCAAAAATTATAACTCTCGCATTTATACTTTTTGAATTATCTTCCTTGGAAGTTTGTCGGTATGTATATATGTATTGGCAAATCGTGTCCGGTCAATAACTTTCTTATTTTCAGATGGATTTTAAAATTACTTGGAAGAAATATTAACAACCATAAGACGACGTGTGGCGCGCATGAGGCAGGTCAGTACCTCAAAGGTCAAGGTCATACTTAGAGGTCAAAAGTCAGAAAAGGGGCCTTTTTTCGTGTTGGTCAATAACTTTCTTATTTTGAGATGGATTTTAAAATTACTTGGCAGAAATATTAACAACCATGTGACGATGTGTGGTGCGCATGAGGCAGGTCGGTACCTCAAAGGTCAAGGTCATACTTAGAGGTCAAAGGTAAAAAAGGGGCCGTTTTTCGTGTTTGGTCAATAACTTTCTTATTTTGAGATGGATTTTAAACTCACTTGGCAGAAATGTTAACCAATATAAGACGATGTGTTGCGTGCATGGCCCTGGTTGGTACTTCAAAGGTCAATGTCATACTTAGAGGCCAAAGGTAAAAAGGGGCCTTTTTCGGGTTTTGTCAATAACTTGCTTATTTTTAGATAGAATATTTGAAGTTACTTGGCAAAAATGTTAACTATCATGAGACGATGTGAAGCATGCATGATTCAGTTTGGTACCTAAAATGTCAAGGTCATACATAGAGGTCAAAGGTCAAAAAGGGGCATTTTTTCGTGTTTGGTCAATAACTTTCTCTTTTTTAGATGGATTTTGAAATTGCTTGGCAGAAATGTTAACCACCATGAGATGATGTGTTGCACGCATGACTCAGTTTGGTACCTGAAAGGTCAAGGTCATACATAGAGGTTAAAGGTAAAAAAGGGGGCATTTTTGTGTTCTGTCAATAACTTTCTTATTTTTAGATGGATTTTGAAATTACTTGGCAGAAATGTTAACCACCATACGACGATGTGTTGCGTGCATGACCAAAGTTGGTACCTCAAATGTCAAGGTCGTACTAAGAGGGCAAAGGACGAAAAGGGGCCTTTCTTTTAGTGTTAAGTCAATAACTTTCTTATTCCTGGATAGATTGTGAAATTACTTGGAAGAAATGTTGACCATCATGAGACGATGTGGTGCACGCTAGACCCAGGTCGGTACCTCAAAGATCAAGGTCATACTAAGAGGTCAGAGGTAAAAAAGTTATTTTTTGTGTGTGTCCAGTCAATAACTTTTTTATTTCTGGATGGACTTTATATAAAGTAACCATGCAGAAATGTTCACTGTCATAAGACCATGAGTCATGTGCAAGACCAAGGTCCATACCTCCAATGTCAAGGTAATACCTAGAGGTCAAAGGTTAAAAGGGACAGTCAATAACTTCCTTATTCTTTGATGGATTATGAAATTACTAGGCAGAAATGTTAACCATCATGAGACGATGTGTTGTACCTCAAAGGTCAAGGCCATGCTTAGAGGTCAAAGGTAAAAAAGGGCTTATTTGTGTACGGCCAATAACGTTTTTATTTTTCTATGAACATTTTTAAAGTTACTTTGCAGGAATGTTCATCTTCGTTAGATGATGTGTTGCACACAAGACCCAGCTCAATACATCCAATGTCAAGGTTACACTTAGAGGTAAAAAACGGGGGAGACATCTGTGTTTTTGTAGCAAACCAAATTCTAGTTTTATATTGAACTGTGAAATATTTTTATTGACGATCATTGGTGTTATGAGAAATGACGTTTCCGGTTATTCGAGTTACTCGATGATTTTTCGCTTAAATCAAGTCACGCTTAAGGTTAACAAATCCGGGTAATGAAAACCCTCTAAGCCCCACTTTATTTAGGGTAAAGTGGGACTTACGGAGGAAGTATTTTTCCTATTTTTATGTCAAAAATATAACTTGTTGGGCTACTCGTTAGAACCGCCTCATGAGGCGATCCACACGAGCCCACAAAATCTATATTTGGACTATCAACAAGAGAAAATATCAAACATTTTGATCCGGAAATAATAATTTTTTAGTCTAGCAAAAACGAAATTCAAACACGGGAGTGTTATCGTAATGTGAGTACATACTGTGTCATTATTATCAGTGGTTATAACCACGCTTGCCTATAAGCATAACAACCTTTTATAATGCCAAAATAAACAAAACGAACGACCATAGCAGTTGTTTAACGTTTAGACCACCAAACAATGTATGGTCATTCTCTGTATAATCGATAGGTTTTGCAAATGGGCTTTTAATTTTATAAGTACTGTTAGCAGTTTCATTTATCGGCGTTTGACCAATCATTGGTAACTTACAGCTAAAACCATGATCGATTACAGAGTTTCGGCAAAATTGAAGTAAAGGCAATGATGTCCGATCTTTTGCAAATGATCTTATTTTTTTCGTTACAGTGGGTGAGACAACAGTTACGGAGACACTAACAACCACATTCAAGTCATTCCGTTACGTCTGCAATGAGAACTATGATTCGTATAATGATACCTGCTATTTTATTGTTACAAAAGCTGTGAAAGATTTCTTAAGAGCTCAGGATGCTTGTAGAAACTTGAATATGACTTTAGCCAGCATTCACAGTAAAGACGAAAATGACTACATCCAACAAATACTTGGGGAAAAAGTCAGCAATGAAGTGATTCAGGCAGTATGGACTGGCCTGAAGAAAGTCCAATGGAAAGCTGCAGATACAGGTTCAGTATATATCATCCACTAACAGCAATTTTCCTTCGCATCCACCATCATACATTGCACGACCCGCAGAAAAAGCGACCGACTGAAGTCGGTTGATTTTCTAAGAATGCCCTAAAATCACCGTGTCATTCTGTCAGTCTGTCAGTCTGTCTGACAGTCCGTAACCCGTTTGTGAAAATTGGTGATAGTGACTTAACCGCTATGAATATTTAAACAATTTTTGGCATACTGATAGATATCAATGAGATCTAACCAATGAACTTGCGAAAAATTACATTCCATTTAGTATAGCCTCGCCGAGGCGAAAAATGTGAAAATTTTCGAACTGCTTCTCCTCGGAAACCGTTGGGCCGATTGAAGTCAAATTTCATTTGGGGCCTCTATGGGATGGGGGAAACCAAAATTTGCTCATGTGGTCCAGGTCACATGACCAAAATTGCCGCCAAGCCATATATGGTAAAAACCCTTCAAAAATAGTCTTCTCCAGAACCACGGGGCAGATTTCCACGAAACTGGATAAATAGCATCTGGGACGCAGGTCCATCATAAATTGATAAAATGGTGACCCTGGGTTGACCTTGACCTTCTTTGTGCCTAGGTCAAACTTTGACACATATGCTTTTGTATTGGAAAAGTGAGAATGCATTTTATCCTGCAAACGATTCAGAATACAGTACTAAAGTCTAAGATATATTTTTGCTCCTTACGATAAGGCGCAATTATTGGGGGAACCGTTTTAGGTCTAGGTCACATGATCAAAATGGCCGCCATACCCATATATGGTAACACTCATAAAGCTAAAAGCATCCGGCGGGTCGTGCACTTCAGCTGAAGCACTGGTTTCCCCTAAAATCATTTCAATTGATATTTTTGCGCTGCTAAGGGGCTACCTCTATACTTAGTCCAGCAGCCATATTTCTATTTCTAAACGCACTTGACAGCCATCTTTGTCTCAATATCAAAGCAATGGAAGTAAACTTGATGCATTGCTTTTTCGATGAGTTTATTCCTAACAAACTAACCTTTTTTTTTTTGCTATCAGTATAAATAGTATATTAGTAAATGAAAAGGAGAGATGTTTAATGAGGACACCACATCTGAGTTTATTGCCCGATTTCTTTTTTTTTCCGAAATCACATGCAGAGTTGTCTTCAGTTATCATTTTTGTTTATCTGTCAATAGCAGACTATACATCATCTTTAAGATTTGCCTTTGTTTAACAGCCATCGCATTTAAGTAGCCAGTTTGGGGTTTTTCCTTGCTGCTTGACGGAGATTACTGTTCTTCACAGGAAGTGCTTAGTTCGCCGTACTACCTGTCAGAACTAATCATATCATGAAACATATATATTAAAAGATGCAATTGAAATGATCCATTTTATTTGATTTAATTTTCAATTGTATACTTTTCACACCGACATTTCGTACAGTCTGTGATCTATGTGCAGCGACAACAAGTGTTTCTTTAAACTCTGATATTTGACATTACAGCAGTTTGTTTAGCATTTACACCTCAACCAGTGTGTATCTTACAGTATACAATGACGTTCATGTAATCAAAGTAAAATATAACCGTGGGGTAGATGCTTGTAGCGATAAAAATATCTCTCAGATAAATACTTGCTAATCAAACCATTTTTCTCGTATGTATCTATTGTATAAATCATAATATTAATTTTATAATGAGCAAAATAATGAAGAAATATCAAGGTTTGGTTCAAGAATCACTCATAATCAGACGTTTCGTACAAGTTTACCCCATAATTATTTTATCTTAGTCGCTGATAAAATTGACAGGGCGGAACTATAGCCTGCACCTGCCTTTGGAATATGCTATTAACAAAAAGGTAAACCGAGTCACCCATTTTTGTAAATTCAGTTGTAACAAAGACAAAGCTGTGGAATATCTGGTCTGCTTGCAAAACAAAATGCGAAAATCACTCTTCCCATTCATCTAGCGAATTTGACAGATCTTGACAACACCTGAATATCTTCGCTCTGTCAATCTTATCTGCGACTACTTTCCCTGAAATAAACTTCGCATATATACTACCAATTGGCTGTTAGTATTCCTGTTTGGTGAGAAGCAATGTTTTAATGATATTTTTAGGAAACTAATTCCGGGTGAACATAGTACATCGAATATGCGATAAGATGGTGTAAACTTTTATGTGTTTGGAGAAGGACAATGGAGAATAGAATCCTTCTAAA
The DNA here is from genome assembly GCA_963580285.1 of Lucinisca nassula. NCBI lineage: Eukaryota > Metazoa > Mollusca > Bivalvia > Lucinida > Lucinidae > Lucinisca > Lucinisca nassula. The sequence continues at coordinate 92,372,559 of OY757019.1, read as the reverse complement.
TTTCACGAAAATGTTACCTTTGTGGCCCTCTACCAACATAAGCTAAACTTGATCCACTCCGATATAAAATATGACCGACATAGATAAAAATAGAAAAAAATTCTTTAAACGACTATATCCCTGAGCCAATTGCATGCAAACTTCACATGACTCTTTCTTAAATGACCATCTACCAAAAACGCTTAAATCGTTTCGCTCCAATGGCCACCAGAGGTAATAAATTGGATTTTTCTACGACTACTGCTCCTTTACCCATGGCCAAGTATCATTTCAACTTCTGCCTTCTACAAAAATAGCTACAGCCATTCCACTCCAATAAGCAAAATGACCACCAGAGCTAAAAAGGTCAACAATGGGCTTCAAATGCAAACTCCTAAAACCGTGGGCTAATTTGATTCAAACTTCACCGGAATATTGCCTAGGTGTCTTCTTACCATAATAGCTACAATTGTTGCGCTCTAAAGAACAAAATGGTCACCAAAACCAAAAAATGAAAACCAAATGTTTAAACGATTTCTTCTAATATATACTTAGCCAGTTTTAATCAAACTTCATAGGTGTATTTCTTTGGTCAACCTCAACCGAAATTACAAGAAAGGTTTCGCTTTGATGAATAAAATGGCCGTCAGAGATAAAAATAGAAAAACCTAACAAATGACAACTTCTACATCTTCGGTTCAATTTCACCCAATATTCAAAGGAATTTTGCCTATTTAACCCTCAACGGAAATTGTTAAAAGGTTCCGATCCGATAAATAAGATGGCCGCCAGAGCTAACAATAGAACAAAACGTTTTATGTGACAATTCCTCCCATACCTTTGGTCCAATTTCATTTAGTCTTCACTGGAAGTTTGCAGAGGTAACCGCTAATAAACAAGGTCAAACGGTTCCGTTCCTATGAATCAGATGGATGTCAAAGCTAAAAACAGAAAAAAAACTGTAAGTGACACCTCCTTTGTCATTGGCCACTGCCATTCAAACTTCACAGGAGGTTTTCTTAGTAGGCATTCTAGGAAACTAGCTGAACCGTTTCCAGCCCATTAAACTAGATGGCAGCCAAAGTATAAATATAAAAAAAAACTTTTAAATTACACTTCCATCTCCACCATAAGTCAAATTTCATTCAAAATAGAAGTGAATGCAATGATCTGGAATCGATACAGTTAACCACCATCTCTCATCAGAGACACCAAAGGGAAAGAAACGCTTACCTGAAATACTTAGAACCTAATGAAACATCACCAGTGGTAGTTACTTTCCTACGAAATGGCCAGAACAAAAAAAAATATATAAACACATATATATATACGATACACACATTCAAAGACGAACTAGAACAAAACTAAACGGCGACAGAAGAGCCGCCTTGGAACGGTCAGTGAATAGTATTTCACTGGGGGTTCAAATCGATATTTGCCGACCACAATCCTCGCCCTTACTTCAAAGTTTGTAGAAATGTTGCTTCGGTGACCTTCTACCAAAATAGCTTAAATGGTTTCATTCCAATGCACAAGACGGCTGCCAGAGATAAATATATAAAAGATAATATTTAGACAATTTCGATCACATTTAATGGGATTATTGCTTATAAATTTAAATGCTAATTTATCCTTTACCTTTAGTCCATTTTCAGTCAAAATAGATAGTAATAATAATCGACCTTATTTAAAGTGGGTAACGCATTTAGTACTAGTACTAATCTTCATGTGACCCTCTTTTCCTGGGTTGGAACAACGCAATGTAAATAAAGTCTCTTGCTCAAGGAAACAACACTTGGCGCTTGCGGGGATCGAACCGGCTACCTCTCGATTTCAAATCCGATGTTTTACCACTGCATCACCGCGCTGCAGAAGTGAAGAAAATGATCAGGAATAGATACAAGTAACTCACACCTTCCATAAGAGAAAACAAAGGGAAAAAAGGCAACCACTAAATTACCAGACATGACAGTTTCTTTCCAACCAAATGGCAAATTCGGTAACCTAAACAGACATATATAAGCGAAACACACACTCAAAGACAAACCATAACAAAAATAAACCGCGTCTTCACAGTAATGTGACTTAGGTAACCATCTTCCAAAATTGTTAAAAAGGTTTTGCTTAGATGAAAAAAAGATGTCCTCCTAAGCCAGTGAATAGACAAAAAAAACGTTTAAATGACAATTCCTCCTATACCTTTGGTCAAATTTCATTGAAACTTAACGAGAGCTACTTTTGTGATTTTGACCTTATTTGCAAAGTCACATAGTTTTGACCATAATTATTGTGGAAATTTATTTTTCGTCTGAAAACATTTCTAGTTCTTGTTTATTTTAGATCATGCATATTTTCTCTGGACTGACGAATCACCCGTAACTTATTTGGATCAGATAAGCTCTGACGGGTCTGCTGATGACCTCAATATACAGTATGGTTACATGGAGTACAAACATCACTGGAAATTGGGAGGATTTTCCAAGAAACTTGGTTATATATGTAAGGGAAAACCAGGTTAGTAAAATTTCAGCTTTTACATAACGCTTTGCTTCTTAACCCATGTATGACAATGGAATCTTCCATCTAAGTTTAGAGATGTCCATTTCCAAGTATAGGGTGCCCGATGCTCTGTCTCCGGTCAGGCCGATCGGAGTCAATTTGTAGGGAATCGATACAATTAACCCACAGCTCCCATCAGAGACACCAAAGGGAAAGAAACACAAACATGAAACAACATACCTTAATGGAAACACCAATAGCGGAAAGCCAAAAGGACAGTTACTCCCCCACAAAATGGCCAATAGGCTATCCAAAATAAATAATACAAGCGACACAAACACCGAAAGACAAACCATAACAAAAATAAACCGCGACAGAAGAACCGCCTTAGAACGATATGCGGAAACGAATTCCACTTTTTATGTTGCCACAATCCTCGCCCTTACTTCCGTCGCGATCAAGACAATTAATTTGATCAGTCCGCATGAAGGCTTCCTAACTCATCAGTGCATGCATAATGTCACATTACATCTTCATCATAGCCCATGCGTTTGTATCGCTTGATAATTTTCTTAAATTGTCCAGGAGGTTCGGTTTCTGTATGATTTTTTTACATTTCTTTACTAAGTTACCATAAAATTCAGGTTCCGGTAATATGCTCAATGAAAAGTAATCCTTTGGAAACAAGGAGGCCAACACAGAACTGAAAACTGTCGCGAGGACACATTTCTTTTCGGTGCCAGACTAGCTACTTTCGGTTAGACATCGAAAGTGACATTACGTCAATCATTTTTTCAAATGTGACCCTAGTCCGGTATTAGCCCTGATGTATATATGTATATATATATATATATATATATATATATATATATGTATAATTTTTGAAGAATTCGGATTCCTGTAACTTTGTCCGATTCCACTTACAAAATATGATATAAAATGAATTTAACACAGCATGTTCCATTAAACAAAAGACCCATGTTAACCTTATGTATATAATACAGGGTTTAGTTTACCAGACTAAACGACATTAAGGGTTGACCACAGAATGAGATATCATCTCAACACGAGCAGAAATCATTGACTGTTGTTGCAAACCATTGACGTTTTTTCATTTGTTTATTCGTGTCGAACACTAGATTTTCGTATGACTCCCATTGCTCAGTTTACCTTACAGATGTGATACAGTGGCTAACAACGTCCACTACACCAACGCCTACCACCCCATCGACAACGCTGCCAACAACCACTGCTAAAACGACACGGTGGCCTTTGTTTCCTTTCTCCAACAGAGTCACACCGAAACTCCCGCCGATCCACCAGCCATTTAGAGCTGACTCTCCAGGTAAAATCTGTGCAGATACTGTTTTAATAGTCTGGAAGAAACCTTCGTTATAATTTTTTACGTTTGGCTGAAAGGTTTAGCATTATTATACCTGAGCCACTTAGCCCTCTGTTTGTGAATACTAATACCCAACTTCTGTGTAGTTCATCGAAACTAACATGGTGTATCAGTGTGAAGGTTTTTGAATTTTTTTATAATTTTTAACAACTTGCAGTCCTGTGAAATAGTGGAAAATTCCATGTCTCTGGAACTTTGGTGACTCTGATGGGAGCTGTGGGTTAATTGTATCGATTCCCGATCATTGCATTCACTTCTATTTTATATATTTATTTGTGATACTTTTTTTCTATGTCATCTATGCATTGCGTGGTTTTTGAGCTGGGGTGTCGCACAGCAGTTCCAAAGAGTAATAAAATATCAATGAATTATTTTAAGCTACGTTAGACTCCTAGTTGTTAATTTTACAAGCCTGTGGATTTTAACATAAGGAATATTTCTCTTGATGGTGAAGCCACAACTAACAAGTTGTGTTGTAACCCGAACTTCGGTGTCTGCAAAATACTATCATTTAGGTTGTGCTTGAATACTTAAAGTTTTATATTTATTATTCTAAAGCTTGAATTGTGGTGTTTGGGTAAGGCGAATGTGTTGTTTATCTTGCATCATAGTGGCGTCCAACATATACTGGCTTTAAGTTCGTTAAGGTCTGTTGTCCTTGGAGGAGGTAAGGGAATAGGGGGGAAGTTGTAACTTTTTTAGCTCACAGTCACGTAGTGACGAGGTGAGCTTTTGGAATCACTTTTTGTCCGTCGTCCGTGCGTGCGTGCGTCCGTGCGTGCGTAAACAACTTCTTCAAACGACTTCTCCACCTTAACCACTGATCGGATTTTGACCAAACTTCACAGGAATGATCCTTAGGTGGTCCCCTTTGAAAATTGTTCAAATGGTTCCGGTTCGTTGCATATCTAGGTCATAGGAGCCAAAAATAGATTTTTTCACAGAACACTTTAAAACAATCTTCTTCTCTGAAACCACAAGGCCCAGGTCTTTGATATTTGGTATGAAACTTCATCTAAATGGACCCCTATCAAGATTGTTCAAATTATAGTTCTGGGGCCAAACATGCCCCCGCCCCGGGGCCCTTTGGTTTTACATGGGCTTATATAAAAATCTTCTTCTCTAAAGCCGCAAGGCCGAGGTCTTTGATGTTCGGTACCCCGCACGTGGCCCTTAGGTTTTACATGGGCTTATATAGGGAAAAGTTTTAAAAAATCTTCTTCTCTGAAATCGCAAGGCCCAGGTCTTTGATATTTGGTATGAAGCTTCATCTAGTAGACCCCTACCAAGATTGTTCAAATTATTGTGCTGGGGCCACAAATGCCCCCACCCCGGGGCCCTTTGGTTTTACTTGGGCTTATATAGGGAAAATCTTTAAAAATCTTCTTCTCTGAAACCGCAAGGCCCAGGTCTTTGATATTTGGTATGAGGCTTCATCTAGTGGACCCATACCAAGATTGTTCAAATTATTGTGCTGGGGCCACAAATGCCCCCGTCCCGGGGCCCTTTGGGTTTTTCATGGCCTTATATAGGGAAAATCTTTAAAAATCTTCTTCTCTGAAGCCGCAAGGCCCAGGTCTTTGCTATTTGGTATGAAGCTTCATCTAGTGGCCCCTACCAAGATTGTTCAAATTATAGTGCTCGGGCCAAAATGCCCCCGCCCCGGGGCCCTTTGCTTTTACATGTGCTTATATAGGGAAAAACTTAAAAAATATTCTTCTCTGAAACCGCAAGGCTCAGATCTTTGATATTTGGTATGACACTTCATCTTGTAAACTTCTACCAAGATTGTTCAAATTATAGCGCTGTTGCCAAAAATTGCCCCCCGCTCCAGGGCCCTTTGGTTTTACATAGACTTATATCAGGAAAATCTTGAAAAATCTTCTTCTGAAACCACAAGGCCTACGTCTTCGATATTTGGTATGAATCTTCATCTAGTGGACCTGTACCAAGATTGTTTAAATTATAGCCCTGAGACCAAAAATGCCCCCGCATCGGGGCCATTTGATTTTACATAGACTTATATAGGGAAAATCTTTAAAAATCTTCTTCTGTGAAACCACAAGGGCTAGGTCTTTGATATTTGGTGTGAAATTTCATCTAGTGGACCTCTATCAAGATTGTTCAAATAATAGCCCTGGGGCCAAAAATGCCCCCACCCCGAGACCCTTTGTTTTTACATAGACTTATATAGGGAAATTTTTAAAAATCTTCTTCTCCGAAATTGCAAAGCCCATGTCACTGATATTGGTATGGAGCTTCATCTAGTAGACCTCTACCAAGATTGTTCGCATTATAGTCCCCGGGCCACAAATGCCCCCTCCCCGGGCCCCTTTGTTTTTACATAGACTTTATAGAGATAATCTTTGAAAATCTTCTTCTCTGAAACAGCAAGGCCCAGGTCTTTGATATTTGGTGTGAAGCTTAATCTAGTAGATCTCTATCCAGTTTGTTTAAAGTATAGCCCTTAGGCCAAAAATGCCCCCGCCACGGGGCCATTTGGTTTTACATAGGCTTATGTAGGGAATATCTTTAAAAAATCTTCTTCTCTGAAACCGCAAGGCTCCGGTCTTTGATATTTTGTGTGTAGCTCCATCTTGTAGACCTTTGCCAAGATTGTTCAAATCATAGCCGTTGTTGATATTTGGTATGAAGCTTCACCTGTTTAGACCTCCCTCAACATTATGCACGTTATAACCCTGTGCCCAATAATGGCTCTCCCCGGAGCCCACTTGTTACTCTATGGATCAGGTGAGCGATCCAGGACCATCATGGTTCTCTTGTTTCTGTTTCTTAACCTTCTTTCATTTTTCTCTTCTTCCCTTTTCCTCTCTTTCCTGTACTAGCTATTATTTCTCTTTTCTCACTTTATTTGGGAGATAACACAAAATGACCCACATGCATTTACGTGTCATTCAATCCGAACACAACCAATCAAGTACTTGAAAAGACAGACGTTCAGAACATTTTATATAGAGTTATTGGGTTTTTGTATGTTTGTGGAAGCCGATAGAACGCCATATTGAAAGTGTTCTGACGAATATTTGCGAATATATATATTATTTTTATAACTAGAATACATGAACGTTTTACCTACACCTTTTCCTCTTTATTCATTTATTAGAAGGTTCATGTTTTTACCATTCATATAGAAGCCTCTGTGATATAGTAGTAAAGCAACCAGGGGACATATTTTTGGTTCCGGGCTTCATCAGACTTTCGGACGAGTCTATATACCGAGGTCCCGTCTCCAAACATTATATAACGTTTACTTTCCAGAGACCATAGTGTATTTAGTGTGTGTATTCAGATCCATAATTCAAAGAAAAGGCTGTAGGTTTGGTTTATGTTTTCTGGGTGTCGAATCATTGTTACACTGTATTTTTAGACGAAATCTGTTACTATTTGTACATGTCTTGTACTGCATTGATGGTTTTGAATCTGACATATTTGGTCAGTAATTTAGATGTTAATTTGACTTTGCAGTTGCCTATATTATCAACAAGTACATGTTTAATTAACGATTTTCCCTTGTCTTTTGTCAGCCTGGCACAATTGAAAAACGATTGACCAACACGTAAATGTCGTTACCTAATTTTTTCCGCATGGCAGAATATATTTGCCTTCCATATTAAAGCACGTCGTCATTGATAGCACGTGTTCATATAGCACTTTTTAGGTTTATTATCTTTACTGAATACCCCACTGAAGAAACTTTTAACACTGGATTAAATACATGCTTTGAGCCAATCAATTAGAAAGTGGCACTTACCATCTGTGGCCAGTTGTGCAAAACTATCAACGTCGTTAGTTAATGTATTGTTTAAATTGTGATCATTTAATATGGCAATTGTGCTATTTGTATTGCTGAAAAAATGTGAGCATACAAAAGCTGCTCACATTTTTTTCACTAAAATACAACTTCATTACATATTGTACTTTCTAGAACAGTTAACAGTTAATTCTACCTACCACCCCACTTCACCCTCAGAAAAAGACCATAAAGACCGTACGACGTTCTTAACACTTAAAAAAACGAAGGGAAAACGGGATGAAATGCATGAAAAAACAGTTTTCAAATTGGTTCCAAGTCTTTACTACGCCCATGCTAGGATGTCACTGGGTCTGACACGCCCCAGCTAAGTTTTGTCGCGCGCTTGATCAAGCACTTCCTTTCCGTTTCTACTACGTTCTTTCTAATGCTTTTTAGATAACACCACGTGGTTTCTGTGCGTTTAGCATGTTCTCAATGCGCCCTTCGTTATGATATAAATTCAACTGGACGCACTATTTTCTTGAGTGAACAACCGTCACACAACTATGCATCCAAAAGGTCGTGGTAGAAGAGTAAAAGGTCAGAAAACTTCATAACCTGGCTCCAGTGTTAATGCTGGTGCTGCTGGTATAGCAGAGCCACCAAGAGCATCAGAGCCCCACCCCCAATCCCACACATACCCTGCAGAGCAGTTTGAAAATACCACAATCCGTGAGAGTAACAAGGATATAATTGATGTAAACAGTGCGAGTCAGAAGAATAAAAACCAGAAGTCCTGGGTGTCTCTACCCTAAGATGAACAGCTCATGGTCGAGTGGTTGGAGGCAAACCCCGTCATTTACAACAAGCAGAGGAGTTAATACAGAGACACAGCCAAGAAAGAGAAACTGTTGATTGAGAAAGGTACTGTGATGGGCAAGCCAGTTAATATCCTTTAGTCATGGCATAGACTCAAAAGGAAGAGCTCCGGTGCTAAGGATACTGGGATACTGAGAGTCGAGTAGATTTTCAGATACTTTGAATTTGTGCGCACGCATATCCATGAGATTCAGAAAAGACCAATTGTCAATGTAAAATAGAAGTGAAGGCAGTGATCAGGAATTGATACAATTAACCACCAGCTCCCATCAGAGACACCAAAGGAAAAAAAAAAACATAAATAACTAGACCCTAATGGAAACATCAATAGCGGAAAGCCAAAAGGACAGTTACTTTCCAACGAAATGCCCAATTGGTTATCCAAAACAAAACAAAACAAGAAATAAACAAACTCAAAGACAAACCATAACAAAAATAAACCGCGACAGAAGAACCGCCTTGGAATGGTCAGTTAAACGAGTTCCATAGGGGCCTTAAATAGATTTTACTCAGCTGCAATCCTTGCCCTTTCTTCCGTCGCAATTTAGACAAATGGTTTGTTCAGTCCGCATGAAGTCCCCCTAACTCATTAGTACAACATCTTCTATTCCGTCCCTGTCTTATCCTCCGCAAAAACACAAGGGCAGCGTACGTAGCATGCAGATGTCAATGCAGATTTCATTAGAACGTTCTGATTCTGTCTTTGCATGATGAAAGTCGAAACACAAGTAAAAGTGTGAGAAAGTATTTGCAGTATTTATAATTAATTGCTGGACGTGACATGGACGCTATGCGAACTTGTTGTAAACGTACAACGGAGATGTTAAGCACCAAACACACGTGTAACAAACGTAATGTTGTCTTATACGTGGTATGAACGTACCTTTGCTTTTGAAGAATCATCGAAAGGTTGTGGTGGGTATGCAGTTTTGCGTGGTATGAACGCAGTGCAATCTTTCCCGTTCATATCAGGTACGTCAGTGAAGACCATTAGGTCCATGCCCCGTTGGTCAGTGCTGTTGTTATCAAGTTCTTATTGGGTCCTAACTGGGTCCAGATTCAATCACGCCCTCGCCACGTTTTAAAACATGTTAATAATCCATCCACGTCAGCCAAGACCATTAAACCGTGTGGCCTTTTTGGGACGTTGACAAACAGTGTAGACCCAGAACAGACGCCGCAGAACGCGGAGTCTGATCTGGGTCTTCACTGCTTAAAGTTCATACATTTTTGCAGAACTTACCGAAAAAAAAATCTGGCACCCCTATAATTGGAAATGGACCAGTCCAAACGTATTAGGTGGGAGATTCCATTGTCAAAAATGGGTTAACTCGCATCACGCCCTGATCGGTTTCTACTGGGTTCCTTCTACGTCGTACAAGTTCGTACCACGTCTTACCAGTTTTCCATTAAGGTAGTGGCAGCTTGGCCTAGTGTGACTAGGATTAAGCTAACAAAGTTTTGCACAACTCGACCCAGGTTAACGAGTCTGTTGTTATGCATCAGAATTTATTTTTCTGATTCCCACTTTCACAACACTGTTGACCTAAAAGTGCTATAAATATCTTGTTAATCTTCTTATAGAAGATTCTCGAAAACTGAGCCACAGATTAATTTCAGTTTTGTAAACAACATGTTTACAAGGAAAAGTAAAGGATATTACTTTTCATTTGGGACTGTGAATTCTGTGGGATAAAGGAAAATAGATTCATTCGGGATATTTCATAACAGAGCTAAGTACATTTAATTTTCTTACTTCTATACAGGTTAAAGTTAATTTGTAAATAAACTTTGTTTAATTTTTCCAATTTTTCAGAAATGCATTTTTCACTTCTAAAGAGCATAAGAATTATACACTTTGGTCATGTCAGAAAGTGTGTGATGCCCTCACCTTTCTACTTGACAATATTTATTAGCTCACCTGAGCCGTAGGCTCATTGGTGAGCTTATAGGGTGGTCATGCTGTCTGTATGTATGTATGTATGTATGTATGTCAACATTTTCAAACATCTTCTCCTCTGGAACCGCTGGGCGGACTGAAGCCAAAATTCATGTGGGGCCTCAGTGGGATGGGGGAACGAAAGTTTGTTCGCGGGGTCCAGGTCACATGACCAAGATGGCCGCCATGCCCATATATGGTAAAAACCCTTCAAAAATCTTCTTCTCCGGAACCGCTGGTCCGATTTTCACCAAACTTGGTATGTGGCCTTGGGTACTCGGGCCTATCATAGTTTGTTCAAACAATGGCCCTTGGATGACCTTGACTTATTTTATGCCAATGTCAAATTTGGTAATATAGGCTTTTGAATGGCAAAAAGTGAAAACGGTGGCTTTTTCAAAAACTGTTGCAGCCTTTGGCCTGAAAGTTGGTAGATGACATCAGCTTAATGAGTTAATAAGTATATATGAGATTTATAGGTCAAGGTCATTCCGTGACCTTGGGTCAAGTTTTTTAATATGTCAAACTTTAAACTTATTTTTCAGGGAAACTACTTGGTCAATTTTGACCAAATTTCATATGCAAGCTTAATGGGAGAAGGACATGTAAATTAAGTTGATGATGTCGGGTCACATAACCAAGATGGCCGCCATGCCCATATATGGTTAAAACCCTTCAAAAATCTTCTTCTCTGAAACTACTGGACGGATTTTCATGAAACTTGGTATGTAGCATCTGGGACGCGGGCCCATCATAAATTCTTAAAATGGTGACCCTCGGATGACCTTGATCTATTTTATGCCAGGGTAAAATTTATTCACATATGCATTTTTATGGGAAAAAGTGAAAATGCATTATATCTAACAAACCGTTCAATATTCCACCACTAAATCATATATATTCTTGTTCCTTAAGATAGGGCGCATTTATTGACATGGGGTCCACCAGGTCCCTTAAAAAAACCTTCAAAAATCTTGTTCTCCGGAACCGCTGGGCCGATTTCCACCAAACTTGGTATGTAGCCTCGGGACTCGGGGCCCATCATAGTTTGTTCAAAGAATTGCCCTGGGATGACCTTGACCTATTTTGTGCCAAGGTCAAATTTGGTCACATTGGCATTTGTATTGGAAAAAGTCTAAATGGCTGACATCTTGCAAATGGTTGAGAATACCACCCCTAAACCATATGTATATTCTTGTTCCTTGTGATTAAGCATGTTTAATGACATGGACCTTGGGAGTCTAGGGGGTCCCCCGGGTACATGCCCCACCCCCTTCATTTCAAAAAGTGCCCAATATCTTGGAAACTGTCCAGATCCCCACCCATAAACAATATATATTCTAAGGGGCTTTAAGTGACATGCATCTTGAGACCCTGGGAGCATGCCTTATCCCTGCATTACATAAAATGCATCAAATCTCAGAAACTGTTCAGATCCCCTCCCATAAATCATATATTTTCTTGTTTCTTGTGATAAGGGGTATTTAGTTTCATGGATCTTTGAACACCATAGGTTAAATTGGGGGCCGACACCCCCTTTAGAAATGGTTAAGCTCTACACCCATTAACCATATATTTTCTTGTTCCTGACCTTTTAGCTCATCTAAGGCTTTATCTTGGCTAAATATAACTGAAAATTCAAACTCAAAAGTTTTCCAACTGATCTTCAAGAGTCAGGAATGTGATTAAGGACCACTTGGTCATACAGCCAGATGCATTTAGTGACATGGACCTTAATTTGGGTCCCTGGGGGCATGCCCTACCCACATCATTTAATAAAATGCATAATATTTCCCCACCCATTAACCATATATATTCTTTCTCTATATACTAATGTGGACATTTTCTCTTTTGATAATGGGTTTTCAAAAAAAAACTCAATAAAAATTACATCAGGATAAAGAACAAGGTTTAAAACAACTAGCCTTGCAACAATTTAGAAAATCTGTTGACAAATAAGGATTTTATAACCAAAAACACATTTGAATAGGGAAATTTCCATTGTTAAATTGCTAGCAAGGGAGGTAAATATTTCCCCGCAAACTTTCAATTTCTTCATACACTGTTACTATATAACTGAAATAATCATAAATGATGCAAAACACATCATGAAGTTCAAAACATTTAAATCGAGGCCAAAAAGATTCCAGAATCAAAACTTTATGATCATGGATTATCTCCCCTTTCAATGTAAAATCTCTATTCAAATCTTATTTTCGTCATAATTTTTTTAATAGTGAACCGATTTTCAACATTTTTGTGGCACATGTTTCAAGAAATTTATAAGCAACTTTTGCTAAAGAAATCATCAATCCTTGTCTTTGTTTACTATAACGAATCTCCGAAATATCATTATCAGAGGACAAAAACAGAACATTAAAACACGTTTGGTGACATGGATCTTAGATCCATAAGAGGTCTAGAGGGACCTTGGGTGCATTTCCCTTAGCCCTTTAGACCTAAGGCTGTCAGGTGAGCGTCTTCAGGACCAATGGTCCTCTGGTATTAGATTCGGTACTAAGTTATTTCGACAAATTGTGGGTATTCCGATGGGTACGAATTGCGCACCTCTTGTGGCTGATCTGTTCTTGTATTGTTATGAAAGAGACTTCATGTTGTCGCTTTCCATTGATAACCAACCTGAAATTATTGAAGCTTTTAGTTCCACTTCTAGATATTTAGATGATTTATTAAATATTGATAATACCTATTTCGATGGTTTGATCAGTCAGATTTACCCCCCAGAACTTCAGTTAAATAAAGCAAATTCTTCTGATACCGAGGCCCCGTTTTTGGATTTACATCTATCTATTGTAAATGGATTTGTTTCGTGCAAAATTTATGATAAACGCGATGACTTTGATTTTGAGATTGTAAATTTTCCTTTTTTGGATGGTGATGTTCCTCGTGCGCCATCCTATGGCGTTTATATTTCGCAATTAATTCGATTTGCTACAGTGTGTAGTCATGTAACTGACTTCAACACTCGTAATAAATTATTAACTGCTAAACTCCTTAATCAGGGTTATCGGTACCATAAACTGCGCAAAGCCTTTTCAAAATTTTATAGACGCCATTCTGATTTAATTTCAAAATTCAATATTGGACTTAAATCTCTTCTGCAACAAGGTCTATCGGAACCCGAATTTTATGGTGACTTAGTATATAAATTCAGAAAAATATATAACCGCAATGACTTCAGCACCCAATTTCGTAAAATCATTCTTCGATATAAAAAGATTGGGTACAACATGGATGTTATACGACAGACTGCATGCATGGTAGTTAACCCAATCACGGTTGGCAACTTTGCTTCCCTCTTTAATTGCAAGCCGGTGGGTCAGGCCTCAGATTCTATGACGGCTCCAACGTAAAGGCTTATTGAGAATTAGAGAGATCTAATTCAAGGTAATGTTGGTTGGTGCCTGATGATCTGTCTCTGGTCGGGCCCATCGGAGTCTAACTGTTGGTTTTCTTTTGCTCCAGCATTTCAGTGGTTTCTTGCTGTCGAGTCCTCACCGTTGTCTCACCTCTATGGTTCTTTGATTTTTTGTGTTCACGGAGATGTTGCACTGATGACTTAGGAGGCCTTTATGCGGACTGAACAAATTATTTGTCTAAATCGCGACGGAAGTAAGGGCGAGGATTGTGGCCACGTAAAATCGATTTAAGCCCCCCAGTGGAAATCATTACACTGACTGTTCCAAGGCGGTTCTTCTGTGGCGGTTTATTTATGGTGTTGTTTGTTACTTACTGTGTGTTTCACTTGTGTCTTTTTATTTTGGATGGCCATATGGCCATTTTGTGGGAAAGTAACTGTCCTTATGGTCTTCTTTTGTTTAGGTTTCCATTATGGTCTGGTCGCTTAATGTTTGTGTTTCTTTCCCTTTGGTGTCTTTGATGGGTGGAGTAAGTTAATTGTATCGATTCCTGATCTTTGTTTTACTTCTACTTTGTTTGCTTTTTCTTTCTGTTACGCCTGGCTCGTAACAGAAATTGGGGGCTCGTCCGGGATAAAAACATCTTGAGCATTTTAGGACTGACTTTTTTTGTGGGCAAGTAATTGTCATTTCTTATCAAATATAGACTTGGCAGTTGCTTCAAAAGATTGGCTTTTCCCTATAGGCATAAGAGGGGATTGTCATTTCATGTGAATTGTCATTTCAGGTGAAATAGTACTTGTCATTTCATGTGAAATTCTCGTTGGGCGTGTCATTTCGAAAAAAAAACTGTCAAATTAACCTCAATCTGTATTTTCATAAATACTTTATAAAACAAACAAAAAGCAAACATGTCGTTTGATTTGAGAATCTTTTTGGCTCAGCCTACTCAGGAGTTGTTTAATCTGGCCAAAAGGACAGATTCTATGACGGCTCCAACGTAAAGGCTTATTGAGAATTAGAGAGATCTAATTCAAGGTAATGTTGGTTGGTGCCTGATGCTCTTTCTCTGGTCGGGCCCATCAGAGTCTAACTGTTGGTTTTCTTTTGCTCCAGCATTTCAGTGGTTTCTTGCTGTCGAGTCCTCACCGTTGTCTCACCTCTGTGGTTCTTTGATTTTTTGTGTTCACGGAGATGTTGCACTGATGAGTTAGGAGGCCTTCATGCGGACTGAACAAATTATTTGTCTAAATCGCGACGGAAGTAAGGGCGAGGATTGTGGCCACGTAAAATCGATTTAAGCCCCCCAGTGGAAATCTTCCACTGACCGTTCCAAGGCGGCTCTTCTGTGGCGATTTATTTATGTTGTTGTTTGTTACTTACTGTGTGTATCACTTTTGCCTTTTCATTTTGGATGGCCATATTTGTGGGAAAGTAACTGTCCTTATGGTCTTCCTTTGTTTAGGTTTCCATTATGGTCTTGTCGCTTAATGTTTGTATTTCTTTCCCTTTGGTGTCTTTTATGGGTGGAGTAAGTTAATTGTATCAATTCCTGATCTTTGTTTTACTTCTACTTTGCTAGATATTGCTTCCCATTATGGGGTCACTGCAGTTAAAACAAGCATGAAAAAACATGAAATCAAGAATATTTTGGTACAGTTTTTTGTTGATGAAGAACTTTTCGATCCATCTGCTTTGTCTCTCATTACGGTTTCACATACTGAATTACAAATGAGACAAATTGAAATAGGAAGGCAAATTGAATTAGAAAAATTAAGGTTAGAGATGGAAGAACGCATACAGAAAGAAAAAAATGAAAAGGAAGAAAAAGAAAGAGAAATGCAGAGACAAATGCAGATGGAAAGATTAGAAATTGAAGAAAGAGAGAAGGAAAAGCAAAGAGAAATGGAGAGAGAAAAATGAGAAATGGAGGAACGCCTTCAGAAAGAAAAATTAGAAAAAGAAGAACGGCTCGAGTTAGAAAAGGAAAAAATGAGATATATTATTGAAGAAAAAGAAAGGGAAAGGCAATTTCAATTAAGGCTGAAGGAAATGGAACTCCAGGGTCAAGATAGGGTTAAACATACCCCTGTTTTTGACTCTGGCAGATACTTTGATGCCACAAAGCACATCAGATTAGTTCCGCCATTTCAGGAAAAAGAGGTAGATAAGTATTTTTGCATTTTGAAAAAGTTGCAGAAAATTTAAAATGGCCAAAAGAGCATTGGACCTTACTTTTGCAAAGCGTTGTTGTCGGAAAGGCTCGAGACATTTACACTCAGCTAACTGTCGAGCATAGCTCAGACTATGATATGGTTAAGTAGCTTATTCTTAAGGCATATGAGTTGGTCCCTGAGGCTTACAGGCAGAAATTTAGGAACTGTAAAAAAGAAATTTCCAAGACCCATGTAGAATTTGCTCGAACCAAAGAACAATTATTTGATAGGTGGTGTTCTTCTAAAAAAGTAGGCTCTGATCATGACAAACTTAGACAGCTTGTCCTTGTTGAAGAGTTCAAACGGTGCATAAATTCAGACATTAAATCTTTTCTCGTTGAGAGACAGGTTGAAACTTTGGAGGAAGCTTCTCGTTTGGCAGATGATTATGCTTTGACTCATAAAGTCTCATTTGTGAACAGGCCTTATCCTCGAAAACCTTATAATCCACAGACAGGTCCAACATTCTATCCCAGTAATCCTTCTTGTAGTTATAGCCATACATCTAGTACTATGCCCAAACTTTCTGGTGAAAATAAAAGCCAGAATCCTTCCAAACCTTCTGGTGAAAACAGAAGCCAGAATTTTTCCAAACCTTCTGGTGAAAACAAAGACCAGAATCCCTTATCTCAATCTCAAGTAGTTTGTTATTATTGTAAAAATACAGGTCATTTGATCTCTGAGTGTTTAAAATTTAAAGCGAAGGAAACAAAGAGAAAGACAAGAGGAACTTAAGCCTACAGGTTTGACTTCTATAAGGCCAAAACCACAGTCTTGTGTAAGGGAGGAAACTCTTTCTGATACCAAAGTATCTGAGACAGATTCAGTTATGGATACTTATGAACCATTCTTATCAGATGGTTTTGTGTCACTAAATGGTGACAGCTATACCCTTCCTACCCCTATCAAAATCTTACGAGATACTGGAGCTTCTCAATCTCTTATTCTAGCAGATACTCTGCCTTTTTCTGAGAAGACTTCTTTGGGCCAAAGTGTCCTTAGTCAGGGTGTGGAATGTGGATTTGTTAATGTTTCGCTTTATAACGTTTATTTGTCATCAGACTTGGTATCCGGTTCAGTGGCTGTTGGTATTAGACCTTCTTTACCTTTTAAAGGTGTCCATTTGTTGCTAGGCAATTACTTAGCTGGAGATAAGGTTGTGGTTAACCCACTATTGACTACTTATCCTTGCGTAGATCAACCGCCTGATTCCATTGAGCAGGAAATTCCTGATCTTTATCCGTCTTCAGCAGTCACAAGGGCTATGGCACGTAAGGCCAAGCAAACTGATGGGAAACAGGATTTTGATTTCACTGATACCTTTTTGGGTCAGTCTTTTAATGACGAGATAACAAGGTCTCTGTCTTCAAGCCTGCCTGATAAGCAGGCAGATTTTCATGAGATTAAGTCATCTTTAGATCTAGGCCAAGACAAAATGTCCGGTTCTCAACTAGCTATAGAGCAGCACAAGGATCCTGAAATTTCGCCTTTGTTTGAAAGGGCTTTAGATGAGCAGGAAGTATCTCAGGTCCCAGTCTGTTATTATGTCAAAAATGACATTCTTATGAGAAAATGGCGTCCACCAGGCGTCTCAGCAGAAGACGAGTGGACTGTCAACCACCAGATAGTGGTTCCATGGATTTACCGTCCTGAAATATTAAACTTGGCACATGAAACTCCCATGTCAGGACATTTAGGTGTCAATAAAACCTATCACAAGATTCTTAATCATTTTTACTGGCCTGGGTTAAAATCAGATGTTTCTCAGCATTGTAGGTCCTGCCATACATGCCAAATGGTAGGAAAACCCAATCAGATTATACCTAAGGCTCATTTGCAGCCTATACCTGCTTTTGATGAACCTTTCAGTCGAATAATTATAGACTGTGTGGGTCCATTGCCCAGAACAAAGTCTGGCTGTGAATATATTTTGACTATTATGTGTGCTTCCACACGTTTTCCTGAAGCCATTCCTTTAAGAAATATCAGAACTAAGACGATTGTCAAGGCCTTAGTGAAGTTTTTCACATTTGTTGGACTTCCTAAATCTATTCAGTCAGACCAAGGCTCAAATTTTATGTCTGGAATATTTCAACAAGTAATGCGTGAACTTGGCATTGTACAGTATAAGTCATCGGCCTATTATCCTGAATGTCAAGGCGCCCTTGAAAGATTCCATCAAACATTGAAAAACATGATAAGATCATATTGCTTTGACACAGAGAAGGATTGGGATGAAGGCATCCATTTGCTTTTATTTGCTGTTAGAGAATTTGTGCAAGAATCTCTTGGCTTCAGTCCATTTGAATTAGTATTTGGCCATACTGTTCGTGGTCCTTTGAAACTTCTGAAAGAGAAATTTCTCTCTATTGATGACACTTCCTTGAATTTACTTCAGTATGTGTCCGATTTCAAAACTAGACTTTCAAAAGCTTGTGAGGTTGCACGGACCAATCTTCAGTCAGCCCAAAGGAAAATGAAACAGCTATATGACATAGGGACAAAAGAAAGGAATTTTAAACCAGGTGATAAGGTTCTAGCTCTTTTGCCTATTCCTGGAAAATCTTTGCAAGCCAGGTGTTATGGTCCATACACTGTAGACAAAAAGATCAGTGACGTAAATTACATAATAAACACTCCTGGTAGGCGCAAGCTAAAGCAGCTGTGTCATATTAACATGCTTAAGGAATACATTGATAGGGACAATGCATCTTTAACATCAGTCAATCAAGTTAGCTCTGTTCCACTTAATTCATGTGACAATGACTGTGAGGATATTAATTCAGTGAAATCTGATCCCACATCATCAAAACTTCAGAATTCTGACATTCTGAGGAATCTCGACCAGAAACTGTCACATCTAGAGCCAAATCAGCGGAATGAACTGAAACAGCTGATTTTGGAATATGAACACTTATTTCCTGACATTCCAACACGGACAGACAAAATATTTCACGATGTGGACATACATGGTTCTAACCCTGTAAAGCAACATCCATACAGGATGAATCCTGTGAAACAAAAATATCTTAAAGAAGAAGTTCAGTATTTATTGGACAATGACTTTATTGAACCAAGCAAAAGTGAATGGAGTTCTCCTTGTATTCTTGTACCAAAACCTGATGGGACATATTGTATGTGTACAGATTTTAGGAAAGATAATTCCTTAAGTAAAACAGATAGTTTTCCTATTCAAAGAATGGATGACTGCATTGATAGCATCGGGAATGCCAAATACAAAACGAAATTCGACCTTCTGAAAGGATTTTAGCAAATTCCACTTACAGATAGAGCAAAGGAGGTTTTGGCATTCACAACACCAGACGGATTATTTTATATGTTATGCTCAATATTTTATTATTCTTAAAGCAAAAGAAAGCTTTATTACATAAACCTTTCTTTTCCTCGAAGAGGGGGAGTGTTATGCATAATAATTTATTTTTCGGATTCCCACCATCACCACACTGTTGACCTAATAGTGCTATAAATATCTTTCTAATCTTCTTATAGAATATTCTCGAAAACTGAGTCACAGATTAATTTCAGTGTTGTAAACAACATGTTTACAAGGAAAAGTACTTCAGAACCTTCCAGAAAGTTCAGGTTTGCATTATTTTTAGAAAATCGCATCATCTTATTCCACAGCCCTGTGGAACATTCTAGAGAAATCTTAGGGTCTATAAAAGAGCTTGATTTTTCTCATTGAGTCAGACTTTGGAGTTTGATGTTTGGGCTTATAAGGAAAGTTATTTCTAAATTCTGTGTTGGATTGTTAAAGGATATTACTTTTCATTTCGGACTGTGAATTCTGTGGGATAAAGGGAAATAGATTCATTCAGGATATTTCATAACAGAGCTAAGTACATTTAATTTTCATACTTCTATACAGGTTAAAGTTAACTTGTAAATAAACTTTGTTAAATTTTTCCAAAAGGCCATCTTCTTTCTTATGAATGTTTTCATTGCTCTTAAAGGAACTCATTTTTGATTTTTATTTGCCTTCACTGCAGCTGGTGTTGTGCCGTGTGGCGACCGTAAAACGTCTCCCCGTACATCAACCATAGTGCAGTTTATATTTTACTTTTGGTCCTTGGAGATCAGCGTGAATATTCTGAGAAATCGGAAATAATTATTGGTTTAGACTCATATTCTAGACAGGTTTTTAGTTATTTGGACCCCATTTTGATTTATATCAGTCTTTGAGTCGACTGCCTGTTCGGGGTTTGCAAAATTGCAGTGTGTTTCCTCTGGCTTTCTTTGCCGGATCATTACAGGGTCACTGATGAGGCTTTATTAGCCGAAACTACGTAGTATGACCAATCTTCTTTCTTATGAATGTTTTCATTGCTCTTAAAGGAACTCATTTTTGATTTTTATTTGCCTTCGCTGCAGCTAGTGTTGTGCCGTGTGGCGGCCGTAAAACGTCTCCCCGTACATCAACCATAGTGCAGTTTATATTTCACTTTTGGTCCTTTGAGATCAGCGTGAATATTCTGAGAAATCGGAAATAATTATTGGTTTAGACTCATATTCTAGACAGGTTTTTAGTTATTTGGACCCCATTTTGATTTATATCAGTCTTTGAGTCGACTGCCTGTTCGGGGTTTGCAAAATTGCAGTGTGTTTCCTCTGGCTTTCTTTGCCGGATCATTACAGGGTCACTGATGACGCTTTATTAGCCGAAACTACGTAGTATGACCCATCTTCTTTCTTATGAATGTTTTCATTGCTCTTAAAGGAACTCATTTTTGATTTTTATTCGTTTGCTTTTTCTTTCTGCTACGCCTGGCTCGTAACACTGTATAAAAACCATCCCTCAAAATTCCACTGTATAAAGAGAAAAAAGATGTTTGTTTTTTTGTTATTTTGGGGTAAAAGCATAGAGTTTGGATCTCCTTTGAACCGTCTGACTGGGGCGATACTAACAAGTACCAATGCATTACGCAAACACGCCTATACAAAATACATTGCCACCTTTATCGCCGAAAAATGAAAATTTTAAAATATAGATTGAACATTTCAAAATATAGATTGTTGGCACTCGTTTGAACCGCCTCATCGAGGCGGTTCTAACGAGTACCCACAATCTATATTTTAGAGCAGAAATAAGGAAAATAAGGTATACCCCCGGAAACCCCATTTTAACTATATAAAAGTGGGGTTCAAGGGGATCAAAATTATATAGGCGTGTTTCCGTGATGTATTTGTTGAACTAGAAAAAAGGAAATATCTCTAATGTCTGTTTAAAAATGCTTGACAGGCGCAATCTAAGCATGTAGATGTGTTATCGTTGTCTAATGTGCATCCGCAGCCAACCTCATGGCTAGATGCATCGTGCTTTGCATACATCTACATCAAGGTTCCCAGTATGTGCCTGTGAGCAGCAGAGGCTCCGATGAGCTTATGCACAGGCTCGCCTGAGCCTGTGCTGACCGCATATGTGATAAATACAGTAACAATTCCTATGTTAAATCCACCTTTGAGACTGTTTGAACAGTCCCAAAGGTGGTCCATGACCTGAGGACATGATACTGTAGGCAGACATCACACAAGAAAATTAATTGAAACCTTCAAAATAAGCTTTTTAAATAAGTTCTGAAGTACACCAAATAAACGAAAATAGCAGACTCGGTTTTATTTAGTCTGTTCATGACCAGTACTGAAATGTGCAACACCGGCCACGCCCTCTAGCACCGGCTTAAGCAGAACTCTATTTTCAAAATGATACCAAAATAACTCAATGATCCCAAAGGACTAGAAAATATAATGTGTACTATAAAGCAGAATTGGTCTTAATATTGGAATTTCACTGTACCATATTGTCGTGAGTGAGCTCATTAGAATTTCTATTCTTTTTTTTACAGTTTCGCAAGATACTGGACTAAGTGCTGGACAGATTACAGGAATAATCATAGGAATATTAGGATTTCTTTTTATTGTTTTTGTGGTTGTGTACGTGATATGGAAAAACTGGAAACCAACTATAAAATATAAAATCGACACATCCCTTGGATTTGACAATGCGTTATTTCACAAAACCAACGAAACAATATCCTTGAATGATTAACATAAGTGAAACGTTTTCAGTGACTACATTTAAAATGTGTATTGGTTAAAACACCCCACAGAAAAATAACACACACAGTTGGTCGGAATCATTTTTGGGGCTTCTGAAAGTGTTAGATAGTTATGGCGTCGCGAAAACAAGTCTATATAATTTTGACCCCCTTGAACCCCACATTTATATAGGTAAACTGGGGTTTACAGGGGTAGACCTTATTTTTCTTACTTCTGCTCTAAAATATAGATCGTGGGTACTCGTTAGAACCGCCTAGATAAGGCGGTTCTAACGAGTACCCACAATCTATATTTTGAACAGAAATAAGAAAATTATCACGATTTTTCATCTTAAATGTTGGTATTTTCGGTGATAAAATTTACTTTGCATTTGTTTAGGCGTGTTTTCGTAATGAGACATGACAAATTGTTTCATACCAGGTTATCAAATCCATGTAATGAAAACCCCTTTAATGCCCACTTTATATAGAGAAAACAGGGGTTTGCATGGGTGTACATTATTTTTCTTAATTCTGCTCCAAGACATAGGTTGTGGGTACTCGTTTGAACCGTCTCAATGAGGCTGTTCTGACGAGCACTCACAACCTTTGTTTGACGCTTTAATAAGAAAAAATATCAAAAATTTTCTTCAGAAATGTAACCTTAGAAGCCTCCGTGGTGTAGTGGTTACACCTACTCGCCTTGTAAAATAGGGGTCGAAGGGTCGATCCTGGGCTTCTCCATACTCTGTATGACTTAAGCTGTTGGTGAGACGTAAAACTCAAACACTCACTCACTAAGAAAAGTAACTAGTTTCAGATATATAAAAGCCTGCACTTTGTCACATGATGGGTCATCATAATGCAGATAGGGATAGTTCGAATGAATGAGGTTCGTTCATATCGCCAGGCCATTACACTTAAACGATATTACTTTAGAGTACGTTTTCAGTTGCCTTTTAAATGAAATAATGTTTTATGCTCAATAAGGCGATTCTAATGAGTGCACACAACAAACATTTTCAGGATACACCTAAACAAAGTATCCCATATATAATGGATACCTGGAACTTTGCCAATAATTCTACAGGGCTCGAGAATGAGTTCAATTAACTTTGGTATACGATGGTATACCACTATACGATGGTATACCAGTTGTTAATGTTCGAGTTACAGACTGCGTTTAAGGTTCGGGCGCCTTTTTTCACCTTTGACCTCTAAGTATGGCCTTGACCTGAGAGGTACGGGCCTGGGATTTACGCGTAACTTATAGTCTCATGATGGTTAACATTTCTGCAAAACAATCCAATATCCATCCAGAAATAAGAAAGTTATTGACTGCGTTTAAGTTTCGGACGCACGGACGGACGAACGAACGAACGGACGGACGGACGTACGGACAGGGGCAACACTATATGCCGTTTCCAAACAAAATAAAAACTATCGAGGGGATATCTTTTGTAGATTTGTTTTTATTTATTACAAGTTACAGCAGACTAGCATACGAGGGTAGGCTGAAAAGGTCTGAGCCTGACCAAGATCCAATGGTTTGTCCATGCTGAAAGTGCCTTATTTTTCAACATAGTCTCCCTTCCTGTCCACACACTTCCTCCAGTGATGCTGGAGTCCTTGGATCCCAGTGGTATAGAAGGTCTCATCTTGGTCCCTGAAAAACTTCTCCACAGCAGCTATCACCTGCTCGTCTGACCGATAATGATGCCCAGCCAAGTGCTTTTTCGTGTTTGGAAACAGAAAATAATCTGATGGAGCTAGATCAGGTGAATACGGAGGGTGATCGACAAGTGTGAAGCCGCAGTCATGCACAGAAGCCATTGCGACAACCGATTTATGAGCAGGCGCATTGTCCTGATGGAACAAGACCCCTTTTGTCAATTTTCCGGGTCGTTTAGCCTTAATTGCTTTTCGCAATTGTTTTAGCGGATCTGCATAATACTCCCCATTAATTGTTGTGCACTTTTGAAGGTAATCTATGAATATAATACCCTTGGCATCCCAGAACACTGATGCCATCACCTTCCCTGCAGAGGAGAGGACCCTTGCCTTCTTTGGAGGGGGTGAGCCAGGGTGTTTCCATTGCATGGATTGTCTTTTGGTCTCTGGCTTAAAGTGATGAACCCAACACTCATCCTGAGTGACAAAACGGTCAAGAAAACCATATTGGTCTGCTTCAAAAATAGCCAAGTTGCGACAGGTTCAGTCTGGTCAACTTTTGGTCAGGCGTCAAAAGCCGTGGCACCCATCTGGCGGAAACCTTCGACATTCCTAATTCACTGTGTAGAATGTTCTCTACTCGTTCACGGGAGATACCAACAGTGTTAACTAACTGATTCACAGTTAAATGCCTGCCATCCATCACGGCCCGGTGCACTTGGCTAATGGTTTCCTCAGTTGTTGCCGTTGTGGGTCGTCCACACCGGTCATCATCTTTAAGGCTTTCCTTGCCCCTCTTAAAATTTGCTGCCCACCTTTTCACGGTTGCATACGAAGGAGCATCATCCCCTAATGTAGCAACCATATCGGCATGAATGTCCTTAGGAGCTAACCCCTTTTTATGGCGGTACTTGATGACACACCGATTCCAGATTTTGTCCATTTTCTCAAAAACGTGCTAGTATCAATTTTCAAAGTTTAGAATTTCTATGTTATGGCAGGCAAACTTGAACTCATTTGAGTGAAATCAAGTAATAAAGGTTTGGATTTAATGAATACAAAATTTCATGGCTGTTCGATGCCTGCTTCTTGGTCAAGCTCAGAACTTTTCAGCCTACCATCGTACTGAAAAATACAAAAAATACCCCTTAAGCTTTCTAGTCATGAAATCTACAATCACCACCTGATGATGACTCGAAGAGGAGTCGAAATAGTGCCAAAATGTCAAAAATCGATTCTATATTTCGTGCTTTTTGTCTTATATTTAATAAGTGACTCGTTCAAATAACATTAATATAATGCTTTGCAAGGCTAGTTTTAAACGCCCAAAACGGAAGAAAATATAGATTTAACGGGTCTGGAGCCTGTTAAACATAGTGTTATTCACCGTGGGGCCAATTTTTCGCTTAACTGCTTTATGCTGAACGGGGTTGTTAGTGTTGGTATTATAACTGGTGTTATAATATTTGTTACCTATTTCTTTTTAGCTCACCTGTCACGTAGTGACAAGGTGGGCTTTTGTGATCACTTTTCGTCCGTCGTCCGTCGTCAGTGCGTGTGTGTGTGTGTGTGTGTGCGTAAACTTTTTCTTCAAATGACATCTCCTCCTAAACCACTGATCAGATTTTGACCAAACTTCACAGCAATGATCCTTAGGTGGTCCCCTTTCAAAATTGTTCAAATGGTTCCGGTCCATTGCACATCTGGGTCACAGGAGCTAAAAATAGATTTTTTAAATGAAAACTTTAAAAATCTTCTTCTCTGAAACCGCAAGTCCCAGGTCTTTGATATTTGGTATGAAGCTTCATCTAGTGGACCTCTACCAAGATTGTTCAAATTAAAGCCCTGGGGGGCCAAAATGCCCCCGCTCCGGGGGCCTTTGGTTTTACATAGGCTTATATAGGGAAAATCATTAAAAAATCTTCTTCTCTGAAACCACAAGGCCCAGGTCTTTAATATTTGGTGTGAAGCTTTACCTGGTGGACCTCCACTAAGATTGTTCAAATTATAGCCTTAGGGCCAAAAATGCCCCCGCCCCGGGGGCCTTTGGTTTTACATAGGCTTATACAGGGAAAATCTTTAAAAATCTTCTTCTCTGAAACCGCACGGCCCAGATCTTTGATATTTGGTGTGAAGCTTCATCTAGTGGACCTCTACCAGGATTGTTCAAATTAAAGCCCTGGGGGCCAAAATGCCCCCGCCCCAGGGGCCTTTGGTTTTACATAGGCTTATATGGGGAAAATCATTAAAAAATCTTCTTCTCTGAAACCACAAGGCCCAGGTCTTTAATATTTGGTGTGAAGCTTTACCTGGTGGACCTCTACTAAGATTGTTCAAATTATAGCCTTAGGGCCAAAAATGCCCCCGCCCCGAGGGCCTTTGGTTTTACATAGGCTTATACTGGGAAAATCTTTAAAAATCTTCTTCTCTGAAACCGCACGGCCCAGATCTTTGATATTTGGTGTGAAGCTTCATCTAGTGGACCTCTACCAAGATTGTTCAAATTATAGCCCTGGGGGCCAAAATGCCCCCGCCCCGGGGCCTATGGTTTTACATAGGCTTATATAGGGAAAATCATTAAAAAATCTTCTTCTCTGAAACCACAAGGCCCAGGTCTTTAATATTTGGTGTGAAGCTTTACCTAGTGGACCTCTACTAAGATTGTTCAAATTATAGCCTTAGGGCCAAAAAATGCCCCCGCCCCGGGGGCCTTTGGTTTTACATAGGCTTATACAGGGAAAATCTTTAAAAATCTTCTTCTCTGAATCCGCACGGCCCAGATCTTTGATATTTGGTGTGAAGCTTCATCTAGTGGACCTCTACCAGGATTTTTCAAATTATAGCCCTGGGGGCCAAAATGCCCCCGCCACAGGGGCCTTTGGTTTTACATAGGCTTATATAGGGAAAATCATTAAAAAATCTTCTTCTCTGAAACCACAAGGCCCAGGTCTATAATATTTGGTGTGAAGCTTTACCTGATGGACCTCTACTAAGATTGTTCAAATTATTACCTAAGGGCCAAAAATGCCCCCGCTAGGGGGCCTTTGGTTTTACATAGGCTTATACAGGGAAAATCTTTAAAAATCTTCTTCTCTGAAACCGCACGGCCCAGATCTTTGATATTTGGTGTGAAGCTTCATCTAGTGGACCTCTACCAAGATTGTTCAAATTATAGCCCTGGGGGCCAAAATGCCACAGCCCAAGGGGCCTATGGTTTTACATAGGCTTATATAGGGAAAATCATTAAAAAATCTTCTTCTCTGAAACCAGCAGGCCCACGTCTTTAATATTTGGTGTGAAGCTTTACCTGGAGGACCTTTACTAAGATTGTTCAAATTATAGCCTTTGGGCCAAAAATGCCCCCGCCCCGGGGGGGGCTTTGGTTTTACATAGGCTTATACAGGGAAAATCTTTAAAAATCTTCTTCTCTGAAACAACAAGGCCCAGATCTTTGATATTTGGTGTGAAGCTTCATCTAGTGGACCTCTTTCAAGATTGTGCGAATTATAGCCCTGGGGCCGAAAATGGCCCCACCCTTGGACCCTTTGGTTTTTCATAGCCCTTTAAAGGGAAACCTTTAAAAATCTTCTTCTCTGAAACCACAAGGCCCAGGTCTTTGATATTTGGTATGAAGCTTCACCTAGTGGACCTCTACCAAGATTGTTCAAATTATAGCCCTGGAGCCAAAAATGCCCCCGCCCAGGGGGCCTTTGGTTTTACCTAAGCTTATGTAGGGGAAATCTTTAAAAATTTTCTTCTCTGACACCGCAAGGCCCAGATCTTTGATATTTGGTGTGAAGCTTAATCTAATGGACCTCTACCAAGATTGTTCAAATTATAGCCCTGGGGCCAAAAATGCCCCCGCCCCGGGGGCCTTCGGTTTAACATAGGCTTATATAGGGAAAATCTTTAAAGAAACTTCTTCTCAGAAACTGCAAGGCCAAGGTCTTAGATATTTGGTGTGAAGCTTCATCTATTGGACCTCTATCAAGATTGTTCAAATTATAGCCCTAGGACCAAAAATGCCCCCACCCTGGGACCCTTTGGTTTTTCATAGTGTAATAGGGAAAATATTTAAATTCTTCTTCTCTGATACCACAAGGCCCTGCTCTATGCCATTTGATATGAAGCTTCAACTAGTAGACCTCTACCAAGATTGTTAAAATTATAGCCCTTGGGCCAAAAATGCCCCCACCCCTGGGGCCTTTGGTTTTACGTAGGCTTATACATGGAAAATCTTTATAAAACTTCTTCTCTGAATCCGCAAGGCCCAGATATTTGGTATTTGGTGTGGAGCTTCATCTAGTGGACCTTTTTCAAGATTGTTCAAATTATAGCCCTGGGGGCAAAAATACCCCCACTCTGGGACCCTTTGGTTTTTCATAGGCTTATATAGGGAAAACCTTTTAAAAATCTTGTCTCAAACCAGAAGGCCCAGGTCTTTGATATTTGGAATGAAGCTTCATCTAGTGGACCATTACCAAGTTTGTTCAAATTATAGCCCTTGGGCCTAGAATGTACTGGAGACACTAATTCTCAGATGAGCCCTTTGGTTTTACATAGGCTTATATAGGAAAAATCTATAAAAATCTTCTTCTCTGAAACTGCAAGGCCCAGGTGTTTGATATTTGGTATGAAGCTTCATCTTGTGGACCTCTACCAAGTTTGTTCAAATTATAGCCCTGGGGCCAAAAATGTCGCTGCTCCGTAGCCCTTTGGTTTTAGATAGGCTTATATAGGGAAAATCTTGAATAATCTTCTCCTCTGAAACCACAAGGCCTGGGTCTGTGATATTTGGTATGAAGCTTCATCTAGTGGACCTCTACCAAGATTGTTCAAATTATAGTCCTGGGGCCCACAAGTTTTACATGGACTTACATAGGGAAAACCTTTAAAAATCTTGCTGCCTGAAACAAGACGGCCCAGGTCTTTGATGTTTGGTATCCCTCCAGTACCATTGGACCAATTTCATTTAAACTTTGCAGTAATGTTGCTTAGATGACCCTCTACCAAAAAAGCTAAAACAATCCTGCTCAGATGTACAAAATATCGGGAGCTAAAAATAGAAAAATATTGTAAATATGATTCAAACATGAACTCCTCCTAAAACCTTAGGCAAATTTGATTAAAACTTCACAGGAATGTTGCCTATGTTACTCCCTACCAAATAAGCTAAAATCACTCTGCTGATGGCCAAGATGGCCACCAGAGCTAAAAGTAGATTGTCCTCGAGGCAGTGACACTCAGGTGAGCGAACCAGGGCCCTCTGGGCCCTCTTGTTTTTTTTTTACCACAACAAACTGTCGTCACAGCTTGGCACAACATACAACAGTAATTATTAAGCATATTAAATGCCATTTATAATCCTGTTTGCGTTATTTACAACATGTTGAAGTCACTTTAGAAATCCTAATAACAAAACGGCTTTCCATACAAAAAAAAAGCCTTTTTATGCCAATTCGCAAGCCGCAACGGATGTCTAAACAGTGGTTATGAATTACTTATACTTTAAGCATTCTATATGCAAAAAAATCATCTGTCCTACTTTTCAGGACAGAATCGATGGCTTTTTATCGAGATAGGTAAAATGGGGCCACAACCTACTAGCACCGGTCAGGATGTGTATTGATGATAGTAAATGGATCAGCTTTGCGCTTTACATTACTATAAAACATCGTGCTACATAGTGCATTTTATCAGTTACCCCCTATATATATCATCAAATCAGAAGGAAGAGCAAACAACAAATAACTTTAACAGAGTCAGTCCTCTATTCCGCGGCGAGGTTGTTACTACTTTGCTATACAAGGAATACAATATTAATAACAAAACTACACTAAACGGACTACACATTCGTGAAGAAAAGGGCGACATAGAATGGACAACACAAGAACTACCGCCTTAGAATGGTCAGCACGAATAAACACTTGGGGTATTACACATTTGTACATGACCAGAAAATAGAAAGCGTATATGGGTGTGAGGGGTGGATGGAAAAATCCGTCCCGAGGGTCACTGTCCGGCATCAAAATGTTTGCCGAGTGATGCCGGACAGTGATCCCGAGGGACGGATTTTCTATCCACCCCTCACACCCATATAGGATTCTTTTTCTTGCATACTTTCCATTTCTTAGCGCGGCTTCTTAATACCGCAGTCACTGCGGTTACCAACGTTAGCCATATTTTTGTTCACTGTAGTGGCGTCACGTAACGTGCTGTGACGTCAACCTTAACGACGGCGCATACGAGGTCGTAATCAACCAGTGCATTTATCAAACACGCGAGTATGTTCGATTTTGGGTCAGAACATAAATTTCTATCCCATGGTAAAATCACGGTTTTCAATTAACCCACATCTCCCATCAGAAACACCAAAGGGAAAGAAACACATACATGAAATACCTAGACCCTAATCGAAACACCAGCGTAGTTACTTTCCCAAAGAATGGCCAATTAACTATCCAAAACAAAACTAAATAAGCGATACACACACTCAAAGAGAAACCATAACAAAAATAAACCGAGACAAAAGAACCGCCTTGAACGGTCAGTGAATATGTTCTTTAAACGGGTTATCTTTTGGAAGCAAGGAATACACCACAGAACTTAAAATATGGAGTGTGCATGTTTTCTGGGCCAGACTAGCTACTTTCGCCCAATTAGGCATCATCAGTGACCCTCAAATATTTTCAAAATTCCAGAATGGAATCAATGATCTCAAAGGGCAAGAAAATATATGCTACGTAGGGCAGGGGGATTTTTTACGGCCGCCACACATTCCCAGACATCAGCTGTAGGGACGTTAAATATGTTCTATAAAAGGGTTGTCCTTTGGAAGCAAGCTTTTAAATCAAAGCCAGATGGGTTATCCTGTTAATGATTACTGACTTGAATAACCTTATGCCAATGAATCGGTCCGTCACAGAATGGGTATACATTATTTTTCTTAAGTCCAGCCCACTGTCATGCAACTGGTTAGCGTATCAAATATGTTCACTGTAAAAGGATCGACAACCAAGTTTGAAAACACAAAAATCAAACAACCACAGAGATGAAGCAACGGTAAGTACACTTTATGTCGCCCCGAGGCCTCTCTCCTAACCCCGAAGGACGGCAAATAGTCTAGGAAATTAAATTCTTTCAGTTCCAAATGTAAATGAGGTAATCTATATCGGTGCTTTAAACGCCTTCCTGCATGCCGACTGGTCGGTGTAAGGTAATTTTATCAATTCCTGGTAATTGTCTTCACTTCTTTTTTATTACAACATGTTCAACCCGAAGGATGGCAAATAGTCTGAGAAATTAAATTCTGTCAGTTAGTTATGCCGTTTTCTAAATGTAAATGAGGTAATCTATATCGGTGCTTTAAACGCCTTCCTGCATGCCGCCCGGTCGGTGTAAGGTAATTTTATCGATTCCTGGTAATTTTCTTCACTACTTTTGTTTTTAGTTTTGTTCATATACCTAGTGCTTATTAGGATGTATTGTTCACCAGAATGTTGCAAAGACGAAAAGAGACAGACAGACTCATAGGCACTTACGGTGAATGTCACCCAAGGAACATACCTGTAAAATCATTACAAATCCCGTTCACCGGCTTAGGAGGCGTTGCATTTTAAGTAAAGTGTTGAGAGATGGACGACGCATGACGGACATTGAGTGGTCACAAAAACTCACCATATGCATCGCTCCAAATCATGGTGTAGCCACCACTGAAACAGATCTACATGTATATAATTATGACTCCCTTGAACCCCACTTTATATAGTAAAGCTGGGGTTTACAGGGGTAAGGTGTGAGATTACATTATCATATAGTTAAAAAGTGTGTTTTTCAGGCGTCTATCATATTTTCCCTATTTCCGTTCTAAAATATAGTTTTTGGGTACTCGTTAGAACCGCCTCGATGAGTCGGTTCCTACGAGTACCCTCAATCTATATTTTGAGCAAAAAATAAGAAAAATAAAATATTTTTCATCTTAAAAAAATCCTTTTTTCAGCGGTAAAGTTTACAATGCATTTGTAAAGGCGTGTTTTCGAAATGAACGTGATTGTATGTAAACTGTAGATGTAGTTACCCGGACATGAAAATTTTAATGAACTATATAAAAGGAGATAAATCTGTTAATATTTGGTGAACTGTTACCTTGGAAATGATATGCACTGTTCCATATCATTTTCTAACACTGACATAAATTTCAGCTTGATCGGCTCTGAACTATAGGAGGGGTTAGCCGGAAAAGAAATGTTTACAAAACGTTCAAAGGGGCATACTAGAAGTGAAGGCAATGATCAGGAGTAAATACCATTACC
Organism: Lucinisca nassula; assembly: GCA_963580285.1. Lineage (NCBI taxonomy): Eukaryota > Metazoa > Mollusca > Bivalvia > Lucinida > Lucinidae > Lucinisca > Lucinisca nassula. The sequence continues at coordinate 92,340,472 of OY757019.1, read as the reverse complement.
TCACACAACCTATCCAATACACCAAAACATACAACAACTTCACCGTAATGAAAACGGCACCGCAAACGAGAGATACTAAACTCGGTTTTTAATATCAACTCATGCATGACAAGTATAATATTCCACCAGGTCCAAATCCAATTGTTGTAAAGGGTCTGGCACACAGTAACGATTTTTTCTACGACATGTGGCGAGTTAACGCGGGTTAAAACGCATAGCATATCGCCACGGATTTCCGCGTGTTATGTTGCAAACGTTTTGGTCAGTTCTGTTCTATGGGTGCCACACGCCATGTCTACATGTACGATATTTACGTCGAAATATCAGTAGAGTATTATGATACGGTACGAGTTTAAATGACTCTTGTACGAGTTCTGCGAAATGTGCACGAGTTCCGTACGGCACTTTGATTTCGTTCGAGCTTGTATGAGTTCTGCACTATCACTTAAAAGTCTACAGTTTAGTACGATATACTACCGGACAAATGTACATGGTTAGTACGACACTGTACGAGTCTCGGCTCGACTTTCTAGGATATAAAACGGATTCTGTACGAATTTCTACGAAGTAACATGATTTCTTTTCGACGTTTTACGGTATAACACGATTTCTGAACGACTTCATTTGGGAATAACAAGTATGTACATCAGATCCAGGGCCACTATTACATTTTCCTTGAGGGAGAAATAGATTTATCAGTTACCCACTATATGTATTGCATTATTAAACATTGACCTGTTAAAGAAATGCTGTCTCATGACAAGTAAAGTAGAAGTAAAACAAAGATCAGGAATTGATACAATTAACTTACTCCATCCATAAAAGACACCAAAGGGAAAGAAATACAAACATTAAGCGACCAGACCATAATGGAAACCTAAACAAAGGAAGGCCAAAAGGACAGTTACTTTCCCACAAAATGGCCATATGGCCATCCAAAATTAAAAGACACAAGTGATACACACAGTAAGTAACAAACAACAACATAAATAAATCGCCACAGAAGAGCCGCCTTGGAACGGTCAGTGGAAGATTTCCACTGGGGGGCTTAAATCGATTTTACGTGGCCACAATCCTCGCCCTTACTTCCATCGCGATTTAGACAAAAAATTTGTTCAGTCCGCATGAAGGCCTCCTAACTCATCAGTGCAACATCTCCGTGAACACAGAAATCAAAGAACCACAGAGGTGAGACAACGGTGAGGACTCGACAGCAAGAAACCACTGAAGTGCTGGAGCAAAAGAAAACCAACAGTTAGATTCCGATGAGCCCGACCAGAGACAGAGCATCAGGCACCAACCAACATTATCTCTTTAATTTTCAATAAGCCTTTATGTTGGAGCCGTCATAGAATCGGAGGCCTGACCCACCGGCGTGCAATTAAAGAGGGAAGCAAAGTTGCCAAACGTGATTGGGTTAACTACCATGCATGCAGTCTATCGTATAATATCCATGTTGTACCATATCTTTTTATATCGAAGAATGATTTTACGAAATTGGGTGCTGAAGTCATTGCGGTTATATATTTTTCTGAATTTATATACTAAGTCACCATAAAATTCGGGTTCCGATAGACCTTGTTGCAGAAGAGATTTAAGTCCAATATTGAATTTTGAAATTAAATCAGAATGGCGTCTATAAAATTTTGAAAAGGCTTTGCGTAGTTTATGGTACCGATAACCCTGATTAAGGAGTTTAGCCGTTAATAATTTATTACGAGTGTTGAAGTCAGTTACATGACTACACACTCTAGCAAATCGAATAAATTGCGAAATATAAACGCCATAGGATGGCGCAAGAGGAACATCACCATCCAAAAAAGGAAAATTTACAATCTCAAAATCAAAGTCATCGCGTTTATCATAAATTTTGCACGAAACAAATCCATCTACAATAGATAGATGTAAATCCAAAAACGGGGCCTCGATATCAGAAGAATATGCTTTATTTAACTGAAGTTCTAGGGGGTAAATCTGACTGATCAAACCATCAAAATAGGTATTATCAATATTTAATAAATCATCTAAATATCTAGAAGTAGAGCTAAAAGCTTCAATAATTTCAGATTGGTTATCAATGGAAAGCGACAAAATGAAGTCTCTTTCATAACAATACAAGAACAGATCAGCCACAAGAGGTGCGCAATTAGTACCCATCGGAATACCCACAATTTGTCTAAATAACTTAGTACCGAATCTAATATAATTATTGTCAAGTAGAAAGGTGAGGGCATCACACACTTTCTGACATAAGCTTTATCACGTCAACGTGACATAGCACTTTCGTGAATGAAGCGGATTACCCACAAAACGGCTAAAATGTTATTTTACCGGAAAAAAATACATTAAAAAAATAACGGTCAGCTGATAGTAAATGTACTGACCGATTATATTTCGCGCCGAATGGACAGTCGATAACTGGTCGTAAATTGCCCATCTTTAAGAGTACAAGGAGATAAACTGATAAATAGAATACCAGATATGTGTCATGTGATATCAAGTTTATCAGGCACGGCTTCGAGAACGCGTGCAGAATCGCTCGGCAATCCTCGCGATTCTACACGCGTTCTCAAAGAATTGCCTGATAATCTCTATATCAAAAGACACAAACCTGGTATTTTCTATATCATGACGCTACATTCATCACTACCAAAACCGTTTTAATTAATTTTGTCTTTTGCATCAGAGATTACGACAAGTTCTGATGTAAAAGACAATCTTTCTTTCAAAACACCGGTAAAGTCGAGGGATTTTCTTCTGAGTTGAAACTGAAAAGAACTGGAAACTGATGAGGTCTAATTTTATTGTACAGACCAGTGATGCCGCCTTTACGCGTGCAAACGCGTAGAAAATTCGTCGACAATCATAAAGTAATCGCTGATACTCGTAGAAATGGTGTTGTAAACACGTCAGAATTGGCTTCAATATCGTATAAGGTCGCGGTAACTCGTACCCTATCAGTGGTAACACGTGCTATGTCGCCTTAATGGACAGGACTCCTAAATAGACCGATAACCTGCAACATGAATACGAGATCTGTACGACAGTCTATGGATGATGAATGAAATCAGTGTGAGTTAAGCGCCATTCCCTTTTTACGGCGAGTTATGCCACAGTTTAAAATTCTCTTATGTACAGAGGACCTGCGTTATAACGACATTCGTTATAACGAGAAAAGTAATTATAACGACAATTTCAATGGAATGAGTTCTTAGCTCAAGGTTTAGCCTCGATTCCGAGCGGCTTGGGTTTCCCTCGGGTTGGACAGGCCCAAATCGAATCCATAGTCATGAAAAATTCTTTTAATTTAATACACCAAGATACAAATATTGTAGACATTTGTTATAGACACACTCCAAATGTTGTAGACATTTGTTAGAATCGCCTCATAGAGGCGAATCTAACAAATGTCTATAACAAATATAACTCAGTATAAGAAGATAGATAGATAGATACAAATGTCTATAACATTTGTGCGATTCTAACAAATGTCTATAACATTTGTTTCTTGGAGTAATTATGTGGAAAAGACCTTTTCATAACCTATCATAATCATAACTGGGATTCTTTATAACGGCAAATTTATTATAATGGCACAATAAAAGGGAACAAATACTGCCGTTATAACGCGTGTCCTCTGTACCCTGCGACAAGTTTCGAGTCATATGGCAAGATGCGAAGACCACCGACATAGAGCGATTCTCTACGAGATGCTGCGAGTTCTGTCGTAGTCACAATCAGGACATTGCGTTTCGCAAATATTGTTCGTGTATGTTGCACACAGTGTAGACCATGATAAGACACCATTATTTGAAGCTTTTAAAAGACTTCGTCGTTTATTTTCTTTCTCTCTCACTATACATGTACCCATGATGACATGTATATCTAAATGTATTAGTATTTAATAAACAACGAAAGTGTTATGATTACGTTATATATTACGATTATAAGTTGTTGTTTTTATATATAATATAAATATGCCTAAATCGTACATTACTGTTTTCTCTGCATCGTTTAAAAGGAAAACCTTTAAACTCATCGGAACTGTATGACTCAAAGGTGTACACTAGGGGTCCTACATCGATTACTACTTAAAGGCATTTATTCTTGTAGCAGTAGCACATACCGTGTGCTTTTAATTGTTTTATTGCCCCTTGTGATATACTGTCTATAGTAGTAGTGAACCCCCTGACTGAGGCACTTTCAAGGGGAAAATCAATAATGTACACTTTAGTCAACTGTTAGTAAACTTGATTTTCCCAAAGGAGGCCCCTTACCTGTTGAAGACAGAGGGCTTCACTTCAGTTAGCACTAAGGGCTACATTATATTATATAAGGAAATGATAGTCCCCAATAGTCAAGATTAAATGCCTTTAGGTTTACTGTCAAAGTTTACTGCAACAACATGTATTCTAGCACGAAAATTATGAGAGATAACTTGATTGGCACGGCTAAAAACGCGGCTCCACATGTATCGTCCTTGTATCTCATATCCATGTACCGCTTCAATGTGCCAGGAAAGTCCGTGAACAAACCATCAACTCCCATGTTAATATACAACTCGTACTCTTTCACAGGGTCTTGGTGGAAATCCCAGGCAAGATATTGGTCTTCGTTCCTAAAAGTGTACGTATGAACATAGAGCCCATGCTTGTGAGCCCGCTCCACAAGATCTGTTGGCTCACCCAATTTGTTTTTGTATCCATTTTCTGAATTCCAGAATGGAACTATGGCCTCTTTCCAAGGACCGATACCATAGAAAGATTTAGCCCATTCTTTCAAACGTGCATCGGATGTGTTTAACTGTGGAATATAAATAAGTCGTACCAGTGGGAGGTCAGTTAGGGGTTTTAACCTGTATAGACTATCTTCTTCAAATGACTGTAGGAAACAAGGATTTGTTTTATTCTTATATCCATATCGATTTAGCAGCTCTACTAAAAGCTCTTCCACACTAGTGCCTTGCATAAATGGTTGAGAGTTTATCCATCTTGGTGTCTTGGTCTCAAGGTGTACGCCGATACGCCGTCCAGCGACTTGCACTAACTTGAGTAGCTCCTCCAGTGTCGCAATTTGGTGCAGGCCATCATAATTTGGGTCCCTAGCTGCATTGTTCTGGACTTTCGTCAATCGTTTCAGTTCGGCAAGAGTGAAGTCCACTGTAAACCAATCGTCTGCATAAGTATTGTACTGTAGCTCGTCGAACCAATAATTAGATATGTTGTATGCCGTTTTTCTGTCCGCAAAGTCAGGATATAAGGTCCCATTGGCCACGTTCGTCACGTGTTTTAGTCCACTATCATGCAGGCAAACCAGTCGTTTATCTTTGGTCACCATCACGTCGCATTCAATGACGTCCGCGCCTTGATCTATTGCTGACATGTACCCTGCAACTGTAGAAGAAAAGAGATCACGCTATAATTAGGAAATCACAACCATGTAGGATTATAAGTCTTACATGGGTGTTGGATGTGGATAGAAAAAAAACCGCCCGAAGTCGGACAGTGATCCGGCGGGACGGATTTTTCTATCTTCCCTATACTAATTCTTGGAATCTTATTCTTACATACTTTTTGCAGACCCCGCCCATCGGGGCATGAAGAAATATATGGGCTGCATGATGCTTCCACGCAGAGCTGAATCCGACCCGCACACGATTACATGTACTGGTAAACCGCTTAGCGCATCTAAGCCTGCCCACTGAGGCAAAGCGGTGCGCATGAGTCGGACCGTCCATGCTTATAAACCTTATTGGTTTCATTGGGCGACAGGGCTTGAGATGTCATTTCATTTCAATGCTGGGTAAAAGTCCCACAAAATTGGACGCGACTTCTCCAAAATGATCTTTACAGTGTTGATGGGGACTTTAAACCTCAAATCAAACAAACAAAACATACATTTTATTTCTGATAGTGGGTTTTAATATATGAGCCAGCATTGGGCGACAGGGCTTGAGATGTCATTTCATCTCAATGTCGGGTAAAAGTCCCACAAAATTGGAAGCAACGTCTCCAAAATGACCTTTATAGTGTTTACGGGGACGTTAAACCACAAATTAAAAAACAAACAAATATATGAGCCAGCGCATGACAAAACCTACAATAAGTAATGTGCGCCGAACGAAGACTCAGATCAGCCTGAGCATCCGCGCAGTCTGATCAGAGTCATCATTGTGCGCTCTAAGGATAGCTAAGAGCTTAATGCTCCTTCATGCAGCAAGCGAAGTCTCTGGTTAGAGTATATGAATGCGCAGACTAATCTGTGTTCGGTGGGCGCACATGTCTTATTGTAGGTTTTGTCATGTTCTGGCTCATATATAATGCAGTCACTTCCAGTGACATATTTCGATGATAATAATGCGGCGTTTATGACGTTACTGTGCGTGTAGTAACGTCAAAATATATTCAACCAGTGCACATCTATCGCAGGGTTAAGTCAAGGATTATCTTATGTAGTGTGCTGGAAAAATATTACAAAAAGACGCCTATACAAATGCATTTTAGCCTTTATAACCGAAAAAATAAAAAATTTAAGATGATAAAATGTGATATTTTTTCTTATTTCTGTTCAAAATATAGATTGTGGGTACACGTTAGAGGCGGTTCTCGATGAGGCGGTTCTAACAAGTACCCGCAATCTATACATTAGAGCAGAAATAAGAACAAAGCGGTTTACACCTGTTAACCCCACTTTTACTATATAAAAGTGTGTTTCAAGGGGGTCAAAATCGTATTGTCGAGTTTTCGTGATGGATGTCCTTCATGGCGCTGTGGAAATGGTTCTTTTCTGATTACCTTACGATAACACACCCGTGCGATATAGTGCATTTTTACATCTCCAAAATGTCCACTTTTCTGACGAAAATCTGTGATATTTTTCTTATTTATACTGCAAACATGGGTTGTAGGTACTTGTTAGAACCGCCTCATTGAGGCGGTTCTAACGAGTACCCACAACCTATGTCTTGGAGCAGAAATAAGAAATATATTGTTTACCCCCTTACACCCCAGTTTTCTCTATATAAAGTGGGGTGTAAGGGGGTGTTCATTTCACGGACTTGTTCACGTGATGAAAACCTGGTATTCTCGTTATGTTTACCCAAAACAAAACTTGTGGGTACCCGTTAGAACAGCCTCATTGTGGCATCCCTAATGTACGCCCACAACCTAATTCTTAATAATTGAATTCTTAATTCAAAATAAATAATGACCTTGTAAACACAGATTTGTCTCTATATAAATTGGGGTTTACAACGTAATCAGGTGATCAAGCCCGTGAAATGAACATCCCTCAAGCTACACTTTATCTAGAGAATATTAGGGTCTACGGGTTATACATTATTTTTCTTATTACTGCTCTAAGACAAAGGTTGTGGTTACTCGTTAGAGCCGCATATCGGAGGCGATTCTAACGAATACCCGCAGCCTATGTTTGAAGCATAAATAATAAAAATATCACAGGTTGTAGCCATTTTGGAGCCAGAGTCGCATGGGTGTAGTATCTGTATTTCAGAGACGTGTCACTAATACGTAATGTAGTGTTGGTTATATACATGTAGGTAAGGCATAAGCCGGTCTTCTTAGCTACACAGGCTAGCAGTTTTTGTTTGATTTGAGGTTAAATGTCCCTGTCAACACCATATAGGTCATTTTGGAGACATTGCTTCCAATTTTGTGAGACTTTTACTCCAAAAGGTTTATAAGCATGAGCGGACTGGCACCGCTTAAAGCGGTTTACCAGTACCCATGTGTGGTGGGTTTCAGTTTGCGTGAAAGCATCCTGCAGTTCATCATTTTTTTCTAGCCCCGATGGGCGGGGTCCTTAGGCTAACAAGAGTTTGAAATTTTAGATAAATAGAAATATAAGGTATTATACTATCAGAAGGCTGCCCTGCCGCTCTTTGCTTGCAAAAGGCAGCAACAGATCAGTAGTCTAAAATAGGACCCTGTGGATCATTATGAACTAAATTGCTAACTTAATTTGGATCCAAAACAAGGCATCGTTCATATATCTGTTTTGATTAAGGTTTTACGTCCCGGTAAACACTATTTATGTCATTTTCGAGTCGTTTATTCAAATTTTGTGGGACGTTTACCAGATTGAGATGAAATGACATCTCGAGCCCTGCTACCCAAACAAATCAAAAGGGTTTATATGTAGGCACGGCCCCACTCGCACCACTGTGCCTGGGCAGGCTTAGATCCCCTAAGCGGTTAACCAGTACTCATGTGCGGTCGGTTTCAGCTCTACGTGAAAGCATCATGCAGTCCAATCTATGTCTCCAAGCCCCGAATTGCTGAATAAATATTACCTTTACACACCTCGTATATTAACGGCCTCGATTATTTGGCGTGAAATACCTTTTCGGTGTTTAACATTGAAACAAGAAAACAAATATAATATACATTTATTTACCCACATATGCCTACAATATTCGAGACCATTCAAGAATATATAAAGCATACTGAGCGGTATGGCTGAACACAGCTTGAAAATCTTATCCAGTACTTTTGGGTGCTCTACAATATAAATAACATTGAGAACTGACCATATTTTGCAATTACTACCGTGGTAATAATCTTAAAAATCATTTCTTCTTCTTCTTCTTCTTCTACTTCTTCTTCTTCTTCTTCTTCTTTTTCTTCTTCTTCTTGTCTTTCTTACGTATACAATTAGCAATTTCTATTTTTACCATAAGTACCTGCATTTTATATACAGTGATAGCTTGCATAGAATTTGATCTTAGCACTTATCAAACTTTTGTTTTTCTGTTCCTTAATACCGTTTTCAAAAACAAATAAAAAACATAAACCTATTAACGTATACAATACAGTGAAGTTCCGCTTTTTAAGACCACCTAAAATTAAGACTAATTCTATTTTAAAAAGCTTATTTTGAAGGCTTCACTTAATTTTTCTCAGTGATTTCTCCCCGCAGTGTCCTCTGGATATGGACCACCCTTAGGACTGTTCAAAAGTGGTCTTGAAGACCACCTTTGAACAGTCCCAAAGTGGTCTTAATATAGGAATTTTACCGTATATCTTTACGATTATACCATTAAACGAAATTATTGTTTAGATTAGAATAACTGGGGGCAGATTCATACAAGTAATTGACTTTTTATCTGTATAATTGCACTGTATTTACATGTTTTGTGTTATTATATTTGAATGAAATAACCGGTTTAAACGATATGGCTAGCGACCATCTTTTGGGACATTGACAAAATTGAAGACACAGATCAGATGCCGCAAAACGCTGCTGCTGCTGCTGATGATGATGATGATGGTGATGATGATGATGATGATGATTTCGTGTTTAATGACGCGTCAATCCTCTTTGTGGGTCAAAAGCGTCTGTTTGCTTGACGTCACCCCTATTTTTGGAAATATACCACTCCAAACTCAGGTTTAAATAAGTCATTTGACCTTTTTTTCTGAATCCCTTATGTAAATGTATAATACATGTATGTGTATGTATGTATTATACAAAGAAATAAAGTTTAAAGCAGATTCCGGCGGAATACTCCGTTTTCGTCATAATGTCGCCATCGTCCAACCCTATTGGGGAGAACCAAGTTTTTGAAGTCTTTACCTTTTTTGTACCAAATGGAATCGTCCTCTCTCTCTCTCTCTCTCTCTCTCTCTCTCTCTCTCTCTCTCTCTCTCTCTCTCTCTCTCTCTCTCTCTCTCTCTCTCTCTCTCTCTCTCTCTCTCTCTCTCTCTATATATATATATATATATATATATATATATATATATATATATATATATATATATATATATATATATATATATATATATATATATATATACCAGGATTCCATTTCAAAATTTAGGGGTGTCAGGTTGTGTTTTTCTTCAAACTTTATTTGGAAAATGGCTAAACTTTTGCAAACAGTGGAGGCCCTGATCAGACGCCGCAGAACTGCGGCGTCTGATCTGGGCCTGCACTGTTTGCTAGGCTACCCGTTTAGGGATTCTGCTATAGTAGTCGCAGATAAGATTGACTAGGCGGAGCTATTCAGGTGTTGTCAATATATGTCAAATTCGCCGAGTCCAACAGAAGATTCGGTAGAGTGCCTTTCGCACGCTTTCTACAAGCGGACGAAATGGTCATACACGCCACAGCTATGCTTGTTTTACTGTTGAATTCATACAATCGGGTGTCTTGGTTGACCTTTTTGTTAATGGAATATTCCAAAGGCAGGTAGAAACGATAGCTCCGCCTAGTCAATCTTATACTAAAAGGGTTAATGTTCATATGATGGCTCGTAATTTAACGTGCTGAGGTGTTTATATGGAGTTTAATGGCACATTCAATACTCTATATGTCATATCGAGCCGGTCACTGTACCTAATCACCTTTTTTCTTGGCAGCTTTATACCCACGCATTTCACAACTTCAGTGCACATTCTTTTGGCAGGAATGGACAGGAATGGACAACTGCCCTTCTCGAACCAGCGGGAGAAAATGACCGCAGAATAGACTTCACGAAATAATTTTGCCTCGAAGCAGTTAACCCATTTTGTACCAGACACCTCAAAAACGGGTACCCTGGCAAACAGTACAGACCCAGATCAGACGCCACAGAATGCGGCGTCTGATCAGGGCCTACACTGTTTGCTAAAAGCTCAGCCATTTTCAAAAAAAAAGAAGAAAAAAGAAAAGAAAACACAACCTGCCACCCCTAAATTTTGAAATGGACTCCTGCTATATATGAAGAGGAAAATTCCATTTGGTACAAAAAGGGATAATGAAGTATGAATTAACAACATAGCATAAATGACCTATGTAGTGTTGATGGCTACGTAAAACCTCAAAGCAAAAAAACACTATAGGGCTGCTTTTTCTGAAAATACCCTGAGAAAGTAAAATGTTTATAAAACCGGGACAGATTGCTTTCACGATATGAAATGATTACTTCCCTTCTTAACCCATTTAGTACCAGAAACCCCAAAACGGGTACCCTGGCAAACAGTGCCGGTCCAGATCAGACTCCGCAGAATGATCTGTTTGCAAAACGTTCAGCCATTTATCTAATTAAAATTGAAATTACAACATGACACCCCTAAATTTTGAAATGGACGCCTGCTATAAATATGGAGGGAGATTCCATTTTGTACAAAAAGGGTTTAAATAGGCTCCTTTTATGAGAGAAAAATATACTCCCTCTGGTCATAAAAAGTAGACGTTTCATTTTAATGACTTTGTTCATTCGGGTATTAAAAGAAAAGAAAAGAAAACATTCCGGTTTCCGAAAGTAGTCTCGCTTTTAATTTTTGTACGTGTAACTGTGTTCACCAAATCTTGATTTTCGGTCAAAAAGTAATTAAATTGGAGAAGAGGGCGTTCGTGTCATCCAGTATCAATTTAAAAATCTATCCTTCAGACTGTTCAAGGGAAAAGATACAACTGGACCATGTTTGTTTGTTTGATCTGAGGTTTCATGTCCCCTTCAACACTATTTTAGGTCATTTTATAGCCGGTCAGATTACCTATCCGCACTTTTCCTGAGCAGGCTTATACGTAAGCTGTTAACCAGTACAGTGCACATTCTTTAATCAGAAACTGACAGCTGACCTTCTTGAATCAGCGGAAGGGAGACAAGAACCGTAGAAAAGATTTCATGATCATGCAATTTCCACGAAAGAATGTTGCCGACCCCGGCAGGTATCGAATCCGCGTCCTCCTGATCACCAGTCAGACGCCCATCCGATTGAGCTACCGAGGCCGGCGTGATGGCCAACAAACAAAGATACAAATCAGTCTTATCAGCGTCGTCAGGATTTGCTCTAAAGAATCGTCAATATCACATTACAAATACCCGCCTATACGAATGCATTGTAAACTTTACCGCCAAAAAATTAAGATTTTAAGATGAAAAATTGTGATATTTTTCTTATTTCTGCTCAAAATATAGATTGTGGGTACTCGTTAGAACCGCCTCATCGAGGCGGTTCAAACGAGTTCCCAAAATCTATATTTTAGAGCAGAAATAAGAAAAATAAGGTTTACCACTGTAAACCCCAGTTCTACTTTATGAAAGTGGGCTTCAATTGGGTCAAAATTACATGTATATAGGCGTGTTTTCGTGATGACGATAGGACTCGTACGAGAAGCGAAGACTCAGATCAGCCCTCGCTTCCGCACAGGCTGATCTGAGTCTTCGCTGGTCTTATATACCAAGCTGTACTTTGTTGTGTCCGCGTGCTCATATATGACCATTTCAAAAAACACGCAAAATCCCGGAGCGAAATTTACACACCTTGTCGTTGGTACCGGGGCAACACTACATTGTGCTGCCCAGGATGTGTAGACGTGTGGCCGTAAGAAGGGCCGTTTGATTAGGAAAGAACAGCCTATACTAGTAACGCCAGCAAAGGACTGATAATAAAAGCAGACGATCATCCGACGCTAGCCTACCTTTGTCGGAACTATGGCCTTTTCCAATGTCTCCTCTGACAGACGGGCACTTTCTATGGAACACGATTTGCAGGTCGGAATTGACCACATCCATATCCGCGATGGATTTTGGAGTCATCCGAAATTACTGTAGCTTTCGGTGGGAGTCATCTCTATTCAGTCTCGTACAGACCACTTCCGTCTCTTAGGCGAGAGGTGTACATCGGCCCTGGTGTAGTCCTTTTAGAAAGTGGGAAAACTAATCCTGGATATGGTCTATGGTTATCGCTATGTGCTTATAGCACCCGGTAACTTAACGACCAGTCAATATGTATCAGATTGCTAGCGGCTCTGTGTAAATCTTAGATCTGAGCAGTGCTCAAGTGTGTTTGAACTGTTGTTGTTGTTGTTGTTGTTGTCGTCGTCGTCGTCGTCATCATCATCGGCGTCATCGGCGTTTTTAATAGGGGTGGGAGTCATCACTTTTAAATCCAGTCGATCAGTTTACCACCAGCCAAAATATTATACATCTATGTTGTTAAACCAGTGCAGCAAATATTAAGCTAGTACTTGAACCTAGAACCCGCTCCGCTTTGAAATATGTGGAAGATAGAATGAACGTAGGACACACATGTAATTCCCTATTGATCTCCTCGAATAAATAAAAAAAATCAATGGGGATCGAACGCGCTCTTTCTTCTCTGATGAACAAGATGGCCACCAGAGCTAAAAACAGAAAAATCTTAAACAACTTCTGAGTCAATTTCATTTAAACTTCATAAGAGTGTTGGCCAAAGGGTTTAAGGAGATGGCACTGAAACCAATTTTTTGACGTTTTTCTATCTCTAGCTCTGGGGCCAGTTGTTCAAAACTAACGACGTCGTTAGTTAACGTATCGTTAAAACTTTGATCATTAAATATGGCAAATATGCTGAAATTTTTGCTGAAAAAATGTGAGCAGCTTTTGCGGACGCAAAAGCTGCTCACATTTTTTCAGCAAAAATACCAAAATTTACGATTTTGTACTTGCTAGAAGAGTTAACAATTTGACCACTAACGAGCTCGTTAAGCTAACGATGCTTTGAACAACTGGCCCCTGGTGGCCATTTTGTTCATAGGACTAGAAAAGTTGTCGCTAGTTCGGTGGAGGGTCACCTAAGCAACATTCCTTTGAAGGTTGAATGGAATTGGCGAAGTGGTAAAGAAGGGGTATTCGGATAAAGATTTATTTTTATTTTTATTTTGCTCTGGTGGTCATCTTGTTCAACGGAGCGGAACATGTTTAGCTATTTTGATAGAAGGTAACCTAAGCAGCATTCCTAAGTTTGTATGAAATTTGCCCCGAGGTATCGGAGGAGTAGTCGTATAAAGAGTTTTCTATTTTTAGCTGCGGTGGCCATCTTGTTCATCGGAGTTGAACGATTTAATTCATTTTGGTGAAGACCCAGCTAGGCAGCATATGAAATTAGCTTAATGTTGTAGGAGGTGTATTTTTTTAAAGCAAATTATTTATGTTTTCAATTTTCAGCTCTGGTGGCCAGTTTGTTTATAAGAGCGAAACGGTTTTAGCTATTTTGGTGGAGGATCATCTAAGCAATACTTCAATGAAGTGTAAAAGAAATTGCCCCGTGGGTATAGGAGTAGCAGTCTTTTAAAGATGTCTTTATTTTTAGCTCTGGTGGCCATTTTGTTCATCTGAGAGAAACAATTTTAATTATTTTGGTAGAGGATCACCAAAGAAACATTTCAACGGAATTTGACTGAAATTGGCTGAGATGTATGGGAAAATTGGTCATTTAAAGATTTTTTGTTGCTATTTTAGCTCTAGCGGCCATCTTTTTCATTGGAGCGGAACAATTTTAACTGCTCAGGTGAGCAAAAAAAAAACAAAAACAACAACAAAAAAAAACAACGTCTTACATGTACATGTCTAGTTAATGAATTTGAAACTTCAAGAATTTTGCTAGTATATGTAGCTGAGCGGGCCAGTTTCTGCCTTGCCTGATCGAAAACAGGCTTTCTCGTGACAAGACAATAATTATATTTAGGAAATAGATCAGCTCTAACTGTGATTTGTTGTGTAATAAATCACAGTTTGGAGGTCAGTTGTAAAGTAGACAAATCACGAGCGCGTAGCGCGCGTGATTTGTCTACTTACAACTGACCGACAAACTGTGATTTATTACTCAACAAAACACAGACAAGAGCTGATCTATTTCGATTCTAACACGCTGAAAGTCGGCAATAATGTTTTTGTTTCCTTCAAAATCTCACAACCTTTCGCTATTGTTAGAAGAAATCCCGCTAAAATTATCGACTGAAACACATGCATTAATATCCTTTCCCTAACGTTTTCGATGCGAGAAAATGACATTACACCGTCTAACGTCAAGGAAATCGACTAGTGACGTCATAAATTGGGAATTTTAATGACGTCACTCGTCACGCTCTTCCGAGCTGTGATTTGTTGCAGAATAAAACACAGTTATTTTTCATTGCCTATATAGGCGCGCTGTGTTAGAATAATTGTTAACACCTTGCTAACACCTGCTTCTTAAATCACAAAGCATGCACTTAATTAGCACTAGTTATGCACAACAACAAAAGAGGAGCAATGCATTATTGCATTAACAAGTTCGTCCAATAGGTACGGTAGACTAGCTACTGTAGCTAAATGCGCATCCCTCTTAAAAATATTGTATAAATAATGAATATCAAAGTTAATCCAATTCTAAATCAATTGCAATAGCAAGTGCGTAAAATGAATATCCAAGTAGACCCAACTTTAAATAAATGATGATAATGATGATTTCGTGTTTAACGACGCGTCAACTCTCTTTGCGGCGTCAATCGGAAAATGATCAAAAGGTTTGTAGAAATATGAAGATATTAAAAGAAAACAAGAGGGCCCATGGGGACCTGTATCGCTCACCTGAGTATCAGTGTCTCTAGTGCATTCTTGGCCCAAGGGCTATAATTTGAATAAACTTGGTAGCGGTCCACTAGATAAGTCTTCAGACCAAATATCAAAGACCTCGTTTCAGAGAAGAAGATTTTTAAAGATTTTCCCTATATAAGCCCATGTAAAACCAAAGGGCCCCGGGTGGGGCATTTTTGCCCCTGCACTATAATTTGAACAATCTTGGTAGAGGTCCACTAGATGAAGCATTAAACCAAATATCAAAGAATTGGGCCTTGCTGTTTCTGAGAAGAAGATTTTTAAAGACTTTCCCTATATCAGCCCATGTAAAACCAAAGAGCCCCGGGCGGGGGCATTATTGGCCCAAGCACTATAATTTGAACAATCTTGGTAGGGGTCCACTAGATGAAGCTTCATACCAAATAGCAAAGACCTGGGCCTTGCGGTTTCGGAGAAGAAGATTTTTAAAGATTTTCCCTATATAAGCCCATGTAAAACGAAAAGGCCCCGGAGCGGGGGCATTTTTGACCCCAGCACCATTTTATGAACAATCTTGGTAGGAGTCCACCAGATAAAACCCCATACCAAATATCAAAGATCTGGGCCTTGCGGTTTCAGAGAGAAGATTTTTAAAGATTTTCCATTATATAAGCCCATTTAAAACCAAAGGGTCCCGGGGCAGGTAAATTTTAGGCCCCAGCACTATGATTTGAACAATCTTGGTAGGGGTCTACTAGATGAAGCTTCATACCAAATAGCAAAGATCTGGGCCTTGCGGTTTCAGAGAAGAAGATTTTTAAAGATTTTCCCCATATAAGCCCATGTAAAACAAAAGGGCTCTGGAGCGGGGGGCATCTTTCACCCCAGCACTATAATTTGAACTATCTTGGTAAAGGTCCACTAGATGAAGCTTCATACCAAATATCAAAGATCTGGACCTTGCGGTTTCAGAGAAGAAGGTTTTTAAAGATTTTCCCTATATAGGCATATGTAAAACCAAAGAGCCCCGGTGCGGGGGCATTTTTGGCCCCAGCACTATAATTTGAACAATCTTGGTAAGGGTCCACTAGATGAAGCTTCATACCAAATATCAAAGACCTGGGCCTTGAGGTTTCAGGGAAGAAGATTTTTAAAGAATTTTTTCCTATATAATCCTATGTAAAACCAAAGGAATTCGGGGCGGGGACAGTTTCCCCCCAGCACTATAATTTGAACAATCTTGGTAGGGGTCCACTAGAGGAAGCTTCATACCAAATATCAAATACCTGGTCCTTGTGGTTTCAGAGAAGTAGATTTTTTAAGTTTTCGGTGAAAAAATCTATTTCGGCTCCTGTGACCTAGATGCGCAATGGACGGGAACCATTTGAACAACTTTGAAAGGGGACCACCTAAGGGGCATTCCTGTGAAGTTTGGTCAAAATCCGATCAGTGGTTTAGGAGGAGATGTCGTTTGAAGAAAAAGTTTACGGACGCACGCACGGACGACGGACGACGGACAAAAAGTGATGCCAAAAGCTCGTGACAGGTGAGCTAAAAAGTCAGAATGATAGTGTATAAAAATCATATGAAAAAGTCAAATTTCTTTTAAGAATAAGATAATATCATCAACAGGTAATATACATCTTGAAACAATTGTTGCAAACTGTCCCCCTTTAAATAGAAAAAAGTGGGATTTGTATATAATCGATATAAAGAGGGCATTTACTAGAAAATATTTCATCGAGTGTTTAAAAAATCAGAATTTTTACGAGTGCAAAGCTCGATTGGACATTCTTTTTTTTTTCAACACACGAGAATAAATATTTTGGCATTTATTGAAAAAAGTAAATTTTCTTTTCTATTTCTTGGGTGACTTTGCGATGTACATATTGAATAGCTATTCTTAACTTGCTTCGCACTCGTGAAAAGTTCTTTATACTTAATGAAATATATTTACAATACATTCGATGACATTACGAAAACACGCCTATACAAATACAATGTAAAGTTTAACGCCGAAAAAAATGAAACTTTTAACATGAAAAATTGTGATATTTTTCTCATTTCTGCTCAAAATATAGATTGTGGGCAGAAATAAGAAAAATAAGATTTACCCCTCTAAACCCCAGTTTTACTATATCAAAGTGTGGTTCAAGGGGGTCAAAATCATAAAGGCGTGTTTTCGTGATGAAATATTGTTATTTTTTCGAACCAGTAAGGTAAATTTTCATTTTCTATACGAAAAACAAACCAAAACGGTGGTCTGGGCTACTTCTGTAAACAATAACATACGAGTAGTCGTGCTATTTCCACACTTTGAAAATATCATATATTTTCACAGTGTGAAAATAGCATTTTTGATTTGTTTTCAAATATGCAAATGATTTCACTGCAAAGTGTTTTATATAAAATAAACGGTATCACGACTCCCCGAAATCACCGAAATCACCCCGAAATCACCGAAATCACCACAGAAATAACCGAAATCACCACTGAAATAACAGAAATCACCATTGTGGAATTAATATATGGACATGTATAGTGTATTTAGCTTACAAACATTATTTTTATTGTCAATGATGACTTTTGGGTACCTTTTCAGCCAAAAACACTTAAAATTGTACGCTCGGTATTTCTTCCGAAATCTTGCGAAATCACCTGTCATTGATGCACTATTCTAGGGGCATATATACTGTTTATTACTGAATATTAGTCTTGTTTTCATTCTAAGGTGAGCATATAATGTGCCAGGTTGAATTCAATAAAGAATGTTCATTTTCAGCACAGAAGCATTTTGTTGGTGTGTGTATTGTTATTACCTCAGAAGTGTCCCTTACAGTTATCATGGTGAACATTTATCAGACATTAACTTTTAGTTAATGTGTTTGTATCATTGTTTAATTATCTATATAGATATAAAATTGCGATGTTTTTCTTGTTTCCTTTTCATGATTTCGTATATATTTCAAACCGTTTTGCATTTACATCATCTTGTTTATGTATGTAAGAAATTGGAGATTTCCCCTATTGTACTGTCTCGTAAACCAATTTATTTTTGTTTCATTTTATCATTCTATGTGGCGAGAGCAAGAGCATCACGAAAACACGCCTATATAAATTCGACTCATTTAAACCCCTTATATAGATAGGAGTGTTTTCGAGATTTGGTTAAAATGTTTATCTATTGCCCATAAGGTTGTATAAATAAAGGTACAAAATAAATATCTTTTGTTATTCGTTTGTTTTATTTGTGGTTTAATGTCCCCGTCAACAGTGTATAGGTCATTTTGGAACCGGTAAACCGCTATTCCTACGAGTAAAATATGCACATAACGAAGACTCAGACCAGCCTGTCCACTGGCGCATTTTGAAATCGTGCCTATTCGAGTAAACACAAAACGCGTTGGTTTTGTTTCTTTTCCAGTTTCACGGCCCAGTCAACAAAATTAAGGTCATTTTGAGCCGGTCAATTTGTGTATCGATACTTGTAAGCTGTTAATGTATCAGTTTACCTATCGACTCTTTTCTTGGGTATGCCCCCGGATGTAGGGTTATCTGTAAGCTGTTAACCAGCAGTGGAATTTTCCGCCCCAGTCAACACTATTTAGGTCATTTTTGAGCCGGCCAGTTTAATAATCTACACTTTTCCTAGACAGGCTTATCCGTTAGCTGGTTACCAGTACAGTGCACATTCTTTCGCAAGAAACTGGCAACCAGTGGAAGGGAGAGATTGGCCGTACAAAAAGATTTCATAATCAATTTCCACAAAAGAGCGCTGCCGAATCCGGCACGTATCGAACTTGATCATCCGTCAGACTCACATCCGACTGAGCTACAGAGGTCGGCCAAAAACAAATCAAATCGGATCTTCGTGAATACATGTGCATGTATCGCAATTACAATTAGTTTTCGGGTTTTCTAATAAAAAATGATCCAATTTCATATGCAACAAAAATAAAATAGACATTAACTAAACCATTCAAGAAGCTTTAGGTTTGTTAAACGACCAAAGGGATCCGAAATGTACCCGAAATAACGACCGATTTTAATTAGTTTTAATTCCCATTTACCGCTTTCCAATGAAAGGAAATTACCTTAAACTATATAAATTCATGAAATTTGGTCATAATAAAAGCATTTTAATGAGTTTTTTTCTGTTGTCATTGTTGATTTCTGTTATTTCAGTGGTGATTTCGGTTATTTCTGTGGTGATTTCGGTGATTTCGGTGGTGATTTCGGTGATTTCGGGGAATCGTGTTACCCTAAAATAAAGAGGTGTTTGATCATTTGTTGTTTCAGTGTTTCAGTCTTCGTTTATTTGATTTGAGGTTTAACGTCCCCATCAACACTGTATAGGTCATTTTGAAAACGTTGTTTCCAATTTTGTGGGACTTTTATCCGACATTGAGATGTATTTTTCGGAAAATGTTGGCGAGGCTGAGTCTTAAAATGTTTTCAAGATTCAGTTTCATTGCTAAAGCTATCCCTTATTTCAATACAATTGTATTACTTTTCTTCAAAAAGCAATCGTTAAATGCATTGCTTGTAGAAATGTAAACTTTTTTAAATGAAAAGTTTAAGTTTGTGTAAGTTTGAACGAGAAACCTAGTCAAGTTTCACCACATCGTGTCAAAGTTGACAAATAATATTTAATTACTGATCAAATTAATTTTCATTTCCATTCACTATAGTTAATTACAATGGCTCTACGCTCAGTTGTTTACTAGTGCGTTAGTATATTGGGTCCTAGTTGGTACTCGTTAACACCACCGAAAACAATCAGTTGAATCTGTTGCGTGGGCTCCTGGTGCAGTCTGATCTCAGTCACAATTTGTGTTCCTGTTCAATGGACTTTCGTCTAGTGAATCGAAACCCCTATCTCCCAAGTGTGGTATGCAAATATGTACTTTTTGATGAAAGAGCCGTACGGGCCTCCGTAGCCTAGTGGATAAGCGCGCTGGCTCTTAATCATTAGGTCTCTCACCGCTCTGGGTTCGAGCCTCGTTCGGGTCACATGTGAGACGCCAAGTTCTGCAGCAGAAGGTCAGGTGGTTTTTCTCTCTGTACTCCGGTTTTCGCCCACCTCTGATTAACGATCGGCTCGATATGAGTGAAATAATCTTGAAAGGGCCGTAAAACCAACCCCCATCCCCCCCCCAGCCCCACCCAAAAAACAAATTATATACATTATCATCAGTGGCATCTTTGCTACTGACGCATTACGTAAAATGATTAACCTTATGATAACACACCCGAGAGACATAGTGCATTTTTTCGCATTTCCAAAATGGCTACTTTTCTGATGAAAATCCGTGATATTGTTCTTATTTATTTTTTTGAAAAATATGTACGTTTAATATTTCACCAAAAAAAACTTTTATTTGGGACACTTCAATAAATTCGTAAGACTCGGGGTTTAAAACACAGATTGGAAGATGGTTTCAACGTTATTCTTCAATATAATCTCCCTTTACTTCAATGCATTTGGTCCACAGTCTATGCCTTTGAAAGAAAATTTGTCTATTTGGTCCTCAAATCAAGCCTCTATAGCAGCATTTAGCTCATCATCGTCCAGAAACCTCGTTCCACGCAAGTGGAACTTCAAATCTGGACCGATAATAATCACTTCGGGCAAGGTCTGAGCTGTATGGCAGATGACTTAACTGCTCGAACACGCACTCACGAATAGCTACTTGTGCAACTCTGGACTTGTGCACATGGGCATTATCATGCTAAAGAAGGACAACAGCGGTTAGCTTTCCCCTTCGTTTTTCTTTCCTATCAACCTTTAATTGTTTAATGACACAGGAATAGTATTCTCCTGAAATTGAAGTACCAGCAGGCGTGTAATTTATCAAAATAGTCTCTTTGGAGTCCCAAAATACCGTGGCCATTACCTTGCCAGCTGATGGTTGGGTCCGAAATTTCTTGGGTGGGGTTAAGCCTGTGTGCTTCCATTGCATGGACACTGTTTTAGTATCTGGGTCCCGGTGGTGAAGCCAGGTTTCATCTCATGTACAAGACGAGTGTGCAAGTTTTCTGGAATGGCATAGTACACTTCCAGAAGTTCTTGACTTGACTCCACCCTTTGCTGACAATTTGCATGTTATAACTTCTGGGAACCCACCGGACAGATACACTTGACACGCCTAAATGTTCAATGATTATAGTGTTAGCATTTTCATTAGAAATACCACATTCTGAAGCAAGTTCGGCAACTTTATTCGGCGATTGTTGAAGACAAGTCTCAACACGGTCGATCATCTTCTGGCTGTTGACATCGGCAGAGCGACTTGACTTGGATCTCGCCCACGTTTAAATTCTGCTGACCACTTTACCACTGTGGAATACTTTGGGCTATTATCACCATTCATTTCTGTGGCCTTTGCACCCTCCTTAGTGTGGAACTTTATGACTGCTCTGAACTCAATATTTTTTTTGGTTTTACGGCGCTTTCAAGATTATTTCAATCATATCGAGCCGATCGTTAATCAGAGGTGGGCGAAAACCGGAGTACCCGGAGAAAAAACACCTGACCGCCTTCCGTTGCAGAACTTGGCGTCTCACATGTGACCCGACCGAGGCTCGAACCACAGCGGTGAGAGACATATTCGGACCTTGCCCTGTTTGCCTATGGCTATAGGTTTTCAAACAAACAAAATGTACGCGTTGCCTGAACGGCTGTTATAGTTCAGCTGACAAAGGTTTACACTGCAAACAATGTAAAAAAGACATCTTGAATGGTATAGAAAAAATGGCAGTTCTACGGACTTATATAGAACTCCCCTCTTATGCCTGCAGTTAGCAGTAACCATGTGTAATGTCAGGAGAGACGATTTAAAGTGTATAATTTTATTTTCCAGTCAGTATACTATCCTTCCCTGAGATACTAAACTTTTAAACGGCCAACAATGACCGATACACTTGGCAAACTTTTAGCTTTTTCACTCACATTTCGCGCCGTTCCGTTCGATTTCACATAAACTGATAACCACCTGGAAACATAGCACAGACGACACTGGTGGGTCAATTGCCTTTGAGAGTGGGCTGGAAACATGAGCCCATACGGTGACTTAGACTGTGGACAGTTCGCTTGTCCCTTAATTCCTGTACTGTAAGCAAACAGTGCAGCCCATGATTAGACGCCGCGTTCTTAAATTCATGTACTGTAAATCAAGCAATGTAGACCCTGATCAGACGCCGCATATTTTCTTTAACATGATGTGTGCATTGTTGGCGCATTTTATGTCTCTAGAACTACAGATAGCATTTTCAGAGAGAAGATTGTAATACAGTCAAACTTCAAACACTCTAAAACCTTTTGGACCATGAACATTTGTTCAAGACAGGGGTAGTTCGAGCCACTGAGGGTAAATGATAACGCCAGGTAAGGAGGCATATAAAGGATTATTTTCAATTTTCTTTAAAATCAAGATACATGTATGTCGTATGTACTCATTAGAATCGCCTCATCAAGGCGATTCTAATTCGTACATACAACATCCTTTTTTTTTTATTTTTAATGGGCCTCCGGGGTCTAATGGAAAAGAGCGCTGACCCTTATAGTCCATTACGAAAACACGCCTATACCAAAACATTGTAACCTTTATCGCCGAAAAAATGAAAATTTTGAGATGAAAAATTGTGATATTTTTCTTTTTTCAGCTCAAAATATAGATTGTAGGTACTCGTTAGAACCGCCTCGATGAGGCGGTTCGAACGAGTACCGAAAATCTATATCTTAGAGAAATGAGAAAAAGGTTTACCCCTACAAACCCCAGTTTTACTATATAAAAGTGGGGTTCGAGGGGGTCAAAATTATATAGGCATGTTTTCGTGATGATCAGGGCTCTCACCGCTGTGGTTCGAGCCTCGCCGAGTTCTTCAACGGATGGTCAGGTGGTTTTGTTCGGGTACTCCGGTTTTCGCTAACCGACTCAAAATAAGTAATATGGTATTGAAAGGGGCGTAAACAAAACCAAAAAAACAATCATTGTCAATTTTAAATAAGAAAAATCTCCGAAATTTATCCAAAATATTAAAATATCTGCATTTTTCGTATTTTTTATTTTTTTTTATTTTTTCAGATTTATTCTATGGACTCACGAACGTTTTCGAAACAGCCGTTGTAAACAAGCAATTGGTGTTCGAACCATCGAAGTTTCAATGTAGTTGTCTTATTTTCGCTACAAACATAGAATGTGGATGCACCTTATAACCGCTTTATTTAGGCGGTTATAAATAGTACCCACAATATTTGTATTTTAGCAAAATAAAAACTAATGCATTTTGTAAGGGTGATCTTTTTACGCATTAAGATAACACCCGTGCAACATAGCGTATTTTCACAGCACCAAAATGGCTACTCATTACGAAAATACACCCGTGCGATATAGTGCATTTTTCACACCTCAAAAATGACTATTTTTCTGATGAAAATCCGTGATATTTTTCTTATAACTACTGCAAAAATAGGTTGTTGGTGCTCGTTAGAACCGCCTCATCGAGGCGGTTCTAACGAGTACCCACAACCTATGTCTTGGAGTAAAAATAAGAAAAATAAGGTATACCCCCGTAAACCCCAGTTTTCTCTATACAAAGTGGGGTGTAAGGGGGTGTTCATTTCACGGACTTGTTCACGTGATGTTTCTGTAAAGATATGTGATATTTCTTATTTATTTAGGCGGCTCTAACGATTACCCACAACCTATGTCTTGAGAAAAAATTCAAAGAATAATGAATACCAACGTAAACCAAAGTTTTTTATTGTCTCTTATAAAGTGTAGTTTATGGGTTGTTCATTTCACGGACTTTGCAAGCAACGTCTCCAAAATGATCTTTACAGCGTTGACGGGGACGTTTAAACTCATATCAAACAAACAAACAAATCATTTCACGGACTTGCTTGATGGAACAAACCTCAGATTTCTTTTCCTGAGTCGAATTATTATGAAAAGCTTTGCTTACCCGTATGTTCTGGTAATATCCCGGATGCGCCTCTGTGCGCAATAATTAAAGGCGCATGACTGTCCAAGTCTACACCATGGTCAATCTTTCTTGGAGTATTATCCGAGTGTACAACAACGTGGGCTGTGACAAGGCTGAGGATTGAAACTAACGTGAAAATATGTCGATGGATCGCCATTATAGTTTACTTTACTTATAGTTTACCTTACAGTGCGCATCAAATGTATGCTGCTCGAAATAAGTTACGTACTTTGTTCGCACTGCCAACAGAGCATTAGATTTTACATGAAATCAAAGAGCCGCTGCATACTTCAAGGTGAATTGCGCGGCAAGCAAAGACTCTGATCAGCTTGCGCATCACGGACATGCTGATCAAAAGTCTTCCAATTCCGCATCAGTCTGACTTTTATGCAGGGCTAGACACAGATCAGCAAGGCATTCTGAGCAGACTGGAGACAAAGGCTGATCTAAGTACTTTATCGTTGAAAAGATTACCGTCGTGTTTTGGCTCAAAATATATCAGGTAATCTACACATAAAGCAGAGGTACCCGGCATTTCATTTTTTCCGTGAAAAAGTATCTCGGTTCGTTTTAACTAAGACAACTACATGTATCTAGCAAAGTATTATGAAAACATCAAGTTAACAAGACCAAGAAAGTGACACCCTTCCCAGCAGGCAATAAAAGGTGGGTCAACGTAAGCTAAACGTTGAAACAACGGATCAACGTTTAAACAAGGTGAAGGCAACGTTTTGTGTGCCTTCGGGGAGGAAGGTTGAGACAACGTTGTGTGCCCCCGGGTAGGTAGAAACAACGAATTAACGTGTAAACAATGTTGAGGCAACGACGTCTGCCTGCGGGGAGGTCTAAACAACGGATCAACGTTTAAATAAGGTTGAGGCAAAGGCGTGTGCCTGCGGGGAGATTGAAACAACAGATCAACGTTTGAGCAAGGTTGAGGCAACGTTGTGGGCCTGTGAGGAGGTTGAAACAACGGTTCAACGCTTAAACAAGGTTGAGGCAACAACTTGTGCCTGCGGGGAGGTTGAAACAACGGATCAACGTTTAAACAAGGTTGGGGAAACGACGTGTGCCTTCGGGGAGGTTGAAACAACGGATCAACGTTTGAACGAAGTTGATGCAACGTTGTGTGCCTTCGGGGAGGTTGAAACAACGGATTGACGTTTAAACAAGGTTGAGGCAATGTTGTGTGTCTGTGGCGAGGTAGAAACAACGGATCAACGTTTGAACAAGGTTGAGGCAACGACATGTGCCTGCGGGAGGTTGAAACAACGGATCAAAGTTTGAACAAGGTTGAGACAACGTTGTGTGCCATCGGGAAGGTTGAAACAACGGATTAACGTTTAAACAAGGTTGAGGCAATGTTGTGTGCCTGCAGTGAGGTTGAAACAACGTAATGTTTGAACAAGGTTGAGACAACGACGTGTGCCTTCGGGGAGGTGAAAACAATGGATCAACGTTTGAACAAGGTTGAGACAATGTTGTTTGCCTTTGGGAAGGTTCAAATAACGGATCAACGTTTAAACAAGGTTGAGGCAACGTTTTGTGCCTGTGGGTAGGTTGAAACAACGTTTAAACCAAAATAAAAACGTTGTTTCAATATTCAGTCAACGTCGTGTGCCTGCGGGGAGATTATCACCTCCTCTTTATGTTTATATAGCAATTACTGTTTAGAATAACACCTCTTTGTGAGATAATTTCTTGCTCGAGTCACAAAAATAAAATCTGGTGGAAAATTTGTGATATTTTTATTATTTCTGCTCCAATTAAACACATTACGATGCAATACGATACGATACGATTCATTACAATTCGATTTGATTCTTTTAATTGAAGTTTAACGCCCTCTTTACCATTATTTAGTTCATTTTGAAGACGTTGCTTCCGAATTTTGTGGTATTTCTCCCCGACAAATAGATCAAATGACATACCAAGCCCTGTCGCCCAATGAAGCCGATAAGGTTTATATGCATGAACGGTCCGACTCGCACCACATTGCCTGGCTTATACCTCTAAGCCATTTGCAAGTTCTCGTGCGGCCGGTTTCAGCTCTGCGTGGAAGCACCATGCAGCCCAATCTAATTCTTCAAGTCCCGATGGGCGGGGCCGCAATACAATACAATAAATGGGCGCCGTCAAGCGATTTTGGTACTTATCGCCTATGCGAGCAGCGAAGGTTCAGGCAAGCCTGCGCATCCGCGTAGTCTCGCCAGAACCTTCGCTGCTCGCTAATACAAGCAGTGAATCAAGAGGAACCTTCAGACAGAAAGCCATATCCCTGGCCCCTCTGAATGGCTAGGCATGCGCAGTTAAAATTTGTCATGACGGAATGCTCGAAGACACAAATTCGCTTGGCGGAGCTCAAATGATAATTCTGGAACCATGAAGGAAAGCATCGTGTCACATCCTTGTCTAACATGTATCCAAATAGTAATGTAAGAACATTGCTAAGGTTCAAACACGCTTCTTTGTGTTGGTGAACTAACAAGGTCTAGCAGTGTTTTGTACAATTACGTGTAACAATTTTGCCTAAAGGAGGAGGATGATACAATCTTGCACTGACAGTCATTACATGTTGGAATTCAAAAAATAAGAAAAGATCAGATATTTAACCATTCTCTTGCTGAATATTCAGTTAGGCTAAACCAGCTTCTGACTCTGAACCAATCAGATCATTTGATGTAATTTATTCCTACAAAATAATTAATTGATTTCAATTGGCCCCCGCCCATAGGGGCTTGAAGAAATATATGGGCTGCATGATGCTTCCACGCAGAGCTGATTCCGACCCGCACACTAGTACTGGTAAACCGCTTAGAGGATCTAAGTCTTCCAGGAACCGCGGTGCGAGGCGGACCGTCCATGCTAATAAACCATTTTGGTTTTTTAATTGGGCGACAGGGCTTGAGATGTCATTTCATCTCAATGTGGGGTAAAAGTCCCACAAAATTGGAAGCAACGTCTCCAAAATGACCTTTACAGTGTTGACGGGGACGTTAAACCTCAAATCAAACAAACAAATAATTGATTTCAAACAGTGTATATTCTGATCAGATGGCTCCTTCTGAAGCCATATGATCTGGATCTACATTTTTTCCAAAGATAGGGGTAGTCCTGAACAGCAGGATAAGAGTTAAAACAGATACATGATTAATGTTCATTTAAAATTTGCACCATGTGCAGTGTTCCGTTTTGTTGCACTAGACTACGGTTTGGTTTTACGACCATTTCATAAATATTTTACTCATTGAGGCCAATCACTGACGGTAATACGAAAACACACCTATACAAATGCATTGTAAACTTTTACGCAGAAAAAAAGAAAATTTTAAGATGAAAACTTGACATTTTTCTTATTTCTGCTCAAAATATACATAGTGGGTACTCGTTTGAACCGCCTCATCGACACGGTTCTAACGGGTACCTACTATCTATATTTTAGAGCAGAAATAAACAAAATAAGGTTTACCCCTGTAAACCCCAGTTCTACTTTATAAGATGGCGTTCAACGAGTCGACATTATATAGGCGTGTTTTCGTGATGATAAGTCTGAGGGAAAACTGGGATTCTGAAGAAAAAGCTTCCTGACATTACCTAAGCAGACTCCGGGTTAAAACAGACATTTATTTATTTATAGTAACATTTCTATATTAAGACCACCTTTGTGACTGTTCAAAAGTTGTTTTTAAGACCACTTTTGAACAGTCCCAAAGGTGGTCCCTGACCAAAAGACACTGTATTCAGAAAACACAAAGAAAGAATAGCTGATCGCTTCTAAGCAACCTTTTTAAACCAGATATTAGGCTTAATTTTAGCTGGTCTTAATAGCGGAATTTTACTGTATTTATTTCCGCCCCCGCCCATCGGGGCTTGAAGAAATAAATGGGATGCACGATGCTTCCACGCAGAGCTGAAACCGACCGCACACGAGTACTAGTTAAGCGCTTAGAGGATGTAAGCCTGCCCAGGCAAAGCGGTGCGAGTCGCCCCGTCCATGCTTATAAACCCTATTGGTTTTAATGGGCGAAAGGGCTTGAGATGTCATTTCATCTCAATGTCGGGTTAAAGTCCCACACATTTGGAAGCAACGTCTCAAAAATGACCTATACAGTGTTGACGGGGACGTTGAACGTCAAATCAAACAAACAAACAAACAGTATTTATGTATCTAAAAAGGATATTGGAATAGCAACAGCTCGTAAAATACAACGATGGTCAAGCACACGAAAAAGGAACACATCATGTTGACAGTCCATCACGAAAACACGCCTATTCAATTTTGAACCCCTTGAACCCCACGTTTAGATAGCAAAACTGGGGTTAACAGGGGTACGCGTTAGTTTTCTTATTTCTACTCTAAAATATAGAATGTGGGTACTCGTTAGAACCGCCTCCATTCTATATTTCGAGCCGAAATAAGATATATATCACAATTTTTCACCTTAAAATGTTCATTTTTCAGCGGTAAAATTTGCAATGTATTTGTATAGGGATGTTTTCGTAATGCAGTGTTATGAACACCTTATTACGAAAACACACCTATACAAATACATTGTAAGGTTAACCGCCGAAAAAAAAAACACAATTTTCAGATGAAAAATTGTGATATTTTTCTTACTTCTGCTCAAAATATAGATTGTGGACACTCGTTAGAACCGCCTTTATAACTGGGTCAATACGAAATGACTTGATTATTTACATTATATTTTTAGCCTCTGAGACACCATGTTTTATATCAAGAGTCTGAATCATTTCAGTGAAACATTAAGATAACACACCCGTGCGACATAGTGCATTTTTCACATCTCCAAAATAACAATTTTTCTGATGAAAATCCGTGATTTTTTTCTTATAAATATTGCAAACATAGGTTGTGGGTGCTCGTTAGAACCGCCTCGTTGAGGCGGTTCTAACAACCTATGTCTTGGAGTAAAAATAAGAAAAATAAGGTATACCCCCGTAAACCCCAGTTTTCTCTGTACACTTGTTCACATGATGAAACTGGTAGTCTCGAGAGCTGTACCGTCCATATGTTTAACATAACCATAGAGGATTAGAGAAATAGATTGCGCTGCATGATTCTTCCACGTCGAGCTGAAACCGACTGTACATGAGTGCTCGTAAAGCGCTTAGAATGGGAAAGCCTGCCCAGGCAAAGTGCTGCATATACACCATAGTGGTGTCATTCAGCGGCATGTCTTGAGATGTCATTTCATCGCCATGTCGAGTAGTATCCCACAAAATTGGAAACAACGCCTCCAAAATGATCTAAGTTGTGTTGATTGGGACGAACCTCAATTCAAACAAAATATGAATGTATCGGCCAAATGCCTACAAACAAACTTTGGCCATAGGTAAAAGATTTGAAGATTCATTTTCGCATCAAGGCTTGATTCTATCAATAACAGTTTATGTATGGCCGTTATAAACTTTACTTAATCCATAGGGTTAGGAACATAAACAGACACCTGCTTATTATTTCAGACCAGATTATCATATTGCCGGATCACTACATTATTTATCATACAGCTATACAGTAAATACTGAATGACTAGAAAAGCACTATTACATCACGAAAACACGCCTATATAAATTTGACCCCCTTGAACCCCACTTTTATATAGTAAAACTGGGGTTTAAGGGGGTATACATTATTTTTCTTATTTCTGCTCAAAAACATAGAGTGTGGGTACTCGATAGAACCGCCTCGTCGAGGCGGTTCTATCGAGTCACCGCAATCTATGTTTTGAGCAGAAATAAGAAATATATCACAATTTTTCATCTTAAAATTTCTACTTTTTGGCCAAAAAAATGGCAATGTATTTGTATAGGTGTGCTTTCGTAATGAAATCCGAGGCGAAACGGTACTGATATCCATCAATCTGATCGAAACGTTTAATCGTTAGTGCATCTTTAATTTGTACCATTTCGATAACACGCGCACTTTTTTTTTTTTTTTTTTGGTTTTACGGCCCTTTCAAAAGTATTTCACCCATAGCGAGCAGATCGTTAATCAGAGGTGGGCGAAAACCGGAGTAGCCGGAGGAAAACCACATGACCTTCCGTTGCAGAACTTGGCGGCCCACGTGTGACCCGAGCCAGACTCGAACCCGCAGCGGTGAGAGACCTCGGCGCTCTTATCCACTAGGCCACGGAGGCCCTCGCGACGTGGGGCATACTATCATATTTGCTAAATAATTAATTTTCAGATGAAAATGTAAGACAGTTTTCTTATTTCTACTCTAAAATAGGATGTGGGTGCTCATTAGAACCTATGTTTGGTAGAAGAAATTATAACAATAATGTATAACCCGTAAACACCAGTTTTCGCTTTATAAAGTGGGGCATTTTACGGACTTATTAACATGCGTCTAATATCGCCTTACGGCAATGACGTCACTCGGAAATGTGTCACGCACCCGTACATACGAGTACCTACGCAATATGTTTATGAGCCAAAAAACAATGAAAATAATGTATTCCACTGAAACCCAAACTTTTTCTCATATAATGTGAAGTTTGCCGAGTGATGCCGGACAATGATCCCGAAGGACGGATTTTTCTATCCATCTCTCACACCCATATAGGATTCTTTTTCTTGCATACCTTCCATTTCTTAGCGCAGATTTTTAATGCTACAGTCACTTCGGTGACCAACGTCCGCCATATTGTGCAGACACTACACACATGTTTAGTGAGGTCACGTTGCGTGCTACGACGTCAATCTTAACGTCGGCTTTCAACCAGTGTTTCTATCAAACACGCGGGAATATTCGATTTTGGGTAAGAACACCAGGCTTAGAACAGAATTTATATCCCAAGCTAAACATTAGGCTATTTATTTCCTTATCTAGCGCGCAAGAAATTACTTTAAAGGGCTATTAATGAGCCCACAGTCTTCTTTAGTTCTGTCACAGGAGAATGACTGCACCATACATATCGATGACATATTCGTTCTGATATCCATTACAAGAACACGCCTATATAATTTTGACCCCCTCATACCCCAATTTTATATAGGAAAACTGGGGTTTAATAGGGTATACATTATTTTTCTTATTTTATGCTCAAAAACATAGATTGTGGGTCGAGGCGGTTCTACTGAGTCCCAGCAATCTATGTTTTGAGCAGAAATGAGAAAAAAAAATACAAATTTTCATCTTAAAATTTCAATTTTTTGGCCAAAAAATTGGCAATGTATTTGTATAGGCGTGTTTTCGTAATGTACAAAATGGCTTAGTGTCTAACGAAAATTCATTACGATAACTCACCCGTACGATATAATGCATTTTTCACATCTCCAAAATGGCTATTTTTCTGATGAAAACCCATGATATTTTTCTTATAAATGCTCAAAACATAGGTTGTGTGTGCTCGTTAGAACCGCCTCATTGAGGCGGTTCTAACGAGTACCCACAACCTATGTCTTGGAACAGAAATAAGAAAAATAATGTATACCCCCGTAAACCCCAGTTTTCTCTATATAAAGTGGGGTTTAGGGGGGTCTTTATTTTACGGACTTGTTCACGTGATGTTGTGATATTATTCTTATTTATATTCAAAACATTAAAGGCGGTTCTAACAAGTACCCACAGACTTTCATAAAAAAATAAAATAAATGAATAGCCCGTTAACCCCAGAGTTCTCTGTATAAAGTGGGGTTTATGGTGGTATTCATTTCACGATAAATATTTCAGCCCAGATGACAAAGGAGACAACTTTCGGGGCTTTCGTTTCGCTTTCCTATCAAAATACTCCAATTATCTAACTTGGTAGATTAAAAAATAAAAGTAGGTTTGTAATACATTGTACATGTAACCAATCTCTGTTTCAGGAATCGATACTTTGTTTCAGTGGTAAAAGCATTGGGCCTTCACCCGCGCAGCCTGGGTTCAAAATCCCACCGGTGGCTATGCTTCTTTCTTTTGTTAAGGCGTCTATGTTGTAAGAAAACCAAAGAACTGGCGGCACAGCTAAGTCGATTGTCCCCAAGTGTAAGGGGGAAAAATTATCCTGAACGATGATTTAGACTTAACATTTCCTTTTGCCTTTACTTTCCTGTTTTGTCTGATCTGGGTCTACACTTTTTGCCAAACCCAACACATGCTTCCAGTCCTAATTTGGTTGTTTTATTATTTGAGGTTTAACGTCCCCGACAACACTGTAAAGGTCATTTTGGAGACGTTGCTTCCAATTGTGTGAGACTTTTTACCCGACATTGAGATGAAATGACATCCCAAGCCCTGCCGTCCAATGAAACCAATAGGGTTTATAAGCCTGGGCGGGCTGACTCGCACCGTTTTGCCTGGGCAGGCTTAGATCCTCTAAACTGTTTACCAGTACTCGTCTGCGGGTTGGTTTCAGCTCTGCGTGGAAGCATCCTAATGCTATAGATAAGCCTCTTACGCAAAACTCTGACCTCACAGAGATAAAAATAACGCGTCTATTTTCTATAAATAAACACTACCTGAATTTCCTACAAATCAGTGATGACACATTGACATCAACACTACAAATCTTCTGTGGTTAATAACTTTGGGTCGATAATTTGTCAATCAACCCAACCCCCACCACCCACCCCCACGCCTGAAAAAAGCGTCTTCTTAAGGTAGAATTTAGAAATCGGTACAGGGAGCAAATCACATTCTCAAAGAATACCGCAAATAATTACCTCCCCTGGCGCTCATCATCTGAGGCATACATGTATGTTAACCCATATCTTGCTGAATATTCATTTAAGCCACACCCATTTCTGTCTATCAACCAATCAAATTACTTGATGTAATTTATTGCTCCAAATTCATAAACTGAATACTAAACAGTGTAGATCCTGATCAGATTGCTTCAGAAGCCATCTGATCTGGATCTACACTGTTTGCAAAAATAGGGGTTGTCGTGGACAGCAAGATAAGGGTTAAAATATTTTTATTCTGAATATATGCCTACAAATAATGGGTAGTATACATTGTTTTTCAAATTATAACAGATGATAGTGCATATAAAAGGGAATGAATACATCGGTACAATTTCTTGACACTTTTTCGCAAAAAGTCCAGGTATAAATTGGTGACGTCTTTTTTTCTTTCCTTCTGCTCATTCCATTTGGAGCAAATTCTTTCCTTTAAAAGCAAGCCCTTATTGATCTGGAAGACAAACCGTTCTAAAGAGTTGCTTCCCCTGAGGGCGGTTTGTCTATTTCCCTTGAAAGTCACATGATATAGGTTCTCGATTGACAATTAACCCTTTTTCACGTTACCAAATGGAATCTTCCTTCTTATATATAGTAGGAGTCCATTTCAAAATGTAGGGGTGTCAGGTTGTGTTTTCAGAATGGCTGAACCTTTCGCAAACAGTGTAGGCCCTGATCAGATTCCTGCACTGTTTGTCAATTACCCGTTTAGAGGTTTCTGGTAAAAATGGGCTACATTATAGTTCTGCATCAGTGGTCCCATGTCCTGGTATATTTTCAACCTGCAGCAATGAAATATGACAATTTGCAACGCCTCCGATCAACCTACGATTCGTTTGTTTGTTTGTTTGTTTGATTTGAGGTTTTACGTCCCCGTCAACACTATATGGGTCATTATGGAAACGTTGCTTCCAGTTTTGTTGGACTTTTACCCGACACTGAGATGAAATGACATCTCAAGCCATGTCGCCCGGTGAAGCAAATAGGGTTTATTTGCATGAACGGTTCGACTCGCACCGCTTTCCATGGGCATGCTTGGAACCTCAAAGCGGTTTACCAGTTCTAATGTGCAGTTGGTTTCAACTTTGCGTGGAAGCATCATGCAGTCCATTTATTTCTTCAAGTCCCAAATGGGCGGGGGCGGACCTACGATTCGTGGTAGCTCAGTGGTTAGTGCACTTACCTCTGATGCTAAGGCCCCCTTGGTGTCCGAATATGCTCCATTGGCATCATTTGCAGAGATGAATGCCACAAAGTGGGCCGTCCTTCGGATTAGGCAGTCTTTACAACTGGGACTTGACATAATGGTAACATGTCAGTTTAATCATCACGAAAAACGCCTATTTAATTTTACCCCCTTGAACCCCACTTTTATACAGTAAAAATGTGGTATACAGGTGTAAAACATACTTTTCTTATTTCTGCTCTAAAATATAGATTGTGGATACTCGTTAGAACCGCCTCGATGAGGCGGTTCTAATGAGTACACACAATCTATATTTTGAGCAGAAATAAGAAAAATATCACAATTTTTCATCGTAACATTTTCAATGTTTCGGCGGTTAAGTTTACAATGCATTTGTATAGGTGTGTTTTCGCAATGGAACATCTCTGTAAACCTCACTTTACATAAAGAAAAAATTGCGTTTACAGGGGTATATACATGTATTATAATACAGTGCAACCTGTATTAAGCAACCATCTATTGGATAATCAAAATGTGCTTGCTTAAGGCAGGTGCTTGCTTAATACAGGTGAATTTTAATGCATTTCCCCTTTAAGGAAACAAAATTGATGCTTGCTTAAGACAGGTTGCTTGCTTAACAGAGGTGGCCACTAAGACAGGTTTAACTGTAATTGTTTATTATTTTTGTCTCCATATGTTGTGGTTGCTCCTCTACCGAACACCAGCAACTTATGTTTAGCGTATTGTCATATATATAAGAAAAAAATCAACACGAATTTTCATCAGAAAGAATTACTGTTCTTGCACCCCAGATAAAGAAATCCTGGACTTAACCTTGGGATAGAAATTCTTATCCTACCCAGGTT
Organism: Lucinisca nassula; assembly: GCA_963580285.1. Lineage (NCBI taxonomy): Eukaryota > Metazoa > Mollusca > Bivalvia > Lucinida > Lucinidae > Lucinisca > Lucinisca nassula. Next base: position 92,305,439 of record OY757019.1, on the reverse strand, counting down.
ATCCTACCCGGGGACAGGATAAAAAATCTCCGGACCTTATAAGTATTTGATGTACACTGGTTCAATATAACGTCACGTACGCCGTCGTTTACCCATTTAGTACCAGAAACCCCAAAACCGGTAGCCTGGCAAACAGTGCAGGCCCAGATCGGACGCCACAGAACCCGGCGTCTGATCAGGGCCTCCACTGTTTGCCAAAAGTATAGCCATTTTCCAAATACATTTTGATGAAAACACAACCTAACAACCCTAAATTTTGAAATGGACCCCCTGCTATATATAAGGAGGAAGATTCAATTTGGTACAAAAAGGGTTAAAATACGCCGCGTTGTTGTCATCAAAACACGGCGGACGGCGATAATCGAAGTGACTGCATTAAAATGAAATCCATTCTCAGAAACGAAAGGTACGAGGGTTGATTGATATGTTATGAGACTCGTATTGAAGGAGGTACGCAGGGATGTTCTTTAAAAGTCCTACTATTCTCTGACTATATAGGGCCGTGGACCCAATGACTGATCTCATTTGGTCAGTTTATATCGATGAGGCAGCATTCTAAAGTAAACAAGACAAGCAGCTTTCGCAAAATGGACAAAGTCGCTGAAAGGGCAGTGAATATTTGCATAAAAAGGGTTTAACACCTAAGGATATCCATATGATATGGTAGCAACACTAGGGAAATATGCCCCTTCATATGCTACAGTGAAAAGGTGGGTGGCGGAATTTAAACGCGGCAGAGAGAGCTTTGAGGATGACCCCCGTTCTGGAAGGCCTGTCAATGTTGCAACCCCAGAAATGGTCAATAAAGTCCATGATATTGTTATGACTGACAGACGAGTCATAGAAAGATATATAGCCCGTACAGTTGGCATTTCACAGGAAAATGTACATTCGATTCTGACAGAGAAACTTGTAATGGTGCCGATGGGTACCAAGATTTCTGACAGTTGATCAGAAGCACATCAGGCGCACATTATCACGTGCTAATCTTAACCTTTTTGAAGAAGATCCTCCCAACTTTCTTCAGAGATTTGTCACTATGGATGAAACATGGGTCCATCATTTTATCCAATAAGCCAAACAACAATCTAAACAATGGAAGCACCCTGACTCATTCCCGCCAAAGAAGGCAAAGACTGTTTCATCAGCTGAGAAGGTTATGGCCTCTGTTTCCTGGGATGAAGATGGTATTCTGCTAATAGATTATCTCCCAAAGGGACAAACAATCAATGGCACATACTATGCTTCACGTCTGACGGAGTTACGGAAACGACGCGAAAAGCTCGTTAAAGGTGCATCGTTTCATCAGGCCAATGCTCCTGTTCACAAGTCTATCATTGCTATGGCTGCCATTCACAATTGTGGCTTTAAATTGATTGAGCATCCGCCTTATTCACCTGATCTCGCTCCATCAGACTTTCATTATATCCAAAACTGAAAATTGCTATTTCAGGCACTCACTTTCAGTCCAATGATGACGTCATATATGCAGTGGATGACTTTCTGAACAGCCAAGAAAAGGAGTTCTATAAAAGTGGCATTGGGGCCCTTAAATACCGCTGGCAAAACTGTATAGATACTGAAGGGGATTATGTATTTTTGTTTGGTTTGAGGTTATGCGTCCCAGTCAACACTGTATAGGTCATTTTCTAGACGTTGCTTCCAATTTTGTAGGACTTTTACCCGACATAGAGATGAAATGACATCTCAAGCCATGTCGCTCAATGAAACCTGTAGGGTTTATAAGCATGCACTCGAACCGTTTTTACCTGGTCAGGCTTAGACCCTCTGAGCGGTTTATTAGTACTCATGTGCAATCGGTTTCAGCTCTGCGTGGAAGCACCATGCAACCCATTTATTCCTTCAAGCCCAAATGGGTGGAGCCGCAAGGGGATTATGTAGAACAATAATACAATATGTCCGACAAAATTCAAATCCTTCACCATGAGGCTCACAACATATCAATCAGCCCTCGTAGTGCAAAAAAATCTAACGTTGGAGTGAGGGGTAGATAGAAAAAAAAGTCCGTCTCTCGGCATGAGTGTCCAGCATCACTAGGCAGAATAGAAGTGAAGGCTATGATCAGGAATCAATACAATTAACCCGCCAAAGGGAATAAACACAAACATAAAATAACTAGACCCTAATAGAAACAATAGCGGAAATCCAAAAGGACAGTTACTTTCCTACAAAACGGCCAATTGAATATCCAAAACAAAAACAATATAAGCGATACACACGCCCAAAGACAAACCATAAGAAAAATAAACCGCGACAGAAGAACCGCCTTTGAATGGTCAGTGAAAAATTTCACTGGGGGCTTTAATCGATTTTACGCGCCCGAAATCATCGCCCTTACTTCAGTCTCGACTCAGACAAGTAATTTATTCAGTCCGTATGACGGTCTCCTCACTCATCAGTGCAGCATCTCCGAGAACACAAAAATCAAACAACCACAGATATGAAACGACAGTGAGGATTCGACAGCAAGACACCACTGAAATGCTGGAGCAAAAGAAAACCAACAGTTAGACTCCGATTGGCCCGACCAGAGACAGAGCATCAGGCACCAACCAACATTGCATAAATGAAATTCGAATTCTCAGTAAGCCTTTACGCTGGAACCGTAATAGAATCTGAGGCCTGACCCACAGGTGTGCAATTAAAGAGGAGAGCAAAGTTGTCAACCGTGATTGGGTGAACTACCATGCATGCAGTCTGTCATATAACACTTATGTTGTACACAATCTTTTTATAGCGAAGAATGTTTTTACGAAATTGGGTGCTGAAGCCATTGTAAGTATATATTTTTCTGAATTTATATACTAAATCACCATAAAATTCGGGTTCCGATAGACCTTGTTGCAGAAGAGATTTAACTACAACATTAAATTTTGGAATTAAATCGGAATGACGTCTATAAAAACTAGAAAAGGCTTTGCGTAGTTTATGATACCGATGACCCCGATTAAGAAGTTTAGCAGTTAACAACTTATTACGAGTGTTGAAGTCGGTTACATGACTAGACACTTTAGCAAATTGAATTAATTGCGAAATATAAACGCCATAGGATGCCGCACGAGGAACATCACCATCAAAGAAAGCAAAATTTACAATCTCAAAATTAAAAAATCGCCTTTTTGAATAAATTTTGCAAGAAACAAATACACCTACAATCGATAGATGTAAATCCAAAAACGGGGCCTCGGTGTCAGAAGAATTTGCTTTATTTAGCTGAAGTTCTGGGAGTAAATTTGACTGATCAAACAATCGAAATAGGTATTGTAAATACTTAATAAATCATCCAAATATCTAGAAGTAGAGCTAAAGGCTTCAATGATTTCAGACATCACGAAGTCCCTTTCATAACAAAACAAGAAACGATCAGCCACAAGGGGTGCGCAATTCGTACGCATCAGAATACTCACAATTTGTCAAATTAACTTAGTACCAAATCTTATGTAAATATTGTCAAGTAGAAAGGTAAGAGCTTCGCACGCTTTCTGACGTGACCATAAAGTATAATTTTTATGCTCTTCAGAAGTAAAAAAAAAAAGCATTTTTTTGCATTACATGCAAGATTGAGGGACTCTTTCCTATGACACGAGGAGCGCTGTGGTGCAATGGTAAAGCATCGGATTTGAGATCGAAAGGTAGCCGGTTCGAACCCCGAAAGTGCCAAGTGTTGTTTCCTTGAGCAAGAGACTTTATACACATTGCTTAGTACTGGTTTCTACCCAGGAAAAGAGGGTCACATAGAAGATTAGTACTAGTACTAAATATGTTACCCTCTATAAATAAGGTATATTATTATTATTATTATTATTATTATTATTATTATTATTATTATTATTATTATTATTATTTTAATTCAGTTAAATCATTAAGTTTTTCTTTTATAAGATTATGAGGAAGTGTAGTGTAAAGGGTTGAAAAATCATAAGTAGACAAACTTGAAGCACGAAAACGTCTGGATTTCAATGTATTTAAAACTTCATTATCCCCACGTTTTTAAAAAAAAGTGGGGATATTGTTATCGCCTCCGTCCGTCTGTCTGTCCGTCTGTCCGTACACACAAATGGATAGATAGGTGGCTATGAACTTGGACAGAATCAATGTAAGTCAATGAGAGAAAGTGCGATTTATTCCGTTAGACACATAAAAGGTCTGTTATGTGGTTAAAATTAGCCACCTAAGTATCAATCTTGCTCAAAATAGCCACATAAGTATCCATTTGTGAGAACGTCCGTCTGTCTCTGTCCGTCCGTCCGTCTGTCAGTCTGTCTGTCCGGCTATCTCCTCCTAAACCGTTAGCCGGAATTCAACCAAATTTGGTATGCGAGTTGCTTACATGAATGGCTAGCGCAAGAGCACATTTTTTTTGTCCCCGCCCCCAGGGGCCCTGGGGAGGGGTCAAAAGGTCAAATATCAATAAAATTCAATTACAAAGTCAATTTTGAAGATTTTGATGCCAAACTTTGCACATGTACTTAGTTATGAAAAACGTAAAACATATTGAACGGGATTTTGGCTGTGACCCCTAGGTCACGCCCTGGGGGTCATTCTTGGGGGGGGGGGGGGGGGTCGGGGGTCAAAATTAAAGTTTTTCAGAACATAGTCATGTTGCATATCTATGCGAAGGGGATAATGGGTAGAATAAACTACAAGTAAAATTTTGACCTTGGGGTCAGATTGGGGCCCTGGGAGAGGGGTCAAAGGGTCAAAATTTAAGTTTTTTGGAACATAGTCATGTGGCATATGAAATTGAAGGGCATGATTAGTAGAATATAATACAGGTAATATTTTGACCATGGAGTCAAATTGGGGCCCAGGGTGAGGGGTTTTCGGTACTTGGCCCCTCTGTAGAAAACGTGGGGATTTGCGATGGCGCGCCATCGACAGTATTCTAGTTAGAAATTGTTATAGACCAAAACAGACTTCTCCTTGATCTTTCATAGACTGTGTCGCAATATTTAATCACATGCTTGTTGATGGCAGTAAAGCATGAAGTTAATAATTTGGAAAGTCCAGTGGTGATACAAGAGCTTTAATTTGCAATAAACCGTGCTTCTATTATGAAGTTTAGTTAACCAATATTACGTATGAATTCTGTAACACATACAGCAAACTGGTTACCAAAACTTCATAAAAGACCTTACAAAGCACCGTTTATTGCAAATGCTAGCTCTTGCACTACCACTGAAATTTCTAAATTATTAACTTCATGTCTTACTGCTATTAAAATGCATGTGATTAAATATTGTGATAAAGGCTTTGAAAGATCAGGAAGAAATCTCTTTTGGTCTATAAAAAATTCGAATGAGGTTTTAAATAAATTGAAATCCATACATTTTCGTGCTTCAAGTCTACCTACTTACGATGTTTCCACTCTTTACACTACACTTCCTCATAATCTTATAAAAGAAAAGCTTAATGATTTAATTGAATGGGCTTTTCACAGAGAAGATTCTCTCTATCTTGCATGCAATGTCAGAAATGCATTTTTCACTTCTAAAGAGCATAAGAATTATACACTTTGGTCATGTCAGAAAGTGTGTGATGCCCTCACCTTTCTACTTGACAATATTTATATTAGATTCGGTACTAAGTTATTTAGACAAATTGTGGGTATTCCGATGGGTACGAATTGCGCACTTCTTGTGGCTGATCTGTTCTTGTATTGTTATGAATGAGACTTCATGCCGTCGCTTTCCATTGATAACCAATCTAAAATTATTTAAGCTTTTAGCTCCACTTCTAGATATTTAGATGATTTATTAAATATTGATAATACCTATTTCGATGGTTTGATCAGTCAGAACTTCAGAACTTGACCCCCTGAACTTCAGTTAAATAAAGCAAATTCTTCTGATACCGAGGCCCCGTTTTTGGATTCACATCTATCTATTGTAGATGGGTTTGTTTCGTGCAAAATTTATGATAAACGCGATGTCTTTGATTTTGAGATTGTAAATTTTCCTTTTATGAATGGTGATGTTCCTCGTGCGCCATCCTATGGCGTTTATATTTCGCAGTTAATTCGATTTGCTAGAGTGTGTAGCCATGTAACTGACTTCAACACTCGTAATAAATTATTTACGGCTAAACTTCTTAATCAGGGTTATCGGTACCATAAACTACGCAAAGCCATTTCAAAAGTTTATAGACGCCATTCTGATTTAATTTCAAAATTCAATATTGGACTTAAATCTCTTCTGCAACAAGGTCTATCGGAACCCGAATTTAATGGTGACTTAGTATATAAATTCAGAAAAATATATAACCGCAATGACTTCAGCACCCAATTTCGTAAAATCATTCTTCGATATAAAAAGATTGGGTACAACATGGTTGTTATACGACAGACTGCATGCATGGTAATAAACCCAATCACGGTTGGCAACTTTGCTTCCCTCGTTCATTGCACGCCGGTGGGTCAGGCCTCAGATTCTATGACGGTTCCAACGTAAAGGCTTATTGGGAATTAGAGAGATCTAATTCAAGGTAGTTAGATGCCTGATGCTCTGTCTCTGGTCGGGCACATCGGAGTCTAACTGTTGGTTTTCTTGGTGGGTCAGGCCTCAGATTCTATGACGGTTCCAACGTAAAGGCTTATTGAGAATTAGAGAGATCTAATTCAAGGTAATTAGATGCCTGATGCTCTGTCTCTGGTCGGGCACATCGGAGTCTAACTGTTGGTTTTCTTTTGCTCCAGCATTTCAGTGGCTTCTTGCTGTCGAGTACTCACCGTTGTCTCACCCCTGTGGTTCTTTGATTATTTGTGTTCACGGAGATGTTGCACTGATGAGTTAGGAGGCCTTCATGCGGACTGAACAAATTATTTGTCTAAATCGCGACAGAAGTAAGGGCGAGGACTGTGGCCACGTAAAATCGGTTTAAGCCCCCCAGTGGAAATCTTTCCACTGACCGTTCCAAGGCGGTTGTTCTGTGGCGGTTTATTGATGTTGTTGTTTGTTACTTACTGTGTGTATCACTTGTGTCGTTTTATTTTGGATGGCCATATGGCCATTTTGAGGGAAAGTGACTGTACTTATGGCCTTTCTCTGTTTAGGTTTACATTATGGTCTGGTCGCTTAATGTTAGTGTTTCTTTTCCTTTGGTGTCTTTGATGGGTGGAGTAAGTTAATTGTATCGATTCCTGATCTTTGTTTTACTTCTACTTTGGTGGTTGAATTACAAGTGTGGTCATCAACTACAGCCCTCTCTCATCAGCCAAAGTCTGTAGTTCATAGGCCTTAGTACCACCGAGCTCTTGCTGAAGAGTGTTAATATAGTGGAGTCGCCAAACAACGACGACATTAAATTAACACAGATATGAATATAAAAATTACTACCATAACTAAGTATAAAACGCTTAACAACATAAATGGCCAAAGAAAATGTTTCAAAATATAAGAAACGAAAAACAAGAGACAGATATTTCATCTCCTGTTAAAGGTCCCATTTTACTGGCCGTTCCAAGTCGGTTCTTCTATTTTGGTTTATTATTGTTATAATTCATCTTTGCATGCATGTAGATATCGCTTATGCGTCTCTTGCCTGATGCCTCCAGCTGACATGTCTCATGAGCTACGTCGGTCGGTGTGTGCTAGGAGGGGGATGTGTTGGGTTTGCCGGGTCTTGTTCAGCATCCGTTTCGGTTTCAGAACCTTTGGGTTGAGAAGCACTAATGAAGATTAAATATCAGAAAGGCCTCTGTGTCACTAAATTTGGTATAGTTACCCCTTAATTATACTTTCATTTTATTTTGGATATCCGTTTGAAAGTAACTGTCCATTCGCTTTCCGCTTGTGACATTTTCATTATGGTAAGGTTGTTTTATTTTGTTGTTTCTTCTCTTCGGTGTCTTAAATGGAGGTTCTAAGGTAATTGTATCGCTCTTTTATCATTGTTGCATAGTTTTGCACTTAGCCATCGATTTGTTGGAAATTAAAACTGGGTTTTAAGAGCGAAATAAGAGCAGGTTATTTGTAACATTGTTTTTATTTTCAAAACACGCCAAAAGCACATGGAACGCATGAGTTAGAACATGAATGATATGAATATAATAAAATTGACATAACTCAAAAGTGTCCGAATTAAACTCAAAATTGAATGAAATGAGTAAAGATTGTTTGAAACTTCGTTAAGGGCATTTATTCTTGTAACAGTAGGACACGCTGTGTGTTCATAATTGTTTTATTGCCCCTTATGATATACTGACTATAGCAGATCAAAGACGGCCCTTAATAGGGTGAAAAGTACCTTTTGTTGTATCCCCTGACTGAGGCACTGAAGGGAAAAATCAATAATAAACACCAGTCAACAGTTAGTAAATAATTGATTTTCCCCAAGGAGGCCCCTTACCTGTTGATGACAGAGGATTTCTCTTCAATCAGCTCTGAGGGCTACATAATGTTAAGTAAAGAAATATAGACCTCAATAATCAAGTATACATGCCTTTAAGGATTTTAAGTCACATATACAGGCGTGTCATAACGATAACGTAGACATGCAATATTCCTCTATCTTTCATGGTTCAACAATTAGAATTTAAGAAGCAAGTTACCGAGACTTAGACTGTTGGTAATAATGCATCATGTTTAATTGCAGTGGCCCACTTGAGCAGACAAAGTCAGAGTTTTAAATAAAACGAAAGGGGCATCTCCAAACATTCTCTGTAAGAAACTTTTTACCATGTTTAAATTCCACCTTCTAACGTGATGGATGATAGTAAAAAAGGATGACTAAGGTTTCAGGCTTAGCATTGTTTAGTTGATTGTTTAGTTGTTATTTGATTATGACACCGTACATATATTACGGAGACATGCCTATACATAATACATTGTAAACTTTACCGCTGAAAAAATGAAAATTTTAAGATGAAAACTTGTGATTTTTTTCTTATTTCTGCTCAAAATATAGATTGTGGGTACTCGTTAGAACCGCCCACAATCTATATTTTAGAGCAAAAATATGAAAAATAAGGTTCACCCTTGTAAACCCCAGTTTTACTATATAAAAGTGGGGTTCAAGCGGGTAAAATCTATATAGGAATGTTTTCGTGATGAAAGGATGGAATACAGCATGGTAGGTCCGATTAATGAACAATAGTTTAACTTTATATAGAGCAAATCGGGATTTCCTAGTGCATAGTCTCTCTTCTTATTTCTGTTTGGAAACATAGATACTGGTGCTTGGTTGCAATATGAATAAGAAAAATATTGAAAATTTTTATCAGAAAATTGCCGATTCACGAATCATCCCCAAATTTAATTCTGAGTTTTGTGCTTTACCGTTTTGTATGTAAAATGCACCAAAACCAATGACTAAGAACATTATATGAGCCCCGCCAAGCGAATTTGTGTCTTCGAGCATTCCGTCATGACAAATTTTAACTGCGCATGCCCAGCCATTCAGAAAGGCCAGGGATATGGCTTTCTGTCTGAAGGTTCCTCTTGATTCACTGCTTGTATGAGCGAGCAGCGAAGGTTCTGGCGAGACTGCGCGGATGCGCAGGCTCGCCTGAACCTTCGCTGCTCGCATAGGCGATAAGTACCAAAATCGCTTGACGGGGCCCATATGATTTTAGCCCTGAGTGTCTGAATTTTACTCATCTTTATTTGAAATAGGAGAGATTCATTCTTGCAAATAGGGGATTATGTCAAAATCATAAACATACCACACAGTATAGATTCTTACACGATGGCTCATTTTGAGCCGTTTCATCTGCACCTGCACTATTTGCCCATAATTCTATGTATGTCTATGGTAACGACACTGTTAACAAGGCAACATTATAAACCTTATTTCAAACTTAGGTAAATTTGAATGCAAATAACAGGAATTCGGCCGAAGTACATAGTGTAGATTAAATTTCCTTGTCCTTTGGGATCATTGGTTCCATTTTGGAACCTTGAAAATAGTTCAGGGTCACTGATGAGGCCTAATTGTCTGAAACTAGCTAGTCTGACCCAGAAAATTGAACACTGCATACTTTTAATTTCTGTGGCATATTCTTTACTTTCAAAGGCTAACCCTTTTCTAGAACATATTTAACGTCACTGCAGCTGATGTTAAGGGAATGTGTGGCGGCCGTAAAATTTCTCCCTGTCCTTCATCATAGTGTAAGTTATAGTTTCTTGTCCTTTGGGATCATTGATTCCATTATGGAACCTTGAAAAATATTTTAGGGTTACCGATGAGGCCAAATGTGCCGAAACTACCTTGTCTGACCCAGAAAGCTGTACGCTTCATGCCTTTAAGTTATATGGTGTATTACCTTTCAAAGAACATATTTGTCGCGACAGTGGAGGCGAAATGTTCACAAGTCATGATTACGCAAGTACAAGAATTGGTCGAAAATGAACATTGAATAATCTAAAGCTGACTGACCACCCTAATATTGTAACCGGGCCTGTCCATAGCTATTATTGGTCATTAAAGAATCGAATGAAGCTACAAAATACGTCATTTGGAAACACAGAATATTCGCACATCACGATAAATAGTCCGTGAAAAGAAGACCCCTATAAACCCACTTTAAATATAGAAAATGGGGTTTATTATCTGCCTTATGTTTGCTCAAAAACATAGATTGTGGGTACTCGTTAGAACCGCCTCATTGAGGCGGTTTTAAAGAACACCCACAATCTATGTTGAAAGCAAAAATAAGAACTATATTACAATTCTTACTTAATATTTGTCATTTCTGACACCATGTTGGGAGCCAGTATTACACATGGACCTAATTTTCCTATTGACAAGGACAAAAGTCAGGAATCAAGTTCCGACGCTTAGCCTAGCTACCTTAAGGCAAGATTCTATCTTATCGTTGCATTTGATTTTCTTTCAATGTGTACACTATTAGACTGCTCAGCATTTCATTTAAGAAAATAAATGGAATTTATGCAACGTTCATTGTTGTATGAACGACATCGTGAGCACTTACTTTGCTCACGACACAATGCTGTTCATACTCCAATCGGGTACACTTACTTTGCTCACGACACAATGCTGTTCATACTTTAGTCGGCTACACTTACTTTGCTCACGACACAATGCTGTTCATACTTCAGTCGTGTACACTTACTTTGCTCACGACACAATGCTGTTCATACTTCAGTCGGGTACACTTACTTTGCTCACGACAAAATGCTGTTCATACTTCAGTCGTGTACACTTACTTTGCTCATGACAAAATGCTGTTCATACTTCCGTCGGCTACACTTACTTTGCTCACGACACAATGCTGTTCATACTTCAGTCGGGTACACTTACTTTGCTCACTACCCGATACTGTTCATACTTCAATCGAGTACACTTACTTTGCTCACGACACAATGCTGTTCATACTTCAATCGGGTACACTTACTTTGCTCACGACACAATGCTGTTCATACTTCAATCGGGTACACTTACTTTGCTCACGACCCGATGTTGTTCATACTTCAGTCGAGTACACATACTTTGCTCACTACCCGATGCTGTTCATACTTCAGTTGGGTACACTTACTTTGCTCGCGACCCGATGCTGTTCATACTTCAGTCGTGTACACTTACTTTGCTCACGACCCGATGCTGTTCATACTTCAGTTGGGTACACTTACTTTGCTCACGACCCGATGCTGTTCATATTTCAGTCGGGTACGCTTACTTTGCTCACTACCCGATGCTGTTCATACTTCAGTCGGGTACACTTACTTTGCTCACGACCCGATGTTGTTCATACTTCAGTCGAGTACACATACTTTGCTCACTACCCGATGTTGTTCATACTTCAGTCGGGTACGCTTACTTTGCTCACGACCCGGTGCTGTTCATACTTCAATCAGGTACACTTACTTTGCTCACGACCCGGTGCTGTTCATACTTCAGTCGAGTACACTTACTTTGCTCACTACCCGGTGCTGTTCATACTTCAGTCGAGTACACTTACTTTGCTCACTACCCGATGCTGTTCATACTTCAGTCGGGTACAATTACTTTGCACATTACCCGATGCTGTTCATACTTCAGTAGGGTAAGCTTACTTTGCTCATGACCCGATGCTGTTCATACTTCAGCCGGGTACGCTTACTTTGCTCATGACCCGATGTTGTTCATAATGCAATGAACGTTAAATATTTGTTTGTTTGTTTGTTTGATTTGAGGTTTAACGTCCCCGTCAACACTGTAAAGGTCATTTTGGAGACGTTGCTTCCAATTTTGTGGGACTTTTACCCGACATTGAGATGAAATGACTTCTCAAGCCCTGTCGCCCAATGAAACCAAGCTAGTCTGGCCCAGAAAACATGTGAACTCCATATTTTTCAGTTCTGTGGTGTATTCCTTGCTTCCAAAGGATAACACTTTTATAGAACATACTTAACTTCACTACAGCTGGTGTGTGGGAATGTGTGGAGGCGGTAAAACGTCTCCCTGCCCTACATCATAGTGTAGATTATATTTTCTTGTCCTTTGGGATCATTGATTCCATTGTGGAATTTTGAAAATATCTGAGGGTCACTGATGAGGCCTAATTGGCCGAAACTAGCTAGTCTGGCCAAGAAAACATGTAAACTCCATATTTTTCAGTTCTGTGGTGTATTCCTTGCTTCCAAAGGATAACCCTTTTATAGAACATATTTATAAGCATGGACGATCCGCCTCACACCGCGGTTCCTGGACAGGCTTAGATCCTCTAAGCGGTTTACCAGAACTAGTGTGCGGGCCGGATTCAGACCTGCGAGGAAGCATCATGCAGCACATATATTTCTTCAAGCCCCTATTGGCGGGGGCCAGAACGTTAAATTAACTGCCTTTATTGCCAAAATGTGCAGTATTTTCCCTCCATTATGCGCCACAAAATCTGGTTTGTTGACATTTATTGAAATATGAAAACAATCGCACGCAGTTTTCCAATTAACAACGGAAACGCGCCGTTCAGGTAATACCGTCACAATATTCCACTCATATTGGAGAGGAATCATTGTTTATTTTTTGACGCCGCTTTTTGATCATATGACGTCGCATGCAGGGGCGTAGCTACCTGTACACAGACACGCACTTGCGTACACATTACAAAAGTACAAAAAGACGTAGTAGAAAAAGAAGAAGAAAAAGTTGAGAAAGAAGGAGAAGAAAAGAAGAAGAAAAGGAAGAAGAAGCAGAGAGAAGAGGAAGAAGAAAAATACGAAGAAGAAGAAGAAGATGAAGAAGAAGAAGAAGAAAGAAGAAGAAGAAGGAGGAAAACTGTATGTGTCTAGGATATACGTAACACTATTTATTATCTCTGTTATAGATGCCACGGGGACCGCACTTACAGGAAAGAATTTGCTCCCTAAAGGGAGCAAATTCTTTCCTGAAAGAGTGGTCCCCATTTGGTAAACGGAGTTATTATTTTTAGTATTTTCTTTGGTTTGCGTACAAATGATTTTCTTCTAGATACGCCCCTGGTATGAGTCAATGTATTCATTGAGATACGAATAACATAGCACCCCAGTAGTTAGCAATGTTCAATGTGGAAAAAGGTTCCTGGCTAAGGATGGCACAAATCCTTTTCTCATATGTAAATGAGATGAAAACAGGAAACATCACGTGAACATGTCCGTGACATAAAGACCCCCTAAACCCCACTTTATATAGAGAAAACTGGGGTTTACGGGGGTAAATATTATTTTCCTTCTTTCTATTCCAGGACATAGGTTGTGGGTACTCGTTAGAACCGCCTCAAACCTATGTTTGGAGATTTATTAAAAAAAATGTCACAAATTTTCATCAGCAAAAAATGCCTTTTTTTGAGGTTTGAAAAATGTACTATATCACATGGATGTGGTATCGTAATGAGAAAACGATTACAAACGCTTACTACATGTAACGACAGCAAAGTATGCTTAAGAAACTTCTTGGGTTTCAAATTTGAATCATTTATCTTAGTTCACACTCGTGGAATGATATATCTAATGATTTGTATGCGACTTTAGTAGTGCTTTCTTTTGCACCCTTGGAAATCACAGAGCCTAGTTTCCATTACGATGCCTGTGCGACATAGTGCATTTTTTCACATCCCAAAATGGATACTTTTCTGATGAAAATCTGTGATATTTTACTTATTTTTACTGCAAACATAGGTTTTGGAGGCGCTTCTAACGAGTACCCACAACCTAGGTCTTGCAGCATATGTCTTGCAGCAGAAATAAGAAAATTAATTTATAACCCCATAAAACCCAGTTTTCTCTATTTAAATTGGGGTTTGGGGGGGCACTCATTTCACGGACCTGTTCACGTGTTGTGTGTTTAGGAGAATAGCGTACCGACCGTGTGCATGCTAGAGGGCGTTGTCAGTCTTGCAATATCTAATATTTACATTTTCAGTGAATTTTACAAATAAGAAAATCCTATAGTTTGCTATTCGAACGTTATGATGTTCATTCGTCGATTAATATAGTGACTCATACGACGTCACTTGATCATTGAATGAAATCAAAATAAAGCATGATTCTCTCCAGTATGATTTCTTGTTTATATTCTAGCCCTCTAACAAGACCAAGAAAGAATGGAAAATAATGTAAATATAGGAAAAAGGTACTTTATTAAGCACTAATTGAAGTTAGAACTACATCTGGGCCCAGTTGTTAGTAATCGTATCGTTAAAACTTTGAGCATTTATTATGGCAAATACGCTAATATTTTGGGTGAAAAATGTGAGCAGCTTTTGCAGATGCAAAAGCTGCTCACAAATTTTTTCAGCAAAAATACCAAAAAATTAAATATTAAACTTGCTAAAACAGTTATCAATATGACCACTAACGAACTCGTTAAGCTAACAATGCTTTGAACAACTGGGCCCTGGTCGCAAGCAATATTAAATTGAACCCCTTCAAAGTTCACTCACTTCGCTCGTGATGCCTAATATTCATACTTTAACTAACAGTGCTGTGTGTGAAGAGTTTCAATAAATCCGAGACTCTGCATTTCTAACAAAAATGCGTTCTTAGTTCCTTAAAATACTTCATTCATAAGGTCTTTTGGTCATAAAGCTTCACACACACACACACACACACACACACACACACACACACACACACACACACACACACAAACACACACATATAAATTGATAATCGAGGTTTTGTCCAGGCTAGCTAGTTTGGATCAATAAGATCTCATTTGCCAATTAGGACACATCATTCCATATTTAAATGTTGACCCTGCTGGATTTCTAGATAAACTGTGGTTTTATATATTTTGTTTAGTATAAAGTATAAAAAGTATCATTAGGAATGTGATTCTTTTTTTCTGTGCTCCAAACATAGATAACAGGAATCCGTCAGAATTGCTTGGAATTTCCCAGCTATGTTTTGGCAAAGGTAAAGCGATGTATCCACTCAAGCAGTCATGTTCTTATTGTCGGTTTTGCTATGGTGATCATCATAGGCAACTTGTCACAAACACACTTTTGCCAAACAAGGGTTACGTTCTGATATGGATTTTGACACATAGACAAACAAATAGGCTGATAAACAGACTGAGAGACAGACTGACAGAAGTATTGACAGGCAGACATACGGACAAACAGACACAAAGGCACGGTTTAACACATAATGAAGACATACCATCTCTAACAATAAATACAATGGGTGACAACAAGTGAATCAAACGTAATCAAACGTACCCTGCATATAAACATTATGCAACATGTGACAAAACGTAATTTTAAAATTGACAGACTTTGTCATTAATATGGCCATCTTAGCCTCGAGACACGTAAAAGATACATGCAATGGATAAGTAATGAAACGGACAAATTAAAAATACAGCAATAAAGAATTATACCTACACATCACGATACACGCCTATATAATTCTGAACCCTTTGAACCCCACTTTTATATTGTAAAACTTGGGTTTACAGGGGTTAACCTTATTTTTCTTTGTTTTTGCTCTAAAATATTGATCGCGAGTACTCGTTAAAACCGCCTCATCGAGGCGGTTCTAACAAGTACCACAATCTATATTTTGAGCAAAAATATCACAATTTTTTATCTGAAAACTGTCATTTTTTCGGCGGTAAAATTTACCATGTATTTGTATAGGCGTGTTTTCATAATGATGACACTAATGGGGAATGTGTACATCGGCAATATTTTCCACCATATTTATCAACTTTTGGGACTTTAAATTACAATCTGGGGCCCTTCTAAAAAGAGGACCTACTCTTAAAGGAATGACTTTGCTCCTCAGGGTCAATTCATTCTTTTAAGAGCCGGCCCCTATAGGTGAGAGGGACTCAACATATGTTGAAAGTGTTGCCTCCCTGGAAACTGTATCCATTTCTATTAAATTTTCACAATCAACTTTACAAAATACACAAGAATTCTATTTTATTATAATAAAAAATCACATTTTAGTTCAGTTACTATTTTGACTTTTGTAAAATAGCATTTGTAGTACAAGCCATACTACATGTTGCACTCATCTACTCTTTGTGCACAAAAAGTATAAAGCGCGCGCATCCACAACACAAAATTAATCATGAAGCAGTTATATAGGCAGTCTAGCAAATACGAGCTGGTATACGGATCACTCAACCTTTAGTTTACCGCTATCACAACATGTTCTAATGTTCTAGGTAAATAAAGCTTGACATTTTAAAACATTCATTCATACCTGAGCCCCGCCAAGCGAATTTGTGTCTTCGAGCATTCCGTCATGACAAATTTTAACTGCGCATGCCCAGCCATTCAGAGGGGCCAGGGATATTGCTTTCTGTCTGAAGGTTCCTCTTGATTCACTGCTTGTATGAGTGAGCAGCGAAGGTTCTGGCGAGACCGCGCGTATACGCGGGCTCGCCTGAACCTTCGCTGCTCGCATAGGCGATAAGTACCAAAATCGCTTGACGGGGCCCACCTTATCTTCACAGCGTTTACGTTTTGGCAAGTAACAGACGGCCCATTCTTCACAAGTTGCAATTTTAAATATTGCTATGTAAAGGGTTTTTGAGGGCATTTACGAAAGACAAACGGTGACGCTCTCTTTACTCCAAACATTCGGTCAGTCTTGGAATTCAAAGTGAAAATATTTTAAAGAGCCGCATCTTTTGATTGCTTGTAACCGGCTACGACAAGCCCCGTTTTCCGTCGTTTAAATATGTCTTTGTTTCCACATTCTAAGCAGTATCAGATTTGAAAATATGAACTAAATACTGAGCAGAAATGTTGTTTACTTTTGTTACACCAAGTTTTCAATGTGACGCTTTGTTATTTAGATCACTATTTGAAGGCACACTTCATTAGTATCCCATTTTATGTGTAACTACTTCTTAGTATACACAAACCGATATCATTCGCCCATTATGCCAAACTCATCGATGTTACTCAGAAAGCATGTTTTATCTTTATAAGTACATCGTATATAGCATTTTTCTGGTTTACTTCTTTGTTCTACGTTCGTCGCATGCACTACGAGGTTAAACTCTTTATTCATTTTCGACGAGGTCCCGGAACAAATATTTTGTTTACATGTCCGGTTGTGCTTTGGGCGTACTTTGGTTCAACATCAACTCGAACTTGGCTTAATCTATTCCCTTTATCGACCGTTTTCGTTTCGTTTATATTATGCACTGTTTCTTCTTTTACAGTATTGGCTTTGTCATCTTCTTCTATTAGATCAGTGAAGACTGCATTTGGTCTTGAAAGTTCGGGTGTCAGGTTGGTATTAGTTTCCTCATTTATGGTTTCAGAAAATATTGGGTTTTCTTTATGAGCTGGAGAATAGCCATTGTTCATATACCAGTTCACTGGTGAAAGCTTCCTTCTATCCGACACCTGCAAGTTAATTTTAAATATTATAATACACTCATTTCTGGAATGTGGCCGTTTTACTTTATCTTATATTGCAAATATGCTTGTCAATTTTGTTAACTGTGCAATGCAAAGTGTAGCAAAATATATGGTTACAGCTATCTATACATAGTTTGGACATTGGTAAAGTGTTAGTTAATAATTCGGATTTCATAGTCTTGCTGCAGTTACCATGGGCGCATAGAGAGATATGGAGGATATCTGGGTCCTGTAATTATTGTTTAAAAATAATGAAAAAGGTACTGAGGAAAAAACACGACCACAGAACACAGCCATCGAATGAATAGAGACCAACAAGCACTCAACATTCAATCGACGTTGAAACAACGTTGAAAACGTTTTTCAGCGTCAGGTAAATGTTGATTCCATATTACGTGAAGCAACAACATACACATATGTTCAATAAAAGGGTTATCGTTTGAAAACAGTGAGTACACAACAGAACAAAAACCGTATGCAGTGTACAACAAGAAAAGCTTGTTTCGGCCAATTGGTCTCATCAGTGGCCATATAAGAAATTGTGAAAGAATGCCACATTGAGTCGGTCAGCAGTTACACTTCTGGTTTGGGCTTGAATTCCACAGTCCATTAAATGTCAACACTTGCTTCCAATCCCAAAATCACTAAATGCATGATATTATCTCTTGATGATATTATTGTTTGCAGTTCCTTCCCACCGCTGATGGCAGGTGAAAAGTAATTGTATCAACTCCTTCCCGATCATCGCCTCCCCATATGGTTTACACATCAGGACTTTTGTGTGTGTGCTGTGTTGTGTACCTTAAATGTATCCCAGTAAATATATTCTATATTCTAATCATTCCAATTCCCTGGATTGTGTTGCGGCTCCTTAGGACGGAATGTACAAGGTAAATTTACCAGTTTATGTTACTGCCTTCCCTTTTGTTTTGCATATAGCGTGGTTTCCAAAGGAAATAGAAATATGACCTGCACTATGATGAAGTCCTGGATGATGTCCTACAGCCGCTTTTTATCGATTGTCAAATATGAAAACACACCCGTGTGAAATAGTGCATTCTTTCATATCTCCGGAATGGTAACCATCACGAAAACACGCCTATATAATTTTGACCCCCTTGAACCCCACTTTTATATAGTGAAACTAGGGTTAACAGGGGTATACCTTATTTATCTTATTTCTGCTCTGAAATATAGATTGTGGGTTCGTGTTAGAATCGCGTTGATGAGACGGTGCTATCGAGTATCCACAATATATATTTTGAGCAGATATAAGAAAATATCGCAATTTTTCATCTTAAAATTGTTGTTTTTGGCGGTAAAATTTACAAAGTATTTGTATAGCCGTGTTTTCATAATGTTCCCTGATGAAATTGGTGGTAATTTACATATTTGTAATCAAAACACAGGTTGTGAGTGAGGCAACTTTAAGGACTACCAAAAACCTAGGCCTTGGAACAGAAACAAGATCATAATTATTTATAAGCCGACAAACCCCAGTTTTCTCTATATAAAGTTGGGTTTAGTTTTAAAGGGATGTACATTAAACGGAAGTGTCAACATGATGACATTAGATAAAAATACTTTTGACATAAGAAAAAACATGCTATTGTTGACAATGGTATATTTCATGGTAAATTTGACTGATACTTTGCAAATTAAGGTTCTTTATTTCTTATTCCTAGCCCAAATATGTATTGTGTGTGCTCGTTACAACTGCCTCATTTAGGCGACCCTATAGGACACCAATAATCTTTATCTTGAATCAAAAATATAATTAGCCAACTCCAACTTTTCCTGGTTGTTAAAAAATGGGGGTCACTTATGAGGCCTCATTGGCCGAAACTAGCAAGTCAGGCCCAGAAAGCATGTACAAACCATATTTTCCAGTTCTGTGGTGTATTCCTTGCTTCCAAAGGATAACCCTTAATAGAACATATTTAACGTCACTACAGCTGATGTGTGAGAATGTGTGGTGGCCGAAAAACCACTCCCTGCCCTACATCATAGTGTAGTTTATATTTTCTTGTCCTTTGGGATCACTGATTCCATTGCAGAATTTTGAAACTATTTGAGGGTCACTGATGAGGCCTAATTGGTCGCAACTAGCTAGTCTGGCCCAAAAAGCATGTACACTACATGTTTTCCGGTTCTGTGGTGTATTCCTTGCTTCCAAATGATAACCCTTTATAGAACATATTGCCACATGATTCTTCTTACCATATTCAGTGGTGTGGGTGGTGTATTTGTCCTTGTAGGTATTCCAGAGTTAGACCCCAGTTGTTTATACTCGTCAGCATTGTCGTCTGGTACTGTGTCCAGGAGAAAGAATTCAGCCAGTTTATTTGGAACTTTGTGGTCCAGTGTAAACAAAATCAACCCTACTACAGTGGTGATGGCGCCTAGTAAATAAGTTATGTTAATCACATTAGGACAGGTGTAATGATACATGTACGTGCTTCCATAATTTCCATTTAATTTTTGCGTAACAAACCACAGCTTAGTAGTCAAAATCGCGAGCGCGTAGCGCAAGTGATTTGTTTACCATCACGAAAACACGCCTGAATGGTTTTGAACCCATTGAATCCAACTTTTATATAGTATATCTGGACTTTACAGGGGTAAACCTTATTTTCCTTATTTCTGCTCTACAATTTTTGTTATGGATACTCGTTAGAACCGCCGCGATGAGGCGGTTCTTACGTGTACCAATAATCTATATTTTGAGCAGAAATAAGAAAAATATCACATTTTTCATCTTCCGGCTGTAAATTTTACAATATATTTGTATAAGCGTGTTTTCGTAATGTTATGGTAATCACATTAGGACAGGTTTGATCATTATTTCTTCCATTACTTCGATTTATTTTTTTGCGTAAAAAATCACAGGTTGGAGTTCAGTTGTAAGTAGACTAGATCACGAGCGCGTAGCGCGAGTGATTTGTCTACTTACAACTAAACAATCACATTAGCTGGTCTATTTCGCTGGTAACGCACTTAGAATTCGCAATAATAATGTTCTATCCTTAGATTTCTAAAAATCTTTGCAATTGCTAATAGAAATCCAACCAGTTCGTTGGGCTGTAACACATGCATTTTAGTACAACTTCAAAAATCTTTGAATGACGTCATAAGGCGGCGGCTTTTACATAACGCACCTCCGCCAAGTGATTTGTTGCTGAATAAATTACGGCTCTTTTTCAACGCCTAAATAGGCGCATTTCATTAGTAATTGCGATGACAACCCCGTGTAACGTAGTGCATTTTTCCATGACCCAAAAACTTATTTTTTTTTTTGATAGAAATATGTGACCTTTTCCATGTTTCTGCTTCAGACATAGATTGTCGGTGCTTGAGGCGGTTTTAATAAACACCAACAACGTAGGATTTTGAGCAAACATACAGAAAATAATGTTTATTACCTGTCATTTTTATAGCCCCCGCCCATCGGGGCTTGAAGAAATAGATAGGGTGCATAATGCTTCTAAGCAGAGGTGAAACCGGCCACATTCGAGTGCTGGTAAACCGCTTAGAGGATCTAAGCCTGCCCAGGCAAAGCGGTGCGAGTCGGGCCGTCCATGCTTATAAACCATATTTGTTTCATTGGACGACAGGGCTTGGGATGTCATTTCTTCTCAATGTCGGGTAAGAGTCCCACAGCATTGGAAGCAATGACCTATACATTGTTGACGGGAACGTTAAACCTCAAATCAAACAAACAAACAAAGAGTTTGTTGCTTTATTTTGAGGTTTTACGTCCCCGTCAATACTATTTATGACGATTTGGAGACACTTCATCCGACAATGAGATGAAATTCCATCTTAAGCCTACCACTTAAAGAAACCGATAGGGTTTATATGTAGGTACGGTCCGACCCGCGCCACTTTGCCCTAGGCAGGCTAAGATCTTCTGAGCGGTTTACCAGTACCCGTGTTCGGTTGGTTTTGGCACTGCGGGGAAGCACCATGCAACCCAATCTATAACCGTTATCCCGCGGAACACTACAACCCTACCTTAAAAATTGCAAAAAGTGTAGATCCACATCCAGGATCTGTATTGTCTGTCATGCAGATTATAAATTGGAACACTGCATTATACATGAATCAAGTTGTTTGATTGGAGGATAGTCAGAGACGGGTGTGGCTAAATCAATTTATTCAGCAGGATAAGGGTTACAGGGTATTGTTATTTAGATGAATATTCGGATTTTTCAGCTACACGTCCCAATAGAAGTACCTGCCTTTGACTGTTTTTTGCTGATTTTGGAATTTTAACCCATAAATTCCTAGCGGGTCTTTTTTGGGACATAGGCAAACAGTCCAGATCCAGATCAGATGCCACAAAACGCAGAGTCTGATCTGGGTCTACATTGTTTGCTGAAAGTACATACCTTTATTTGTGCAAAACTTAAAAAGACCAACACGGTACACCTATATTTGGAAATGAATCACTCCAAACATATTAGGTGGAAGATTCCATTGTATTGTATAGGTTAACACTACCCGAACAATACGTTACGACTTTCATGTAATAAGTACACCCAATGTATAAACAGAAAAATGGGGTTCTTATGAGCATCAAAATCGATATACGAGTGAAGAAGATATATATCACTCATTTTCACAAGAATGTCACTTATAACGATATGCAATAATATACTCAGTCAAAAAAGTTCCTATACGTAAAATTGCTTCTGTTACTATGGCTTCTATAGATAAAAACTACACAAAGCTTGTTATGTTTTTGTAAGAAGACTCATTTTCCCTTGCAAAAGCCCCATTCGTTTTTGTTTTCGTAAAGACATCATCTTAGACTATTGCTTTAAACACCCAAGGGGTCACTATGTCATTTTCACAGAGAAAATCATTAAACCATGCTATAATTTAACATCACAAAATTTCCCTGTACCAAAAATTTCTAAAATTTGATGACTGTTACCTTTCTTTAGATACCATTTGCGTCTATTCACAAAAGATTTTGAACTTTAGTTGCATCAACTACGAGTAACAGGCTATCACATATTGACCTCCATTCTTAGAAGTTGTGTGCAAATGCTGCTTTCAATGGGAACTCCATAGAAAATCGCAACCGCTAGTGCTACATGTTACATGAATTTTCTGTATTTTTTAGCATCATGATGAACAGCATTGGTGGAAGCAAAGCGTTTTTTGAAAAAAATGGCAAAAATTGATTGACAGGAATAAAAATTACAGCAGTTCGAAAATTACTATATTCTTAATTGCAAGGGAGATAATTTGAGAATTTCACAAATTAAAACCTCGCTTATAAAGCGAGATCAAGAGATATTGTAAAAGTAAAGTGTTATCCGATGTTCTGAGCATATTGTCTTCCATCTTAGACGAATAGAGATTTCTGCGCATGCGCAATGACCATTTCTTACCAAAACCTTTCTAGGCACATATTGCAAGACAACCCTGGCGCAGAAAGGTATGGGCAATTGCAAAGTACAGCATTCTCTAGCTAAACGTCCGATTTACATGTATACAGCCAAATTTAGCTCGATAGCTGACAGATATCGACTGAGTTTCACCCGGAAGTTGGTATAGTTACATTTTTGACTAAGTATATTTACAGTTCCAGTGTAAAATCTAATGTAAACCTATAGAAAATAATGTAGTTCATACGCCCATGAACGCATCGAGTCACATGAATTTCAATGACGTCAAGTGGCGTCAGTCCATTCCATGGTTCTCTACGATTGTTGGTGACGTAAACGCTGTTCCACTCTTTGTAGAAAATAACATACCCCTTTACACGGGGTATTATTCAAATAAAGCCACAGTGCTCTAGTTATAGAGTCGCAAACCATATTTCAGATATTTAGTTTTTAGCCTTAAAAAAGAGCTCACCTAGTGTTAAATTAGACCAAAAACACCATCCATAGCTTAACTCGAGCACACCATCTGCACAGGGTAGTTTGATCGGCTCGTCTGGAGATAGGGAATGGAAGACTACGGCAGCCACCACCATACATATACCAGTCAGTGTAAAAAGAAGCGCACCATACCAAATGACACTACACAGAAGTATGTTCCCAGTCACCCAAAATGCAAACGCTGTCCTGGAACAGAATTTGGAATATACATTTGGAATACATTACGCAAACACGCCAATACAAATACATTGCCACCTTTATCGCCAAAAAAATGAAAATTTTATGATGAAAAATTGTGATATTTTTCTTATTTCTGCTCAAAATATAGATTGTGGGCACTCGTTAGAACCGCCTCATTGAGGCGGTTCTAACGGGTACCCACAATCTATATTTTAGAGCAGAAATAAGAAAAATAAGGTATACCCCCGGAAACCCCAGTTTTACTATATAAAAGTGGGGTTCAATGGGGTCCAAATTATATAGGCTTGTTTTCGTGATGACTTGGAATATACATTTCGAATATACAGCTTTATGATAATCACATTTGTTACCAAAATCTTTAAAGGTTAAAAGTAAAATTTTTCCTTTTTTGTTACAGTATTAAGTTTAATGATCTTAAAAATCACGGACCAATGTGTTGAAAACCGCATAAAAAATTCCATTTCGTTCAGAAGTTCTGAATGTTCAAAGTCACGTATCACTTATTTTATGTCAGAAAAGTGTTTGTTACTATAAATTGATTTCTATCCCACAATGCATTATTTTGTGATGTTATGAGGTTTACAATTTTACTTTAAATTTTATTTACTTCCTTCGGTATTTGGTAGACCCTTAAATTTGTCTTCTGTAACTTCAGTTAATCTCAATGGAGCAGGCAATACCAATGTTTTTGGGAGTAGTCTTCGTATAAGACTATCTCCTCTCAAATCGCCCATCCTTCGAAAATATACTAATCCGTGGAAAAGAAGTGGAATGTATCCTAATATTTCTAAGTGCAATGCCAAGAGGTGCAGATGTTGTTCGCATTTAAGCACTGCGTCTACCGTTATTTCATCTGTAAACGGTAGACGCTTCTCTGTAGTTATCATGTCTGACTTGACATGACAGTCTACAGATTTAATTTATCTAATAACATGACGTGCTGCAAACTGTAATATGCAGTACGTCGGTCAAACTAACCGCATGCTTAAAACTAGATTGAACGAGCATTATCGTAGAATGAGTAAGCCTAAGAAAACTGACACTTTCTTGCACCGTCACTCTAGATTCAAAATTATAAAAAGACATGAGGCTGAACTGAAATGGATTAAATGTTTACAGACCCCTTTTCCACTGGGATTTAATGACAACATTTATCATGAGGGTAATATTTCTAGAATGCCGGACTTTGATATTTTCTTGCTCCTGGAATGTCGAAAACGCAGAACTAGATCTCACGGCACCAGGAAAAAATGGTAACTTTAAACGTAAACTACGTGCGTTTAAACGAAACAATACTAGACTTAAGTGACTGTCTATTATATTATTAAATCATGGACGCCACTCTATGCTTTCATTTTTAAGTTCATTACCCGTTTCTGTTTTACGTATTCTGGACACCGAGGCGAATAAGTTCTACGATAGTTCCAATCAGTTATATGATGCGGCTCTCTTAACTAGAGGCTATACTCAGCATACTCTCCGTCCTTACATTGATTCTGAAATTAATCATAAACGCCATTTCTTCAAAATATCCTTCATTAATAAGGGTATGGATTTTATAGATTTGCCCAGTATCTTCCGTGAGAGCTCTGTGCTTTCTTCAATTCCTGCTTATTTTCAAAATACTGAAACACCTATAATTTGCTATACATATAACAAACCTGATAGATCTATCATTTTTAATTTTAATAAACTTGTTTCAGATCTTGATATTGATACTAATACTCCTGATTCATGTGATTGTAAAAATTCAGTGTATTGCTATCCTGCTGCTGGTCATGTAATTACTGGCAATTTGAAAATTATTCCTGATTCTAGGATAAGGAATATAATTTCTAAAGGACCGAAATATCGGTTTCCTTCTAAAATTGATTTCATTAAATGTAGAGATGAAATCGCTGCTTCCTTGAATGAATTCGGTAATCGATGGTGTAAGCGAGAGTATGTTGAGCATAAAGCCCTTAAGGACTGGAAACTAAGCATTTTAAAACTAGTGAATAAACGCATTTCTTTCTATTCTACTAACTTATTAACTCCTAAGCCTAAGACGTCTTTACGTCATATTAAGCTAGGTATTCAAGAATTTCATAAGAAGTTTGTTTTGGCCCCTGCAGACAAGACCGCTAACAATGTCGTCGTTGTGTGACGGCTCCACTATGTTAACACGCTTAAGCAGGAGCTTGGTGGTACTAAGGCCTATGAACTTCAGCCTTTAGCTGAAGAGAGAGTTATAGTAGATAAACATATTTGTCATTCAGCCACCAAGCTTGCTGTGTGTGTTACCGAAGGCCAAGACAAGCTTCCTACGCTATACTGGCTACCAAAACTTCATAAAAGACCTTACAAAGCACGGTTTATTGCAAATTCTAGCTCTTGCACTACCACTGAACTTTCTAAATTATTAACTTCCTGTCTTACTGCTATTAAAACGCATGTAATTAAATATTGTGATAAAGTCTTTGAGGGATCAAGAAGAAATCTGTTTTGGTCTATAAAAAATTCGAATGAGGCCAGGTAAAATCGATTAAAGCCCCCCAGTGGAAATCTTCCACTGACCGTTCCAAGGCGGCTCTTCTGTGGCGATTTATTTATGTTGTTGTTTGTTACTTACTGTGTGTATCACTTGTATCTTTTAATTTTGGATGGCCATATGGCCATTTTGTGGGAAAGTAACTGTCCTTATGGCCTTCCTTTGTTTAGGTTTCCATTATGGTCTGGTCGCTTAATGTTTGTATTTCTTTCCCTTTGGTGTCTTTTATGGGTGGAGTAAGTTAATTGTATCAATTCCTGATCTTTGTTTTACTTCTACTTTAAATAAACTGAAATCCAGACATTTTCGTGCTTCAAGTCTGTCTACTTACGATTTTTCCACTCTTTACACTACACTTCCTCATAATCTTATAAAAGAAAAGCTTAATGATTTAATTGAATGGGCTTTTCACAGAGAAGATTCTCTCTATCTTGCATGTAATGTCAGAAATGCATTTTTCACTTCTAAAGAGCATAAGTATTATACACTTTGGTCATGTCAGAAAGTGTGTGATGCCCTCACCTTTCTACTTGACAATATTTATATTAGATTCGGTACTAAGTTATTTGGACAAATTGTGGGTATTCCGATGGGTACGAATTGCGCACCTCTTGTGGCTGATCTGTTCTTGTATTGCTATGAAAGATACTTCATGTTGTCGCTTTCCATTGATAACCAATCTGAAATTATTGAAGCTTTTAGCTCCACTTCTAGATATTTAGATGATTTATTAAATATTGATAATACCTATTTCGATGGTTTGATCAGTCAGATTTACCCCAAGAACTTCAATTAAATAAAGCAAATTCTTCTGATACCGAGGCCCCGTTTTTGGATTTACATCTATCTATTGTAGATTGGTTTGTTTCGTGCAAAATTTATGATAAACGCGATGACTTTGATTTTGAGATTGTAAATTTTCCTTTTTTGGATGGTGATGTTCCTCGTGCGCCATCCTATGGCGTTTATATTTCGCAATTAATTCGATTTGCTAGAGTGTGTAGTCATGTAACTGACTTCAACACTCGTAATAAATTATTATCGGCTGAACTCCTTAATCAGGGTTATCGGCACCATAAACTACGCAAAGCATTCTCAAAATTTTATATGCGCCATTCTGATTTAATTTCAAAATTCAATATTGGACTTAAATCTCTTCTGCAACAAGGTCTATCGGAACCCGAAATTTATGGTGACTTAGTATATAAATTCAGAAAAATATATAACCGCAATGACTTCAGCACCCAATTTCGTAAAATCATTCTTCGATATAAAAATATTGGGTACAACATGGATGTTATACGACAGACTGCATGCATGGTAGTTAACCCAATCACGGTTGGCAACTTTGCTTCCCTCTTTAATTGCACGCCGGTGGGTCAGGCCTCAGATTCTATGACGGCTCCAACGTAAAGGCTTATTGAGAATTAGAGAGATCTAATTCTTGGTAATGTTGGTTGGTGCCTGATGCTCTGTCTCTGGTCGGGCCCATCGGAGTCTAATTGTTGGTTTTCTTTTGCTCCAGCATTTCAGTGGTTTCTTGCTGTCGAGTCCTCACCGTTGTCTCACCTCTGTGGTTCTTTGATTTTTTGTGTTCACGGAGATGTTGCACTGATGAATTAGGAGGCCTTCATGCGGACTGAACAAATTATTTGTCTAAATCGCGACGGAAGTAAGGGCGAGGATTGTGGCCACGTAAAATCGATTTAAGCCCCCCAGTGGAAATCTTTCCACTGACCGTTCCAAGGCGGTTCTTCTGTGGCGATTTATTTATGTTGTTGTTTGCTACTTACTGTGTGTATCACTTGTGTCTTTTAATTTTGGATGGCCATATGGCCATTTTGTGGGAAAGTAACTGTCCTTATGGCCTTCCTTTGTTTAGGTTTCCATTATGGTCTGGTCGCTTAATGTTTGTATTTCTTTCCCTTTGGTGTCTTTGGTGGGTGGAGTAAGTTAATTGTATCGATTCCTGATCTTTGTTTTACTTCTACTTTTCATGTTGTCGCTTTCCATTGCTAACCAATCTGAAATTATTGATGCTTTTATTAAATATTGATAATACCTATTTCGATGGTTTGATCAGTCAGATTTACCCCCCAGAAATTCAGTTAAATAAAGCAAATTGTTCTGATACCGAGGCCCCGTTTTTGGATTTACATCTATCTATTGTAGATGGGTTTGTTTCGTGCAAAATTTATGATCATTGCGATGACTTTGATTTTGAGATTGTAAATTTTCCTTTTTTGGATGGTGTTGTTCCTCGTGCGCCATCCTATGGCGTTTATATTTCGCAATTAATTCGATTTGCTAGAGTGTGAGGTCATGTAACTGACTTCAACATTCGTAATACATTATTAACGGCTAAACTTCTTAATCAGGGTTATCGGTACCATAAACTACGCAAAGCCTTTTCAAAATTTTATATGCGCCATTCTGATTTAATTTCAAAATTCAATATTGGACTTAAATCTCTCCTGCAACAAGGTTTATCGGAACCCGAATTTTAAGGTGAATTAGTATATAAATTCAGAAAAATATATAACCGCAATGACTTCAGCACCCAATTTCGTAAAACCATTCTTCGATATAAAAAGCCTCCGTGGTGCAGTGGTTACGCTACTCGCCTTGTAAACCAGGGGTCGCAGGATCGATCCCGGGCTTCTCCAGACTTTCGGATGAGTCTTTAAACCGAGGTCCCGTCTCCGTATGACCTTAGCTGTTGGTGGGACGTAAAACTCAAACACTCACTCACTCGATATAAAAAGATTGGGTACAACATGGATGTTATACGACAGACTGCATGCATGGTAGTTAACCCAATCACGGTTGGCAACTTTGCTTCCTTCTTTAATTGCACGCCGGTGGGTCAGGCCTCAGATTATATGACGGTCCCAACGCAAAGGCTTATTGAGAATTAGAGAGATCTAATTCAAGGTAATGTTGGTTGGTGTCTGATGTTCTGTCTGTGGTCGGGCCCATCGGAGTCTAACTGTAGGTTTACTTTTGCTCCAGCATTTCAGTGGTTTCTTGCTGTCGAGTCCTCACCTTGGTCTCACCTCTGTGGTTCTTTGATTATGTGTGTGTTCACGGAGATGTTGTACTGATGAATAAGGAGGCCTTCATGCGGACTGAACAAATTATTTGTCTAAATCGCGACGGAAGTAAGGGCGAGGATTGTGGCCACGTAAAATCGATTTAAGCCCCCCAGTGGAAATCTTTCCACTGACCGTTCCAAGGCGGTTCTTCTGTGGCGATTTATTTATGTTGTTGTTTGCTACTTACTGTGTGTATCACTTGTGTCTTTTAATTTTGGATGGCCATATGGCCATTTTGTGGGAAAGTAACTGTCCTTATGGCCTTCCTTTGTTTAGGTTTCCATTATGGTCTTGTCACTTAATGTTTGTGTTTCTTTCCCTTTGGTATCTTTGATGGGTGGAGTTAGTTAATTGTATCGATTCCTGATCTTTGTTTTACTTCTACTTTTTATAATTATTCAAACAGTATTGATGTAAGTCATATCTGGGTACAGGATATTAAAAACACTTATATTTACAATAATTAAATGCTGTCAAATGCTGCAAATTCAACCAAAATATAATCATTTAATTAAAATTAAAAAAAGATAACAATTTTAAAATACTTCATGAAATGAGCCCCGCCAAGCGAATTTGTGTCTTCGAGCATTCCGTCATGACAAATTTTAACTGCGCATGCCCAGCCATTCAGAGGGGCCAGGGATATGACTCTCTGTCTGATTCACTGCTTGTATGAGCGAGCAGCGAATGTTCTGGCGAGACTGCGCGGATGCGCAGGCTCGCCTGAGCCTTCGCTGCTCGCATAGGCGATAAGTACCAATATCGCTTGACGGGGCCCAAATGATAACATGTCATGAAATGAAGAAATTCTTTATTATTAGTATTATTATTAGAACAAGCCCGCAAAAATAATGAAATAATCCGCAGGAAAAATATAAACTTAAGCCAGAAAATGCAATTTATTTTTTCGAAGTAAATGTCAATCTAATCAAACAGAGTCATCAAATACATCAGATTTTTTAAGTTTGCTTTAACAATAGATATGCTTAAAGAAAATAATAAATAAATAGCACTAGAATTTGTCAGTATGTGATTTAAAAGATGAATTTAAAAGTTGTAGAAAATTAAACAATGTTTAACTGTTTCAAAAACCTCATATGGCATCATAAAATCCCTCATGAATATTAATGAGCAATACAAAACATTTTGGGAAGTTGATGGCTAAAGGCCATTTTCATGGAACCGTTATGAATTTTTCAACGCGGTTTTCAGTGCCATATTCTGTGAAACGTGGTCTTTACTAACATTGACCTTAAAGAAAAAATCATTGCATTTGATCTTAAATATTCACCTTTAAGCTGCCAACTCCGACAATTGACGTCTGCTTTTGTTGCCTGCTACTTACTTTTAAAGTTGTTATGAAGAGTGTGGAACCAGATCAGACTGCTCCTCCGATCAGTGTCCACTCGTTTTGCCTGTATACAAAATATGTTTGCGAGAAGTGTAGCGGACGACATAAATAAATGTCGGATGCAGGTTTCTTAGCGTTTTAAGGTTGAAATCGAATTCCCAGGCGTTTGAAGTGTAAAATCGAATTAAAAC
This sequence comes from Lucinisca nassula, assembly GCA_963580285.1. Taxonomy (NCBI): domain Eukaryota; kingdom Metazoa; phylum Mollusca; class Bivalvia; order Lucinida; family Lucinidae; genus Lucinisca; species Lucinisca nassula. Next base: position 92,274,353 of record OY757019.1, on the reverse strand, counting down.
GCTGACAGTTCCCAAGCGGTTCTTTTGTCGTGGTATATTATTTATTATAGTTTGTCTTTGCGTGTATGTTTTGCTTATATTTCTTATTTTGGATAGCCGTTTAGCCTTTGTGTGGGCAAGTACAATGTACCTGTCCTTTTGGCTATCCGCTTATGATGTTTACATTCGGGTTTAGTTACTACATGTTCGTTTTTCTTTCCGTTTGATGCCTTTAACCCTTATCTTGCTGAATATTCATTTAAGCCACACCCATTTCTATCTACCAATCAAATTATTTGGTGTAATTTATTGCTACAAATTCATAAACTTCACGTTAAACAGTGTAGATCCTGATCAGATGGCTTCTTCAGAAGCCATATGATCTGGATCTCCACTGTTTTCAAAGATAGGGGTTGTCGTGAACAGCAAGATAAGGGTTAATGGTTGTTTCGTTTCCTGATCATTATCTTCACTTTTATTTTTCATGAATGATGTGATATCTTTCATGTAACTTCCATTAAGAGGAATGGGAACACCTGGTAGATTTTCCCGCCATTTGTCAAAGGGAGACCACTTTTGGGATTCCTGTTCGCTTTTCTATCAACTCTGTCCCATTGAAAAACGGGCCTACTCTTGAATGAAAGAATTTGCTCCCTAGGAGCAAATTTTGTCCTTTAAGAGTTGGCCCCTGTTGACATGAGAGACGCAATTCTTTTTGCAGAGGTTGCCTCCCTTGAAGGTGTATCCATTCCCCTTAAGCAGCTACCCATGGAAAACTAAAAAAGCTGCTTAGAGGGCATGGCTGTTCTAAAGATGGAATTGTATGAGCTGACGTATGCCTTGATACGAAAAAAACATACAACTGGACTGAAGGCTCCACATGCAGATTCAAATGGAATCAGACGATCATCGGATCATCAGCGTTTCTCTTTTCATTTACTTGATTACTATTTATACCGATACTAACAAGGCTATTTTAGACATTATCCTTTTTTGACATTCAGTCTTTGGCTATTTAATTAACTCTGGCTGTTTGTTGTTGTAAGGTAGCTGCTTTACGGAGGAGAAAGGTGGTTGTTCAGCAGAGGTTACATATACTTTGAAGTGTAGTTTTACAATGCAATTAATATAGTGGTAACTGATAAATATCGTTTTCAGTTGGTTGATTGTATATTAAAGAACAAGAGGTGTCACACTTTTTCTGCATCACGAAAACACGCCCATTCAAATACATGTATATTGAAAATATTGCCGCTAAAAATGAAAAAATCGAGTACCCACAATCAATGTTTTAGCAAAAATAAGAAAAATAATATACACCCCCGTAAACTCGAGTTTTACTATATTAAAATGGGGTTTTAGGGAGTCACGACGTGTTTTCGTGATGGTATCCAAACTTTCAAGATGGTTGCTCATCAGTGTAGCTGAACAGGCCATTTTGTGTCTTACCTGGTCAAAAAAGACCCACAGTTTCCCCACCGAGGGGCTCATTAATGTTTAAACCAAGAGGTAAAAAACCACTTACCATAACAAAATGTGTGCAATGTAACCCGCCATGAAGTATCCCCTGCCGAATCTTATCTGGCCCTCATCGGTGGAGAAATACTCAACTGCGGACAGTAGGGGTTGTGGTAAACCTCGGCTTATGCCTTGTGCCAGCTCAGACTTGGGCCCAAGTATAACTTTAAATATAAAAAGGGAACAGCGGCGTTTAGTGCAACGGAGACCTGAAACCTTATAGTCATCATGGCAACAGTTTGTAAAAGTACAGTACATGTACATCACGTGTACAAGTCCGTGAAATGAAAACCTCACTTTATAAAGAGAAAACTTGGGTTTATTAGATACATATTTTTTCTTATTTTTGCTCCAAGACATAGGTTGTGGGTACTCGTTAGAACCGCCTCGATGAAGCGGTTCTATCGAGCACCCGCAATCTTTGTTTGCAGTATAGATTAGAAAAGGTTTACAGATTTTCATCAGAAAAGACGCTATTTTGGAGATGTGAAAAAATGCACTAGGTCGCAAGGGTGAGTTGGATGAGTCGATTCTAGAAAAACATGCGTCTAAGAGCATGCATTACGCAAACACGCCTATACAAATAAATTGCCACCCTTATCGGCGAAAAAATGAAAATTTTATGATGAAATATTGTGATATTTTTTTTCTTTTTTCTGCTCAGAATATAGATTGTGGGTACTCGTTAGAACCGCCTCATCGAGGCGGTTCTAACGAGTATCCACAATCTATATTTAGAGCAGAAATAAGAAAACCGATGAGGCGGTTCTAACGAGTGGCCACAATCTATATTTTGAGCAGAAATAAGAAAAATAAGGTATACCCCCGGAAACCCCAGTTTTACTATATAAACGGGGGGTTCAAGGGGGTCAAAATTATATAGGCGTGTTTTCGTGATGGCCTGCACAGCAAATCCAAGTCTAAGAGCATGCCTGCACATCAAATCTAAGTCTAAGAGCATGCCTGCACAGCAAATCTAAGTCTTAGAGCATGCGACTACAGCAAATCTAAGTCTAAGAGCATGCGTGCACAGCAAATCTAAGTCTAAGAGCATGCGTGCACAGCAAGCAAAATCAAAGTCTTAGAGCATGCGTCACAGCAAATCTAAGTCTAAGAGCATTCGTGCACACCAAAATATAAGTCTAAGAGCATGCCTGCACAGCAAATCTAAGTCTAAGAGCATGCTTGCACAGCAAAATCTAAGTCTAAGAGCATGCCTGCACAGCAATCTAAGTCTAAATGCATGCGTGCACAGCAAATCTGAGTCTTAGAGCATGCATGCACAGCAAAATCTAAGTCTAAAAGTATGCATACAGAGCAAAATCTAAGTCTAAGAGCATGCGTGCACAGCAAAATCTAAGTCTAAGAGCATGCGTGCACAGCAAAATCTAAGTCTAAGAGAATGCGTGCACAGCAAACTCTAAGTCTAAGAGCATGCATGCACAGCAAAATCTAAGTCTAAGAGCATGCATGCACAGCAAAATCTAAGTCTAAGAGCATGCATGCACAGTAAATCTAAGACTAAGAGCATGCGTGCACAGCAACATCTAAGTCTAAGAGCATGCGTGAACGGCAAACTCTAAGTCTAAGAGCATGCGTGCACAGCAAAATCTAAGTCTAAGAGCATGCGTGCACAGCAAAATCTAAGTCTAAGAGCATGCCTGTACAGCAAAATCTAAGTCTAAGAGCATGCGTGCACAGCAAAATCTAAGTCTAAGAGCATGCGTGCACAGCAAAATCTAAGTCTAAGAGCATGCGTGCACAGCAAAATCTAAGTCTATTAGCATGCATGCACAGCAAAATCGTTATAACCATTACCTGGATTTTGTACATGGTTAGTTTTAGTCACGTGGACAATAGCAGGCGGGAAGCTTCAGTAGTTTGCAGCTTTGGGTCGATTGATAAAAATCGTCTTAAAAATATATACGACAAGAAACAGGGTGCACAATGAAGACTGTTCACACTGCGCGCAGTCTGATCTGAGCTTTTGCTGTGAAAGCAAGCCCTAATTTTGCTAGTACCGACGCAAATACATGTATACATTTGACGTCAGTTTATCTAAACACACTTTTCCTGTGTATGCTTATTCACATAATGAGGCGGTTCTCACGAGCACCCAAAACCTATGTATTGAGTTTAAATAAGAAAAATATTTACAATTTTCATCAGAAACATTACCGTTTCATCACGGAAACACGCCTATATAAATTTGACCCCCTTAAACCCCACTTTTATATAGTAAACTGGGGTTTGCAGGGGTAAACATTATTTTTCTTATTTCTGCTCTTAGGCATGCTCTTAGGCGGTTCTAACGAGTACCCACAATCTATATTTTGAGCAGAAATATGAAGTGTATTACAAATTTTCATCTTAAAATTTCCATTTTTTCGGCGATAAAGGTGGCAATGTATTTGTATAGGCGTGTTTTCGTAATGAATTACCTTTTTTAAGGTTTGCAAAATGCACTTTATCACACGGATGTGTTATCGTAATGAGCTTGTGAACTTTATTTTCAACGTAAAAAAGGTGAAAACTTGTACAACTCTTTCTCTCTCTACATTACGAAAATACACCTATACTAATACATTGTAAATTTTACCTGGGAAAAATGAAAATTTTCAGATGAAAAAGTATGATATTTTTCTGATTTCTGCTCAAAATATAGATTGTGTGTAGTCGTTAGAACCGCCTCATCGATGCGGTTCTAACGAGTACCCACAATCTATATTTTAGAGCAGAAATAAGAAAAATAATATTTACCCCTGTAAACCCCAGTTTTGCTATATAAAGGTGGGGTTCCAGTGGGGGGGGGGTCAAAATTATATAGGTATGTTTTCGTGATGGTTTCGAAATGATAGTATTGAAAAACTGAAAAATGACGGGAATCTCCGATGCCCGTCAGCGTTCCTCATTGTCAACACTTTTTAATAATACTCTTTAAAGCAGATATATAAGGGAAAACATGGTCTGTGACTTTTCTTCCGTGCTTTTTTCCTGCACAAACCTGTGACTATTTTCCGTGACTTTTTATCCTGTGACTTTCTTTCCTACATTTTATTTGTTCTGCAATCCTCTCTTCAATTATTTACGAGGCCAGGGTCGTTCAATATTTATCTGACCTAACCGAGTTACTGACCCGTGGCAAGTGCACGCTTTTCTCATATAATGCATTAATGCCTTATACACAGTTACACGAAATTTCATCTGTCAGTCTAGTATAGTCTTTCAAAACGCAGTGAGACGTGACTGCACTTTTAATTTTGGACTCGTCCGTGTTTTAGGTAAGTCGCCTGTCGTGGATATTTTTACACTGGGCGATAGTTACCGTCAAATTCTTAATCTGGGGCGTCGTATAACCAGATTGACGACCAGTCGTGACACTTTAGAAACACGTCTTCTATTTTGGAGATCTAGGGTTCGAATCTTGGGCATATGTTTTTTTTTTTGTTTTTTTTTATTACTTTTCTTTAACATTTTTTCGAACCTATAAAATTGGAGCACATGAGATGTTTGTTTGTTTGTTTGTTTGTTTGTTTGTTTGATTGATTGGAGGTTAATTGTCCCCGTCAAGTTTGGAGAAGTTGCTTCCAGTTTTGTGGGGTTTTTACCCGACAATGAGATGAAACGACATCTCAAGCTCTGCCACCCAATAAAATTCAACGGGTTTAATAAGTATTGAACGGTCCAACCCGCACCACTTTGCCTGGGCAGGTTCGGACTTACTAAGCGGTTTACCATTGCTCATGTGTCGTCAGTTTCAGATCCGCTTGGAAGCATCGTGCAGCTCGATCAAATCCTCCAAGCACCGGTGGGCGGGGCCATCACATTAGATGTATATTCATTTTATTGAAAAGATAGAAAGAGCACAAGCGAATCGTTGCAGCTCGGATTCAAGAAGTATTATCAAAAATGTTACTATGATTGAACGTACGTTCATAGCCGTCAGTGAAGGCAAATGCACTGTTGAAATGAATCTGAAATTGGAATTGGGTTTTTACGGCCCAGGCAACACTATTTATGTCATTTTTGAGCCGGTCAGTTTACTAATCCACACATATCCTTGGCAAGCTTATACGTAAGCGGTTAGCCAGTACAGTGCACATTCTTTCCTCAGAAACAACTGCCCTTCTTGAATCAGCAGAAAGGAGGGAATGGCCATGGAAAAGATTTCATGATCAATCTCCATGGAAAATAATGTTGCTGACCCCGGCAGGTATCGAGCCCGCGTCCTATTGACCACCAGTCAGACGCGCATTCGACTGAACTACCGAGGCCGGCATCCAACATAAAAATATAATTGTTGAAAATAAAACAAACGAACAAAATATAAATAATGTAAATATAACAAAATAAAGAATAACTTTACACATAAAAAAGATAAAATAAAAATGAAAAATCAAATATAAAAAAATGTGCCACATCACGTGAACAAGTCCGTGAAATGATGACCCCCCTAAACCCAACTTTATATAGAGAAAACTGGGGTTTACGGGGGTATACATTATTTTTCTTATTTCTGTTCCAAGACATAAGGTGTGGGTACGCGTTAGAACCGCCTTACTGAGGCTGTTCTAACGAGCACCCTAAACCTATGTATTGAGCATTTATAAGAAAAATATCAAGGATTGTCATCAGAAAAGTAGCCATTTTGGAGATTTGAAAAATGCACTTTGTCGCACGGGTGAGTTATCGTAATGACACGGACTCGAACCCTCGTCTAAAAGATTTTTTGTGTGACTCCAGTACATCGCATTAACCATTCGGCCAAGACTTCTAGGTAGATAATATCAAAACATTGATATATATATTTAAAATCACGAGAAAAAAAGTATCTGAAACCTGCTTCCCCTACAAAATGGAATCGACTCGTCTCGCTTAAACTTTGAACTCTCAAAGGTCGTTGATAAACTATATCTGTAGTCTGCTGCGAGGTAAAATAACATTGCAGGGGTCAGTGTTGTCGAATTTTCTTCACAGATCGAGTACAGACATCACGAAAACACGCCTATATAATTTTGACCCCCTTGAACCCCACTTTTATATAGTAAAACTGGGGTTTCCGGGGGTATACCTTATTTTTCTTATTTCTGCTCTTAAATATAGATTGTGGGTACTCGTTAGCGCCCAAAATCTAAATTTTAAATCTGAACCCCTCTTTTATATAGTAAAACTGGGGTTTCCGGGGGTATACCTTATTTTTCTTATTTCTGCTCTTAAATATAGATTGTGGGTACTCGTGAGTGCCCAAAATCTAAATTTTGAGCAGAAATTGAGTAATTTTTCATCTTAAAATTTCCATTTTTTCGGCGATAGAGGTGGCAATGTATTGGTATAGGCGTGTTTGTGTAATGACAGTGATACCTGCTTTTGAAAAAGAAGACGAACCAGGGAATTTATAAGGAATAAAGCGAAGTTTACGGAAAAAATACTCCTTTATATTCAATTGTTAAAAGCTGAGTGGCTGATTTTATACGTTGTCAGGTAACGTTGGAAGACAAGCACCGTAGTGGATGACCTGTGAACGGTACCGATGACGTCACTACTGAAAATCAAAGGGTACTAGTAAAGCAGGACAGATCAGAAATGGCCTTAAGATTTGATATTTTGAGGGTAGCGTTTTGCATGAACGGCTCGGCATCAGAAACCTTTCAGTGCCTTAGGTGACAAAACGCCTTTAAAACGAACAACGAGCTGGCCGAGTGTCCACGTCTGAGTCACTTTTGGAAAGATATGATTGTGATCCGAAGAATTGTTACAGGGGACGAAACTTGGATATATCACTAGGGTCACGAGCTTAAATGAAATGATTAAATAATGGACTGGTCACGATTCATGGAGTACAAAGAAATTCAAGATTTAGGGTCATGACAACTGTGTTTTGGGACAGCAAGATGGTTTTGTTAGTACTACCAGACTATTAAAGGGGACTGCTATGCTAATACTTTGGCTTAAGTACCGGAATGACATGGACAAACGTACAAAAGGTGTGTTTTGCAACATGACAATGCCACAGTCCATAGTTACAAAGTTTCTGTGGATGCAAAGGAGATGAAGGGTTTCAAACCCTTGCCGCATCAAACCTATTCTTCTGATCTTGCACCAAGTGATTACGTTTGGTTTCTGAACTTGAAGAAGGAATTGAGGCAACAGTTGGAGGGTGACCCTGAATTCAACAAAAATGGACTTTCAGCTTTGATCATTGCCTTCTCTTGTATTTTGGAACATCGATAGAGGAAGTGATATGTGGAAAAAGAAGAAGTCATCACGAAAACACGCTTATATAATTTTGACCCCTTTGGACCCCACTTTTATATAGAAAAACTGGGGTTTGCAAGGGTAAACCTTATTTTTCCTATTTCTGCTCTAAAATATAGATTGTGGGTACTCGTTAGAACTGCCTCGATGAGGCGGTTCTGACGAGTGCCGACAATCTATATTTTGAGCAGAAATAAGAAAAATATCACAATTTTATGATCATAAAAAATTCATTGTTTCGGCGATAAAGGTGGCAATGTATTTGTATAGGCGTGTTTGCGTAATGTCAAGCGTGACTTTAAGTAGTAAGGCCAGATACTTATTGAACGACCCTTGTACCTTGCAGAACTTTGCCTCTCACATTACGCAAACACGCCTATACAAATACATTGCCACCTTTATCGCCGAACAAATGAAAATTTTAGGATGAAAAATTGTGATATTTTTCTTATTTCTGCTCAAAATATAGATTGTTGGCACTCGTCAGAACTGCCTCATGGAGGCGGTTCTAACGAGTACCCACAATCTATTTTACAGCAGAAATAAGAAAAATAAGGTATATCCCCGGAAACCCCAGTTTTACTGTATAAAAGTGGGGTTCAAGGGGATCAAAATTATATAGGTGTGTTTTCGTGATGACATGCCTCTCATGAGGCTGGACTCGCAGCGGATAAAGAGTCAGCGATCTTACCCATTAGGCCACGTAAGCCCGTTAGCTTATAGGTAGCTTTGCACTAAATACTGGAGATACTGGGTTTTATCGCTTTGGGACAGAGCTTTTAGTTGCAGTCTAAATACCAGGCAGGCTTCCATCGGATAAATACCCCATGTTTCATTTCAATGTGAAAAAAGGATAGTTATAAGGAAATAAAATGATGTGTGTTTTATAAATATATCTGCAAGCTCAAAGAAATTGTTGCTGATTTTATATTGTCACCTCTCCTTTAAAAAGCCGGCTTGTATTCACTGCGAATCTGCATGTAAACAAACATGCCGGACCATAACTTGAAAAGGAGACGGGCAACATGTGGATTTTTTCTCATCAACTTGTTGAGCTAGCATGGCTCTATAAATAAGTAAGGTTTGAAAAGTTTTATATGTGTAGTTTTTGTGGGAGCATGTAAAAGGTTACTATTGTCGCCTATGGAAAATATTTAGTGGTTAGCTCCCTATAGGTTAATAACAAATCTCTGACATCTGCGTCAAGAAGTCCACTCTTTGGCTAAGAGCTGCCCGCGTAGGCAGGGGATAGTAATGCTTCTTTCCTTTGTTACGTACGAGACTATTGATTGGAACCGGGTTCATAATTATTAATAAAACCTGCATATGCGGCTTTGAGTAATTTATATTCCTAAGTAATATGATACGGATTTCTTTGATGCTACATTACATAAAGTAAATATAAACAAGGCTAGACGTTTCAATTCCGATGTTGAAATGTGTGCATGTAGTTGAGCACAGTTTGTGTTGAATAAGATCTGCTGAGAATTTGCATATACTTGTATCTATGAAAATTCAGAATTAAATGTTGAATACACCGTCGGTGCCGCCTATCGGGGCCTGGAGAAATGATTGAAGGACACTTGTCAATTTCGGACGAAAGAATAAAAACTGTACTGGTTAACCGCTTACGTATAAGCCTAACCAGGACAAGTGTGGTTATGTAAGCTGGCCAAACAAACAAACAAACACCCAATCAACAGGTGACAACTGTCATAATCAACAAACCGTTTCCAAGGTAATATAAGAATAACACACACTGCATAATTTAATGGCTCCGAACAGACATTTTTTGGATGAAATTTTGTGATATTTTTTGTTATTTATACTATAAACATAGATTTTGGGTGCTCGTTTGAACCCTGTCAGTCCAAAATAACGAATGTAATGTACACCACTTCAAACCTCATTTGCAGAAGCCTCCGTGGTGCAGTGGTTACGCTACTCGCCTTGTAAACCAGGGGTCGCAGGATCGATCCCGGGCTTCTCCAGACTTTCGGATGAGTCTTTAATCCGAGATCCCGTCTCCGTAAGACCTTAGCTCTTGGTGGGACGTAAAACTCAAACACTAATTCAGTCAAACCTCATTTGTCTTTATAAAGTATTTCCAGGGATGTTTGTTACATGTATACGGACTCGTTTTGTTTGTTTGATTTGAGGTTTAACGTCCCCGTCAACACTGTAAAGGTCATTTTGGAGACGTTGCTTCCAATTTTGTGGGACTTTTACCCGACATAGAGATGAAATGACATCTCAAGCCCTGTCGCCCAATGAAACCAATAGGGTTTATTAGCATGGACGGTCCGCCTCGCACCGCGGTTCCTGGACAGGCTAAGATCCTCTAAGCGGTTTACCAGTACTAGTGTGCGGGCCGGATTCAGCTCTGCGTGGAAGCATCATGCAGCCCATATATTTCTTCAAGCCCCTATGGGCGGGGGCTTATATACGGACTCGTTACCGTAAGCGATAGACTGGACTAAAGCATGAAGTAAGCATTGTAGTCATATTGCTGTGTTAACTCTTAAGATGCTAATCACGGCAATAATTGTCGCCTGGTTTGTCGTCTGCCGGTTTCTTTAAAAAGCCATTTTAGCAAACAGTCTGGGGGCAGTCTGATCTGGTTCCACACTGTTTGCCTGTATGTAAAAATATTTTTAAAATATTTGCAAAACGATTCTGCAGATGACCAAAAGCCAACGTAGTTTTTCTCGGTGACTTAAGGATTAACGCAGATAGGCATGCAAACCATTGAACACCGCCGTTTAAGCGCGGACCTTGGCGCAATAGATTAAACCTCACCGATGTATTGCAGGCTGTTCGTTAATCATCGCTGTATGAAACTGTTACATTGGCCATATTCGACTGGGAAGTGTCGTGAAATTTCCGTGAAATTCCACGCAGGAGTGCGGTGTCTTTCTTGTAAAAGCCGATCACATGGTCCAATCAAATATGGGTTATTTTTCAAATACATAAGTGATCGTGGAGCACGATTCTATTCGAAGGAAAAGTCGAACCTTTCGTGCACCACGGTCGCTTATGAGCTATACACAAATAAAATATTTGATTGGACAATGTGACCAGCTATTACATCTAGGCACCACACTCCTACGTGGAATTTCACGGAAATTTCACGAAACCTACCAGTCGAATACCGTCAACTGGTAAACTCATGAGTGGGGTCTTATTTGTTTGTTTGTGTTGAGGTTTAACGTCCCCGTCAACTCTCTATATGTCATTTAGGAGTCGTTGCTTCCAATTTTGTGGGACTTTTACCCGACATAGAGATGAGATAACAACTCAAGCCCTGTCGCCCAATGAAACCAATAGGGTTTATAAGGACTCACACCGCTTTGCCTGGACAAGCTTAGATCCTCAGTACTCGTGTGCGGGCGGTTTCAGCTCTGCTTGGAAGCATCATGCAGCCCATCTATTTCTTCAAGCCCCGATGGGCGGTGGCCTAACGAGTGGGGTTTATCAGGCAATATGTTCAACAGACACACGCGTATCATCCGGTGTTACGTGTATAAGGGAACCCCAAAACGGGACATAATTGACTCTGAAATCCCTAATATCGCAATTGACTCTAGGTACGCTAAAGGCGCTAGAATCTGTTCATTTTTTCGCCGTCAATTACATGTAGGCCTACATTGGAGTACATACCATCTTCTAATGTTATTTCTTCGTTGTAGTCGAATTTATTTTTCTCGTTCATAAAAGTGCCTGAAATATAAAATAAGTCGCGTTCACCGAAAGGGAGACTCCGGACATGTGCGAACAATTAAGATAATATTCAGCCAGCGCAACTACTAACAGTGACACAGTGTTTCTATAATGTAAAGGTATGCTGTGTGTACTCATTACAATCGCCTCTCGAGGCGATTCTAATGAGTACACACAGCATACATTTCGATGATTAAATATCTTGCTGAATTATACCATCAGGAAGAATTCCCTAGTGTCCATCACGTGAACAGGTCCGTGAAATGACTACCCTCCTAAACCCCAATTTATATATAGAAAACTGGGGTTTGCAGGGGTATACATTAATTTTTGTATTTATGCTCCAAGACATAGGTTGTGGGTACTCGTTAGAACCGCCTCGACGAGGCGACTCTGACGAGTACCCACAATCTATATTTTTAGCAGAAATAAGAAAACAATTGCACTTTTTCATCTGAAAATTTTAGATTTTTGGCGGTAAAATTTACAATGCATTTATGTATATAGGCGTGTTTTCGTAATGTGTAGTCAGAAAACAGCATTCACTGTCATCATGAAAACTAACTCATGCAATGTTAGCGATGTTTGTATTCTCTGTTGAGATTAATTGGACCATACAAAGCAAAACAATACCTTCCAGTGTGCACATCGAAGACGATCACTATATGGATAGCCACTAACCCATACATGTACCCTATCACTGTTCGCCCCCGCCAATAGGGGCTTGAAGAAATATATGGGCTGCATGAAGCTTCCACGCAGAGATGAATCCGGCCCGCACACTAGTACTGGTAAACCGCTTAGAGGATCTAAGCCTGTCCAGGAACCACGATTCGAGGCGGACCGTCCATGCTAATAAACCCTATTGGTTTCATTGGGTGACAGGGCTTGAGATGTCATTTCATCTCAATGTCGGGTAAAAGTCCCACAAAATTAGAAGCAACGTCTCCAAAATGACCTTTACAGTGTTGACGGGACGTTAAACCTCTATTCAAACAAACAAACAAAACCCTATCACTACAGGCCAATTACATGCATTTTCAGATCTTTCTAGAGCAGACAACCTTAGTAATAGAACAGCCAGTATCCAAAAGCCTTGATAAATATGTGACAATATTTTATATCTCTGGTACGAAACTACAGGCAAAAACAAACCATTTTTAGATAAACAAAATCCATATCCATTATAGCGCTTGTCTTCGATACTACTGAAATATAGGCCAAAGAAAAGCTATTTCCAGACACATGACAAGGGCAGATAACTCAGAAGTACCGTAGATTAGCCAGAGAAGCAGTTGTTGCCTACTTTATAGTAGCTTTAGTGCTCAAATAGCTATGTAGTCTTAGCTGAAAGGAGCTACATTTACAAGGTGACAGGTAACCTTAGACATAAAATTGTCAGCGTATGGTCCGTCGGCCATAATAGGTTTGCTTTTATGTTGTATATATAAATCCATCAATGTATTCAATACAGTAAAAGAGCTATGGGCAAAAACAAGTTTACAGATGTCAGAGCAGAAAACTATATAACCAGAATTGACAGAGTGGCTGTCATTGGCCATATCATGCTTCCACTAGTGTTTTGATCCATCAAATTATTCAATATAGCAAAGTAGAAAATGTCAAAAAACATTTTCACATCCACAAACGGTAGATAACTCAAGATCAATGATGGTTACAGTGCTGACCCTTGGCCACAATATTCTTCCTTTAGTGGTCTATATATCTGTAAAAGTCCATCCATACATTCTACTTAGTAAAGGAAGAGGTGTAAAAAAACAACAACATTTAATTGGACTAGTTAACGGTCATAACTCTGTCAAATACATGTATTAACGGATTCTGCCTATTAACAATCCCAAACCAAACACCCCCACTATCAAGGAATATGCAAACTTTGAAAACAATCCGTGAAAAAATACTCCAATTATGGATCAGAAACGCCCCTAAACCACTTATTAGGAACTGAAAATGGCTCTGTCAGAAGGTCAACGGATTTTACCCATTAATAATCCCAAATCACACATTCCTATTATCAATATGTATGCAAACTTTGAAGTCATCGATCGGAAATGGTGTTGACGGACGGACGTACAGACGGACGGACGGACGTACAGACGGACGGACAGACACCGGAAAATAAATAATAATACCCCAACACTATCATGTGGTGGAGTTCAAAATATGCCAAGAAATTTTGTGATATGGTATTGCAAATTTAAACTCCGTGATGGGATAGTTACATTTAAACATAACTATGGTATGATAGTTTTTCTGAACAAAGTGATACAAAGTCAAAGCTTTGATACGATGGCTATATCACAACACAGTGATTAAAAGAAATTCTGTGATAAACAGTGAGAAGACATATGATAGAGGCAGAGAAGTTATGTGATGCGAAATTGCTCAAACCTTTTAAAGATCAAGTAGAGGTCTTTTAGAAGTCCATTCCAAGTCTTTTATAAAATGTTCTTCATTATCTTATACATGTACGTATTACAATTGTAGTCAGAGGCAAGGCAGCCCGTACATTTAAAAGAACACTGTGTATAAAATTGCAATAAACCGGCGAATGTAGGTCTGGCAAGTGAGCATTTTACAATCCCGTATCTCATAAAGTTGCTGTTTTAAAATCGTTGCATTAAGGCGTAGTAGAGATGAATATTTCATGAATATTCTTATTTTCCTGGACACCAGACAAGGAAATCCATAGGTGTAGCTTGGGATAGAAATTCTTTTCTAAACCTGGTGTTCTTACCCAGGGACAGGATAAAAATCGAATACTCTCGCGTGTTTAATAATGAATGCATTGGTCATATACTTTGTCGTTCAGACCGACGCCACAGCACGCTACTTGACGTCACTAAACATCCCCGTAGTGCCATCACAATATAGTGGACAAGGGCAACCGAAGTGACCGCAATATTAAAAATTCACGCTCAGAAATGGACGGCAAGACAAAGAATCCAACATGGGTGTGAGGGGTTGATGGAAAAATCCGAGTGCCGAGTGATGCCGGACAGTGATCCCTTGGGACGGATTTTTCCATCCACTCTTCACATCCATGTACGATTATTATAGTCCAGAACTCAGTTGTTCAAAGCCTTGTTATCTTAACGACCCCGTTAGTGGTCAAACTGTTAACTGTTCTAGTAAGCACAGTATCTAGTATACGAGTAATGTTGCTAAAAATGTGAGAACCTCTTGCATTTGCAAAAGCTACACACCTTTTTTCAGCAAAATACTAGTGGGTCGCCCCCACTGGGGGTGGGCTGCATGGTGTTTCCACGCAGAGCTGAAACCGACCACACACGAGCACTGGCAAACCGCTTAGAAGGTCTTTAGTCTTTTGTCTCAATTTAAACAAACTTTAGGGGATATTTAGTGACGTCAAGTAGCGTGCTGTGGAGTCGGTCTGGCTTTCTTTGCCGGATCATTACAGGGTCACTGATGAGGCTTTATTAGCCGAAACTACGTAGTATGACCAATCTTTCTTATGAATGTTTTCATTGCTCTTAAAGGAACTCATTTTTGATTTTTATTTAGAAGCCTGTCCAGGCAAAGTGGTGCGAGAAGAACCGTCCCTGTATATAAAACCAACCGGTTCGTTTGTTTGTTTGTATTTTAGTTTAACGGTCCAGTCAAGACTATATTGGTATCATCGGGCAGCTGGAGTTTAGGTGTCATTTCATCTAAGTTTCGAATAAAAGTCCCACAAAATTGGTAGCACCGTCTCCAAAATGACCGAAATATTGTTGACGGGGACGGTAAACCTAAGATCAAATGTGCCATTTTAAATTATCAAAATTTTAACTATATGTCAACTAACTACATTGCTAGTTTTGAACAACTGGCCCCACGAATGTTAAAATAATCGACGAAACGTTACCTGACAGTGTGAGGTTCACTGTTCTAAGGCCTATCCGGACCCCTAGTGTCCCTTGTATTTCTCCACTACTTCTGTAGATGTAGGGCGAGTGAACACCCACATAACCCATCCGCCAACAATAACCAAATATACTCACTGAAAATGAGTATGGACAATATGTTTTAATACAGTAAAATGCCTATGTTAATACCACCTTTGGGACTGTTCAAAAACGGACTTAAAGACCGCTTTTGAACAGTCCCAAAGATAGTCTTCAATTAGAGCCCATTTGAACAGTCCCAAAGACAGTCTCCAAGTACAGAACATTTGCTATAGAAAACACAAGTACCTGAAACCTTCTAAATATGCTTTTATGGTTTTTCATAACTTGTTTCATTTATAGGTGGTCTTAATAGCGAAATTTGTTCGGTAAACAAGATGACTTTATATAATCAATGATGGGCTTAAGAACTTTACTAAGCCAACCTAAGGCTAATTTTCAGAACTAATCGAAAAATAGATCTGATAATTTCTTGTCTCGTTCTCAAGCCAACCATAGATTCTAAAAGCTCGGTGTCTCATAAAAGGGATACTGGCATA
Organism: Lucinisca nassula; assembly: GCA_963580285.1. Taxonomy (NCBI): domain Eukaryota; kingdom Metazoa; phylum Mollusca; class Bivalvia; order Lucinida; family Lucinidae; genus Lucinisca; species Lucinisca nassula. Next base: position 92,258,413 of record OY757019.1, on the reverse strand, counting down.
CAGTGTATATCAAAACCAACCACAGCTGACGTGGCGTCTGATCATGGCCTATAGTGTTTGCATATAATACAGGAGTTTTTGCTTCGCACACAATAGATGAAATTGGTCAGGCACCCCTTTAATTGGTAAACGAATCTATTCCTAGCTATTATGTAAAATTCCGTCGAGTGTGTGAACTTGGCTTGGGATTCGCGGCTTGGAATATCGATTTTCGCTAACATTCACAAATATTTTACGATACTTTACTGCTACGGAATAAATCGAATTCCAAACTCCAGACTCCAAGCCAACTTCATACATTTTATTCGGCCAAACATATACATGTACATGTATTCTATTACTGGTCGCCTGTATACAGGTTTAAATCCGGTGATATATTGAGTGACAAATCACCAGGCGAAAAAGCGCGAAAATGTTTCGCGACATTATCGATCGTTAAAGGAGTAGCGTCTTTTTCGAGAATAAAGTAGGTTATAAAAACAGGTAACTGCATGTGTTACAGTCCAACAATGGCGGAATGTTGAGAGAATATGAAGGAAACAACAGCATTTAGTCGACATTCAGTGTGTTAGAATCGAAATAGACCAGCTTTATTCCGGGATTAGTTGAGTAATATGCAATGCATCACAGTTTTTCGGTCAGTTGAAAGTAGATAAATCACTCGCGCTACGCACTCGTGATTTGATTTACCTTACAACTTAAACTGACCTCCAAACAGTGATATATTACTAAACAAATCACTGCAAGAGCTGATCTATTTCTTAAATCTCATGGCTGTAATAATGACTTGAAACCTGTGGTATTTTTCTTGTACACTGGAAGACCATGTTTCGAGTATTTATTTGAACGGTCACATCAAAAGTTAGCTTACTGTAATAAGAGAGGAATTGTACGAATCGCAAACACACAGTATTACGGGGTGGTTGGGTTAGGCAAAAGGTGTCGTGTATCTAATGTCACTGGGGCGCCCAACATATATTGGTTGCCTGCTGTCCTTGTAGCAGGTAAAGGTAAAGGGGATATTCTTATTTCTTCTGTTTCTACACTTTAAGTCATTTTCTTCTTTCTCCCTTATCCTTCACACTTTCATCTCCTCAACAATCTCTTCTATCTTTTTCCCTGGGAGAAGACACAAAATGACCCACAAGGGTTGACGTGTCGTTAAACCCCAACACAATCCACCAATCAATCATGTAATTTATAAAAGTCAAGGCATTGTCTCAATTTAAACAAACCAATCATGTACTGTAAAATACTTTTTGGAACCTGAAAGCATGAACAGGTGGCCAATATGACAGTTTTTACATTATAATGCAATGTATTTAGTCTTGCATGGTTTCAACTGAAGTGGGTCAAGCAAAAAATATGTCTTCCGATGGGTTCGCACCAGTAATAATACATATCAGACTGCGGATCCCCAATCTTATCCGAGTCGATGTTGGGGGTCTCATGTTGCCCATTGTTATCGGAAAGTCTCTCTCAGTTTCTGAAATTCACTCTTCCATCATTCATTTTTAATAGGCGTTTAGTCATAAGCCATCAACAGGGTGGTCGGATGAGATGCTCATTACCATCTCATCTGGATCTACACTATTTGCATGCGTATCTGTACATGTCCCGGGCTTCAGGGTTGACAGGAAGGGGTCTCCGTGAGCTAGTGGGTAAGATCAGCTCCCTCAGTAGGTTCGACCCTCGCTCTGGTTATATGTTACTTCTGCAACGGAAGGCGGGGTTCTTTTTTCTTCGGATATTCTGGTTTTCACAAACCTCTGATTAACGGTCGGCTCGACATAAGTGAAATAAATTTGAAAGGGTCGTAAAACCGAATTTAAAAAATGTTAAAAGAACAATTGTGTTCATTAAGGTTAATGGATACACCAGGCAGATAGCATTTGTGACGTCCTGTTCTTTATACTATAAAGTAAAGGGGGTCTACTGTTAAAGGAAAGACAAAGGGGGACAAAATACTTTTGCAGGATTTGCCTCCTCTGAAAGTGTATTCATTTCTCTTAACTTGGTAATCAGACTGATACCTGCACGCTGCTCCTTGCCTTGCTCTAGTTGGTCTTACGCGCACATCATAGCTTACCTAAGACAATGCTTCCGACAGCTAAACTGTATATTAAGCGAAGGAGCGTATACCATCTCTGGAAAAGAAAACAATGATGAATTAGTTCATACTAGGAAAGAGCCTAAGTGCTTTGCGAAATTTATTTATATTTATTTATTTGTTGTGTCTAACGCCCCTTTCAAAATTCTTGACTTATTGCGAGCGAAATCCGGAGGGAAAAAAACAACAACAAAAAAAAAAAAAAAAAAAAAAAAAAACACTCAACATGCCTTTGCAGAACTTGGCGTCTGACATAATATATGCACATAATTTTTAATATGAGAAACTGTTTATTTTTTGGTTTGAATTAAGCTTTAACGTCCCTGTTAACAATATTTAGGTCATTTTGGAGACGCTGTATCCAATTTTGTGGGACCTGTACCCGACATTGAGATGAAATGACATACCAAGCTCTACCGCCCAATGAACCCAAAATGCTTATAAGCATTGGACTGTCTGGTCTGACTCACACCACTTTGCCTGTACAGGCTTAGTCATTCTAAGCGGTTAACCAGTACTCATTTGTGGTCAGTTTCAGCTCTATGTGGAAGCATCATGCAGCTCAATCTATTTCTCCAAGCCCCGAGGGGGGGGGGGGGCGAAGAAACTTCTCTTTAGATATCACGTCAACAGGCCCGTTAAATAAACACCCTTGCAAACCCTTCGTTATATAGAGAATAATGGGGTTTACATGGGTATACCTTATTTTTGCTTTAAAACGTAGATTGTGGGTACTCGTTAGAAACGCCTCATTATGGTGGTTCTTACGAGCATCAGCAGAGGAAAAAAAGGAGAAAATATCTCAAATGGTCATCAGCAAATATATCTCATGCGGTCGTGTTCACCTACCGTATTTACTCTAAATATTGGGACACCTAAACTCATTACTATACTTGTTTCAGAATTTGAAAAAGTACAAAGAACTCACCGATTTTGTGTCTGAAAATAGCTGGGAGAGTGGCCAACATTGTAGACCCTGATGAGACGCCGCGATATGTGGCGTCTCATTTGTGTCTACACTGTTTGCTCTGGCAAACATACGGTTTACAGGGTAATCGAGATGGTCTCTAGACAACTTTGACAGTACCTCTTTACCACGGATTCCTGCCGCAGCTATCAGAGCAGCTATGGATATGAGCACACATGCGTAGATGACAGCAGCCAATGGAATGTCTTGTGTCACTGAGGTTCTGTATTCACCGTAGTTAGAGTAACCGAACTCGTCCCTGAATGCTCGAAACCATGTCATTCTGAAAGAAGATAGTATTCATATATGATCCGGGGCACAACAAAACCTACAGCAAGCTTAATGACAGATTCAGCTATCACAGTGATTTCGGCTCAACAGGTGACTTACATCGCCAGATGAGCAAAAAACTCCATACGCAAAACACACCATTGCGTACATATTACAAACGCAGAAGGGGGTATATGATAAATACAATTCGCATTACGCACCTTACGCATATATTATTATAAATTTTCTCCGTCATAACAGCGATCACAATTAAAGAAAAGATTTTGCTTCTTTGTGGAGTAAATTATTTCTGTAAGAGTGGTCTACATTTTGTAAGGCTTTAGCGATATTAAGCTTTATTAAATAAATACATAAATTCAAAATACATAATTCCTACGAAAGTTCTCATGGAATTCTTAAAGAACCTGATATTTCAGTGTTTTTGCCTCTTTGATTATCATATTAGCAAACAACAGTCAAGCCTTGCAGGAGACGAAAACTGACTCGCCGAATTTCTCACGACATTCTTATATACAGTCGAACTTCAAAGGCTCCAACACCTTTGGGACCTCGAAAATCTGTTCGACACAGGGATAGTTCGAGCCACTGAGGTTACTGTCAGGAGGCATAACGTGATACTTTTTAAAATCCTTCCGGTGTTCTATTATTGAAAATGTACGTTGTGTGTACTCATTAGAATCGCATCATCGAGGCGATTCTAATGAGTACACACAGCATACATTTGCAAGATAAAAAACTAAAATCTCCTTAATTATCCCCCACTATTTCTTATGTAGAGGATTTCGCTAAGGACTCAAGAACGGGTTCGACTCATCCACGGTAAACGAGCCATCGATGTTCAACTGTAATATGTTATTTCAGTACCATTGGCGCTTTCATTATCATTTAAAAAAACAGGCTGTGTCTTATTGACAAGCCAAGGTTACAGGGTCCTTCCATGCACATGCGCAGTTTGATCGGAACCATCGCTATCCTTCCATGCTATACAGCAAATAGTTTTTATGCAGTTAACTACACCGACTCAAATACCGTTTGTCAAAACGTTTGATATCAATGAAAATGACACAAATGTGAATTTTGAAAGCTGTATTGTTTGTGGTACCAAGGTCACATGTCAAAAAGATGGGTATCAATGGAAAGGTCTTGTCCCGAAAAGCATGCGCGTGAAGTGTGAAAGGTATTAAAATGAAAGACAAAAATGTTTTCAAAGGGGGAGAAAAGGGGAAATTCAACGGTCAAATTGCATCATAGAGTTATGGAACTTGGACAAAATGTAGCTCTTATGACGATGAGTGAGTGGGTGAGTGTTTGAGTTTTACGTCTCACCAACAGCTAAATCCATATGGAGACAGGACCTCGGTTTAAAGACTCATCCGAAAGTCTGGAGAAGCCCGGGATCGATCCTGCGACCCCTGGTTTACAAGGCGATTAGCATAAGATGCTTCTATATATGATGATGATCATGTGTGTGAAGAGTAATGAAGATTGGCAAGGTACTATTGGAAATATGGTCAAGGTTAAAGTTTTTGGCTTAATTTTCAAAAATTATGCCAACGTCCAAACCTCAAGGTCACAGGTCAAAACGTCTGGTATCAATGGAAAGGACTTGTCCCAGGGAACATCATTGTGAAGTTTGAAGGCTCTGTTATAAAGAGTATTTGAATGAGAGCGTGGTCGCTCAGTGGCTAGTGCACTTGCCATTGATGCTAGAGGCCCCCGGTTCAATTCCCGGCAGCGGTAATAAACTTGCGGTGTCCGAACATGCTCCACTGGCATCAATTGCAGGGATGAATGCCACAACTGCACTGTCCTTCGGATCGGGATGTTAACGGGAGCCCCCCCCCCCCCCCACCCCCACCCCCCCCCCCCCCTCCTGTGCAGGTTAGAGATTCCTACCGTAATGACATGATTACTGTGTAGGCTTTCATTCTCCAAACCTGGTGTGTATGTAGCAATGGTCAAAAGTGACCGATCGCAGTATCAGTAGAAAGAAAAGAAAGAAAGTGAGAGGAAAAAATTGTTTCTGAAAAAAAAAGAAGTAAAGTGGAAATAATTCACCCGAAATCAACAATACAGTTATGGCCCTTAGTCAAAATGTAGCTCTTGTGATGTTGAATATATGTATGATGTTTCATTGGGCACGGTCAAATACTTTTGAAGTTATAGCCAATGTTAAGCTTGTTCGGAACGACAACGACGACAACGACAACGCATTTACAGTAGTGACGACAATAGCTCGAAAGTTTTCTTCGAAAAAAGGAGAGGTACAAAAAAAACAGCCCCCATTCCACACCTGCTGCAAGCACAACAGGCCTTTGTCCTACAGAACCCGAAAGCATTAGAAGTCACCGACCGATCCTCCCTTCGAGGCGAGGGGTAAATGTTTTCTATAAATTAAAGGTAAGTTGTGTGTACTCATGGGAATCGCCTCACCGAGGCGATACTAATGAGTACACTTAACATACATGTACTCTTTAAAGGTAAAAGAAGAATCTCCCCGCATTTACGGGGAATTGGAGAGTAAGTGTTTGAGTTTTAAGTCCCACCAACTGCTAAGGTCATACGGAGACGGGACCTCGGTTTGAAGACCCATCCGAAAGTCTGGGAAAGCCGGGATCGATTCTGCGACCCCTTATTTACTATGCGAGTAGCGTAACCACTACACCACGGAGGCTTCTTAGGGGGAATTGGAACACCTGGCAGAATTTTCTACCATTTTTCAAGGGAGACAACTTTCGGGACTTTCTGTTCGCTGCCCCTCTGAAAAGGTATCTACTCTTAAAGGAAAGAATTTGCTCCACAGGAGCAAATTCTTTCCTTTAATAGTTGGCCCCTATTGAAATGGTAGACTAAAATACTTTCGCAGGAGTTGCCTCCCCTGAAGGTGTTCCCATTCACCTTAATACCTGGAACTATGAAGACGCCAAGTTCTGCAACGGAAGGTCAGGTGGTTTTTCTCCGGGTACTCCGGTTTTCGCCCACCTCTGATTAACGATCAGCTCAATATGAGTGAAATAATCTTGAAAGGGCCGTTAAACCAAAACAAACAAAAAAATACCTGGAACTATGAGAATAATTCCTATGGACAAAAGATCAAGTTCTAATTAGCCATGGTAATCGAGCCATCGAACTTCCAGTCATGAAGGTTTCACAGTATTAGGATAAGCATACATTTCAATTGCATGTCTGTGTAAAAATGCTTCACTCTTTTGGCTCCAAACAAATTTTATCATTTTAATATGTATGGCCATATTGCAATATATCAACAATACCGATGAGCACGGGTCAAATTGTGGCTTTCTGGGTTGTGAATTACAAATTATTAAACTGTATTATTATTATTATTAAAGTATTAACCACAGAACAGTCCATCAACCATAAATTGGCTATGCCAATGAAAACGGTGCCTTTGGACACATCACAATACGATAACGTGCGTTTTTTCACATCTCAAAAATGGCTACTTTTCTGATGAAATTCTGTGATATTTTTCTAATTTATACTGTAAAAATTGGTTGCGGGTGCTCGTTAGAATCGGCTCATTCAGGCGGTTCCAACGAGTACCCACAACCTATATACGGTTTACAACAGAAATAAGAAAAAAAATATTGTATACCCCATAAACTCCAGGGAGGACTCTCAGGTGTTTGTTTTCATGATTTTGTTTGTTTGATTGTTTGTTTGTTTGTTTGTTTGTTTGTATTGGAGTTTAACGGCCTAGTCAACAGTATTTTAGGTCCTTTCTGAGCCGATCAGTTTACCTATTCACACTTTTCCTGGGCAGGCTTATACGTTTGTTTGATTTGAGGTTTAACGTCCCCGTCAACACTGTGAAGGTCATTTTGGAGACGTTGCTTCCAATTTTGTGGAACTTTTACCCGACATTGAGATGAAATGACATCTCAAGTCCTGTCGCCCAATGAAACCAATAGGGTTTATTAGCATGGACGGTCCGCCTCGCACCGCGGTTCCTGGACAGGCTTAGATCCTCTAAGCGGTTTACCAGTACTGGTCTGCGGGCCGGATTCAGCTCTGCATGGAAGCATCATGCAGCCCATATATGTCTTCAAGCCCCTATGGGCGGGGGCCGCAGTCTTATACGTAAGCGGTTAACCAGTACAGTGCACATTCCTTCGCCAGAAACTGACAACTGTCCTTCTTGAATCAGCGGAAGGGAGAGAATGGCTGTAGAAAAGGTTTCATGATCAATCTCCACGAAAGAACGTTGCCAACCCGGGCAGGTATCCAGACCGCGTCCTCCTGATCGCCAGTCAGAAGCGCATTCGACTGAGCCACCGAGGCTGGCTTGGTTTTCGTGATGTACATGTACCACTGCAACAATACCATGATCATGGCTATAAAACAACCTCCATGAAACTTTAAATATTTGGATTTTACGTCCCTTTCAGGAATATCCCATTTATATCGCCAAGCCGATCGTATACATCACAAAAACACGCCTATATAATTTTGACCCCCTTGAACCCCACTTTTATATAGTAAAACTGGGGTTTACAGGGGTAAACCTTATTTTTCTTATTTCTGCTCTTAAATATAGATTGTGGGTACTCGTTAGAACCGCCTCGATGAGGCGGTTCTAACGAGTACCCACAATCTATATTTTGAGCAGAAATAAAAAAAATATCACAATTTTTCATCTTAAAATTTTCATTTTTTCGGCGATAAAGGTGCCAATGTATTTGTATCGGCGTGTTTGCGTAATGATCAGAGGTGGCCGAAAATTGCTTGCTTAGTGTATAGGAATTTAAGGGTAAAACGAAAGAGTCTAAGTCTTAGTCCCCGTTCAGGCCCATTTTCCTAACCTATACTTAGAGACAATCCACCCACCAGTGCTATCAGTGCTTTGATTAGTTCAACCCTTATCCTGCTGAATAGTTTAATGAGCCACACCCTTTTCTGACTGTAAGCCAGTCAGATTATATGATATAATGTTTTTGTTCAAATTCACAAACTGAATGACAAACAGTGTAGATCCTGATCAGATGGCTTCTTCAGAAGCCATTTGATCTGGATCTACACTGTTTGCAAAGATAGGAATTGTCGTGACGTCAGGATATGGGTTAATATGTTTGCATAAGCATTACACACATGTCAGTAAGTTCGAAGCTAGTATAGGTGTTGCGGAGTGCAGTTTTTTCTAAGTGTTCTAACTATTCGGGGTATGTCATCTGATTTGCTATAAGCGATCTTGTCACTTTGCGTAATCCTGTTTGCATATTAATGTTGCATATTAAGCCGATATCATCTATACCTCTTAAAGCTAAAGAACCTTACGACAACATAACCGTATGATGTAACGATGGTTTTCATTGGTCCAGAACAGACATTTTTCTCAGATGAAAATTTGTGATTTTTCTCATTTCTGCACCAAATATAGATTGTGGGTGCTCGTTAGAACCGCCCCAGTGAGACGTTTCCATCGAGGACCCACATTCTATGTTTTTAGCAAAAATAAGGAAAATAATGTGTACCCCTTTGAACCCCAGTTTTCTATATATAAAGTGGAGTTTAAAGGGGTCTTCATGTCACGGACTTGATAATAGACAGCCAAACAAATAAAGCTATGGTCCAGCTGCTCTTCTTGTATACAGTACCATAACGAATACACGCCTATACACATACATTGTAAATTTTACCAATGAAACCAGGAAGATTTTAAGATGAAAAACCATTATATTTTTCTTATTTCTGCTAAAAATATAGATTGTGGGTACATGTCAGGACGGTTCTAACGAGTACCCACAATCTATATTTTCAGAGCAGACATACCGGTAAGAAAAATAAGCTCTACCCCTATAAACACCAGATTTACACAAAAAAGTGGGGTTCGGACAACCGATTATATTTTATTATTAAAGACACTAATCATGTATTTAGTTTATACCGCAATTCAAAACAACCAAGGGGTTTTCCAATAATTTAGCAAAGGGGGAGTTCCAGCCTATAATAAATTTCCATAGGGTTCTGCCCACGCACAGATGTCCATGATATTGTGCATAATAAATACCTGGTAAATGACTGTTCATTATTTAGCTATTTCACTCTCATATCTGTGTTCATTATAAATCTACAATGTTTTGTTTATTTCTGCGTCTGAAAATAGGGGTACCCCGAAACAAGTATACATATACACAACAACTTCTTATGTTTTGGAGTTATTTTGTTCTCAGACATCACTGTAGTCATTTGAGATTATTTTTGTATCACATTTACTATTGTTCAGGTAAAGTTCTATAGACCATGCTCAATTTCATATGGAGGGGACCCTAGACTTCACAACCATAAAATCTTTTGGAGTATGTTTGACTTTTGATTTCATACTGGTGCAGTTCTTGTCACCTCATCATTTTAATATGAAAATTGCCTGTATATGTGTAGAACATTTTATCAAATTTTCTTGAAAATCTGAGACCGGTAACATACTGCATTTGAACAATGAATAGTAATGGTCAGATTTTTAATTTTTCAAACCATTTGTAGATATGGTATAACATTTTCAATCGAGAAATTGCTTGCAAATAATATATATAAACATGAATATATGTATGTTAAAACCATGATGTGTATAGTATGTGCTTATATTATCAGCAGCTGTATCAGTTATGGTACCCTGGGGGACACCAATAACACAATTTATTTTGAGCGTTCATTAACAATTCAATAAAAATATATTTCATTATATAACAAGAGTTTTTGTATTTAATGTAATCTTAAAGCTTGCTGAAGCTTATTATGACAAAGACTGTTGAAATGGCAAGTAAAATGGATGGTTCTGTAAACCAGACAATTTTCTTGATTCTATAATAAGTATGTATTATGCAGTATTATAAGTATGATGCAGTCAACTTAAAATGTTTGAAAAGTCTGTCATACCGGAATGGCACAGCTTGCTTGAATAGCCAAGATTTATGATGTTTTTATTATGGTGAACCAGGTAGTCATAATACCACAGACTTTTGGCGCACTGTATACACAGATTACCATAGACAAAATGGAAACACTGTTGTTTTGGCTCTTTTGTCACTCTGACAATGTCCCCTCAAAATCTGAACTAAGCTACAGTCTATTTAAAACGTAACAAATGTCGCCTGCTGTGCAAATCCGTGTAAGAAAGTTATATTCTTAAATATGATCTGGAAAACAACCAGTTATTTTTGAGTAACATGATTTAATATAATAGAGAAGACTATTCATACTTTCAAACGATTTCAGAGGAAGAAAAGAGCCAACAGTATATTTGCTATCAGTGCTATAGAAAAATATAAAGCCAACTGCAGATTTAGGCTCCGCAAAATGCTAGTAGTACAGCTAACAGCTGATTCACGCCATCGTAAAACATGAATACAGAGCTAGAAAGCTTAACATTGATGGCAGGTACTGCATTCATATGACTAAATATGCGAATGGTACAACTACATCTAAATATAATATCAGCTATAAAATAAATTTGTTACAGCAACTTGCCTTCCACCTATTTCATTTAGGGAAGTGTATGCCAAATGACAATTCTACAACTAGTTCCAGTGTGACTAGCTCTGCATTTATTTTGAAGACTAAAACATTGTACCTTACACTTTTGCAGATGTTATAATGAACCTAGAAAAAATGCAGAAAATTCTTTCCATGATCTCACAAAACTTTTGGTGGGGGAGCAGAGTGTGAGTTTCTTTGACCAAGCGATGTAAGAAAACATCAACAATACATGGACCAATCAATCATAAGAACAAATCAGAAAATCAGACTGTCCCTTCAAGTTGGCAAGTTATTGACTGCTGTTTTATTTTAAAGAAGAAAATGACAACAACAAAAATAATTAAGGAACAAAATAGGATTATGAAAGTAATTAATTAAGCATATCCATAACGTCATTGTGTATTACTGACATCAAGTGTCTTTTTATTGCAGGGTTTAAAATGTACAAGAAGGCCAAATAAAATAGGGTGAAAAGATCCACCATGTCTTATTCCTATTGTGTCATAATGTAATTTTTTTCAGCAATATTGTCAACACTAACATTCATCATGGACAGTGCATGAATGCATTTTATTTTTCTCTTTAAATTTTTGGGATAAAACTTGACTTGTATACGTTGATAATGTATGTTCTCATTTACTTTTTATTTTTTTTTTATTTTTGTGTGTGTGTGTGTGTGGGGGGGGGGAGTTTTTATTATATAAATGCCTATGCTAAGCTTTGTATGATAATGTGGCCCTAAATGGACATAAAACACAATTAAAATACACTTTAAGGAAATCTTGTCCCCTGGTATTGAAACTGGTTTTGGCACAAAAATTGACCAGAACCCATAGCTAGCTTTCAAAAACATTGTTACCGGTCTCTGATTTTATTGAAATCTGTTTGCTATATAGAGCACATATGTGGCCTATTTTATATGCAATATCTTGGGGTGACAAGATCAGTAACACATCTAATACTTATGATGAACATCTTAATCTTTGCAAATTTTCATGAAAAATAGAAAAAAATGTTGTAAATAAGTTTATCAGGAAGATTAAAAGACATAGACACATTTACATTTTTTTGTATTAGATTAATCCTTATGGAGTTCTGTTGCCAATCAAAGCAACAAAATTTGAAAATAATCTTACCTATTGATTTAAGACTGAAAAAGTTCACAGGTGTGTATAACCTCTACAGGGTATTACCTCAGAGACCTCTCCTGAGACCTATAGTAATTGATCAAATGAAACAAAGTTATATATATAGTTGATAGACCTCAAGTAAACAACAACTGAAGTTTCAAGAAAATCTGTGCGTGGGCAGATTTGGAACTCCCCCTTTAAGAAAAAAAGACAGCAGACAGTGAGGCATGTTAAACGACATTCAATGGCATGGCGCGCACACTTAGTATAACGTGACGTCAACGAGTGCAAAGTTTCTGACATCATCGCGCCACAAAGACGTAGGAAACAACATGGTCGCTCAATTAAAAGTTTCTCAGCGCTTTACATTCTGCAAGAAAATCTGCAAATAAATAGTTTATTTTAGCTTTAGAAATTAGTTTCGTGTTTGAGACACAACTGCAGTAGCAGTGCGCAGTTATTCCAACTGGTCATTCAAACCAGGAAAGCCCGAGAATGTAAGAATTTAGCTGAAATTTCTGAAAATCTGTTCAAATAAATATTGCAAAGATTATAACTTGCAGTTTCGTTGTTTTCCCATGTATAAACGGTTGCATGTTATTGTTTACAGTTGTAAACTAGATCTGCAGTCGATGGTAAACCATCGCAAATACCCGCTTTTTCTATTAATAACACTAATGACTATGTATTTGCTAGCCCAAACTACATGTAAGTTACAAAAAAGTTGCAAAGAACATTCTAACTGGTAAGCAATGTTTCAGAAGTGTATCATTTATAGTTTAAAAGATATGGCAAAGTCATACTTTTTGACCTTTGACCTTGGGGTTATGTTGAATCCACCTAAAGTATCCCAATTTATTCTATATTCCAACAGCCATCCAATAAGCAAGTTTCAGAAGTGTAACTCCAATAGTTAAGAAGATATGGCAAAGTCATACTTTTTGACCTTTGACCTTGGGGCCGAGGTCACACCAAAAGTAGCCCAAAATATTCTATATTCCAAGGGCCATCCAATAAGCAAAAGTTCAGAAGTGTAACTCCAATAGTTTAGGAGATATGGCAAATCATAATTTTTGACCTTTGACCTTGGGGTCATGTTGAGGTCAAGGTCACACCGAAAGTATCCAAATTTATTCTATACTCCAACGGCCATCCGATAACCAAAGTTTCAGAAGTGTAACTCTAATAGTTTAGAAGATATGGCAAAATCATACTTTTTGACCTTTGACCTTGGGGTCAAGGTCACACCAAAAGTAACCTGACATATTCTATATTCCAAAGACCATCCAATAAGCAAAGTTTCAGAAGTGTAACTCCAATAGTTTAGGAGATATGGCAAATCATAATTTTTGACCTTTGACCTTGGGGTCATGTTGAGGTCAAGGTCACAAAAAAGTTGCCCACTGCCATCTACATTCCATGTACTATCCACATGCAAAGTTTCAAAAGTGTAACTTCAGTGGTTGCAGAGGAGATCCAATCACAAGAAACGTGACGGACGGACAGACGGACGTTCTCACAAATGGATACTTATGTGGCTATTTTGAGCAAGATTGATACTTAGGTGGCTAATTTTAACCACATAACAGACCTTTTATGTGTCTAACGGAATAAATCGCACTTTCTCTCATTGACTTATATTGATTCTGTCCAAGTTCATAGCCACCTATCTATCCATTTGTGTGTACGGACAGACAGACGGACAGACGGACGGACTGACGCCGGATCGAACTGTGGTACGAAAACAATATACCCAATTTTTCTTCGAAAAAGCGGGTATAATTAGTGACCTGAAATGTAGGTCCGGTCTATGAACGGTCACTAGACGTATTATAGGTCAGTAGAAGGTATTATAGGTCACTACCGATTATAGCGAGCAGTTATTCGACCCCCTTTATTGGGCTACTAGAATGCCTGATTGCGGTATAAATATTTCTTACATCAAGGGGAACAACCTACGTCAGAGCAGTGACGTCATAACCATTCTTAGGTTTGCCGGCGTTTACTACACAAAAGGCATTTGTCACAACACGTAGGCGCAGTCGGTGCATTAGATCATAAAAGATTCAAACATACTGAAATCTGTCCCAGAAATGTGGCCTTTTGTTTAAATAATTCGACACAAGCTGATTTGGCAATGATGTCGGAACTATCATTGTTTGCAGCGCCAAATCAAATCTTGCGACGAAGCTATCGAAGCCTTTTCAATGTTTCTAGGTGGAATTAGCTCACTGATGGCATGCAAATATTGTTCGTTACCAGCTAAAGCATGTTTTCTGAAGACTCGTGATGTACAAATCTAGTTTGAAGCATTTTATTTACCCTATTTACACCAATATGACCGCTTCTGAAATGGGTACGACATCTCTGCTATGACGTAGGTTGTTACCCTTGTACATGCTGTTGATGAAATATAGAGATTTCTCAGTGAAATCGATATTGTCACTGTTCAGTGAAAATACGATTTTTATTTTCGCTGTTTGTGAATTCGATGTATCATCGAAAAATAACACATAATTTCTGTTTGTTAGATGCCAATTAGCTAAACGGTTTAAATGCATGCCAGAAACTACGTCACGCATGTTTTCACGTCTTTTGGACGTTGATGACGTCATTTTTAGCACCGATGCAAGGTAAATAATGCATGCACCGCCAGGCGGACATTATCAAGCGAACCATTTGAAAAAGTAATCTTCGAGGCTTATTTTCAGGTGCAACTGTCGGTTTACACCCAATATTATACCCAGGCAACACGCTGACCACTTCCAAGTAAACGCTAAATCGTCCTGGAAAAAAAGTTTATTCTCTGTGATGATTGCTGGCGCTTTGAAATTGCATTTAAATTACAGTTTAAAGCATGAAAGAAGCAGAAAATTTGATTTTTTTTAGTGTACAATGTAAGAACAATTTTTATTTCACTTATGAACACCAAAAGTTGTGTATTCACTCGTGGCTACGCCGCTCGTGAAAATACTTCTCTTGGTGTTCATTCGGTGAAATAAAAATCGATTTTACATTGAAAAAAAAATTAAATATCCTCTTTTGGCTTGTTTTGATGGTGCGCCAGTTCACATCATTCCGGATGACAATAGCACTGGCATTTTTTGCTGAACATACATTGTAAACTGTGAGAAATTTTTGCATTCGTAAAATTCAGCAAAAATACCAGTGTGATTCGAAAAGTTAATATTTCAACCACAATTGAGTTCAATAAGCTAGTGATTCTTTTAACAAGTCTCTCTCTCTCTCTCTCTCTCTCTCTCTCTCTCTCTCTCTCTCTCTCTCTCTAAATGTTCAACATAGGTGTAGTTCCCATGGCAAGTATTATTACAATTATGAATATTGGCATTCTAAAACCACTATACCGAAGTATTTGGACGCAATGTTGTGCAACCTAAATGTGAACATTGATTCTCGTGACGTCAGAAAATCCTTATTTGACGTCAAAATAAGCCATGGTTAGTTACAATATGATTGGACGATGGGGACGTTATGACATCAACGGCGCTCTTCCGCTGTTGATTTCCAGTGAAAACTGCGTGCAACTGTTTTCTTGTTTAAATTTAAACCCTTTCGACCAATGTTAAATGTAGATTAATGTTTGTTTGTTTGTTTGTATTGGAGTTTAACGGCCAAGACAACACTGTTTAGGTTATTTTAGCCGGCCAGTTGACCGTAGAAAAGATTTCATGATCAATCTCCACGAAAGAATGTTGCCGACCCCGGCAGGAATCGAACCCGCGTCCTCCTGGTCACAAGTCAGACGCTCAACCGACTGAGCTACCGAGGCCGGCCCAGATTAATGTAAATGTAATTAATAAAGGTTCAGTGAAGTGTGAAGATCGGGCCACTGACTGACCCGCTGTTTTATCTACGTTAGATATTTTTTATTCATTTCTGAAATGTCAAGGAAACGAAGCAAATTGGGTGTTTTCGTGACCTCGATACCCTGCACCTCCGTTTTGGTGGAATAGCATAATAACGATCTATGTACTGTAATCGATACTTTTGCTGTCATGAACACGTCATTGGCTTGTTCAAGAACCAACCGTGACCTATCATGCGGGCACGGCGCGAAAACAGTAAGCGGCTAGTACAGGTGTTCAATATTAAGGAAGCTACGAACCAAACATGATCAACATGTTGAAATACAACCCTGATTTGATCTGATTGGTCAAGACACATTATACTGTACCAAAACAATAAAATTAACCCTTTCACCTCTGCGTCTCTTCCGCCATTGTAGTTTTCCGAACATCTTTGTAAAATAGGGGGAGTGGCGGTATTCAAAAAGGGGGAGGGTGGGTAGGATGACAAAGAGTGAATATCCTGATGAGACGGCTATGGATGAGACGGCTCATAGCCGTCTCGTCACGATCTATACGGTTTGCATTGGCACCTACACTCGTCTATAGAGTCAAAAGGGTTAATTAACACAAAATGAAAATAAACAACATCGGATCATGTTGCAGCGGTTTGAACATATGTTGATCAATCATTTATGATATATCATCTTGATTAATAGCTGTTTTCAACAACAGAAGTACCATCCAGTGACTGGTACAGTCGCCAGGCAAGGGGATTTCCTTTTATTTTTTTTTTCAAGAAAACTTCGTCCCCCCGAAGAATAAGCACAAAACATATGCCGGATTATTTTGCGTCGCGCAGACATACCACAGAATGTCTTCAAAATAAAGCCAACCGTCCAACCGTAAATCAGGGGGGTAATCAGTTGTGGTTCGCGTCTCGCTCGGGCCACATGCAAGACGCCTATTTCTGCAGCGGAAGGTCAGGTATTTTTTCGCCTGGTACTCCGGTTTTCGCCCACCACCGAAAAATAAATGAAATAATCTTGAAAGGGCCGCACCCCCCCCCCCCCGCACACACACACACACACACACACACACACACACACACACACACACACACACACACACACACACACACACACACAGAGAGAGAGAGAGAGAGAGAGAGAGAGAGAAAAGAAAATAAATAAATAAATGAAAACAATCAGAGGGGCACAAAAACAGAAGACAGAAAAACTTATAAATGAAATCAGGAAGGGAAAGACAGCTCAGTCCAACAAAGCCTAATAGGCAGCTGGCTCATTTCATTTTCTTATTATTTTTATTTTCTGAAACTATCTCTTGAAACCTCCAACGAACGACTGATGTGAAAAGGAAATCTCAGTGTCTTTGGAATATTAATGTAGACCAATATCACAAGAATTCATTTGAAAATGCCAATCCTATTGCTGCGGAAGTAATATACAGTAAAATTCCTAATTTAAGACCACCTTTGGGTCTGTTCAAAAGTTATCTTAAAGACCATTTTTGAGCAGTCCCAAAAGTGGTCTCTCACCAGAGCACACCGGATGTAGAAAACACAAAGAAAATGTACCTACAACCTTCTAAATATGCTTCTAAAAGCATAATTTGCCTTAATTTTAGGTGGTCTTAATGTAGCGCAATTTTGCTGTACTTTATACATACATGTAGTGTGGATTTCCAACAGCTGCATTCCGTCTGTACCATGAACAGGATATGCAAATGTTTGTGCAACTGTTGGTCTTAAGCATCATACAAGAAAACAATGCAAAGTGCGGTTTCGATTTATCAAAATACATCATATCAGTTGCTGAGTGAGGAGACTGTCGAATCAATAAATTAGAATTAAAAATGATTTTAAAATATTCTGAAAATCCAAATTTTGATATGCAGACCTACCACAGACGTTACAGGTTGACTCGATCTGTTGTGAAAATTTATTGCGTAGCTGTAGATCCCACAAGTAGACTTTTCTGCAAACCTACCACAGACATAACAGCAAGGTGTGAAGTTTTATTGCGTAGCAGCAGATCCCTACGGAACCCGGGAAGGGACATGATTTTTTTTTATTTATAAGTTGTCCGCACAAGATAATATCTTGTCCGCACAAGATAATATGTTGTCCGAACAAGATAATATCTTGTCCGCTCAAGATATTATCTTGTTCGCACAACATAATAAAAATAAAAATCATGTCCCTTCCCGGGTTCCGTAGATCCCACAAGTAGGGTGGCTCGATGTTTCCAGAGATATTTAGCTAGCATCTCTGTGAATTGATAGGGATTCGGTCGGTACCATGTTAACAAGTCCGTGTAATGAGCATCCCTCTAACCCCCACTTTATATAGAGAAAGCTGTGCTTTTATATAGAGAAAGCTGTGCTTTACAGGGGTATACATTATTGTTCTTATTTCTGCTCCATGACACGCCGGCCGCGGTAGTTCAGTCGAATGCGCGTCTGATTGGTGATCAGGAGTACGCGGGTTCGATTCCTGCCGGGGTCGGCAACGTTCTTTCATAGAGACAGATCATGAAATCTTTTCTACGGTCATTCTCTCCCTTCCGCTGATTCCAGAAGGGCAGTTGTCAGTTTCTGGCGAAAGAATGTGCACTGTACTGGATAACCGCTTAGGAATAAGCTTGCCCAGGAAAAAGGTGGATAGGTAAACTGACCGGCTCAAAAATGACCTAAAATGTTGACTTGGCCATTAAACTCCAATACAATACAAACAAATCTGCTCCATGCAAAAATGCAGTTTATCACACTGATGCGTTATCGAAATGGGGTGGGGTGGGGTATGGTAATTAGCAGTCAGGTTCATGTGTGTGTGAATTCGGGTTTAACGTCGCTTTCAACATTTTTTCAGTCATATCACGACGGTGTCTGGTTGCGACAGGGAGCTCAATGCTCATGTTTATAGTGCTGCCTCACTGAAGTATCATGTCCCAGACACATTACATGATACCACACCCAGTCACATTATCCTGACACTGGATCGACCAGTCCTAGCTCTACCCCGTAAATCTGAGTGCCAAACGAGGAGCAGCTAGTACCATTTTTAACGACTTTGGTATGTCGCGGCCCGGGATCGAACCCGACACCTACCGTTCCCCGGAGCGGACACTCTACCAACTGAGCTATCGGGGCCGGTAGTCAGGTTCATAGAAGTTTATGTTTGCATGTATGAAGTGTCTCAAAAAGCATGCCACGACAATGCTTGTGACTGAGCCGCCACATGAGAAATGTGCCCTTAAAAGTCTCCGCCTTGCATTTTTCAAGTGCGTCTGCGTAGTCCACTAACAGCGCTTGAACCATCAACATTTATATGAAACTACACCAAAATCTCGGCTACGTACATGTACCCGCGAGCAGTAAAGGTTCTGGCGAGTCCGCACACGCGCGCAGCCTCGCCAGAAGCTTTACTGAACGTGTATGCGATAATGTCCATTTTGGCATGAACATACTCGAATGCAGCTGAACAAATATTGTCATTCAAGACTCTGAAATTAGGATATTTTCTGAAGAATATCAGTGATACGTTCCTTATGTAAACCCCAAGTTTTGCTTGTTTGATTTGAAGTTTAACGTCCCTGTCAACACTGTAAAGGTCATTTTAGAGACGTTGCTTCCAATTTTGTGGGACTTCTAATATATACATGCATTGTGAGCGCTTGTTAGAACCTATTCATTAATATGGTTCTAACGAGTTACATGTTCGTGATGTACCAGGGGTCTGTGTTCGATCCCGGGCTTCTCCAGACTTTCGGGTGAGTCTTTAAACCGATGTCCTGTCTCCGTATCACCTTAGCTATTGGTGGGACGTAAAACTCAAATGCACTCGCATTCATTAATTGTGAGTGAGTGTTTGAGTTTTACGTCCCACCAACAGCTAAGGTCATATGGAGACGGGATCTCGGTTTAAAGACTCATCCGAAAGTCAGGAGAAGCCCGGGATCGATCCTGCGGCCCCTGGTTTACCAGGCGAGTAGCGTAACCACTACACCACGGAGGCTTCTAACTCAATCACTGTATGTAATGTACTTACAATCTATGTTTCTGATAAAAAATAAGAAAACAACGTATATTCCCGTAAACCCAACTTTTCCCTATATAAAGAGGGGTCCACAAGGGTGTTTGCATTTATTATAAGGACCTATTAACGTGGTTGAAAAATGTTACGTTTGCACTAACATGTGAACGCATTGTTGTAACACGTCATCCAACTATCTAGGGCAATCCGCCGGAAGCGTGCAGGTCAACAGAATATGTCAATACGAGCCATATTACGTGTTATACGAAAACATTAGGTCAGCTTGAAATAGAAACGATGTTCTACTAGTGTTTGATATACTTTTTCTGGAGAAACAAGAAAAACGAACTTGACCCGCAACACGATTACATCTAGACTAGGTGTTGCCATTACAGATGACTTTCCACGAAGTTGTGTGCTTACTAGTAGCTATGTTGTATCGTTCTCATACATTTCGAAAACCGCCTATTCACATACATGTATATTGCAAATTTTACCAAGAAAACAATGAAAATGTTCAGATAAAATTTCTGATATTTTCGTATATCTGTTAAAAACATAGACGAGGCGGTTCTAACGAGTATCCCAAATCTATGTTTTAAGCAGAATTAAGGCGTAACTATACAAAATTTAGTGACACAGAGGCCTTTCTGATATTTGATCTTCATTAGTGTGTCTCAACCCCAAAGTTTTGCAACCGAAACGGATGACGGACAACACCCGGCAAACACAGCACATCCCCCTCCAAGCACACATGGACCGACATAGCTCATGAGACAGGTCAACTGGAGGCACCGCGGACTTATAGACGTC
Organism: Lucinisca nassula; assembly: GCA_963580285.1. Classification (NCBI taxonomy): domain Eukaryota; kingdom Metazoa; phylum Mollusca; class Bivalvia; order Lucinida; family Lucinidae; genus Lucinisca; species Lucinisca nassula. The sequence continues at coordinate 92,237,748 of OY757019.1, read as the reverse complement.
CCCAACCGAGCCAACATCAACAAACGTGGCCCATACTTCACGGAAGTCCCGGGCATCAGGGAGGAGATGACCAAAGTAGCGATACTTGCAAACTTTAAAATATTACAAAAAGTGACAACCAAATCCGCTTAGATACATGTCCCGCCCGACAAGAAATCCGAAAAAGGCCACCTGACAGAAATCAGAAAACCTGACAGAAAACCTGTCCAACCTGACAGAAATAAGAAAAAAATGTATACCCCTATAAAACCCCAGTTTTCATATATTAAAGTGGGGTTAAAGGGGTTTCATATTATATGGGAATGTTCTCGTGATGATTAGGAAAAAATGCCAGTTTTGGAGACATTCAGGAAAGCCTGTGTCTCACGGGTGTGTTTTCGTAATGTGGTTCGGAAGGGAATTATAAAACATGTATCATGTTCGTTTCCTTCCACCATTGTATAAATGATTTTTCGTGACATATTACGAAAACAGATTTGCTTGTTTGTGTTGAGGTTTAACGTCCCCGTCAACACTGTAAAGGTCATTTTGGAGACGTTGCTTCCAATTTTGTGGGTCTTTTACCCGACATTGAGATAAAATGACATCTCAAGCCCTGTTGCCAAATGAAACCAATAAGGTTTATAAGCATGGACGGGCCGACTCGCACCGCTTTGCCTGGGCAGGCTTAGATCCTCTGAGCGATTTACCAGTACTCATGTGCGGGTCGGTGTCAGCTCGCGTGGACGCATCATGCTGCCCATATATTTCTTCAAGCCCCGATGGGCGGGGGCCGATTAAAAAACATGTATCATGTTCGTTTCCGTCCACGACTGCATAAATGATTTTTCGTGACACATTACGAAAACACACCAGTGCGCTCTTTCATTTCTCCAAAACGTTTTTATTTTTTCTAATGCAAATTTTTGATAATTTTCTAATTTGTACTCCAAACATATTGGATTTTCGTTAGAACCGCCTCACTTAGAAATAACAGAAACATACCCCATAAACCAATGTTTCCTCTATATAAAGTGTGGTTTGCATAGTTGAACATCTTATAGACTTGTTTGAATTCCTTTTATGAGGATAAACTGTTTAACCGTTGTATGCGGGGAAAATCCTAAAGGGGTACCTTGTCAAACAGTGCAGGCCCAGATCAGACGCCGCAGAACGCGGCGTCTGATCAGGGCCAGCACTATTTGCTAACAGAATTTTCAGTCAAAAATAGAATAAAAACGAAAACATAGGCCTTACACCCCTTATATGACAAATGAACTTGTCCAATATATAGCAATGGAAGAGTTCACTAACTTATAATGGGTTAAACGAAATGATCCAGATTATCTGTCACGTTGTTGAAGAATATTTGATGAGAAAATTTTAGCCTTTCGATACTGCAAGTATCAATCTTACAGATTTGCCATTACGTTTGTGTTTTGCCTTTTAATACTGATAAATAATAATTAAAACTAGAAATGATGTTTGTAAAACACTATGCCCCCAACCATATGCTTGCCCCTAAATGCACAAACGCGAGGTATGTCCTTGGGCAAGATACGTTATGACAATGACCCACTCGACCCAGGTGTAATTTGGTAGCAGTAGTGTAAAAGTCACTGCCTCTCTCGCGCGCGCGCGCGTGATAAAATCCGGAATGAGTGTTCGAGAGCGATTAAATAAGCTTGGAGCTTTTATCACAATCGAACGAAAATAAATTAATATAAACTAAATGCCAAAATTTTCAAAGGGCCAAACTGAAGAACAAGATTTCATCCAACTTTTTTTCAGAATTAATTCAAAAGTTAATCAAGTTTATCCTCTTAACACCACCAATCAATTCATAAACTTTCAAGGCCCTAGCTTTTATAGTTTTTGTGATAGTTTGCTGATAAATTTCATCCATTTTTTCGAAGGGCCATAATTCTGGAAAGGGGCATAATCCAGACAAGAAAAAAATACATGTTAGGAATCCATATATGAAATTTAAGACCTAGCATATATGGTTCCAAAGTTATGCTATGCATCACAAAGCATACAATGTACAAATGTCCAAAGTTACAAAGGGCCATAACTCAAAAAGTATTTTTTTTTTTCAAAAGCTAATCAGGACATCTAATCATCACTAGCAATCTACTCATTAACTTTCAAGGCTCTAGCTTTAATAGTTTTTGAGATATTTTGCTGACAAGCTTTCATCCTTTAGTTTTCAAAGGGCCAGAAGTCAGGAAAGGGGCATAATCCTGATGAGAAAAAACATGTGCCAGCTGGTTCATTACGATAACACACCCGTGCGACATAATGCTTTTTTCACATCTCCAAAATAGCCACTTTTCTGACGAAAATCCGCCATATTTTTCTTATTTATACTTCAAATATAGGTTGCGGGTGCTCGTTAGAACCGCCTCATTGAGGCGGTTCTAACGAGTACCCACAACCTATGTATAGGAGCAGAAATAAGAAAAATAATGTTTACCCCCGTAAACCCCAGTTTTCTCTATATAAAGAGGGGTTTAGGTGGGTGTTCATTTCACGGACTTGTTATCTTGATGTTACATGAGGAATCCACATATGAAATTTCAAAAATCCTATCATACATGGTTATAAAGTTATGCTAGGCATCACAAAGCGTGCAATATACAAATGCCCGAAGTTACAAAGGGTCATAATTCATGAAGCATTTTTTTTTAAATTTCTTCAAAAGTTAATCAAGTCATCTACCCATCACTAGCAATCCACTCATCAACTTCCAAGGCTCTAGCTTTAACGGTTTTTGAGATAATTTGTTGACAAGATTGCATCCAAATTTTATCAAAAAGGGTCATAATTCAGGAAAGGGGCATAATCCTGACGAAACAAAATATACGTGTCAGCTTTTTTTTTTTTTTTTTTCGTGAAGAATCCATATATGAAATTAAGAAAATCTTGGACATATGGATGAGAAAGAAATACGTGTCAGCTAATTTTCCGCGAAAAATCCATATATGAAATTCCAAAACCCTACCATACACAGCTCTTAAGTTATGCTATGCATCACATAGCATACAATGTACAAAAACCCAAAGTGACAAAGGGCCATAACTCATGAAGCATTTTTCAGAATTTAGGCAAACATTAATCAGGACATCTACTCATCACAACCTGACTAGTTACCAATTGTCAAGGCTCTAGCTCCAATAGTTTTTTGAGATATTTTGCTGACAAGATTTTATCAAAACAATATTCAAAGGGCAATAATTCTAGAAATCGCAACAATCAGAATGTGAAAAAAATATACGTCACATAATTTTCCATGAGGAATCCATATATGAAATTTCAAAACCCTGGCATACACGGTTCTTAAGTTATGCTATGCATCACAATGCATACAATGTACAAATGCCCAAATTGACAAAGGTCCATAACTCATGAAGCATTTTTTCAGAATTTAGTCAAAAGTTTATCAGGTAATCTACTCGTCACCATCAATCTATTCACCAACTTTCAAGGCTCTAGCTCCATTAGATTTTGAGATATTTTGCTGACAAGATTTTATCCACAAAAAAAAAAAAAATTAAGGGGCAATAACTCTCAATGTTAGGCTGAGGACCCACAAAATTAGAAGAAAATTCTCCAAAATGACATAAATTGTGTTGACGGGGACGTTACACCTCGATTCAAACAAACAACACTATTCGGTCCGAGTTCGAATGTCAACTTGGGCATCACGTGCACAAGTCCGTGAAATGAATACCCCCTAAACCTCATTTTATAAAGAGAAGACTGGGGTTTACGGGGCTATACATTATTTTTCTTATTTCTGCTGCAAGACTTAGGTTGTTGGTACTCGTTAGAACCGCCTCAATAAGGTGATCTCACGAGTACCCAAACCTATGTTTGCAGTAAAAATAAGAAAAAAAAAAAAAGGATTTTCCTCAGAACAAGTGCCATTGTGCATGGGGATGTGAAAACTTGCACTATGTAGCATGTGTGTTATCGTTGAATGTCAAAATACGATATTCAGCCCGAATTCGAATATCGCGAATATCGAGAAGCGAATAACGGAAAACCGAAAATCAAACTAAAACGAAAACGAACTTGCCTCCGTTGCCTAATGGATAAGTGCGGTGACTCTTAATCATTAGGTCTCTCGCCGATGTGGTTCGTGCCTTGCTTGGGCCACATGTGAGACGCAATCACGGTTCTGCAACGGAATGTCAGGTGATGTTTTCACCGGGTACTCCGGTTTTCGCCCACCTCAAATTATCGATCAGCTCGAAATAAGTGAAATAATCTTGAAAGGACCGTAAAACAAAATGAAAAGAAACGAAGCGAAAAGCGAAAATCAAACTAGCTCCACCTTCCTATTAACATGTCCGTTTGATGATGACCACGGTAAAGTCCACATTATATAGAGAAAATTGGCGTGTACAGGGTGCGATTAGTTTATACTAATATATTTTAGTTCGATTGCGATGAAAGCTTCAAGCTTATTGAATCGCTCTCGAACACTCATTCCGGGTATTTTCACGCGCGCGCGAGAGAGAGTGGCTTTGGCTTTTACACCACTGCTACCCATTTACACCTGGGTGGAGTGGGGCAGTGTCATTACGTGTCTTGCCCAAGGACACACCTCGATACCGGTGGCCGAATTCGAACGCACAACCTCTCGATCATAAGTCGAACGCGCTAACCACTGCGCTATCGAGGCTGATCAGGGTGCGATTACATTTTCTTATTTCTATTCCAATTTATAGGTTGTGCGTACTCGTCATAGAGGTCCCTAAATCTATGTTTGGAGCAGAAATAAAGAAAACAAAACAAATTTTCATCAGCAAATGTCGTTTTTGGAGATTTGAAAGAATGCACTATGTTACACGGATGTGTTTAATATTGCTATCAGATCATACAGGCGTGCTGTTCTGATGCAGAATACGGGGGCATTTAGAGCCGTAATGCGTAACAGTGTCGAAGGTTTCGTGCATTTGTCAAACATGCATGAAAAATCTAACCTGCAATAATTCACAATTTTATTCATGCAGTGCGCTAGAGCGGTCATTGTAGATGACCAAGTTTTTGACACTGGGCGAAAATATGGCCGTAACTAGCAATGCTGAATAAGAAATCCGGTATCGCATCATGATCTGCACAACTTGCTTCAGAAACACCCCGGCCCCCACCCATCGGGGCTTGAAGAAATAGATGGGCAGCATGATACTTCCACACAGAGCCGAAACCGACCGCACAAGAATACTGGTAAACCGCTAAGAGGATCTAAGCCTGCCCAGGCAAAGTGGTGTGAGTCCATGCTTATAAACCACATTGGTTTCGTTGGGCAACAGGGCTTTAGATGTCATTTCATCCAGAGGGTAAATAAGAGATGCATCCCACCGTGTACTTTGCAACCCACAACGTTTGCGCCCTATAATGATATAGATAGATTAGGATGTTAATGTAGGCACGAAAATGGGATATGAGATTTCAGCTCGTTAAGGGCAATATTATGCAGATAACTAGGAAAGGAACAATGTGGCCCCGTCAAGCGATTTTGGTACTTATCGCCTATGCGAGCAGCGAAGGTTCAGGCGAGCCTGCGCATCCGCGCAGTCTCGCCAGAACCTTCGCTGCTCGCTCATACAAGCAGTGAATCAAAAGGAACCTTCAGACAGAAAGCCATGTCCCTGGCCCCTCTGAATGGCTGGGCATGCGCAGTTAAAATTTGTCATGACGGAATGCTCGAAGACACAAATTCGCTTGGCGGGGCTCAATTAAAATCGCGGCTTCTTACACCTTACAGGGAATGTGGATTCCATTAAATACCTTCGTGTGACGATCACACCCAATTTGAGATGGAATACACGTACTAGCAGCATGTGTTCTAAGGCAAATAGAACGCTTGGTTTCCTGAGGCGAAATCTTCTCCAGTGTCCTCAGGAGCATATAAAAATGTGTTCACCCAATCTTGGAATATGATAGTTGTATCTGGGACCCCAGTTGAGTGGTCCTAGAATACTAGGAAACTTAAGACGAGAGTCTCTCAGGAAAAGGCGAAAAGACGAAAAGACGAAAAAAAAAAAAAAAACTACAGGCTCATACTTTTATACAAAGATCTAAAGGGTGCTGTCAGCATTCTAATAGATGCCCATGTTCCCCCAGCTATGTGCTGCAGAAATCATCATTCCTTGGCGTTTTAGACCCTTACTGCAAGAACTGACAAATATAAAGAGTTGCTCTTCCCCCGGACCATTGGAGATTGGTATATCCTTCCCGATTCGATTATTTCGACAGCTGAAGGTGATGAGGATTGTGTAGCTTGGTTTACCTCTTTGGTGAAAGCTAGGGACTAACTTGCCATATCACAGAATATCAGCTGACGTGTCACCAGTAACAATTCTGATCTGATCTGAAGTGCTTTAACTTTAGGAGGTTTATGCCAGGTGGATCCCCATCTTTTGACACCTGGACAAAACGGGGTAAGTGTAGAAAAAGTCTCAGAACTTCTAGCAAAATATAAGGATGCGGATCCCAGGAGACTCAGAGAAATAGTAACTGAAGATGAAACGCGGCTGTACATCACGTGAACAAGTCCGTGAAAAGAAGACCCCCCCTAAACCCCATTTTATATAGAGAAAAACAGGGGTTTACGGGGGTATACTTTATTTCCGTTATTTCTGCTCCAAGACATAGGTTGTGGGTACTCGTTAGAACCGCCTCACTGAGGCGGTTCTAACGAGCACCCTCAACCTATGTTTTGAGCATTTATAACAAACATATCAAGGATTTTCATCAGAAAAGTAGCCATTTTGGAGGTGTGAGAAAATGCACTATGTCGCACGGGTGTGTTATCGTAATGATTTTTTGAACCCGATTGCGAAGAAAACAATAAAGTATGGGTAGATGGAAATGGCGAAAGACCTCAAATCACCGGAGAAATTAGATTTCGAGGCGTGTCATGTACGCTCTATTTTTGACTGCTATAACAATATGTATATTTTGGCACGTGTTGGCGTAGAGTTTATTGTTGACTGTCAATCATTTTGTCACATATATTGTGCCTTATGATTTTATTTAGTTTATGTCTCAAAATATTGCTGTCCTTAACGTTAACAAGTCCTCTGGAAAATCCCATTTCATAGTGAAATATTGAGTTTACATGTGTAGTGTTTTTATTGTTTTTTGCACCAAACATACCATTACGTAAACACACCTATACAAATACATTGCCACCTTTATCACCGAAAAAATGAAATTTTTATGATGAAAAATTGTGATATTTTTCTAATTTCTGCTCAAAATATAGATCGTGGGCACTCGTTAGAACCGCCTCATCGAGGCGGTTCTAACGAGTACCCACAATCTATATTTTAGAGCAGAAATAAGAAAAATAAGGTTTACCCCCGGAAACCCCAGTTTTACTATATAAAAGTAGGGTTCAAGAGGGTCAAAATTAAATAGGCGTGTTTTCCTGATGCAGTGAAATTCCGCTATTAAAACCACCTAAAATTAAGACTGATTTTACTTCAGAAAGTTTATTTAGAAGGGTGATATTATTTTTTCTTTATGTTTTCTTAATACAATGTCCTCTGGTCGGGGAACACCTTTGAGACTGTTCAAAAGTGGTCTTAAAGACCTCGATGAGGCGGTTCTAACGAGTGCCCACGATCTATATTTTGAGCAGAAATTAGAAAAATATCACAATTTTTCATCATAAAAAATCATTTTTTCGGTGATAAAGGTGGCAATGTATTTGTATAGGTGTGTTTACGTAATGGTATGTTTGGTGCAAAAACAATAAAAACACTACACATGTAAACTCAATATTTCACTATGAAATGGGATTTTCCAGAGGACTTGTTAACGTTAAGGACAGCAATATTTTGTCCAAAGGTGGTCTTCATAAAGGAATTTTACTGTATATCGTAGATACCATTTCATGAAAATCGTCAGGTAAAGATGCCTATATAATTCTGACCCCCTTAAACCACAATTTTACAAGTAAAACTGCGGTTTACAGGGTAAACATTATTTCCATTTTTTCTGCTTAAAACAGAGATTGTGGGCACTGGAGAGAACCACCTCGCTGAGGCGGCTCTAGTTAGTACCCACAATCTATGTTTTGAGCAGAAATATGAAAAGTATCAGATATTTTTATCTGAAAATGTTCATTTTTTGATGGTAAAATTTTCAATATTGTTTTCGTAATTTTTACCATGACTTCTTTTCTACGGTCATTCCCTCCTTTCCGCTGATTCAAGAAGGGCAGTTGTCAGTTTCTTGTGAAAGAATGCACACTGTACTCGTTAACCATTTATGCATAAGCCCGGCTAGGAAAAGTGTCGTGAGGTATACTGACAGGCTGGATATAACCTAATTAGTGTTGACCTGGTCGTTAAATTCCTAACAAACAAACAAACTTGTTAGAACCGACCAAAAAAAAAAAAATTCTTACAAGACACAGAGCAAGGCATAGATTGTGGGTACTTGTTTGAAATCGCCTCAACCAGGCTGTGTTTTTCTATCGCCTCTAGAAGGCGGTTCTAACCAGCACTCACAAGCAATCATTCGATCATTAATAAGAAATGCATCCTAAATATTTGATTAAGTTTTATTCATATTGCCACGGAAGGCAGCATATTCATGTTAAAAGGTCCGTGTAATTAACCCACTAAATCCCACTTTGTATAGTAAAACGTTGGTTTACATGGGTATACATTACTTTCTTTATTTTTGTTCAGAAACATATATTGTGGGTATACCTTTTAGAACCGCCTCAATGAGGTGGTTCTAGCGAGCACCCAAAATCTATATTTGGACTAGAAATAAGAAAAAATATCAAGACTTTTCATTTGAAAAATGCTGGGCTTCAGATATATAAGACGCCACTTTTGGACACGAATGTGTTATCTTAATGTGTCTCGTTTTGTTGTGTTTCCTAATGAAGGCATGGCGAAAACGTTCTTTGAGCTCGAAAGCATCCCAATAAAACTTCTGGCATCTGGCAAGGCCGAAGGACCAGATGCAATACCTTCTGAGACCTACAAAGCAGGAAATGAAGAGGATGGCAGAGTTGTTTCACATTATGTGGAGAAAAGAAGCTATCCTTCAAAAATTCAAGGCTGCGTTAATTATCCACCTATTCAAACGGAAAGGGAACCCTCAGAGCTGTGACAATCACCGTGGCATCTCTTTATTGTTAATTGCTGGGAACGGCCTTGCAAGAGTCCTACTTAACCGACTCAATGGACACTCTGAACAGGCAGGTCTTCTACCAGAAAGCCAGTGTGGGTTTAGAAAAGACAGGAACTATTGACATGATCTTCACAACAAGGCAGCTTCAAGAGATGTGCCAGGAACAGACTATAGACCTATATCTGACCTTTGTTGTCTTAAACAGTAAGTCGTTAGGGTCTTTGGAAAATCATGGGGAAGTCTAGATGTCCAACAAAGTTCATAGCAATCGTGAGACAGTTTCACGATGGTGTGCTTGCTAGGATCCAAAATAATGGTGAGTTAACAGATCCATTCCCGTTGACAAACAGAGTTGCTAGCCCCATCACTGTTCAGTATGATGTTCTCTGTCATGCTCAAAGATGCTTTCCAGGATGGTAACAATGGCAAATCTATTAGTTATCGCTTTGATGGGAAGCTTTTCAACTTGAGAAGGTGCAGCCAGAGGTGTTAGATGAGTTCCTGTTTGCTGATGACATGGCAAAAGATGCTCCAACAGAAGAGAAGTTGCAAAGAGGTAAAGGTCAAGTATCTGACTCCTATGATATCTATGACCTCAAAATCAGCATCAAAAAGACTGCGGCAGTGTATCAGCCAGCACTGGCAAGCCTTACAAAGAGCCCATCATCACAGTTTATTTGTTTGATTTGAGGTTTTACGTCCGCGTCAACACAGTATAAGTCATTTTGGAGGCGTTGCTTCCAATTTTGTTGGACTTTTACCCGACATTGAGATGAAATGACATCTCAAGACATGTCGCCCAATGAAACCAATAGAGTTTTATAAGCATGGACAGTGAAAGGTAAAAGATTGCAAGTGGGGACAAGTTCAACTACCTTGGGAGCACACTGTCAAGAGCCTTGCACATTGATGATGAAGTCAATGCCAGGATTGCCAAAGCTAGTGCAGCATTCGGAAGACTTCGTAGTAGTGTCTGTGATCGAAGTGGAATCAGACTTGACACAAAACTGAACGGCTACAGAGCTGTGGTGCTGCCATCACTATTGTATGCATGTGAAGCATAAAATATTTTTGCTAAAAATGTAAGTATCATTTGCACTTGCAAAAGCTACTCACATTTTTTTTTCAGCAAAACTACCTGAGTATTAGATTTTGTACTTGCTAGAACAGTTAACAATTCGACCTCTAAACTGGGACAAGATAAATAAATACACCATAATCTTTTTAACACTTTTATTTGAGTATAAAGCAGAAACCTTGCTTGTTAAACAGCCATGTTTACCAAGGGCATGTCAAAAGACTGAATCACTTCCATACAAGCTGTCTAAGAAAACACTTAAAGATTACGTGGCAAGACAGGATTCCAGACACGGAAGTCCTGAACAGAGCAGGGATGCAAAGTGAACATATGCTTCTGAAATTCGCACAGTTAAGATGGAAAGCCATGTTACCCGCATATCTGAGAAACGTTTGCCAACGACTTCTTTGAGAACTAGAAATCCCATGGCGATCAGAAGCGCTACATATGTTTAAGGACACTCTCAAAGCCTCCCTCAGGGACTTCAACTTTCCAACAGAGCCATGGGAACAAATTCTACAGGATACAGCAAAGTGGCGAGGTCTCATCAGAAGGGGAGCCAGTGAATACGAGGCAAAAAGAATCAGTGTGAAGTTGAGCAGAAACGCACACAGCGCAAAGCAAGAGCTAAGGCATAACCAACGGAGCTGTCTCCCTCTAGCATCTGTTGCTCTGTCTGGTCTCATCAGCCATCTTAGAACACACAAACAGTAACACTTCTCAAATGTGCTTACGATAGGTCATTGTCAGTAATGACGGACACGCTATTATTATTAAATCACAGTTCAGAGGTCAGTGGTAAAGAAAATCTAATCAAGAGTGTGTAGCAGTAGTTTGTTGTAGATTTCATCACTGCACTTTAATGGCGCGCGCTGTAATAGAATTTCTCATTACAATAACACACCAGTTTGACAAAGTGATTTTTTTCAAATCTCCAAAATAGCTACTTTTCTGATGAGAATGGGTATATACTCCGAGCATAGGATGTGGGTGCTCGTTAGAACCACCTCCTTGAGGTGGTTCTAATGAGTACACACAACCTATGTCTTGGAACAGAAATAAGAAAAGTAATGTATACCCCTTACACCCCTGTTGTTTTCGAATGGCGCGTTTTGTCAGAATTTCTGTCAGATTTTGTGCAGAACAGAATAGAAAAAAAAATGGTCAAATGATAAACAGAATCCTACACTCGAGGTAATTTCATTTAGATTTTTTAAAACTCGCCGAAAGCTCGTTTGATGAATTTCATATAAATGACCACTCGTGTAAGATATGGAAGCGTCAAAGAATTATAACCTACCGGGTTCCGTTCGTGTCCACAAATTCAATCTCAACAGGATCGTTGTTTCCTACCGTATCCATCACTGCGGTATTATTCCTCTCAGGTTAATCACAGTAAGCATGGACTATGTTGTATACTTCTTATACCGCAGTCAGTGATTCTAGACAACGCTGTTATAGTCACCGCTTCCTTGAAACATTATTGATTTATAAGCTCGCTGTTTACCGGGAATGAAGACTCCTTCCTCAACAAACAGGATCCGGGATGACCTCGAATTTTTTTTAACTTTAAATGTAAGGAAGCATCTCAATTAAATCAGTGCAGGAAAATATGTTAATTTCCGTAATACCCTTTCTTATTGGCAATTATCGCGCCATGGTCTGTAGCACTAACAAATAGCGGCCAAGATGCATTCGAAAATCCTTCTAGAGACAACAGATTACCAGAAGAAATGCACGTGCGAACTGATGTATAAATAATGATGAAGGTATACAATTACGATATAAGGTAATAGTGTCACTTTTGTCCCGTAACGATTGGAAGTAACAATCTAACTGTGAGAAGAGCCAGAGGTTTCGTCATAGTTTAATAGCGATCTAATTCAGTTTCACCTATATTTCAGCAAGTAAGCTTTCTTTTCCAAAGGCTATAGAACAAGCTGCGTTTTGATATCTTTATTTGATTTTTCAATTCATTATTTGATGCTCCCATCTTACTAATAAATACTGTTGACACACTATTAGATCATTCCTGCTCCTTCGAACGAAATATGTCACTCTTACTCCATCAGGTGTTAAGTATTGTTTTATGATAAAAATTAATTAGTAAGATAAGGCGGTCTATTAATGAAAGGGGGGAAAAGTGGATCGCCCTAGCAAACACCTTTCTGACAGCTAATCACCACAGGCATAACCAAAATGTTATGTTTTACACAGGAAGATTCTTGTCAATAAGCTGATGTAAATGAAAGCGTGTCTGTGGTTTTGTAAAACGTTCCGAAAGGAGCACATAAACAAGAGATATTATGTCTTGTCAAGTGTGAACAAGAGTGAAAAGCATTTTCAGCTAGAGAAGGAAATGACTGATTAAGCAACTAGATGATATTTTAGAAGTGCTTGGGGTAACTGATCTAATATTGTTCATTTATAAAAGTGCGTGTTTGTTGTTTGGTGTAACTTCTGTGTAAGTTCCCAAGCCAAACAAAGAGTCAATAAACTTTGGAAACATATCAGGACTAATAAACAGAGTTGATGTAAGACTAGAAGCTGATGTCTTTGACGTTTTGGTGTGTCATCGGTCTAGTTTCTGGATCGGTCAACTTCTACGTGAGTTTAGTCATGAAACACTGCATGCTCGTGGTACATGTCTAAATGTTGAATACCAAACCTGCTTAAAGGATAATTAGAAGTAACAAAGGTATGTACTGATTTGGTTGGTTGGTTGATTTGAAGTTTAACGTCCCCGTCAACACTGCATAGGTCATTTTGGAGACGTTGCTTCCAATTTTGTGGGACTTTTGACCGACATTGAGATGAAATGACATGTAAAGCCCTGTCGCCCAATGAAACCAATAGGGTTTATAAGCATGGACAGTCCGACTCGCACCGCTTTGCATGGGCAGGCTTAGATCCTCTAGGCGGTTTACCAGTACTCGTGCGCGGTCGGATTCAGCTCAGCGTGGAAGAATCATGCAGCCTGTATATTTCTTCAAGCCTCTATGGGCGGGGGCCGGACCGCGAGTGTAAACTTATGTTTATCATATAACGATTAAGCCATTTAGTACCAGAAACCCCTTAAGGGGTACCTTGGCAAACGGTGCAGGCCCAGATCAGACGCCGCAGAACGCGACGTCTGATCAGGGCCTACACTGTTTGAAAAAAAGTTAAGCCATTTCCCGAATAAATTTTGAAGAAAACACAACCTAACACCCCTAAATTTCGCAATGGACTCCTGCCATATATAAGGAGGAAGATTCCATTTGGTACAAAAAGGGTTAACAGCCAGGTTCAATCCCGAACAAGTTCAAAACAATTCATAAGAAGGCATAAGCTTGTCACGAACGGCGATATGACGTTCTGCGGTACGGGCCTCTGTGGCCTACATTACGAAAACACGTCTATACAAATACATTGTAAACTTTGCCGCCGAAAAGACGAACAATTGTGATATATTTTCAACCACTGCTCTGCACTCAATTTTTGAAGAAAATTCGGCAACAGTGACGACCCTTTCCATGTTATACGTATTCTAGACTGACTCGTAAATTTCATACGTCACATATATTGCACGACCCGCGGAAAAAGCGACCGACTGAAGTCGGTTGATTTCTAAGAGTGCCCTAAAATCACCGTGTCATTCTGTCAGTCTGTCTGTCCGTCCGTAACCCGTTTGTGAAAATTGGTGATAGTGACTTAACCGCTTGGAATATTTAAACAATTTTTGGCATACTGATAGATATCAATGAGATCTAACCAATGAACTTGCGAAATATTACATTCCATTTAGTATAGCCTCGCCGAGGCGAAAAATGTGAAAATTTTCAAACTGCTTCTCGGAAACCGTTGGGGCCGATTGAAGTCAAATTTCATATGGAGCCTCTATGGGATGGGGGAAACCAAAATTTGCTCATGGGGTCCAGGTCACATGACCAAAATGGCCGCCAAGCCATATATGGTCTGTCTGTCTGTCCGTCCGTAACCCGTTTGTGAAAATTGGTGATAGTGACTTAACCGCTTGGAATATTTAAACAATTTTTAGCATACTGATAGATATCAATGAGATCTAACCAATGAACTTGCGAAATATTACATTCCATTTAGTATAGCCTCGCCGAGGCGAAAAATGTGAAAATTTTCGAACTGCTTCTCCTCGGAAACCGTTGGGCCGATTGAAGTCAAATTTCATATGGAGCCTCTATGGGATGGGGGAAACCAAAATTTGCTCATGGGGTCCAGGTCACATGACCAAAATGGCCGCAAAGCCATATATGGTAAAACCCCTTCAAAAATAGTCTTCTCCAGAACCAGTGGGCAGATTTCCACGAAACTTGATAAATAGCATATGGGACATAGGCCCATCATAAATTGCTAAAATGGTGACCCTGGGTTGACCTTGACCTTCTTTGTGCCTAGGTCAAACTTTGACACATGTGTTTTTGTTGGAATATTTAAACAATTTTTGGCATACTGATAGATATCAATGAGATCTAACCAATGAACTTGCGAAATATTACATTCCATTAAATATAGCCTCGCCGAGGCGAAAAATGTGAAAATGTTCAAACTGCTTCTCCTCGGAAACCGTTGGGCCGATTGAAGTCAAATTTCATATGGAGCCTCTATGGGATGGGGGAAACCAAAATTTGCTCATGAGGTCCAGGTCACATGACCAAAATGGCCACCAAGCCATATATGGTAAAAACCCTTCAAAAATAGTCTTCTCAAGAACCACTGGGCAGATTTCCACGAAACTTAATAAATAGCATCTGGGACGTAGGCCCATCATAATTTGCTAAAATGGTGACCCTGGGTTGACCTTGACCTTCTTTGTGCCTAGGTCAAACTTTGACACATAAGCTTTTGTATTGGAAAAGTGAGAATGCATTTTATCCTACAAACGATTCAGAATACATTACTAAAGTATAAGATATATTTTTGCTCCTTACGATAAGGCGCATTTATTGGGGGATCCGTTTTAGGTCCAGGTCACATGACCAAAATGGCCGTCATTCCCATATATGGTAACACTCATAAAGCTAAAAGCATCCGGCAGGTCGTGCACTTCAGCTGAAGCACTGGTTCACTACTGGCTTCATGTAGATTTCATATATCTAGATGCCATATGTATTCACTACTGGCTTCATGCAGATTTCATATACATGTATTTATACGCCACACACGTGGCCCTTGATTTGGGACAGGGAGTTCTCGGCTACAAAATTACAAAATACCCTACATGCGTGACCCTTGATTTTGGACTAATAAGGAAATATAACTGAAGTATCTTGTTCGACATTAGGGCAAACGAGAATGCGTATGTGAACATTTTATCGACATGAGACCGATGCAGGTATTTCCACTTCGACTGGAACTAAGGTACATGTATCTACCGAAGTAACCAAAGTTACAGCCGAACATCGAAGGTATGTTGAACGGTAAATTTCTTATTTCGTAAATTTCACACCCATAAGAAGAATTGGTACCAATACGTCACATTTTCCAAATGTGAAATGTACGTATGGTCAATTCCGATAAATTTTGAAGTCTAAATTTTGTGCTCAAATTTCTCATGTTGATAATTTCTGGCGTGTGAGGTTTGAAGAACTTGTGCGACTTTTTCTCGGGTGTGAAGAATTGGTACCAATTCCTCACACATGTGAAGAACTCGTTGATAATTTCTGACGTATAGAGACTTTGTAAGAAATATCGATATGAAGTTTCATGACTGTTCCTTCATATTCTTGAGTGTTTTTCTTCATATTTGGTGTGACAGAGCGGATGCGATTTTGTGACGGTCAGAATGACATGGTTCCCAGGGACATGATTCATAAATCCCAGGGACGTGATTCATATATACAACAAAGGGAGACGCCTCAAAAGGCTTTTTAAACTTTGAAAATAATAAAACAGCCTTCGCGGTAGCGAGGCCGTCTACAATTACTTATTGTCGGGAGTTTTAGATCGACCCGTCCGGCACATTCTTTCGTGAGGAATTGGTCATAAAAATATTGCTATGACCAAACCAATCATCTCCTTCCGCTGATTCCAGTAGAGCAGTTGTCAGCTGATGGAGAAAGAATTTTCACTAAGTACCGGTTAACTGCCTCCGGAAGTGTAGACCCGAATTTTTGATATACGTCTATTTGCAATACAGATTTCATGCTCAATGGCGGTGACCATGAAAATATAATCTCGATCCCCTGGAGTTTTGAAATTATTCACAATAATACAAAACTGATTGGTTTGCGTACAGGCTTCCCATCTCAATGAATGACCATTCCTTGACTATATGCCACTCTTCCATTTCTAAAGACAGACTATCGGATGAGTCTTTAAACCGAGGTCCCGTCTCCGTATGACCTTAGCTGTTGGTGGGACGTAAAACTCAAACACCCACTCACTCCATTTCTAAAGATCCTTAGAGTCGCAGCACGCATATAGACCTATTGTCACGTACGCCTCGTGGTAAACCATTGTAAATTTTAATGACTGTACTTTTTCGCAATCGTCCCCGTCCATCGGGACTTAAAGAAATATATTGGGCGGCATGGTGCTTCAACACAGAGCTGAAACTGACCACACACACACACACGTAATGGTAAACCGTTTAGAAGGACTAAGCCTGCCCAGGCAAAGTGGTGTGTGTCGGTCCGTCCAATGAATATAAGCCTTTTGGTTTCATTAGGCGGCACGGCTTGAGATGTCATTTCATCTCAATGTCGGGTAAAAGTCCCACAAAATTGGAAGCAACGTCTCCAAAACGACCTAAATAGTGTTGTCCAGGAACAGTTTGGTTTGGTCAATTGACCGTCTATTATCTTAGCTGTTAAGCGTAGACGTCAAACACTAAATCAAGCAAACAAATGAACAAACAAACAAACAAAAACAAATACAGTAGAACGTCGATGGCTCGAACACCGGTGGCTCGTTTACCATGGATGTGTCGAACCCATTCTTGAGCCCATAGCGAAATCCTCTACATAAGACATGGTGGGGAATAATTAAGGAGAATTTAGTCTTTTATCCTGCAAATGTATGTTGTGTGTACTCATTAGAATCGCCTCGATGAGGCGATTCTAATGAGTACAAACAGCATACATTTTCATCAGAGAACACCGAAAATATATCTAAAAGTATCTCGTTATGCCTCCTGACAGTAATCTCAGTGGCTCGAACTACCCCAGTCTCGAACAGGTTTTCGATGTTCCAAAGGTGTTCGAGCTATTGAAGTTCGACTGTACCCAGAATAGCTCCATAACCACTCAGAAGAACAGGGCATCTGTTTGTTTGTTTCACTCATTGATTTCTAAATAAGAAGTCAAAAATAATTATACGGAAGGCCCAGAGAGTGTCACAATAAAATAACGCAGCCTATCCCAGTCACCAATAGGAAGCGGAAACTCCTCCGAACAGAAACCAATATATTACAAATAAACATAAGCAGAAAAAAAATAGCTTTTGCTAAGACTTGCTTTTATACTAAACAAGCTGAAACACGGTGGAAAGGTTTTCTCGAGTCTCGGCTCATGTTAAGCTTTGGGTGGTACAGAATGGGGCTAACTGGAAATACAATGGGGCTAAAAAAGATATGATGGGACTGGGAAAAAAGTATGAATGGGGCTGTTTTACCTGTATTTTTATTGGAAGTCAATGGGGCTAATCCAGACAAAATACGAACATTTTGAGTTTACACAAAGTCAAAGCATTTGTAGTTTTTGGAAGCGTGTTGTCTTAGCAGCAGAAAATGCCTCCCTGAACACTTTCAGGGATGCAACCTTAAAGTCGAGTTTCACTGTCTAATCCCTGCTCATTGGTACATCTAAGAAGCGAATTTAACATGTCTGTGTAGCACATCTCAGTTTTGTTTGGTGACAAAGCATATACAAGGGGTACATAATGTCCATTTTTGAATCCATGGATTGTGTAAAACTGTGTAAGCATTTTAACTCTTGTCTCAGAAGTTCCAGCAGTAAAACATTGGAATTTCCTTCCACGTTTTATAAAAGTATAGTTTGCGTGAGAAGAATGGGAATCGAATGCAAAAAGCTTTGATGTGTATCTTATCGATGTTAGGAAAATGCATGGTTTTGCAGATTTCTTTGCAGACGATACAACGCTTCACTCGCATAGTGACAGAGTCGATGTTATTTAAGATCATCTTCTAGCTAATTTCTCCGAAACGAAACAATGGAGCAAGCGTAATAAATTACCAATAAATTATAAAAAGACGACCTGCATGGCCGTAGGTACAAGACAAAGAATTAATGACTCTCGTTAAATAGAGCTGAAACTGGACGATGTCCACATCGAAAATGTCTCCAAGCAGAAGCTTCTGGGTGCTTTTATTGATGAGAACCTAAATTGGTCTGCACATATCGATTACATTTGTCTAATCCAAAATATCATTCTTAAGACAACTATCTGACTATGTACCAGTAGATATCCACAAACAGTTTTAGCAGAGTTACATAACGCCTCTGATAGATTATGGTTCTGTAGTCTGGAGCTCGACCTCCGTGTCTAATCTTGAAAGGCTCCTTAAACTGCAAAAGCGAGCTGCAAGAATTATTCTTAAGGCTGATTTTCGAACTCCATCAGCAGACATGTTCCGTGAGTTAGGTTGATTATCAGTCCAAAGTAGACTCAAATATAATAAAGCGGTGCTAACATACAAAGCGCTTAATAAAATGACCCCCAGAATACTTATCAAACATGCTTAAGCCCGTCTCCCAAACTCATACTTTAAACTTGAGATCGAGTGAAAACGGGGCCTTATATGTACCGAGATCGCGTACATCACTTTATAATGGAGCGTTCTCATACTCAGCACCTAAGCTATGGAACTCCCTTCCTCCGTCCGTCAGAATTGTAATACAGTTGATGCGTTTAAAAATGTCTTAAACCTATAGTTTAGCTGGAAGCGAATTTATTTCTTCGTATGTTTTATCGTTTTAAAGTCCGTACTTCTACCACGTGACTAGTCTGTGACAAGTGTTGTATGTGCCCTTTTTCCTTTTTTATGCATTAATCTTAAGGTCTCTTGTTAAAATTAAGCATGTTGAATGCTTTCTTGCTTGTGACGGTTCTTTTGCAGAGTCACAACATATCTGCTGTTATATTGTAGTTATAGGTTATTGACTTTATATTGTGAAATATTCGGCCCAAAGTCATATGGCGAAGGACGCACGAGCTTGCGAGTGCGTCTCCGCCATATGAACGAGGGCCGAATATTTCACAATATAAAGTCAATAACCTTTTTATTATATATACAAAACTTTAACTCTTTTAAAACTCAGGACTGCCTGGCATAGAAATCTGAATGTAAAATGATAATATATACTTTTAAGTGGCTTAAAATAGAAAATAATGCAGCTCGTTTGATATCTTCCTACACATTGCAAAACCACGCCCAATGGCGCCAAAGTCAATATGACGTTAACGTCGTTTGATGTGACGTCATTAAAAACATCGACGTTTGCCAACGCAGAACGCCATTTTTTCCGGAGTTTCCGTTTAGTTTCTTTCAAAGTACTCCTGATTTACTGAAATAAAGTTCTGTAAATCTTTAAAGATTGCAGGTAGGTCATATTTGTTACCATAAAATGCGCTTTGTGCTCTGTGTCACAGCCTGCATTCGTTTTATTTCTTCGTTCTCTCAGTCGATTCGCACGACAAGATGGCTGCCGAGTGCCATGATTCAAAACTAGGAAATTTGAAAGTAGTCCTATTATGCACGAGACTCCTTATCTCCGGGCAATATCAACTTGACTACGGGCAATATGGAAAAATATTGACCGGTATCTTCTGTACAAAGTAAACGGGACATTTTCTGGTTATATAATAATATTATTTGAATGTATATATTTTGCATGCTTTTATATTTGATATGTTATAGAGGACCGCAAGGTAGACTGGCTCTCGAAGCTAATTTCGTATCCTCTTTAAATATTGTATAAATAAGAAATAAATAAAATAAACGGTTGCTACATGACAATTGACTACATGCGCATTTCTCTCACACGAGAGAAATATTGGTATGAAATCCGTGACGCATTGGTACCAATTCTTCACGCGCTGTGAGGAATTGGTACCAATTTTTCACGACGTGAAATTTACGAAATGAGAAATTTACGGATTCACGGTTCAACAAAGGTAGCTACCAAAGTGACGTTATCGGTATACCATAGTTCAACCCTCCTCTGGGGTAGAGTTGCTAAGGTACTGAAGAGTATTCAAGATGGCGGTTGGGGCTAACACGCAAGACCTGCGAAAGTACAAGTCTCAGATGTCTCGTAATGAGAAACATGATTATCCCCTCGCTTTTAAAGAAAGCGTTTGGGCATATTGTGAACGCCTCCGTCCGTCTGTCCGTCCGTCACGCTATCTCCTCCTTAACCGCTATTCAGAATGAAACCCGATTTGGTACATTGCTTCTTTACATGATGAGAGCGTGCGAGAGAAACATTAAAATTAGCTCCGCCCACAGGGGAAGAAAGCGTGGGGATTTGCGATGGCTTGCCATCAACTGCTAGTTCTTTTTTATGGAAGGCCCTGTGACCTATTTAGCGTCATGTTGTCATGACAATCTTAGCAATCATTGGTGTTCCTCTGATAAATCTAGTGTTCATGTCATTGATAGCTACTATAGTACCTACAGGTGTCTAGACCGATGAGGTAGAATAGAATAGAATAATAGTTAGGTGGTGTGAAATAAGTCAAAGTGATATGAATAATGTATGAATTTAATGTCATAAAGAACAGCTTTAAAACTATCAAAGAAAATGGTAATATCGAATGCCAGGGTTTAACCCATTTAGTACCACAAGCCCCAAAACGGATACATGTACCTAGGCAAACAGTGCAGGCCCAGATCAGACGCCGCTTAACGCGACGTCTGTTCAGGGCCTCCACTGTTTGCTAAAAATACTAAATTTTGAACAAAACACAACCTGAGGCTATACATAAGGAGGAAGAATCCTTTTGGTACAAGAAGGGTTAAATTTACCATGTGTAAACATTGACACTATTTGTTTTACATTAGAATAACACATCCGTTTGACTTCACATCTCCAAAAAAGGTAATTTTTTCTGATGAAATTTTGTGATATTATTCTTTTTTTTCTATACTCCAAACATAGGTTTTTGGTGATCGTTAAAATAGCCTTAACGAGGCGGTTCTAATGAGAACCCACAAGGTATGTTTTGTTTATTTATTTGTTCGTTGGAGTTGAGGCTTAACGGCCCATTCAGTACTATTTATGCCATTTTGGAGACGATGTTTCCAATTCTGTGGGACTTTTACCCGACATCGAGATGAAATGACATATCATGCCCTGCCGCCCAATGAAACCAATAGGGTTTATATGCATGGACGGTCCTACTCGCACTACTTTGACTGGACAGGCTTAGACCTTCTAAGCGTTTATTCCAGCACTCATGTGTGGTCAGTTTCAGCTTTTTGTTTGACAGCACCATACAACCCAATCTATTTCTTCAAGACCCGATGGGTGGGGGCCGATAACCAATGTTTTAGAGAAGAAATAAGACAAATAATGTATGTACCTGTAAACCCCAGTTTTCTCTGTATCAAGTAGGATTCAGAGGGTATTCATTGCACGGAGTTGTCAGCATAATGAGCAATATTTTCGTAAGAAAGTGAAGAAAAAAATATTTTTCCGCCATCACGTATACAAGTTCATGGATGAACAGCCCTCGAACCCCCTCTATATATATAGAGAGAGAAAACTTGGGTGTACTGGGATTTACTAGGGTATACGATTTTCTTATTATATCTCTGCTCCAATTCATTGAATTGCGTCCTCCTTGAGGCAATCTTAACGAACACCAATTAAGTATTAGTAACCTATCAATGTTTATGGACTGCCCCCGGGTCAAGGCCTGGACCTCTGCGGCCTACGGCGAGGGCCATATCGACCCGGCGGTCCATGCCCTGGTCCCAGGGCAGTCCATAAACCTTGATAGTGCCCGAAACTTAGGTTTCCATTGCGAAAACACGCCTATATATATACATTGTAAATTTTAACACCGAAAAATGAAAATTTTCAGATGAAAATTTTCGGTATTTTTCTTATTTCTGCTTAATACATAGATTGTGGATACTCGCTAGAACCGCCTCGATGAGGCGGTTCTTACGAGTACCCACAATCTATGTTTTTGAGCAGAAATACATAATAATATTGTATACCCCTTCAAACCCCAGTTTTACAATACAAAACTGGGGTTTAAGGGGGTCAAATTTATATAGGCGTGTTTTCGTGATGTATTGCTTAAAGTGCATTGAATAACTACTGTAAAATGATACGCAATTGAATGGTGGAGGTTGTGTTGTTGTTAGGCTGGTTTCATGCAATTCAACGGACCGACAACCAGAAATAATAATTATAATATTCTAACACAGCGCGCCTATATAGGCAATGGAAAATAACTGTGTTTTATTCTGCAACAAATCTCAGCTCGGAAGAGCGTGACGAGTGACGTCATTAAAATTCCCAATTTATGACGTCACTAGTCGATTTCCTTGACGTTAGACGGTGTAACGTCATTTTCTTGCATCGAAAACGTAAGAAAAGGATATAAATGCATGTGTTTCAGTCGATAATTTTAGCGGGATTTCTTCTAACAATGGCGAAAGGTTGTGAGATTTTGAAGGAAACAACAACATTATTGCCGATTTTCAGCGTGTTAGAATCGAAATAGATCAGCTCTTGTCTGTGATTTGTTGAGTAATAAATCACAGTTAGTCGGTCAGTTGTAAGTAGACAAATCACGCGCGCTACGCGCTTGTGATTTGTCTACTTTACAACTGACCTCCAAACTGTGATTTATTACTCAACAAATCACAGCTAGAGCTGATCTATTTCTTAAATAAACAGTAAATTAACGGTGAGTTTCCGTAAAAATGTTCCGATTATCTCCCTAACGAGCATTTTAGACTGGACTTGGACCGGTCCGATTCAAACGTTATATTTTGAGAGTATATTATTAAAGAAACATATCGCGAATATTTTATTATATTGTAAATTCTGTGATATTTCTTTCTTGTTAAAGCTCAAGACTGGATTGAGGGCTGGCAGCCACAATCTATGATTTGAGTAAATAAGGAAGCAATAATGTAAGTTGTACCCTTGTAAATTCCATTTTACGCTGGGCGATGGTGTTTCAAGGCTGATCCACAATAGCGTCAGCTAGACTATCTCCAAACATATTATACTGGACTAGACCTTCTTTAGATGACATTTAAGCATGTCATTTACATGCACTTTGATTGATTGGATTGGATTGACTGGCTAGTTGATTAGGCAATGATTTTGAACGTGTGAGGTGGGGTTGGGGTGCAGCCTTCTATTCATTATCACTCTGGTTATATCGCGTGAATAGCCCTCTTAATCACGAGTCAACCAGCGACTTTGCATCATTTACGAAAGAAGTTCTTTCATGATACGACGACGACGAAGAAGAAGAAGAAGCGATTAAACCGATTAAACTGTGACCAGATCTCCGAAGTAGAGTTGGGTACAACTGAATATCATTAGAGTTAACCCCGGGAGTTAACTACCAAAGTCTGCTGAAGCTTCCACCTGTCAGGTTCATATGATTGTTAAGCTTCGTCATTTGGGTATATGAAATTGTTGACTCAGAATCAGAGTTGTTGCTGGTGACACGTCAGATGACATTCATACACCATGCAGGATGACATTGACATTGGAAGATGAAGTGTTGTTTTAACAATTTAAATTGTTTGGCAAAGTGGTCTGTGTGAGAAATCACAATAGGTGGTTTCATGGAGAATTAAATAGACAAATCAGAAAATACCCAACTTATGTTCTCATTATAACCATACAGTACCCAATGATAACACTCTTAACAATTATTAGTCTTGCATGTTATCTCCAATAGACCCGCCCATCGGGGCTTGAAGAAATAGATGGGCTGCATGATGCTTCCAAGCAGAGCTGAAACCGACCCGCACACGAGTACTGGTAAACCGCTTAGAGGATCTAAGCCTGCCCAGGCAAAGCGGTGCGAGTCGGACCGTCCATGCTTCTAAAAAAAAATGGTTTCATTGGGCGACCGGGCTTGAGATGTCATTTCATCTCAATTTCGGGTAAAAGTCCCACAAAATTGGAAGCAACGTCTCCAAAATGACATATACAGTGTTGACTGGGACGTTAAACCTCAAATCAAACAAACAAACACACTTTAAAACTATTGTTAGGCTTGAATGTTATCTCCCAAGTGTATTTACATTAATAAGTTCGAACTCAAGGAACATCAGATACAGTAACAATCACCTTACCTTGCCATGAGACCCACAAGTTTTACGACCGTCGAAACCCCTTTGTAATCCATTGTAGCTCTCAGTTTTGAACAGTTTCTACCTGTCTTTAAGTCATTATGGAAATCAGGGTAATGAAATAATGAGCCGGGGAACGGCATTTCCTACAATTTACTTGTGCGCCCAGCGAAGACTCAGACCAGCCTGCGCATCCGCGCAGTCTGATCAGAGTCTTCGTTGTGCGCTCCCAGGATAGCTAAGGGCCAAACGCTCCTTTATGCAGCAAGAGAAGTCACTGGTCAGACTATATGGGTGCGCAAGCTGACCTGATTCTTCGCTGGGCCCCCTGCTCATATGCAAATACACTTTTGTTTTAAAAGACAGGAGAACATAAATTTAATTGTCGATCTGCTCTACTTTGAAAGGCGGAAATCTCTTTTGGCATTACTCATCGACTGACATGTCATACTTTTATTCTATTTTAGCGTTTAATATTTATATATAATGTAAATGTTCGTGAAATTAAGGAGAGTATGTTGAAACAGGTAAGTTTCTTTTCGATTAAACATGGATTTATATATATTATACTGAGAGAATCCTGGCAAACGATCGTTGTATAGGCTCAACTTAATGGAGCATGGAATTTGTCCTGCTCATAAAAAGTAGATAGCACTAGTAAACAATTGTTTAACTCATTTAAGCAAAAGCACATTGGCCAAATTGAAATGCCACAGAACACGGCATCTGATCTGGGTCTGCACTGTTTGATTAAATACAGATTTTTTTCTGTAAAAGCAACAGCAAACAAAACAGTGAAGCGATTCTGACAAAGACACACAAACAATAGAAAAAGAGCATATATTTTCACAAGGAACTTGTCTTACCAGGGGCGTTAATTTAATGTTGTCATTGGGGTTCTATAGGGCGCGTTATTAATGTACAAATGTAACAGGTCGACAATGTGGCTCGGTAGCTAAGTCGGTAGAGTGTTGGCACGATATACGAGAGGATCCTGGTTCGAATCCCGATCGAGCTATGTTCAATTTCAACCCCTGTGACAATGACGGAAGTATTTTCCCTCAGACGCTGTGGTGGACTCACACTGGCCACCAAATGTCACAGGGGTTAACAAAGAACATAACGACCGAGACTTGAACCAAGGGTCTCTCGCATACCGTGCGTACACTCTACCGACTGAGCTAACGCGATCGACCTGTTACATTAACTCTTATCTTGCTTTTCACGACAACCCCTATCTTTGCAAACAGTGTAGATCCAGATCAGATGGCTTCTGAAGAACCCATCTGATCAGGATATACACTGTTTGGCATTCAGTTTATGAATTTGTAGCAATAAATTAGATCAAGTAATTTGATTGGTTGATAGACAGAAATGGGTGTGGCTTAAATGAATATTCAGCAAGATAAGGGTTAATCCCATTCACATTTCGTTTACTTCACCCTTCGAAGTAGTCTCCCTTGACGGAAACACACTTTTAAGTCTCGAATTCCATTCAGTATATGGAGAGAAGCTAGATATACCCTGAAGACACTGGTAAATTGCAAAGTGCACTTTGGGATTCATAACGATGACCAGAAATTGTTTCATTCTGTCTGTCTATCTTCTTATACTGAGCCGGTCATATATGACCAGTATCTCAGTTGGGTGCATAGCTAAATTTAGAATTCAAAAAAATAAAAAGAGAAGTCACTGGATGAGTTCTTAAAACCATTTAGAATCTGAAACGTATACCTCTGGGTCTCAATCGTAGACTGTACGGGCTTTGAAATCCTCTGCAGTCTTACATGTAGTATTCACAACAGAAGAGAGAAAACTATTCCAATGGAAAAAAAGGCAATTTTTTCAGGCCATCACTATAGGACTGGTACCTGCGCTATTGTGAGTTGTTTACTTTTGATGTCCTTGTTTGAAGCGCAGGAGTCAAGTATTTGTCTTTATGAATGAACACTGGACCTGAATATATTTTATAGAAGCAGGTTAAAGAGGACTGCTCACGACGGGCCTCTAGGAACGGCCATTCTAGCTCGTTAAGCATGTCCCCGACGCTACTTGTACAATAATTCATTAGCAAAGGAAACAGGAAAACGTCGCAGGGACTAAAGATCTGGCGCATAAGGTGGATAAGAGAGCTGAACAAACTTCTTTCTCTTTCAAGACGCCTTGGAACGCACTTGTAAGCAGGTGCGTTGTCCTGGATAAGACCACGGGCCTCATGAACTGGTTGCGGGTCTACATTTTTCATAGCGCGTCTTTACTTTTGACTACACACCATACAAATAACATTTACCTGTGATAGACTTGCCATTTGGTACGGGAATTTGAATAATAGGTCCTTCGCAATTGAAAAATACCGCATACAATATGTTCTATAAAAGGGTTATCCTTTGAACTTTTGCCGCGCTTTTAATTCTTTTGGAAATGACTTTCCGCAGCTACTGCGTGTTACTGGCGCATCTCTGCGGTTCAAAATAATAGACCCATGTTGTTTCCTGTTTGTGTTTCTTTCCCTTTGGTGGCTCTGATGGGAGATGTGGGTTAATATCATGGTCTTCATCACCTGTAAACAGCTCCGAAATTCTACGTTTGTCAAAATCTTTTTACTGTTTCAAAAGATTTTAGCCATTTTTACACGGGTGATCTTTTGTTCTTTATTCAAGCTCCCGTCGTT
This sequence comes from Lucinisca nassula, assembly GCA_963580285.1. Lineage (NCBI taxonomy): Eukaryota > Metazoa > Mollusca > Bivalvia > Lucinida > Lucinidae > Lucinisca > Lucinisca nassula. The sequence continues at coordinate 92,210,538 of OY757019.1, read as the reverse complement.
TCAACTCCTGAATCAAAATCGTATGAACTGTCCCCGCTGAAACACCAAAACTATCAGCAATTTCTTTCATCTTGTTTGACCATATTTGCCACAGCCCGATTGAAATTACATCATGTTAACAGGTCCATGTAAAACAAAACACCTCTGTAAAACCCACTTTTTATGGAGAAACCTTGGCTTACAGAGGTATATATTATTTTTCTAATCTGCTCTAGGACATGGGTTGTAGGTGCTCATAGAACCGCCTCATTCTATGACATAGGGTGTGGGTACTCGTTAGTATCGCCTCATTAGGGCGGTTCTAACGAGCACAAACAACCTATGTTAGGAGTAGAAATAAAGAAACTTTTCACACATTTTCATCAGAAAAAGTCACCATTTTCGAGATATGAAATAATGCACTATGTCGCACGCATGTGTTATCGTAATTGATAGCCGACAAAATGATCGATTATTGAACCTTAATGAGGTCGGTTATATTCGGTGTGTACTTACGATTTTACGTCTATTTATTCCATTTTAAGTATTTACTGCGTTACATTACACAGTCTAAGTGTCTTTTTGTCTTGTCTGTCACCTTTTACATCTTGCCTAATTAACTTAAGATTTCATCTGTTCATTACACACATAATGTGACATGGTGACATGTTCACACAGTCTAGAAAACACTTAAGGTAAGGTGGTGCAAGATAAGTATCGACAACGAAGAGATCTTTGAATTGAGGTTTCACGTCCCCGTCAACATTATATGCGTCACTTTGGAGATGTTGCTTCCAATTTTGTGGGACTTTTACCCAATGAGATTAAATGACATCTCAACCCTACCGCCGGGTTTATATGTAGGGACGGTCCGACTTGCACCACTTTGCCTGTGCAGGCTTAGACCCTCTAAGCGGTTTAAATGTACCAGTACCCATGCGCGATTGGTTTCCGCTCTGCGTGGAAGCATCATGCAGGTCAATCTATTTCTCCAAGCCCCAATGGGAGGGGGGCCCTCTCGGCGCATGAGCTGGGACACTAGAAAAAGTTTAGACCCAGATCAGACGCCACCAAACTTGTCGTCTTATCAGGGTCTAAAGTGTTGCTTATAATATCAGAATTTAATGGTTAAAACAAAACAGCTCAATTCTTGTGTCGCATTTTGTAGGTGTGCAGACTGATCTAAGTCTTTGGTGGTAGCCCATGTCTTATGGTACATTTTGATGTCCGTCGCCCCATTTATGTGAACCGTTCTGAAAGGTGTCTTAAATGTCTGAAAGCGCTAACAAGATACATGTAAGTGCGTCTTTCAGTTATCAATTTGTACAGAATGCGGGTATTTAAATTGAATTTATGTAAGGAACCTTATTTGATTTGCACCCCCACCCATCGAGGCTGGATGGGACTGGGTGTGGAAAATACAAAGAAATAATATAAACATGAACCTCCCATATATGTTTTTAAAAGCAGACTCAGGCTGAATATTAGACGGTCTTAATAGCGGAATTTGACTCTATCTTCCTGCATTATTCCTAGATTCCTATTGTGCTTGTTTTCAATAGGGAATTGACAAATTGTCATTACATTATCACAAGATACCCACTGGCTTATCTGTTACTATGGGTTCTTTTCAACTCCAAAACGGTAATTTTTCTGATGGTATAGGTGCTGTAATTTGTGATATTTACCTTATATATTCTTCAAATATAGGTTATGCGTTCTCGTTAAAACCGCCGCGGTTGTTAGAACCATTGACGATTCTAACGAGTACCCACACATTATGTCTTGCAGCAGAAATAAAAAATAATAATACATACCCCTGTAAACCCCAGTTTTCTCTATGTAAAATGGGGTTAACAAGGGCGTTGATGTTATGGACTGGTGAACGTGATGAGAGAAAGAGCTGTTGACATGGAACACACATCACAGTACTGAACATACTCATAAGGCATATTTATGCTACAAGATATTTTTTACAAAGTCTGATAAGGTTAGAATGGCAAAGTCAAAAACGAAACATAAGTCCGACAAATCAAAATCAATAAAACCTGTCCGCTCACGCCTCATGCTGTTTCCGTAAATTTTAAACTTAGCTGAATACATTACGTTGGTTCCCCTTGGGCTAATAACAGGGCAGAGAGTATCCCCCGCCCCACCCTACACCCTACACACACGTTGTTTATTTTATGTTATTTTTTCAGATAATTAAAATATATCTGTTCCATAAGCCAAAGCGCCCCCCCCCCCCCCTACCGGGGGACTTGAAGAAATAGATGGGCTGTATGATGCTTCCATGCAGAGCTGAAACGACAGAACATGAGTACTGGTAAACCGCTTAGAAGGTCTAAGCTTGCCAAGGGAAGTGGTGCGAGTCGGATCGACTATACATATAAACTCTATTGGTTTCATTGGGCGGCAGGGCTTGAGATGTCATTTCATCTCAATGTCGGGTAAAAGTCTCACAAAATTGGGAGTAACGTCTCCATAATGGCCTTTACAGTGTTGACGGATACGTCAAACCTCAAATCAAACAAACAAAACATGAACCAGAGTGCATTATAGAAAGACATAATTGACTTTTGCCCGTCTGTGAGTTTAGAGTTCCAGCTTCAAGCAATTTTCATTCCAGGCAATTTCATATTAAGTATGCGTGTTCACCTTCAGTTGTTCACCTTGATAAATTGAATATTTGCACTTACGAGTATATGATATTCAAATATGCAAATTTACTTATTTGCAAATTCATGAATATTGTTGTTTTTTTTCGATCGAATCTATGATGAAAACAGAATAATAAAGTAACAATATCTCGGTCTATTATCAAGACTAATTGATCACCCACAGTAGATAATTTATTCAAAACACAACTAGCAATACTGGATCGTTACGAAAACATTATTACAAGACAATAAAATTCCTGTATTTAGGCCACCTTTGGAGCTGTTCAAAAGTGGTCTTTAAGACCACGTTTGAACAATCCACGATATGGTCTCTGACCAGGGGACACTGTGTGCAGAAAACACAAAGAAGGAATAGATGCAACCCACTGAATAAGCTTTTCAAAGCAGAATTAGTCTTAATTTTAGGTGGTCTTAATAGCGGAATTTCACTGTATATTGAAAAATCTTATGTATTTTTTTCAATTTATGCTCAAAACAAAGATTGGGGAACTCGTTAGAACCGCCTCGCCGAAACAAACCAGAAGCCAAATCTATACTCGTAGAAAGTCTCTGAGTGTATGCTGGTAAAATGGTCTGACAGGGACTCAGACTGTTTCGTCATGCACCAAACATGATTCCAACCACACTCTGACCTCAGATCGGTAAATATAGCGCGGCTATGTTCTATAAATAACAGTTGCCCGGCATAGGGAACAATCCTCGTAGTTTCACAAAAATATCCGATATCGATTTGTGACAGTCGCCGCAGACTTACCTGTAAACATCACCACCAGAATTGTATAGGAATTAATAGGAAAGCCGTATTAAATTGATTAAATCACAATTTTAGAAAAATGCGACAAAAAATTATAAGTTATTTTCAAAAAGTTCTGTTATTAATGAGGAATTAGATATAAAATTTGTAAAAATAAATTAACGACTTAGTTCTTCCATTTTACTTTGAAAAGTGGAAGTCGTATTCCTATTCATCTTATATATTTTTTGGCAAAATGCTCCTGAACCTACATTCCAATGCTAATTTAAAACTTATTACTTTGTCATTGATTTTTTTATAAGTCATGACTAGGAAGAAAATTTCTCAAAGTTTGCAATGATATATACAATTTTATACTCAATTAAAAACATAGTTCTTCCATTTTGATTTGAAAATAAGGAAGTCAGCTTTTCGGCACCTGCATTTTCTCTCGTGAAAATGGCTAAGTCAACGAGCGCCAGCAGTACAAGATAGTCATGGGTAGAAATTTACTTTAGCACTGTCTCATAATGTTTATTAATTAGTTAATTTATTTATTTATTTATTTATTTATTTATTTGTAGATTTATCAATTAATTAATTCTATTTGTAGAAAGAACTCGGGGTCTGCATGATAATATGTGAGGAAAAGCTGTAAAACTTAGGAAAGAAAGAAATGAATGAATGCGTGATTTTCCTTAATTCTTGGTAATGCATGGTATCATGTTTTAAATATAAAATAAGATCGAATGACTAACTGTGAGGCAGACAGGCGCACAGACGAACGAAAAGAAGAAAGGACGGATGAAATAAGACTAAGTAATTTTAAAGGCTGAATATAATACGTAGAAAAACTACAATTGGCTACCATTATGTAGAATTTAAATTAAAAGGCATTGAGAAAAAATCATAATTAGATGTTTGGCGTGATTATTAGGCTAATTAGCTCAGTGGTTAGTGCTCTTGCCTCTGATGCTAGAAGGCCCCGGTTCGATCCCCGGAAGCGTGGGTTATTTCGGTGTCCGAACACGCTCCATTGGCATCATTTGCAGGGATGAATGCCAGAAAGTGGGCCGTCCTTCGGATCGGGACGTTAACTGGAGGCCCCCTGTGCCATCTCTTGTGCAGGGTAATCCATTCAGTACCAGAAACCCCTAAAGGGGTACCTTGGTAAACAGTGCAGGCCCAGATCAAACGCCACAAAATGCGGCGTCTGATCAGAGCCTACACTGTTTGCAATGAGTTAAGCCATTTCCCGAATCAATTTTGAAGAAAACACAACCTGGCACCCCTAAATTTCGAAATGGACTCCTGCTATATATAAGGTAGAAGATTCCATTTGGTACAAAAGGGGTTAACGACCCCTACCGTAATTACATGATTACTGTGTAGGCTTTCAACCCTGCAATCCTGGTGTGTATGTAATGTACACCTACGAGTGATGGTCAAATGTGACCGATCGCAGTTTTGGTAGAAAGAAAGAAAAAGAAAGAAAGACTTTTTTATTGCAATCATTTTTAGCAGGCCTTCGCAGAGCCGAACTTTGTTTGCCGCTTTGCCCGGCGGGCGGACTTATCACATGAAGAACATCATTAATTGACATACTGGCTCATTAACAATTTGTTGAACCAAAGTTGCAGACATGAATTCAAAAGCTTTAACATAGTGACAACACACCTATACAAATACATTGTTTTCCCTTTAAATTTTGCGTGGTCTTCAACGATGAAAAGCTATTGTGTTTAGTAACATTGGGTCAACGACCCAAAAAACATGTTCTCATCACCTGGACCAGTCATCTACACGATATAATAAAGTTAACAAACACGAACTGAACTTCCGTAACCTCTTAGTATTTTCTTGCAATGATAAAACGTAATGTAGCTGATGCATTGACAAAAGTACTACAAACTGGCATATGTAACCAACGAAGATTCAGAGCAGCTTCGCACGTTTTACCTAATAGACGCATAGACACATAGTCTAAGCATGTTGCAAATGACAAATCCGGTGTTCCTGTTATTTGATCATACCCCATTTTGTACCAAATGCAATATAGCACAAAATAGAAATGGAGACAATGATCAGGAATCGATACAATTAACACAAAGCTCCCATCAGAGACACCAAAGGGAACGAAACACAAACATGAAACAACAGACCATAATGGAAACATCAATAGCGGAAAGCCAAAAGGACAGTTACTTTCCCACAAAATGACCAATTGGCTATCCAAAAAAAAATAATATAAGCGACACAAACACCCAAAGACAAACCATATCAAAAATAAAACGCGATACAAGTCATTTCAAAATGCATGAGTGTCAGGTTGTGCTTTCTTCAAAATCTATTTGGAAAATGGCTGAACTTTTTGCAAACAGTGTAGGTCCTGTTTAGGCACCAAGTTCGGCGGCCTGCGCTGTTCGCCTGCTTGTGGGTTTCCGGTACAAAATGGATGAAAGTAGTTCAAGTCTAGAGGTAAACGAGCAGTCACTTTGATAATACTGATTGCGGAAATGAACGCATCAATGTTTACACAGTATTTTTTCCGTTTGTCATGTTTCAGTTCAGTAGGGCAAGGACCGGTTTTGTTAGCTCACCTGTCACGTAGTGATAAGGTGAGGTGTAATTACACTTTTCGTCCGTCGTTCGTCCGTTTGTACGCACGTCCGTTCGTCCGTGCGTCCGTAAACATTTTTTTCAAACGACATCTTCTCCTAAACCCCTGATCTGATTTTGACCAAACTTCACAGGAATGATCCTTAGGTGGTCCCTTTTCAAAGTTGTTCAAATGGTTCTGGTCCGACGCACATCAAGGTCACAGAGGCCAAAATATTTTTTTTAAATGAAAACTTAAAAAATATTCTCTTGTGAAACCGCAAGACCCAAGTCTTCGATATTTTGTGTGTAGAGTCATTTAGTGGACCTCTACCAAGATCTTTCAAATTGTAGTCCTGGGGCCAAAAATGCCCCTGCCCCGTGGCCGTTTGGTTTTACATAGACTTACATAGGGAAAAATCTTTAAAACATCTTGTCTGAAACCAGAAAGCTCATGTCTTTGATATTTTATAGACCTCTATCAAGAGTGTTTAAATGATAGCCCTAGGGCCAAAACTGCCCCCGCCCCCGGGGCCCTTTGGTTTTACATTGACTTATATAGGAAAAATCTTAAAAAAAAAATCTTCTCCTCTGAAACCGCAAGGCCCAGGGGTTTGATATTCAGGGTGTAGCTCCATTGCGTTGACCTGTACCAAGATTGTTCAAATTATAGCCCTGGGGCCAAAAATAGCCCCTCCCCGAGCCCCTTTGGTTTTACATTGACTTATATAGGGACAAGCTTTAAAAAATATTCTTGTCTGAAACCAGAAGGCTCAGGTGCTTGATATTTGGTATGAAGCTTCGTCTTGTGGACCTCTATCAAGACTGTTCAAATTATACATATGCTTGGGTCTATTGTTTGTCGAATCAAAAACGTTTATTTTTTCTGAAGAAAATTATGACATACTCCAAACGGACTCAGGGTTGTGCATTTCATGGACATGATAAAGGACCGCAAGTACCGGCAATTGTTTTGAAGGTTAAACGAAACAGTCTATGTCAAGATCCAGGGTTATTTACCAGCCTTCGCAACCCCACACCCCCCCCCCCCCCCCGCCCATCAAGGCCTGTATAAATAGATTGAGCGAAACTGACCAAACTTGAGTACTGGTACACAGCTTAGGTCTAAGCCTGTCCAGGAAAACTAACTCGGGTCGGACCGCTCCTTAAACCCTAGCGGTTTCTATGGGTGGTAGGGCTTGAGATGTCATTTCATCTTAATGCCGGGTAAAAGTCCCACAGAATCGGTAGCAGCGTCTCAGAAATGACCTTAATAGTGTTGATGGAGGACGTAAAATCTCAACTCAAACAAACAATTTACCAGCCTTCAGTCAGCGACATTCCAGTCCTGTCAGTGTTTTGGTGCCGTTTTACGTCACAGTTCGTTGTAAATAATGGTAAAATGGGCCCCGTCAAGCGATTTTGGTACTTATCGCCTATGCGAGCAGCAAAGGTTCAGGCGAGCCTGCGCATCCGCGCAGTCTCGCCAGAACCTTCGCTGCTCGCTCATACAAGCAGTGAATCAAGAGGAACCTTCAGACAAAAAGCCATATCCCTGGCCCTTCTGAATGGCTGGGCTTGCGCAGTTAAAACTTGTCATGACGGAATGCTCGAAGACCCAAATTCGCTTGGCGGGGCTCAAATATTCATGATAATAAATGTAATAAAAATAACAGGCTGTTTGTCTAAATTATAAATGCATATTAAAATACAAAGTTGTCTTTGTCGTATATCATTTCTAATTTGTCATGCTTTCATTATACTTCCTGAGTACAGATATAAGTGACTCAGTATATAAATATAGTTTCATGATGTCATATTTAACTACATAACTTTTACCTTTTGTCACACCTTGATACAATGTATTTGTTTGTTTGATTTGAGGTTTAACGTCCCCGTCAACACTGTAAAGGTCATTTTGAAGACGTTGCTTCCAATTTTGTGGGACTTTTACCCGACATTGAGATGAAATGACATCTCAAGCCCTGTCGCCTAATGGGACCAATAGCGTTTATTAGCATGGACGGTCCATCTCGCACCCCGGTTCCTGGACAGGCTTAGATCCTCTAAGCGGTTTACCAGTACTGGTGTGCGGGCCGGATTCAGCTTGATACAATGTAGATTCGTTCATGATACAATGTAGCTTCGTTCATCATTCCTAAGAGAATTCGTATCCAAAATGTTCGCGTTTATTCTTCTCGAAGTGCAGTCGAATTTAAATGACCAAAAACGTTTAAACAAATTGAATAAGTCGTAAAATGAACACCCCACTAAACTCCACTTTATATAGAGAAAACTGGGGTTTACGGGGATGTACATTATTTTTTCTTACATAAATGTAGGTTGTGGGTACTCGCACACACAAACTATGTTTGGAATAAAGATAAGAAAAATACCATCACGAAAATACGCCTATATAATTTTGATCCCCTGGAACCCCACTTTTATATTGTAAAAAATGGAGTTTACAGGTGTAAACCTTATGTTTCTTATTTCTGCTCTAAAATACAGATTGTGGATTCTCGTTAGAACCGCCTCGATAAGAAGGTTTTTTGTTTTAGAAACCTTTTATATACACGTTTTAATTTTCGTGATCTGTTATTTCACATCGCGATAACAAGTCCGTGAAACGAAGACCCCTCTAAACCCCATTTTATATGGGGAAAAGTGGGATGTAAGGAGCTAAACATTATCTGCCTTATTTTTGCTCCAAACCATAGATTGTGGGTACTCGTTAGAACCGCCTCATTGAGGCGGTTCTAACGAGCACCCACAATCTATGCCGAAAGCAGAAATTAGAAAGATGTTATCATTTTTATCTAATATATGTAACTTCTGACACCATGTTGGACGCCATTATTTCACACGGCCATGTTTTCCTAATGAGTGGCTTTTACACTTTCTGTTTTGTTATACTATTTTGGGACGGAATTCCTGTAAGCAATTTGTGCACCACCTGATCAGATGCCGTATTATGCAGAGTCTGATCGGGGTCTGCACCGTTTGCTTATTTCTTTTAACGGGTTTCCCTGTAATATTTTGTCAAACTATTTAAAACTGGGTTATAGTCCAGGCAAACTAGCGATATTTGGCCTAGACCCAAGCAAAATTGCAACACAAATGTTTTTAGCATTTTTGTACTGGAGTACCTTCCCTTAAATACATATCAAAAGTAGGACGGAATCGGACGATATGAAATTTGTTTTTTGTAGCATTTTGAAAGCACCTAGGTTTGGCAAGCAATTTAGTGTTTAAATTCAATATTTTGCTGTCTGACAAGGTATCTTTGAGTTTTATTTCTTCAAATCTAATCTGTCTACACCAGAATGGAATCTTTTCATGTAAAATGGTTAAACAAGTTTTTTTATTAATTACATGATAACCTATATGGATAAAACAGGGGTAAAATTACCCCACCCACTTTTTTGCCCTTGTGACTGAACTCTAAACAATTTATATCGACTAATAATGATGTTATTTATCAAATGCATACCACAAACCAGCAAGACTACTGCATTGAAACTTAATGGATAAAGACACCAAGAAACAACACAGACTCATACATTTCTCGACTGATACAAATAGTAGCAAATGTTTGGAAATTCCAAGGTACAACAAAAACGAACTGTCATGATCAATGTTTCTTTACTCGCTGAAATCATATAACACTAAAATTGGACTGAAGTCATAATTAGATCATCAAAATGATACTCTCAAGGTTCTTATCCTTATACTTATGTGTATAATTCACATACATATAACCCAGTGGTGGGTTTTACATCATGCAAACAAAAGCTAATCAGACTAATCTAAGCCTGGTCATCCATCTGGTCTAAACATCCTTCAGTGTACACTTGATCGCCCCCGCTCATCGGGGCTTGAAGAAATATATGGGCTGCATGATGCTTCCACGCAGAGCTGAAATCGACCTGCAAACGAGTACTGGTAAAATGCTTAGAGGATCTAAGCCTGACCAGGCAAAGCAGTGCGAGTTAATGCTTATAAACCCTAGTTTCATTGGGCGGCAAGGCTTGAGATGTCAATTCATCTCAATGTCGGTTAAAAGTCCCACAAAATTGGAAGCAACGTCTACAAAATGACATTTACAGTGTTGACGGGGACGTTAAACCTAAAATCAGACAACATCAGTGTACACTTGAAGTAAGCTAGGATCCTCAGCTATCCATTTAGTGCACATCCAAGACTGTGATACGACTGGCAAGATGCCTGGGGAGTTGTCATGCTTTAGTGGGTGCACATACCACATTGTTGGTTTTGCTACATGAATGTTCATATTACTAGACCTTTTATGTCAAATCACAATACAGACATGATGTACATCTTTTCCTTCACTACACTGTTCTGCTGAAGCTTGATTCTAATCACAGTCTTCACTGCCATCTGCATTATCCAACTGAATGGAATTCAGACAGCTAGTTCACTTGCATACTCCACACATTTGGGAGCATGTAAGGCCATGCTTGAGACAAGTGCACAGAAGAGTTGTGCAGTCGGTCTTACATTTACACCTGACGACCTTGAGCAACTCTCAGGTGCTGGTGGTTTATCTGTATGTACCGCCAACAATTTGTCACCTTTCCCCGCCTAACCCCAGTTTTCTGCAGGTACATATGGCTCCATAGTCCTATTTCATTGCTGCACAATTGGCAGCTATCAGACCTTCATGATTAGATATAGGTTACTGAGATTTTTTTGGATGCTTCTGACAAAGCTTTTATTTATAGCTAAATACGCCAGTTACGTGTGTCTGCAGCTGTTTGAATCTTCGTTATGTAATGTACACATTTCTCTAGTTTGTTCATTCTACTATTAGAAGCTGGAGATGTTGACAGCGATCCAGGTCAAGACAATGAGCACTCGTTATCTATCCTTCATCTAAATATTAGGAGCATACGAAACAAAATTGCCTATCTGAGACACATCTCGATGCCAACGTATCCTCTGAACTACTTACTATTTCAAATTATTTAAGTGACCCGTACAGGAAAGACAGGAATATGTATGGAGGTGGATTGCTCTTTTATATAAGTTCTAGCCTCAGGCACCGACGTAGACCTAAGTGAAGAGCCAATTTGGACAGAAGTCGATGTGAATCAAGATAGCTTATTGATAGGTTTATTTTAAAGTCCAACCACAGCAGATAGTAATTTCTTTAATAATTTTAATGCAAATATCGAAAAAGCCTCGGAAATTAGAATTTCATAAACATCTTTGATTGACTTTAAGTAAAAACGGACAATGGGATGAGCGCATACAAAACAGATTAACACATGCTGCAAAGATTGTAGGTATAATGAGAAAACTAAATTTACGCTCACTTGAGTTGCACTAAACCAGATATATCTTTCATATGTACTACCTATTCTTGAGTATTCTTCAGTCGTCTGGGATGGATGTTCTCTCCAAGAATCAAATGCTCTCGAAAAGCTTCAAAATGAGACTGCTAGACTAGTAACTGGTCTCACGAGATCGGTTTCTTTGGATAATTTGTTCAGGGAATGTTGCTGGCCATCATTAGCAGAGAGACAGAAACAACAAAAAAATGAATTTCATGTACAGATCAAGGAATGCGTTAGTTCTGAGCTACATAACTGATTTAATCCCTCCTGTTTTAAGGGAAACCACCAATTATCGTCTGAGAAATCAAAATAATATTACTCAACCGTTTTGTCATACCAAACTATTTAGGAAATCTTGTATTCCGTCAGGAATAACGTTGTGGAATTCTCTGGACGAAAACTTACGCAACAGCCCCTCCTTAAATTCATTTTAAATATCATACAAAAAGAAACTATCAAGATGTTCAAAGAGTACCACCTCACTATATAAATGGTGACAGATATTTGTCAGTTATGCATTCTAGATTTAGAAACAAATGTGGTAACTTATAAAATGATTTGTATATTAACCATTTAACAATGAATCCACTTTGTACCTGTAATCAAGGTAGAGAAAACGCAGAGCACTATTTCCTTCGATGCTCTAAATATGAAAACGAACAGTTGAGATTTCTCCATGAAACGCGCGAGTTTCACCCTTTGAGTATCACTCTGATTTTATTTGTAGATGATCGCACATCCCTCGAAAGTTATACTACAATTTTAGAGCTGTCAAGAGTTACAGTAAAAGCACAAAACAATTTTCTGATTAGTATTTTAGTAGATCCCAGTTTCTCCATGCTCACCGGAGAAGGTGCACACAATTTATTTATTTATTTATTTATTTATTTGTTCGTTCATATCATTTTCACGTGACCTAATTTATTGATGTCATTTTGTAGGGGAAGGGTCGTAACTAATGTTGAGAGAACTTGTGACCCAACCCCATTGAACACATATATATGTATTGGTCGCAATAAATATGTTTATACTGAAAGGGAGAAAATGGTTTAAAGGACCTATAATAATCTCTTCACAGTGAAAACGCTGACACCAAAACTGCCCAAGAAACGAAGCAAAATCAAAATTGCGTTAGTGGGTGGGGTAAACCAACACGAATATTTAAAAGCATTGGCTTGTAACACATTCCTTTTCATACTAAACATAGACTTAATAGATGGAACATGACATGAAAGTTTTATTATCAACATAATGCAATAGAATCCATTTAATAACTAAATTGTAAGCTATACAAGCTTACAACTCCAGTTATAATAGTTTCACAGTGATAAAATCACCCATAAATATAAATGAAGGAAAAAATCAAATTTCATATTCTCCGATTCCGTCCTACTTTTTATATGTTATTTTAATATATCAGAGGTGGTCAAAACTACAAAAGACATTTGTGTTGCAATTTTGTCTAGGTCCCCACACAGTTTGACCGGACTATTAGTTCACTAACCAGATCTATTGCCCTCAACACAAGCGGAATTCGTGTCCTTTGAATGATGCCAGATGTAGACAGGCGATTAAATTTTATGTAATAACATCTTTATGTGACAAAACATACCCTATGTTATACACGTTTTGTTGTGTATCCTTTATGTATATACTAGAAAAAAAACCGCGCAAGCGCGGGTATACTTGATGCCAAGTTTATAGCAAACAATACTTTAGTGGTTTAAAGTTGAGAGGTGGTGATATCAGGATATTCATTTTGAAGTTTACGCACGGGACATCAAGATAACACGCCTATGTAATGAATACGCCTGCAAACCCCACTTTAAATAGGAAAAAAGTGGGGTTTGCAAGGGTATTCATTATTTCCTCATAATTATTCTAAAATATAGATTGTGGGTATTCGTTAGAACCGCCTCGTCGATGCGGTTCTAACGTGTACCCAAATTCAATGTTTTAAGCAGAAATAATGAAAATCTCTTATTTAACCTCTGAAAATGTTTTTTTTTTTTGGCGAAAATTTTAAGAAGGCATGTTTTCTGACCGCTTGCTTGATTTGCTTGGTTGAGTTCGACTACTTGATAAGGGTCATTCAGGAAGAAACAAAATTCCAGTCGTTTTATCAGTTCTGTGATTGTGCAGCAACAACAAATACTTTACCACTTTCAGACGCGAGCACTTACCTTTGAATTCATGTATTGTACCTGTACCTGTTTTCTGAAGGTATCAGTAGTGTATTTGGTCCAATAATCGAAACGTACTTCAAAAAATGTCAGAAACAAGCCAGTGGCGAAACGACTCGACATCGCATATTAGCGCTCTGAGACCAATCGAAGTACCAATCCAAGTCGCTAAGATGTAAGCACTTGTTGACAAAAAACGACCAATCGCTGCAGGTTTTCTGAGAAAATGGTTGGGAGAATTTTAAATTCGGCAATTGTCTAAAACGCAAAAATCACGAAATAAAAGCAAATCATAGAGTTCATAAATCAAAATTATAAATAAAAGCAAAATTGTGACAACTCGATATAAAAAAAATCACCAAATGATCGGTGTTTTTGCAGTTTATTGGATAATCTATTTATTTAGTAGTATAGATGTGTAAACCCTGAGATATGACAACACATTTTAATCAGATTAAATCTTAAATAGCGGCCGGAAACCATGGCTATGCAGCCCCTACGATAACTCACTCGTGGGACATAGTGCATATTTCACATCTCCAAAATGGCTACTAATCTGATGAATATCCGTGATATTTTTCTTATATATGCTCCAAACATAGGTTGAAGGTGCTCGTTAGAACCGCCTCAATGATGGGTATGTTACAACGCATAATGTAGTAATGTAGTAATTTCTTCATTTTGATTTTTTTACTACATTATGCGTTGGCATAGTCGACGCGAAATGAAGTAAAAAAATTATTTCATTTCGCGTTGATATGCACCATATCGACGCATAATGAAGTAATGATGGTAGAACATAGCTGTCTTCGAAAAGACTTAGGAAGCAATACAGTTAAATTCCTACAATTTAGACCACATTTGAGACGGTTCAAAAGTGGTCTTTAAGACCACAGTTGAACAGTCCAAAAGACGGTCTTCCACAAAAGCACACTGAAGGTCAAAATCACAAAGAAAATGTAGCTTTAACCTTCCAAATATGCTTTAAAAACAAAATTGGTATTAATTTTAGGTGGTCTTAATAGTGGAATTTCATTGTATTTGACCCTATTGGTTTTATTGGGCGGCATCTCAATGTCGGGTAAAAGTCCCATGAAATTGGAAGCAACGTCTCCAAAATGACCTAAATAGTGTTGACGGGGACGTTAAACCTCAAATCAAACAAATCAAACAAAAGACAGACAGGCAGACAGACAGACAGACAGACAGACAGACAGACAGAATGGACAAAAACTATATACCCCCTTGCATACTTCGTATGCCGGGGGTATAAATAGATGGGCTGCACGATGCTTCCACGCAGAGCTGATACCGCCCGTACATGAGTCCTCGTAATCTGCTTAGAAGGTCTAAGCCTGTCCAGGAAAACTGCTGCGAGTCGGCCCATCCATGCATATAAACCCTATTGCTTTTAATTGGACGGCAGCGATTGAGATGTCATTTCATCTCAATATCGGGTAAAAGTCCCATAAAATTTGAAGCAATGTCTCCAAAATGACCTAAATAGTCTTGACGGGAACGTTAAACCTCAAATCAAACAAACAAACTGTTGACGCATAATGAAGTAAAATTAAGTATGCCACCCATCGCCGCAAAATGAAATAATTCTTTCATTTTGCTCAAACCTCTTAGTATCGACGCATAATGAAGTAAAAACGACATTTTATTTCATTTCGCGTCGACTATGCCAACGCATAATGTAGTAAAAATTTCAAAATGAAGAAATTACTACATTACTACATTATGCGTTGTAACATGGGTATCTAACGGTGCTCGTTAGAACCGCCTCATTGAGGCGGTTCTAACGAGTACCCACGTCCTTTATCTTGGAACAGAAATAAGGAAAATAATGTTTACCCCCGTAAACCCCAGTTTTCTCTATGTAAAGTGGGGTTTAGGGGGTCTTCATTTCACGAACTTGATCACGTAATGTACAGTGAAAGAAAGGCACATTTTATGCCTCTCAAACATTCATTCCAGAGATAACAAAGTTTAGAAATACCAAATGAACTTCCATTTTATTTTAACATATTTGTTCAATAGCATTATAGCTGCGAACATTTATTTGATCTTTTACTAAGTTAGAGTCAAAGGTGAATATACGCTCTCCTCCTAGATTTCTTTTCACCAATATGGGGTGCCGTTTTACTATTTGATCCATAATTATAGATATCCATATTTCGATTTATGGATATCCATTATTCGAATTATGGATATCCATAAATCAGCCGAATATTAGATGTCCATAATTCAAATTATAGATATCCATAATCGAATTATGGATATCCATAATTCGATTTATGGATATCATTAATTCAGAGCGTTTTATGGATATCTATAATTCGAATTATTGATACCACTAATTCCAATTATGGATGTCAATAAATCAAAACAAGGATATCCATTATTCCGCTGATATATATATATCCATATTTCGAATTATCGACACCATAATTCACCACAAAAGCGTTTGGTTTCAGTATAATTTATTGTATTTATTTGCCAACTTGTGAGATGAATTATTGATATCCATAAATCGAATTATGGATATTATGGACATCCATAAATCGATCTGAATTATGGATATCCATAAATCGAATTATGGATATCCATTATTCGATTTATGGATTTCAATAATTCAAATTATGGATATTCCTAATTCGACTGATTTATAGATATCCATAATTCGAATTATAGATATCCATAAATCGATTTATGGATATCCATTATTCGATTTATGGATATCCATAAATAATTATTGCTATCTGTGAGTGAGTGAGTGTTTGGGTTTTACGTCCAACCAACAATTTAGGTCATACGGAGACGGGACCTCTGTTCAAAGACTCATCCGAAGGTCTGGAGAAGCCAGGGATCCTTCCTGCGACCCCTGGTTTACAAGGCGAGTAGCGTAACCACTGCACCACGGAGGCTTCTAAATGGGTATATGTAAATAGGGAATAAATAGTAAATGGGCGCCCCATACACCAAATGAGGAAATGAAATATCATCCAATGTCAGATCTTACTTAACCTTGCCCGTCTGAACGTGATTAACATTAACTTTGAAAAAAAAAATGTTTGCCATTCATTTCATGAATTTACAGGAATAAATTACATTCACCCATTGCATGCGGGAAACCCCTTAAGAGGTACCCTGGCAAACAGTTCAGGCCCAGATCAGACGCCGCAGAACGCGGCGTCTGATCAGGGCCTGTACTGTTTGTAAAAGAATTTTCGGTCAAAGATAGAAAAATGAAAAAAAAGGTGCGCTGACACACCTTATATGGCAAATGGACTTGTCCAACCTACAGCAATGGACTATTCCACTAGTATACAATGGGTTAAGCAGTCTGGTTGGCTGAAATGGCTAAATTAAGTTATTCAGCACTGAAGCTGCATTGCACTCGGTGGTGTATATCAGGTATTGACTGTTTAACAAAACCAACAGCATACTCCTGCGTATAACTCCCAAATAGTTGCTCAGACTGAGCAGACCAATTTATCAAATACATGACAGCTGTTGCCTTGCTGGTATAGAAATAAAGCATGAAGTTGTAATTAATTCTGATTTATTCAGAGAATTTTACAGCCAAGCATGCAAGAGGTTTAAAATTAGACAGTGCAGTACCAGACTGAAATGTTTATCCTAGAAAAGGTATACACATCTGTTCATTTTGTTCCAGAAACCCCAAAACGGGCAATTGGCAAACAGTGCAGGCCCTGATCAGACGCCGCGTTCTGCGGCGTCTGATCTGGGCCTGCACTGTTTGCAAAACAGATTTTTTTTGGTTGCCATATGCTGAGGCAATTAGTGAGGCTTATCAGTGTGAACCTGAGATTTATTGAAGTTTATTTTGACAAATGAAAATAAACAGAGCTGTTGTTCTGGAGAGACTAAAATGTCCATACCTGGATTTTCGGGGTACTAAAACCCAGGAGTAAGCAGGCCTCATTTGTTACATGTAACCACTTGGTTGTCCCTTCTGACTTCTTTTTTATTCATTAAAATGACTTGCAGTGCACGAAGTTGTTTTGTTTTGTTTGTTTGATTTGAGGTTTAACGTCCCCGATAACACTGTGTAGGTCATTTTTGAGACGTTGCTTCCAATTTTGTTGAACTTTTATACTCGACATTGAGATGAAATGACATCTCAAGCCCTGTCGCCCAATGAAACCAGAAGGGTTTATAAGCAATGACGGTCCGTCTCACACCGCTTTGCCTTGGCAGGCTCAGATCCTCTAAGCGGTTTACCAGTATTCGTGTGCGGTCGGTTGTAGCTCTGCGTGGCAGCGTCATGCAGTCCATCTATTCTTTCAAGCCCCGATTGGCGGGGGAGATCACGAAGTTGTATATCTTCTCTTTGTGTGTGGGGGGGGGGGGTGAAGGGGGGGACGGCCCTTTCAATGTGTATCACATTTTGAGCCGATATTGGTGAAAATCGGAGTGCCCGGAGAAAAACCACCTGACATTCCGTTGCAGAACTTGGCACCTCACTTGTAGCCCTAGCGAGAAGCGAACCGAAAGCAGTGAGAGACCAGACTGCATGTATATTGTTGCTTGCACATTTTATAGATGGTTTGATGCGTCTCAAAATGAAATACTGAAGTATTTTATTATTTTTTTTTTTTTTTTTTTTTTTTTTTCAAATTGCGTAGCCACAGTCGATGTAATTAAAAACATATTTCATTTTGCGTCAATATGCTTCATATCGACACAAAAATGAAATAATGATAGAATAATATGGCGGATAAATCAGTTTTCAACAAATGTATTATAACAGCGCAATTTCGGAAATAAAACAGTCCAACTCCGGAGCAGTCCACTTCATCCCTCTTCTCTTGTATGACGACTGTGCACTCAGTCAGGGCGAGGCAATACTCTTCATGTTCCATTTCAAATTTTCACACTGTCTCGCGATTGGATCTCTCTCTCTCTCTCTCTCTCTCTCTCTCTCTCTCTCTCTCTCTCTCTCTCTCTCTCTCTCTCTCTCTCTCTCTCTCTCTCTCTCTCTCTGATGTGACTTCTTCAGAAGCCATCTGATTTAAATCTACACTGTTTGCTAAAGTAGGGGTTGTTGTGTTCTCTGGGATTACGGTTATCTGCCGAAACGATCCTATAAGCCTAAGCAAACAGTACATACCCAGATCAGATTGTTCCTGAAGGAGCAGTCTGATCAGGGTCTACACTGTTTGCCATGATACCGTCTGCACCGTTTGGACTCCTTGCTGGACCATGAAACAAATTTGTTAAAATTTCAGTAGAATTACAGCAAGTCCCCAAGGTGTTCGAATTGATAGGATGTTTACGGTACTTAATGTCGTTTGTTTGTTTTGGAGTTTCATAACGCCTCGAGGAGGCGGTTCTATCGAGTACCCACAATCTATGTTTTGAGCAGAAATTAGAAAAAATAATGTATACCCCCTTAAACCCCAGTTTTACTATATAAAAGTGGGGTATGAGGGGGTCAAAATTATATAGGCGTGTTCTCGTAATGAACGGCCCAGTCAACACTATTTTAGGTCTTTTGGAGTCGGTCAATTTACCTATCCACACTTTTCCTTGACAGGCTTGTGCGTAAGCGGTTAATCAGCACAGTTAGAAACTGACAACTGCCATTCTTGAATCAGTAGAAGGGAGAGAATGATCGTAGAAAAGATTTCATTATCAATCTTCCACCAAAGAATGTTGTCGACCCGGCAGGTATAGAACCCGCATCCTCCTGATCACCAGTCAGACGCGCAGCCGACTCCGTTACGGAGGCCGGCACTTAATGTCGTATGCATAACATGTCTTGTAAATATGGACCGGCGTGCTATATAAAACCACCAACAACACCGGCTCAGGGTGATCATATACACGTATCATACATTTCCACTTATTTTTGTTTATTTGTCTTGTTACCGTTCATAGACCAGACAATTTAAAATGTTTGCAATCCTTATTCAAACAGATTTTCAGAAATTCAGCTAAATTCTTACCTTCTCGGCTTTTTTCTGTTGGAATAACTGCGCACTGCAACGGCAGTTGCGTCTGAACCTCGAAAGTATTTTACCGGCCCCGATAGCTCAGTTGGTAGAGTGTCCGCTCCGGGGAACGTGAGGTCCCGGGTTCGATCCCGGTCCGCGACATACCAAAGTCGTTAAAAATGGTACTAGCTGCTCCTCGCTTGGCACTCAGGTTTACGGGGTAGAGCTAGGACTGGTCGATCCAGTGTCAGGATAATGTGACTGGGTGTGGTATCATGTAATGTGTCTGGGACATGATACTTCAGTAAGGCAGCACTATAAAAGTGAGCATTGAGCTCCCTGTCGCAACCAGACACCGTCGTGATATATACATATTATTACTACAGTAACTTGATCTGACGCATTGTATCACGTCGAGTGGATGTTTCCAGATCAGCGTATCACACGAGACGCGCAGCGTCGAGTGTGATGCGTAAGATCTGGAAACATCCAAGAGACGTGATACTGTGCGACAGATCAAGTTACTGTAGTGATAATACGTTTATTATATACCTTTTTTCGCTTTTAATAAAGTCTTTTGTCAACGTAAATTGGCGGGAAACTTTGACGTTACATTCTGTGTGTAAGTGACGTCATCATTTCGAACGTTTGGTTCCGCGTTATCGATGGCTGTTTTCTAACGTCGCAACAAATGCCGGGACTCAGGGTTTGCAGGAGTGTGATACGGAATCGGAAAACGCGAGTGCGTGATACGGGATTCTGTATTTTTGTGTCGGAAAACTGATAGTAGACAGCAGTATTTCTTGTAGGTATATAATAAGACTGAAAAATTGTTGAAAGCGACGTTAAACCCGAATTCACACACACACACTCGAAAGTATTTTTTAAAGCTAAAATAAACTATTTATTTGCCGATTTTCATACAGAAAGTTAAGCGCTGAGAAACTTTTATTCGAGCGTCCGTGTTGTTGCCTACGTCTTTATGGCGCGGTGACGTCATAAACTTTGTACTCGTTGACGTCACGTTATACTACGTGTTCGCGCCATGGCACAGAATGCCGTTAATAACATGCTACACTGTCTGCTGTCTTTTTTGCTTAAGTTTACTGAATTAGATTGCTTTGAATTGCCGTATAAACTAAATACATGGATAGTGTCTTTAATTATTAAATATAATCGGTTCGCCCCGACAATTTTGTATGGGCTTGCTAGCTAGCTCGCCCCTTAGGCTCACCGATTATATTTTATTATTAAAGACACTAACCATGTATTTACTATATTTATTTATTTATTTATTTGATCTTTTCTACGGCCATTTTCTTCCTTCCGTTGATTCAGGAATGGAAGTTGTCAGTTTTTGACGAAAGAAGGTGCACTGTACTGGTTAACCGCTTCCGTATAAGCGTGTCCGAGAAAAGTGCGGATAGGTAAACTGATCGGCTGAAAAAATTACTTAAAATAGTGTTGACTGGGCCGTTAAACTCAAATACAAACAAACAAACAATATTTATTTCTGCACGGTCGCCCAAGTTGATGTAGGCTTTCCCTCTACTTCTATTTTTGCGTACACTGACTCATCACGAAAACACGCCTATAACATTTTGACCCCCTTGAACCCCACTTTTATATAGTTAAACTGGGGTTTCCGGGGTATACCTTATTTTTCTTATTTCTGTTCAAAATATAGTTTGTGGGCACTCGTTAGAACCGATTTTCTTATTTCTGCTCTAAAATATAGATTGTAGGTACTCGTTAGAGCCGCCTCGGTGAGGCGGTACTAACGAGTGCCCACAAACTATATTTTGAGCAGAAATAAGAAAAATATCGCAATTTTTCATCATAAAATTTTCATTTTTCGGGATAAAGGTGGCAATGTATTTGTATAGGCGTGTTTTCGTAATGATATTATAAAATGAGCATTTACGAGTACCAACAGTTTCTTACAATTTATTGTCTTTTATTTATTTGCTTACTTTATTCTTTAAACTTTAACTATGAATCTTATCCCATTTTGTACTGGGAACTTCAAAAGGGGTGACTGGTAAACAGTGTACGTCTGATCAGGGCCTACACTGTTTGCAAAAAGTTCAGCCATTTTCAATATAACTAAAAATCACTAGCTGACACCCTTAATCTTTACAATGGGGCCCATCTATATATAAAGAGGAAGATTCCATTTGGTACAGAAAGGGTTGCTATGGGCCATACGAGACGAAACTGGATCATCGAGCATATGCACCCAGGTCAGAATCTTCGTTGCGCGCTACATTTTTGGGCATTGAGAGAACTACAAAACACACCTATTCAAATGTATTGAAATTTTTCCGCCAACAAAAATGAAAAATTTCAGATAAAAAATTCTGATACTTTTCACATTTCTGCTGCAAAATTAGACTGTGGGTACTCATTAGAACCGCTTCGTCGAGGCGGTTCTTATGAGTACCCATAATCTATGTTATTGAGCAGAAATAAGAAAAATAATGTTTACCCAAGTAAACCCAAGTTTTACTATTCAAAATTGGGTTTAAGGGGGTCAATCTGATATAGGTTCTTTGTCGTGATGGCTGCTGGGAATGTTTGAATTGGGGTATAACGTCACTGTCCCAGACGTCGCTTTCAATTTTGCGGGGCTTTTACAGTCTGTTTGATTTGAGGTTTAACGTCCCCGTCAACACTGTAAAGTCATTTTGGAGACGTTGCTTCCAATTTTGTGGGACTTTTACCCGACATTGAGATGAAATGACATCTCAAGCCCTGTCGCCCAAAGAAACCAATGGGGTTTATAAGCATGGACGGTCCGACTCGTGCGCACCGCTTTGCCTGGGCAGGCTTAGATCTTCTAAGCGGTTTACCAGTACTCGTGTGCGGGTCGTATTCAGCTCTGCGTGGAAGCATCATGCAGCCCATATATTACTTCAAGCCCCGATGGGCGGGGGCCGGGGGCTTTTACAGACATTGAAATTTAATGACATATGAAACCCTGCCGCCCATTGATCATAATTGGGTTTATATGCACAGACACCGCTTTGTCTGGATAGGCTAAGTCCTTCTAAGCGGGTTACCAGTACTCACGTGTGGTCAGTTTCAGCTCTGCGTCGAAGCATCATGCGGCCAAATATGTTTCTCTAAACCCCAATTTTCCGGAGCCCCCGGTGATGGTTGTTTTCTGACTACGTTCATTACCATAACACTGCACGTGTGATAAAGTGCATAATTGTTTTATCCCCAGATTGTTTAATTTTATTTCTTCTCAATGTATAACAAATGTTGGGTTAGGGTGCTTATTAGAATCGCCTAAGGCAGTCCTGAAGAGCACCCACAACCTATGCTTTTGCGGAAGAACAAAGAAATTAGTGTATACCCCTGTTGACCCAGCTTTTTACTATATGAAAAGGCGGTTGTTCTACTGTTGTTTATTTTAAATGTAGCTTTGTCGGATTTTCCGACAGGGCTTGGACATTTATTTCCCAAATTATACTTTTACATTACAGAGGTCTACATTTTACGGTCTTGTTAGCTCACCAGAGTGAGTTACGGTGCTCGGAAAATGTCAGTTGACGACGCGTGGTGACAACAATTTGATTTAAAAGAAACCTCCTCCTAAACTATTGGGCCAATTTTATCTTAACTTCACAGGAATATATCCTCCCATACCCCTGGGTCAGTTTCATTCAATCTTCTTAGGAATGCTGCTTATGTGACCCTCTACCAAAACAGCCATACGCTTTCTGCCCCGATGAACAAAATGGCCGCCTGAGCTAAAAATAGGAAAACGTCAAAACTTGGCTTTAATAGAATACTCCTAAACCCTTGGTCCAATTTCATTTATTTAAACTTCACAGGAATGTTGCCTAGATTGCTCTCTACCAAAATAGCCAAACTCGTCCTGCTTCGATTAATAGGATGGCCACAAGGGCTAAAAATAGAAAAATCTTTAAACGACTACTCCTCCCATACCTTGGGCTAGTTTCATTCAAACTTTACAGGAAACTTGCTTTGGGGGCTCTCTACTAAAGTAGCTAAAATCTTTTCGCTCCAATGAGCAATATGGCCGCCAGAGCTAAAAACAGATAAAACAAATCTAAGCGACTTCTCGTCCTATACCCCCCTGGTTAATTCCATTCAAACTTCATCGGAATAATGAATAGGTGACCCTCTAACAAAATCTCTAATACCATTCCACTCCAATGGCCGCCAAGAGCTAAAAGTAGAAAAAAACGTCGGAAACTTGCTTTAAAAGATTACTCCTTAGCCCTTGAGCCAATTTAATTTAAACTTCACAGGACTGTATCTAGTTTCTCTTTACCAAAATAGCTAAATTCGTTCGGCTCCGATGAACAAAATGTTCACTAGAGCTAAAAATAGAATATCCATTAAACGAAACCTGGGCTAATTAAATTCAAACTTCACAGGAATGTTGCTTAGATGACCCTCTTCCAAAGTAGCTAAACTATTTCTGCTTGGATGTCTGCCAGAGCTAAAAATAGAAAAAAATCTTTAAATGACGAATCCTCCTATACCCCTTCGCCAGTTTTATTTAAACTTCATCGGGGTGTTGCTTAGTTGACCTTCTACCAAAGTAGTTAACAATGTTCCGCTCCAATCAGAAAAATGCCCCCCAGAGCTAAAAATAGAAAAATGTCAACAACTTGCTTTTAATGCAAACTCCTCCTAAACCCTTGGGATAATTTGATTCCAATTTCACAAGATTGTTAGATGACCATCTATCAAGCTACAACAGATATGCTTCAAGGAAAAATGTCTGTCTGTTATATCCGTATGGCTTTCAGAAGCTGTGCGACATCTCGAAATCAGGTGAGCGATTCAGGGCCATCTTGGTCCTCTTGTTAACATGATATTGAGACTTCGCATATGTTCTAAGTTATCTTTTTGCTTGTCGGTTGTAGCCAATTTGATAATATATTGTCCCCACTTCTATGTTCAAAGAAATGTGTTTGCATATCAAAACTGTTTGATGTTTAAATTCTGCGGCATCGAAATAGACGTCTTCCTGGTCTAGCTGACTTCCCATAATAGGGTAATACCCATGAGCATGTAGTTGCTTACGATGATAACATGTACATTCTTTCATTTCTCCAACACGACTTTCTTTTTATGAAATACAGTAGAACTTCGATGGCTCGAACACCGATGGCTCGTTTACCATGGAGGTGTCGAACCCATTCTTGAGCCCCTAGCGAAATCCTGTACCTTAGAAATAGTGAGGGGGTAATTAAGGAGAATTTAGTCATTTATTTTGCAAATGTATGCTGTGTGTACTCATTAGAATCGCCTCAAAGAGGCGATTCTAATGTGTACACACAGCATACAATTTTATTATAGAACACCGAAAAGATGTCTAAAAATATCTCGTTATGCCTCCTGACACTAACCTCAGTGGCTCGAACTACCCCTGTCTCGAACAGATTTTCGAGGTCCCAAAGGTGTTCGAGCCATTGAAGTTCGACTGTATGTGATATTTTTCTTATTTCAACTCCCAACAACTGCTTTGGATGGTCATACGAGTACCCACAATCTATGTCTTGGAGCAAAAGAAAAGAACAACAATGCATACCCCGGTAAAGCCCAGTTTTATCTGTATAAAGTGTTCAGAGGAGTGTTCATTACACGAACTTATAATCATGTTGTTATTTAGAAATGCTGATTGAAACGGTTCTAGCGAATACCAGCCAGTTATGAGTCGGGAAACAATGATAACCCTTGTGAACTCTACTTTGTTTTAAATTCTAACACAGCGCGCCTATATAGGCAATGGAAAATAACTGTGTTTTATTCTACAACAAATCACGGCAAGGAAGAGCGTGACGAGTGACGTCATTATAAACTGCAAATTTATGACGTCACTAGTCGATTTCCTTGACGTTGGACGGTTTAACGTCATTTTCTCGCATCGAAAACGTTAGAAAAGGATATAAATGCTGTGTTTCAGTCGATAATTTTAGCGGGATTAGTTTCAACAATGGCGAAAAGTAGTGAGAATTTGAAGGAAACAACAGCATTATTGCCGAGTTTCAGCGTGTTAGAATCGAAATAGATCAGCTCTAGCCAATGATTTGTTAGATAATAAATCACAGTTTGTCGGTCAGTTGTAAGTAGACAAATCACGCGCGCTACGCGCTCGTGATTTGTCTACTTTACAACTGACCTCCAAACTGTGATTTATTACTCAACAAATCACAGCTAGAGCTGATCTATTTCTTAAACACACTTACGAGATTTTCAAGACGCGTTCATGTTGATGTAATGATGTAGTTGGTCTGGCATAAAATGCTACCAAAATTATTCTTGATTTGACCAGGAGCCGTGTTCTAACAAAAGCCATGAAATTTAGGTGCTTTGTGAACATAGATTTTGAGCTATTGATATCGAAAGATAGGCCTTGTTTTATTTACCTTACGTTGAGCGACGTCACGGTGGCGCCCTGAACGTAGCCTTTCAAAATTTTATGATGATACCAGAACGTCATTGTGGAACTGACGTCAATTTGCACAAACCATAACAAAGTAAACTACGATGGAACGGTCAGTGAAATGAATTCCACTGTGGGGCTAAAATCGATTTTACCTAGCCTTACACCACCGGTTGGTCTCTACATAAAGTGGGGTTAAAAAAGGTGTTTACTTCACGTACTAACTGATGTGATTGAGACACGGACAATCTCAGTTTGTCGCTGTAAAAAGATAATAATGATGATTATTACCCTTGTCTTAAAAATGTCATTTAAGGGGAATGGGAACACCTTCAGGACAGGCAACTCCTGCAAAAGTATTTTTGTCTGGGCCGATTCTTAAACGAGAGAATAGAGCAAATACTTTCCTTTAAGAGTAGACCCATTTTACAGCAAAATCTGCCAGGTGTTCCCATCTTCCTTAAGGACCAGAAAGGAAAGCCTCGAAAGCGCAGTGGTTAACGCGTTCCACACATGATCGAGAGGTTGTGCGTTCGAATCAGGCACCCGGTATCGAGACACATAATGACACTGCCTCACTCCACCCAGGTGTAAATGGGTAGCACTGCCTCTCTCTCGCGCGCATGAAAACATCCGGAATGAGTGTTCGAGAGCGATTAAATAAGCTTGCAGCTGCCATCGCAATCGAACTGAAATAAATTAGTAGAAAGCAAACGTCACGTATTTCCTCCAATTGGTCTGCGGGTATAATTCAGAGGTTTTTGTTTGTTTGCGTTGAGGTTTTATGTCCCGGTCAACAGTATTTAGGTCATTATAGGCACATAGCTTCCAATTTTTCTGGAGTTATTTAACGATGATTGGGATGAATTGGCATTCCAAGCCCTACCGCCCATAGAAACCGGAACGGTCCTACTCGCAACACTTTAACTGGACAGGCTTAGACCTCAAGCGGTTTGGTCTGCTTCAGCTCTGCGCGGAAGCACCGCGCAGCCCTGTCTAATTCTTCAGTTCCCGATGAGTGGGGGAAATATAACCTTCAACTCGACATTGGGAAATATTAATATTTGGCTTGGTTATGTTTGTTTGTTTGATTTGAGGTTGGATGTCCCCGTCAACAGTGTGAAGGTCATTTTGGAGACGTTGCTTCCAGTTTTGTGACATTTTTACCCGACATTGAGATGAAATGACATTTCAAGCCCTGCCGCCCAATGAAACCAATAGGGTTTATAAGCATGGACGGTCCGTTGCGCCCGCTTTGCCTGGGCAGGCTTAGATCCTGTAATCGGTTTACCAGTACTCGTGGGCGGGTCGGTTTCAGCTCTGCGTGGAAGCATCATTCAGCCCATCTATTTCTTCAAGCCCCGATGGGCAGGGGTGAAGAGAAATATTAATATTTGACTTGGTAATGATCACAAAAAGTCCTAACACAGACAGATAGACCTATGTACAATGCCAATATTTCTAAACGCATTCATCACGTTGCAGAAAGTCATAGATTAATATATTCCCGAGTTAATATATTTGTGTCTCAGCACTGCCTGGTACACTTACCCATTTTGTACCAAATGGGATCTTCTTGATTATATATAGCAGTGGTCTATTTCAAAATTAAGGGGTGTCAGGTTGTGTTATCCTCAAAATTTATTTTCAAAATGGCTTAACTTTTCGCAAACAGTGTAAGCCCTGATCAGACGCCGCATTCTGCGGCGTCTGATCTGGTCCTGAACTGTTTGCCAAGGTTCTCCTTTTGGGATTTCTGGTACCAATGGGTTAATATAAGTAGTGTTGCCAAGGTTAAACCGTACTTCCCGGATTAATATATTTGTAACTCAGCACTAAATAAACAACGGCAATAAATTTACATATATACTATTTTCCTTTCGCTGGACAGTAAGTGTCGTTTTGCAGAAAAAAACAACAACTTTTTTATTTATTTATTTTTTTTTTTTATTATTTATTTTTTTTTTGCGCCAATAGCCTGACAAAGTCATTCTTTTTACTACTGTAAACCTATTGAAATACCCCTTATCTAAGATACAGTTTATTCCTATATTAAGATCAGTTTTGGGACTGTTCAAAAGCTGTCTTTAAGCCCACGTTTGAACAGTCCCAAAAGTCGTCTCTGACTAGAAAACAATGTATGCAGAGAACAAAAAGAAAAAAAAAAACAACCGCAGCCTTTAAAAGGCTTTTAAAGCAGAATAAGTCTTAATTTTAGTTGGATTTAAGGGGAATGGGTACACCTTCAGGGGAGGCAACTCCTGCAAAAGTATTTTTGTCTCCCATGTCAATATGGGTCAGCTCTTAAAGGAAAGAATTTGCTCCTGAGGAGCAAATTCTTTCCTTTAAGAGTAGACCCCTTTGTCAGTGGTACTGAGGCTTTAGAAAAGTGAACAGGAAGTCCCAAAAGTTGTCTCCCTTTAAAAAATGGCGGAAAATCTGCCAGGTGTTCCCATTCACCTTAATAGCAGAATTTCACTGTACATGTTAAATTAGATATTACTTGAGAACACTGTATGATCAGCATCCACACTGTTTGAGTGTATGCAAAATACATGTTTGAAGTTTGCAAGAAGATAAACAGACGACCTGTTCAGATGCACTTTTTCTTGGCATCTTAAGGTATAGAAATATTTGAACACCCCTACGCTACGACACACTGGATTGACGACAACACACCCGTGCAACTTAGTGGTAGCTTTGCACTAAATACTGGAGGTACTGGGTTTCATCACTTTGGGACAGAGCTTTTAGTTGCAGTCTAAATACCAGGCAGGCTTCCATTGGATAAATATCCCATGTTTCATTTCAATGTGAGAAAATTATTGTTATAAGGAAATAAAATGATGTGTGTTTTATAATTATATCTGCAAGCTCAAAGAAATTGTTGCTGATTTTATATTGCCACCTCTCCGTTAAGAAGCCGGCTTGTATTCACTGCGAATCTGCATGTAAACAAACATGGCGGACAATAACTTGAAAAGGAGACGGGCAACATATGGATTTTTTCTCATAAACTTGTTGAGCTAGGATGGCTCTATAAATAAGTAAGGTTTGAAAAGTTTTGTATGTGTAGTTTTTGTGGGAGCATGTAAAAGGTTACTATTGTCGCCTATGGAAAATATTTTGTGGTAAGCTCCCTAGTGTACAAAATGACTACTTTTTTAAGTAAGTCCGTGGTATACTGCAGACATAGGCTGCTGATAAACACGTGCCTATTACTGATATGCTCAGTCTTTGGCGTTGTGGATCTGGACTTATCTCTTGTTTTCGGTTTTGCAAACAGTGTAGAACCAGATTAGACGCCGCAGAAAGCGGTGTCTGATCAGGATCTTAAGTGCAGATCAGATGCCGTAGAAAACGGTATCTGATCAGGTTCTATACTGTTTGCTTATATACAGGAATTAAAGGATTAAACGTAACTGTCTAAGCCGCGTTTAGGGCCATTTTCACAACCATCGACCCACCAGGGCTGTCAATGTTTTGAAAATGAACGCAGACGTTTCAGTTAGCGTATCTTTCAGTAAAAAAACGATATCTCATTTACGAGACAGCTTCTGCAATATACATCACAGCAGGCACATGGCGTAATTGTGACATCACATTAACTTCGGTGCAACGTCATGACGTTGCACCGACGGTGATTTGACGTTGCCCTAGCGACGTGTGCCTGCTGGAATGTATGTAAATCTGGGTCGATTGTCGATTGATTAACAGTCGAATTCTTCAACGTCACTTCAACGTCGGTGTAACGTCATGACGTTGCACCGACGTTGATTTGACGTTGCCCTAGCGACGTGTGCCTCCTGGGATGTATGTATATCTGGGTCAATTGTCGATTGATTAGCAGTCGAACCAAATCAATGGCTCAAACACCGATAGCTCATTTACCGTGACTTGGTACACCTGGCAGATTTTTCCGCCATTTTTCAAAGGGTGACAACTGTCGGGACTTCCTGGTCGCTTTTCTATAAACTCCGTCTTGAGGAAAAAAGGGCCTCCTCTTAAAGGAAGAATTCGCTCCTCAGCAAATTCTTTGATCCCTATTGATATGGGAGACAATATACTATTGCATGCGTTGCCGTTACCTCCCCTGAATGTGTATCCATTCCCCTTAAACTCAGCTTACTTCCGGTCGCTCTTGATAAGAAATGAATGATACTTTACCTTATCCTGCTCAATAAATTAATTTTGTCACAGCCGTTCTGCTTATCAGCCAATAAAATAGCTAGATGTTATGTGTTCGTTCAATTCACAAACTGGTTGACAAACAGCGTAGATCCTAAGCCATATGACCTCGATCTACACTGGGCATCTGGTCTGGATCTACACTGCTTCAAAAGATATAGGTCGCTGTGTTTAGCAGGGTAAGAGTTAAGAGAGTTTTTTTTTTGTTGTTGTTTTGTCATGAAAGTGTGCTTTATGTGCATTCATTAAGATCGCCATAAAGAGGCATTCCATTAAGAAAACACACCTACACAAACACTTGTATTTTCTGCCGTAAATGTGAAGATTTTATGATGAAAAAGGGAATTTAGTGTGATATTTTTCTTATTCCTGCTCAAAATATAGATTGTGGGTACACGTTAGAACCGCCTTGATGAGGCGGTTCTAACGAGTACCCACAATCTATATTTAGAGCAGAAATAAGAAAAATAATGTTAACCCCTGTATACCCCAGTTTTACTATTTAAAAGTTGAGTTACATGTATAGGGGCGTCAAAACTATATAGGTGTGTTTTCGTGATGAATATAGATGATCGCAAGGCTCTATTTAAAAATCCCATAATACCACGTGACCTCTTGTTGTGACTACCCCCTAGGTAGCTAGAACTACCTCTGTCTAGAACAAAGGGTTTTTCATAGTCACAATGGTGTTCGAGCCATCATGGTTCTTTCAAGATTATTTCACTCATATCGAGCTAATCGTAAAAAAAATTATTCGGTTGCAGAACTTGGGGTCCCACAAGTGGCCCCAGCAAGGTTCGAACCACAGCGGTGAGAGACCTAATGACCAAGTGTCTTCTGTGGCGAATACCACGAGACACGCGGGTCCGTGACCTTTGTCCGCGCGCTTTTACCTTAGGCCACGAAGTTTCGTCCGAACTCCATCAATTTACACTGGCTAAAAGACCAAATCTGTACTTGGGACATTGTGATATCGCTCATCCCGTACGTCTATAACATATGTATGGCCCTTTCAAGATTATTTCACTTGATTCCGTATCCGTAAAATGCAAGCGTACTTGTAAAATATAAGTATGCGAGTCTACTTGCAAATTCATGGATACACTTGCATTTTGTTTGTGTGTATTGGGCCCATTCAACACTATTAAGGTCAGTTTTGAGCCGGTCAGTTTTACCTATCCAAACTTTATACGTAAGCGGTTAACGAGTTCAGTGCACATTTTTCGCCAGAAACTGACAACTGCCCTTCTTGAATCAGCGGAAGGGAGAGAATGACTGTAGAAATAATTTCATCAATCTCTACGAAAAAAAGTCGGCAACCACGGCAGGTATCGAAACTACGTCCTCCTAATCACCAGTCAGACGCGCATCCGACTGAGCGACCAAGGCCGGCTGTAAACTTGCATTTAAAATATGAGTGTACTTCCGAAGTTAGGGATGTACTTGCAAAAAAATAGCGGTCTTCTTGCATCACGTGAACAAGTCCGTGAAATAAAGACCCCCCTAAACCCCACTTTATATAGAGAAAACTGGGGTTTACGGGGGTTTATATTATTTTTCTTATTTTTACTCCAAGACATAGGTTGTGTGTACTCGTTAGAACCACCTCAATGAGGCGGTTCTAACGAGCACCCAAAACCTATGTTTGGACAATAAATAAGAAAAATATCACACATTTTCATCAGAAAAAGTACCTTTTTTGAAGTTTGAAAAATGCACTGTATCACACGGATGTGTTATCGTATTGCATATCAAAATACAAGTAGACCGGCATCGGTCGTTTTGACCCTTTTGGGTGGTTGAAAACCGGAGTACCCGGAGAAAAGTCACCTGACCTTGGCGTCTCATATGTGACCTGTCTTCTGTGGCGAATTCCACTAGACACGCGGGATCGCGACCATTGTCTTTAAAAACGTCAACAAAGCAGATGGGCAAAAACAGCAACGCACTGTGTGACATCATGCTGTTAGATTCCGGACTCATTCTGACGCACGTATCCAGACAGAGGTGACTCTTTATCTCTTTATCTATTACGAGTTATGTTGAATGAATGATAAATTAAGAAACTGTTCAAGAAAGCAAACAAACGAGAGTATAAGGGTATTAACCCTTGTTGTACCAAATGCAATCTTACTACTTATAAAAAGCATTTGTCCATTTCAAAATTTAGGGGTGTCAGGTTTTGTTTCTTTCAAAATTTTTTTTTGAAAATGGCTGAACTTTTTGCAAACAGTGAAGGCCCTGATCAGACGCCGCGCCCTGTGGCGTCTGATCTGGGCCGGTACTGTTTGCCCTGGTACCCGTTTTTGGGTTTCGGTACTAAATGGGTTAAAATGACAATATTATGCTCAATGAATGTGATAAAAGCTGAAGATTTAGTAATATAATTGACTTTAGCATACCAAATTCGTGGGCGTAGGAACAGGGAAAATGACATCATTATGAACAGAACATTTTTCGTTATCATTGTAATTGAGCATTTTTGTACTTAATCTTCAGCTTTTGCCGTCGATCGTCAATTTCTAATATTTCTTTTCAGAGCAAAATTTATTATTCATTGGTCCGGTGCACTCGCCCTCGCCCATCGGTGTTATGGGAAATAGATCGGACTGCACGGAGCTTCCATGCTGAGCTGAAACCGACCGCACATGAGTACTGCTAAACCGCCAAGAAGGTCTAAGCCTGCCCAGGCTAAGTGATTCGAGTCAGACCGTCCACGCATATTCATTAGGCCGCAGGGCTTGAGATGTCATTTCATCTAAATGTCGGGTAAATGTCCCACAAAATTAAATACAGCTTCTCGAAAATGACCTAAATTGTGTTGACGGAGACGTTAAACCTCTAAACCCCACTATACATATAGAGAAAACTGAGATCTGCAGGGCTATATATTATTTTTGTCTTGTCTGCACCAAGACATAGGTTGTGGGTACACGTTAGAACCGCCTCATTGAGGCGGTTCTAACGTGCACCCATTACCTAAAAGTTTGAAATATATAGTCAGATTCAATGAACACGCACCACTTGTACTATACCGTCACAATATTTCCGGCATTTGATCACGTTTAATATATTTTCACTAACTTAACACAATTACAGCATCTCATTGGATGTAGAGATACGGAGGACGCACTTGCATACCATTTTGATTGAAAAAGTCCATTGTTAGACTCGCAGAATGAGCACTCGCATTGTTCTGTTGAAAAAAACGTAACGCCACCATTATTGCGTAAAACGGTACCACCTCAGGCTCTAAGATTTCATTGGTGTACCGACGTGCCGTCAAGTTGCCATCAACAACGATGGGTTGGGCTTTGTGGCGCCATGAGATCCCTCCACACACCATTACGCTACCGCCATCCCAACGTGACACCTGTTTAACACAACAGTATTGAAATCGCTCCCCACGTCGACGCCATTCTTTACGCAGCCTATTAAACATTTCAACACAAAAACGGGACTCGTCAATGAACAGTACACCACACCAACGCTGTTGTGTCCATCGTATACGCTGTCGACACCAATTAAAGCGACCGATTTGACGTTCCGTCGTTCAAACGTCCCCCCCCCCTTTACGTCGTAGGACTAGAAATACCGGGTTCCTGGCTGGAGACGCCGCCATACAGTTGTAGGTAGTGGATGGCCACTATCTCCTGAGCATTTTCCAGACGTTCTGAATCTGTCACATGCACATCATGAAAGCCACGCAGTATTCGTGCCAAACAAACTCATGATTCGGCGACAACTTTACAATACCGTATTCATCAGTTTAAAAAGTGAGTCAATTTTTTAAACTAAACAAATCAAAATTCTATAATCGGTGAGTTTTTTATTAAATCTTAGTATAAATAAGAAATTGTTACAGATTTTTATTAATTGATTATCCTATATTACACAAGGTCAACCAATATTAAAAAATCAAAAATCATGTTTTTAATTGCGTCAATTAATAAAATTGTCATTAATCAAGTAATTTCGTATTGGCCCAGTTACAGGTCCTCGGTCAGTTGTATTGGCCTCGGCCTTCGGCCTCGTGCCAATACAGCGGACCTCGGACCTGTAACTGGGCCAATACGAAATTATTTGATTAATAACATAATATTATTACTGAATAACATGACTATTTCGAAGATATAAAAGAATGCACCTTGTCACAATGATGGGTATATCACAAACCATCAGAAAAATAATCCTTTTGGAGATAAAGAGAAAACTTGGGTTTACAGGATTATATGAGCCCCGCCAAGCGAATTTGTGTCTTCGAGCATTCCGTCTTGACAAATTTTAACTGCACGTGCCCAGCGATTCAGAGGGGCCAGGGATATGGCTTTCTGTCTGAAGGTTCCTCTTGATTCACTGCTTGTATGAGCGAGCAGCGAAGGTTCTGGCGAGACTGCGCGGATGCGCAGGCTCGCCTGAACCTTCGCTGCTCGCATAGGCGATAAGTACCAAAATCGCTTGACGGGGCCCATATACTATTTTTCGTATTTCTTCTTGGAGATAAAGAGAAAAGTTGGGTATACAGGATTATACACTATTTTTCGTATTTCTTCTTGGAGTATAAATAAGAAGACAACATACATTTTCATCAAATAAATACCCTTTATAGAGATGTGAAAAATGCACTATATGAAAAATGCACTATGTCACACGATTGTGCTATCATACTTTATTCGTCTGGGTTTGAGAAATAGATTGGGCTGCATGATGCTTCCACGCAGAGCTGAAGTCGGGTAAAAGTCCTAGTAACGTAATGGCTGTGTGAGGCTTTGTTTGTTTGATTTGAAGTTTAACGTCCCAGTCACCACTGTAAAGGTCATTTTGGAGACGTTGCTTCCAATATTGTGGGACTTTTACCCGACAATGAGATGAAATGACATCTCAAGCCCTGCCGCCCAATGAAACCAATAGGGTTTATAAGCATGTACTCGCACCGCATTGCCTGGGCAGGCTTAGATCCTCTAAGCGGTTTACCAGTACTCGTATGCAGGTCGGTTTCAGCTCTGTGTGGAAGCATTATGCAGCCCATCTATTTCTTCAAGCCCCGATGGGCGGGGGCTAGCTGTGTGAGGCAAATGTGTGCATGGTTTGGCATCCGGATGACCAGTTGATATTTGTCTACAGTTTGGTAGGACCCGCTGTGCTTGCCGCAGGTAAGAGTAAAGGGGGCGAGTAATTTCTTCTATATCTGCTCTCGGATTCCCTTGTCCCCTGCATCTCCTTCGTCAACTCTGCCTTATCCTTTCACTCGGGGACGGCATATAATGACCCGCAGCACACTAGTGACACAAAGTGCATTCCACAACACGCTTATATAATTTTGACCCCCTTAAACCCTACTAATATAGTAAAACTGTGGTTTATCGGGGTAAAGCTTACTTATTTCTATTCAAAATATGGTTTGTAGGTACTCGTTAGAACCGCCTCGATGAGGCGGTTCTAACGTGTACCCACAGTCTATATTTTGAGCAGAAATAAGAAAAATATCACAATTTTTCATCTAAAATTTTTCGGTTTTTTTTAGGCGGTAAGATTTACAATGTATTTGTATAGGTGTGTTTTCGTAATGTTTCAAAGTGCAACACTTACATTTTTCTTTTTTAAAAATGTGATATTTTGGTACTTTTTGCTGTGAAAATAAGTTGGTTCCTATCTAATGAGTATATGCACCAACAATTTATATTTATGACCCATAACAACTTAATCTATATTAAGGAGAATGGGAACACCTGGAAGATTTTTCCGCCATTTTTTCAAAGGGAAACAACTTTTGGAACTTCCCGTTTGCTTATATACGAGCTCTGTCTCAAGGGTGCCAAAAAGGGGGCCAACTCTTAAAGGAAAGAATTTGCTCCTCATATTGCCCCTATAAGTTTGTCTAAGGCTCACCGATTATATTTTATTATTGAAGACACTAACGATGTATTTACTATATGTGTGGTCATTTCATTTCATTTTTTTTTTCGACAGGACGCAATGTCATATGATATTCTTTTTTAATTATAATGACAAAAAGTCTCATAAAATTATGAGTTTGAAATGCATTTCGAAGTGGAATTTAAAATGTATTCAATAAATGTTAATGTATAGGTTAATTAAACAAGGCTTTTCATTTACATTCTTTATTTCGGTATTTTAGGCAATTTTATTATGGGTATTCATTCATCTTGTATCGGGCAAATTCAGAAAATGTTGAGAGTTTTAATGTTAAATAAATAAATAAACGAAAACTGCATATAAGCATATTTCAAACCATCACGTGAGCAAGTTCATGGAATGAACAGCCCAAAACCCCACTTTGTATAGACAACTGTTTTTTTCGGGGGTATACATTATTTTTCTTATTTTTGCTCCAAGACAAAGGTTGTGGGTACTAGTTAGAACCGCCTCAACGAGGCGATTCTAACGAGCACCCACAACCTATGTTGCCAGGATTTATAAGAAAAATATAACGGATTTTCATCAGAAAAATGGCCATTTTGGAGATGTGAAAAAATGCATTATGTCGCAAGGGTGTGTTATCGTAATGACTACTCCCCCAAAATATTCACCCTTTATAAAACGCACAAAACATCCGGGCTATATTTATTGTTTTTACGGCCCTTTCAAAATAAGTTCACTTATATCGAGCCGATCATTAATCAGAGATGTACGAAAACCGGAATACCCGGAGAAAAACATCTGACCTTCCGTTGCAGAACTTTGCGTCTTACATGTAACCCGAGCCAGGCTCGAACCACTGCGATTAAGAGTCAGCGAACTTACCCATTTGGCAACGGGGGCAAATCGGATCCGGCCTATCCGCAGAGTAGACTGGGAGGCAAACATATTTCCGCGAAGTATTACGATAAATTCCCCGTGTTACATAGAAAAGTAGAAATAAAACAAAAATCAGGAAACGATACAATTAACTTACTCCACCCATCAAAGACACCGAAGGGAAATAAACACAAACATGAAGCGACCAGACCATAATGGAAACCTAAACAAAGGATGGCCAAAAGGACAGTTACTTTCCCACAAAATGGCCAAATGGCCATCCAAAATAAAAAGACTTAAGTGATACACACAGTAAGTA
Source organism: Lucinisca nassula (assembly GCA_963580285.1). NCBI lineage: Eukaryota > Metazoa > Mollusca > Bivalvia > Lucinida > Lucinidae > Lucinisca > Lucinisca nassula. Next base: position 92,173,342 of record OY757019.1, on the reverse strand, counting down.
GTAACAAACAACAACATAAATAACCCGCCACAGAAGAACCGCCTTGGAACGGTCAGTGGAAAGAATTCCACTGGGGGTGGGGGGGGGGGGGGGGGGGGCTTAAATCGATTTTACATGGCCATAATCCTCGCCCTTACCTCTGTCGCGGTATTCACTAATTTTGTTTAGTTCGCATGAATGCTTCCTAACTCATCAGTGTAACATCCCCGAGAACATACAAATCAAAAAACTACAGAGATGAAACAAGGTGGAGGACTCGACAACATACAACAACAGAATTGCTGGAGCAAAAGAAAATCAACACCCTTATATATCTCGAAAACGGTCATTTTTCTAATGAAAATTTGTTATATTGTCCTTATTTATACTTGAAGCTGTTCTAAATGGTAACCATGGTTTGGAATATAAACAATAAATCGAGATACTGAAAGTACGGAGGAAAGTTGATTTATCAGTCATATTTATAGACAGGTTTCCTTGTTCTCCAGAAACTATGTTGATAAGGTCGCATGCTGTTAAAAAGTGCGTCAAAAAAGTCTGGTGTTAAAAAAAGATCTTGATCATTTCTCACGCTTATTCCCTGAACTTCAAAGTCAACTCAATTCTGAAATGTATGCCTATAGTCCAATATCAACACATAAAAAAACACGCCTATATAATTTTGACCCCCTTGATTCACATTTTCATATTGTAAAACTGGGAGTAAACCTTATTTTTCTTATTTCTGCTCTAAAATATAGATTGTGGGTACTCGTTAGAACCGCCTCAATGAGGTAAAGTTTACACTGTAGTTGTATAGGCGTGTTTTCGTAATGAGGCATCTAACATCATCTCCTACCCAGCCCTCAATTGTTTACGAAGTCAGGAGATAACAAGAAATATCTTTAAAAAAGATATGCGGCGTAGATTTAATTAGAATGTTGTTTAGAAACCAGTGCTTCAGCTGAAGTGCACGACCCGCCGGATGCTTTTAGCTTGATGAGTGTTACCATATATGGGTATGGCGGCCATTTTGGTCATGTGACCTGGACCTAAAACGGTTCCCCCAATAAATGCGCCTTATCGTAAGGAGCAAAAATATATCTAATACTTTAGTACTGTATTCTGAATCGTTTGCAGGATAAAATGAATTCTCACTTTTCCAATACAAAAGCATATGTGTCAAAGTTTGACCTAGGCACAAAAAAGATCAAGGTCAACCCAGGGTCACCATTTTAGCAATTTATGATGGGCCTACGTCCCAGATGTTATTTATCAAGTTTCGTGGAAATCTGCCAAGTGGTTCAGGAGAAGACTATTTTGAAGGGTTTTTACTATATATGGCTTGGCGGCCATTTTGGTCATGTGACCTGGACCCCATGAGCAAATTTTGGTTTCCTCCATCCCATACAGGCTCCATATGAAATTTGACCTTAATCGGCCCAACGGTTTCTGAGGAGAAGCAGTTCGAAAATTTTCACATTTTTCGCCTCGGCGAGGCTATACTAAATGGAATGTAATATTTCGCAAGTTCATTGGTTAGACCTAATTGTTACTATCAGTATGCCAAAAATTGTTTAAATATTCCAAGCGGATAAGTCACTATCACCAATTTTCACAAACGGGTTACGGACGGACAGACAGACGGACCATATATGGCTTGGCGGCCATTTGGGTCATGTGACCTGGACCCCATGAGCAAATTTTGGTTTCCCCCATCCCATAGAGGCTCCATATGAAATTTGACTTCAATCGGCCCAACGGTTTCCGAGGAGAAGCAGTTCGAAAATTTTCACATTTTTTCGCCTCGGCGAGCCTATACTAAATGGAATATAATATTTCGTAAGTTCATTGGTCAGATCTCATTGATATCTATCAGTATGCCAAAAATTGTTTAAATATTCCAAGCGGTTAAGTCACTATCACCAATTTTCACAAATGGGTTACGGACGGACAGAATGACACGGTGATTTTAGGGCACTCTTAGAAAATCAACCGACTTCAGTCGGTCGCTTTTTCTGCGGGTCGTGCAATATGAGCTACAATAGTGACAGCAACAATTGTAGAAGTCACCTAGCTATGAACTGGTTTACTGTATTCAAACAATTCACATGTCACGCGAGGAAAAATAGCTTTGCAGAGGGCGGTGTCCCGCCTGTTTGAGCTAAGGTCAATGTAAAAGGTCAAGGTTAAAAACATGACCTCATTTCAAGAGCATATGATCTCAAGTATATGCACAACAAATAAGAAAACGTTATCATTTACTGTTTTTGAACACATATTCTAGGGTTAACATTTCGGGTTGTCGCTATGGTGAACGTAAACGCATAGGCGCACGAACAAACGGACGAGCAGACAAACGGACGGAAACTTGATCTTATGTGCACCTAATTAAAACTCAAATTACACTTATTCCTTTTCAGAATTTATATAACATTAATGATATTCGAAAATGTCCATTTTGTGTTAAAATGGAGGACATAAAGTATGCTGAAGACAAATGATACACTGCAACTTTTATTTAGCATATATTGTAAATTAAACATCTGTCAATTTGTAATGCGATTATTACATGTTTTTGTCATGCTATATCTCTTTATTGGTTTCATTGGGCAACAGGGCTTGGGTGTCATTTCATCTCAATGTCGGGTAAAAGTCCCACAAACTTGGAAGCAACGTCTCCAAAATGACCTACACAGTGTTGATGGGGACGTTAAACCTCAAATCAAACAAACAATTCCTTTCGCAGAAAATTCTTCCTTTCGCGCCTTTCGCGAAATGGTTCCTTTCGCTATATAGACCAACCACGTGAAATTAGGTCAAAATAGCTATTCACCGCAGCAGTTACAGAATTCACTAGAAACACAATTATACATATGGCGTATGGTCATCAAAGGACAAGACGGTGAGCAAGCCGAAACTGTATATATTTTTCATTCATGTCTCACATAAAAAACGAAACATTTCCTAGGTTAAAACTTCGGTAAACTGTCGTACTTTTGAGTAGATTTATTTATGCAAATCATTGACCAATGAAATGGTCATCTCCTTGGACATGTGGTTTTATTGACCAATGGAATAACGAAAAATGTAGGACAAAAGCAAAACCATAACGGCTACGCCGTAAAAACAACATTCAAAAAAAAAATCCGAACACAAAAGATTCCACAGACCTCCTATAGGGGGAATAATAACAGATGCCGACAGAAAGATTATCGACGGTCTTTAACCCATTTAGTACCGGAAACCACTAAATGGGTAATTGGCAAACACTGCAGGCCCAGATCAGACGCCACAGAACGCGGCGTCTGATCAGGGCCTACACTGTTTGCAAAAAGTTCAGCCATTTTCCAAATCAATTTTGAAGAAAACACAACTTGACAGCCCTAAATTTTGAAATGGACTACTGCTATATATAAGGAGGAAGATTCCATTTGGTACAAAAAGGGTTAAAGTTGTACTTGATAAAAGGAAGTGTCTTCTTCTCTGAAACCTGTGGATGGCAAAACTTTTGTCCGGAAATCATATATAAGAAGCCTCCGCGGTGTAGAGGTTACGCTACTCGGCTTGTAATCTAGGGATCGCAGGATCGATCCCGGGCTTCTCCAGACTTTCGGATGAGTCTTTTAACCGAAGTCCCGCCTCCCTACCTTAGCTGTTGGTGGGACGTAAAACTCAAACACTCACTCATTCACTCCTGAAATCTTATTTGACACGCCAATTAAACGTACACATGAGTATTTAGTGACTCCGCTATGCGTAGACACAAGCTTTTTGCAAAATCCATAACTTGTAAAACAATATATCAGGGCTATCTTTTGGTAAAAGTGGGTACTTGTTACAGAGCCCTCTTCATGATGCAGTAGAGACTGTGCATTGCGACCAGTTTTTACAGGATCTACACTGTTTGTCAACATATTAAGAAGCTGGGCTAAACAACCTTTAAAAACATTGCTAAATATGCCCAAATACCAAAGCAAGGAGTCCAATTCAAAACTCAGGAGTGAAAGTGTTTCATTTTTTTTTTTTTCATCGCCATTTGTTTGTGTGTTTTTTTGTTGTTTGTTTGTTTTTTTGTTGTTGTTGTTTTGTTGTTGTTGTTGTTGTTGTTGTTGTTTTTTGGGGGGGTGGGGGGGGGGAATATTTAAAAAGCCTGTATAAAAGTCATTTGATATTCAACGACGCTCAATGATATAAATCCAGCACTGACAAGACTATTTATTGAGACGGGTAAAAGGAGAAAACAGTAATGGATATTGTTTGTGTGAGTTTAGCTTTAACGTCCCCGTCAACACTAGTTAGGTCATTTTGGAGACGTTGTTTCCAATTTTGTGGAACTTTTACCCGACATTGAGACGAAATGACATCTCAAGCCCTGTCGCCCAATGAAACCAAAAGGCTTATATACACTGGACGTTCTTACTTACACAACTTTGCCTTGGCAGGCTAAGTCCTTCAAAACGGTTTACCAGCACACATGAGTGGCCAGTTTCATCTCTGCGTGGAAGCAACATGCAGCCCAATCTATTTCTCCAAGCCCCTATGGTTGGGGGTAATTCTGTGCCGGATATAGAATTGCGTTAGCATAGAAACTTGATCTAAAAGAGCAACTTTCAAATATAATGTATACCCCTGTAAACCCCAGTTGTACCTATATAATGTGGGGTTTTGAGGGTGTTAATTAACCCATTGCATGGCGGAAACCCCTAAAGGGTCACCTTGGCAAACAGTGCAGGCCCAGATCTGATCAGAGCCTGCACTGTTTGTTAACAGGATTTTCCGTCATAAATAGTATAAAAACGAAACAATAGGCCTGACATCCCTTGTATATCAAATGGACTTGTCCAACATAGCATAGTATACAATGGGTTAAACGGACGCAAACATATTCTGAGAAACTTGCTGTCTCGTTTTCAGGTTACCTTCCTTTAAGTTTCTGATTTTTCAGGTCCATAATTATGCACTGGGATACCACATTCCGCCCATCGGGGCTTTGAGAAATATATTGAACTGCATGGCGCTTCCGCGCAGAGCTGAAACCGACAGAACTTGAGTACTGGTGAACCGCTAAGAAGGTCTCAGTTTGCCCAGGAGAAGTGGTGCGAGAAGACAGACCGCTCCTTAACACCCTAGCAGTTGCATGGGGCGGTAGGGCTTTAGATGTCATTTCATCTCAGTGTTGTGTTAAAGTCCCACAAAATCGGCCTCATTGGGGTGGTTCTAACGAGTATTCGCAATCTATGTTTAGGGTCAAAATAAGGAAGATAAGGAATGTTCCGTAAACCCCACTTATCTCTATATGCAGTGGGGCTTAGTGAGTGTTCATTACACGGGTTTGTTAACTTGATGAAAATCGAGATGCAATTTTCGAAGATATGACATATCACATAACACATAGACTTTCATAATAATAAATAATAAGAAACAAAAAGCAGTTTAACTCACGTTAATTGAATAAATATTAAAATCCTTTATCAGAAGACTTTTGTACATGTACACATCAATATGAAGACTTATTTGTGTTTTATAACTCCAGCGTTTTTTCTTTTATTCTTATTCAGTAGCAGATTATTAATTTCCATTTACGGTGAATTTTAAGATTATCTGATTGGACAATTCATTACGCATGCGCAATGCAACACTCGCATTAATTGTTTGAAAACGGGTATCTAAGCGGCTTTATTTACATATTTTGATTGACAAGCGGCTTTAAAGGTAAACTTTACAAATTTTGATTACAGTATTTATTAACTTTGTCATCTTTCCGATAACAGAACATCATTCAGTGCTTGTAATTATTTCGTAAGGGACTTGGGAGCTGTTGAAATTTTCTTGGTAAGGGACCAATATTTTATTTATGTTACTTAACCCGGAAAGCGACAGATTTTTGTTTTTCAATGAAATGAATCTATCACGAAAACACGCCTATATAAGATCCCCCCACCTTGAACCCCAGTTTTATATAGTTAAACGGGAGTTTACAGGGGTAAATCTCATTTCTCTTATTTCTGCTCTGAAATATAGATTGTGGGTACTCGTTAGAACCGCCTCATTGAGGCGGTTCTAACGAGTACCCACAATCTAAATTTTGAGCAGAAGTGATTTAAATATCACAATTTTTCATCTTAAAATTTTCATTTTTTCGGCGATAAAGGTTACAATGTATTTGTATAGGCGTGTTTCATAGTCGCCTGTCGATCACAAAACTGTGAATCGTCTGCCGAGGATTAACATGAGATATACTGGGAAGACGATTCATTCATTTTAAATGTGAATCATTATTTTAGACGAACGACATGAAATGTGAAACATTATTTTCTGATCGCCAGACGATTCAATAGAATGTGAAACATTAACTAGCAGACGTTTCACATGAAATGTGAACCATTATTTTAGACGATTCACGTGCATTGTGAAGCATTTATTTCTGCTCGACAAACGATTCAAATGAAATATGAAGCATTATTGTCGACGACTAAAATGAATTTCCGCCCGACAGATGATCTCATGAAATGTGAAGCATTATTGTGGACGATTCACATTAAATGTGTATCATTTTTTCTGCTCGGCAGACGGTTCACATGGAATGTGAAGAAGTATTGCAGACTATTCACATGAAATGTGAAGCATTATTTTCTGTTCTGCAGACGATTCACATGAAATGTGAGGCAATATTGTAGACGATTCACATGAAATGTGAAACATTGTTTTCTGTTCGACAGACGATTCACGTGTAATGTGAAACATAATTTTCTGTTCGACAGACGATTCACGTGTAATGTTAAGCATTATTGTAGATGAGTAAATGAAAGATATTTCAATTCAAAATTGGAGAAGTAGACTAGATGAATCTCCAAAAGCAGAACATTATAAACAATTTAAGTCTTTGCTAGATATTACGGAACCCGGGAAGGGACATGATTTTTTTTATTTTATAAGTTGTGCTCACAAGATAATATCTTGTGCGGACAAGATATTATCTTGTTCAGACAACATATTATCTTGTGCGCACAAGATATTATCTTGTGCGGACAACATATTATCTTGTGCAGACAAGATATTATCTTGTCCGCACAAGATATTAAGTTGTGCGAACAAGATATTATCTTGTCCGCACAAGATAATATCTTGTCCGCACAACATAGATCTTGTTCGGACAACATATTATCTTGTGCGCACAAGATATTATCTTGTCCGCACAAGATAATATCTTGTTCGCACAAGATAATATGTTGTCCGAACAAGATAATATGTTGTCCGCTCAAGATGTTATCTTGTTCGCACAAGATAATATGTTGTCCGAACAAGATAATATCTTGTCCGCACAAGATAATTTCTTGTTCGCACAACTTCCCAAGATCTATGTTGTGCAAACAAGATAATATGTTGTGCGGACAAGATATTATCTTGTGCGGACAAGATATTATCTTGTTCGCACAAGATAATATGTTGTGCGAACAAGATAATATCTTGTCTGCACAAGATAATATCTTGTCCGCACAAGATAATATGTTGTCCGAACAAGATAATATCTTGTCCGCTCAAGATATTATCTTGTTCGCACAACATAATAAAAATAAAAAATCATGTCCCTTCCCGGGTTCCGTAAGATATTGAAAAATATTTATTTCTAGATCTAAGCTACCTTAGCAGAACAACAATCGCAAAGTTTCGCTGTTCAAGTCACAATCTTATGATTGAAAAAGGTAGACATTTGCATATAGAAAGGGAATACAGATTCTGCCCTTTTTGTTTAGAGCGCAATACTTATTCGATAGAAGACGAGTTCCACTTTTTTATGTTATGCCCTATGTATGACGAGCTTAGAAATATGTATTTTCATCCATCTTGGAAGAGAAATATAACATTACTTCAGTTTTATAACATAATGAAAAACCAAGATGTTCAAGCTGTAACTGCAGTCTCAAAATTTTTGGTTAGTGCGTTTTCACTTAGGAATGTATACCATCCAAATTAAGTGCGTCATGAAAACATGCATTTATAATGCTGACCCCACTTGAACCCCACTTTTATATAATGAAACCGGGGTTTACAGGGGTGTGCACTATTTTCTTATTTCTGCTCACAAATATGTGTTGTGTGTACTCGTCCGGGCCGCCGCGATGAGGGCGTTCTAGAGTGTGCCCGCGATCTGTGTTTTGGGGTGGGAGTGGGAGAAGATATCACAATTGTTCACCTGAAAATTTATTTTCATTTCCTCGGTAAATATGCACTGTGTTTGAATGGGCGTGTTTTCATGATTGTAAGTGAAAAACCTTATAACTTTTCAACATAATTATGACTTTCCAAATATCTGGCGAACCATTGGTGAAAAGAGGCCGACACTTCATGCAGTTTGTCTCGAAAAAGAGACATTTTGCATGAGATGACGTGCCTGCTTTCTGGAAAAAGTTTTAGAGGTGTAGCAGGATGTCTTCTGTTTACTTTATTTGGAACAGTCGAAGCGTCGAGAAAGTGATTGATGGTACACGTTCCCAAGCAGGGCTATCGACAAAGCAAAAAAACAAAGTCTGTCATGTTTGTCTCCCTTCAAATTCAATTACCACATATCAGATCTAGTGATGATATTTTGATACAATTTCCTTTCACAGTTTGTATTGTATTGGATATCACCAAGTACAATTGTGCTCCCAGCGAGCAAGTGGCGTTTAAGCTGCGCCCTGTCTACGTCGATGCGACGTTGATACGACGTTGCCTTCACGTTGAATGCCTGCTGGGTTTACTTGATATGTATTATGGGCTGAAGGCCTTTCTTTACGAAATAAACTTTTGTCATTGTCATTGTCATTGTCATTAACGTGAAATGTGAAGTATTAATTTCTGCTCGGCAAACGATTCACATGAAATGTGAGGCAATATTGCCGGCGATTCACATGAAATGTGAAACAATATTTTCTGTTCGACAGACGATTCACATGAAAAGTAAAGCATTATTGTAGACGGTTAACATGAAATGTGTAACATTTTTTATGTTCGACAGACGATTCACATGTGAAGCAATATTGTAGACGATTAACATGAAATGTGAAACATTATTTTCTGTTCGACAGACGATTCACGTGTAATGTGAATCATTATTGTAGATGATTAACGTGAAATGTGAAGTATTAATTTCTGCTCGGCAAACGATTCACATGAAATGTGAGGCAATATTGCCGGCGATTCACATGAAATGTGAAACAATATTTTCTGTTCGACAGACGATTCACATGAAAAGTAAAGCATTATTGTAGACGATTAACATGAAATGTGTAACATTTTTTATGTTCGACAGACGATTCACATGAAATGTGAAGCAATATTGTAGACGATTAACATGAAATGTGAAACATTATTTTCTGTTCGACAGACGATTCACATGAAATATGAAGCAATATGTAGATGGTTAACACGGAATTTGAAGTAATATGTTCCGTTCGGCAGAAGAATGACATAATTGTAGACGATTCGCGTGATATGTGAAGCATTATTACATAATATAATGTCGCGTCGTTAAACACGAAATCATCATCATCATCATCATCATCATCATCATCATCATCAGAATATAATGCTTCACATTTCATGTGAATTGTCTGCGCGGTACATGAATAGAGAAGAATTATCTCTGCTCGGAAGACGATTCACGTGAAAATTATTTTAGACAATAACATTTTCTGCTTCAGGCCAGACGATTCACATAGTATGTAAAACATTATTTTCTGCTCGGCAAAAGATTCACATGAAATGCGAAGCATTAGACGACTCATATAAAATACGAAGCAATAGTGCATAAAATAATGATTCACATTTCAACAGTGCATTAAATTATGCTTCGCATTTCAATAGTGCATAAAATAATGCTTTACATTCAATAATGCATAAAATAATGCTTCACATTTCAACAGTGCATAAAATAACGCTTCACATTCACATTTCAATAGTATATAAAATAATGCTTCACATTTCAATAGTGCAAAAAATAATGCTTCACATTTCAATAGTGCATAAATAATGCCGCAAATTTCAATAGTGCATAAAATAATGCTTCACATTTCAATAGTGTATAAAATAATGCCGCAAATTTCAATAGTGCATAAAATAATGCTTCACATTTCAATAGTGCATAAAATAATGCCGCAAATTTCAATAGTGCATAAAATAATGCTTCACATTTCAATAGTGTATAAAATAATGCTTCACATTTCAATAGTGCAAAAAATAATGCTTCACATTTCAATAGTGTATAAAATAATGCTTCACATTTCAATAGTGTATAAAATAATGCTTCACATTTCAATAGTGCAAAAAATAATGCTTCACATTTCAATAGTGCATAAATAATGCGTCACATTTCATTTGAATCGTCTGCTCAGCAGGCGATTAAAATGAAATGCGAAGCAATGGAATGTGAAGCAGTAGTGCATAGAAAATAATGCTTCACATGTCAGATATAATGTTTCACATTTCATTTCTATCGACTGCTCAGCAGACGATTGAAATGAAATGAAATGTGAAAAATTACGAGACCTCTGCTTGGAAAACGATTCACATAGAATGGGAGTCATTTATCTCGTATGTCTATCTTCTTTTTATTGTAGCTGCATCATCGTCATCAATAGCTTTAGTTTGTTTTTGTTTGATTTGGGGTTTAATGTCCCCGTCAACACTGTAAAGGTCATTTTAGAGACGTTGCTTCCAATTTTGTGGGTCTTTTACCCGACATTGAGATGAAATGACATTTCAAGCCCTGTCGCCCAATGAAACCAATATGGTTTATAAGCATGGACGGTCCGTTGCTTCCGCTTTGCCGGGACAGGCTTAGAGCCTCTAAGCGGTTTACCAGTATTCTTGTACTGATCGGTTTCAGCTCTGCGTGGAAGCATCATTCATCCCATCTATTTCTTCAAGCCCCGATGGGCGGAGGCCGAGTTAATCGGTAGTAATAGAAGACGTAGAAGCAGCAGCAGCAACAGTAGTAGTAGTAGTAGTAGTAGTAGTAGTAGTAGTAGTAGTAGTAGAAGTAGTAGTAGTAGTAGTAGTAGTAGTAGTAGTAGATGAGTGAGTGAGTGTTTTAGTTTTACGTCCCACCAACAGCTAAGGTGATACGGAGACGGAACCTCGGTTTAAAGACTCATCCGAATGTCTGGAGAAGCCCGGGATCGATCCTGCGATCCCTGGTTTACAAGGTGAGTAGCCTAACCACTACACCACGGAGGCTTTTGATGATGATGATGATGATGATGATGATGATGATGATACCCTTGTGTGTACGATCAGTAGATGCATGTCCGGGATATATGGTCTGTGGTTATAATAGTTGTTTTTCATGTTGTTTGTTCTCTCTAAAGAAAAACGTGACTAAGTTGTTGACGTCGCTGATTTGTTGACTTAAAGCAAGATCACTTCCGCTTTTACTATTAATGTAGTTTCTTTTTGTGGTGAAAATATTTCTTGGGTATTTACCTGTTTGAATATGTCTTCCTAGAACTAACGGTGTTTTATTGTTAGTTAAAGAATGGGTATAGTTTGCGGTTTCTGACTTGTGGTTTAACCCTTTCACCCCAGAGTTTCTAACGTGGACTCTTCCGTCTTCGAATCCTTGTAGAATGAGGTTTTATCAATAATTAGTAACACAATCGCAATCGGTGTAGAATCTCATGGGATGGCTCATGACTCATCTGGATCTACGCTTTTTGCATATCCCCCACATCCCCTCCACCATTACGAAAACACACCTATACTAATACATTGTAAATTTTACCGCCGAAAAGTTGAAATTTTTTCATAAATAATGTGATATTTTTCTTATTTCTGCTCAAAAACATAGATTACGGGTACACGTTAGAACCGCCTCAATTGATATTTTTCTTATTTCTGCTCAAACACATACATGTATATTGCTGGTGCACGTTACAACCGCCTCATTGAGGCGGTTCTAACGTGTACCCGCATTCTATTTTTTTAGCAGAAATAAGAAAACTAATGTATACCCCTGTAAACCCTAAGTTTACCATATAAAAGTGGGGTTCGAGGGGGTCAGAATTATATAGGCATGTTTTCGGGATAGGTATCTGTATCGGTCTACAGGATTGTAAGGGTCACCACATTCCTTCCGTGTAATTATCGTGAACGATATCCGAAAACGATATCGTGCCTGCGAGGAGAAAACCTCGTTCATCACGAAAACACGCCTATATAATTTTGATCCCCTTGAACCCCACTTTTATATAGTAAAATAGTGGGTTTACAGGGGTAAACTTTATTTTTCTTATTTCTGCTCTAAACTATAGATGGTGGGTATTCGTTAGAACCGTCTCGGTGAGGTCATTCTAACGAGTACCCACAATTTATACTTAAGAGCAGAAATAAGAAAAGTGTCATTATTTTTCATCTTAAAATTTTCGTTGTTTTCGGTGGTAAAGTTTACAATGTATTTGTATAGATGTGTTTTCGTAATGACCCTACAGATCGGCATGATTGTTTGTTCGTTTGTTAAAATTGAGGTTTTACGTCCCATTCTACACTATTTAGGACGCTACTTCCAATTTTGTGGAATATTTACCCGACATAGAGATGAAATGACATCTCAAGCCCTGTCGCCCTGATCGGTATGGCTGGGTGAGGCGAAGGTGTCGTGTATCTTATGTCATAAGGGTGACCAACTGATACTAGCTTACAGCTGGACAAGGTCTGCTATCTTTCATAACGATAACAAACCTGTGCGACATAGTGCATTTTTCACATCTCCAAAATGACCATTTTTCTGATGAAAATCCGTGATATTTTTCTTATAAATTCTGCAAACATAGGTTGTGGGTGCTCGTTAGAACCGCCTCATTGAGGCGGTTCTAACGAGTACCCACAACCTATGTCGTGAGGCAAAACTAAGAAGAATAATGTATAGCCCCGTAAACGCCAGTTTTCTCTATATAAAGTGGTGTATAGGGGATCTTCATTTCACGGACTTGTTCACGTATTGCAGCAGGTGTGTGTTTATTTATTCTATTACCTCTTTCTTACCTGGTGAATCTCTACTATCTTTTCTATCTCTGATTTCCCTTTCTCTGAGAGACGACACAAACTCCCACAGAAACTGACCCACTAGGGTTGATGTGTCGTACACTCAAACCCAATCAGCCAATTAAAACCCGGACCATACAATTTTGTAAGATTAGTCTCCCTTGATCCACCATATTGAAATTGCCAGACATGTTTTTGCGCACAAATTTGATTATTTTCATCACCTGAATTTAACATTCAGCATAATTAAACTCTACGAAATGTCAATATCAGAATTAATGCACAATGTACATTAAGACAGCCTGGGTTTCTCGAGCATGGATGATAATTCCTAGTGCATGATGTCATCAGCAACCGCTCCATTGAATATTGTATCCGGTTAAATGAGCTTTGCCTAGAAAAGCTAGCCATATTCGACTGGTAATTCCCGTTGAACTCAATGAAGGAGTGTAATATCTTCTTGCAATAGCCCAATCAAATCTTTTATTTGTTTCAAGCTCTTAAGCGATCGTAATGCCCGGGAACTAGGGTGTTTCCATCTAAGAGCATCGTGCTTCACGATCGCTTATGAACTTGATGAATAATTCGTATTTGATTGGACCACGTGACCGGCTGTTACAAGAAGATAACACACTACTATAAAAATTTCACGGACTTTTCACAAAAATAATGCTTCTGTGTCATAGAACATGGACGCTCGTTGAAGATAAAGATCAGCCTGTGCATCTCCTTACAGACAAGTTTCAATGGCTCAAACACATTTGTTACCATGGGAATTTGTACGAGATCGGGGCAGTTTGAGCTATTGACGGTTAATTATAGCCTAGCCGGGTCCGGAGGCATTACAGGACTATCGTTTCGATTTTCATTTAAATAAAGGCACGTTCTGTGTACTCATTAGAATCTCCTCGATGAGGCGATTCTAATGAGTACACACAAGATTCATTTTCAAGATAAAGTAAGAAAGTTTTCCCAAATGCATTGATATCCGTAGTTATGATTTTTACCGAGGGACTCAAGAATGGATTCGGAACAGCCGTGGTAAACGATCAAACATTATACGGACAATATTGATCCGGGTAAAGCATTTCAGGATCAAGTCCTTCGCGTGGGCTCGACCTGTTATCGATTAAACCGTGCACCTTTGCAACATGTTCAGTCAACGTTCCTAGATATACAGGTGAAGCCGGATATGCAAGATAAAAACACATTATCAATTGATCAATGACACATGCAATTGTAGCCGCAAAATATGAACGCGGAACTTGGGTAATATTTAAGTGCTAATCCGGTTGAATATAAAAACCGAAATGATATCATTACCGGACCAGCAACAAAGCACTGACTGCATTGTTGGGTCGATTGACTCTAAGTGTGCGCTAAAGCAAATGAAGCCTAAACTTGTTCAACATTTGGAAATACATAAGGGACTTGCATTGTATTTTTTTTTTTTTTTTGGCATCGCGCTATCTTTATTTAATAATAATACACAAAATCCTTAAACTGCACACGGTTTAACTTTATTGCTCAGTGCAAAACGCGCAGATAACCACATGGAAATCTGCTGCAGTATTGTTAAGGTTAGGCCGATTGACAAACAATCGAAGGAAAATAGTTTAGTTAACACCTTGGGAAGCTTTGTCATAAGTGTAATTGTTCACAATAATTCAAAGAGCAAAACGGCGCACCATTTTACATCTTAGATCAAAGCACTGGCAGCACTTGTGGGTTCTATTATCTCTGAGCATTCCGAAAACACGCCTATATATTTTTGACCACCTTGAATCCCACTTTTATATAGTAAAACTCGGGTTTAGAGGGGCAAATCTTATTTTTTTATATTTCTGCTCTAAAATATAGATTGTGCGGTTCTAACGAGTGCCCACAATCTATATTTTGAGCACAAATAAGAGAAATATCACAATTTTTCATCATAAACATTTCGATTTTTCAAAGGGAAAATTTACAATGTATTTGTATAGGCGTGTTTTCATAATGTGAAAGCACCTGTGGGTCGATTTTCTCTGAGGGAAGGCTGGAAAATTGCACTGAGCCGGTAGTTAGACTGTTTCGTTTAACCCTTAAATTCCTGGGGCCAGTTGTTCAAAGCATCGTTAGCTTAACGAGCTCGTTAGTGGTCAAATTGTTAGCCTTTCTAGCAAGTACACTATCTAAAACATTGTTATTTTTGCTGAAAAAATGTGTTCAGCTTTTGCATTTGCAAAAGCTGCTCACATTTTTTCAGCAAAAAAAAAAATATTGTTTTTGGCATATTGAAGAATCAAAGTTTTAACGATATGTTTGCTAACGACGTCATTAGTTTTGAACAACTGGCCCCTGCACTGTAAGTACACGTTGTAGATCCTGATCAGACGCCGCGTTCTGCAGCGGTGTCTAAACTAGGTCTACACTATTTGCCAAACCCAACACATGATTCCAGTCCAGATCCTATAGACAATCTGGCCTCAAAGTGATAATATGAACGCGGCTATTTTCTATAAAAACTGTTACCTGGAGTGATATATAGCCACGTGGACGTCAACAACGAAACGTTACTGTGCTTGCGGACATCTAAGTTGAATTCGATTATACGGACTCGAATTACGAGTAAACCACAGATCAATCCAAAGCAAGCAGGACTGCAAGGCTGGAACACGTTTTGAACCATTAAATTTTGACCCAATGAGCTTGTTCGTTTTATGACAGCGCCCGGCCCGTGACTTTGACATATCTTTTTTATAGCTATGGTGCGTGTATTCATTAGACTCACCTCAATGAGGCGATTCTAATGAGCACACAACATACATATGAGAAACAAAAACAACACATCACGTGAACAAGTCCGTGAAATGAACACCCCCTTAAATCCCACTTTATATACAGAAAACTTGGGTTTACGAGGGTATACATTATTTTTCTTATTTCTTATTTTTCTTATTTATGCTTTAAAACATAGGTTGTGGGTACTCGTTAGAACCGCCTCAGTGATGTGGTTCTAACAAGCACCCACAACCTATGTTTGCAGTAAAAATAAGAAAACGGATTTTCATCAGAAAAAATAGCCATTTTGTAAATGTAAAAATGCACGAGTGTGTTATCGTAATGTTTGTTTTGTGTGTTTGATTTTAGGTTTAACGTCCCCGTCAACAATGTAAAGGTCATTTTGGAGACGTTGCTTCCAATTGTGTGTGACTTTTACCCGATATCGAGATGAAATGACATCTCACGCCCTGCCGCCCTATGAAACCAATAGAGTTCACAAGAGTGGACG
Organism: Lucinisca nassula; assembly: GCA_963580285.1. Lineage (NCBI taxonomy): Eukaryota > Metazoa > Mollusca > Bivalvia > Lucinida > Lucinidae > Lucinisca > Lucinisca nassula. Next base: position 92,157,069 of record OY757019.1, on the reverse strand, counting down.
GTCCCGACTCGCACCGTTTTGCCTGGACAGGCTTAGATCCTCTAAGCGTTTTACCAGTACTCGTGTGCGGGTCGGTTTCAACTCTGCGTGGAAGCATCATGCACCCCATATACTTCTTCAAGCCCCGATGGGCGGGGGCCGTAATGAAAAACAAAAACTAAATATATTGCTGTCAGGACTTTTCTGAAAAAAAAAAGAAATCCTTATCGACTTAAGACTAAGTTTGCATCAACCATGGTAAACGATTCATCAGTGTTTCAGTAATTATGTTCCACTGTGCATGTGTATTTCTCTCACTCGAGCCCCGCCAAGCGAATTTGGGTCTTCGAGCATTCCGTCATGACAAACTTTAACTGCGCATGCCCAGCCATTCAGAGGGGCCAGGGATATGGCTTTCTGTCTGAAGGTTCCTCTTGATTCACTGCTTGTATGAGCGAGCAGCGAATGTTCTGGCGAGACTGCGCGGATGCGCAGGCTCGCCTGAACCTTCGCTGCTCGCATAGGCGATAAGTACCAAAATCGCTTGGCGGGGCCCACTCATTGTTTTTACCAATGTCTACACGTTTAAATGCCCGCCATTTCGATAACACATGCGTGTGAACCAGGCATCATGAAAACACGCTATTTAATTTTGAACCCCTTGAACCCCACTTTTATTTAGTACAACTAGGGTTTACGGGGGTGAACTTTATTTTTCGTATTTCTGCTCTGAAATATAGATTGCGGGTATAGCCGTTAGAGGCGGTTCTAACGAGTACCGACAATCTATATTTTGAGCAGAAATAAGAAAAATATCACAATTTTTCATCTTAAAATGGTCGTTTTTTTTCGGCGGTAAAGTTTACAATGTATTTGTATCGGCGTGTTTTGGTAATGGCCCTATTTCGTATCGGAAAATGTTAGTTGCCTGATGAACTTTTGTGACATTTTCCTCATTTAGACTCCAAACATAGTTTGTGGGTGCTCGTTAAAACCGCCTCATTGAGGGGTTCTGACGTGTACCTAAAACCTTTGTTTCGATCAAAAATAAGAAATATTGTGTACCCTCTTTAACCACACTTTTATGACTAGTGAGGTTTACAGGGGTGTTCATTTCACGGGCGCGATGGATTTAGCAAAGTTTTATCATTTTAACCCTTAAAGCCTCCTTAAAGCACTAATCGTAAAATTAGCAGACGGCATTTGAATATTTTCTCAATATATATACTGAGACAACTAGGCTTTGCAATTCAATTCTGTTCCAAGACTTAGGCTGTAGGTACTCGTTAGAACCGCCCCAATGAGGCGGTTCTAACGAGCACACACAGCCTATGTTTGCAGTGAATTATTACGGATTTTCTTCAGAAAAAAATAGCCATTTTTGAGATATGAAAAAATGCACTGTGTGGCACGGATAGGCTATCGTAATATGAAGATTCATTTTAGAACAAATGTAAAAACATCAGACAGGAAGATAGAAAGTAAAAGACAAATACAAGAAAGTGTCTGTGGTCACGTTCTGTTTGCTATCAAGCTAAAAACGGAAACAATTAGGGAAGCTATATATCAAAATCCGGAATCAAGAAAACAGATACATTTTTAACATTTCAAAGTTAATGCGTTTCAAATTCTATTGTTTTTTTTTGTTTTGTTTTTTTGTCTGTTTTCGTATCAGCACGTTGAAGAATGCATGCACACAAGCCTGGTCGCACGAACACGTACAATACTACATGTATAATGTAAGTAATCAAGTAATTTCGTATTGGCCCCGTTACAGGTCCGAGGACTGCTGTATTCGCACGAGGCCGAGGCCAATACAGCTGACCGAGGACCTGCAACTTGGCCAATACGAAAATAATCATTACGATAACACAACCGTGCGGCATAGTGCATTTTTCACATCTCCAAAATGGCTACTTTTCTGATGAATATCCATGATATTTTTCTTATAAATACTGCAAACATGGGTTACGGGTGCTCGTTAGAACCGCCTCATCGAGGCGGTTCTAACGAGTACCCACAACCTATGTTTTGGAGTAAAAATAAGAAAAATATTGTATACCCCCGAAGACCCCAGTTTTCTCTTTATGAAGTGGGGTATAGGGGGTCTTCATTTCACGGAGTTTTTCACGTGATGTTTATGAATTGACACTATTAAAAACACGATTATTGATTTTTGACCTCAGTGTTAATACGGATGACCTCCGAACAATACAGGATAGTCAATTAATAAAATACAACACAATACAATACAGAAGGTTTGAATGGCCATTTTTCTATAATCTTAACACACTGTTCGTATCCTATCACGATTGTTTAACTAACACGAATTCTGGGTTAATAAAGCGCTTTTCAAGGAGTTCTGAAGCACCGTACCAGCTATTTACATGCAATTGTTACTCCTTTTTAAATGCCTATATATACCAACTTGGTCTTTACTTTTGCTTTTCATGTTATGCATTACATTGTCTTACCCCAGGGGATACCAAGGGACATTCCCGGCCCCGCCCATTGGGGCTTTAAGAAATAGATGGGCAGCATGATGCTTCCACGCAGAGCTGAAACCGACCCTGAGCACACGAGCACTGGTAAACCATGTAGGGAATCGAAGCCTGGTTTCATTGGCCGACAGGGCTTGAGACGTTATTTCATCTCAGTGTCGGATAAAAGCACCACAAAATTAGAAGCAACTTTACAGTGTTGAGGGGGACGTTAAACCTAAAATCAAACAAGCACACCAAGGGACATTCCACAGTACTCACAGTCTCAGTGGTGTTTGCAATGGCGCTCAAGATTATCTGGGTTGCGACAAACGAAAAGGAGTCTTCTAGCTTGTACGCTCAGAGAAAACTCACATCAGCCTGTGTTCCCATTCAGTTATCACACAAACTCGATCTGTATGATGAAACTTTGGGCCAAGACGCATCCATATAACGCTCAGCAAAGACTCAGATTAGCCTGCGCATCTGCGCAGGCTATTCGGAGACTTTGCTGGGCGCCTACGTTCGATAATCCCTTTTAGCTTGGCGCGGCCAGATTATGAATCTCCTTCTTTCAGCCTCTTTTCCGTATCACTTTAACGTTTTTTTTTTTTTTGTTCTTGTTAAACTTTTAGGACGTTGACGTTCTTATACGAACAACATTTCCTGTCTACTTCCTCGTGAAATTTACAACTTTTTACTGTTGTTTTGTCTATAAATAATTTTACACTGTCTCCTGTCATTCATTTTCTACCTTTCAGGTACAACTTGATAACTATTTCACCGTGATGCAAGATGATGTGTGATTAAAGAGACACTAATATGTATACAATTATGGCAAAACTGGTGTATATTATGGTTTTAAGTGCTATTTTCAAAGGTAAGTTCAATTCATGGTTTATCAATTTACATTTCAATAAAGAGTTTAATTCTTTACAATGCTTTTCGTTTTTGTTTGACTTGAGGTTAACGCCCCCGTCAAAACTGTAAAGGTCATTTTGGACACGTTGCTTCCAATTTTGTGGGACTTTTACCCGACATTTAGTTGAAATGAAATCCGAAGCCCTGCCGCCCAATGAAACCAATAGGGTTTATAAGCATGGACAGTCCGACTCGCACCGCTTTGTCTGGGCAGGCTTAAATCCTCTAAGCGGTTTACCAGTACTCATGTGCGGGTTGGTTTCAGCTCTGCGTGGAAGCATCATGCAGCCCATATATTTCTTCAAGCCCCGATGGGTTGGGGGCCGCAATGTTGTTCGTACATGTAACATAGGAAGATTAACGAAGATACTAGGTCCCAGTCGTGTATATATCGGCTGGTGAGAATCGTCGCTGCTCAAGTAAGTCTGCTAGTACAACATGTATCTTAGCTACCTTGCCCAGTTGTTCAAAGCATCGTTTGGTTAACCAGCGCGCTAGTTGTCAGCTAGCCAGAACAATATCTAGTGATCTTTAACCCTTATCTTGCTGTTCACAACAACCCCTATCTTTGCAAACAGTGTAGATCCAGATCAGATGGCTTCTCAAGAAGCCATCTGATCAGGCTCTACACTGTTTGCTGTTCAGTTTATGAATTTGCAGCAATAAATTACATCAAGTAATTTGATTGGTTGATAGATAGAAATGGGTGTGGCTTAAATGAATATTCAGCAAGATAAGGGTTAAGTGTTGCTGGAAACGGCTTTTCATATATTATAAAAAAATATCCCGCCAAAAATGAACATTTTCAGATTAAAAATAATTGATATTTTTTATATTTCTGCTCAAAATATAGATTGTGGGTACCTGTTAGAACCAAAACCTATGTTTTGAGCAGATATAAAAAAAAATAATGTATACACCTCTAAACCACACTTTTACTACATGAATGCGGGGTTAAATGGGGTTAAAATTACATAGGCGTGTTCTCGTGTGTGTGCATTTACCTGAGTTAATCTTGGCCAGTTGTTCAAAGCATCATTTCGTCCCCCGCCCATAGGGGCTTGAAGAAATATAGGCTGCATGATGCTTCCACGCAGAGCTGAATCCGGCCCGCACACTAGTACTGGTAAACTGCTTAGAGGATCTAAGCCTGTCCAGGAACCGCGGTGCGAGGCGGACCGTCCATGCTGATAAACCCTATTGGTTCATTGGGCGACAGGGCTTGAGATGTCATTTCATCTCAATGTCGGGTAAAAGTCCCACAAAATTGGAAGCAACGTCTCCAAAATGACCTTTACAGTGTTGACGGGGACGTTAAACCTCAAATCAAACGAAATCAAAGCATAATTTGGTTAACCATCACGCTAGTTGTCAGAATGTTGAATTTTATCCAGTATTCTGCTGGTATTTTTGCTGGAAAAATGTGAGTAGCGTTTGTATCGAGTGCAAAAGCTCGTTTTTGTTCAGCAAACAATTTGCATATTTGCCATATAAATTGTTCAAAGGTTTAACGATACGACATCGCCCGTTACCTTAACAACGTATAGGCATGTTTTCGTAATGTTTAGCACGTCTGTTGACGTTGTTGTCGTCGTTGTCGTAGTCGTTGTTGTCGTCGTTGTCGTAGTCGTTGTTGTTGTCGTCGTCGTTGTCGTAGTCGTTGTCGTAGTCGTTGTTGTCGGCGTTGTCGTTGTTGTCGTCGTTGTCGTAGCCGTACCGAAGAAACTTAACCTTGGCTATTACTTCAAAAGTATTATGACCTATCCTCATGAAACATACACATACCCAACCATCACAAGAGGTCCTTTTTGACAAAGGGCCATAACTGTATTTTTTATTTTCGCTGAATTATCTACCCTTTTCTATTTTGTTTCTGAAAAAAAAAAAAAAAACAATTTTTTTCTCACATCTCAATATTATTTATAACAGATCCTTTAATATTTATATGTATGTTCCTCGGGACAAGACCTTTCCATTGATAGTTGATTTTTGACCTGCGGCTTTGGCCTTTGAACTTTGACCTACTTTTCGAAAATTTAACCAAAAGCTTTAACCTTGACCATATTCCCAAAAGCTTTTGGCTCAGCTTCATGAAACTTCACTCACATACTCATCATCACAAGAGCTACATTCTGTCCAAGTTCCATAACTATATTCGCATTTGACTGAATTATGTCCCCTTTTCTCTCCGTTTAAAAATAACGTTTTTGTCACTCATTTTAAAACCCTTTAAACTTCACATGGATGTTTTTCCGTTGATACCAAGCTGTGACCATGATCTTTGACCTTTTGTTTTTGAAAATGTAAGCAAAGACTTTAACCTTGAACATATTTTCATAAGTATTTGCCCTAGCCTCATGAAACTGGACACAGATCTGTATGATCACAAGAGCTACAATCTTACCAAGTTCCATAACTATCATGCATCTCCCTTTGTGACATACGATAAAACGCCCGTTTCAAGAAAATGTTTTGGTCTCTTATTTTAACACCACAAACAATACAGCTTTCAAAGTTCGCATATGTGTTCTTTGGGGCAAGATCTTTTCATTGATATCAAATATTTTCGCCTGTGACATTTACCTTGAACTTTGACCTTTTTTTCGAAAATCTGACAAAAAAACTTTAACCTTTGCAGATTTCAAAAGGTATTTGGCCCAGCCTCATGGAACTTGATACACATCTGCATCATCACGAGAGGTACATTCTGACCAAGTTCGATAACTCTATCATGCAATTTGACTGATTTATCTTCCTTTGTGACACATGAAGAAAAGGAAAAAAAAAACTACAACAACAGACCAGCATGGTACCCGCTTGCGGTGCTCTTGTTGTGGATTTTTTTACGATAACACACCCGTGAGAATTGGTGCATTTTCACACATCTCCAAAATTGCCATTTTTCTCATGAAAATCCGTGTTATTTTTCTTATAAATACTGCAAACATAGATTGTGGGTGCTCGGTAGAACCGCCGCAATGAGGCGGTTCTAGCGAGTACCCACAACTTATGTCTTGGGGCAAGAATAAGAAAAATAAGGTATACCCCATAAACCCCAGTTTTCTCTATATAAGTGGGGTATAGGGGCTCTTCATTTCACGGACTTGTTCACGTGATGTTATGGATGTGTAAACTCCGGCGAATCACTCACTACCCGTTGAAGCCCTTTATTCTGAGTTTACACACCGATAAAGTCCACAGAAATGAAAAAAATATTCCTTATAATTCCAACTTTGCCATCGAAATGTTAAAAATGCCACCAAAATGGTACATTTTAGGACGTCTTTCAAAAGCGTAAGAACTTAACAACGACAACGCCGGAATGATTATTCAATTAGAAGCTGCCATCTCCGAAAGAAACCCAAGCGAAAAACGTCAAGTCTTTAAATTCAGTTTATTTGTTTTCTAACATATACGATTTCAATAGTTTCCCATCTTTAAATTGAACGCTGTTGAAGGCGTTTCATATAAAATGACGTAACGCGCGGGTTCTAAACGTGCTCTTTCGGCCCCCGCCCATTGGGGCTTGAAGAAATAAATGAACTGCATGATGCTTTCACGCAGAGCTGAATCCGACCGCACACGAGAAGTGGTAAACCACTAAGACGATCTAAGTCTGCCCAGGCAAAGCGGTGCGAGGCGGCCGTCCATGCTTATAAACCCTATTGGTTCCATTGGGCGACAGGGCTTGAGATGTCATTTCATCTCAATATCGGGTAAAAGTCCCACAAAATTGCAAGCAACGTCTCCAAAATGCAAAATGACCTATATAGTGTTGACGGGGACGTTAAACATCAAATCAAACAAAACCTAAACGTGCTCTTTGACGTCACGTTATATTACTGCCTGTCGCTTTGTGAAATAGTTCTGAGATTCTTGCTCATGGAATTTATCGAATTATAAAACTTTTATTTCAACCAATCAAATCGCTCAAATTGTACATAATGATGGAGAAATTGAATTATTGCTCTAACAAGTTCTGTTGTTTTTTGTTTTTTTGTTGTTTTTTTTTGAAAAAAATGTGTGTAGCATTTGCATTTGCAAAACTAACACACACTATTTATTTTTCACCAAGAAAATATTAGCACACTTGTCATATAAAACGGGTCAACTCTTAAAGGATAGAATTTGCTCCTCGGGAGCAAATTCTTTCCTTTAAGAGTTGACCCATATTGACATGGGAGACAAAACTCCTTTTGCAGGAGTTGCCTGCCCTGATGGTGTACCCATTCCCCTTAACATACGAAATCTTGAGCTTTGAACAGCTGGTCCCTGTACACTAGGTGTGTCATTTGACTGATAATCTGATTGGTTCATGCGACAAACATATTTCTTTCATATCAAAGTTTAACATTCCCGGACACTTTCAGATCAGCCTTCGCATTTGTGAAGTGTGGCTATAGGGTATGTCCAGATGTATTTCCAAAATTTATATAAATACAACAACAACAACAATCCCTGTAGGTGTGTGTGTGTGTGTGTGTGTGTGTGTGTGTGTGTGTGTGTGTGTGTGTGTGTGTGTGTGTGTGTGTGTGTGTGTGTGTGTGTGAATTCGGGTTTAACGTCGCTTTCAACAATTTTTCAGTCATATCACGACGGTGTCTGGTTGCGACAGGGAGCTCAATGCTCACGTTTGTAGTGCTGCCTCACTGAAGTATCATGTCCCAGACACATTACATGATACCACACCCAGTCACATTATCCTGACACTGGATCGACCAGTCCTAGCTCTTCCCCGTAAACCTGAGTGCCAAGCGAGGAGCAGCTAGTACCATTTTTAACGACTTTGGTATGTCGCGGCCCGGGATCGAACCCCAGACCTCCCGTTCCCCGGAGCGGACACTCTACCAACTGAGCTATCGGGGCCGGTAATCCCTGTAGGAATAAAACGTTTTCTTGCACACCAGATAAGGAAATCCGTAGTTTTAGCCTGGAATAGAATTTCTATTCTAACCCTGGTGTTCTTACCAAGAGTCAGGGTAAAAATCGAATATTCTCACGTGTTTGATATGCACTGGTTGAAAACGACCTCATATGCACCGTCGTTAAGATTGACGTCATAGCACGTTATTTGACGTCACTAAACACCACGGTAGCGTCATCGCAATATGGCGAAGTGACTGCAACGCTAAGAAATGCAACGTATGCAAGAAGAATCCTACATGGGTGTGAGGGGTGGATAGAAAAATCCGTCCCTCGGGATCACTGTCCGGCATCACTCGGCAAGCCTCGGATAGAGACCCTCGGGACGGATTTTTCCATCCACTCCTCATACCCATAAAAGATTCTTATAGTACCACCGTTGAAGATGAAGACTGATCTGTGCCACCGTTTGATAGAGGACACCGAAGATGCATATACTCGTGGCCATTACGAAAACACGCCTATACAAACATTGCATACTTTACCACCGAAAAACTGAAAAGTTTAAGATGAAAAACTTTGATATTATTCTTATTTCTGCTCAAAATATAGATTGTGGGCACTCGTTAGAACCGCCTCATCGAGGCGGTTCTAACGAGTACCCATAATCTAAATATATATTGTGGGCACTCGTAGGCGGTTCTAACGAGTACCCATAATCTATATTTTAGAGCAAATATAAAAAAAACTGAGGTTTACCCCTGTAAAGCCCAGTTTTACTATATAAAAGTGGGGTTCAATGGGGTAAGAATTATAAAGGCCTGTTATCGTGATGGTATCTCAGACCGATTGCGGAGGCTTTAAATTCTAGTGTACATAATAACGTAGCAAATAAGGCGTAACTATACCTAATTAAGTGACACAGAGGCCTTTCTGATATTTAATCTTCATCAGTGTGTCTCAAGCCCAAAGTTTTGAAACCGAAACGGATGATGGACAAGACCCGGCAAACACAGCACATCCCCCTCCGAGCACACACCGACCGACGTAGCCTATGAGACAGGTCAGCTGGAGGCATCAGGCAAGAGAGCCTGAGAGCAAAATGTTTTACAGTGACTTGAATTTTTATCGATTTATCAGTTTATCCTTATTTGCCTTTAATAAAGCTACATGCCAAATTTCAAACAAGTCGACCGAAATTTGTGCCAGCTTTCTTTATTTCTCCTTGCTCCTCAATAACTTGGCGTATATATAATTAATCGAATATGAGTATATCTATGCAGTAATGTGAGTCAGTTTACAAACTAGTTTGCATTTTTACAATACCGACAGACCATTGATGAACAGTGTTCATTAGTTTTTATTTGTTTGAATATTAACTAATTTGCATTTGAACATGGTCCGTACTCTTATGCATCGGTGTTGAACAGATTGTTTACAGAGGTGTTGGAACATACAATTTATTGAGCGGAAAATAGATATTATTGAGAGGCCACCCAAAGCACAATCCTACAAAATCTCGAGCACCCACAGTCCATGTTTGAAGCAAAAATAAGAAACAATCAGACATTTTCATTAGAAAAAAGTCCGCCTTAGAAGCATGTTAGACAGGTTTATCTCGCATTGATGTGTTATCTAAATGGGAATAAAATGTAATTTTGGAGTCGATTGTTCAGTTTATCAGCTTTCAGTCTGCTATTTCATAACGATAATATAGTGCATTCTTTCATATCTCCAAAATGGCTACTTTTCCGATGAAAATTTGTCATATCTGTCTTATTTGTACCTCAAACATAGGTTGTGGGTGCTCGTTAGAACCGCCTCATGGAGGCGGTTCTAACGAGTACCCACAACCTATGTCTAGGAGCAGAAATAAGCAAAATTGTGTAGACCCCTGTAAACCCCAGTTTTCTCTGTATATAAAGTGGGGTTTAATGGGTGTTTCACGGACTTGTTCCCGTGATGTTCGACGTGACTATCGCTGGTAACGATTATTTATAGCATGCGATTAATTCTCCCTGTGACATCAGAGTGCTGTGTTACTGTAAAATCTGGACTGGCGTTGTGTATTGGGACACTGGCAAAGAGTGTAGACCCAGATCGGATGCTGCAGAGCGTAGCTTCTGATCATGGTCTACACTGTTTGCTTAAAGAACTGGGAGAAATAGTCACGGTCTCAGTTCAGGACTATTTTTCAGCCTACATAATCGACCCACCCGCGCTGTATTTGTTTGATTTGAGGTTTAACGTCCCCGTCAACACTGTATATGCCATTTTGGAGACGTTGCTTCCAGTATTGTGGGAGTTTAACCCGACATCGAGATCAAATGACATCTCAAGCCCTGTTGCCCAATGAAACCAACAGGGTTTATAAGCATGGACGGTCCGACTCGCACCGCTTTACCTGGGCATGCAGGCTTAGATCCTTTAAGCAGTTTACCAGTACTCGTGTGCGGTAGGTTGCAGCTCTGCTTGGAAGCATCATTCAGTCCATTTATTTCTTCAAGCTCCAATGGGCGGAGGTCGCAACAAGCGCTGTAAGTGCTTTAACTAAATTTGAATACTTTACAATGAAATACAAACTATATAACAACATGCTCCGCCATGGCCCCGCCATCGGGGCTTGACGAAAAAGGTTTCGGTGGGTGATGCTTCTACGCAGAGCTGACACCGACCGCACGCGAGTACTGGTAACTCGCTTTGAGGCTCTAAGCATGCCCACAAAAATGGTGTAAGTCAACCCTGGGTATGCTTCGAGCCGCAAAGCGATTTGCCAGTACTCGAATTTTCGTTTAAAATCTAAGATTGTGAATACTCGTTTGAACCGCCTCAATGAGGCCAACAATC